>CM034154.1:604282121-605545246 GCA_019776745.2 Taxus chinensis | reverse complement strand
CTTATTCAAATCAATAAACGTTGACATTGAAAATCCCTTCCCTAAACTTCCATGAATGGTGTTAAATTTGACGGATATTTAGACGTTTTTTGTGACTTTATACATAACATATTTGCAAATATTTTATAGAACTAACACATGTGAATCACGTGTTTAAAAGATGACCGTCAATATTTATATAAATTTATATAAATAATTTATTTGTATATATTAAGCATAGTTAAAAAATTCTTGAATTGTCATTTATAAATTTGGTAAGTAGTGTGTAAGTGCAAGTGATCGCACTTACAAGTGTGATTGGTCGCACGTCTAAGTGTGATTGGTCGCACATCTATGTGCAATTGGTCACACGTCCAAGTGGGATTAGTTGAAATTCTAAGTGTGAGCCTCAAGTCACTCATCTCTCGACTCACACTTTAAGTCTGAGAATTGACTGGCACTGCTAAGTATGAGTATCGACTCACACTTCTAGGTGCGAGTCTTTATTCGCACTGCTAAGTGTGAGTCTTGATTCACATAGCTAAGTGTGATAACTCACCTATCAAAGAATTTTTGAGTAACGTTAATTGGTCAATAATTCCCTTTAAAAATACAAAACAATATTTATTTATACCAATTATTATGTATAAATTTCATTATTTTTAATATATATTTATGTAATTTTTTATAATTTTGTAATATATATAGAAATCTATATTAATAATTGACAATTAAATATTAAATATGTAATTCACATGTGACATTTATTACAAATATTTCCAAGTATTTTAATAAAATTAGTTGCAATTATTTTCAGTATTAATGATAACCATTTTATAAGGAAAAATGCTAATTAATGTTGTCATTTGCCTCAACATTAATTAGCCATTAATTAAAGATATGTAAAATTCACCATTTATAATTACATGTGCCATTCGAAATATGTTTACCTTTTGGAGCATGTACATGTTGTCATCCATTAATCAACCATTTAATGAAAAGTAACGTAAAATCATATGCATGCCATCTAAAATTCACGCACCAACGAAATTGGCAGTTGGATTTGTTTACATATCACTATAAGTAGACAGTTTTTAAAATTTATATTTTTAACATTTGCCTTTCTATTCTTTTCGTCATTGTGTAAGCTTATTCATCAAAAGAAAAATATCAACATCGCAAGCATCGAAAATTTTGTGCTCTAGGTTTGGCAACATTTTGATTTCCTCCGCGTGCAAAAAATTGGTATGATTTCTCACCTTCACTACCTCTAAAATTACAAAATATCAACATCACAAGCATCGAAATTTTTTTTAATGTAAAATTTTCCATAGCTGATTAGGGATTATATCCATGTAAAATTCTCCATAGCTAATTAGGGTTTATATCCATGTAGGGATTTTGTAGATAATTAAGTGGAAGCAAGTTTTTTATTCAATATTTTGTAGAAGGTAGTTTTGTTTATAAAATAAATTATTTGTTAATATAGTAAACATTTGTTAGAGAAGTGAAAGAGGATGGAATAGAGCACATCTTGAAAGAGAAACGACATAGCTTAATATGTAATAACATGAGAGGAATATTTGTAGAAGTTTTAAAAACCAGAAACACCCGCCAAGATCTTGTATTATTCAGTCTTGGAAAAGAAACCTGGTGGTATGGATGGTGGCTCAATTTGCATCGTAAAAAAGTAAATATTAGAATCGATTTATGGACATGGTATTGCGTATGAATAGAAAAGCGTATGTATTTTATAAATTTGATATTATTTTGTTGGCCTTATTATTGAGTTTCCATTGAATGTAGTGTTGTTGTATTACACTAACCTATTTGTGAAAAAATATGTTAATGCAAAAGTAGGAGAACCTAACATATTTTGGAGAAAAAAAGAACAAATACAAATTTGTGAAATGAGAACTGGAGGAACAAGGAAATGCTAAGATGATGCTACTATGGAAGTAGCAACTATCCTTAAAACTTCTCACAAAATCTAAATTTTCTCTGTTTTCATCGTGGCTATGTGGCTTTTTGTCTTTTACTGCCGACATAATTTCTCTCTTCTATGCTTCAATGTCATATTATTCCTTAAGGACCTTTTTGTAAAAGGATGCAGGTCCTTTAGAAACCCCCATATTAACCCTTATACAAAAAATGGACATAGTTGTTGTACATAATAATATGGTGTTGTGGCATAACTTAGCAGACTCTATGATGACAATATTTTACTTTATTTTGCTAATTCCTATCGATCGATAATATCCAATTAATATGGTGTCGCATAAGCTTATGTAAACTAAGGTAAAAATAATATTCTTTGAATTGTTAAATTCTAGTGATCCATAAGCTCAAAAATTTATATTGTGGAAGTATTAGGTTACCTTAGTAGGAGCTAAAATCAAAACATATTACTTAAAATTTATCCTCAATCCATCACTCAAAATAAAAAAAAATCTATTAACTTTTCAACTTTATAATGTTTATAATTTATTTAAATAATTTTTTACACTACGAAACTTATTTATATTTTTCTTTATTTGCTAGTTAGTACTGATTTGACAAATATGAAGCCTTGTTTTAACATTTATTTATACTATTTAATAAAAATCAAAATTATAAGGAAACAATCACACAACTAGCACATCTAGCATGATCACACAACTAACACATCTCCCATCTGTGAGGCAAGAACTTAATGCCCTGTCTTTTTTAATTTAAAATGTTATTAACAATATTACTATTAATACGGTTTATTAAATATATGTGAACATAATGAATACCTATTTTATACAGGGATTAAGGCACCCACAAACCTTACAATAGAATACATCGTGAGCATCACCAAGAGTGAACCAAAAAGAAATAGGACAAAAATGGCTAAAATAACTTATCCCAAAATATAGTCCAGCAGATCAATATAAGAAAAAATTGTAAAACATGGAAGGGAAAACATCCCAAATGATACAATCCACAAAGATTCAAACAAAAATCTTCAAGAGCCAACAGACTAGTTAGTCTTCAAACATTTGTATTCCTCCGGTTGAAACTCCTCTTATCATTTCATATTATCATCCTTCTTTCTCATGATAGGGATGTGATCTTCAACCTCATCTTCCTCATCTGAACTACTAAGGTGGAGATTATACCTGTGAACTTTGTGTCCCTACTTGGGCTTGACCACACTCCCCTGCTACTCTAAAACCAAACTTTTGATCTCTACCATATCGTCCCTAATAGAGTTTTGGGTGATGTAAATTTTATTAGAGGCATCAATGCAATGAGTGACATTGTTTCCCATATCCATTCCAACTTTTCCTAAGGCCTCCATATCCAATTCCACTTGACTCACCCTAAGATAAATTTTATCAAAATCCACATTCCAAGCCATATCCGCTCTCTCTTTCCCTTTAGATGACTCCCATTTTATATCAATCAAATAACCTATAACTCCAGTACTAAGATTTTCATTCCCTTGAGGTGCCTTACTCTTATTTCTCCTTAGTTTCTTCATATGGTCTACAAGAGTACAATTTTCATCTGAATCCATAGATTTGGGATCTAATTCATTTGCCACCACCAGTTTACCATTCTTAAAAAGTAAAATAATTAGTCCATGGTGTCTCGGGGTATCAATATTTCCATGTTAAAAATCATTCACCGACGCAAGGAGCGACATAAATAAGAAAAAGGGAAGGCTTAAAACAATCTTATTCCTAAACATATTAAGCATTATGAGATGGTGAGTAGATATCTTTCTATAATTCACTTCAAGAGTAATGTACCTCATAAGGTGAAGGTAGACCGTATTCCAAATAATAGGGATACAAAATCTAGTTATACCGTCTACCAACAGGTAAAGCATTTATTTACCATGGAATAAAGTATCAATTCCATGCTTGTGTATGTTGTGGTATTTGAATATATTTAAGCCATCTATGTCCATTCCAGTCACTTGCGCTATCGAATCCTCTGAAACTTGAATTTCCTTGCCATGTATCACCATGTTGGAATAAACGTATGTAGGAAAAGCATTTATGTGAAAAAAATTGATCTAGGATGTTTAAAAGACATAAATTTATTTTAGAAACACGTTCAATATTTTTCATTCAAACAACAAAATATTATAAGTACAACATAAAAGTAATTTTGTAGTAAGTAACAAATATTTCAAATAAATACAATTTTTGTCCTCTAATATTTACAATTCAATTCTAGTTAAGGCAGATAGTCTTCATGTTGTTGACCTTGGGGAGTAAATCCTTAGTCTAATTTTTCCTCCTTTACAAGACAACATATGTTTTGACAATGAATATATTTGGTCCAATAATGGATATGTCAAGTGTTATACTTAAGCATTGTAGTCATTGATCTCCATCAATGCATGTAAGAAAAGTTTTTTTGTGAAAACAATTGATCTAGGGAGTTTAAAACACACTAGACTATTTTAGAAACATGTTCAACATTTTTTCATTAAAAAAAAAACATATTATAAGTAATACATAAAAGGAATTCTTTAGTAACTAACAAATCTTTCAATCCTTTCAATAATAATAACTTCTAACATCCACGACACTAGTCGCACTTCTGTTGGAGAAGTAACAAATTTAAAAATTAGGTTACAAATTTCACTTCAATCCCAAACTACTATACCTTTTTTTGTTATATCAATTCAATCCTCCAACCATTAGGAAGTTCATTACGATATTAACACTAGAGATACTAGTGGAAACTAAACTCAATGTCTTTCTCTAGCTTATTAAATGGTAGTGACACTTTAGCTCGAAATATTTTATTCTTCAAATGCATTCACCCACTAATCTCAAACGAGTGACCACTAAAATCATAATAATATCTCACTTTCTTTTTTCGAAACCCTTATATAGAGAAGATCCAAATATTATGTTGTGTCATAAGCTAGCGGATGCTAAGTTCAAAATATCATAGAATAACTTGTTAAATGAAAGTGATGACTATGCTTGAAGTAATATAAACAACCAAATTCCGATTGTACCTGCAAGAAAATAATATTGATTCAAGTAAATATATATACCCACACTAGTTTGAAGTCACATAAGGGTTCAATATAAGAACTTTTAACATCCATGAGGCTAGTTAAAAGATGAAAAATTATATTATCCTTGTCATGTACCTGCAATTATTCATGTAATTGTGAATACAATTGTACCTGTAAGAGAACACAAAGTCAAAAAGGATATTATTCTTACCACATACATGTAATTGTATATACATTTAATTTTATCTTGGTCTGAACTAAACACAGTGATCTTCATTTTAAAAATTATACCCCGACATGGAGAGGATTCATGGGAATGCATTTTTTTCCAGACAACATTTTCCGTATCTTGATATTGTCAAAAAGAGTTTTGTGAAATTACCTTACCAAATCTCGCAAACAAATTCCCATCACAAGTGTTTCTTGTGCTCCCTGTAACATCTCTGTGCTTACCCACTTCATTTCCACGTGTAGAATGGACAACCTTGGAGAACATAAATGTAACAAATAGAAGTGTCAATAAAGAAATTCTAATAAGAAATTGCTTTATGATTTGTTGTCTAATAATCTATATAGTATGAAATCATGTCTAACAATGTTAATTAGTTCACCTTGCTTCATTTTGTTTACATATTCTTCCTTTATAATATATATTAACTAAATACATCCAATATTGCTAAGATTCAAACCTTAAACCTCCACTAAATGGATTAATTGCAAGAACATTAACTAATTAATATTGGGGTTCACTTAACATTAAATAAGAATAAAAGTTGTTAGGTTAAGTTGAGGCATAACCTGTTTTGGCAGTGGCAAGATGATACAATATTTGTGGGTTTTTCGGGAATTTATGGCATTCATACATTGTGTTCATGTGATGGGGGGAATTTAATTACTATTACAAATTACATCATATTTCTATTAGAAATCTTGGAGACACATGTTTAATATTGGAATGAAGGTGCTCAACATCTCTATTTAAGCATCATCTATATCAAGCCTTTGGCAATCACTATCAAAAAATCCATGTTCATTATGGGTAGCACCAAAAAATGCATCAAGCCTTCTTCCTATGAAGAGGTCAAGGCCGACCCAGTAGTATGGAATATTTTGCAGGATGGTGATGTTATGTCATTTATGGAAAGATTATCTTATCACTCTATGCAAGTAACATGCTGTGTGATGGAAACCTGGAAGAAAGGAAGAGTGAAAGTGGGAAATACTAAATTTATTATTTCAGTAGAGTACATTGGGTCTGTAATTGAGCTCCCCATTTTTCAACACTCGTTTCAGGAAGAGATAGATGATTTCTTGTATCCTAGTTGAAATCTGACAATGTGTCACTCGGGCTATGAACAGGACTCACTTGCATAACATTGTGATAGGGTTGCTAAGCAAGTGAGGAGGTATTTCACTCTTTAGTGATGCTACAAAGTGATCTATGGACCTAAAATTTTTATTCATGCGCATCTTTGACATGATTGGAAGGTAAACTTGTGAATTTTTTGTTTCAATTGTTTGAGAAGTCTTTTAAAATGGCTATAAAAGATTATGGTCCTTTCCTACACTAAGGCCTTTTATATTTTCTCTTTAGAATGGAATCTTCCCAATAATAAATATCACACTTCCTTTGTAAGCCAAACGAGTAGTGTCTTCTCCCTCATCCTCTTCCGTAACCAGCTCCTTATATATGTTATTGTCATCACCGCCTTAGTCTCCCTTCTGACTCCAATTCAAACATCATGATAATTAGCCCCCGTTACTTTTCTCTTAGGTGCCCCTCGTCTTTGATGCTGGCTTGTAACTCTCCAAACACCTTGGAGCACTCTCTTAGGGTCTCTGAACCACTTTTGGACCCAACATCTACTTCCTCTCCACCTCTTACCGACACTTCTCTGGCTTCTCCTCTCATCTCCATTGACATTGTAATGGCTACAACTGTATAAACTCACCTAATCACAGAAGGATGTGTGACTTCCCTCCCTCCTTTTTGAATGGAAGTTAGAATGGAATTGGATATTCTAGATGTGTTGTGGTATCTCTCCTCAGTTTACCCTAATTCCCTATGTCATAGAAAATTGTCTCCCCCAATGCAGCTTCGGAACACAAGGAGAATTTAGAGAAGATCTCTCCTGATTTGCACGAGGCCATCAAATATTATGTTTCACTCATTATTTGCTATCAAGGAATGGAAAAGTCACATGTTCATGACCTGGATGAAAATCAATGAAGTCTTCTTAGAACACAATAAGTTAGTGGATGTACTGGTTCAAGGAAGGCCTACTGCTGATGCTAAGGATGAAGTAACTACTCTAATGAAAATCCATAAAATGTAATTTGGGATTTTCAAGTTTAGGAATTTTTGGTTTCTTTTTTTTTGTTCCATACATGATGGTTCTCATATTGTTTCACTGTAATACCTAGTCATGAGGGATTTTTTCTGCAAGTATGTGGATCATTTGGGAAAACACCATTTTACTCTAATTCTAAATAGTTCTATGCTTTGCAATATCATAGTCGTGGCTAAGCTCCTAATATTGTAATGAGTTTTCTTACATCTATAAGATCATTCTGTTCCAAATTTTATGTATCAGTATAGCCTAGTGGCTTCTCAGATAAGAGTGTCCTAATTTATTTTTGAGAAAACCTAACGAACACCAAGCTCCAAAAATTTATGGTGTGGCATAATGTATCATTGTCTAATATAAAGATATAATTTTCCTTCTAGCTAGGTGGTAGTGAAAACTAAACTCATAATATTATATTGTGGATTTAGCACCAGAAAAGTTATTAATATCTACCTCTAATTTTCTAGATGCTATAAAATATCTTAAATATGAATTATTAAACCCTAGTGATGAAATCGCCAAATAAAATGTTGTGGCAAAACCTATCAGCCGCGAAGATCAGAATAAAATATTGTTTTAGTACATCACAACCGCTAAGCTCAAACTATGGTGATTCAAAATTTCTAAATCCCAGTCACCATTAAGATCCAAATATTATGTTTTGGTGTAACCCACTGGCAGCCAAGACAATAAAATCTTAGTTCTTTTGTTTAAACCTAGTGAGCATTAGGCACCAAATATTATGTTGTGTCATAATCTAGTGAACGCTAAGCTTAAAATATCATTCAGTAACATGTTAAATGATAGCAACCACTATGCTTGAAATAATATACTGTGGAAGTACCTAGTCTCTACTTAGTTTAAAATATTTTAATTTAATTTTTTAAATCCTATCGACCATAGCCTCCATATATTATGTCATTGTTTAAACTAGTGTTAGCTAAGTTATAAATAACTTCCTATAATTTGTTAACTATTGTAAAATTTCATAAATATGAATTATTAAACCCTAATGAGTTCAATCTCCAAATAATATGTTGTGGAAAAGCCTATGAGATGCTAAGCTCAAAGTATCTGAAACCACTGGTAGTATCCAAATATTGTGTGGTAGCATAACCTAGCAGGCGCTAAGCTCAAAATTTCTTAATTCCAAATATTAAAATGCTTACAAAAAATTCACCTAATTTATATTGGTCTTGATTGTTATAACGATATCCAAAGTCAATGTATTTCTTTTGTTTGTTAAATATTATTGAATTTTTAGCTCAAAATACTTATATTCCTAAGTTCTCTCTTTCTTTTGTTAAAACCTAGAGACTGCTAAGATCTTAATATTATGTTATGGCATAACCTAGTGGCCGCTATGTTGAAAAGATATTAATTTAATTTATCAAATCCTAACCATCGATAGGTTACAAAGATTGCGTGATGGTAGAAACTAGCGGGTGCTATCCTCAAAATGTCTTAATTTGAGATCTTAAAATAATACAATAAATTCTTACTAATTTATATAGATCTTAATTGTTATACATGTCTCTAGAGTTAACGTGGTTGATTAAGTTGGAGGTTGATAAGCTCAAAATAGCTTACTTTAATTTTTCATAACGTAGTGACTTACAAGAGAATATGGCATCTATAGATTTAATGGTGATTTATGACATCAATAGTTTTCATTTGTGCGATAGATGGAATTGATTAAGGGTTATACATAAGCGACATGTAAGATGGTGTTTGACATTTAAAAGTCTTAATTGGAAGCATGATATTTATCATAAAGATATATAACCGATGATATTTTATACTATCACACTTATCTCCTTTCATGTGTTGTGTGCTTGTGGATTTGTATCTCCGGCCTAGATAGACATTTCACTACCTCTTTCATATTTTCATCTTTGGTCATTTTTCTTCCTGTCTCTTTGCAATGCTGACAGGGGTATTGGTGGTTTATTTTGTAGCATGGAGTTTGGTCCTATCACGAAGAGGTAGAGAGATATGACAGGTAAGGATGCTACAAAATTTTTTACTTCTTCGATGAACGGGAAAATTCAGAAGGAAGCTATGTGGAATTGGCTCAAGAAGTTATGGTCAATCATGGAGTGGTTTGAAGAAGAATATGATGGTGATATTTGTGTGAGTATGCGTAAGCTAATTCTATACTCGATCCAATCCAAAGGATGAAGAAATTTTTTTCACATGGCTCAAGGGTTGAGCATGGGAAACATACTATCAAAATACTAGTGGTAGTTTATCTTGAATAAAGAGAATGAGAAGTTGGAAGAGTGTCTAGTCAACCTTTAGTATCATGTTCATGCCTTGATGTGGAAGATGAAGGTGATTGTGCGCGGTCTAAAGGATGTTGTGGAAAATTAGGTTATATAACTCCTTGTTTGCACTAAAGTGAAAATGCCAATATGTTGTCTCGATTCATCCTCCTCCTCTAATCATAGTAAAGGGGACACAGATGTTGAGATCATTGACGAGGTGGAGCTGAGATTTTGTATGGCCTAATCTTTCCTTGATGAATTTTTCCTTATTTTTAGATTAAGATCAGAATGGTTGTATTTATAGTGTAGTGTATAGATATAATAAGTATTTTTGGGTGAAGTGAAGCTGATTTCAGCTCTTCCCATATTTTGGCATATATTTAGTACGATAATTTTCTTGTAATCATAATGGGAGTCCTCTGCTAGAAGACTTATCATGGACTAGTTCCTCATGTACTTTTTTTCAAGACTTATCATTGAAATATCCAAATTTAACATATTAACATCATAGAATGAACTCATCTAATTTATATATATCTTCTTTGTGATACATATAATGTTTGTGATACATGACCTAGCAAATTGAGAACCCAAATACTATATTGTGGCATAACCTAGTGACTGCTAAGCTCTTAATACCTCAATTTAGTTTTGAAATCCTAACTAACGCTAGGTTCGAATGATTATGTGATAGCATAACCTAGCGGATGCTAGGCTCAAAATATATTAATTTAAAATAATATGTTGTGGAATAACCTAGTGGCCGCTAAGCTCTTAATACCAATATTCACTAAGATTGTTTTATTAAGTTGCATAACCTACCCACCGCTATGATTATAATATATTACTTTCTTTTACTAAAATCTAGATACTTCTAAGTTCTAAATATTATGTTTTGAAATAATCTAGTGGAAGCTAAGATCAAAATATAATTGGGTTATATTGTGGCATAACCTAGTGCCCGCTAAGGTCTTAATACCTCAATTTAGTGTTTAAATTCTTTCCTTTGCTAGGTTCCAAATACTATACTGTAGCATAACATAGTGGGTGTTAGGCTCAAAATATATTAATTTAAAATAACATATCATTTTTACGATACATAACCTAGTGAATTGAATACCTATATAATATGTTGTGGAATAACATAACGGACTCTAACCTCTGAATACTAGTATTCACTAAGATTGTATTATTCTCTTGCATAACCTACCCACCGCTATGGTTATAATATCTTACTTTATTTTACTGAAACCTAGAAACTTCTTAGATCCAAATGTTATGTTGTGTCATAAGATAGCAGACACTAAGCGCAAAATATAATTGGGTAACTAGATAGATTATAATGCCCACTAATCTCAAAATATTATACTGTGGAAGTACATAGTGTCCGCTTTGCTTAAACTATTTTTAATTTAATTTGTTTAATCTAACCCGCCGTAAGGTCTTAATGTTATACAATGCGATATACTCAATGAATCCTAGTGGTCACTAAGCTATTCTTAGTCGTAATTAAAATGATCGCTTGACCTAGAAAGTGTGTTGCCTAAAAATAACAAAGCATATTTAACATGAGAGAAATAACAAATTGATTGTTTGACCCAAAATAGTGTGTTTCCTATAACAAAATCCACCTATCCTTGAGTCCGCAAAGCTAAACGAAGAATTCATCCAAATAATAATTATATCCTAGTGGTCACTAGAGAAGGAAACATTTTTCATTTACATCGTATTAAAAAAGGAGTTTTTATAAATGATAAAAAAATAAATCATGAATTTATGTAATAGTATATGTATAGACTTGGACTCGTTGTACCGTAGCGACCGCTAAACTATAGTTAAAGGTAGAAATTTTTTACATTTAGGACAAGAAACAAAACTTGGACTAGTGACCAAGAAGTTATACTACAAGTTTGTAAATAGAACGTGATCTACTCGTTCCACCTTAGCAGCCGCTAAGCTATTCCTAAAGGTAAAGATATCATGTTCATAAATGTTATACATCTAAATTCTTAATGTTTGATATAAATGATATTTAAAATATATAAAAGATAACAAATAAATATGATATTTATATAATTGATACATAAATATACGTGTAAAATAGTATCTTTAATATGTTATACAAGTACACTTATAGTTTTATCTAATTCGTACAAGATTCTGGCAGAATTATTTTACAGTTATGAAATCATATGGAAACTAAAAATTGTGTCTAAGAATCTATAAAACAAGTTTTTACATACAACACCATCTACTCGTTGCATCCTAGTGGTTGCTAATCTATTCTTAAAGTTAAATATATCATGTTCATAATGAAGTTGTTTTATAAATCTAAATTGCTAATCTTTGTTGATATAACAGTTGAGAAAGAACAAAAGTGATCTCTAGGACCATAAAACGTTGTGTTGCCTATATAAAAACAACTTATCCGCAAGGGGCCAAGGAATAAAAATGCTTTTTCCAAATTAGAATTATATTCTAGCGGACGCTGGGGTAGACAACTTTTCCTATGGTAGAGTTTATTCATAGAAAAAAAATCATATTGAAAAGATACAAGTGATAACAAATAAATCCATAATTTCTATAATGTATATATATAAATATACGTGTAGAATCATGTATTTAATTAGAAATTGAATTGGGGTTTCATAAATAGGTTGTCGAAATAACCAATTATATAGTGGAAGCCTAAAAGATATGTTATTTTTTTGGCATAGATTAGTGGGATCAAAAATAAGACTATAATAATTATAAAATTCATATTCATTAAAATTATATTTAATAATATTTTTGCATATATAATGTGTTTAACTTCCAATGTACATACCATAAAAAATTATGAACACATTACATTTGGTTATTTCTACATGGAAACATGTATATAATTGGAAAGAATTATCATACAATTGAATTCTTAATACATTCTTATAGTTTTGAATTAATTTTTTAACCTCACATATTTTTCTCTAAAATATCTAAGTGACAACCATGTAAAAAATGTAATATGCATTAATTAGTGAGGTTTCTTTCCATCATCTTGATGAATAACATTCGACTATTTTTGTTCTCCTGACCAAAATAAAATTAAAAATAAGGTGACTGTGCTAGAAACTATCATTATCCTAAAAATTAAAAGAAAGAATGAGAACAAAAAATTCAAAAAAAAAAAAGCCAAAAAGAGATATAGAATTACATAAATGGGAAAGTGTTAAACATATATAAATACTAGAGAAAAAAAAGTGAGTGTTCATGAATAGCAAGGTAGTTTGACACGGAGATCAAAAGAAACTGGAAAGGAAGGATTGACTATAGAACACGATTTAGTAGGAAAAAGTTAGGCTTGTGTGGATCACGATTGGATTGCTGTGAAAAACATAGGAACCTGTTGACTATAGAGCAAGTAATAGATCCTACTATAAAAAAGGTACACCTTTACTATAAATACCTAGTTTAGTAATATCTAGGATTATTTCATGTTTTATGTTTTTCTGTGAAACCTCCATCTACTATCTCATTGAAAACAATCATCGTGATTCTTTCCCGCAGCCTTTGTTGCTATCGTCCTTCGTTTTTGAATCCTTTCTATGATTATTTTGTGTTCCTTTCTCTGTAAACAATATTATAAACTCTACTAGGATTCGAAGACTCAACCCTATAATCTACAGTCTATGCGTATTTTTTTATTTCGTAGACATGTTTTTCTGATTGACCGAAATAATCCAAAACCCTTCTCTGAGGTATTTAATCATTTTTTAAGCACATTCCACGAAATAAATTTCAAAAATATAAAAATGGAAGGATACGAAAATTTCAAATTTTCACTTTCCCCCTCTAAAAGGAAAAGGGCGGGCTATTGAAATTTCAAATATCTGAAAAACTTACCCCATCTAAAAGCATAAGGGCAAGATATTGAAATTTCAAATATTGGAAAAATTTCCCCCTCTAAAAGTAGAAGGGAGGGATATTGAAATTTAAAATTTCCAAAAACTTTCCCCCCTCTAAAAGTAAAAGAGCGGGATATTGAAATTTCAACTATCCAAAAATGCAGGGGAATTTGAATTTCCTTATTTTTATTTTTCTATGGTTTAAAAATTAAAAACTAAACATTTTCCTTCTTCTATAGCCTATAATAATATAAACATAATAACAAATATATTTTACAACATATAATTGAACCAAGCATAGGAAAAAAATATATTTATAAAAACAGAAGAAATAAATCCTAAACATAGTTTTGAAGATTATTAGAATAATTTACAGACATTTACATACCATTATTTATCAAAATTGATTTCCAAATTGTTAGATATAGTGTACGCTTATGTAAATTAATTATCCAACATAAATGTGCCACGTGGCAAGTTCGAACAAGATATTTCAGATACATAATAAGGCTATCGATCCAAGACTTATAGTTAGTGTTACTGTATGGCAATTTTCAAAATAAGAAACATTTGAGTCTAGGGTCTGATATGTCATTTTTGTCAATAATTAAAGGACCTTAGTGGGCGCTAAGCATTTTTTTGTTAAGAAACAAATTGAAATATGTCTTGAAAACATTTTTCTTGTTTAGCATTTTCTTATGACAACTACATACTAAGCCTAGAGATCCACAACTTTACATATAATGTTTAAAATGAGAAGAGGTAAAGGTAGGATCCTAGAGGCCGTTAAGCTAAACCATGATTTATTATTTTATGTTTACTTTCAAAATAAGAAAATTTTGAGCATAGGGTCTGATATGTCATTTTTGTCAATAAGTAAAGGAGCTTAGCAAGCACCACACACTTTTCAATTATAGGAAATTAAGAAGTATGAGTTAAAAACCATGTATCTCATTGGAACTACATACCAAAGCCAAGGATCCAAAACTGTAATAATATTGATTTAAATGAGATGAGGTAAAGGTAGGATCCTAGTGGTCATTAATCTAAACCATGATTTATTATTTTATGTCTCCTTTCAAAATAAGAATCTTTTAAGCCTAGGGTCTGATATGCCATTTTTGTCAATAAGTAAAGGATATTAGCAGGTGCTACGCATTTTATTTGATAGTAAATGAAGTGAAGTATGAGTTGAAAACTATGTATCTCATTGGAACTACATACTAAGGCAAATGATCCAAAACTGTAATGATAGTGTTTAAAATGAGAAGAGGTAAAGGTAGGAGCCTAGTGATCACTAAGCTAAACCATGATTTATTATTTTATGTATATGTTAAAAATAAGAAATTTTTGAGCCTAAGGTATGATATGTCATTTCTGTCAATAAGTAAAGGATCCTAGCAGGCACTACACATTTTTTTTATAGGAAATGAAGTGAAGTATGAGTTGAAAACCATGTATCTCATTGGAACTACATACCAAGGCCAGGAATCCAAAACTGTAATGATAGTGTTTAAAATGAGGAGAGGTAAAGGTAGGATCCTAGCGGTCGCTAAGCTAAACCGTGATTTATTATTTTATGTCTACTTTCAAAATAATAAACTTTTGAGCCTAGGGTCTGATATACCATTTCTATCAATAAGTAAAGGAGCTTAGCAGGTGATATGCATTTTATTTGATATGAAATAATGTGAAGTATGAGTTGAAAACCATGTATGTCATTGGAACTACATACCAAGGCCAAGGATCCAAAATTGTAATGATAGTGTTTAAAATGGGAAGAGGTTTTTGCCAATAAGTAAATGAGCTTAGTGGACACTCATCATTTTTTTTATTGTAAATGAGGTAAAATTTGAGTTGAAAACTATGTATCTTATGGGAACTACATATTAAGGCTACCAATCCAAACGTGTAAAGATAATTATTTATATTGATAAGAGGTAAAGGCACGATCCTAATGACCTCTTAGCTATACCATTCAATTCAATAGGTTATGGCATTCCAGTTAATACGTACAAAAGCTTAGCGGTCGTTATGCATTTTCTCTTATAAAAACAGATGTGAATTATATGTTACAAGAAATAAGTTTTGTGAGTACTACATAGTAGATGACAACAAAGTAGCGACCCAAATCTATATACATATGGTATTTATAATGATTGGTAGTAATGGTGGGATCCTAGCGACCACTAAACAATAGCATGATCTTTTATTTTATTGATGTTTTCATCTTATTGAACTGTTGAACTAGTGTTCACTATGCCCTAACTTACGATAAGGAAAAAATGCTTAGCGTTTGCTAAGCATTTTCTGCCACAAGATTTGATGTGAATTATGTGTTTCAAATAATATACCTTATGGGAACTACACAAGTATTCATCCATCGTGTAACTTAATCACTCTACGAAATAAAAACATAGGGATAAAATAGGAATTTTTTTTTACCTTTAATAATGTAGGACACAAACAATAGGAAAAACAAATTTCTCATACCTTTAATAGTGTACCTTAATCACTCTAAACGAAACAACATATATTACTTAAAAAAATATTTTAAAAGAAGAGAAAAACCCTAATTCCAAGTACGGATAAAGACGTAGGGTTTGTCCTAGTCTTCCATTTTATCAAGACATCACAGAGTTGTAGAGGATTTGTAAAAGAGGCACGGTTCGAAGGGTTGAGGAAAAAACCACCAAATTCAGACCCATCTCATGTTTTGGAGGTATTCATCTATGTGACAAGAGGATAAGATGGAGCAGCCTCTTCATTAGCCCCCTAAAATTGGTCCTTTGGGTCTTTTACTAAAGAAAATCAGATAGTACAATGCAAAGGAGACTGCAAGATATTGGAAGGGTTTGAGGGTTACCGTGAAGCTCACTTTACAAAATCATCTATCCAAGGTTATATTTGTTCCCAGTGCATATGCCTTGGTGATTAAATCCCTGAAGGAGCCCGAACATGACAAGAAAAAGATGAAAAACATTAAACATACATGCAACATATCATTAGATGATGTTATTGAAATTGCAAAGGTCATAAAGCCATGATCCATGGATAAACATCTTGTAGGAATTGTGAAGGATATTTTGGGTACGTGTGTTTCTGTCGGGTGAATTTTCAATGGAAAGGATCCCAGAGATTTATAATCAAAGATCGATGAAGGAGAGGTCGGGATTCCAGAAGATTGATCAAAAGGAAGTAATTTTATTTTGGGTATGTTTTATTGATTTTTAGTTTATTGGTTATTTGTTTGTTTTAAGGTTTAATTGGTGAACAATGGCTTACAGATTTATGGGTCTTTCATTGAATAAAAAGGATCACTCCAAATTTGGTTATAGTGGGTTCGTTTCTTATTTAATGTTTGTGTATTTTATTGTTTAATGTACTCTGCAAATTTATAGGCCTAACTTCCTTAATAAAATTGAGTTATTTTGGTAATGTTACACCATAAATATCAACTAGAATAATTAAAAAAAAAAAAAAATTAATGTACAATAAGATATTTATTGGATAAAGTTTGTAATAATTTATTTTCACTTTACAAGAAAAATCTCATTTCCTATGAATTTGGGTCATGAGGATTAACTCATTGAAAAAAAATCTCATAAGTGGTGGTGCAAAGGTTGCAAAAAGGTTGGGGTTTAGCAAGTTGGAGAATGAATTGAATCTATGATGGCTATGTTGAGGGAAAGGGGTTCTGCTGTAAGTTTATGCAGAGGATTCAACTTGGATTACGTATTTTTGAGGTCTAAGGTTGATGTAAGACCATCAATAATTCAATTCTAATGAGATTTCACTACAATCATATGAACTATAAACACAATGTCAATGACGGGTTTTTAGTTCCAGAGAAAGTATGATGGGATCCTAGTGACCACTAAACTAGAGCATGATATTTTATTTTATCATTGTTGTAAAATTATTAGACTATTGAACCTAGCATCCACTATGCCATCACTTTCGATAAGGAAAAAATGTTTAGCGTTCGCTAAAAAATTTCTCCCACAAGATCCAATGCTAATTATATATTTACAAAAATATACCTTATGAGAACTACCTAAGGTTTGATCCCTCATGTACCTTAATCACTATAATAAATAACAATATATATCACTTAAAAATAGAAAACAAAATAGAACAACCCTGAGTCCAAGTAAAGATAAAGAAATAATGTTTTTCCTAGTCTTCCCTTGAAGCAAGAGGTTGCGGCGTTGTAGAGGATTTGTAGAAGAGCCACGGTTTGAAGGGTTGAGGAAAAATGCTACCAAATTTTGACCAATCCCAAGTTGTGGAGGTGTCCATCTGTGTCACAGGAGGAGAAGTTGGAGTGGCCTCTTCATTGGCCCCTAAAATTGGTCCTTTGGGTATTTTAGTGAATAAAATTAGAGAATACATTGTAAAGGAGACTACAAGAGATTGGAAGGGTTTCAAGGTTACCATGAAGCTCACTATACAAAATCTTTATGCCAAAGTTTGAGTTGTTCCCAGCATAGCTACCTTGGTGATTAAAGCCCTTAAGGAACCTCAATGTGAAAAGAAAAAGATGAAAAACATTAAACATACCGGGAATGTCTCATTGGACAATGTTATTGAAATTATGAAGGTCATGTTGCGTCGATCCATGATATTTTGGGTCGGTGTGTTCCTATCGGGTGCACTATCGATGGTACAGATCCCAAGGATTTTCAATAAGAGATCAATGAAGGAGAGTTCAAGATTCTAGAGGATTGATCAGAAGGAAGATATTTTATTTTTGGTATATGTTTGTTTTTAAGGTTTGATTGGGGAACAATGGATTAAATATTTATGGGTTTGGCATTGAATAAAAAGTACCACACCAAATTTGGTTATAGTGGGTTTTGTTGCTTATTTAATGTAGTATGTATTTTCAAGACTAATTTCCTTAATAAAAATAAGTTATTTTAGTAATGTTAAACTATAAATATCAAGTGGAAGCATTAAACCAAAATAAGAAGTAACGTCCAGTAATATATTTACTGGATAACGTTTGTAATAATTTATTTTCACTTTACAATAAAAAGATCGTTTCCTATGAATTTGGGGCATGAGGCTTAACTCATTGACAAAAATTCTCATAAGTGGTGGTGGAAATGTTGCAACAAGGTTTGGGTTTGGCAAGACTGAAAATGGCCCAAATATTGTATGGCTATGTTGAGGGAAAGAGGGTTCTGCTACAAGTTGATGCATAGGAATCAACTTGGATTATGTAGTTTTGAGGTTTAAGGCTGATGTAAGACCATCTACAATTTCATTTTAGTGATATTTCTCTACAATAAGATGAACACAATATCGATGACGGGTTTTTCAGTATCGGAGAAAGCATGATGAGATATTAGCGACCACTAAAATAGAGCATGATCTTTTATTTTATCATTTTTTTGGATTATTTAACTGGTGAACCTAACATCCACTATGCCATTACTTTTGATAAAGAAAAATTCTTTGTGTTCGATAAGAATTTTATCCCATAAGATATGACTTGAATTATGTGTTTCAAACAATATACCTTATGGGAACTACATAAGGCTCGATCCCTCCATCTAGTATGCAGTGCAATTATTATCTCCACTAGGTACATTCCAGCCAACATGATATAATTATAATTAATGAAAAACACTAGCAATCCAAATTTGTACAGATAGTTTTTACAATGACCATAATGGTAGGAGCCTCGTGGTCACTCAGCTAGGTTGTGATTTATTATTTTATCACAATATTCAATAAAAGAAACTATTGAAAGTAGCGACCGATGTGCCGTTACTTTCGATAAGTAATGAAACTAAACATTAGGTAAATAATTTTTCTGATAGGAAATGTTGTGAAGACTGTCGTACTTACATTTAGGAACAATTTATTCCTTCCCATTTGTTTTTGATATCTTGTTGTGGAATTTCCCACCAAGCACTACGCTTAAAATATTGTACTTAGAGTATTTATAGACATTTATACATAATGAAAAAAGTATGTTTGATATACATATATTTCACATTGTCTTATATAACAAAAAATTATGAGCTATCACTAACTCGGTTAATGTGATTTTTTTTCTCAAATACTCTACTCAAAATACCAAACCTTAGATCTTCCAACCGTTATCCTTTAAACATGTTCATTATTCTTCTTACAGGCATCTCATCCTCACTACTACAGTATGACCGGTATACACATAAATCACATAGTCTTGTAAAACAAAAAATCCCAAGCTACTGCAAACCCTCTTCGAAATACCAAATATTACATCTTAATGTCCTCTATGATTTATCATTAAAAAGGTGTAAATGGCTTTAAAAAAATTTAGGTTGTTCTTTTATATATTGACTAGAAGTCTATTTTCCACTAAAGTGTGTATTTTTTAATGTTCCTATCATGTCATTTATATAATGTTATGAGTTGAACGGTGTAAATGGCTTTAAAAAAATTTAGGTTGTTCTTTTATATATTGACTAGAAGTCTATTTTCCACTAAAGTGTGTATTTTTTAATGTTCCTATCATGTCATTTATATAATGTTATGGCTTGTTCAACTCATATGTAATACTTTCAAAACTGTCCAATGGTTTCATATCTTTCAATGCATCATAATTTGATTTCAAACTTTTAGAAAAATTATGTTATTATTAATTTGATCCGCAAAATATGTTTTACTGTAACCATTTGAATGATACATAATATGTCCTATCAAAGCCTAGCAGTCACTAACCATTAATTTAATTACTTTGTTATTATACATAGTAAATACCTCTAGAATTTGGTGTCTGCTAGGGTACTATTTAAATTCCTTAACAAACAATGCAAGAAAAAAAAATTAAAGTTCATAAATGACCTAATTATTAATGTATTTTATTCTAAATGTAGGTAAAATGTCTTCCATTGTTTACACTCCATTCAAAACAATTTCATTCATCACAAGCAGTATTTGTTGGAAGAAAAGAGATGAGGAATGGTGTTTGGAACTTGATTCCCCTGAAAACTACCACATCAACTTGTGGATATTTTTTATTATAGATGAAAATCATGAGGAAATTGGTATTGTTCTATCATTATAAGTTATTGATTTTGGGACACTTTGTGTCTAGGTGAAAAGATTTAACTTTGAAAACAATAAGTGTCTTATTCTGAATATGGATTTGGACATTTCTTTGTTCAGGAAACAGAAAATGCGAGCCTCCATAAACAACGAGCCATATTGCTGCTCAAAATATGGTTGGAAATTGGGGATTCTAAAATATTATGACAAAATTGGTTGTTCAAATGTAGAAGTCATTCAAAATGGTATATTTATAGTATTTAGAAAATTGTATAGAAACCAGAAAACATCTTCTATTTTTTTTTATAGAAAAGGTTTTCTTTCACTTCCAAAATATTCCAAGTTGTTTACTATGCCAAGACGAACATATTTGACTAAATTGGATATAAACCAATCTAAATCAAAATTGCATGTGTTGAAAAGGAATACTAAATCAACTAGGACTTTTGAGGCTAGTGTAATAGCAAAGACATTTGATTCTTACTACCAAAGAATAAAAGGATACAACAAAATGAGAGAAAAATTTCTACATTATTTGAGAAATAAGCATCTAGATAATATTGTATTGACATCTTGCAGTGAATTCAATGTAATCAAAATTTTTAATTTGCATTAATCACACTACCACCAGTTGTCTGTACTATTGGGTGAAGAGAGAAATGGAAAAATAAATTTTGATTCCCATATTAGGAAAAAATGGTAAAACGGAAAAAATATCATGAGGTGGAAGAAGTTCTTCTTGTCGTGACTCAGACAATATTAAACAACTATGTGATGTCATTGGAGGAAATATACCAACAAGTCTGAAAGTCACAAATAATTTTTCTTGTAAATGTGCATATCCATTCCAACTTCCATTGAACTTATCAGTTATTTCTTCAACTAATCCTTTCAATGTTGAATGTGTGATTGTGTATTTTTGTAATTTGGACAATGATATTTCTTTCGATTTCATATTAGAGCTTCTAGCAGTTATTGGAACCAGTGTGCTGGATTGTATTATTATTGTTCTATTACCAACATTTTATTCAAAATTGTTAAGCGACAAAGTACAAAGATACATGGAAAATGTTATAGAAATTGGAGTATCAATTTTGAATGGATGCTACAGACTCTACGATAGCAATGATATATTCAAAAAAAAATTATCTTGTGTACACAATATCTTATGTGCACAACCAAGATAATAACGATGATTATAAAGAAGAGTTCACTATGGATTGGATGGAGAAACAACCACAAAAAATTGTAACTACAAGTGAAATTTTCCTACAAGGAAACATCCATCATTTTCTTTACGAAATATCATATGAGTTTTGGGTTGAGATGTTCACTCGATGTTGTTCCATAAATTCTCTAGTACCAGTACATTACAGCAGAAGTGTCACACTCCGTGCATTAGTGGATTCATAACTATCTATCATTTTTATTGTTGAGAATCATAGTCACGTGATGTTTTTGAAACATTATTATTCTCATATGAAGAAATGTTCGTCTCCGGAAAAAAATTCAACAAGTGATTTTGTTTAATGGATTTTCACCTAAATATGCTACTTATACATTACTGTTTATGCAGAAAACCATAAAGCTATAAAATTTGATGTACAATTGTTTCACCATGACGTTACACAACCAATTTAACATTTTGATTTACATTCAATCATTTTATAAATATGTTTAATGAGCTCTATCTCCAATTTCCATGCTTTTCAAAAAAAAATTACAAAGTTATGTTTTTTACATTTTAGATAATAGATGTGGATGAGGTGGGCACATTTGCCACAAATACACCATCAAACCCAGGTATGTTAATTGTGTGAATTTACAAATAAAACTGCTAATAAGCCCCAAAAATTTATAATATAATAAATGATTATGTACACAACTAATAAGGCCCACACATTTATAGGAAATGATATTATATTTATGTGTATTTTACAACAAATATAATCATAAGGCCCACAAATTTATAGGAAAAAATAACTAACAGACATTAGTTTATATGCTCAGCTTAAGGTCAAACAAAACATTTAAGGAAATCCATTTGTAAGCTATGATAACAATTTAAAATGAACTATATAAAGCTTCACAGAATCTATGCATCCATGTTTAATACAGAAATGGTTTGACTAAAAAAAATTACATTCATCAATATCTCGCTGATTTACAACTACATATTGTCTACAATGTTTCACTAATTCACTATTGCATACTGACTACTTACATTGAATTAACATTGTGTTGGATTCAACATCACCATAAACGTAACTACATACTGCTTGATCCATCTCATTTGTATGTAAAACAACACTTGGCTAGCCTTATTAAAGGTTTTCAAGATAATTGTTGTTTGGCCAATGATGGCATTGCCTAGCGGTTGCAAATCCTCATCAATAGATGAGGACTATTCTCTGTAAAAGGGTGGTTTGAAAAATATAAGCATATCTTAATGACCACTAAATTTTAATTATAATACATATAATAATTGATATTGTACTTACAATATCACCACAGAATCCACTATGTTTATCCATTTAAGTTTTCCACAACATGAAATTGATTATGAATTGATTAATGTTTATTTCAAATACATTTTGCTCACATTTTCAATAGGAAGAAATAGATTATGAATTGGTGATTTTTTTTATTTGAAATGGCTCTTACATCAATGGATCCTGCAGCGTGTACATGAGGTGTAATCCAAGCCACATAACCATTTTTTGTTTATAACATAGCACAATTAATGGCAAACGACCACTAGCCCATTTAAAACATAACCGTTTTTTGTATATAACATAGCATAAATAATGTCCAGCGGCCGCTAGCCCTTATAAAACAAAAAACAATTTTGTACATAACATAGCATCAATAATGACCATTGGCTACTAGCCTATATAATGGATTCCAATATTTGATTTTTAAGATTCCAATATATGTGATATTGGAATCCAATATGTGAGATTTTGGAATCTGATATGTGCAATTTTGGAGTGCAGATAATTCCAATATTTGACATTTTGGAATTCAAAAATAGCAATATTGGATTCCGATATTGAGTATATTTTTTAGCTACAGGGATTGGAATAAGTCCCAATTTAGTGAAATAATCATTTTATGGTAGTGTTGTTTGTGGTATACACACTCTGTGTATACGACAGAAGGAAGATAAAAATACCGTCTATACTCTGGACTTTGTTGGCAAACGAAGAAATGTGTTGTGTTACCTACACAAATACATACGCACACCTATACATATGTATACATATGCACGTACATACAAGTAAACATACGTATATATGTGTATATGTGTGTGTGTGTGTGTGTGTGTGTGTGTGTGTAATTACATATGTATGTTTACACATGCATATGCATATCCATATACATGTATACGCACATGTATGTATGAGTATACATATACATATGTACATGTATATGTGTCACATACATAGACCTTTGTATTATAATATGGTAGTGTTGTTTGTGGTATACCTACTCTGTGTATACCGTAGAAGGGAGATTAAAAAAACTTCAATACTCTTGACTTTGCTAGCTAGTTAACAAATGTGTTATGATACATGCTCGAATACATACACATACCTATACATATGCATGTATATACATATACAAATACATATATATGTTTGTAATTGCATATGTATGTTTATATATCCATATGCATATCCATATACATGTATATGCACATGTATATACGACTATACATATACATATGTACATGTATATGTCTCACATACCCAGACCTTTGTATTATCATATGGTAGTGTTGTATGTGGTCTACACACTCTTTTTATAACACAGAAGGGAGATTAAAAAAACCATCCATACTGCTAACTTTTTTGGCTAGTGAAGGAATGTTTTGTCATACATGCTCAAATACATACACACACCTATACATATGCATGTACATACATGTACACATATGTATATATGTGTAATTACATATGTATGTTTATACATATATATGCACATGTATGAACGAGTATACATATACATATGTACATGTATATTTCTCATATACACAGACCTTTGTATTATCATATGGTAGTGTTGTTTGTGGTATACACACTCTGTGTATACCATAGAAGAGATAAAAAAATTCCATACTCCTGACTTTGCTGGTTAGTTAACGAATGTCTTATGATACATGCTTGAATACATATATATACCTATATATATGTATGTACATATGTACATACATGTACAAATATGTGTGTGTGTGTGTGTGTGTGTGTGTGTGTGTGTGTGTGTGTGTAATTGCATATGTATGTTTATATATGGATATGCATATCCATAGACATGTGTATGCACACGTATATATGACTATACATATACATATGTACATGTATATGTCTCATATTCCCAGACCTTTCTATTTTCATATGGTAATGTTGTATGTGGTCTACACACTCTTTGTATACCATAGAAGGGAGATAAAAAAACCATCCATACTCCTAACTTTGTTGGATAGAGAACTAATGTTTTGTCATACCTTCATGAATACATACACACACCTATACATATGCACGTACATACATGTACACATATGTATATAAGTATAATTTGATATGTATGTTTATACATGTATATGCACACATATGTATGAGTATACATATACATATGTACGTGTATATGTCTCACATACCCAGACCTTGTATTATAATATGGTAGTGTTGTGTTTGGTATACATGTTAGGAAATAAGAGATAAAATATGTGGAATAATCCCTTACAGAATCGTAACAGTAGAAACTAATATGTAGAAAATATTACAGATCGTAAATAAAAGTGCAGAATAAATAACACAACACAGAGAGACAAGATTTAACGTGGTTCACCCAATTTGGGCTACGTCCACCAAGAATCACTTGCTCAGATTTTATTACAAGCCTCCACTCTTTCAATACAATACCCAGATCCGTTTGGAGCTATGCTCAACAAACTCTACAGAATTCACACCCGAATTCAAAACACATCTGTAATACATTTTCTTGTACATCTATCATATGCATAAGACCATATAAATAGACAGCTGCTTAAGCAGTTTTACAAAACCTTGGGTATCAAAACCAAGGGTGAAAAACCGTGGGTATCAAAACAATGGGCAAAAGACCGAAAAAAACCATGGGCCCAAAAAACAGCCCATAATGGTTACCCATTACCCATGGGTTAATAAACCACCCATGAAAATTTTCTTCGGGGGCTTCGCCCCCGAACCCCCCTGACCCACTCAGTGGCGAGCGGGACCGCCGTAAAAATACCCGAGTGTAACACATAGAAGGTGTACCACACTCTAACATGAAAATAGGCTCCACAAACATAACAATACACCCTCTGTGTATAGTAGAGAAGGGAGATAGAAAAACCATGCACACTCTTTAATTTTCTAGCTAGTGAAGGAATGTGTCGTGATACCTACTCTAATACATACACACACATATACATGTGTATATATACACGTACATACATGTACACCTACATATGTATATGTGTAATTGCATATGTATGTTTATACATGTATATACACATGTATGTATGAGTATACATATACATATGTACATGTCTATGTCTCATATACCCAAGCCTTTTTTTAGTGTGGTATACATACGAAGTGTGTATACCACAAAAGGGTGTGGGATTTGAACTGGTAACCTCGTGATTATTATTAGAAGGCCATACGAAGTGTGTTATATTGTGGCACAGAAACATCATTACAAAAAAATACATTTAATTACATGAATCCCCAAATATGTGTATACCACAATAGTGGTTCCCACACCTATGTATATACGTAATTCCTCGAAGAATACACACATAAGCGTGGGACCCACTAGTTTAGTATACACATAGATGTGGAGTCATTTTACTATATGTTTTTTTTTCCGAATGGATGTGTTTCTGCCTTAATACAACACACTTGGTAGGGCCTTCTAGTTATAAAGATGAGGTCGCGGGTTCAAATCCCACACCCTTTTTTATTATGTAAAATCATTTTACTAATTATTTAATGACTTAATACCTTATATCAATGATACATTTATGGAGTTCTAGACATAGATTTATTATCACAAGAATAATGTGTCCCATCGCAGATAAAATTTGAACATTATTGCAAGATTCTCTAACCTTAGAGACATCTTACTCTTCTATGGTGTGTAATCTTAGAAAAATACATGTAGGTACTATATCTTTCCAAATTGTTATTGTTAAGATGAAATTTCATTTTTTTATTTTATTTTGCCAGTTTCGTGGTCATATTTTCCGAAGTTGCATTTTGCGGACATTGCTACTTCATCCCAGGTAAGAATATAATTTTTTCAATTCCATTTTGCATTGTTTCAATTGAAAAATAAATAAACAATTTTTTTAAGTAACTAACACAATCTTATTTTAGGAACTAGAACTTGGGCCTCCACTCAAAAGATCAAAATAATGAAGGAGGATATTATACCTTTAGATATCTTCTTCAATACATGTGTTTACTTTATGTAATAATCGTACTAACATTGATTTTCTAAAATTTGTTCAACTTTGGTATTATTTATTATGTTGGTAATATTTTTTTTATATGGTATGGATTTTTGAGTGAACGATGATGAGGCGGTTGCAGTGAACGTTGCTTCGTCGTCACATGTATAGGATTCTATAGTTGTAAAGAAGGTTAAATTACCTTAATTTAACATTGTATTTCTTATCTTAATTTAATTTAATTTGATTATATATTATTGTGTATCTACATAATGAGTTTTTATGAATTATAACGTGATATTTTGAAGGATGATTGCAAGAGGATGCACCCATTTTGCTTTTCGATGTCATGCAGGGGATGATATCATCGTCAATGAGGTAAACTTGGCAAATTGAATCTTGTAATTTATTATTTTCATTTATATCCATTAGTGTGCACTTTTTTATATGATGTTGCTGAATATACTCCTCTTCAGTATGGGAGTGATCATTATGAGGATCACATACTTTATTATTATGAGTACCCCAGTTGTGACAAAATTTTTTACAAATTATGGATGTTGAAAATCCACAAGAAAAATGAACATTCCCTCTCTCATGTTTCCCCTAAGAGGAGAGGGAGAAATTTAACTGGCAAGTATCCTTAATGGGCCTCAGAAAAATTAGAGGTGATACAAGGAGAAAAGAGAGGGAAACATTGATTATGTGTTGCGTATGCACTCTATATTGTAGAGGCAACGCATGCTAAATCACATTTGCAAGAGGGATGACAAGGAATCATTTAAATACTAAGGAGAAGCTCAAAGAAATAGGTTTCAGATGCCATGAGGGGCTATGATTCGGAGACTGTGTGGACTAAGAGGATGGCAGATATATTGGCTTTGAGAGAAAAGAAGAAAAACATGGTTAGTTTATTGAGTAATGGTTTCATTTCACTTATTTCTTGTTATCATTACACAAGTATTATTTATTTATTATAATTTACATGTCATTTTCTTCACAGGGAGAGGAGGGTGACATAGATGTAGCAACGGAGTGGGTCATTCCCGAAAGAACTAGTGGAGGTGACTGTGACATAAGTTAGTCATTTTATATTTAGTTTTTGTAGTTAAACACTTGTTCTTGAATCATTCATTAACATTTTCATTGATAAAATATCTATGTAGGAGGATGACATGCTACTTTTTCATCTATATGAATTTTTTTTTTTTAAATTAGAAACGAATCCAACAAATAGAAAGGAAGATAAGGTAAATAAAATCGAACACAAAATATGTGAATTGTAATTTGTAGTTTTTGTTATAAAACCATTATAATAAAAAAGTTGTTAATTTTGAGGTTGGTATGTCACAAGTTAGTGATGTAGTGTCACCTTTTCAGTTGATCATGGATGTGGCGGTGCAAGTAATGCAGGGCATGGTAAGTCATGGACCTCAATTGAAATTGAAATTTCAAGTTATTTTTTTCTCCTCTAAATGTAAAAAATATAAATTTGTATTGTAATAAGGAGTATTACGACTTAGATTTATAGTTTAAGTATTTGATTTAAGTGAATAAGTACTTTTTGGATTTCTAAATATTTACTGAAATGATATGTAGATATTGCAATCTCATTGCATATCTTTGATAGATAATTATGACATAAAGATGTGTCGGTAGAAATTGTTCCTGATAAAAATAAAAATAAAAAGCATGGATAAATATGTGTAATAGTCATGTAAATATGCACAACATTTCATATGTTTGAACTATTGGATCCTTTATTTGACCTTGTAATCAATTGAGACTCCTCTCTTTATCTTTTTGCTTTACTATCCCTAGTGGACTATATCTTCACCTATAGTTTGACATGATTTCAGAATTTACATATGTACATATGTATGCACTTCTTATTTTCAGATAAGATTTTTGATCCTCTGAGTGAATTCAAGGTGATCTTAAGCACTGTGGTGAGTATTTTGCTCTTATAGATTGATTCTTTTGCACCATTATTCCTTATTACTTATGTATGAATGTAAGTTTACATTTTATAAGGATTTAATCATTGTATTTTTTACTCTGAAATTGTATAATGGATTGAGATTAACAAGACCTTCAGTCTCTATATTTATGAGGATTGGAGTAATTTTTTGATGACAGAGGAATCTTGAAACTTTTTAAAGACTGCATCATTCCCCAGTACCTTCTTCGAATTCCATGCAAGTGAGTTTGTGTGGTAAGGTTTTTATGGATGGTAGGGATCAGATAAAGTTGTACATGTAAAGTTAAAATTTAAAGATCAATAATTGATATCATTTCTTGCATATTGGGAAGGTTGACAAATGAATACAAGAGTGTGAGTCTCATTTTTAGTGTTCTCTTGCATGTTAGGGTTCTTCAAGGAGAGTAGGAAAAATATGTTTTTCTTGTGTTTCATTCTTGGTATAGTAGTGTGATTTTAAATTATGTGTTGTGCTGGAGTATAGCAGGGAATGCATGCCTTTTAAAGTAGTGTAAGACTGATTTGGGTTGAAATTTTATGTTAAGCTTTGTAATTTTTGTTATTTGCATGCAAATATATGTTTGATGAACATGGTATCTCTATGGCTTGGACTACAATTAGAAGTTGGGGTAAAAACATGGTAATAGGGATTCTTGGATAGTTAAGAAGTATAGAGCAAGTGGGAAAAAATTATATAAGGATAAGAGGGAGGGGAAATAGTAGTGACGAGAGGTCATGAAAGAGAGGTACAAGTCATGCTTGTTATAATCCTATTTTACAATGCCTATATAAGGAAAGATTAATTAAGGTAAGAATATTTGTTCTAACCATTGTTTATGATTTTTTTAGTAATATTATAGCATTCCTCAAGGTGGCTAAGCATGACCACTTGTACAAAGGAGAGGATAATATATAAGTGTTACTTGTGTGAATATGATAGTTGAAAACTGAATTATTTTAAGTGATTTTAGGACAGAGTTCAAGATGTTCTAAGGGGGGGTAAGTGCACCAAGTTGGGGGGCCCAAAAGGGGGTCTTAAGTGGATGCATTATTCTGAAAATAAAAAATTCAACTTGTACGAATTTTTTGAAATAGTTACACTCAAAATTGGAAGATGTTGTAGAAATATGTATCGTAGAATTTTGAGTCTAGTTTCTAAGCTACTAAATTTTATTGAAAACGGATAATTTTAAGTGGGTCAAACAACTAAAATACCAACAAATGCTCATGTTTTTGTTAAAAAGCATAATAGAGTGACTTTTTTGCCCCCCACCATTTTTTGAGCACCATTTAGTATTTTTGAAAACCCTTTGGTAGAAAGATAGTTAGGAGCATCTAGTTTGGGCTCCATTTTTAAAAGATTTTTTTAGCGAATATGTTTTATTTATGATTTTTTTAGTACATAAGTTTTATGTTTTGAAAAATAACAAAGATCAAACTGTGCCCTCCCCTAGAACTACCTCAAAAAATATCAAAAATTAGATTTTTATTTTTGAATATGTATAGAATTATGCCTAGTTTGGGCTAGTATAGTTTTTTTTAAAATTTTGATCACCCAAAAAAAAGATACACCATGAAAGATAAACATATATACACTTCAAAAAATAGCTATAAAAATGCATAGTTAAAAAATAAATAATATGGAAACCTTATATTAGTCATAAAATTTGAAAAATTATATTTTTAGAAAGAAGAGACTCTGCTCTACGTCGTGGTATAATTTTTTTAAAATGGATCGATTTGTTTTATTTTGATTTATCATAGAGGGAAGTGGCATTTTTACATTTTCTTGTAAAAAAAACATTGTTTACTATGTTTGTGCAGGTCCATGCCTCAAGCTTGGGGATCCAAACTAGATCCCAAGCCTTGAGGAATGGCTTGGGAAAAGATAAAACGCAAAATGCGTACGCGTTCTATGTAGTATAAACATTATGTAAGCTTTTGACATGATTCTATTTAAATAAATAAATGTCAAAGTATAAGTTTTTCATTTATTATTATTTATGTAAATATAAGAAATTAGGGTCACCCTGTACCTTATGCAATTAGTCTCACAACTCCATGAGTCATGGTTTAAAAAGATTGTTTTTTAAAGTATAAAATGGTCAGCACATAGGTAATTTTTCAGGATCTCAACATTCAGCCTAAATCTTTTAGCATTTAACTTCTACAATAGAAACCCTAAACCATAGGCCATAAACCTAAACACCAAACTATAAACCTTGAGCCCTAAACCCTAAACCCTAAAACCTAAACCCTAAACCCTAAACCTTAAACATTCTACCCTTACCCGTGAGCCCTAAACCTTTAGCCTTAAGCCATAAGCCCTAAACCCTAAACCATGAACCATGAGCCCTAAATTTTAAACCCTAAACCCTGAAATGTAAATACTAAATCCTAAACCGTAAACCCTAAACCCTAATCCTTGAACCCTACACCCTTATCCCTAAGCCCTAAAATATAAACCCTAAACCCTAGACCATATACCCTAAGCCCTAATCCCTAAACCATAAACCCTAAACCCTGAGCCCTAAACCATAAACCTTAATCCCTAAACATTAAATCCTAAACCCTAAACCCTGAACCATAAACCCGAAACCCTAAAACTTGAACCATAAACCATAAACCCTTATCCCTAAACACTAAATCCTTAAACCAAAAGCCTAAAACCTAAACCCTAAACCTTAAACCCTAACCATAAACACTAAATCCTAAACCCTGAACCTAAACCCAAAATTCTAAACCATAACCCTGAACCTTGAACCCTAAACCTTAAACCTTGAAACATGAGCCCTAAACCCTAAACCCCAAACCATATTTCATCAATATTTCCTAGTCTCATGCCTAGAACCATCATTGAGTCTACTTATAGAACTACCTTGTTTATCAGAGGTGGGACAAATAACTAAATGGATATGACATCTACCTTGTGCCTTGTAATGCATATATTACACATCTCTTCCAAACTTGTTTCTCCCCATATATACTTACACTCTTGAATGTGAATTTATTCACACTCTAATACGAGTTTCACATTTCTCATATTTCCATGTCTGGTATTATGCAAACCAGGATGGCCCATTAGAAGCTGGAAAAAATAACCATCACAACAAAAAAAGTAATCTTAAAGGAAACAAAAGAAACATAGAGAATATATCAATGCAAAGGTGTAGGATCATAATTGAATTTCCTGCAGTATCCTCACCTTTGGAGAAAGATAAGTTTAAAGTGTTCTACTGGAATGGATAGTAAGTTTGAAAAAACTTCTTGAAGTGTTTAAAAATAAGCATAGAAATAGCGGATGGCTAAATCTCGAGCCCTAAGCCCTAAGCCCTAAACCCTAAACCCTAAATACTAAATCTATATCCCCGAACTCTAACCCCCAAACCTTAAACCAATAACTCTGAATCCCAAACCTTAATCCATAAACCATAAACCCTAATCCTTAAACCATAAACCCTAAACCTTAAGCCTTGAACCCTACACCCTAATCCTTAAACCATGAGCCCTAAACCCTAAATCTAGAGCCCTGATCTCTAACCCCTAAACCCCAATCTCGTAACTAACTCCTAAAACATTAACCTGTAACTCTAAACCCTGAACCCCGAGTCGTAAACCTTAAACCATGCACCCTAACCTCTAAACCCTAAACTCTAAACCTTGAGCCCTAAACCGTAAACCCTAAAACTTAAGGCCTAAATGTTAAATCCTAAAGGTCCCTAAACCCTAAAAACTAAATCATAAACCCTAAACCCTTACCCCTAAACACTAAATTCTAAACGCCAAGCACTAAATCCTAAAGCCTAAACCCTAAGCCCTAAACCCTAAGCCCTAAACCCTAAACCCTAAGCCTTAAACACTAAACCCTAAACCCTGAACTCTGTGAATTAATCCATTAACCCTTAACCCTTAACCCTAAGACCTAAAACTTAAATTATAAACCCTAAATCCTAGAACAAAAATAATAAACCTTAAACTTTGAACACTAAAACATGAACCCTAAATCCTAAACCCTAAACCTTGAACCCTGAGCCCTGAGCCCTAAGCTTTAAACCCTAAACACTAAATCCAAAACCCTAAGCTCTAACCCCTAAACCTCATATATTTCTAGTAGGTATCATGAGTGAGTTCATTTTTTGAACTATATTAGGACCATATTTCCTAGTCTTGTGCCTAGAACCATCATTAAGCCTACTTTTACAACTACCTTGTTTATGAGCTCGGTGGGAATTTCCCTCCTTCAAAATATCAACAAATGAAAGACATCATATTTTGATGAATCTCTTTGAGTTTTGTTCCTACAAAGTCGATGAACCCTTTTCCAGGTGAATACTCTCTATCAATACTAATAAGAATTGGTAAGACACAACATTATAGTGAGTGAAATAGTTCACATGCAATGGGAATCTCCCTCTTTTAAAATATCAGTAGATGAAATGCATCAAATTGTGATGACTCTCTTGAATGTTATGCCTACAAAGTAGATTAACCTTTTTTAGTTGAATATTTTTTGTCTTAATACTTATAAGAATGGGTAAGACATAGAACATTGTTGTGACTGAATGGGTGAGCCTAATCTGCGAGCCTTAAATCCTAAACCTCGATCCTTAAACCCTAAAACCTAAACCCTTTTCCCTAAACCCTAAACCCTGACCTTTAAACCTCAAACCCTAACTCGTAAACCCTAAACCTTAAACCCTAATCCCTAAATCCTAAACCCTATACCATAAACCCTAAGCCTTAAACCCTAAACTCTAAGCCCTAAATCCTAAAACCTAAAACCTAAAACCTAAACCCTAACCCCTAAACCCTAAACCTTAAGCCCTAAACCCTAAACCCTAAGCCTCAAACCCTAGGCCCTAATCCCTAAGCTAAAACCCTAAACCTTGAACCATTAAAAATAAACCTTCAACCCTAAACCCTAAAAATAAACCTTGAGCCCTAAACAATGAACCCTCACCTCTCAACCCTAAACCCTAAATGCTCAACCATGATCCCTAAACCCTAAACCTTGAACCCTTTTCCCTAAACCCTAAAAATTGACCTTTACACCTTGAACCCTAACTCCTAAACCCTGAACCGTAAAACCTAAATCCTCTACCCTAAACCTTAAACCCTAACTCCTAAATCCTAAACTATAAACCCTAAATCCTCAACCCTAAACCTTAAACCATGAGCCCAAAACCCTAAACCATATACCATAAACCCTAAGCCCTAAGCCCTAAGCCCTAAATGCTAAATCTAAACCCTAAACCCTAAACCCTAAACCCTAAGCCCTAAACCCTAACCCTAAACCCTAAGCCCTAAATCCTAAAACCTAAAACCTAAACCCTAAACCCTAAACCCTAATCCCTAAACCCTAAACCCTAAACCCTAAACCCTAATCCCTAAACCCTAAGCCCTAAGCCCTAAGCCCTAAATCCTAAAACCTAAAACCTAAACCCTAAACCTTAAACCCTAAACCTAAACCCTAAAAACTGAAAATCATAAACCCTAAACCCTTACCCCTAAACACTAAATTCTAAACGCCAAGCACTAAATCCTAAAGCCTAAACCCTAAGCCCTAAACCCTAAACCCTAACCCTAAACCCTAAGCCTAAACCCTAAACCCTAAACCCTAAACCCTGAACTCTGTGAATTAATCCATTAACCCTTAACCCTTAACCCTAAGACCTAAACTTAAATTATAAACCCTAAATCCTAGAACAAAATAATAAACCTTAAACTTTGAACACTAAAACATGAACCCTAAATCCTAAACCCTAAACCTTGAACCCTGAGCCCTGAGCCCTAAGCTTTAAACCCTAAACACTAAATCCAAAACCCTAAGCTCTAACCCCTAAACCTCATATATTTCTAGTAGGTATCATGAGTGAGTTCATTTTTTGAATATCTTAGGACCATATTTCCTAGTCTTGTGCCTAGAACCATCATTAAGCCTACTTTTACAACTACCTTGTTTATGAGCTCGGTGGGAATTTCCCTCCTTCAAAATATCAACAAATGAAAGACATCATATTTTGATGAATCTCTTTGAGTTTTGTTCCTACAAAGTCGATGAACCCTTTTCCAGGTGAATACTCTCTATCAATACTAATAAGAATTGGTAAGACACAACATTATAGTGAGTGAAATAGTTCACATGCAATGGGAATCTCCCTCTTTTAAAATATCAGTAGATGAAATGCATCAAATTGTGATGACTCTCTTGAATGTTATGCCTACAAAGTAGATTAACCTTTTTTAGTTGAATATTTTTTGTCTTAATACTTATAAGAATGGGTAAGACATAGAACATTATTGTGACTGAATGGGTGAGCCTAATCTGCGAGCCTTAAATCCTAAACCTCGATCCTTAAACCCTAAAACCTAAACCCTTTTCCCTAAACCCTAAACCCTGACCTTTAAACCTCAAACCCTAACTCGTAAACCCTAAACCTTAAACCCTAATCCCTAAATCCTAAACCCTATACCATAAACCCTAAGCCTTAAACCCTAAACTCTAAGCCCTAAATCCTAAAACCTAAAACCTAAAACCTAAACCCTGACCCCTAAACCCTAAACCTTAAGCCCTAAACCCTAAACCCTAAGCCTCAAACCCTAGGCCCTAATCCCTAAGCCAAAACCCTAAACCTTGAACCATTAAAAATAAACCTTCAACCCTAAACCCTAAAAATAAACCTTGAGCCCTAAACAATGAACCCTCACCTCTCAACCCTAAACCCTAAATGCTCAACCATGATCCCTAAACCCTAAACCTTGAACCCTTTTCCCTAAACCCTAAAAATTGACCTTTACACCTTGAACCCTAACTCCTAAACCCTGAACCATAAAACCTAAATCCTCTACCCTAAACCTTAAACCCTAACTCCTAAATCCTAAACTATAAACCCTAAATCCTCAACCCTAAACCTTAAACCATGAGCCCAAAACCCTAAACCATATACCATAAACCCTAAGCCCTAAGCCCTAAGCCCTAAATGCTAAATCTAAACCCTAAACCCTAAACCCTAAACCTTAAACCATGACCCCTAAACCTTAAACCTTGAGCCCTAAACCCTAAACCCTAATCCCTGAACCCTAAGCCTTAAGCCATAAGCACTAAGCCGAAAACCTAAACCTTGAACCCTAAAACATAAACCCTTAACCCTAAACCCTAAAAACTAATACCTGAACCCTCAACTGTCAACCCTAAACCCTAAAATCTCAACCCTAATCCCTAAACCCTGAACCCTGAACCTTGGGCCATAAACCTGAACCCTCAACCTTGACCCCTAAACCCTAAACCCTAAACCATAAACCCTAAACTTTAAACCATAAACCATAAACCCTAAACCATGAACCCTAAGCCCTAAACCCTAAACCCTAAACCCTAAAATCTAAACTATGAGCCTTAAACACAAAAACTTAAACCTTAAACTCTAAACCTTAAGTCCTAAACCCTTATCCCTAAATTCTAAACCCCGAGCCCTAAAGCATAAACCCTAAATCATAAACCCTCACCCAAAGGAAAGTCCTAAAAATATCATTCAATGGGTTTCAATGTGTAGGGAATAGTGTTTAAGGTGATCAGTCAACTCATTTAGTTTTGATGAGAGACTATTTCCTTTAAATGCCTAAAATGGCAATTTCGGCCATTCTATAGTTAATTGAACACCCTTCAGAAAAAGCTAAAATGAGCTAATAATATCACCGAGTTATCAAGGACCATTATTTGTGAAGTATTAATGCATCGTTTGTCTCCATAAGAGACATATGAGTAAAAACATGTATGAGAATCATGAATTTGATTCCATGAAAGGATGCTTTTTGAGCTTGGAAAGGTGAGGGGATGATCTTTATATGGAGCATCATGTTTCTAAGAATGAGCAATCATCTGAGTTCACTTTATGCAATTCACTTGGTGCTATTTGTAACAATCCATTCAACACCTAGTAGTGTTATCACACCTTAAGGAGGAGGCACATTACAATCACATCATTTTGGCCATATGATAGGAATCCCATTCAGGGAACGATCCTCTATCTACAAAGTGAGGATTTCTCTCTAGTAAGAAGTAGACAAACATCATAGAGTTAATTCATGGTCAGTAAATTGAATTATGGACAAAATTTAAAAATTAGTACCAATTCAAGAAGTAGTAGGGCCAAAATCCATTTTAGAAGGTCAAAAAACCTACAAAATGATTATATGCTTTCCCAAAACAAAGACCGACTACAATATATATGCCCTGAAAGTTTTAGGTCATTTGCTAAAATCCTGAAAATGTGTACATACTGACTAGATTAGATTTTGAAAAACTATCTTCTAGATTATAACTATTGGAGCTACGAGACCACTTCCATAAGGTGTAGAGTGACCCTAATTTCTTATATTTATTAAAAAAAATTTAAATTATAAGAAATAATAAAAGAAATCTTATAACACGTACGTGTTATAGGTTTGGTGATTACAGAGCCAAACAAATTAAAATGTGAGCCTGTTTTAACAAAACACATACATGGTTTGTCTGTTTTCAGGGTTTTGTCCACTTTTTGGCCCCTCAACTCTGTGTACTTACCCAAGGTAAAGACAGATGGAGTACAAGAAGTTTACTTAGTTACTACATCACTATGTCTTCTTAACGTGCACAATAGGAGGTCTTTCTTGGTTTAGGATAGACTAGAATAAGTTATTCGTAGACTAGAAATGATCCTCAAATTACAGTGTAGGTAGAAGTGAACTTTGTAAATATCTTGATATTTGAGTATATTAATGAGATTATATGATATTTTCTACACCAATCCTAAGATATTTTCTTTCCTTAGGACACCTCCTTTCTTCTAGGCCATGTTCCACTACTTCCCTTTTACCTTTTCTGAGTTCCTTTTAACCTTTATCACTTACTTTCACTACTTATTAACCTCTATCAGCTACGATATGTTTGTTTTAACAAATATTTACATCTCTTAACATTTTAAAATTGGTTATGATGAATATTGTGGTTTTACATATTTATATGTTGTTTGTAACTTAGATTTATGTTCAATTCAGCCACTAGAGGCATCTTCTAGGACCCATGGGAGAGAGGAGAGCAAGGAGTTCGACATGTACTCTGGTTTATAGGTATGCAATTAAATATCGGTTGATTACATTTTTCACATATACATGAACAATTAATTATTATTTATTGTTCTATTTAAGGAAACTAATTTAATGTGTAATAATTGCAGGCATATGCCAGTGGCCTCAATAGAGAAGGGGAGTAGCATATTCCATTACACAAGGATTTACAGGTAACCTTTATGTGAAGTGGAATCAAGATTCTAAATTGTGAATTGTTTTATTATATAAATAGTATTAAAAAAAGGGTTAAATTTATATTAGATAAATTTATTTTTGTTTGGACTAATTACCAGAATTCTTTCAAAAAACTACTAAATTTTCCTATAATGCAACCCTCATCCACTTTTGCTATATCTGTATCAGTTCCCAACACGGTGCCTTCTATTGGTGATGTGGTGGATGTCTGGATGTATGGACAATTGGTGGGCCATGGAAAAATTGACAATGTCAGTCTTGATGCAACTTTCCATGTGAGGAAAGTTCCATCAAATTGTGTCATTGTTAATATCCTCAGTGTCATCGATCCTGATTTCCCTATACTATTTCCTACCTCTTTCATGGACATGCTGACAGATGTTGACAATAGCTATACCATTTGGCTACTTTCTAAAATTCATCATAGGTGGCCACCTCATTAGCTAATAACTTGTTTGGAAATGTTTTACATGCAGTTTTGGCTGTGTGGTATTCTTAGTGTATATGAATTATAGTAACAAAAACTATTTAAATATTACAGGATGATTTGGTACCTGCCAAAAAAAGAAGGTTGGCACCAAGTACAAAATGACACCCAACTCAATACATAAGAATGCCAAAATATAAAAATCATATTTTGAAAGAATTATCTCTGTTGCGTGCACTAGAAAATGGAGGAAAATTTGATTTCATATGATTAGTTGAATTATTTCATAACATTAACATTAATTTAATGACAAAGTTTTACTTAGTAAAATTGTGGCTTGTTTTAATATAATAACAATAACATTTACATGTGTTTTAATTGATTTAATCATGATTGTAGTTTTCATAAGTGTTTTCAGTTTGAATGTGCCATGATGCTTCATAATCGGTGCATTATTCATGATTATAGTTGTCATAATTTTATTTTTGTTTTAATGTGCCATGTGGCATTATAATTTTCTTATTATTCATGATTATAGCTAGCATATTTGTTTTTTGTTTGAATGTGCCATGTGGCATCAGAAAGGGTTGATTATTTATGATTATACCTATCACAAATGTTTTTTTTCATTTGAATGTGCCATGTGGCACCACAATGGGTTGATTATTTATTATTTTTGTGTTTATGTGCCTTGTGGGATCACAATGAAAACCACAGGTAATAATTTCATCTTCTCCCCACTTTATTCAACCATCATGTAATTTTGCAAAATACTTAACATGTGAGCCTATTTATTACTCTATTTATAGCAGCAGCCTAACATTGTTATTTATTTATATTGCAGGTGAGATTTGAATCCATTTTCTTCCATCCATCAATATTAGTTAAGGTAATTTCATATTTTTACTAGTTCATTTATCAAATCTGCAAGTTCATTTATCAAATCAAAGCTTTCCAAAAGTTTAGGCAGCGAAAGGAAATATTTACATATTTTCATAATCATTGTAACAAACTACTTTTCGTTAGATAATATAACCTATGAATTCAATTTAAAAAATCTATCAACACCATTATTTAAAAATTATTTTCTTTCTATTCCATGCATTATGTATCTTGTTACTAATGTGATCATGACATTTTCTCAACACAAATAATTATCTTATAAGTAATGCACTAAGGACTATTCTTCTTATTATTTTTCTTTTTCTGACTTCTTTTTATATTCAATGATTCTAAGGCACGAGTATGAAATGAAAAAGGGCTTCAATTTACATGGTCATAGAGTGATAAAAATATAATTTTATTAGATATACAACTATGAAATGTTTGTTGTAGCACCAGAAAAAGTGTGCATTATAATCTACAGATGATGATAAAATTTGAATAAATGGATAAACTGTTATCACAATACGATGAGGAAATGTCATTAACATTAGCATTCTGAATTTTCAACAAAATTCACAATATTAGAATGATATTGCTTGAAACATCATGTGAATCATATGTTTTTCTAGTTGGTTATATCTATTGAAACAATTAAAATGGCCCATTTTTTAAAACTGAGAAAACTGCAAACTTCCGAGAAATTTAGAAAATAAAGTGTTGCTTGTTTTTTTGAACCTCGTAAACACAAATATAAGGCTAGTGTTTTGGAGTTTGTGATGGACTAATATGTTTCACCAATGATTTACACTTTCCCTAATCCACATTATTAGGAATAATATGTAGATGAGGAAAATAAGAATGATGGACATTGAGTTCAGCTTTTCTATCATTATACCACACTCTTGTTTCCAAACAAATATTATACATGCAAACTGTTTTTTATAGCACAAGATTTTGTTCATGATTTTTATAGCATTTTCTAATCCTTTAACTTTTCTAATTCATTTCCACTTTCACAAGGAAATAAGAGCTTATCTTGTAAGTTTTCTGATTCATTTCCACTTTTATAAGGAAATAAGATTCAATAACGAAATTTGAATGCCCATTCACGTAAGCTATAAAATTGTTAATTATTGAATATTATAGTATTTTTGGTGGATTTTTTTATATTGTAGTATTTTTATGACTCAATGATCTAATGTGGACGTGATAAAGACATAACGTTTTCAGCCTTTTCCTTACTCCTAGGTCTTTTGGAAGACTATAAGTGTATTACTAAATACATTGTATTGTTTCTTATCTATTTTGTATTGATTCTTCTCTATTTTGTTTTCCTTTTGCATCTCTTTCAGGAACAATATTGATGAAAAATATATTTTATGTAGGGGAAAAATGAGGATATGAAGTACTCTTATTTTTAGCTCTAGATTAAAAGGTAAGCCTACAAGATGTATATATGGTGTTTCATTTTAATCTGTCCACCCATAAACTTGAATAGTTGTAAGAAACTCATAAAATATACTATATTTTTCATCTATGTCGATACTTCCTAAAATTCAATCTAGCTCATGATTTATCAGTAGTCAGTAATGAATTTAACCCCATTTAGCAGTAAGTTGTGAACTTTAAAATGAAGAAATGGTGCAATTATTATTCTGGCATTATCTGGTTGGACAATTGTCTGAGGGTATAAGAAGATGTATTCAAACAATCTTTGTTCATTCGAGATTCTTTACACATATATAGGATTAGGAAATCCTATTCTTAAGGTCAAGCTTCTTACAAACTCTCAACTACTTACCCACACCTATTCTACGGGTGTTTTCACAATCAACCAATATATGTCCAAAACTATTTACGTGTGTGGTTATAACAACCACCACAAATATATAAAATATTATAATGGATCACTATTAAATAATTATTTCCTAACATCCCCGCCTTAGTGCGAACATGGGGAAAACCTGCCTTTGTACTTGCACCTACTCATGATCTGGTGATTTTCATAGGATGATCACAAACCTCAAGGATGGTTTTGCAAATGGTTGATCAAAAACCAAGAATGGTGGTTTTGCAATTGGTTTACCACAAACCACGAAGTGATGGTTCTACGAATGGATTACCAACAACCAAGAATGGTGGTTTTGCTATTGGTTTACCACAAACCACAAATGAATGTTTTCATGTGGTTTACCTACAACCACATCATGATGTGCCAAGTACTATTCTTAGCCCTCATCACATCTCACTGCAGAGAATAGCATAGGAAATTCTATTGAAATATATTACTCGCGTACAAATAAATAAAACTAGAAATGGATCATTGGTGTCATGTTCCCCCCCTCAATGTGAAATTTCCACTTATGGAACACTACAAACTGAAGCAAAAACACAACTAAAAAAAATGCCACCAAATCATCTGTGCGGCCCCATCATTGGTGACTGACGTGAGGTTGCTAGATGACCTCCAACCTCTGTTTGCCTCCATCCTCCAGTATCACACTACTAGCTTGGTAAATTTAGCTTTTGAGGCTCAATGGTTGCTAGGACATCATGTAACATCGAAAATGTGTCTGTAAGGCAATTTTTTTATTTTTACAATATATTTGACTACTTTCCTAATAATCATCTAAATGATGATAATTGACTATTAACACAACCCTCGATGATCTAATTGACTCAAAACAAATGTCAATATCGATATTGACAATGTCAATATCGATATTGACAGTTTTGACAACCTATAATGAATACCCAAGTCAACTATTATGACATAACTCTTAATAATTTTATTTTATTTTCACTTAGACACATGGAGGAAAAATGACATTTAATATCACTGACCTGAATGTCTCTTAACATCGATGAACAAATATAATAATAAGAAATACCATTTACATAGGATAGAAAAATGCCTAGACTATGAAGGACAAAAGATTAACAAGATAACACTTTAAACAAACTTATATTATAGTACTTAAATGACTCATTTAAACTAAAATCATTTGATATAAACCGTAAAAACTTTAACCAACCTATTAAATAAAACTACGTGCTTGACTCCAAGTAAATTGAGTGAGTTTTGACTTTCTTTATAAACATTTGAGGGTTTGTTCAGTGGCTCACCGAATTTACCATAGTTTATGGAAAGTCGAATTCGACACATTTTGGGTCTACGGTTATGAGGATGCCGAGCAAAGAGACTACACAAAAATGTTGACCACGATCCTGTTGTCCACTCAAAATTCCCCGTCTTTTGAGAAGTTGAAAATTGAAAATTTTTGAAGTTAAAGGTCTTTTCTATTGTCCTGGTAATGTGAAAAATCAAGAAATTGGAAAAATCTACGTTTTTTGGGTCATTTTGTGTGATTTTAAGGTCTGTCAGATGATTTTTGTCCCAAGTGTCCCAAGTTCATTCGGGCTCTCTGTTCCCCGATCGGCCGCTTTACCCAAAGTCTGCATTCTTTTCGGGCCCATCGGAACTTTTTGTCCCAAGTGTCCCAAGTTCATTTGGGCTCTTTGTTCCCCCGATCGGCCGCATTACCCGAAGTCCGTTTACTTTCGGGCCCGTCCAAACTTTTTGTCCCAAGTGTCCCAAGTTCACCTGAACTCATTGTTCCCTTTTCATCCGTTTCGGCCGAATCACGTACTCTGCGTACTTTTGTCCCTCATGTCCCAGAAGCATTTGTGCATACTTTTCCCACATCGCCCGTATCGGCCGAATTGCGCTTTCGCGTCCCACGTGTCCCAAATGAACCAAAGGACAAATTCGAGCTAATTTTTCCCGCTCTTCACAAATATCTTGACTTTCCAAGTTGGTCAGGTGTGTATTTAATGGGCATTAATTACCTCTCTCTCTCTCCCAAACGGCTATATAATGAACTTCCCCTTATGCGTTTTGCACACTACTTTCTTGCTATCCTTTGCTCATACACTTATGCGATCAAGATTTCTACGCGCATACTCATTTCCCCTGTAATTTCATCCCAAGTCCAGATTACAACCTTGGCTTTTCAAATTACTACCAAAATGAAGATTAAATTCCAAGGCCAGGAGCAAGTCTCACCGCTCGAGTCTTCCGTTCCCGATATCAGGGACAGTGAGGTTCGCCACCTCGACTTTGGAGATTTTTGGGAAAGAATGACAGACATGAACCCTTCACCTATGGCACAAGTGATTCATGATAGTGGTTTGGCATTCGTCTGGTGGTTTCCTCTATCTCGGTGCAATGCGTAGATACAGTGCTCTCCTGCAGTGCTCATTTCAACCCTGACTTGAGTGAGATGACGAACGTGCATGGGGAACTCATCGCCAAACTTGACACTACCACCATTGGCGCTGCCCTAAGAATTCCAGAGATGGATAATGCTATAGTAATTTCTCAGAACCAGGCACAAGCCCTTTTTGATCAGGACAGTGAGAAATATAAGGTGCGGGTGGCAAAGTCCTGGCTTAAACAACCTAAAAAAGGGCGTCTCATCTATCCAAGGTTATTTTCCGTGCATATTTCAATGAGGAATTGTCAGATTTTATAATCCTACTGGCTCGGGTCATGGGCTTACCCTCTACCAATGAGTTTCATTTCTGGATGTGCCCACTCATCAATATGGTGTGTGAAGGACTCAAAATATCAACTGGGCAGAGATCATCAGTATGAACCTAGCGGAGCAGCTGTCCAATGTACAACAAACAAAGAAATTTTACATGACTTCATACTTGATGTATACTCTGGCAGCATCGAGGCAATGGTTTGGCTTCTCATACATTGATGCTCATAAGGGTGACCCTGTATATGCCTACTGCCCTCAGTTCACCTTGGAAACTAGCAATCGCAATTTCAGAAGGGTGAATGATGCTTTCACCATGTACATTGTCAGGCTTCTGGAGAGCGACACAGCGAGGAGATTTTCTGATGAAGCTATGAATCTGATATCGCACTACGGTGCCTACTTCATCCAATTTAGAAAATTTTCCTATATAAGGCTTGCAGGCTATGAGAGCACTCCTCTCAAGCTCCCCATGTTCTGCAATGATAAAATGGCCTTAATAGAGGTATGCAGGTAGTTGGACAAGTTGCACAGAACCTGCAGGGATAAGAAAATTACTGGCTTGCACTTCCCCATCACTTTGGGAAACTACACCTGCAAAACAGCCCTAGATGCTCAAAACATAGAAAGAGCCCTGGCTCCCATCACTGTCCATTTCTTCAGGCCAAGAACCTATTTTGACTTGAAGAAATTTATTGAGCAGAACATCAAGATCACTTATCATCATAGGGCAGACATAGAAGATTATTGGGCTGACTGTGTTGATGATTTTGAAGCAAGAAGGAGGCATTATGGCAGATTTTCTCTTCAATTAATTCAAGAGCTTAACCTGTACCAAGTTCCTGAAGGGCTCCAGGATGATAATTCTGACCTGTACTCATATGAGTATGACAATGTGGTCAAACACACTCCCTTGGAGGATTTGGATTGGTTCAAAAAGGAGAAGGACTGATCTGGTAGAAATCCTAGCTCCCGTCTTGGTAAGAACCAAAATATGGTTTGACAGGAGAGTTCGTGAACTCAGAAGGCACTCAGATAAGTCCTCCTCTAAGACACCTCAACACCAAGAAAAGAGGCATTGTCACCTGATTCGAGAGCACCTATGCAGACCCCTCCTGCCTCGTCAACTCAAGGTCCCACAGTCTCCACTCCTTCCTCATCCACCCAGGTATATCAGAAGAAAGTCAGAGAAGTCAAGAAGGAACCTATGGAGGAAGGTCCCCTAAGGAAGCATACGGAGTTGCCCTCAGGCCTAGAGAACATCATTGTTCTCAGTGAAAGTGAGGAGAGTGAAGTGTCAGTCTCTACAAGCACTCCAGAAGCCCCCATGGATAAAGAAAAGGAGGTCCAAAGCACTGAACTTCCAGGTGCTAGTGATTCCTCTGTACCAAAAGCCCCAAGTGCTCCACTCATATCTCAACTAGAGGCAACAGTAGTGCAAACCTTGGGTGCCATGAGTTCTCTGTCTCTTGGTCCTCTTGCCCCACCTTCTTCTTCCTCCTCCTCTTTTGCATGGGTGCAGCCTCTTGTTGACAGTAGGAAGAGAAAGTCTTCCTCTCGGATCTCAGGACCCAATTTTGATGCTGTGGCGGCCTTATTAGGCACTACTCCTCCTACTCATGCCAAAAAATCCAGAACTACCTCCAGATAGTGTCTGATGCTCAGGGCCAACAATTCCTGGAGATAGCCAAGCCTAAGGTAGACAAACCAGAGCAAGATTTGTAAGCATCTGATCTTGAGCTCTCAAGAATTCCCATGGGAGAGTCTACCCCTGAAGGTGAGATCCACAATCTTCAGGAAATAGTCACCAGAGTCATTGGGAGGGTAGAGAAAGGGCAACAAACCATAGAGCAGTTGGAGGAGCAGGCCCAGATTCTTACAGGTTTCATCAAGTCACTACTATCCAAGGATAAAGTTTTAGATCCTACCCCATTGACTACTCTTCCACCACCTGTAATTCTGAGCCAAGATGAAGTGCAGAGTATCAAATATATGCACAAGTATTCCATCTATGGAAGGGCTATGGAGGCCATGGTGGATGATATGCTTGTTGCAGGATTGAATTTCATTGATGAAGCCTTCAAACTCAATGGAAGGTGAACTAATTGCAACAAAAGCTCTCCTCCACTATTGGGAGCATAGATAAAGAACTCAAACTTTGGAGCAGTTGTATAGTAGACCTTCGCCTCATGGGACAAACAGATGAAAATATTTTAATGGCAAGCAAGGTCTTCGATGATGCAAAGGATAACTTGTCAAATTCATGGGTCTACAGTCATGGAATGGAAAATCAAGGTGCTGGAGGAGGCTTTGGGAGAGTTAAGAAATAGCTGGCAGAAGGGTGAGGCCTTCAAGACTCTAGTTGTATCTGCCTTCAAGGATATACATTGCCATCTTCATGATGAGACTTCTGGTGTGCCTCTCTCTTTACAAGAAATCAAAGCTCAATTCAGAGCTTTTGTCAAAGGTGATCTGTTCAAGGAGAGTTCCATTTCCAAGGAAAAGATGAAGGAGATCTATTCTCTCTCAATCTGCTATAGAAGAAGTGAATAAATATTATCATACTCATGTCGAATTCGACAAAGAAATGGAGAAGTGCCTCGGATTTTGGACTCAGTCCACTGCCAACACATCAGTCCCACGAGGCAGAGACATAGCAGAGGTGTTGAAAAGATTCAGACAGCGGATCCTAAAGTCAGTGGGCCCCTCCCAGTCATGAACACTTGTCTTCTTCTCCTAATTCTTCTCTTTTCTTCCCTTCTTCATCCCGATTTATTGTAATTAGTTGGGGTATTGCAATTAGCAGCCCTTTAACTAAACATTAGTTAAAAGAAGTAGTTACCAATGAGTAACTAATTTGTAAACTATATAATGGCCTCTCCTTGCCATTTTGTGGGGGAGAACTTGGCTTATTTATAAAAGTGTAAAGAAATCACAAAGAAATCAATACAGAAGGATTTCCATTCTTTGTCTATCCGATTCCTTTTTATTCATATGCTGTACATTAAATATTGTTAGATCATTTGTTTATATTATGCTGAGAAGCTTTGTATTCTTGTAGATGTTATTTATAGAACTATGTGTCTATTCAAATTTCATCTTATTAACATAAGTACAAATGATCTTATTCCAATCCACTGTAATCTTGCATGCATAAGGAATTATTCTGTCATCTATAATTCTGGATGGTGCCTTTCTACTTATTTCCACATTTTCATTCCTCTGTCCTTTTGTAATTAGTAACCTATTATCCATAGGAAACACTTTTATAATATCCAAGTTCCATAAGTGAAACCATGCTTTGTATATGTGTAAATAGGTTTGTTTCTGAATAAGGGAACCTCTCCCATTAAAGAGGAGGAACTTCTTGTCCCCTGACTGTTTCTCTTCTTGAAGTTTGTTTTTGATGACCAACAATTTTTGGTGACTCCGCTGGGGATATCTATTCCAGTTCCATAATCATTTATCGATCATCTTTTGATCTGGTGACTCCATGTTTTACTCGAGGGAGAAGGGCCCTTGGTATTGAAGATTCTCAATTTCAGCTTTTGGAACAACATGGGTTTTCTTTTCCTTCTGCAAGAGAGAAATAGAAAGGCTCGTTCAACAAGCACTCCTCCTGTCAAAGATAGAATCCCTACAGGTGGTATTCCTTTAGAGAAAATCAGTCCTAATCTCTGCAGCTCTGATTCTTGCTGGTGTTTCAGTTCCTCTTCAAGCCATTTTTCCAAGAATGGCGGTACCATTGCCTTGGGGATCGTGTTGGGCCTCTTGCCCTTCCTTAGCCTTTGCATGAGTTACCCAGAGGTAACTGTTTTCCAAAATTCACCAAGGTAATTTTGATAACATGCATCAAAGTTATTTAGTCCTGAGCAAGTAGATTGATTCAAGGCCCGAAATTCATGTTTTTGGGGGCCCCTCGGCTTCTCTCTAACTCTCCCATCCAAGAAGAAATCGCCAACGAGTAGAACAAAAGGTGAAAAATGCAAACCGGCTCGGAGGTTTTGCTGGATTTTTCCAAAGGCAAAAGAATTTTGGGTCATGAAGGGCTCGGAGTCATAAGTTCGGGTCATACCGACGTTCGTCGGGTACCAAGCTTGGGGCTGAAATACAAAGAAAATCGGCTAAGTCAGACATTTTTGTCCCAAGCATTCCACGGGACAGTTGGGACCTGTCGGGATGAAAAATCTTGAAATGGCTGAAAGCAAGGAAAATCATCAAGTTTTTGTTTCATGATGTTTGGCCTGTTTTTGCCCTAATCTTCAAAAGTACGCGCTGGGACACGAATCGGCCGATTTGCCAAAAGACGGTCCATTTCGGGCAGTTCGGAAATGATTCACTAGTCCACGTGATTATTGCCAGGATGTCTCAAAAGGTGAAAAGGCCGCAAAAGGGCACAAGGATGTCCCGAATCGGATGATAATGGGAGAAATATTCATCTTAGGACAGCAACCTTTTTCTAGAAGTACCGCCTGGGACACAAATCGACTGATTTTCCGAAATAGCTGCAACAAAGTGTAGAAAAGTCAATGTTGAACCCATGAAACCTTCAAACGGCCATAACTTTTGACTTCGAGCTCCAATCTTCACAAAATTGGAGCTTTCTGGAATTTTAATGCTCCATTCAAGTATTCAGCTCCAGTCAAATAATGCTTCATTCTAGCTCCAGGGATCAGAGAATGCTCAGAAGGGCCCGTCAAAATCCTACATGAAAACGGTGCCAGACCCAAAATAGTTGCCCGGACTCAGAAGGCCATAACTTTTGCATGTTCTCAAAAATCACACAAAATTGGTACCATTGGAAGTCATGATTCCAAGAAAATGTCCCAATGCACAACTCCAATGCAATGAAATTCTATGCACATTTGATGAGAGGAAAGATTTTTGATATTTTAAAGAAAACGTGGCTGGGTTCATAACAATGTTTTATTCTGGTGGTTCAGTGCAATTAAGAGGCATGAAGCATCATTCCTCTGCTACAGCACCTGGGATAGTATGGGGAGCCTTTTGTAAGTAATATATAATCATTTTACTCCATTTAATGCCTCTTACAAGTGGTTGAGGATAGATTTTAGGAATTTTCCCTTCTCTTTCTCTTCTCATTTTTTCTATAGAATTGGAGTGTTGGGCTCATTGTAAGGAGAGGTAGTTTTAGTAGCAAAGCTCTACCAAAATTTCTTTGTGAAGCTAATGTGTTATAGGCCCTTGTTGTGGACTCTCATGGTGATCCAGGCCCTTATTTGTAATAGATTGAACTGTGCATATCATGAAGCAATTATTTGTGGATTATCTTCCCCTGCTTGTGTTCTCTTGCATTCTTCTTGCCCCTTCAACCTATTACAAGAATATTGTGGGGTAAGTGCAGGAAGTTGATGGACAAATATAGGGTCATCTGTGGACATCATGCAAATAACAACATAATATCAACTTGTAGGGATTATTAGCAATACATTCGTAGAATCCGGAATCTAGTTTCTAAAATACTAACTTTTGTAAAAAATGGACAAGATTAGCTATATTAAAAACTCAAAATTCAATTACTTGGTAAATTTTTTTTTAAAATGCCGATAAGATTATAGTCCGTTTGCCCACATTTGTGACCAAAAATTTATATATTGCCTTTGGTGAGAAGTTATATGCCACTATCTATCTTGGGATGGATTTTATTTTGTATTTTTTTGAGTACCGTTGGTATGAAAACATAAAGAAAACAGAGCACTTTCCGTTTGCCCGCCATAACTTGCAAAAAATATTGAAATCAAATTTTTTTTTTGAACATGTATATAATTTCACCACGGTTGGGATGGTATAATTTTTATCGCATTTTGATAAGTGAACCAAATTTTGTAGATCAAACGTGGACATCAACATTCACTGGAAAAAGTGTCTTAAAGACCTACTATTAGTAAAAAATTATAAAATGATTTTATCCTCTTCTATTCACTTTAAAATCAGTATTTAGGTTACAAATCTAATAGTCTCCCCTACGCAATGGTACCATTTTTATGACAATTTTTTACTTTTCGGTATGGTTCAAGTCCGTTTTGATGTAATGTAAAATTCAGGATTTGATGTCCACTTAATTGTCCCCCAACTTGGTGCATTACCCTGTGTCTATTATTATGTTCATGGAGGGACTCCATTATCATTGTGTATGTTTTATTGTTGTGAATGTGTTTTGCTAGATTATGGAGAACTGTCATCACCTCTTCTAGTGTGCACTTTGCTTCTGTATTTCACCCATTTGAAGACTACTCTCACACCCTCCTTTTCTGGTGTATCACCGTTTTAGTGTAGGCTTTTCATTTTATGCATTCTCTCTCCCTGGTCCCTTGGAAATTTAGATTAGAATACGTTAGTTTCCCTTGCATTAGAGTAGATCAGTGGCAGGTAATTTAGGAGCAAGAACCAGCTTTCTTGCTGGAGGTTCTTCCTCTCAAGTAGCAAGTCCCAAAACTTGGAGATAGTACCCATTGCCTTGGGGCCAATCACACTGTTGAGTTCAAATCTTGCCCTTGTATCAACCTTAGAATGGTGTGTGATCCAGTGATAACAGTAACTGGAAGAACTTTCCTAAATTCAAGGGTGATGGCAAGGTACATCCTGATGAACACATCGCGGCCTTTATAGTTGCATGTGGAGTTCTGGGAGTTGAACATGAAGACATCTCCATAAGGCTTTTTGTTGAGACTTTACAAGATAATGTTGTCGATTGGTTCTATCACCTTCCGGCCGGAGCTATCACTAACTGGAACATGATGAGAACTAGGTTTGAAAACCGTTTCAAACAAGCGGAAGACGTGCATGCTTTGCTAGCCCAAATTTCTCAAATAAAGAAGGAATCACAAGAGCCCATGAGAGAATTTGTGGCTCGATTCAACAGGTTAATTAACAAAATTCCACCAGACACTCAACTTGTAGATCAAATCCAAAAGTGCTTCTTCCTAAATGCCCAATTGCCCGAAGTTAGTTATGCATTGAGAAGGGCTAATCTTGCAACATTGGCCGAGGATCAAACTCTTGCTGTTAGTGTTGAAGATGATTTAATCATGTCAGGAAAGTTGAGGAGAGACCCTTCTAGATCTAAGTCTTCTCCTTCCTCCTCTTCCACTCCTGGACCTAATACTGATCCATTGGTACAAAAACTTGCAAATGATCTCATCGCCATTAAGAAACAATTGGCTCAGCATGCTCCCTATGCAGACGTTCCAAGGAGGAATTTTCAGCCCAGAAATCATTTTCCTGCTTCTCAAACAAGGCTAGCGCTTGAAGGACCTCCTATTAAAGTTCCTGTTAATGCAACCTGTGAAGTTGAAGAACCAGAGGATGAGGAGGTTAATGAAGATTGTGAAGAATTTGTTGAAGAGGTTGATGATGGAACAGATGAACTTGAGGGATCTCGAGTTAATTTCTTCACCACTGAAGGCATTGATGAAGGAGACGATTATGATGAAGTAGTAGCAGACATGAATAGCGAATCATACGCTGTCATGACTCGAGAGCAGACAAATCAGAGGGAGAAAGTGATGCAGCCCACCAAAAAATCTAAGGAGCAGCCGATAACTATCCCTGTAATTGTAAAAAGAGGATCTCCTATCCCCATTTCATCCACACCAAAGGTGAGTCCTGTCAATTCTACTACTAAAGTTACTTCTTTTTCTCCTAAAACTGATAAGCCTAGGATCCCAAGTGATGATAGCCCATTCACTTCTGGGTCTTTCGATATTATTGATCACCTGAAAAAGACTAAGGTTCAAATCTCAGAGGCTGAATATTATCAAACCCATCCCAAGGCTTTTGCTAAAATGATTCACTTTGTCAATTCTCATTCTAAAACTACCTCTAAAGGCCTTTTACCCACTCCATCTTCTGCACCACAGCCCAATCTGGTAGCCGCTGTCACCTCACCCAATGACAAAATCAAACCATTCTATGTGACACTCCTTATAGCTGGCCATAGGCTCAGTAATTGCGTCATAGACTCAGGAGCATCAGACAATGTAATGCCTGCCAAAGTAGCTCATGCCTTAGGCCTAACTCTCACACGCACTTACGGATCTTGTTATTCCATGGAGAGTAAGGAAGTGCCCCTGGTCGGAAGAATTAAGGATGCACAAGTGGCTTTTGCTACTTTGCCTGAGAAGAAAGTTTTGGCTACTATCCTAGTAGCAGACATTCCTCCTTCATATGGGATGTTGCTAAGTAGAAACTTCTGTAAGGATGTGGGTGGAGAAATTCAAATGGATTGGTCACATGCCCTCATACCTGTTAATGGGCAAATGAAGAAGTTGCTACCTGAGAAGCAGTCTGAGTATATTGTACAAAAAATAGATGATCCCAAAGCACAAATACTCTATGAGGATATGGGGCATGGAAACTACATGATTATGTCTCCAGAAGAAATCCAACTCCCCAAAGTGTCACCTAAGGATCCTAATGGTGTTTGGATATTAGAGTTTGATGGAAGTTGTTCTTCAGCTGGTTCTGGAGCTGGTGTCATATTGGTGTCACCTGAAGGAAGCATTCATCCTTTCTCATTCAAGTTGCAATTTGAAAATACCAATAATACAACAGAGTATGAAGCTCTCATTCTTGGACTCCAGGTAGCAAAAGAACAAGGTGTGAAGAATCTTCTAGCTCGTGGAGATGCAGAGTTGATTGTCAAGCAAGTTAGAAACCTCTTCCAGGTAAAAAATAGAAGGTTGAAACATTACAGGAATCAGGTTTGGGACTCTATTGAATTTCTTGATGCCTTCTCCATCGAAGCAGTGCCTAGGGAGGAGAATACCAGGGCTGATTCACTAGCAGTCTCAGGGTCATTGCTTATACCTCATCCTGACTTCTCTCAAGATAAGTTTACCATTGAGATGATCCATAGACCCAGTGTACCTGATAATAAAAGTAACTGGCAAGTTTTCAATGATGATCAACACCTGCTTTCTTTCTTAGAACTCAAGGATAATTTTGAACAGTTGTACTTTGAAGGAAGTGATAATTTGCCTCGTGAAAGTGTGCCCTTTAACGAAGAAGCCATCAAAGAAGAAGAGGCGGATCAGGATGGATGTATCAAACTCAAAGGAAACAAGATTCCAAAAGGATTGGTGAGTTTAGAAGAACTGTTTGACAAACACGACAGGTATGTAAAGTTTAAAGCTTCTACTGGACCTCAACAATCAGCTGAACATGACAAAGTTAATATTGGGAGTTCTACTGACCCTAAACTTGTGAACATTGGAAAATGTTGTACATCAGATGAGAGGAAGAAGGTAATCAATCTTTTAAAGAAGTATAAAGATGTCCTTGCTTATTCCTATGAAGACTTAAAAGCCTTTCAACCAAAGGAGATGCAGCATTTTATCCCTCTCAAACCTGGAATTAAGCCTTTCAAACAGAAGCAGAGGCAATACAATCCTAAGATAGCTGACACCATTTTTCAGGAAATATAGAAGTTATTAAAAGCCAAAATCATTTTTCCTATTCACCATTCAACATGGATTGCCAATATTGTGCCTGTTAGAAAGAAAAATGGTGAGATCCGCATCTGTGTCGATTTTAGGAATCTGAATCAAGCTTCTTTAAAGGACAACTATCCTTTACCCATGATGGATCAGGTCTTGCAAGTAGTAACAGGATCCGAAATGTTGTCTATGCTTGATGGCTTCTCAGGATATAACCAGGTAGAAGTTAATACCGCAGATCAACACAAAACGGCTTTCACTACCCCTTGGGGTACCTTTGCTTACAAAAGGATGCCTTTTGGGCTCATTAATGCCGGTGCCACTTTTCAAAGGGCTATGGACTTGGCCTTTGGAAGTTTGAAAGGGAAGTGTATTGTCGTATACCTTGATGACTTGACTGTATTTTCTAAAACAAGGGTAGATCATTTTCAGCATCTAGAAACAGTTCTTCTGAAATGTAGAGAACATGGGATCTCTTTGAATCCTAAGAAATCTATTTTTTGTGTCACGGAGGGGAAATTATTGGGGCACGTTGTCTCCAAAGATGGTATAAAAATTGATCCTGAGCGAGTTCAAGCTATTCAGCAAATTCCCCTTCCAACTAGCAAGAAGGGAGTGCACTCTTTCTTTGGTAAGATTAACTTTCTGAGGAGATTCATCCCTGATTTTACAGAGCTAACTTTGAATATCTCTCAAATGATGAAAGGAAAACAGACGTTTGGTTGGTCTCCTGAAGGGAAAGGGGATTTTGAAGGTATTAAAAAGGCTATTGCTAAGACTCCTGTTTTAGCGTGTCCAAATTTCAACAAAGATTTTATTATCTATTGCTATGCCACAGATAACACCCTGGCTGCTGTTCTGACTCAAAAAGATTCTAATGATCATGAACTCCCAATTGCATTCATGAGCTACATTCTAAAAAATCATGAGCTAAGATACACCATAATGGAGAAACATGCTTTTGCAGTGGTTAAAGCTGTCAAGCAGTTTCGTTTTTACATTCTTAATTCTCACTCCACAGTATTTGTACCAGATACAACCATCAAGTCCATTCTCACACAACAGGAGTTCGGATCCAAGAGAGGGAACTGGGTGGCCAAGGTCCAAGAATATGACATTGACATCAGACCAACTAAGCTCGTTCATGGAAAAGGCCTGTGTGAGCTCATTGCTCAGGGAGCTGGACATGGGTTACTGAAGGATGAGGCTGATCTTCCTACCATTTTGTTTCTTGGCTCAATCGATGAATGGTATGCTGATATCACACATTTTCTCACCTATGGGGAGTGCCCCTCTCATTTGACTACCAAAGAAAAGAGAGTTGTTAAACTAAGGTCAGCCCAATATGTTTTGTGGGAAAATGCCTTGTTTAAGCGTGGATTGGATGGGAGATTTTTAAAATGTGTGGACAAGGAACAACAGAAGAAGCTACTTTCTACTTTTCATAATCAGGCATGTGGAGGGCACTACTCATCAACTGTTACTGCTCATAAAATACTTTTTGGAGGATATTACTGGCCTACCTTGTTCAGGGATGCATCAAAGTGGGTTGATAAATGTGAAGCATGTCAGACTTTCGTGGGTAGACCCAAGTTGGCCTCTTTGCCCCTTAAACCAGTTGTAATCGAAGAACCTTTTCAACAATGGGGTTTGGATTTCATTGGAACACTTAATCCCTCTTCTAGTGCTGGTCATACCCATGTATTAACCGCCACAGATTATTTCACCAAATGGGTAGAAGCTATTCCAGTAAAGAGTACTACTTCAGAAGTAGTATGCAGTTTTATCAAAGAAAACATCTTGGTAAGGTATGGTGTGCCAAACAAGATCGTGAAAGATAATGCTTCAAATTTTTCTTCAACCGAGATGATGGATTTTTGTTATGGATATGGCATCTCCCTGGCTCACTCCTCAGATTATTATCCTCAGGGGAATGGACAAGCAGAATCAACAAATAAAAATCTGGTGGCTATAATAAGGAAATTAGTTAATGAGTCCCAACAGAACTGGCACAAGAAACTCTATGATGCTCTTTGGGCAGATAGGATCACACCTAAGAGAGCCATTGGGATGTCTCCTTTTCAGGTAGTATATGGAGTGGAAGCTCAATTGCCAGTCACAGTGGAGCTACCAGCCTTGCATTTAATGAAAGCCATTGAAGATACCAGTTTCAATGATTCTTTGGATAAGAGGATCATGTACCTCCACAAATTGAATGAGGATAGATTGAAAGTTGCTGATAGGATATCTGCCCACCAATAGAAAGTAAAGGTCTTATTTGATAAAAAGGCCAGGTTCAGAGATTTCAAAATTGGAGACATTGTTTTATTGTGGGATAAAAGGCATGAACCTTGTGGCAGCCATGGCAAGTTTGATTCCCTTTGGCTCGGACCTTTCAAGATCAGGCACTTTGCTGGTAAGAATTATTTTTACCTTGATTATATGGATGGTTCTTCTCTCCCACTTCCTTATAGTGGGCAGTACCTAAAATTGTTTAAGTCATAGGTGATTAGGAAGTCCTTTTGTATATTCTGTATAGCGTTTTGTTTTTCCTTCCTTCCCTTTGTTTTGGTGTGTTGTCTTCTGTATTGTTTTGGTTTGGTGACTCCGTGGCCCAATGGATAAGGTACTGGTCTACTTCCTCTAGTTTGTCTTGAATTCTTGCCTTGTCTCATTCTTTGAACTTATGCCAAGTCATCCCCAGAAGGAGCCAGTTGTTGTCCACTCAAAATTCCCCTGCTTTTGAGAAGTTGAAAATTGAAAAAATTTGAAGTTAAATGTCTTTTCTGTTGTCCTGGTAATGTGAAAAGTCAAGAAATTGGAAAAATCTACATTTTTTGGGTCATTTTGTGTGATTTTCGGGCCTGTCGGACATTTTTGTCCCAAGTGTCCCAAGTTCATTCGGGCTCTCTGTTCCCCGATCTGATTTAGCCGCTTTACCCAAAGTCCATTTCTTTCGGCCCCGTCAGAACTTTTTGTCCCAAGTGTCCCAAGTTCACCCGGACTCATTGTTCCCTTTTCGTCGTGATTCGGCCGAATCGCGTACTCCACGTACTTTCGTCCCTCATGTCCCAGAAGCATTTGTGCATACTTTTCCCACATCGCCCGTATCGGCCGAATCGCTTTCACGTCCCGCGTGTCCCAAATGAACCAAAGGCCATTCGAGCTAATTTTTCCCGCTCTTCACAAATATCTTGCTTTCCAAGTTGGTAGGTGTGTATTTAATGGGCATTAATTGTCTCTCTCTCTCCCAAATGGCTATATAATGAACTGCTCCTTATGCGTTTTGCACACTACTTTCTTGCTATCCTTTGCTCATACCCTTGCGATCAAGATTTCTACGCGCATACTCATTTCCCCTGCAATTTCATCCCGAGTCCAGATTGCAACCTTGGCTCTTCAAATTGCTATCAAAATGAAGATTAAATTCCAAGGCCAGGAGCAAGTCTCACCGCTCGAGTCTGCCATTCCCGATATCGGGGACAGTGAGGTTCGCCACCTCGACTTTGGAGATTTTTGGGCAAGAATGACAGACGCGAACCCTTCACCTATGGCACAGGTGATTCATGACAGTGGTTTGGCATTCACCGGTGGTTTCCCTATCTCGGTGCAATGCGCAGATACGGTGCTTTCCTGCGGCGCTCATTACAACCCTGATTCGAATGAGATGACGAATGTGCATGGGGAACTCATCGCCAAACTTGACGCTGCCACCATTGGCGCTGCCCTAAGAATTCTAGAGATGGATAATGCTATAGTAATTTCTCAAAACCAGGCCCAAGCCCTCTTCGATCAGGACAGTGAGAAATACAAGGCGTGGGTGGCGAAGTCCTGGCTTAAAAACCCTAAAAAGGGGGCGTCTCGTCTGTCCAAGGTTCTTTTCCGTGTAGATTTCAATGAGGAGTTGTCAGATTTTATAATCCTACTAGCTCGGGTCATGGGTTTACCCTCTACAAATGAGTTCCATTTTTGGATGTGCCCACTTATCAATATGGTGTGCGAGGGAACTCAGAATATCAACTGGGAAGAGATCATCAGTATGAACCTAGCGGAGCAGCTATCTAATGTACAACAAACAAAGAAATTCTATATGACTTCATACCTGATGTATACTCTGGCAGCATCAAGGAAATGGTTTGGCTTCTCATACATTGATGCTCATAAGGGTGACCCCGTATATGCCTACTGCCCTCAGTTCACCTTGGAAACCAGCAATCGTAATTTCAGAAGGGTGAATGATGCTTTCACCATGTACATTGTCAGGATTCTGGAGAGTGACACAGTGAGGAGATTTTCTGATGAAGCTATGAATCTGATATCGCACTACGGTGCCTACTTCATCCAATTTAGAAAATTTTCCTATATAAGGCTTGCAGGCTATGAGAGCACTCCTCTCAAGCTTCCTATGTTCTGTAATGACAAAATGGCCTTGATAGAGGTATGCAGGTAGTTGGACAAGTTACACAGAACCTGTAGGGATAAGAAAATTACTGGCTTGCACTTCCCCATCACTTTGGGAAACTATACCTGCAAAACAGCCCTAGATGCTCAAAACATAGAAAGAGCCCTGGCTCCCATCACTGTCCATTTCTTCAGGCCAAGAACCTATTTTGACTTGAAGAAATTTATTGAGCAGAACATTAAGATCACTTATCATCATAGGGCAGACACAGAAGATTATTGGGCTGACTGTGTTGATGATTTTGAAGCAAGAAGGAGGCATTATGGCAGATTTTCTCTTCAACTAATTCAAGAGCTTAACCTGTACCAAGTTCCTGAAGGGCTCCAGGATGATAATTCTGACATGTACTCATATGAGTATGATAATGTTGGTCAAACACACTCCCTTGGAGGATTTGGATTGGTTCAAAAAGGAGAAGGATGATCTGGCAGAAATCCTAGCTCCCGTCTTGGTAAGAACCAAAATATGGTTTGACAGGAGAGTTCGCGAACTCAGAAGACATTCAGGTGAGTCCTCCAAAGACACCTCAACACCAAGAAAAGAGGCATTGTCACCTGATTCGAGAGCACATATGCAGACCCCTCCTGCCTCGTCAACTCAAGGTCCCACAGTCTCCACTCCTTCCTCATCCACACAGGTATATCAAAAGAAAGTCAGAGAAGTCAAGAAGGAGCCTGTGGAGGAAGATCCCCTAAGGAAGCATACGGAGTTTCCCTCAGGCCCAGAGAACATCATTGTTCTCAGTGAAAGTGAGGAGAGTGAAGTGTCGGTCTCTACAAGTGCTCCAGAAGCCCCCATGGATAAAGAAAAGGAGGTCCAAAGCACTGAGCTTCCGGGTGCTAGTGATTCCTCTGTACCAGAAGCCCCAAGCGCTCCACTCATATCCCAACTAGAGGCAACAGCAGTGCAAACCTTGGGTGCCATGAGTTCTTTGTCTCTTGGTCCTCTTGCCCCACCTGCTTCTTCCTCCTCTTTTTGCATGGGTGCAGCCTCTTGTTGAACAGTAGGAAGAGAAAGTCTTCCTCCCAGATCTCAGGACCCAATTTTGATGTTGTGGCGGCCTTATTAGGCACTACTCCTCCTACTCACACCAAAAAAGCTCCAGAACTACCTCTAGGATAGTGTCTGATGCTCAGGGCCAACAATTCCTGGAGATAGCCAAGCCTAAGGTAGACAAGCCAGAGCAAGATTTGCAAGCATCCGATCTTGAGCTCTCAAGAATTCCCATGGGAGAGTCTACCCCTGAAGGTGAGATCCACAATCTTCAGGAAACAGTCACTAGAGTCATTGGGAGGGTAGAGAAAGGACAACAAACCATAGAGCAGTTGGAGGAGCAGGCCCAGATTCTTACAGGTTTCATCAAGTCACTTGCTATCTAAAGATAAAGTTCTAGATCCTACCCCATTGACTACTCTTCCACCACCTGTAATCCTGAGCCAAGATGAAGTGCAGAGTATCAAAGATATGCACAAGTATTCCATCTATGGAAGGGCTATGGAGGCCATGGTGGATGATATGCTTGTTGTCAGGATTGAATTTCATTGATGAATCCTTCAAAATCCACGGGAAGGTGAACAATTTGCAACAGAAGCTCTCCTCCACTATTGGGAGCATAGATAAAGAACTTAAACTTTGGAGCAGTTGTATAGTAGACCTTCACCTCATGGGACAAACAGATGAAAATATTTTAATGGCAAGAAAGGTCTTCGATGATGTAAAGGATAACTTGTCAAAGTCATGGGTCTACAACGTGGAATGGAAAATCAAGGTGCTGGAGGAGGCTTTGGGAGAGTTAAGAAATAGCTGGCAGAAGGGTGAGGCCTTCAAGACTCTAGTTGTATCTTCCTTCAAGGATATACATTGCCATCTTCATGATGAGACTTCTGGTGTGCCTCTCTCTTTACAAGAAATCAAAGGTCAATTCAGAGCTTTTGTCAAAGGTGATCTGTTCAAGGAGAGTTCCATTTCCAAGGAAAAGATGAAGGAGATATGCTCTCTTCAATCTGCTATAGAGGAAGTGAATAAAGATTATCATACTCATGTCGAATTCGACAAAGAAATGGAGAAGTGCCTCGGATTTTGGACTCAGTCCACTGCCAACACATCAGTCCCACGAGGCAGAGACATAGCAGAGGCATTGAAAAGATTCAGACAGCGGATCCTAAAGTCAGTGGGCCCCTCCCAGTCATGAACACCTGTCTTTTTCTCCTAATTCTTCTCTTTTCTCCTTTCCTTTCTTCTCAGATTTAATGTAATTAGTTGGGGTATTGCGATTAGCAGCCCTTTAACTAAACATTAGTTAAAAGAAGTAGTTACCAAGAGTAACTAATTTGTAAACTATATAATGGCCTCTCCTCGCCATTTTTGGAGGGAGAACTTGGCTTATTTATAAAAGTGTAAAGAAATCACAAAGAAATCAATACAGAAGGATTTCCATTCTTTGTCTATCCGATTCCTTTTTATTCGTATGTTGTCCATTAAATATTGTTTAGATCATTTGTTTATATTATGCTGAGAAGCTTTGTATTCTTGTAGATGTTATTTATAGAACTGTGTGTCTATTCAAATTTCATCTTATTAACGTAAGTACAAATGATCTTATTCCAATCCACTGTAATCTTGCATGCATAAGGAATTATTCTGTCATCTATAATTCTGGATGGTGCCTTTCTACTTATTTTCACATTTTCATTCCTCTGTCCTTTTGTAATTGGTAACCTATTTAGGAAACACTTTTATGATATCCAAGTTCCATAGTGAAACCATGCTTTGTATATGTGTAAATAGGTTCGTTTCTGAATAAGGGAACCTCTCCCATTAAAGAGGAGGGACTTCTTGTCCCCTGACTGTTGCTCTTCTTGAAGTTTCTTTTTGATGACCAACAAATCCAAAGCTCAGTGGCACAAAAAATGTATACAAAACTATGCATTGACTGATCGAAAATATATCTGAGTGTCTCAAATGGTGGAGCGGGCTTCATGCTCTAGCAGATGTATTCAAACAATCTTTGTTCATTCGAGATTTTTTACACATATATAGGATTAGGAAATCCTATTCTTAAGGTCAAGATTCCTACAAACACTCAACTACCTACCCACATTAGAGTCTCTCACACCTATTCTACGGGTGTTTTCACAACCAACCAATATACATCCAAAACTATTTATGTGTGTGGTTGTAACAGCCACCACAAATATATAAACTATTACAATGGAGCACTATTAAATAATTATTTCCTAACAAATTGTTTAGGGAAATAGTAGGTTGTAACATTGTAATATTAATCTTTATTCATATTAGAGATTATTTATTTATGGGTAATCATTCATACTCTCTATCACATTTCAATATTCACATCGGCAACTGTTATGGTTTGGACTAAAATTCCTGGTAATGAGAAAAAGGCATCACATGTCAAAAATCCATTGGAAAATGCCAAAAAGTTTTAAAATGACATTTTTCTATCCAAGTGGAGAAGGGATGAATTACATTCTAATATATTTGGAGGTAAACAACGTAACAAATTATTTACTTTGATATTTTATTTGCATTGATTTTACAAATATAAATATTGTAACATAATGTTTCCACACATATTCATTTACCATAGAGGATTCCATGTAGAAATGTTACGAGGAGATGACAAAATTTGAAATACAACATATAAAGCTTTTGGAAGATAAAATTACATTTTATGAAAATGAGAATAAACAACTACGAGAAGAAAAAAAGTTGTAAGGATGAATCTCATATATCTACGCAAGTCGAACGTCAATATAGAGACAGAGTTTCTTTAACTATAGATGGCACATAATGGCTTGGAAACAATTAGTGTGGCAAGGTTACAAATGTCAGAAGTTTCCTTCACCAAGGTTCAAGAGACGATCACTATTTACGACCGAGAACACAAACATCTAAAAGAATTGTTCAATAGCACGTTGGGATATTTAGACCAATGTAATGAGGAAAAAAATGTGGTATTGAAACATGTTTGTAAGACTATTTAAAGCTAGAATTTGTAACACATCAAATGTTATTTGTTGTGCCTATTATATTGATTATATTTGATGATATTTTAATTTTTGTTTTCGATCCACATCTTCTTATTATAATTGTATTTTATTTTTAGTTATTTTATGGATTTATCTCTTTGTTTTAATATAAGAAGGTTGGGACGATAAAATAATATCGTAACGATGACTAAACTTTTACACTATATTACAAAAATTTGTAAGTGTGACATTAGTTTCTGGAATGGATTTAGTTATATTCATCAATATAATTCAATTGGAGTAGAGAAGAATAATTTGGTTTCTTTGTATCTATTTTTTTAATCCATTTAACTGTACTTTGAGTTGGGCCCCTCTTGGCTTTGTAAGATTTATATATTTCTACACTATAACCTTTATTTTCCTCCCTTCTAGTACATCGAGTGTATTAATTAAAAATTTATGTCAGAAATTTGTTTTTCATGACAATATATAAAGGTATAGTAAATAGGAAACTTTTGCATACCATCTAAATTTGATTCCATATTATTTAGGTGTAGATTAGATGGTAATAATCTTTGGACAATTTATGATAACAATTTTTGATGTAGAAAAATCTTTTTGGTTTAGTGGGCCAAGTTTATTAATTTTTCCTTGCATTTTTGTTATTTTCTTTTATTCTTGAACTATGTTCCTCTCTTTCTTATTTTATATTTCACCCATATCATTGCAATCCTAGGATTTTTTAGTCTTTCATCATTGTTACACTCTATTTGGATCCTTGTATGGTAGAAAAGAGTTTATTTATTGATCCTTTGCAACTCTTAAACATAAGATTCGACATGAGATTCATTTGTAATCTCTATAACATGTTGTGGTTATTTCAAAGTATGTTCCAAAAAGTGCTTTTTTATTCAAACCATTTTGTTGATTTTTTTCTCTTCACACTTTCTTTCTTTGTATCCTTATCGGAAATCATCCTCCTCTCATATGTCAAATATGGACTTGAAGTAGTTGTATTCAATTTATCCCAAATTTTGGGTGTATGAGAAGCAATTACCCTAATCATGGTTTCAAACAATGTACACCTCTTATCTCTTCTATGGTATACACACAATATGTATACCAAAAAATAACACTACCACATGATAATATAATGGTCCAGGTATGTGAGACAAATAAAATACAAGTATATCTAAATAATTAACAAATGATCATTCATTAATAAATCAAAGGGGGTTATGATATAACTATTTCAATTTATAATAAAATTAGCAGAATGGATTTGGGTTGTCTATAGTTAGTAAAATGATTATATGGACTATATCCTTGATATGGATCAAGAGGGGTCCATTGTCCTCAAAGATGAGGTATTATTTTACATACAAATGCACATAATCCACAAGTGTATTATCATTGATTTTTTAGTATTCAAGACCTAAAGTGATGTCATCAAACATCCTTTCCAACTTGTTTGGATTTATTCACCTTCAAGATTATACTCCAAATTAAGTATCCAACACTTTGAACCAAGTGGATTTTACTCCAAAGCAAGTAGCCAACACTCCAAAGAAAGTATACTAATCTCTAAGCACATATAGTCTGTAGCAAGTAGATTATACTTTGAAGCAATTAGAAATTTAATTTGGATTGAATAAAGTTTTATCAACACATCAAATTATATCTGAACAACAAATTATGTAAATGGTAATAACATTAACTACACTATTAAATAGTAAATTGTGTAGCATTATTTATAACAATTAAATTTTACAATCAATTGACATATTGAAAATTTCAATAACCTAACATATCTATTTTCATGACATATCAAATATGGTAGACCATACTCCGAAGTAAGTAGACTACACTCTAAAACAAGTAGACTATACTCCAAATCAAATTTAGTAAAGCCCCTATATCATATAAGACAATTATCTTAATTAATTATTGCATACATTTTTCCTGTTTAGGGTATGGGTAAAATCATTTGGGATTTAAAATTAATTAGGAGTGAATAAATTTTTTTTAACACATAAAATTATATCTGAACAACAAAACATGTAAATAGTAATAACATAAACTACACTATTAAATAGTAATTTGTGTATCATTATTAACAAGAATTAAATTTTGTAATTCATTGACATATTTAATAGCTCAATAAGCCGACATATCTTTTTTCATGACATATCAACTATGGTAGACTATACTCCGAAGCAAGTATACTATGCTTTGAAGAAAGAAGACTAAGCTCTGAAGCAAGTAGACTATACTCTAAAGAAGGTTTAGTATAGCACCTATGTCCTATAAGATAGTTATCTTAATCAATTATTTCATACTTTTTTTCCTTTTTACTTATGGGTATAAAACATTTAGGCTTTACAATTAATTAGGAATGAATAAATTATTTCTGAACTGGTAATAACGAATACTAGAAGATTAAATTATAAATTGTGTAGTGTTATTCATAACAATTAAATTTTTCAATCAATTACCATATTAAACATCTCAATAACATGACATATCTATGTTCATGACATATAAACTATGGTATACTATACTCTGAAGCAAGTTGAGTAAATCACCTATGTCCTATAAGATAGTTATCTTAATGAATTATTGCATACATTTTTTCATTTTTTGTATGGGTATAAATAATTTGGGCTTTACAATTAATTAGGAGTGAATAATTTTTTATTAACACATCAAATTATATCTGAACAAAAAAACATGTAAATGGTAATAACGCACACTAGACAATTAAATAAGAAATTGTTTAGCATTATTCATAAAAATTAAACGATGTAATCGTTTAACATATTGAACATCTCAATAACTTGACATATCTATGTTCATGATATATCAACTACGTTAGACTTTACTCTGATGCAAGTAGACTATACTTTGAAGCAAGTTGAGTAAAGAATCTATGTCCTATAAGACAATTATCTTAATGAATTATTGCATACATTTTTCCTTTTTATGTATGGTCATAAATAATTTGGGATTTACAATTAATTAGGAGTGAATAAAGTTTTTTTTGACACATAAAATTATAACACATAAATTAATGGGTTCATAACATGTGTTTATAATAAATCACCCCCTAGGAATCCCTTACCTTCTTACAAAATAAAAACCCTCCCTTTAAATCATACTTGTTCCCCTTACTTTGGATTATTACCTAAAAAGTATTGCTATGATCTATCTTCATTCTTGCTTCGGATTATTTTCTGAATTGTTTGCTATCATTCTAGATGTGTTTATCCCTTGCTCCAGTTTAGAAGATTGGGGCATAAAAATATTCAAAACCATAGCCCACCTCCGTTTTATTGCAAGATTCACAAGTATCAGAGCTATTAGAAAAGGTAGGATGGTTGGAATTCATAAATAAATTCCAAGGCTATAAGGAAGCAATAGTGGAAGAATTCATCGAAAATTTCAAGGGAAGCTCTTCGAAGGTAGGAGGCACGAAGATTAATCTCCAAAATAAGATCGTTAGTGAAATTTCCATTATTCCATGTGAAGGAATGAAAATTTTTTAGAAGTTCTACATACAAAGACCTAATTAAAAGATTTCATGACCATGGAGATCCTAAACTGCAATTGGCCCTAAATAATGCAAAACATGTCAAAGGAAATAGGAGAGATATAATTCTTGAACCCTATGGGGAAGCTTCCTTTTGGATAGTGAAGTATTTCACCTACAAAGGTGAATAAAATATCCTATGAGATGATACAATATGGGTTCTAATTCATTTGAAATAGGGTTTGCAAAAACCAGGGCATCGAGTCAATTTACCTCAATATTTGTGTGACAACATCCACAATATGGCCACTAGATATAATGATAATAAAGGATCAGTCAAGCACCAAAGTCTCACTTACCTAATTTTTCAACACTCCATCAAAGAGATGAAGGGTAAAAAGGATTGGAAAAATATGCAGCATGAGATGGGTAAAGTTCCAAAAAAATAGAGACATAATCTCTTTGAATCTATTGCACCTAAATCAAATACATCCCTCACTAAAATTGAAGGAGAAATGGTGGCACCTAGCATTAAAAAAGGTGAGATATTTGGTACCATATCTGGTAACACATCTTCTATAACAATTGCTAAAAGAAATCAAAATTTGAAAAAATTGGGAGAAGAAAATGGAAAAAGAAAATGAAAATAAATTCTTTTAGAGGATGAAGACATCAAGGAGGAAGCTGAAATTTTGGGAAGCATAAATTCAAATGAAGGAGAAATGGAAATCACTGAACAAAGGTGCTCTGACACTTTCCCATAACCTGTGGCTTCCAATAGGGAAAAAAAATAAAATAAAGGATCCTCTTATAGAAGAAGAACCTATATCTCCCACTTCAGCAAGTCAGGGTATTGAATAATATCAATTGTAGCATGTGATTTTCCTCTCTAAGAAAGAATAAATCATCAAGTAGTAGAAAGAAGCAATAGAGTTTCTAAAAATAATGGTATAATCAAAAGAAACCCTTTTCTATTTTTTATAATTGCAAATTGAAAAAATTGAAATGCAATGCAAGGAAAAAGAAGAAACAACCCTTTCCAACACTAAATTAAAAGTTGATAACGAAGTTCAACCTTCCTTAAACATAGAGGCAGTCAGAAATGTGTGGGGTATAATTTTTAACAATTACAAAAAAATTGCATTCTCAAAACGAAACATTTAAAAATCGGTTGGAAGAGGAGAAGATGGAAAGGACAGAAATAGAAAAACAAAAGTAAAATATTAAAAAGGACTTACAGGATGCCTATGAAGTAGGGGGAAATTTCTTACCTACAAAATACATTCATCAGTATATAGTGTTGTCTTGGAAGAAAATTTCTAAAGGTGATAATTATCAAGAATAACATGTGAATTTTCATTTTAAGTAAACAATGACATAGAATTTTTGCAGGCATTTACAAAAATCTACATTGAACATCAAAATTGCATGTGTGAATTCCATTTGTGTAATCTTCTATTGGGTCAAATGTCATATTTTAAAATAAATATCTTTATATGGGAGTCCTAATTAAAAGCCTTATCTTCTACCATGTAAAATCAAATAGAATGGGATTGAAGGACAAATGAGTATTTTGAGAAAGTGAAGGAAAAATGTCTATGTATGAGGCCTCAATTTCCTAAACTAGTAGATAAACATGTGATATTTAGGACAATCATATTACTAAGCTAAAAGAGAGCATTGCAATTGTTCACAAATTCCTTCCTGAAACAGAGTCCGCAAAATCATTGGTATTGTTCAACAAAAGATTGGATACATTGAACCTTCCCTTGAAAAGGAGGGAGGTACTTTCACCCACAAATGTAAGGTGGTCCATGAGAAGAGAAATGGAAATTACAAGGATGATTCCACAAATTTGTCAAACAAAAGGTAGAAAATGGATAGGAATGCGGTTTAGACTGCCACTTATTATTTTCCTCATGAATTCATTGCAAACAACAACATTGCAGATAAATGAAGCATTCAATAAATGGAAAATAGATGTTGAAGAACATGAAGGCTTTTATGTCTCATTGGAAAATACATGGGAACTTCACATAAGTATTTTTGACACGAGAAAATATCTGGAGGATAGGATTTTTAGATCCAAATTTTAAATCACCTGAGGAGGATGTGGTTGAGTATGATCATAATGCATAGAAACAACTAACTAATTTAACACTAGTTGACATTCACCAAAGTTGAATGACCTTGATCTTTTTAATTTCTATTGTTTTACTTTTATCTTATATTATATGTCCTGAGTATCCTACCATGCTACCTTTGAGCAAAGAAATTCACACTTTGTACAAGAATTTTTATTAAGTTAATACTAGTTAAAGGTGGTTTATATGATCTTGTTTTTTTTCAATATACTTTAAAATTTTTTCTAAAAATATTGTGCTTTTTTGTTTTCTAAATATGATTATTACAAATTGTTAATCATTATCATTAATAACATTGTTTTAATCTTCCGCTTGCTTCAAATTAATTTTTTTAATAGAATTATTGTTGTAATGGGACTGTATTCCAAATTATGGATCTTTTTCCATATCTTCAAATATAGTGATAATTCTAACATGTGGATTGTACTACCTATTTTTAGCATAATTTGACTTTTATTATACTAAAATGTTGCAGAAATCAGTTAGTGCCCACTTATCTTAGAAAAACTCTTTCATATCACTTATTTGTAAATTACGAGAATAACTCAACAAGGAAGATAGGACAAGTCTCAAGTTATATAGGAGATCTTATAGATAGTTATTTTACTCATTACAAATCTATGGAATGTAGTCGTCTTCCTTTAGAGTATACTCTACTTGTTTCGGCGTATAGTCTCCATTAGTTGGTGTATAGTCAACTTGCTTTAGAGTATAGCCTACTTTATTCAGAGTGTTGGCTACTTTCTTTAAATAATAGTCTACCATAGTTAATGTGAAGTGAAAAGAGATATGCCATTTTTCTAAGAAGTTTAGTATAATCTTCTTGCTTCAAAGTATAGGTTACTTTCTTTAGAGTGTAGACTATTTGCTTCTAATTGTAGTCTTCCATAGTGTTGATTTTTATGAAGTTTTCATAGTTTTGTGTGTTTCATAACTTGAATGTGTTGAACATATTTGTTGTAATAGTGAAGAAATTTTATTAGATAAATCTTAAATTAAAACTATGACTGAGGATTATATATGAGAAATCTATTATACTTTTTATCTCTATTTTGCCTCCCGACAAAATTGATCAAACATAGCCCTGGGCAGGAAAAAAATTCAAAAAATGGTTCCATCGAATGAGCCCACACTTCAAATCCAATAAACAGGTTACAAACGGGTTCTAAAATGGAGTATCATGATCAAGGAAGGAAGAAACAATGTCAAAAAAACCAGAGGCTCAAAGGAAAAGAAACGGCAAAGGCTCGAAGTCTTCAGGTTCTGCAAATGACTCAAAACGAGCCCCAAAATTGGATAAGTATAGAGAGTTAGCGGAGGCTGCCAAGTGTCCAAATGGTGCACTTCTAAACATTAAATCCAAAAGGGAAGACTCAAACAAGCACAAGGCCTCCACATGTCCCAGGCCCAAAGAGGGGCAGAGTCAATAGTTAAAAAGTCAAAAAGGTGGACAAGGTGGGCCTAAAAGACTAAGTATAAAGGTGCTAGCTGAGGCTGCCACACATTAGCTCAACACATCTCCAAAGGTAAATCCAAAAGTGGAGACCCAAATGAGCACGGGCTCACCATGTACTCCAAGTTACAAAATAGGAAGAGTGGGCCCAAAATTGACTAAGTATAGAGAACCATAGACGACACCACGGGTTGCATCATCATAATTTCAAAGGGCCCAAAAAAGTAAGAGCTCACCACATCTTCAGGGGCCCCGAAAAAATTGAAAAGTTGAAAATTCCAAGAGCCTGTGGAGGCTTCCACATGTCAACCCGATGCTCCTTCAAAGGTAAAATCATGAGTGGGTTTCCAAATGAGCACGGACCTTCCACATGTCCCTAGGTCCAAAAAAGGGACAGGGTTTGGGTTGAATAGTCAAAGTAGAGATAGGCCAGCGGAGGGAGACAAGTGTCAGTGCATTGCGCTACTTCAAGAGTAAAATTTAGGCGAAGGTTTCCAAACAAGTGCCAAGCCTCCACATGTCCTGGTCAGATGTATGGCCCCACCAAGAAAAAGGACTTAGCCAAAACATGAGGAAACTGAGCAAGCCACAGAAGATGCCACATGTTGGCCTAGTGCAACTTCAAAAGAAAAATTCAAAAGTTGTCCCCAAACATGTGCCAACCCTCCACATGTCCTGTTTCCAAAAGGACCCATTTTGATAGCTGGTTCCCGCCATTTTGTATGAGCCTGATTCAAATTTTCAAATGGGCATATCTTTTGAATCAGTGCTCAAAATCTGACAAATTTGGCACCGTTGGAAAGATATCGACCTCGTCTATGCCATGGAGATATGAAACTTTAATATTAGAGAAGTTAGGTGGGGAAAAAATGAAGAAAATGTCTTGGTGCCATTAATATAGGATCTATTTTCCCCAACAACCAGATCGGATTTGATATGATCCGCCGTTCTTCCTCCTTCAAGGCGCTGAACAAGTAATCAATGTAGACATGATAGATTTGGTGTGGATTTTTAGGAGGCATTGATGGCAAGTGTTTGAGCTTTGAATTAGTTTTCCCACCTCTCTCTCCTTCTTCCCTCTGTGCAGAATCTATAAAGGAAGGGTCGGGGCTCATTGTAAAACACTGGACATTTTTGTTTTGCGCCCTCCCTTCTTCTTTTTTTCTCACAAGAGGATTTGTGGAGCTTTCCTAACCTATCATTTAGATTGTAATGCAAGTTTTTCTTCTTGGCCACTATAATATACTGTATCGACTCCTCAACAATAATATATATGTCTATGGATGATTCTCGACCCTCTCATGTATTCGTTGTTGTCTTACTGATCTCTTATTGTAGTTTGGTCATCTGTGCATAGTGTTTTGTATTGCATTTCCAAGGTCTGTGTTAAATTGCAAGATGAGTGTCTAACATTCCTTTGGTGCATCACCTCGTTAGCTTAGTTTATTTTCTTACATATCCTCAACCCTGTCTCCTTGGTAGAATAGAGTAGATTTAGAATAGACCCTCTGGAATTTATTTGTATACACCTAAACAGAGGAATAGGAACTGGCCTCAATCCGGAGAGATCTCTCAACTCGCAAGGTCCCACACTTTGAGAGATGCTCCATGTTGTGTAATCACACTGAGAGTCTCAACCCATCTGGCTGCAGACATTCAGGGGTGTTGTGATTTTGCACTAACAGTTTTGGCATACCTAGTGGGACAAAGAAGTCTCCATCTTTATTGCAGTAAGATTGATGTGCACTTGCTTGTGATTTTAGATTTTAAGAAGCTTTAAAACTACACATTTGGTGACTCCAAAAGGGAAAGAATCTACTGGTTTCAATAGTCCAAGCTTGTCAAGTTCATGAGAAGAATACAAACAAGGTCAAGAACCAGAGAGGAGGGACTATTTTTCTATCTACACTTGTCGCCAGACAGAAGGAGAAGGGGGAGAAGAGCCCATAGGTCTCCATCTCCACCAAATAGAACCTTGTCAATGACCTCCTCCTTAGTAGGCCATTCATTCAATCAATAAGGGTTCTCAGGATGATCAGAATGGCACAACCACCCAATCCTTATGTCAATTTCACTGGCAGCAGCCCACTCGCCCTCAATGCACAAAATCCAATCCCAGTGGCAAGCATTAAAGAGCATCCCATATTTCACTGGAGAGAACCAATACTTCTCCTAGTGACCACATTCAAGACATTACAAATGTTTCTGTACAATCCATGAGATCACTAAGATGGACATTGTAGTCAAGTTTCTAGCCTCTTCACTCAAGGGTAAAGCTTCACAATGGTTCAGGAGTCTAACAACAGGCTCTATTCAAACTTGGACCATTTGTGCAGAGCTCTTCATGACCAGTTTGGAGAAAAGGGGATAACCTGTCCTTGTTAGAGCATTTGACAACCATCAAGAGGGCCCCTAATGAGAAGCTGACAGATTTCAACTTCAGATTCCAAAGGACCTGGGACAGCATTCCATTGGCTGTAAGGCCCATAGATGAAGGTGCTTTCTTATACTTTCTTAGAGCTCTAAATTCTGATATTCCTTTAATGATTTAGTCAATGGGAGGCACAACCTTACCTGAATCTTATAAAATTTCCATAGGAGCTAAAATTGTCTAATTCAAGGTATGGAAAACTTGCTCCTAGGCCACCCATGCCTCTATACCTAGAATTAGGAGATCCAATCAACTAGCTAGACACCCACATTAGCTCCTATACCTACTCCTAGGAATAAAAGTTCAGTTGAAGCCTCCACCTCATCCTCTAGCAGCTCAAAAGAGCTTCAAGAAGTTATGAAACAACTTCAGAACCTAGGGAATGAGTTAGTAACTATCAAGAGGCAACATGCTCAAAGTTCTAGGCCATATCAGCCTCAGACTTAGTATCAGGCTAGACCCCATATCAACAAAATAGGCCACCAGCTCAAGCTATAAATCAGAATCAAAACCAAGGAAAACCTCAAGCTACTAGACCTTTCAAGTCATATGATCCAAACACAGCTTCAACATCAAGGGCATTGGTTCTAGCACAAAACAACATGGCCCAAGAATATGATTGGTGTTTCCCATACAATCAACCACATAACCAATCAATGTGCTTTAATGGTGCACTAAACAAGGCCTTGATGGTACAAACCATTGGTGTGTCACAAGATTCTAACCAAGAAGAAAATTAGCAGCAAGGATCTCAAAAAGAGGTACCTCCAAGTGAAACTATGCTTTTCGATTGAAAAGCTGAAGAATTCTATGGAATGAATCAATCCCCTTCTCAAAGTGTAGCTTACAATACATAGTCGAAGAAAATGAAATATTGGAGAGGGATAATCACAAAACTCAGGTAATCCTCAACCCTCCATTACTCCACAAGGAATTGGAACTTAGAATGCAACTCCAATATGCAGAGCCAGTCCAAGCCACCTTCCAATCCCACTTAGGCACCTATTGTAACGACCCATGTGTAAGAGAAAAATGTACCAAGAAAGGGGCAAGCAAAAGGATAGCTCATTTAACATCATTGAACAAATGAAGAAGATGAATGTGAACATTTCACTGTGGGATTCACTGGCCATTCCAGGACAGAGAGATCTGTTAGAGACTGCTATGGCCAATTGGTCAAGCTCAAATAGGTCCCCTAGCCAGCAAGAGAAATTTCTTACCAATGCGGCTTAGCCTGAGGGAAACCATGGAGGACAACAAGGAAAAAATATGAAGCCTCCTCCATTGTATGTTTCATTTATCATTGGGGACAAATTGGTAGATAATTACATGATTGATTTAGGGGAAAGTAGTTCTGTAATGCCAAAACAAATATCCTGATCAAGTGGGTGCTTTAATACGAAATCATCTCTAGAGGGGTAGTGCAATTAGATGGGACAATCAATGAAAACTATTGGAGTCATCATAGATTTGAGCCCCACACTACATGCCTACCCCAATGTGACTATATTGAAAAACATATCATTCATAGACTTGCCACCACATTTTACATTATGTTTGTCGAGAGACTTCATTGCTAATATTGGAGGCTATTTATCTTCTGATTGGTCACACATGCTTCTTTAGAACAAGGTATGGATCTAAGGCCACAATTAGATCTAAACCCATTGCAGATTACCATATTAAGTCTTATGTACCCAGCCTGATCAATGGCAATTGTTCAACCTTTGATCAGGAGGATCTCCCAAGCACTTGTGAGAGTAGATACCAAGGTGGGGTGTATCCCAGACTTGACCCTCGATGAGTGGGTGTGAACAAGAGGCATGATTTTGACCCCTATAAGGAGATGGAGGCATCTGAGCTAAGAGTATACTATTTGCATGAGGAGAATCACCCTCTTCCTGAAATCATTAAGCCAAACCACAAAGATGATAATGAAGTATGGTGATTATTATTTGATGGCTCAAGAAAAAGGCAAGGAGCTGGAGGAGGAGCTATGATTGTGTCACCTAAAGGTATGAAATACTACTCAGCTTTTTGTTTCAAATTTTCTTGTTTAAATAATACATCAAAATATGAGGCTTTGGTCCATGGACTACATTGGGTAAGGAAATGAGGAATTAATAACTTGCAAGATGTGTGGTGACAGTGAACTAGATGCTAATAAGGTCTGAGGAAACAATACTACCAAGAATGACCTATTAAAGAGTTACAAGAACTAGGTATGGGACCTCATTGAGGATTTTGAGGAATTTAGCATTAACTCCATCCCAAGGAAGAAGAATGAAGATGTAGATAGATTGGAAACAATTGGGGAATCCTTTGACATTGTTGAGAGTATCAAAGAGTGATAAATCTCAGCCCCATATCAAATTGGTTGTGAGGCTAGCCGTCCCAGACAATAACACAAGTTGGCAAGTCTTTGAAAATGATCAACAAATTGTCATCTTTCTACAAGAAGAAGTTGAGTTCTCCTCCAGGAATCAAGAAAAATTGGAGCAACAGTATGGTGATGAAGTGGTGAAACTGAGGACTAACAAACTACCAAAGGGTATTGTCACTTTAGAATCAATATTCAACCCAAATGACCAATTCCAAAAGGAGAAGGAAAATATTCAAGTAAAGGGTGAAGATTCAGAACCCATTTTTATAGAAGAAGGAAAAACATTATCAGATTAGCAAGGTAAGCACTCAACAAGAAAAATATGAGTTTATTCAACTTTGTCAAGAATTACCAAATGTCTTTGCCTAGACTTACAAATATTTAAGAGGTTTTAACCCAAAGCTGCACAAGCACACCATACGAGTTTGAACCAGAAGCCAAGCCTTTCATAGATAGAAGCAAAGGCCAATAAATCCCCACATTGAGCCTCTCATGAGAAAAGAATTGAACAAGCTAGATTGAGGCCAATACCATCTTTCCTATCAAGCATTCAAGTTGGGTTGCTAACTTGGTACATGTGAGAAATAAAAATAGAGAAATTAGGATGTGTGTGGACTTTCATGATCTGAATAGAGCATCACTTAAGGATCAATAACCACTTCCATCAATGGAACAAATATTACAATTTGTAGATGGTTCTAAGAGGTTTTCATTGTTGGATGGATACTCAGGTTATAACTAGATAATGGTGAAAGAGGAAGATCAATTCAAGACAACCTTCACCACCAAATGGGGAGCCTATGCTTATAAGAAAATTCCATTTGGACTATCAAATGCTGGAGTAACATTTCAACGAGTTATGGACATGGCATTAAATGGATTAATTAACAACATAGTCATGATGTTTCTTGATGATATCACTGTCTTCTCACAACAATGTTGTAGACCATCTCTTTCACCTTAGAAAGGTATTCCAAAGATGTAGAAGGTTCGGGGTGTCATTAAACCCAAAAATGTGTGTGTTCTTGGCTCATGAAGGGAAATTGTTGGGCCACATTGTCTCGAGAGAGGGATTGAAAATTGATCCTGAAAGGGTTGAAGCTATCTGGACACTTTCATTGCCACAACACAAAAGGTCTATCCAAATCTTCTTAGGGAGGATAAACTTCATTCACACGTTTGTACCTAATTTTTATACTCTTGTGAAGCCTTTAACAATGATGTTAAAGAAGAGTCTTGCATTTAAATAGACAATAGAAGGAAAAGAGAGTTTTAAGGTCATCAAGCTCACAATATCACACTCCCCAACTCTTATTAACCCAAAATTTTCTAAAGACTTCATGCTATATGCTTTTGGAGGGTCATCTACCATCTCAACCATCTTGGTCCAGCCTACCAATGAAGTTTCAGAGAAACCAATAGCTTTCTTTAGCCAGAGCTTGGAGGACTATGAGGTAAAATACTCTTTAATTGAAAAATATGTCCTTGCTATTATTAGGAGCTTAAAAAAGTTTCAGACACTTGGTCTCAAATAACAAGATTAAACTACTAGTTTCTCATGTTGGTGTTAAGGAATTCCTTTTAAATAAGGATTTGAATGAGAAGAGAGACAAGTTGGATCACCCGTGTAATGGAATATGACATTGAGATCAAGTTGACCAAACTAGTTCGAGGCAAGGGTCTATGTGAAAAGTTCGACCTCTAAGCAATAGGCTAAGTCAATGGGTGAAGAAGAGGCTATCCTATTTCTACAAAATGATCAAGAACAATCAACTAATGATGCACCTGCTCCATGTTGGACCCAATCCTTAGTGCATTACCTTCAAACAGGTTTGTGCCCCCCATAGTGGAACAAAGCAAAGAGAAGATACTTCAGACTACAAGACTATCCCATATGTTGTTGTTGTTGGTGTCTTCTTTAAGAAGGATATCAATAGTGTTTCTATTGAGGTGCATTGGGACAGGCCAAATTGAGAGATTGTTGGATGAATTCAATGATGGAGAAGTAGGAGGTCACTTTTCCCCTCAAGTAACAGCTCTCAAGATCATGAAAGTCCGGTTATTATTGGCCTACACAGTGTTCAGGGACTGCTACTCATGGATCAAGAAGTGTAAAAAATGTGCATTCTTCACAGGAAAGGAGAAGCTAGCAGCCTTTCCCCCTCATCCCATTTTAGTGGATCAACTACTCATGCAATGGGGACTAAACTTCATTGGGGTGATTAACCCAAATTCAAGCCAAGGGCCACAAGTGGATACTTACTGCAACAAACTATTTCACCAAGTGGACTAAAGCAGTGGCACTAAAAGAAGCAAAATGAATCCAGCATATTGGATTTTTATGAATAAATAGCCACCAGGGTTTAGAGTCCCCTACCACTATTATATCAGATAATGCATTGGCATCCCTTGGTATAAGGATCATTGATTGTGTAGTTAAGAATGGTGTGTATCTCAGCACCTCATCAAATTATTACCCTTCAAGGTAATGGCCAAGCAGAGTCCAAAAATAAGAACCTATTAAGGATTCTCAAAAGGACTCTCGATGAAAATTAGAGGACTTAGAATACAAGGCTAAAATCATCTCTATGGGCTAATAGGATCACACCCAAAATATCCACAGGTAGCTCACCATATAAACTTGTATATGGAAAAGATGGCAGTATTGCCCATCTCATTGGAGTTGCTCACTTTGGAACTCATGAAACAGCTAGAGCTAGCCGAGTTTGAACCCTATGGCAATCAAGTATGCAGAGCTGATGGAGGTAGGGGAGGCAAGAGAGTATGCAAGGCAAGTCATAGAAAAGGATCAAGCATCGATAAAAAAGAGTTTTGACAAGAAGGCAAGAATGAGGACCTTTCAAGAAGGGAACTTAGTTCTAAAGTGGGACGTAGATCGGGAAAAGCCAGGAAAGCACTCCAAATTTGATACCATCTGGAGTGGCCCTTATATGAACACAAGGTGTAAAAGTAGCAATGTCTTCTAGCTAGCTAGATTGGATGGCGAAGAATTACATATCCCAGTGAACGGGATCCATCTCAAACATCTGCTACTAGAAAGGAGGTTCCACCCTTTAAATATTAGCATAGGATTTTATTTTCCCTAAGTGCGTATCCACATTATTTTGTTGTAGCGTAGGTTTTATTTCCCTAATTTTTGTGGCACAGGTTCTTTTTTGCTCTAGGTTTGTGTGGTTACACAGTTCAACGTGCCTCCAAGTGAACATGTTATCCCATTCTTAGCATTTACAGCAGGGAGACCCAGATTTTTCCATGACAGTTGCTCATTTTTTAATAGAACAAATGCAGAGCAACTAAAATTCGAGATCCAAAGGGTCCATTTTTAGAAGAAAAATTTCAACTTCAGGGTCACTAATCACGACTCCGTGCCTAATGGATATAACAAGGAAACTGAGTCTCTCTCATCTAGTAGTCATATACCCCTGTGAGTCACCAAATTATTCTCTATATTTTGTCCTCTGACAAAATTGATTAGACACGTCCCCAGTGTAGGAAATAAATTCAAAAAAATGGTTCCATCGAATGAGCCCACACTTCAAATCCAATAAGAAGGTTACAGACGGGTTCTAAAATGGAGGATCATGATTGAGGAAGGAAGAAACAATTTCAAAGAAACTAGAGGCTCAAAGGAACAGAAACGAAGAAGGTTATAAGTCTTCGGGCTCTGCAAATGACTCAAAATGAGCCCCAAAATTGGCTAAGTATAGAGAGTCAGCAAAGCTTGCCAAGTGTCCAAATGACACACTTCTAAAGATTGAATCCAAAAGGTCAAACTCAAAGAAGATCCAGGCCTCCACATCTCCTAGGCCTAAAGAGGGGCATAGTCAACAGTTAAAAAGTGAAAAAAGGCGGACAGGGTAGGCCTAAAAGACTAAGTATAAAGGTGCTAGCAGAAGCTGCCATGCGTTAGCTCGGTGCATCTCTAAAGGTAAATCAAAAATTGAAGATGCAAATGAGCATGGGCTCGCCACGTAGTCCAAGTTAAAAAATGGGACAGAGTGGGCCCAAAATTGACTAATTAGAGAGAACTAGCAGATGGTGCCACATGTTGCATCAGCATAATTTCGAAGGCACTACCCAAAAGGAGATCCCCAAATGAGCGTTAGCTCGCCACGTGTTCAAGCCCCAAAAAAGTAAGAGTGGTCATTGAAAATTCCAATAACTTGCGGAGGATTCCACGTGTCAACCCGATGCTCCTTCAAAGGTAAAATCCTGAGCGGGTTTCCAAATGAGCGTGGACCTTCTACGTGTCCCAAGTTTGAAAAAAGGGACAGGGTAAGGGTTGAATAGTCAAAGTAGAGATAGGCCAATAGAGGGAGCCAAGTGTCAACACGGCATTATTTTAAGAGTAAAATTTGGGGAAGGTTTCCAAACAAGTGCCAAGCCTCCAAGTGTCCCTGGTCAAATGTATGGCCCCGCCGAGCAAAAAGACTTAGCCAAAACATGTGGAAATTGAGAAAACCATAGAAGATGCCACATGTCATCCTGGTGCAACTTCAAAAGCAAAATTCAAAAGCGTTCCCTAAACATGTGCCATCCCTCCACGCATCTAGTTTCCAAGAGACCCATTTTGATAGCTTATTCCCACCATTTTGTAAGGGCCCGATTCAAATTTTCAAATGGGCATACCTTTTGACTCAGTACTCAAAATTTGACAAATTTGGCACCGTTAGAAATATCTCAACCTCATCTATGCCACGAAGATCTGAAACTTTAATTTTAAAGAGTATAGGTGGTGAAAAATAAATAAACATCTTCGTGTCATTAATATAGGATCTATTCACCCCAATAACTAGATCGAATTTGATCTGATCCATCTTTCATCCTCCTTCAAGGCGCCAAAAAAGTAATTAATGTAGACATAAAATATTTTGGGAAGATCTTTAGGAAGCATTCATGGCTAATGGTTGAGCTTCAAATTAGTTTTCCCGCCTCTCTCTCCTTCTTCCGTATGTGTGGAATCTATAAAAGGAAGGGTTGGTGCTCATTGTAAAAGGTTGGACATATCTGTTTTGTACCCTCACTTCTTTTTCTCATAAGAGGATTTGGGGAGCTTTCTTAACCTCTCATTTAATTTGTAATGCATTTTTTTCTTCTTGGACATTGCAATATACTGTATTGACTCCTGAGAAATAATATATATGTCTATGGATGATTCTCGAACCTCTCATGTACTCATTGTTGTCTCTCTGATCTCTTGTTAGAGTTTGGTCATCTGTACATGGTGTTTATATTTCATTTCTGAGGTCTATGTTAAATTTCAAGACGAGTGTCTAACATTCCTTTGGTGCATTGCCTCATTAGCTTAGTTTATTTTCTTGCATCTCCTCAACCCTGTCTCCTTGGTAGAATAGAGTAGATTTAGAATAGACCCTGTGTACTTTATTTATATGCACCTGATCAAAGGAATAGGAACCGCCCTCAATCCGGAGAGCTCTCTCAACTCGTAAGGTCCCACACTTTGATAGATGCTCCATGTTGTGCAATCACACTGAGAGTCTCAACCCATCTGGTTATAGACATTCAGGGATGTTGTGATTCTTCATTAACAATACTCATTTCTATTACCTAAGAAATATATGAGTGAGTTACTTCTTTAGTGGTCTTTAATCCTTAAAATCATCAAGTTATCCTTTGTTATTATTATTAGATGTTGTGTACCAATTTCCAATTATTACTTCAAAGTGCAAGTCTTAATTTATAAATGTGAAATCAAATCCTCCTTACTATCTATCATAGGTTTAGACCATAGATTGTCATTAGTTGACACAATTGTTTTAACTTCCCATCTTCTTAACAACTTTCATAGGTGTCTGATGGACTCCTAGAAATTATCTTACAAGTTTAAAGTTAGAACTTGCTTCATAAGACATTCAATAGTTAATAGATCTTGTATTTTGGCTTCCATAATTACCACCTACAGTTGTCCTTAAGGACTGTCATCATTATTCAAATTATGTGACCTTATCTACCACTGTTATTTTTAATTATACATATTGACTCTATGAATATTATCCTTACCAATTTAATATCGTTCAATGTACATGTAATGTCTCAAAACTACCTTCATCTTACAAACCCTAAGAGGGTTTCTAAACTACCTGAGAAGACAAGTTTTAGTATAGAATGCAAAACCTTCAAACTTAATATGCAAAACCTTCTTAACCTTATAAATAAATTTATTATAGGAGCGGGTGATGGATAATATTCTAACCAATTACATCTTCTCATATGTCACTTCCCTATATTTATCAAACTAATGTTCTTTCTCTATACAAACCCTCAACAATTATGAAATTCAAGATATTAGTGTTCAAAACCTATAACTTTTACTAGGGTTATGTATTAGTCTCTCCTCAAATTATGAGCATTCATAGTTTCATAAACATATCAATTCAAAGCTTGAAATAGGTTTTAGGTGCCAATACCATATTGTGCATAACAAGGTTTAAACCATTGAGAGTCAAGATCTTAAAAATCAATCGATATAATATCTTTTTGGAATAATATAAATTAACTATCAAAAATTTATCCTCTTTAATCTAGTGCAACCGAAAAATACCTATCAATCATCCCTCAAAACTTTTCATAATGTATTTCCATCTGGAAAATAATATGAGAAGGGTCAATAATTATTTGTAGCTAGGATATTATTGAAGGATTGAAAATGGGTAAGAGTTGCAACAAGAGAGGAAAAATACTTTCCACACAAGATGCAATACTAAGGGAAAATTTTATATAGTGGTAGTTGATAGCAAAAGTAAAAACAATTTAGTGTATATAGATATGGTGTGAAACCAAGGATTAGAGTGCATAATACATTCAGATCTTTATGAGGTTAAATGGTTGTTGCAAGGACATGTAGGTGTTATGAAAGAACAATGTGAAGTACTTTTAACAACTAGGAAAATATTGAAGGATTGAATAAAGGCTACGAGTTTTCGAAAGAGAGGCATCATAGTTTAGACAAAAGATGCAATATAAATGGAAAGAAATTCATAGCCACAGAAAATCCCTTACTCAGTTCAATATGCCCTTCTTTCCTCTCCTTGCTCTTCTCCTTCTACTAGCACCTTATGGGGCTTCAACCATCATTGTATTCTCAACTTCATTGTTACATGTTAGTCACTTCAAAGGATGCTAGATTACAGACTTCTTTGGACTCCTAAAGCTACCTGGAGGTCTTATAGACTTATTTGGAATCCTCTTATCTTCCTTGAAGTTATTATCAAAACACAAAGCCTCAAATCACACCACCTTTCTTGAAATCAATCTTTTCCTATTTATGGCCTACAAGGACTAACTAGCTCTGTCTACACTTACTTTAATCACCTTATATCAGTTCATGGGGGATTTCAAGGGATAAACACCACATCTTCTAGTCAGGCTAGTGCATCCATTAAGACATTTATCCTTCCCTATAAGTTTCCCTATCCAAATCACAGTCCAAATAATAGTTGCTTTGCAAATGAGCTTCTCAAAGTAGGTTTACAAGAGTGCATACAGTCACCTAAGGGCACTGACAAGGATATTTACCCCTGGGACTAATGATGAAATACCATATTTCTTGTTAAATGGGATTGAAGACCATGTCATCATTATTAGACACAATGGATTTGGGTTGTCTGTAGCCAGTACCATGATTATATGGAATATATCCTTGAGATAGAATGAAGAGAGGTTCATTGTCATCAAATTTGAGGTACTCTTTTACATACCAATGCACATAATCCACAAGTGTAGTATCATTTATTTTTTAGTATTTAAGACCTAAAGTGATGTTAACAAAAATGTCCTTCCCAACTTGCTTACCTTTTTTCACCTTCAATATTATACTCTGAAGTAAGTAGCCAAAACTTTGAAGCAAGTAGACTATATACTCCGAAACAAGTATCCAACATTCAGAAGCAAGCAGACTATACCTCGAAGAAAGTAGGATATACTTTGAAGCAAGTTGCCACCACTCCTAAGCAAGTAGACTATACTTTGTAGCAAGATAAGGATCGGGAAGATTCTTGGAAGAAAACTAACAATAAAGCAAGACCCCTTGGCATAACACTTGCCACAGAAACTATTTCCTGCCTACTTTCTGAAATGCTATGGGAAAATTATTTAGTTGCTACGGGAAACTTCACCACTGATACTCTATTTTATAAAGCACGCTAATCAGCAAGATCATCCAAATACTACAAGTGGACATCATGTGACTCCAGCTAAAGTAAAAATAAAAAAGGTACAGACATATCCATTAAAATTAATAGGCATTTTTATTTCCTAATAAATGCGTATTTAGTTGGATATACATATAAGCATTGCTTATTCTAAAGTGATGTCAAGAGAAGATGGACCTTACCCAATTAATCACTTCCCATGAATGGCACGTGCCACACCTCCAGCTCACTCGAAATGAGTGAAAGTCACGTCGGGGGTGGGGGGGCGAACAAACTTGTTCTGCTGGAAAATTGCTATAGGCATATGATATTTCCGAAGCATACGGAAATAATATAATTCCATCATGCCATATTAAAGATAAATGAATGATGGGAGACAATTAAATATTTCTCCCCTAATATTTCAAAAAAAATTGCAATGTGGAAAATGAGAACAAAGCTAGGGTGTGAAGTTGTGAAAAAGAAAAAGAGAGAAAAAAAATCTATTTTAAGGATAGCATAAAAACCAGACCCATGGGAGGATCGGTGGTAAGAAGGGAGCTCATAGACATTACCCCATTAAGAAATAATCACGATAGTTGGAGGATCTTCAAACAAATTGGATGGAATGACAACTTCTAGAAGCTGGGAGAATATTCTGAAGTTTTCTCAAGGGAATTTTCTATCACATTTGATGGTCAACAAGAAAAAATTTGAGGAATCATATTTCCGGTCACTGAAGAATTATTGAGCCAGGTAACTGCCTCCCACGAATAGGGAGAAACTGGGAAGAAAGGAAAAATGACCACTTGGAAAGGAAACATTTTTTGTGGAGGTAATGAAGAACTAAGATTGATCAAAGGCGGAGTGGAGAGATTAATCCTACCTGCAACATAGAGAGACATAACCTCCTACATAATAAAATACCTCACATGTGAGGGAAGATACTCCATGGTATACACAATCTAGTTCAAATTCTTAAATCACCTATGGCATGGGAGGATCATAAAAATCACATATCACCTGAGGAATATTCTGAAGAAGATGGAAAAAGACTACTAGTTGGGGGAAGAGAAGCCCCTATCACACCAATACCTGATTTGGTTGGTAGCCAAATAAGGGATCCAAACTTCCCATCCTAAAATCAACTAGGATCAAATAATAGAGAATCCAACTCCCCAACCTTAAGGGGAGAAAGAAACATGAGAAGCTGAGGCTAATTCTGATGAAAAACTAGAGGAAAAAGAGATACCTAAAGAAAAAGGGACACAATTTATAATACGGATCCCAAGGGAAGAAGAGACTGAGGGTATAAATGAGCCTATAACAAAAGGAATGGTCACAAGAAGCTCTACTCTTTAAAGGATAAGAAAGAGGAAACTCATATTGGCCATGAAAGAAGAAGAAGAGGGAAAATCCCCTAAAATAGAAGAGGTTGCAACCAACAAGGCCAACCCTCAAATAGAAACAACTTGCATCAACCCTGTCTTTGAAAAATCCAAGAGTCTAGCCTTTAATAGGAGGAATCCAAGGACAAAAATACTTCCTATCCTAACACCCTCTCATGAAGAGGGCAGCCATCATAAGATTGAACATGAGGAGGAAAATGTTTCTACTCCACTAGTGTTGGTTGTAGAAGAAAGAATTCCTTCACCACTAGTGGCAATGGAAGAATAAAGACCCACTGAGGAGACAAGGATTCCTACTACCCTTACATCCAAGGGGAAAAAAATTCATCAAAAAGGAAGAAACCAAATCCAAGGAGGCCCCACAGATTAAAGAAGAAAAAGGTCACACAAACTAAAACCCCCTCACCCATTGACAGAAGTGAGGATGAATTAAAGGGGAACTATAAATCTAGGAGCTACACCAAATAGGAAGGATTTGAAGTGGTAATATGGCCCACTACCTCAGATGGGTTTGAAGAAGGAGGACTGCATGAACTAGAAGGTGAAGAGAAAAGCCCTGGGAACTAGGAGCCAAAAAAAGGGGAGGAAGGAACCCAGGATGCACATGAGATGGAGGAAGAAGTCCAAGACATGAGAAGGAAGATAAAGACAAGATAACTTCATTTGATCATGGATCATCTCCCTATACAGATCCAAAATTTTAAAATATGGAAATGACAGTCCAGGAAATACACCTACTAAGAGGTATAATAAGGGAGCTAGAAGGAAGAAAACGACTGGAAGCCCTGATTGGAGCACCTGAAGCCATTTAAAGGATATTTAGAGGAAGGAGGAAAAGAATAATTACCTGCAACATAGGTCTCTAAGGTTCCCGTAGCCACAAATTATCAGCATGAACACGATGGAGACAATTATGAATCTCTACTCCAAGTTGTTCCAACTTCCTTCAAAATGCAACCGCCCAAAGAAGAATTAGTCTTCCATATTAATTTGACCTCCATGAATGACCATCAACTTGGTAAGAATGATGAACTCCTAAATTTTCTTGAAGAGAAATTTGGTAAAAATGAGGAATACTTTTATAAGTTGGTTCAAAAGTTTAGGGTCTATGTAGAAGAAAAGAACCAACATGATACCTTGAATAGAAAATTCGAAGAAGGTAAGGCTGAAATTAAAAGACTCAAAATGAAGGTAATAGACATGTATGAACTATCCTCACAAATGCTAGAATGTAGATCCTCCTCTAGGGTGTATGCTATGTATCTACAAGAAATATGGATCAAGCTCAAATATGAGAAGATCTATAATGACCTGCCTTATGCAGTAGATGATCCTAAGTCCTTCTTTGGTATATATAAGCATTCAGACACTGATACACATGCCGAACTAAGTGAGTTCTACATCCATCAGTATGTTGTCCCAACTAATGTAAAGTGGAACCTTGATCCGTATATGGGAGATATTATTCTCAATGCATTTACATCTTATTTGATAAATGAAACGAGGAGGAAGGATGAGGAAGATGAATACTAATAACTAGAAAAAAGGAATACCTTGATGATTAGAGGATAATATGATGAACTAGAGGTAATAGTGGAAGAATGGGTGGAATTCATACATACACAGGCTATAGCTGATTAGGATAAGACAAAGACAGATAGCAGTCCAAAACCATTATCTGGAATATTTGCACAAGGAAGGGATAAATAGCCTTTAACTCATGGAGATCAAGGGTGGGGGGAATTAACAAAATCCTTGAAGAAATATAGGAACCATACTCCCCCTACAACCTAAAAGAGGCCATGCATAGAGTCTACAATTATATAGAGCTAGTAAAAAAGAGGAAGCATAATTAGTTGGGAATGAGGTTTCATCCACCCATCTTTATGGTTTCTAATCCTCAAATGTAGACATGGGAGATTCCTATAAACAGAATTTAAAGAAAAATATCTATGGGAAGAGATAGATATAAGAATATGCTTCTATGGTTTTGGCCAAGTAGGCAATGTAAGACCCTATGATTTCAGGCAATATTGTGCCTTCAAAATGCTAATAGGTTACTGAGGCATGATAAATAATGCTAAGTAGGGGGGGTGTGATGAGGCCCCACATTGGCATGATATTGACCTCATCTAAGGCCTTTCACCTTACTTTCATATATCATTTTGATCTATACTTCTCCATGAAAGTTATAATAGAATCAAGTTTTTGACTATGTGTGTGTTCAATTTTATATGTCATTTTAAGGATTTAATATGATTTTTATTTAATGAGATAGTAATTTCTAATGCATAAATGAAGTTATAGTGACCATTGAGATCAAGTTGCAGGTCAATCCAATTCCTATGGAAACATGGGTCCTAGCACATGTAGCCACTGGCTAGGTTACCCATAGCAACTTATTAGGCACCTACAAGCTTCCCGTAGTAGAGACAGAGAATAAATGTAACTCAATGTGCCAGACTTGGGAAGCTAAGGATGCATTTATGCAACATGGTTAAAAAATGAGGAAATGGAAGAATCCACTTGTGGGAACTTCTACTTGCTCATAGCCATACACATTAGAGCCCATAGCAGCTGTACAGGGAATTTCCAGCAAGCCCACAACATTCTTTCAATCCCACCTACAACAATCCTGTAGCCAAAGAAAACTTGCACCTATGAAGCCCAAAGAAAACAAAAAAATAGCTAGTTTTTCCAGCTAATTTAGGTGGTTGGATAGGTTATTCGATCACTTGAATAAGATAATGTTCCGAATGATTTAGATTGTTTTCATTCGATCGGTTTCGAACTAATCGGTAGGAATATATACATAATTTGATTGTTATTACTTTGGCATAATATTCTTATTATTGTACAATCATTTGAGCTGTAACAATCCTTTGTTTCTACAGAAGTTAATGATAAGGTTACTTGTCTAAAAGGATATCTTGTAAGCTCCGAGAGAAGGATCAGAACTCATCTCTGCATGAGGAAGGGTCCCTCTCGAAAGGATTTGTAGAGAAAAATCCTAACCCTTCTTTATTTAGTTTTGTGAATTAAGTAGAGTGTGTGTGATATCTATTTATTTATGTTAAGTTAAGTATATGTGTTCAGTAGTAAGTGTGTATATGCAGAAACCATGTAATTCACTCAGTATCCATTTCCATTCATAAATTGTATGATTTAATCCATTGCATAAAGTTTTGTACCATAGTACACACTTCTCTAAGCTTGATCATCATAATCCTTATAGAGACACTATAAATTGTCTCAAAGTTTCACAAGTCCCATGAATTCATAGTCTACCCTGAAACAAAGTGTACTCCCAACACTCAAGTATTCATAGATGGACTACAATAATTATTATATGTATAAAAACAAGAAGAGATAGTGGATTTCCATTTATGCATCACAATAAACACTGAGAAAATTGCAAGAACTATCAAAATGAATTTACACAAAATTCTTGCAAGAATCCCTCACTGTCCTTCCTCAAGTGCTTTCACCCTTTCAATCCTGTAGTGCAAATTTTCATCACATATAAACATATAACCTATAATTTTCTCTCATTTGTGATCCATTTGTAGATGTAAAGCACAAGGCTAAAATATTAAAAAAAATGTAACACACAATACAAGATTACAAAAAATCATTCAAAAACTCTTATTCTTCCTCTAATACTTCTTGAAAACCTACACACATTAGGACTCTATCTAGATAGAATGAGAGCCTTCAGTTACAATTTGTCAATTTTTAATATTTTTATCCAACTCTAATTGAATTTGACACCTTAGACCACTTGCTTCGGAATTTGGACTATTTTCTTGAGAGTGTAGTGACAACAATGTTTTTTTCAAAGCTTCAAGACTTTTACACGCCCCTCCATTGTATAAAATGTAAAACAAAAAAAAGTAGATACCACCATTACCAGATACAAGATCACAAAATATACACATAATACAATAAAAGTAAAATTTGTAAAACTTAGAACACACATAATAAAACATTTAGCATTATTTGTCTTAAACAGGGTGAAGCACCATGAAGCATTATTTTTCGTGATTAGACTACAACTAGAATGTGTAATCCACATAATAGTAAAAACCCAACAGTAAACATTAATTGTACATAAAGACAAAAACACCTTCAAGATGCATTTGATGTTCCAAAAGAGAGCTGACGACGTGGAACTTGAATTCAGTCGAGTGGGTTGTCCATGTGATTCACAAAACAAAAATTTAAGTGTTTTGAATTCCAATGAATACTTCTTGTAATCACATTACATTCATACTCACCCTAAACTCTCTGTTATATCCTCACATCTTTTTCTGATTGTTATACCGAACCGTTTCTGTGTTTTGTTGAGTAGTTTCCTTCCACAAGTTGTGGTAGGCAATGTATACTCCTCATACTCTTGAGCAATCAATATTTAAATCCTCCACCATGATCTCCTTTTTCTTCCTCTTTAGGTTTCCTGCTTACACTGAACCATGGCCACAAGTAGGTGGTAGAAGTCTCATTTGCACTACAATCTATGGAACGAAATCAAATGACAACGAGCCAGAGTCATGTAAAATCCTTATGAGATTGTTGCACACAGTCTCCAAAAACAAAAATAAGTTCATCACTGTCTGACACCACATATCCAAAATGATTTCAAAAATTCTTTAGATTGGCTGAGCACTTGCAATACATTTCCATGGTTTCTAACATGTTGCTCAAGACTAAGGTATTGTGTTTCCTATTGAATTGCTTCATCACCGTTAACTGTTACAAAAAATAAAATTGATTTAGTAATTGATAAATTGTTGATATATCAAACACTATTAATTCATAATAAACTACATACTATTAATGAAAATGCAAGGCTTTCTAATGGATCTTCTTCCAAGCGTAGTTCATTCAATTGCTTCTGTAACATGAACAACATGGTCATCTACAATGACAACAATACTTTTAGAGGATGTACAATGAATTGTTCTGAGGATAAAAATGATATGAAATAGTTAAAATAATGAAATGAAAACATACACCCTCACCACTGAAATTTGGATCCCTAGTAGATGCACTACCCTCGTGTGTCCTCTCAAGTTGCAACACCTTCAAAACATGTTTGTAGGTGTTACCTTTGGTAGCCCAAGGATAGTCACAAACATAAAATTTCAGGCCAAATCTCTGAACTAAATACCATCGGTCCCTTGATGTTTGACTTCTAACCATGTAAGACCCATGAATGGTATGGTTTGCACAACAGTCACTGTCTAGTATTTCTTTTAGTCCTCTCAGTGGTAGTCAAAATTTCCTTCTCTTCTTGTAATTTGTCAAGAAACCTGATACTTGTAACTTCCTCTTGTTTTTGTAATGGGTTCAACTCGAAACACCAATGTGTACAATAACCAATCCATTCTCCTTGTGCATTTATTTCTTCAATCACACAAGTATCGGGTCTTCAAGAAACAATGGTAAGATTCTATGGATGCATTTGTATCCTGATTGGCATGGGTGAAGTTGTGGAAATTATTTGACCACATAGTTGCACGTGGAAACAATAAAACCATTAGAAATGACTTAAAAATTATTAACTCTACACATAGCTATGTAGTTAGCACTTACCAATACATCTATCTTGCAACCACGTCTTTCTAAAATAATCCATAAAGACAGTCTCCTCTTTGAACTCCTCCATGAATTTCGTCGATGAGGAAAAAGGTCATGTGCTCATTGTCACTGATGGTGCACATGATGTCGCCTAGTCTCTAGAACATAACCATCCCCACCTCCTTCTTCGAATATCTGTAAATAAAATTTTTGCATGAGAATAAGTAATGTAGAAAAAAAAAAGAAACCTAATCCTGTAAACATTTTATTACAAAAATGAAGAAAAACAAACCTGTAAATATTCTTTAGCCAAGCCCTGCGAACATGCCATATGCATAACATGACATGACAACTGAATACAACCCTGAGACACAAATAACGTCGTTAGGGATGTAAATTGTGTGTATTAAATTTATAGAAAAACCTATTAGTAAATTTATACTTTATAGCTTGTATTTCAGAAGCCGTATCATCTGTAATGAATGCATTGACATGACAATCCATCCTTTTCCTTTTCCCCCTCGCGTAGACTTCAAAAATCCATGCATATATGTCATCCACTTTATTACGGGATGAAACTTCCCATGCAACAATAACCCCAACCTCTTGCTCATCAAAAAAAGAAGCGTGTACAATTGGTACTGAGGAAAATGTGTACATGAAATTATTGTTAGTATGAGAATGACTTAAACAAATATATCCAAATATCAATTATGCATGGAAATGAGATGACAATGTCCTTACCACATATTTATTAGTTGAGAACGTGGAATCCATTGTAATGATGGAGTTTTGGGAATGATGAACCATCATTTCAAGCATCCACATTGTTTGAAGGCCCATAGTGAAAGGTACATTAAAATGACATCTGTAATAGTTGGACCACACAGGCCTCCCATGATACATAAAAAGGATCTATGAGAGGTGGTTATTCAATGTCACGAAACTCACGGGGAGCATGGACATGCCAACAATATCCCCCTCAACGTTACCTTAGTGAGTTTCTCGAGACTTGTCACTGATACGTTGGACCATGATTTGTTATACCAAAACCCATAGGTGTTAGTCTCCATCTTCAATTAGGATCTATGAGAGGCAGTTCAGTCCATGTCTCGATGCATTCACACACATGCCAACAAAAAAATTTCCCTTTTTGTGCCAAAAGTTGATACTAGTGTTGTTGTGTTGGTGCTTTTGGGATTTAATGCTCTTCACCCTCCATGCATTTAACACTTCTTGTCCTAGTTAAGCACTCATCTCAATCCTTGCCAACTCTGGATCCATGTAGTGCCTTTAAATAATGGTGTCAATAGATATACCAGCAAGAAAAAGAGATTCAATTTATTACTTACATTCAACTGATAAATTTGGAGCAAAACCACTTCGTGGATCCAAGCTTGTGTCCTTTACACCATGATAAAAACTCACCATTCTTATCAACATGATACATATCATTGTATATGATATGTGCCACGTCTCGTGTACCAAACATAACCCTCACATTGAAATGGCATCGGCATCCATGTTTTTTCTGAAACCTCCTAATTCTTTCACTAGTAGGTGGTTTGTTCCTATTATTGTCAAGACCATAAGCACATGTTGATAGTTGAAACAAAAGGAAATACATACTGATATCAGGTATGGAATGTGAAAAATGTGGCACTAACATATATGAACACTATTCCTAAGGATGACCAAACGTAAAGTTAATATAAATAAACCTGCAATACATAATGGTAGCTTGTGGTGGTGTGCCTTCCTCTATAAGAGGGTATGTCCTTTTCTGCTTGCATATGAATGTCATCTCAGAGCTATCGAGAAGGCCTTCCCCTTTAATAAAGGCATCGAAGTTGTGCTAGAGGGATTGCTGCACAAATATCCTTGGGACCATTATCTTCCCAATCGGTGTCCATTCAAGATCATCTTGAGAAAAATGTGGTTTCCCATTTCCCAATGTCCTGAACATCTAGGGAAAGCAAATTGTTTGTACTTTTTCATTCGTGGCATCCTAAATAAAATAATGTAAACAAATTTGTATAATCAGTAAGCATGGTATTTAACATATCAGTATATGAAATGATATACATAATATGTTATTTTTTGTAAACATAAGGCACCATAATATGACACAAGTCATAAAAAAGATGATCTAAACACATATTATGTGGTATACTCAAGGGAAAAAATGACTTCAAGAAATCATTTATGTGGTAAATGTGTAATATAGCTTATTTATACTTAATAAACAGTGTATGACTCTATGGATTTGGTATTTGAATTAAGTGATTATGAAATGGATAATGAATCACCGTTAGGTATCTTGTAAAATGAATATGTAAGTTCCATGTGGTGAGGAAAGGGTTTGGAAAAGTAGAACATTATTTGCATATGGAACTATGTAATGGTTTGAAACCTAAGAAGTATGATCATATAATCTTACTAGTTTTAAAATAAGAGTGCATGTATGATAAACACAATGATGAGATTTAAAACCTTACAAGTGTTCTAGGAGTAATGAAAATTTTGTATCTCCCTATTCTTGTCAAGTAACATGCATGTCAAGACTTCTACTAAATATGAGTACACTGGTTTTAAAGAGAAACTAAGATAAGAGTGAACAAACCTAGAAGGCTTAAAATAATATAGTGGGAAGAAGACTTTAATGTATTTTCAATTTTCAACAAGTTTGAGGACCGTGAATATCCAAGACTTAGACTTAAAAGTTGAAAGAGAAACAAGCATGAGTGTACATAGCTAATAATCTGAAAGTTTAGTGAAGTGATAATATCTTCCACTTGATGCACTGTATATAAAGACGTGTAGGGTGTGAGACTAAGACAATCTCAAGAAAAAAACCACAAATGAGAGCTAAGACCAACTAGTTTCCAAGTGGAAAAGCATGAAAAATGAAGAGTGAATCAATGGAACCAAGAAAGGATATTGAGAAGTTCTAAGGACATTTCAGAGCAAGGAAAATAATGGAAACTCGGAGTGACTATCCTGTTACAGTTTGGGCAGTGGTATGAATATTAAGCTAGTTTCTTTTGTTAAATGATCATGAGGTGATGGCTAAGAGAATGAGAAAAGTGAAAGGATTAGAAGAAGTCCAATAAGATGAAAAGATAACTAAGGTGGTGAGAAAAATCCTAAAGAGGAGGAACTCAGAGTTAAAGAAACTACTTGTGCAAGAATGAACAAGAACCTAGAAGGTCAAGATTGGGAAAAATTGACAAGTTGAAGAAATAACAAGTATAAGGACTTGATAGAGTCTTGAACATGTTGTACATAATGGATTTAAGGTGTAAATAGAGGTTGAAGGTAGTGAAAATGAACAAAGTCTTTTTTAGCCCTTGAAATCCTAAGAAGTTATAGGTAACCTAAGAAGCAACAGGTTGGAAAAATAGTAAGAAAGGATATTTGAGGTGAAAGGACCTTATGGGGAGCGTCAACAAGTTTGAATTAGTGGATGTAAGGTGTAATTAAGGTTGGAATAGAGTATCAATGATGAAGACTTAAAAATGACTTCTAAACCCTAGGTAAGCCTAAAGGAGCCTTAGGAAATGAGGAAAAAGGTGTTTGGAGGGATGTAGTAAGAGATAGCGCTAGAAAATATGTACAAAGCATAAAAAGGGTAATGGGTATGTGAAAATTATTTTACATTTGCATAAAAGTGGATTGTTTTCTTTGTACATAGTGATTTGACCATAACCAGGGGCAATTGGGAGAAATTGGCAAAAACGGTAAAAGGAGTATAAAAGCAAATGGGTGTAGATTTACTTGATGAAACTTTGTAGGATGATTGTTGGGTTTAATTGGTCCTCAAAGAGTTTATCAGTGAGACTATATTCAGAGAAGTGTGTGTTTTATGCTCAAAAAATGCAAATTTGAAGGGCTAGAAGGAAGTAAGAAGGCATAGAGTGACTTTGAGAGAATAAAAAATGTTGAGACTTATTCAAGCTTGCAAACATTGTTAATATGTGGTATACACAGGATGTCATGTTTGCATTAGGTTGGTTGATTAATGATGGTGATGTGATTTGGGTTGGGATTGTTTGATTAAGGATGGTCGATTATGATGATGTTTGATTGGTTAAAAATTTAAGGTGATATGATGGTTAATGGTGTTCACGAGCAAGTAACCAACATGCAATACACACCCTAACTAGTCAAGTGGGATTGTAGTCAAGCTATTGCCCTGCTTTCAATACCACACACTTGAGGGGTGCCACTCTTGGCTCACCACCTATGTACCAATGTGGGGTCGGCTAGCGAGTGATCTTGGGGAGTACAATATCCTTGCACAATAGCTTGATATGCGGCCAAAAGGTTTCCTAGATTAGGATATACGAGCTCACTAGGGGAGTACCCGATATACATTGTGGTATGTGGGGCCCAAGTCTATGTTGCAAGGATGTTGTTTGAGGCCTGGGTATTGGGACATGGAAGCCCCTCACTTCACGTCTCTCTTAAAACAAGCAAGCACTTAACCAATAACAACAGCTCTTTTAAGAATTTATATACCCCGCTAGAACACAGGGTGTGTTTACGTGCATGGAGGTGAATTCCATGGTCAGGATAATCCTAGGAATATGACAAGTGCATGGATGTCACTTCCACATCACGTTGCCCCTAAAAAATAAACAGGGAAAGGCTAGCCACTTTTGATCGTCAAGATCATCCTAAGATGCGAGAGGAAAGCATATTAATGTAATATAAACAAACAATAAAGATGATGTAATATAATAAAACTAAACAATAAAGATTATTGTGATTGGATCTTCAAGAGGAAGCCCTGCAAAAAAAATTTAGTAATTTGATTTATAAAATCAAATGTCTTGGACCGATCATCCTACAAAACAAAGGGTTAGTAGTTTTAGACTGTTTTTTATCTTTGATAAGCGTAGGAAGCTATACACAAATTCTTTGTAGTTTTGAGCAAGAATAATATAACTCAATGTGTAGCTAAAATGACAATATTTAGAAAAAATTAAAACCATGAATAAAGTATCCTATAAACTGCTAAATTAATGCTTTCATTGCATAGGATACTAGGAGTGAAAAATTGTGAAATACACAGGATGTCATTTTTTTGTGCGTATTTGACAAGCAATGAAATTATGTGGTATACACATGGTATCATGTTTGTGCGTATGTGACAAATGACATAAAAAAATTATAGGAAATTGGTAGTCCAAAACAGTGGTATACACAAGGTATCACATTCACGCATGTATGTGACAAACATCGGGCAAACAACATCATAGGATATTGATATTTGAAATCTTGTGGTATACATAGGGTGTCACGTTTGCGCGTATGTGACAAACATCACAAACATAGTCATAAGATACTAGTATTCAAAATCTGTGGTATACACATGGTTTATACGTCTACGTGTATGCGACAAACATCGCAAACAATGTTTTTAGGAAATATGGTAGTCCAAATCTGTGGTATACTCAGGGTGTCACATTTACAAGTATGTGACAAATGTCACAAACACCATCATATGATACTGATATTCAAATATGTGGTATACACAGGGAGTTACATTTGTGTGTATGTGACAAACGCCACAAATAATGTTATAGGATATTGGTATTCAAAATCAAATGGTATACATAGGGTGTCACATATGCATGTATGCAATAAACGTTGTAAACATCATTATAAGATACTTGTATTTGAAATCTGTGGTATACACATGGTCTAATGTTTGCGTGTATGCTCTGAAACACAGGTGACTATCACAAATGGGTTCTTATTTTTTTTAGTATATGTGTTTGAAATCAAATGGTGGCATGTGTCAGGTGCTAGGCATGTTGGTAGGCACAAGTGCTAGTATTTGGGAGGTCACATGGGTTTGAATCCCAATTTTTTTAGGTTTTTGGTATACACACATAGTATGTATACCACCAACCTAAAAAAATATAAGGTATGAAAAATGTGTAAACCACGTGCATGCATGTGGCATGCATGCATCATACGATCCTGTCGCCAGGATAGACAACTCCATATGATAGAAAGGAAACTGCTAGTCCAAATATGTGGTATACTCACAGGGTCTCACGTTTGCACATATGTGACAAACGACATAATGTAATGTCCCCAAATGGACCTATTTGGCCTCAAATGGATTTTACACAAATCTAAACCACACGACCTAAATTGTTTTATATATTTTCCCTTTACTATGGGCACTTGTCCCTTTCCTAGGTGGGACACTTTTCCCTTTTCTACGGGCAACTTTATAATAATTAAAAATAACTTAAGTCACCCTTATATGTTTCCCTTAGCCGTCGGGTAGACAAAATAGGCTAAGGCTCTTCGATTGGGAAGGGGATATTACACGTAAACAACATTATAGGAAACTGGTAGTCCAAATTTGTGGTATACACATGGTGTCACCATTTGTGACAAATGTCGAAAACAACGTTATAGGATACTGGTATTCAAAACTTGTGGTACACATAGGGTGTCACGTTTACCTGTATGTGACAAACAATGTAAACAATGTTATATGAAAATAGTAGTCCAAATCTGTGGTATACACAGGGTGTCACATTTGTGCGTATGCAAAAAATGTCACAAAAATGTTATAGGATACTGGTATTCGAAATCTATGGTATACACAGGGTGTCACATTTGCGCGTATGCGACAAATTATCGTAAACATCATCATAGGATACTGGTATTCGAAATATGTGGTATACACATGGTGTCATGTCTATGCATCTATGTGACAAATGTTGCAAACAATGTTATAAGAAACTGGTAGTCCAAATTTGTGGTATACATAGGGTGTCATGTTTGCACGTATGTGACAAACGTCGCAAACAACGTTATAGTATATTGGTATTAAAAATTTGTGGTATACATAGGGTCTAATGTTTGCACGTATATGATAAACGTCGCAAACAACGTTATAGGATATTGTTATTTGAAATATGTGGTATACACAGGGTATCACATTTGCATGTATGTGAAAAAAAAAGGTTATATTTGGTCCCATAGGATTTGGTCTCTGTTATCTATATTTCTCCCCCGGGCCAAATATTGATTTAGACACGACCCCACATAAAAATAAATTGAGAAAACTTGTGTGGATCTTGTAAAGAGGTCACAGAAGGACTTAATAATGGAGTGGCGGGAGATGAGAAAGATTAAATGATCCTATGCAAAAAGAACTTTGTCGAGTCGTTTCCATGTCTTAAATCCATTTTTCAAGTTATAGGTAGACTCAACAATGGAATAGCAGGGTCAAAAAAGAAGGGGTAGTGTCGTAGAGGAACCACGAGCAAGAAGGAGAAAAACTGGTGAAGATTCGAAGTCTTTAGACTCAAAACTGTTCATAAAAGAGTCCAAAAATTGACAAAGTATAGAGGAGGTAGCAAAAGAACCACATGTCTACGTGGCACTTCTCCAAAGGTTAATCCATAAAGGGAAGCCCAAACAAGTGCCAAGATTCCACGCGTCTAGAGCCCCAAAATTTGCGGGGCCATTGAAAAGTCTTCAACTAAAAAATAAGGTACCAAGTGTCAGCTCGGCGCAAATCTAAAATGGGAACCTAGGAAGGAGACTCAAACTTGCGCCAACCCTCCACATAGTAAATGGTCAAACAAGGCCAAAAGGTAGAAAATACGGGCCTCAAAATTGGCTAACTATTAAAGTGTAAATGGAGAATGCCAAGTGTCAATGTGGCACATCTCCAAAAGTTAGTCCAAAGGCAGAGAACCAAATGAGCGCAAGCTCACCATGTAGCCCAAAGCCCAAAAAAGTTAAAGGGGCCATTGAAAAGTCCATAGACCTACAGAGGCTTCCAAGTGTCAACTCGATCCTCCTTCAAAGGAAAATTTGAATCGGGCTTTCAAGTGAGTGCGTTGCCTCCACGTGTCCAATTTCAAAAACTAGAAGAGTCGGTTGAATAGTCAATGCATGGGGTAGGACGGCAGAGGCTGCCAAGTGTCTAAATGGTGCTAATTCAAGGATTGAATAGAGAGAGGGTTTTTCAAATGAGCGCCAGACTACCGTGTGTCCTAGGTCAAGAGATATGACCTCGCCAAGCAAAAGACTTAGTCAAAAACATAGAAATTGGGTAGGTAGAGGAGGAAACACCACGTGGCAAGCCTAAACTAGCAACACTAAAGCTGGCCATCGGGGGGAAAGTTTGTTTTTTGCCCCTTATTATTCAAAAGGTGTAAAAATTACAAAATGGGCCACAACTCCACCTAAAGGAAAAACTCAGCATTTGAGCCCGAGTAAAGGCCAAAGCAGGGAGTCGGAGGAAAAGGTGGAAATTTTCCTTTTGTCAAAAAGGCATAGAGATAAAGCTTGAAGCGCATCTCCCCAGCCAACCAAAGGGTGCCACGTGTCCAAGCAGAGCGTCGGGGTCGCGGGAGTTTTTCTGATTTTTGCATTTTTTGTGAAAAAAGGGGAAAAGGATAAATCATAGACCCACAAACCTGATTTTTCCCTAATTTGGCTGCCACGTACCCCATATTAAAAGGAGACCCATTTTTCAAACTGTTTTCCCTGCCCATTTGTATAGACCCAATACAAACCTCGAAGGGGCATATCTTTCTACTCGGGGCTTGAAATATTGCATGTCTGACACCGTTGGAAAGATCTCAGCCTCAGCCATGCCATGAAGATCTGAAACTTTAAGTTTGGGGAGATTAGGTAAAGGAAAATTAGAAAAACGTCTTCAGGGCCATTAATGCGAGATCTATCTACTCCAACAACCATATCAGACCCGATCTACTCCATTGGTTCCTCTTTCTTTGAGGAACTTAACCAGAGAATGATGCAGTCAAAGAAGATTTGGGGTAGATTTTGTAGGAGACATTAAATAGTGGTGGTTGATCTTGGAGCTGTTTTTTCCCACTTCTCTCTTTCTCCCATCTTTATAGAATTTATAAATACAGGCTCGGGACTTGTTGTAAAGGGTTGGAAATTCTTTTGTTTTTTAGGCCCCCTTTCCTTCTAGCAAAGGAATTCATGGAGTTCAAGCCTTCCATTAAAATTTTAGTATGTTTCTTTCCTCCTGGCTATTTTGTAATGCATTGTATCAATCTACAGAGAAATAAAACATGTTTTTGATCGATTCTAGATCCTTTATGTCCCTTTTTTCTTGCATATGGTCTTTCATTATAAATCCGGTTATTTGTGTTTGATTATTGTATGTATTTTTTTGGTTTGTGTCTATCAGCAAAACTAGTGTTCATCATTCCTTTGATGTATCACCTTGTAGTTTAGTTATTTCTTATTTCTTAGATCCCTTTTTATCCCTGTCTCCTTGGTAAGTTTTAGATTAGGTATAGAGATAGATCCCCTAAAAGTTATCATGTATGCACCTAAACAGAGGAATAGGAACCAGCCTTTAATATGGGGAGATTTTCTATTTTCTAAGGTCCCACACCTTGGCGAAAGTTCAATGTTATGCGGATCACACCAAATGACTTTTCCTTAGAAAAGCATATCTATAAAAATGATTTGGGGGTGTTGTGATTTTACACTAATAGTTTTGGCATGTTCGGTGGGATAGAGAACTCTCCATCTTATTACAGTAAGATTGATGTGCACTTGTTGTGATTCTAACTTTTAAGAAGTTTTAAAATTTCACATCTAGTGACTTCAAAAGAAACAAATCCACTTGTTTCAATAGTCCAAGCAAATTCATGAGAAGAATACAAACATAGTCAAGAACCAAAGAGGAGGGATTATTTATATATCTAGACTTATCCCCAGACATAGGGAGGGGAGGAAGAAGATCCTAGAAGTCTCTATCCCCACCAAATAGAGCCTTATGGATACCTCCTCCCAGCAAGCCATTCTTTCAATCAAGAGTGGTGCTCAGGCCGATCAGGATGGCTTAGCCAAATCCTTATGTCAATTTCACCCGAAGCAGCCCACTTGCTCTGAATGCAAAAAATCCAGTCTCGAAAGTAGCATTAAAGAGCATCCCATATTTCACTAGGGAAAATGAGAATACTCCTGGTGATCATGTCCAAGATATTGCAAATGTTTGTACAATCCACGAAATCCATGAGATGGACATTGCAATCAATTTTCTCACCTTTTCACTCAAAGGTAAAGCTTCACAATGGTTCAAGAGCCTTAAAGCAGGATCTATACAAAATTAGAACCATATGTGCATAGCTCTTCACAACCAGTTTGGAGAAAAAAGTGATAACTTATCTTTGTTGGAGAAACTAACAACAATCAAGAGATCCCCGAACACAGCAAATAAACTTCAACCTTAGATTTCAATGGACCTGGGACAGGATTCCAATAGCATTAAAGCCCACTAGTGAAGGTGCCTTCTTATACTTTCTTAGGGATTTAAATTCTGATATTTATTTGATGATTCAGTCAATGGGGGGCATAACCTTACCTGCAACCTATAGCCTTTCCATAGAGGCTAAGAATTGTTTGATTCAAGCTAGAAAAATTGCTCCTAGGCCATCCATGCCTCTATACCCTGAGTTAGGAAACCCAAATACCAGCCAAACACCACATTAGCCCCTTTACCTACTCCCAAGAGTTAAAGCTCAGCTTAAGCCTCCATCTCATCATCTAACACTTCAAAATAACTCCAAGAAGTCATGAAACAACTTTAGAACCTGTGGAATGAGTTAGTAACCATCAAAAGGTAGTAAGCTCAGAGCTCTAGGTCATATCAACCTGAGGATTAGTATCAGGCTATACCCTAGTATCAATAAAATAGACCACCATCTCATACTGTAAACCAGATCCAAAACCAAGAACAACCTCAAGCTACTAGACCTTTTAGGTCATATGATCCAAACACAGCTTCAACATCAAGGGCACTAGTTCTAACACAAAACATCATGGCATAATAATATGATTGGGGCTTCCCATGCAATCAGCCACATAACCAATCAATGTGCTTTAATGGTGCACTAAATTAGGCCTTGATGATGCAAACTAGTATGGTATCACAGGAACTTAGCCAAGAAAGATATCAGTAGCAAGGAGCTCAACAAGAGGGACCTCCAAGTGAAACTATGCTTATCAATTGGCAAGTTGAGGACTTCTATGGGATGGATCAGTTCCCTTATCAAAGTGTAGCTACCAACACATGGTCCAAAAAGAGAAATATTGGAGAAGGCCAACCACTTAACTCAGGTAACCCTCAACCTTCCATCACTCCACAAGGTTTTGTGCTCCAAATATAACTCCCAACATGCAGAACTAATCCAAGCCAACTTTCAAATCCACTCAAGCACCGGTTGTAACAATCCATGTGCAAGAAAAAATTGTTCCTGAGAAGGGGCATCACAAGGATAGCTCATTCAACATCATTGAGAAAATGAAGAGGACAAGTGTGAACATTTCACTATGGGAGTCATTGGCCATTCCAGAGCATAGGGATCTATTGTAGACTACTATACAAAATTGGTCAAGCTCAAATCACACCCCTAACTAGCAAAAGAAAGTGCTCACCAATATAGCTCAACATGGGGAAAACCATCAAGAACAACAAGGTAAGAACCTGAGACCTCCTCCATTCTATGTTTCAATGATTATTGGAGAAAAATTGGTGCATAATTGTATGATTGATTCTGGGGCAAATAGTTCTATAATGCCCAAGCAAATAGCTGATCAACTAGGTCTCCAATATGAAGTCATCTCTAGAGGGGTAATGCAATTAGATGGGACAATAGTGACAACTGTTGGAATCATCAAAGATCTGAGCCTCACTCTGCATGCCTTCCCCAATGTGACTGTTTTGCAGAATGTATCAATCATAGATTTACCACCACATTGGAGGCTATTTATCTACTGATTGGTCACATATTCTCTTTAGAACAAGGTATGGGGCAAAGGCCACAATCAGATCTGAGCCCATTGCTGATTATCATATTTAATCTTATGTGCATAGTCCAATTAATGCCAACTACTCATCTTTTGATCAAGAAGACCTCCTAAGCACTTATGAAGTAGATACCAAGGTGGGATGTATCCCAGACTTGACTCTCGATGAGTGGGCCAACAAAAGACATGATTTTCACCCCTATAAGGAGATGGAAGAATCTGAGCTAGGTGCCTTCTGTCTACATGAAGAGAATCATCCTCTTCCTGACCTAATTAAGCCAGAATATAAATATGATAATGAGGTATGGCAATTGTTCTTTGTGTGCTCTAGGAGTAGACAAGGAGCTGGAGGAGGAGCTATGATTGTGTCCCATAAAGGTATGAGATATTATTCAGCCTTCAGATTTTAGTTTGCCGGATCAAATAACACTGTTGAATATGAGGCTTTGGTCCATGGTCTTCATTGGGAAAGAAAGCTAAGAATCAAGAACCTGCAAGTGTTCAGCTACAGTGAACTGGTTGTCAATCAAGTTAGAGGACTTAATGTTTTCAAGAATTACTTTCTCAAGAACTACAAGAGTAGGGTATGGGATCTCATCAAGGATTTTGAGGCCTTCAGCATTGTGTCCATACCCAGGAAGGATAATGAAGCTAATGATAGGCATGTAGTAGTTGGAGCAACATTTGATGTGGTCGACAGCATCAAAAGAGACATTGAACAACCACATATCCATATAATTATGAGGCCAGCAGTGCTAAATAACAACACATGCTGGCAGATGTTAGAGAATGATCAACAGATCATTAATTTTTCATAAGAAGAAGTTAAATTCTCAGGTAGAAATCAAAGCAGATTAGAGCAGCAATACGGGAACCAAATAGTACAGCTACATACAAACAAGCTTCCCAAGGGCTTAGTGACATTTGAGTCTATCTTTAATCCTAATGATTAGTTTAGAAAAGAGAATGCTAACATACAGATCAAAGGAGAAAATACAGAGTCAATCCCAGTTGGAGAAGGCAAAACACTTCAAATTGGCAAAGTGGCCACTGAGCATGAAAGGTATGAATTCATATAACTTTTCCAAGAATTTCTAGATGTATTTTCTTGGAGCTATGAAGACCTAAGAGGGCTCAATCCAAATCTATCACAACACACAATCAAACTAGATCCAGCTACTCATCCCATCAAGAAAAAGTAGAGACCATTCAGTCCACACATTCAGCCTCTGATGAAGAAAGAGTTGAACAAGCTGATAGAGGTAAGTATCATATTTCTAATCAAACACTAAATTTGGGTTGCAAAACCTGGTCCTAGTCAGGAAGAAAAATAGAGAGATTAGGTTGTGTGTATATTTTCAAGACTTGAATAGAGATTCCCTACCCACTCCCTTCAATGGAGTAGATCTTACAAGTGGGTGTCTGGATCAGAGAAATTATTCCTCCTAGATGGCTACTCAGGGGTAAAACTAGATCATGGTGAAAGAAGATGATCAGTTCAAAATAACTTTCACCACCAAATGGGGGCACCTATGCCTACAGAAAAGTCCCATTTGGATTGTCCAATGCTGGAGCCACTTTTCAAAGGGCAATGGATATGGCATTCAAAGGGTTGATCAACAAAATAGTATTGATCTATCTTGATGACATTACATTGTTTTCCAAAAATGCAGGAGACCACTTTTTCCACCTAAGCCAAGTGTTTTGAAGATGTTGGGGTTTTGAGGTATCATTAAACCCTAAAAAATGCATATTCTTGGCCCATGAGGGAAGGATTCTAGGCCATATTGTATCAAAGGAAGGATTATAAATTGATCCGGAAAGAGTTGAAGAATTAAGAGCATTTCCATTGCCAAGCCACAAGAAATCTCTTCAAATCTTCCTGGGAAAAATTAATTTTGTCCGCAGGTTTGTACCAAACTTTGTTACCCTTGTTAAGTCAATAACATTGATGTTGAAGAAGAGATTAGCATTCGGGGTGGATAGCTAAAGGAAAGGAAAGCTTTGAGGCCATCAAAGAAGTTATATCACAAGCCTCAACTCTTGTGAATCCATATTTCTCTAAATACTTCATACGGTATGCCTTTAGTGGTAGTGACACAATTTCTACAATCTTAGTTCAGCAGAACAAAGAAGGTACAAAAAAACCAATTGCTTTCTTCAATCAAGGTCTGGAAGGCTATTAAGTGAGATACTCCTTTATCAAAAAGCAAGGCTTGGTAGTAATCAGAGGATTAAAGAAGTTTAAGCACCTGGTTTCAAATAATAAAATCCAATTGTTGGTCTCCCATGTAGAAGTTAAATAATTCCTTCTCAGCAAGGATCTGAATGAAAAATGTGCAGGAAGGATCACTAGTGTCATGGAATATGACATTGAGATCAAGGTCACTAAGCTAGTCTATGGGAAGGGTTGTGTGAACAACTAGCCTTAGGTCAACAAGATGAAGGAAACAGTGAAAAGGAGGCTATTTTTGTTCTACAAGATAATCAAGAGGAAGGAAATGTTGATGTACCTACTCCTTATTGGACTCAAGACATGGTGCACTTCCTTCAAACATACTTGTTTCCTCATGGGATGAGTAAATAAAAAAGGATACATTTCAGACTATAGGCCATCCCATATGTTCTTATTGATGGGATCTTGCTCAAAAGAGACATCAATGGCATTCTACTGAGATGCATTGAAACATATCAGGTTGAGAGAGTGTTACAAGAATTTCATGTTGAAGCAGATGAAAGCCATTTTTCTCCAAGCGTGACAACACTCAAGGTCATGAAGGGCGGGTTATTATTGGCCTAGAGTGTTTAATTACTGTTATGTATGGATCAAAAGGTGCAAGAAGTGTGCATTCTTCAAAGGAAAATAAAAGCTAGCAGCACTTCCATTGCACCCAATTTCAGTCGACCAACCTTTCATGCAATGGGAATTGGACTTCATTGGAGTCATCAATCCAAATTCAAGTGAAGTCCACAAATGGATTCTGATAGCAACATATAATTTCACTAAGTGGACTGAGGCAGTGGCACTCAAGGAAGCCAATGAGTCTGGTATACTAGATTTCTATGAAGGGATAGTGACCATATTTGGAGTACTAGCCACCATTATATCAGAAAATGCATTGGCATTCATAGGTTCTAAGATCACAAGATGGGTTGTTAAGAATAGGACATACCTAAGCACTTCATCAAAATATTACCCTCAAGGTAATGGCCAAGCTAACTCCACAAACAAGAACTTGTTAAAGATCATTAGAAGAACTCTTGATGAAAAACCAAAGAACCTAGCAGAACAAGCTCAAATCAACCTTATGGGATGATAGGATAACACCCAAGAGATCTACAGGAAACTCTCCATTCAAACTTGTCTATGGGAAAGAGGTAGTGTTGCCTATATCACTTGAGTTATCAGCATTGGAACTCGTGAAGCAACTAGATATGTCTGGATTTGAACTGATGGAGGCCAAGTATGCAAAACTAATAGAATTGTAAGAAACCAGAGAGCATGCACTCTAAGCAATAGAGAAGGTTTGGGATTCAATCAATAGATGCTTTGACCGCAAGGAAAAAACAAGGACCTTCCAGGAAGGAGACCTAGTTTTGAAATGGGATGTAGATCAGGAAAAACCAGGAGTTCATTCCAAGTGTGATGCCATTTGGAGTGGCCCCTACATGGTCACAAGATGTAAAAGTAGCAATGTTTTCCAATTGTCTACATTATATGGTGAGGAATTGTAGATTCTAGTAAATGGAACCTATCTTAAACACTGCTACTAGAAGGAAGTTTATCACCTTGTACATGTTAGTTTAATTCATTTTCCTCTAAGTGCTTGTGCACATTGTCTTGTTGTAGTTTAGGTTTCTTTTCTCCTAAGTGATTTACATGCTCTACATGTTCTATTTGGAGCATGTATGATTTTTAATTTTTTATATAGTTTTGGTGTTGTTTTGTTACTCTTATGCAGTCCATTCAGAGAGACAGATGAATCCCCAGGTCAAAACAATTTTCTACTCTCAGAAACATTTGTTTCAAGATTTCTTATGAAAATTTAGAGTGCAAACAGATAGGCTTGTGAATCAAAGGAAGAATCAGTATCAGACCATCATTCTCGACTCCATGCCCAATGGATATGGCAAGTCAATTGGTCTTTTCGTCTAGCAGGAAGATACCCCTATGAGTCACAAAATTGTTATCCATATTTCGCCCCTCAGGCCAAATATTGAATCAGCCATAACCCCACATAGAAAAAACCTGAGAAAACTCGTCCAGATCTTGTAAATAGGTCGGAGAAGGACTCAATAATGTAGTGGTGGGGGGTTGAGAAAGATTAAATGACCCTATGCAAAAATAAACGCCTCTATCAAGCCGTTTCTATGTCTTAAATTCACTTTTCAAGCTACAAGTAGACTTAACAATGGAATAGGAGGGTCAGAAAAGAAGTGGCAGTGCTGCAGAGGAACAAGGAGCAAGACAGAAAAAATGGTGAAAATTCGTAGTGTTTGGACTCGAAACAGTTCACAAAAGAGTCCAGTAATCGACTAAGTATGGAGGATGCAACGGAAAGAACCACGTGTCTACACGGTGCTTCTCTAAAGGTGAATCCATAAAGGCAAGACCAAATGAGTGTCAGGCTTCCACATGTCCAAATCCCCAAAAGTTGTGGGGCTGTTAAAAAGTCTTCAACTAAAAAAGAAGGTACCAGGTGTCATCTCGGCATAAATCTTAAATGGGAACCCAGGAAGGAGACTCAAACTTGCGCCAGCCCTCCACGTAGCAAATGCTCAAACAGGGCCAAAAGGCAGATAGGGCGGGCCTCAAAATTTGCTAAGTATTAAAGTGTAAACAGAGAATGCCAAGTGTCAATGTGGTACATCTCCAAAATTTAGTCCAAAGGCAGAGACCCAAATGAGTGTGAGCCTGCCATGTAGCCCAAAGTCCAAAAAAGTAAAAGGGACCGTTGAAAAGTCCACAAAGTTATAGAGGCTGCCAAGTGTCAACTCGACACTCCTTCAAAGGAAAATTTTGAATCAGGATTTCAAGTGAGCGCGTTGCCTCCATGTGTCCAATCTCAAAAAGTGGCAGAGTCAATTGAATAATCAATGCATGGGGTACGTCAGTGGAGGATAACAAGTGTCTAAATGGTGCTAATTCAAGGATTGAATAGAGAGAGGGTTTTCAAATGAGTCCTAGACTGTTGCATGTCCCAAGTCAAGAGATATGACCCCTCCAAGCAAAATACTAGTCAAAAACAGAGAAATTGGGTAGGCAGCGGAGGAAACGCCACGTGGTAAGCCTAAACTAGCAACGCTAAAGTGGGCCATCGAGGGGAAAGTTGGTTTTTTCCCCCTTGTTATTCAAAAGGTGTAAAAGTTACAAAATGGGCCATAACTCTGCCCAAAGGAAAAAGTTAGCATTTGAGCCTGAGTCAAGGCCAAAGCGGGGAGTCAGAGGAAAAGGTGGAAATTTTCCTTTTGTCAAAAAGGCACAGAGATAAATATTGAATCGCATCTCTCCAGTCAACCAAAGGGTGGCATGTGTCCAAGCGGAGCCTCGGGGCCACGTGAGTTTTCTGAGTTTTGTGTTTTTTGTGAAAAAAGGGGAAAAAGATAAATCACAGACCCAGAAACCTGATTTTTCTCTAATCTGGCTACCACGTATCCCATATTAAAAAGGAGACCCATTTTTCAAATTATTTTCCCACCCATTTATATAGAACCAATATAAACTTCAAAGGGGTATATCTTTTGACTCAGGGCTCAAAATATTGCATGTCTGACACCGTCAGAAAGTTCTCGGCCTCGCTCATGCCATGGAAATCTAAAACTTTAAGTTTGGGGAGATTAGGTAAAGGTAAATGGGGAAAATGTCTTCAGGGCCATTAATGTGAGATCTATCTACCCCAACAACCATATCAGACCCAATCTTCTCTATCGGTTCCTCTTTCTTTGAGGCACTAAACCAGAGAATGATGCAGTCAAGGAAAATTTGAGGCAGATTTTGTAGGAGACATTAAATAGTGGTGGTTGAGCTTGGAGCTATTTTTTCCCACTTCTCTTTCTTTCTCCCGTCTATATTGAATCTATAAATATAGGCTCAGGACTTGTTGTAAAGGGTTGGACATTCTTTTTTTTTGTAGTCTCCCCTTTCCTTCTAGCAAAGGAATTTGTGGAGTTCAGGGCTTCCACTAAAATTGTAGTACATTTCTTGCCTCTTGGCTATTTTGTAATGCATTGTATCAATCTATATAGTAATAAAACACATTTGTGATCAATTCTAGATCCTTTATGTCCCTTTTTTCTCACATCTGGTCTTTTATTATAAATTTGGTTATCTGTGTTTGATTATTGTATGTATTTTGTTGGTTTGTGTCTATTAGCAAAACTAGTGTTCATGATTCCTTCGGTGCATCACCTTGTATTTTAGTTATTTCTTATTTCTTAGATCCATTTTTATTCCTGTCTCCTTGGAAATTTTTAGACTAGGTATAGAGATAGATCCCCTACAAGTTCTCACCTATGTACCTAAATAGAGGAATAGGGACCAACCTTTAATATGGAGAACTTTTACATTTTGCAAGGTCCCACACCTTAGGGAAAGTTTGATGTTATGTGAATCACACCAAATGACTCTACCTTAGAAAAGTAGATCTATAGAACTCATTTGGGGGGTGTTGTGATTTTACACTAACATCCTCTTCACATAATCCATATATGTTTCACTTTTTTTGATATACAGTGAAAACAACTAGAAGATTTTTACAGGGTCATTTCTAGCCACATTCTTGGCTACATTTTTACAATGAATAGTGAAGAAGGTATCCTTTTAAGTCTCATTTTTTCCTGGGATTTTAGCATCAGTAGCAGGTTGCTTCATCTACTTATTACCTAGCCAATTTTTTAAAGATACCTTTTTCTATTTTTCATGCATGGCATCCATGGTATTCTAAGAAAATTTTGTAACATAATTATATATACTTCGCAGAGGATTTCTCTACAAAACACAAAAATAAAAAAATGTTTATTTGTGAACTTTAAAATCTAAAAATCGCATAGCACCTGAGTGTTTTTTTAAGATATAATGCTTCTCCTGAATTTGGCACAATGGACCTTTTCACCAATTCTTGTTTTTCGGGCAACCTTATGATCATACAGTTGCAACATTTTAAGTTTCTTCAATTGTCCCTAAATCTTGCGAATACAGTTACAGAGTTCCTATTTTTTTTTGCTAAAATTCTTATTGCTTGTATGGCACGGGTTTTCCAAAGCTTTACATTAAATTTTGTCACCTTCTCACGTCATTTCCTCATACCATTTCTTTTGTTTGTATCTTCATTAGGATCGACCTCGTGAATGGATTTGCGTGACTGCTTGGGAGAATGGTAACTGGTTGAGCTGACTGAATGCCACATAGCATGATACAAGACCCATAGATAGGTATGCATGTATGTCATTTGGTATTGTTTTCGCTTACCCAAAATATGTGTATTTTTGCCAATATTCCAAAAAATTGAGTAGGTCCTCCCTTTCGGGGTCTTTGTTTTCCTTTGTAATGTATAAGGGTAAGGGAAACAAGTCTCAGCAATTAGCTAATTTCAAAAAAACTTGAGTTTTGACTCTTTCTTTGAATTACGGGTATTTCAGGAGTTGATGTCTCGCATGTCCCATGTTCCTCTGGGCCCCTTTATTCCCCAATCCTTCACCTTTCCCATAAAAAACTATTTTTATTGGTTTTCCAGTTTATCAAACTTTTAATGAACTCATGACCCTTGTGCTTTCAAACCATTTGTTCCCTACATCCCCGTGGTACCCACAAGTCTTGTCAACCCATAACCTTTTCTTCAAAATTTTTTAAGTCCTCTTCATGTTGCGGATTTTTGGGTCAGTGGGGAGCTTGCATCCTTATGTCCCATGGATAATTTGTGCATCTTTCTCCCAACTTAACCACTTTCCATTATGTGCCAATGTAGTGTGGAACTTTTGGTTTCTCATATCCTAGATGTCCCAGGTGTGGTCCAGCCCTCGGTTATGTCAAAACCCTCATTTTCTGCATTGTAGACATTTCATTTATGTTGTGGAAACTTTGGCCTTTTGTGTCCCAAGCATACCATATAGTTTTGAGCCTTTTGTGCTTCATTCCTCTGCCATATCTGCACTATATATACATAGGTATGCATCCAGTGTTTCAAGTGCTTTGTTTCCCCTTGTACATTAAATGCCTTCATTAACACGCACCCACCAACCTTCTCCAAATAGGGTAATATAAAATGAGAGAGATAGTCATTCCTACCATTACAACTACACTCCAAGCCTCATACATTCCATTCCAAAGCTGTCCTAGCCTTAGCACAAGCCTCCCTTGGTCAGTTTTTAAAAAAAATAAAGTGTATTTTGTTATTGAAAAGGTCACCATCCTTCCAGTGATCAAAGATCGAGTTTTCCATAACCTTCTACAAGAATTCTGAGTTGATTTGATCCTATGCCATACCACATTTCCCTTCTCAAAATGATCATTCTCCCCACTAAATCAATATTTCTCATCCCCTTTTTTCTGTAATGAATATTCATTTCAAAGGTCACAAGAATATTTCCTCTCTCAAGACTTCTATACCCAACATAGGGGACACCGATGTGCAACATCTAGATTTTAATGATTTATGGGAACCAATTAATGGTGTTAATCCTTCACATGTGGCTCAACTCATCAAGGACTACAGGATAGCTTAAGCAGGAGGATTTCTAGTCTCTATCTAATATACAGATATGGTTATTGCATGCAGTTCCCAATTTGATCCTAGTAAGAAAGATATCACAAACCCCCTAGGACAAGTGATTACCAAGCTGGATGTAGGATGTAACAATGTTGCCCTTAGAATTCCAATATTAGAAGATTCAAATGTTCTCACTATGACACAAGCCCAACACCTATTTGATCAAAAAACTTAAGAGTCTAAACACATGGTTGCTAAGTTCTAGTTCAAGGTCCTAAAGAAAGAAGCTTCCAGGTTGCCCAAGGCTTTATACAGAACTGATTTCAAGGAATAGCTTTCAGTTATCATCACTCTTTTACCCAGAATTATGCGGCTTCCTAAAACTAATGAGTTTTATTTTTGGATTTTCCCATACCTAAATATCATATGTGAAGGAAATAAGAATTTGAATTAAAGAGAAATCATTTGTAATAATCTTAGTGAGCATTTATCCAATATACAAAGAACCAAGGTCTTCCACATGACCTCCTACTTGATGTATACTATTAGGGCATACAAAGAATAGTTAGGTCTCTCTCCATAAGATAATAAGAAGAATGCCCCAGTATATGAATACTACTCAAAATAGACTTGAAAGAAAAGTAATAATCATTTTAGAAGAGTTAATGATTCCTTCACTATGTACATTATTCGGCATTTGGAGGGAAATACAGCTAAAAAGTTCTCTGTTGAAGCCAAGAAGTTGATTTCCATCTATGGAAGCTTATACTTTCAGTTCTATAAGTTCTCCTATATCAAGTTAGAAGGTTTTGAAGGGTCCCCCTTTAAGCTCCCAATGTATTGTAGTGATAATATTTCCCTAGTTTAAATTTGTAGGTAACTTGTTAAATTACATACAACTTGCAAAAAGAATAAGATAGTTGGTGTTTAATTTCCAATCACTTTGGGTAATTGTACCTACAAGACTTCCTTGGATGCACAAAATATTGAAAGGATATTTGTCGCTTTCATTTTTCATTTCTTTCATAAAAGAACTTGCTTTGATCTCAAAGGATTCAACACTAATAATTTCATAATGTCCTTCTATCACCTCCTTGATGTATAAGACTATTGGGGAAATTTCTCATATGATTATGAGGAAAGAAAAAGGTACTATGGCCGGCTCTTTTTGTAAAAAATCAAATACTTTGAAATCTGTAAAGTACCATATGAATTGGATGATGATGATGAAGATTTATAGTCACTGGAATTCAAAAAATATATAATGCACACTCCTCTTGACACAATTGACTGGTTCAACAAGGAAAAGGATAACTTGGAATAAATTATCAACCCAGTCTTTGTTAGAACTAAGGTTCTGATTGATAGGAAAATGAAAATAGATAAAGTGAGTAGACTGTGGTCTCCTTCTCATGAATTTTCCAAATCACATAGAGAATTTCCTACTCCAACACTTAAATCAAGCACACAATCATCTCCTTCTCCTCTCGAGTATTCAATTCTAGTGTATACCAAGAAAGAAAAATCTAAAAAGGTAGAGAAGGAAAAATAATTGATTGAAGAAGAAAACACTTGGCTCCTTTATCCCAAATAGATAGAGACAACCATGGTGGTTTCACAAATCATTGATATTTCATAGGAAGGGAAAGAATCAGAAGGTCATAAGGAAGAAGGGAGTAGTCCAGAAGAAGGAATCACTTAAAAAGAGGAAGAGGTGGAATAAAAGAAAGATCATGTGAAATCAAAAGCAAAAACAATAAGTACTCAAGAGATTCCTACCAAAGAGATGCCAGTTTCTAGCATTGCAACATCTTTCATGGAAGTGTTAGCTGAAAAAACCCTAGTTTCAATAACTACTCTTGCATTAGGTCCTCTTGTTCCTCCTCCTTCAAGTACCACTTTCACTTGGGTTCAACCATTTTTTCATAGTAAGAAGAGAAATACCTCATCCCAAGTTTTTTTTTATTAAGGGAAAATATTTTTGAAGGGACTATACCCTGTATACAAAAGGGCTCAAAAGCCAGATAGAAAATATGAGAGAAGTAGCCCAGAGAGGGGCAAAACAGTCAACCAAGAAGGCTCAACAGCCAAATATTACAATAACGGTGAAAAGTGGATCTAACGAATAGAGATCTAGAACTAAGAAGACAAGATCAAAAAGAAACCAAAAGAGAAACAGAAAAACGAGCTCCGCCAAAAAACCACTCCAGAACCGCCCGAAGATAGCCAGATCGCAGCCAAAAAACCGCAGCACAACAGCCCATTACTTGATGGCTCTGTCAATCTTGATCTTGATGGCCTGCAGTGACATGAAAAAGGCAATGGTCGTGGCCTGAGAGGGGTCCTTCATGTTCGCTTGGGAGATTTCAATGTCCCTAATCTCTTTAGGGCCCCATATGTCTTCATTGATTCCACTTAAACTGCAAACACTGTGGACATGTTGTTCAATGAAGTTATAGATGCTTTTGAGGGCAGATAAAATGCAGTCATTGCGGCTTTTGGCATTCGCCAATCTACCATCAAGGGACTGTAGTTTCTTGAAGACTTCATCAATAATCCCCTCTTCCTCCTCACTTTGAAGGATCCTTTTACCCTTGGCTCTCTCCATGTTTTTTAGAGCCCCTTTGAGCTCTTGAATCTCCTTCTCCAATCTATCAATCCTCTCCAACAAATCCTCCTCTTTGGGATTCTCCACAGGCATGCTAATATGTAGGAGGTTTTCAGCAAGTTCTAAGTACTTGTGGCTCCTAAGGACTTGTTGGGAGGCAGGGATTTTAGTTTTCTTGCTTTTCTTGCTGGAGTCAACATCATCATTCTTTCTTTTTAGCAGGGGTGGAGTGGGAGCAGTATGGGCAGGTGGGGGTATGAAGGAGGGAGGTGGGATAGGGTTCATAGGAGGGCAGCTGGAAAAGTGACGGTGAATCAGGAGGATAAGGCCCTAATGCAGAGGGATAGCCCGAGAGTGATTTTGAACTTCCCTTATAGATTTCTCCAAAGAGTTGATCAGATAATGAGGAAAGCTAATAATGTTATTTCTACGAAAATGATTCAGAAAAATCAGATGCTTGTGAGGAATAGTCACATATCTTCCTTCAAGGGTAACATACCTTACCACCATTCTGGCAAGTTCATCAAAAGGTACAGGGATCGACTCCACCTTGAGGCCAGCAGTTACAAACTCAAGATTCTCTCCCTCTTCTAAAAAATTCTTGGTTTCCACCTCCTTGTCGACCTTTTTATTGAAGAATTTTGTGCCTTCCATGTTGAGACCCATGATCTAAGCTATGAGTTCTTCTGTAATTTCCATTTTCATGTTACTATACTTGACAATTCTGTTCTTCCAACCCTTGGCGAATTTGATAGAGATGTCTTGGTCGAAGCCTTGAATCCTCTCAATGAAATTCGATAGGCCCCTGATTTGCAGGTACTCCCAAAGCTCTGTGTTCTCTTTCCACTCAGGATTGTGGGTCGGTTCAGGGTGGACCCCACATGTTTCCTCTGTTCCTATCCCTGTTTTCAATGGTAAAAAAGCTTGCAATGTGCAGGACAGGCCAAGCGGTGTTTTTGGTATTTGAATCTGCTCTTCCCGTGAAAGCCAGCTTAATTATAATGCTACATTTGTTATTATTTCCCCGCTTCCCAGCTTTCCTCCCATGCCAAGAAATGATGGCAATCCAGCCCGCACAAGTCGCAACAATCATCCAAATCTTTTGTGATGTCATCATCATGTACTTGGGGATCCGCACATTAGCATCTAAAATACAGCCGTTAGTCATGATTTTCACTGCCATGAAGATCAATGATGATGGATTTATTGACATGAGTGGGTAGAACGTCCCCGCCAATCCAAGCTTGAAAGGAATTATAAACACCTAAGTTAGCCAAACTGTCGGCAACCCTGTTTCCTTCACGATAAGTATGGGTGATGCAGACATTAGCAAAGCTTTTGCAAATATCTATAGCTTCCTCATATAATCCTTGATAGACCATATGGGGTGTTGCTTTTTGTTCAGAAGATTTATAATATTTAGAGAATCACCTTCAATTATGATATTTTGAATATTACAATCTCTAGCAAGTCTAATACCCCAAAGAGCCACCATGGCTTCAGAATAATGATTAGTCTGTCTTCCCATTCTTCCAGAAAAATCAGCAACATAGCAGCTTCTTTGATCCCTGATGATGCCCCCACCACCAGAGTCACCCGGATTACCTTTTGAGGCCCCATCAAAATTTAATTTGTGCCAATTAGTGGGGGATTTAATCCATTAGACTGTGTTTCTGTCAGTACCATTTTTATTTCTGTTGATAGTGGCTATATTCCATTCAGTCAAAATGCAATCTTCATTCTCCAGGTAGAGTCTATTTTTAGGGGGTTTAAATCTAGCAATATTATCTTGCACAGCAATGATTATTTCCTTATAAACTTTGTTACAAGCTTGTCTATTGCTTCTGAAAATACTATCATTACGAGCCTTCCAGATTCTCCACATAGTGTGTGGCAGAACAATTTGCCATAGTCTTTTCACCATGCAATGCTTAAATGGAGAGCTCCATTGCTCCCAAGTCTGAAGGCAGGTAAGGGGAAAAATCCATCTCAGATTGAATTTTGCAAAAATAAGCTGCCAAATTTTGGAAGTAATCTCACAATGGAGGAATAAATGTTTTATATCTTCAGCCTCTTGCTGACACATGCAACATCTATTAGGCATGATGAATCCCTTCCTAATGAGGTTATCATTAGTTAGGATCTTGCCATTAATAACTAGCCACCAAAAGAAGTTCACTCTAGGGGTTAGCTCTGGCATCCACAACTTGTGCCACTTGATTTCGCTTTCCATGGATGCAAAGAAAGAATTATATCCTGATTTAATAGTGTAATCCCCATCAAAAGAATCATTCCAGATGAGCTCATCTTTAAGATTTTGATTACTTAGATGGATTAGGGAAAGTTGATTCTAGAGAGATATAATATCAGCCTGAATACTATCATTCTCCACTTTTAGTTGCTTCCATTTTCTTTTGTTTCCATCCCTCTCAATGTATCCTTGGATTTTGTGTCCATACTTTGCAATTAAATTGTCTATCATATGATCATAAGCAGAAATCCAGTTAGAATCAGTCCACTTATCAGTCTAGAAGTTTATGTTTTTCCCATCTCCAAGCTTCCAGCTGCATCCCTAAAAGAGAATGTGTCTTCTGTGAAGAAGGTTGTTCTAGAAAATAGAACCACTCAGAAGGGACTGATCATATATGAAGGAAATCTTGTTCTAATTTGAAAGATATTTGATCTTAATCAGCTCTGTCCAAGGTCTGTTCTCTTTTATCAATATCCATCCTAATTTTGTAGCAAGGGCAGTACTCATATGCTTGATATCTTTGATGTCTAACCCCCCCAGTCTCTTGGGTTTACAAACCTATTCCCAAGCCACAAGATGATATCTGAATCTTTCCTCAGTACCATGCCACAGAAAGTGTTTTTGAATCTTCTCAATACTGTTCATCACAGCTGCATGCATGCTGAACATTGATAGTATGTAAATAGGCAAGTTTTGAAGCGTGCTTTTAACCAAAAGGCACTTACCTGCACTTGAGAGGATGGCTCCTTTCCATCCTGCCAACTTTCTTTGAAATCTCTTAATAAGATCATTCCAAACCTCCACTGAAATCTTGCCAGTGCTTAAAGGTAACCCTAAGTAAGTAGCTGGTAGGGAATTAATGGTGCATCCAAGAATATTAGCAATCTTTCTTTGCCTCTCCTCAGGAGTATTGAAGAAATAAATAGAGCTTTTGTCAAAATTAACTTTTTGTCCTGAGGCTTCCTCATAAAATCTAAGGACAGTTTTAATGGCCTTTTCTTCAATAATAGAAGCCATTAGAAGCAGCAGAGTGTCATCAGCAAACTGCTGATGAGAGGAGGTCTGATTACCAGTAGCTGGAGGGAAGCCTTTTATCATGCCAATGTCAATAGCTTTGGATATAGATCTGCTTAAACTGTCAGCCATAATAATGAATAAAAGAGGGGAGATTGGGTCTCCTTGTTGTATACCTCTATTACTGGCAAAAAAACCCATAGGTTCCCCATTAACCACCACAGAGAATCTAGAGGTAGAGATGCAAGAGTGGATGATTTTCCTGAATTTGTCTTGAAAACCAAATTTGGATAGGACCTCATCCATGAATCTCCAGGAGACCCTGTCAAAAGCTTTATGCATGTCAAGTTTGATAGCCATCCCCGCCTTTTTACTTTTATTCATAGAATGTATAGTTTCATGAACCATGATAATTCCATCTTGGATAATTCTTCCCTGAATGAATCCGCTCTGCTGTTGTGAAATGATCTCCATTAGAACAGGTTGCATTCGAGTGGTGAGAATCTTTGTGAAAATCCTATAAATGACATTCACCAAACTGATAGGCCTGAAATCTTTGAAGTCTTTTGCATCCAACTTTTTAGGGGCAAGCACAATGTGTGTATTATTTAGTTCTTTAATCAGATTTCCCATTCTGTAAAATTCATTGACAGCTTTCAAGAGATCTTCAGAGCATATTTCCTAGCATCTTTCGTAGAAGTTATCCAAAAATCCATCTGGACCTGGAGCCTTATCCCCTTCTAAAGCAAAGACAGCCTTTTTTAATTCCTCGATGGTGACTGTTTTTGAAAGACGTTTAAATCTCTCAGCAGGCATTAGATTATTAGGAATGGAGTCTAAGAGGAAAGAGGTCGCTTGTTCATTATAGGAGGTGTTTTCAGTGAGGAGGTTCTTGTAAAAATTAAGTGCCTCTATTTTGATAACCTCATGATCCTTAGTAATGTTTCCATTTCCTTTAGTAACCTCAGAAATTCTGTTACAAGCTCTATGTTTGATGGCTGTCAAATGAAAGAATTTTGTATTTCTGTCACCATCCTTAAGCCAAAGGGCTCTAGATTTCATTCTCCAAAAGGTTTCTTCATGACTGTTTATATTATGTAGATCAGACAGAAGTATTTTTTCCCACTGATGATCCTCCAGGGTCATACCTTTCATGGAAGCATGTAGTTCAAGCTCTTCTAGCTGTTGCTTAAGTTCTTTCTTCTTTTCAAAAATTTTCCCAAAAACCTCTTTATTCCATATTCTAACTTTCTGTTTAACATTATTTAACTTCTAAAGAAGTCTAAATTGGGTTATCCCTGTGCCTTCCCAAACCCACCACTCTTTAATTCTGTCCATAATGTCTTCATGTTCGAACCACATTTTCTCAAATTTGAAATTACCATGGAAAGGTTTTGCCCAATTGAAGAAATTGAGGACTATTGGATTATGATCAGATCCCGTTCTGGGTAGAGAAGAAAGATGGAAATTCTGGTCCAGGATCCAATTTGAAGAGATAAGAGCTCTGTCCAGTTTAACCTGAATTAAGTTTTCCCCTAATCTTCTATTGGACCATGTAAATTGATTTCCATGAATCTCTATGTCCATAAGAGTAAGAGTCGAGATGAAGTCAGCAAATTCTTCCATGCCAAGGGAGAATTCGGAACTTCCCCCAAACTTTTCTCCAGGATTCAAAGGAGTATTGAAGTCTCCCATAACCAACCAATTCATGCTTTCAACCTTGCTTCTGAACAAGATTAATTCTTTCCATAGACTTCTTTTACCAGTAGCAGTATTGGGCGCATAAATAGTAGACAAAATCCAGCTAAGACTATTTTCAAGGATTTTAAAGATAATAGCTAAATGATTCTGGGTGGAAATGAGTACCTTACCGTCAACCATCTTTGTATCCCAAAATATCGCTAAGCCTCCAGAAGCCCCTTGAGAGTCAACAGCAGCAAAGGCAACGTTCTGCCAAAATTGTCTTTTGAAGTCTTCAATTACTTTACTTTTCATTTTAGTTTCCTGAATGAGAAGAATGTTGGGTTTGTCTGCTCTTTTAATTTCCTTAAGAATTCTTTTCTTAGGCCCTCCATTAAGGCCTCTGACATTCCAAGAGATTACCTTCATTAAAAAAAATTTGGAGATGCATTTGCCGGATGGCCCAGAGTTCTCTGTGTACCATCTGCAATTTCCTTTTTAGTCTCTTTTTCTCTTGTTTCTTTCTTAGATGGCCTACCTTTTCTAAAGGTTACTCCAAAATTTGCAGTTCTTCTAGTAGGGGCCCTTGTGATTCTTGAGGAGGAGGCTTCCCAGCTTCCAAGCTGCTTTTCTTCCAGGCTTTTTGAACCCCTTTTCTTTCTTTTCACTAAGATGAATCCCTCATTATCACAGTCATTTTCCTTGTTAGAGGGGGTAATTTCTCCATCCTCCTTTCCTACGATAATATCAGCCTACTTATCCATTTTAGGAGTTAGCTCCTCCACATATGTGTCCTCTTTCTCTTGGTTTAGATCACATGCAATGGATTCTATATCCTCTTTGCCTTTTTCTTTTCTCATTTTTAGCTTCTCCACATATCTGCTCTTTAGCAGCTCTTGATGAGCACTGGTTTTTTCTTCCTCTTCTTCCATGCATGAGAGGGAAATGTTAACTTTTTCATTTTCTTCATCAACCTCCATGTTCAGCTTTACTGGATTTGGAGTCAACAAGTTAAAAGCTGAATCCACTGATATCTCCCTTTTACTTTCTTCCTTATTCGGACCCAGATCTACTTCTTGTTGGGACTCAATCAGCTTCTTAGGCTTCCAAAGTTTTTTGTAAACTGGTGGTCTCTTTGTCTTAAATCCTTTTTTTCTTTCTTTAATCTTGGAATGTCTCTCCAACCGCCTATTTCCATAAGCTGGTTCAGATATCTGCTCTTTATCCGCCTTATCTCTCTGATTCTATCTTTGTTCTTCAAGAGTACCTGAGGGATCTTCCATCTTTTGAACTATTAGTTCAGGACATTTGCTGGCAAAATGCCCTAATCTGTGACATTTGCTACATTGTAACTTGAAGGATTCGTACTCAATTTGCTGATTCCATTCTCCCAGTTTGGATTATAGCACAATGTTATCAGGGAGCTCCTGATCCATTTCTATGGAGACACAGAACCGAGCAAATGCCAGCCTAGACCGATTTCTCGTGGGCACATCCAGACCAATGGGTGAACCAATCAATTTGGCAATGTGAAGGAGGATTTCATCATCCCAGAGATGCAGAGGAAGTCCTGGGAGTCTACACTAGATGGGAATGGCATGAATATTTTCAAAAAATGGATTAAATCCGGGGTACCATTTTTTTAAAAAAAGCCCCATGTTACCAAGGCACCAGGGGCCACCTAATAAGACCGAGTCAACATCAGATTGGAGGTTAAATATAGTCAGGAAAAAACCTTTTTCCATAGTGGTGATAATCAAATCCCCTTTTGGTTTCCATCTACGAATGGCCCATTTCCTAATGGTGTCCACATTGGGTTGTGATCCCAAAAATTTTCCGACAAGTGCCAAATTGGTTTTCTCTAGAGCCCTTTGCAGACAACCATCAGGTACCTATAAGTGGGTCACCCCTTCAGCATCTTTTGTACTTTTAAAGTCACATGCAACCTGAGATACCGCATTTTTTCCTGAAGGATTCTTAACAACTTCCACCCAGGCTCTAGACCCGAAACTGTCACCAATGAGCCCATATTTCACTTTCAATAGTTCCTTAGCAGTAACATCGCAGATCTTTGATAGGCATTCAGTAGCCAAAGTTGCTGAAACAGCGCCTTCGAATCCTCCACGCAGCCCACCCAAATTTTCAAATTCGCAGCCTGCCATATTTTCAAATTCTCTCAATTGCAATTTTTACCTCATCCCAAGTTATTTCCCCCAAATTTGATGTTATATATGCTTTATTGGGCACCACTCCTACTCCATCTTCCAAAAAATTCAAAACTGTTTCAAGGTTTGTGTATGATTTTAAAGGCCAACAATTCTTGGAGATTTCCAAACCTAGGGTTGAGAATGATGAGAAATATTTGGTTTTGAATGACTTAGAATAGAAAAGGATACCATTGGGTGAGTCTACTTCTGAAAGTGAACTTCACAATTTAAAGGAGACTGTGTCAAAGGTGATTGAAAGAGTTTAAAAGGGAAAGAAAACATAGGATCAGTTGGAAGATCAAGTACAAATCCTTCCTGACTTCATCAGGTCCTTATTGGAAAGTAACAAGGTGTTGGATCCAAATCCCTTAACTTCAATCCCACCACCTGTTGTCTTGATTAATGAAGAGGTACAAAAAATCAAGGACATTCACAAGAATGCATCTTAAGGAAAGGAAATAAAAGCAATGGTGGATGAAATGTTTATTTCTAGCTTGAATTTCATATAGGAAGTATATAAAGCCTGTGATAACATTTGTTCAATACAATGAAGGATCACCACAACTAGTACAAACCTGTACAAAGAGTTCAAGATGTGTACAGAGTGTATATAAGATCTGAGACAAGTGAGCACTACTAATGAACGAATTCTTATTGCAATCGAGATATTTGATGACCCAAATAATAATCTTTCCAAGAAGTGGGTTTATAGTGTGAATTGGAAAATAAAGGTCCTTGAAGAGGCAGTTGATGAATTTAAGATTTCATTCCAAAAGGGAGAGGATTTCAAAACCTATTTTTTAGATGAATTTTGAAAGATTCATTCTCAATTCTTGAAAGAAGACTCTATCACTAGAAATACACTACAGGACATTACGTCACAAGTCAAAGCACTCATTAAAGAAAATCTCTTCAAATATGACATCATTGCTAAAGAGAAGATGAAATAATTTTGTGCACTACAAGCTAAAAGCATCAAGGTAAACAAAGGATTCTCACATAATTCAGACTTTTGGGAAGAGATGGAAGGTTTCTTAGACAACTGGAAATTTTTTATTACCAATACCACTATTCCCTGAGACCTAGAGATTGTTGGATCATTGGTCAAGTTTTGAAATAGGATACTAAATATGAAGACTTTGGTAGCATCCTTTTAAAATATTCCCTTGACTAGTGCATGAACCTTTCTTTTTATTTCTCATATGTTTGAAAGTTGGCATTGTAGCTGTTAACCAAAATAAGCTCACACTTATTTTTGGTCAATTAACACCCTTTTACCCCTCTTGGTGCTTCAATCTGAATTTTTATATATTTTAAGCACTTAAGGTCCCCTAAAATCATTTTCATTAGATAGGTAATTTAGTTCCCTTTCCAAAGATATAAATAAGTCCTTCTAACTCTTCATATTTTTCAAGTTATGGGTCGGCCGGTCTAGGAAAGATTTTTTGCCAGATATGGGCCGGTGGGCCTGGGGAAGATTTTTTGCCAATGGGAAAATTGCGGACCGGTGGGGTGGTGGCAGATATTTTTTCATTTTTACACTTTTTGCAAAAGGCATAAGTATAATTGCGGGCCCTCGGGTCTAAGAATAACTTCTTAGGAAAAGTGGAAAATGTGGGCTAGCGGGCCCAGAGATGTCTTTTCAACAAACATGGAAATTACGGGCTGGTGGGCCCGGGGATGATTTCTTTTGCAAAAAATGGGTCTGTGAGCATGTAAGGGACATTTTTTCCAAGTGTAAGGGAGGGCCAATGGGTCTGTGGGGAATTTTGGAACTTTTGCACTTTTCACAAAAATGGTGCAGTTTTCAAGTGCGGGCCCGCAAGCTCGCGGAGTCTTTTCGCCAAATGTAAAGTCACAGACTTGCGGAGGGTACCACATGCCTCATTGGTGAAACTCTAAAGATAGAATAAAAAATGGAGACCCCAAATAAGCGCCAATCTTCCATGTGTCCTAGATCTGAAAAGGGACAGAGTCAACACTTGAAAATTTAAAATGGGGCAGAGTCACCATAAGCATCCACGTGTCCCATCAGCACAAATTCAAAGGGCGCAGCCCAAAGTAGAGACTCAAATGAGCACCAAATCTCCACATTTTTAGGGCCTAATAGAATTCAAATGGATAGCAGGCCCGAATCAGCTAAGTATAGAGAGCCAGTGGATGGTACCACATGTCTCATCGGCGCAACTTTAAAGTCGCGACCCAAAAAAAGACTCCTAAACAAGCGCAGATCTTCCACATGTCCCAGGTCTAGAAAAGGGAGTAGGATCAAATCAGATAAGTAAAAAAGGTAAGTGGAAGCCTCCACATGCCTCATCAATGCAATTTTAAAGGTACAATCAAAAAGGTAGTCCTCAAATGACCGTCAACCTGCCACATGGTCAAAGTTTGAAAAGGTAAGGTTGACCATTGAAAAGTCCAAGAGCCCGCAGAGGCCTCCACATGTCTTATCCATGAAACTTCAAAAGTAGAATCTGGGGGTAATTTCCAAATAAGTGTGAATTCTCCATGTGTATTGGGTCAGGCACAGTGTCTCCACCAATAGGAAGGGACTCAGGGAGAACACAAAGGACATAGAGGAGCCCGTGGAAGCTTTTATGTGTCCAGTCTGGTGTAACTTCATGAGTGAGAGGAAGGAGGCTGAATCTTCACTAACATGTAAGGTTTCCACAACGTGAGTCTTACATGGAAAGACTCTTTTAAATATTTTGTCCCCTATCACCCTGATCTTCAGAGAGCCATATCTTTTGACTGGAAACTCAGATTTGGGTAGAAGAGGACTTTTTTGAAATATCTTTGTGCCGCCTTCTCACTTACCTCCATTAATGTTTCGGCCGTCTATTTTCAAGGGTTGTCAAGTCTCCCACCTGCTCGCCATGATGAATAAATGGGACTTCTTTCTTACCCAGTAAGGGATAGTGACAGGAGCATGGGTGTTGTAGTGAGAATCTTCATTGTGGTAGGTGGATTTAATGCACTTCCAAGGGTGGTTGGAGCAGAGTTCGAATTCCTCCCTCTCTATCTCTTGTATTCTTCCTATATATTGTAAAGGAGGGTTATTTTTTGAAAGGTTGTTCATAATGTTTCTGTCCTGTCCCCCTCTCTCTTTCTTCCTTCGGGTAAAATGTGGAGTCTAAGCCTCTCTCTCATGGCTCTATAATGGTATTTTCTTGCCTCTTTCCCTCTAATGATGTACCATGTGACTTATGGAGCAATGAAATTTATTTCATGATGCATCTTTTCCATCCTTTGCTTATTTTATTGTCTCTTCTCACCTCTCATCATTACAGGGTATACCATGCATAATCTGATGTTTATTGTAGGTTATGAGAGTTGTGTTTTAATGGGTTTCGAAGTGAGTGTTCTGTGTGAAATTCATATTTGGTCTGTGGTGCATTGTTGTCCACCCTCTCCATATACTCACCACTCTCCACTTCATGGTAGTATGGATTTGTGATCAGCCACTTCCATTTCTGGTGTATCATCACTTAGTGTAGGCTCTCTTTCGCTCTCTCTCTCTCCCTATCTCCTTGGAATGGTTAGATTAGGATAGATAGGTTTTTCCTTCACTAGAGTAGGTTGTGGCAAGTAGATTAGGACAGCAAGAACTAGCCTTCTCTATGGAGGTCCATCTCAAGTCCACAAGTCCCACAACTTGATAGATGGTCCAATCTTGTGCAATCACACTGGATGCCTCACTTCAGATCTGAGGCCATTCTGGGGTGTTGTGATTTTGCATCAAAATTTTTGGCATTCCTGGTGGCACATTGAGGTTATGATTTTCTCATATTTTTAAGGTGTCTCATTATTAACAACAAGTTTTAAGCCACCGTGTGACTACACAATAGTTTTGGCACGTACTATGTGGGATAGATCTGAAGCACCTTACCACTTCATCTTAGTCAGTTTGGTGTGTTCTCTGTTAAGATTCAACCTTTTTTGTCACATGAAAAGCACATCTGGTGACTCCATCTGGTCAACAACCCATTCTCTGAAGTTGTAGACCTTTCCTTCCATCGATTTTTATCCATTATTCCTTCCACATCTTTCATCATCTTCCATCTCATGAAGTTGTGTAATCATGACGTCATTTCCATCTTGGGATTCAAACTTGCAGCAGCAGTAGCATAGTCCACCTCTAATGTATTTCCCAACTCCTCTAGATCAGCATTATGAGTCAGATCCAGAACCATTATGCTCACCCATATGAGCAATGTCAAAACCATTTTGGCCAAGGAGCTTATCAAGAGCAAGGGTGTCCATTTGATGGTGATGGTTATGTGGATAATGCTGGTTTGTTGGAGAAGATCCAAAAGAGTAGAGGCTAGCATGAAACATTATAGGGCTACATCATAGATGAAGGCATTTAGGATTGGTTGTAGGGTACCTTTTCCATAAGGAGTCCCTTTTCAAAGACATTACATCCCATAGGAGAAGCTTGAATTTCATGGTCGAAATGCTGCCCCAACTTACATGCAATGGACTGAGGAGATTGAGGCTTATGAGTTAGACGCAAGACAACCTTGTCAATGGGTAAGTCCACCACCTCCTAGATCTTTCATTTCCTCTTCCTCAATCAGTATCATTGCACCGTAGTGTTATGAGTCTATCTCCCCATCTTCTTCCCCAAGTAGTCCTGATTTCCCTTTCTCCATCTCCTAGTCTTCCATCTCATCATCAATTCTTCTACCCTTTTCCCTCCCAAGCAGTCATTCCCTCCAAACAAACAAGAAGTTCTACTTCCCTCTCCACAACAAAGCAATTGCAAAAAAGTGGGTTGAATCCCCATCCACTCCTCCTCTTGCCTTCCCAATTCCATGTGGGGAAGAGATTCAAAAGACCAGTCAAGGAGAACAAGAAAGATGAGGAACCCAATAGAGAAGAAATGATAGAAAATATGAAGAGTTAGGACTCCCACATTTTGGTTTACAAAGATCCCCTTGATGGTTAGGACAATAGAGGAGGGCAAGATTGAAGAGCTAGTGGTGGTTGAGGCTGAGTTTGCAGTAGAATAAGAACAAGAACAAGAATGAGAAGAAGATCAGAAATTTATTTTCTCTGAATGCAGTGTCCATAATGGCACTTTGTCTGAAGAGGATGCTGATCTAATCCAAGCTGCACAACCAGTTAAGGAGGAAGAAAAACCAGCGCCAAGTCCCATTGAATAGAAGCATTTGGGAGAGATCAAATCAGAGTTGAGGCCACTTGAGTGAAGAAATCATTATTGAAGATTTTTTGGTTTCATTTGAAGGGCTTGATTTGATTGATGAACCCATGATGGAGGAGGACCATAAAGTTCCAGAGGCTTCAAGTACAGAACAAGCCACACAAGAACCTTCAATTATTCCTCCCACTTCCTCCCCTTCGAGCTCTGATTTTGAAGAAGAATTTTATCTTTCAAAATTCATGTTTGAGGATGAAGCGAACCATGGTGAGGAAGTTGCAGATAAGGAGGACACCATGGAGGAGGTCGAGCACATGCAACAGGACAATCAATGAGGAATATTATCTATCAGAATTGGAGGGTTTCATTGATGGAGAGGAGCCTTAGGAGATAACATAATTTTCTCCTCCATCATCCAACCTCCAAGCACATGAGCCTACTGCCATGAAGGATAGAACGTCCAATCGACAACAACCTTTGTCTTCATAACATATCTTTGGGAGCAATGTTAGAAGATATGAATCTTCCATGTTCTTCACAAGACAAGGAAGGGAAAGACCAAGTGGATGTCATCATCTCTCTCACACCACTCCAATGAGGAAGGTCAGAAAGAAGACTCCATTCTTAGAGTTGAAAATCAAAACCATGGGCACATCCATCAGATTAGACCGTGCGCTAATCAGGTACTTGGCTTCATTGGAGCCAAGGGAGAAGCCAAAATTATTCATGCCCACTTCAGGGCATGAGGATGAGTATCCAAATTACCATGAATTGGGTCACCATCAACACCTCCAGTCAGTCCAAATGAAGAATAAGCTTGAGGAGACATTATGTCTTGATTCCATGTTGATACCTTGATGATATGCGTGGGAGTATCTACCTTATTGTCATTTTTTCACTCATACAAGCAGCCATATTTAGTGTCAAATAATTTGCATGGCTTCCCCTTTTGAGAAAGGGAAGCTACTTCTCCCTTCCAGTTGCATGATTTGTTTGAGTCCCCTTTCTCTCTGGTTAATTTAGTTTAGGTTAGTAGTTTTGTTTTCAACAGAAGAAGTGCTTGTTCACTCTGTACATATCCCACTTGGGGTGTGTATGATTTCTAGTTTTGTACATAGTGTGTTGTGGTGTCTTGCTTCTCATGCACAGTACATTGTAAGTAGCATTTGGTAAGGTCAGCTCTAAGGTCCCCCTGAAAGAATTTCCAAGTCAGATAAGGGATCATATTCTTCAAAGTTTCCAGATCAGATCTGTGTTTACCAAGAAGACTCCATGCCCAATGGATGCTTCAAGGAAACTAATCATTTCATGCAAATAGCAGGTGATCCCCATGAGTCGCCAAATGGTTAACCAAAATAAGATCACACTTATTTTTGGTCAACTAAGCGGGCTTTTCCCCCTCTTGGTGCTTCAATCTGAATTTTTATATATTTTGAGCACTTAAGGTCCCTTAAAATTATTTCGATCAGAGGGGAAATTTTTTCCCCTTTCCAGAGATATAAATAATTCCTTCTAACTCTTCATATTTTGCAAGTTACAGCAAAGTGGGAACTGGGAAGGATTATAATTGCCAGATACGGCCCAGCGAGTTTAGAGAAGTATTTCTTGCCAATGGGAAAATTCAACAATACGGAGGGGTGGCAGATGATCTTTTCAAATTTTTACACATTTTGAAAAATGGACAAGTATAATGGGCTGGCCCACGGCCCTAAGGAGGATGTCTCTATGCGAAACATTGGAAAATATGAGGCTAGCGAGTCCCGGGGATGTCTTTTCACCAAACATGGAAATTGCGGGCTGGTGAGGCCAGGGATCCAAAAGCGGTTCTACGGGGCCGCGAGGGAAATTTTGCCCAAGTGTAAAAGTGGGTTGGACGGGTCTACAGGGCATTTTGGAACTTTTGCAACTTTCCGTACAAAATTGGAAAAGTTTTCAAGTGCAGGCCTGACGAGCACATAGAGTCTTTTCATCAAAGTCGTTGAAAATTCATAGACCCGTAGATGGTGCCACATGCCTCATCGGTGCAACTCCATTGATAGAATCCAAAATGGAGACCCCAAACAAGTGCCAAGCTTCCACGTGTCCCAGGCATCTGAAAAGGTACAGAGTCGTCTGTTTGAATCGACTCAAGTATAAGGCAGATGTTGGTGGAAGCTTCCACACGTCTCTTTGGCACAACTTCAAAGGGCACAGCCCAATATGGAGGTAGACCCTAAATGAGTGCAAAACCTCCACGTGTAGGGTCATCAACGTAAATTCAAATTGGTAGTAGACCCAAAGTGGAGACTCAAGTACAGAGAGCCATTTGCCGGCTCCACTTGTCTCATCAGCCCGAAATGGTAGAAGGCGTGACCCATTGAAAGATTCCTAAAGAGAAGAAGGAAAGCGAAAGGAGCCACATGTCAGCATGACATAAATTCAAAATTAAAAGGTTCGAACTCGCTAAGTTCCCAAGGTAATGTGCGCTAAGCCTCCATGTGTCTCATCGGTGTAATTTCAGACATAAAATCTAGAGGTAGGCTACCAAACAAGCACATGCTCACCATGTGTACAGAGCCCGAAAAGGTAAAATCGACCGTTGAAAATTCAAAACAAAGCAGAGCAAGTGGAAGGTGCCATGTGTCTCTTATCGGCACAACTTCAAAGGCATAACCCAAAAGGGATTCCCCAAATGAGCGCCAACCCGCCACGGTGGTCAGAGTTTGAAAAGGTAAGGTTGGTCGTTGAAAATTCCAAGAACCCGTGCAGAGGCCTCCACATATCTCATTGGTGCAACTTCAAAGGTAAAACTCAAGGAGAAATTTCCAAATGAGCACGAAGGCCTCCACATGTCTTCAGGTCAGGCATAGGGTCTTTGCCAACAGGAGGGAGTTAGGTAGAACACAAAGGAAACCGATAGGACCCCACGTAAGCCACCACATGTCAGTTCTCGCACGTACATTTAATGAGCGAGAGGAGGGGGATGAAGTCTTAAAAATGACGCATGAGGTTGCCACATGGGTCTTGCACAGACAGACTCTTTTAAATATTGTGTGCCCCCGACCCTGATCTTCAAGACAACCATATCTTTTGAGATGGAAAACTAAGATTGTGGGGGGAGAGAGGGAAGGGATGAGGAATTTTTACGAAATATATCGGGGCAGAAGGACGCATTAAGGCAAGACACATCTTTTATTTGGTGTTTTCTTATTTTTTTTTGCCCCCCAAACGTCTTGAGAGAATTAAATGTTTTGGCCAACTAGTTTAAGGGGTGTCGTCTGGGGAAAAGCCTAGTCCTCACTCATGAATGAAAACTGCGGAAGTGAAGCACAATGGGAATAGAATATGGGTCTCTTTGTTTTATAAGCTTAAAGGTGGTTGGTCGGGTGGTAGCGATGGTGGGATTACGGAGGTTTTGTTTGTGAGTGGAGAATATTCATTGTGTGCTTCGCTAGGGTGGATTTATACTATTCCAGGGGGGAGGTGAGTTGGCAGCCAGTTAAATTCTTCGCACTCTCTTTCTCTCGTATTCTTTCTTATATATATGTAAAGGAGGGGGCATTTTATTTAAAGGGTTGAGCATTTATCTCTCCGCCCCCTTATCTCTTTCTTCCTTAGGGGTTTTTATAATGTGGGAGTTTTAAGCCTCTTCGTCATCGCTTGTAATGGCATATTATTTGTCCCTGCCACACTGATGATGTACTGTGTAACTTAATGTATTGGAGCAATAAAAGATTTGTTTTGGTGACATCTTTCCATCTTTGCTTTTATTTTGTTTGTTGTTCTTCTTGCCTTCTCATATGTTATTGGTGTGTACTATTCACTGACTCTGATTTAATTTTGCAGGTCTGTTGGGGATCCGTGCTCAGTGGGGTGTTTTGTTGTGTTTGTGGGTGGTGGTTCGTTGTTGGGTTTTTTTTTTTGGTTTAACATGAGTTATTAAATTTGTTATTTTTTTGTTGTTATTTTTTGTTTATAAAATTTGTTATTTGTGCCGTTTTCGTGTTTTTTTAGTCTGTGTGCATGCTTCTCCTGCCTGTCGCGTGCACGAAATCCTGCCGTGTTTTCCCATGTGACGCTCCCGACCTAGTCAAAACACACGACTCGGTGACACTCTTTTTTGTTTTGTTTGTTGTTTTTGAGGTGAAGTCAGCGCAGTGATGTGGACGCGGAATACGTAGCTGCCCCCCCCTCATGCGCCCTGGTGTCCCCCTGTGTGGTACAGCTTAATTCCTGTGCCCCTTCTGCACACGCAGCTGGTTTTCGTTTGCGCGCCTTGTAGCACAGTATCCGCCGCGACGATCACCCCACCCCTCTCATGTTTTTTTTTTTGTTTTCCCGGCCGAACGCCCCCCTTCGCTTCAGCTTTTTCCGCCACTCCTCCTCGACTTCCCATATGCCCCCCCCCCGTCCCACGCCCTCTTTGTGGTGTTCCACCCTCTCTCACACACCACCCTTTGTTGTTTTCCATTTGGTTTCTTTTTTGGTTTTTTTTTTTATTTTTTTTTTTTTTTGTGCTTTTGTGTGGTTTGTTTGGGATGTTTCTTTTTGTTTTCCCACTGTTATTTTTTTTTTTGTAGTATGTTTTTGACTAAACAGTTTCAAATACCCACCATCCTACTGTGTGGTTGCCAACCGCACTTGACGACCCTACCACCTCACCTCCCAACCCGTGTACCCCTGGGCCTCTCCACTTAATTCCCAGTCCCACCCCCAGTAACCCCACCTCGGCACAACACTGGTGTGTGGACCTTCCCCCCCCCGTACGCGTGTGTGTCCACTTAGTTGATCCCCTGGTCCCCTGTGGAGATTAGCACGGGATGGCGAGAGGGTAGACCCGTCAAAGCGACGCTAGCACAAGAATGCACTCGTTCAGGCCCCTAAATAAAAGCTTAATGTTGTGATGAAAGTTATTTTCTAGCTTGATATGTACTTCAATAGTAGTCCTGGGAAGTATGTATCAAGCCTGTGATTGAACATTTGTATCAAACTAACGAATATGAAGATCAGATCACCTATACAGCACTAGCTACAAACCTGTCATCCGACGGTTCTCCCCAAGAGGTGTAAGAGTGCTGATTCACTACACACGCCTACTTGAGGTGGACTCAAGTGAGCACTACTAATGAACGAATTCTCATTTGCACACTGTCGATTGATATTTTCGCTGTGACTCTCCCAAGGAGGTCAGTCTATACTTCTTGAGCCACCTCGAAGTGTCGTGTTCTATTCTCACGACTGTCTCTCAGTAATGAAAATTTAGAATGGTCAGTCTGAGACTCTGTGACAGATTCTGGCAAGTTGAGTCATGAGATTTACTAGATGTTTCATTCACACTCAAAGTCGGTGCAGAGGATCTTTTCACAAACCTTATTTTTAGATTGAATTTAGAAGATTCATTCCACCAATTCTTGAAAGAAGAACTCTATCATCTAGACACGACACACCGGATACATTACGTACAAGTCAAAGCACTTATTATCAGAACATCTCTTCAACAAGATGACTCCATGTAAACGAGAAGATGAAAAACTTTTGTGCACCACAAGCTAAAAGCTATCAGGCTGTAAACAACAATGGCATTCTCACAGAAATTCAGCTTTTGGGAAGAGCATGGAAGGTTTCCTTAGATCTCTATCACTGGAAAGTTTATTAATTACCATCACCATCTATTCCCTGGAGACCTACCTCTAGACTTTCGTGGGATTCCTCTATATTCGTGCTATCAGTCTGTCATTTGAATGATAGCTGGACTATCTACATATTGTAACACCTCTGTTCGTGCTTAAGTCTCTACATGTCACTCCCTGTCTTAGTTCATCATCGGTCTGTCCCTCGAGGTCCGTCTTCAGTGTCTCTGACCATCTTCTCTCAGATTACCTCCCGTTCTTGTGTTATTCTTTCACTATTGTATTTGCTACTACTCTCCTCTCCCATGTTGGCATTGCAGATAGCTGATTACCTCACACCCTCATGACTCATGCTCCCCACTTATTTTTGGTCAATACACTCATCATCCTTCTCCCTTTTACTCCCCCCTCTTACTGGTGTTCACAATCCTGAAATCTCTGTTTTCTTATTCTATTTCTTTACCTGGCACTTTTAAGGTCCCCTGTACTAAAATCTAATTTTCCTATTCAGATAGGTCTAGAGAGAATAGCAGTAGGAATAGAGAGAAGGCGAGGACAGAAGAGATGTATGCAGGACTGGAGAGAGGAGAGAGAGAGAAGATAGCGCAGAGAGATAGAGAGGTATAGAGCGAGAGTAGCTCTCGATATCGCTCTTCTCTCTATCGATATCTCTCGATATCTCCTCTTTCTCTCGCGCCTCTCTATCTCTCTCTTCTCTCTCTTCTCTCTCTCTCTCTATCTCTCCATAATCTCCTTGGATGGTATTAGATTAGGTACGAGAGGTTTTCCCTACACTTGAGTAGCTTGTGGCAAGTAGATTAGGAAGCAAGAACCAACCTTCTCTAGAGGTCTCTCAAGTTCGCAATTCCCACAGCTTGAGAGATGGTCCAGTGTTGTGCAATCACACTGGATGCCCCATTTTAGACTCAGGACATTCTGGGGTGCTGTGATTTTGCATCAACAGTAGCCATAATGTAATTTGTAATTAGGGCCAACTTAAAAGATATGATACTTTTGTTTAACGTGTTAATGTTTAATTAAAGTAATGGAAAATGAAGAGACTCAAGTTGTAACTGTTAGGGTTCCTATAAAAGGAACTTATTTAAATTGTAAAGGGGCTATATTTTTGATGTTGGGAATGTAAATAATACATAACCACTAAGGATTGATACAGAAGAAGTTATTCCCTCTATATTCTTGTGTTCCATCTATCTCTATTCTCTAATTATTGAATGTGTATTTTATATATTTGGATATGATAGTTTGTGTTCACTTAGTTGATGTTATGCTTTGAAATTTGTGTCTATTGCATATATGTCCTATATATATTCATGTGTTTTTGAAATTCCATGCATGCATAAGTAGGATATTAATCTGCAATCTTCACATCTAAAAGTGTTTCCAAGTCCATTACAAAGATCATTAATTCTTCTACATCCTTTTCTCATATATTGAGATTTATTAAGTATGGATACATTCAATGTATTACGATCCTCATTCAGATATTAGTAGTTTGTACATTTATAAATAAGTAGGTTTTTTGTAAGTTTGGTGAATAAGGGAACCTCTCTAATAAAGAGGAGGGATTGTTGTCCCTTGATTTGTTTCTTGCATTGAGATTTAAATTTTTCAACCAACAGTTTTTTGTTGCCCACTATGGTGCACTTCCTGTGCATCCCACCAAAACAATCTTTGAATATACGAGCAGTGGTGACACATTAGTGGAAAGGAGATACACACAAGGTGTGGAAAAACTTGATTTTTCAGTTGCTGGAACAAGAAGGCTTTCACCTGAGTCTAGAAAGAATGGCTAGAGGGAGAATATCTACCAGTACTCATCCTATGAAGAGTAGGTTTTCTACATTTTCAACTAGTAGTAACATCTAGACTCTATCAAGTCCTAGTGATCAAGCCCTAGTACTACTCAGAGTTACAATCCCTTTGCAAAATATTTTTCACAGGATTGTTATTGTGCCTTTTCCTTGGTGTCAATGAGTTGGGCCTTTGGCTCTTCCCCAAAATTTGTAGTATCTACAAAAGGGGAATAGGAAGAATTTCCCCAAATTCTGAGGAGATGGAAAAGTACATTTATTTGAGCACATTGTTGCCTTTACTGTGGTCTATGGAGTGCTTGGAGTTGAGCATGAACATGTTTCCATTAGACTTTTTGTGGAGACACTACAAGACAACGATGTAGATTGGTTTTATCACCTCTCAGTTGGTGTTATCACCAACTAGGATAATATAAAGACTCAATTCGAAAATTGGTTAAAACCTGTGGAAAACGTACATGCACTCTTGGCACAACTCTCCCAAATTATAAAATATCCCTATGAGCCCATGCGGGGAGTTTGTGGAAAAATTTAACAAGTTGGTGTATAAAATCCCAGTGCAAACTCCTCTTGTAGATCAAATTCAAAAGTGAATTTTCTTATATACTCAACTATCAAAGGTAAGCTATGCACTGAGAAGGGATAACCTCACCACCTTGGATGATGACCAAATTTTTTCCATAAGCGTAGAAGATGATTTGATAATTGTTATCTCAATTTTTCCCCCATAGAAAAATTGGATCACCCACGACCCCATGCAAAAAGAAATCCAAAAGATGGTTCCGTCGAATGAGCCCATGCTCCAAATCCAATAGACAGGTTGCAGGCGGGCTCTAAAATGGAATAGCATGGTTGGGGAAGGAGAAAATTGCTCTAAAATAGAAAAACATAGGCTTAAAGGATCAAACAACGTCAAAAAGAAAGCTAGGTTGTAGGCGGGCTCTAAAATGGAATAGCAGGGTTGGGGAAGGAGGGCGACAGTGTTAAAGGAACTAAAAGCTCAAAGGAAAAGAAACAGTGAAGTTTCAAAGTCTTCGGACTCTACAAATGGTTCAGAATGGGCCTAAAAATGACTAAGTATTAAGGAGATAGCGGAAGCTGCGAAGTGTCCAAATGGTGCACCTCCAAAGATTAAATACAAAGGGGCAGACCCAAACAAGCGCAAGGCTTCCATGCATCCAGAGCCCCAAAAAGTTACACTAGCCGTTGAAAAGTCTTCGACTCAGGGGAGGGTGCCAAGTGTCTTAACAACGCACATTCAAAAGCAGGATCCTAGGTAGAGACTCAAATGAAAGCAGCCTCGCCACATAGTCAAAATTAAAAAGTGGGATAGAGCAGGCCCAAAATTGGTTAAGTATAGAGTGTAGGTGGAAGGCGATATGTGTCTTAATGACACTCCTTCAAAGGTAAAGTCCTGAGCAATTTTTCAAAAGAGAATGGACCTTCCACGTGTCCCAGAGTCCAAAAATGGACAGAGTTGGGGTTGAATAGTCAAAGTAGAAGCAAGCCAATGGAAGGAGCCACATGTCAACATGGAGATTTTTCAAAAGTAAAATTTGGGGTGGTTTTTCAAACAAGCGCCAGGCCTCCATGTGTCCAGGTTTAGACTTTTGACCCTGCCAAGCAAAGGAGACTCAGGAAGAATATGAAGAACATCATGGAGACCACAAAAGATGCCACGTGTCATTTTGGTAGTATTTCAAGAGCGCAAGGTAGGGGCTAAATCTCTAAGAAGTGCGAGGCTACCACACGGACCCGGTATGGACAGACTTTTTAAATATTGCGCGCCCACGACCCAAATATTCAAATGGCCATATCTTTTGACTGGAAACTCAAATTTGGGTGGGAGAAGAATTGTTAGTAACGTCTCGACACCCTCTATGCAATGAAAACATAAAATATTATCTTTAGAAGGATTTGGTCCGTGAAAAGTAAGTAAACATCTCCCAGGCCATTAATACAGAATTTGTTGCTCCAACATCTAGATCAGATTTGATCTGATTTGCCTTTCTTCCTCCTTCAACGTGTCAAACATGTACTTGAGGAAGACTTGACAGATTGTGGGCAGATCCAGAGTATGTATTAAGGGGTGGTGGTTGAGCTTTTAGAGAGGGATTTAATGTGTTGTGAAGGTGGTTGATAAGGATTTTAATTTCCCCCTCCTCTCTCTCTTATTCTTCCTATATATTGTAAAGGAGGGGCATATTTGAATGGTTGGTCATGTTTCTCTTATGCCCTCTCTCTCTTTTTTCCTTAGGGTCAAATGTGGAGTCTAAGCCTCCTCCCATGGCTTTGTAATGGTGTTTTCTTACCTCTTTCCCACTAACAATGTACAATGTAACTTTTGGAGAAATAGAATATGTTTCTTGATGCGTCTGTCCATCTTTGCCTCATTTTTTTGTCTCTTTTTATCTCTCGATGTCAAAGGGTATATTCTGCATACTTTGATGTCTATTGTAGGTTTTGGGAGATGTGCTTAATGGGTTTGAAAGTGGTGCTCTGTGTGGGAAAACTATCTCTGGCTGTGGTGCATCTTATCGAACCTCTCCTCTACTCACCTCTCTCCACTTCAGGCGGTCGGGTCTGTGATTCAACCACTTCCTTTTCTGGTTTATCACTGATTCGTGTAGGCTCTTTCACCTCTCTCTCTCTCTCTCTCTCTCTCTCTCTCTCTCTCTCTCTCTCTCTCTCTCTCTCTGTCCCCTTGGAATAGATTAGGATAGAATAGGTTCCACCTGCACTAGAGTAGCTTATGGCAGGTAGATTAGGAAGCAAGAACTAGCTTTCTCTGAAGGTCCATCTCAAGTTTTGCAAGTCCCACAGCTTGAGAGATGGTCCCATGTTGTGCAATCACACCGAATACCCCAACTCAAATCAAGGCCATTCAGGGGTGTTAAGATTTTGCACTAATAGTTTGTTTACACATGGTGGGATAGGTCTAAAGCCCCTTACCACTTCATCTTAGTAGGTTGGTGTGTTCTTGTTAAGGTTTAGCCTTTTGAGGTACATGCAAGCACATCTAGCGACTCCATCTAGTCAATAACCCATCCTCTGAGTTACAAACCTTTTCCATCCATTTCCACTCATTTACATCCATTTTCTTCTTCCATCTCTTTCATTTTCCCCCATTCCATGAAGTTTTGTAATCATGACTTCATTCCCTTCATGGTACTCACACTTACAGTAGCAATGCAATCCACCTCCAATGTATTTCCTAACTCCTCTAGATCAGCATTATAATTAGATCCAGGACCATTATGCTTACCCATATGAACAGGGTCAAAGTCAATTTGGCCATAGAGCTTATCAAGAACAAGGGGACACATACAATGGTGACATATATGTGGAGAATGTTGGTTTACTAGAGAAGATTCAAAAAATGGAGGCTAGCATGGTTCAGTCAAGGTTCATAGTGCAAATGAAGGCATTGAAGATTGGTTGCAAGGAACCTTGTCCATGGGGAGGCCCTTTTCCAAAAAATTATAGTCCTCAAGAGAAGATTGACTTCATGGTTGAAGTGTTGTCTCAACTTACACATTGGATAAAGGACATTGAGGCTTATGAGAAAAGTGTGAGACAACCTTGTCAATGGGTAAGTCAATCACTAGCTCCATGTCCTTCATTTTCTCTTTCTCAAACTTTATCATTTCAGCATGATCAAGAGTCAAGCCTCTCAGTTGCTGCCCCAAGTGTTGATTTCTCTTCTCCATCTCCTATTGTCCATCCTATTTCAATTCTTCTCCCCTTTTATTTCCCAATTAGTCATTCCCTTCAAAGAAACAAGAAGTTCCACTTCCCTTTCCACCAAAAACAATAGCAAAACTGGTTGAATCCCAACCTACCACTCCTCTGCTTTCCCAATTCCATGTTTGGAAGACACTCAAGAATCTAGTCAAGGAAAACAGCAAGATGTGGAGCCCAACATTGAAGAAATGAGAGACAATCTGAAGAGTTGGGCTTCCTAATTTGGGTTTACAAAGATCCCCTTGATGGTCAAGCCAAATAGAGGAGGTCAGAGTTAAAGAACTAGTCGTGATTGAGGCTGAGTTTACAACAGAAAAGGAACAAAAACAAAAATAAGAAGATCAGCAGCTTGTTTGCTTTGAATATGGTTTCCCTAATGGTACTCTATCTGAAGAGAATGTTGATCTGATCCAAGCTGCACAACCAGTTAAAGAGGAGGAACAACCAGCTCCAAGTCCCATTGAAGAGGAGTAGATAGGAGAAAAAAAATCAGTGTTGAAGCCACTCAGTGAATAAAGCATCATTGAAGATTCTTTGATTTCATTTCAAGGGCCTAATTTGATTGATAATTCCATGATGGAGGAGGACCATACAGTTTCAGAGGCTCCAAGAGTAGAGCAGGCTACAGAAGAACCTTCAGTTATTCCTCCCACTTCATCTCCTTCAAGCTATAATGTTGAAGAAGATTTTGAACTTTCAAAATTCATGTTTGAGGAAGAGGGGAGCCATGGTGAGCAATTTTTAGATCAGGAGGACACCATGGAGGAGGTAGAGCACCTGCAGCAAGACAACAAGGAGGCAGACTGTCTATTAGACTTGTAATTTTTCTTTGGTGAAGAGGATCTTGAGGAGATAACATCATTTGATCCTCTTCCATCCAAATTCCGAGTATATAAGCTTCTTCCATGAAGGATGACATTCAAGGAGAACAGCCTGCACTTCATAAAATGTCTCTGAGACCAAGGTTTGAAGATATGAGTCTTCCATGTTCTTCACAAGAGAAGGAAGAACAACAACCAGCTCCAAGTCTAGTTAAAGAGGAAAATAGAGAGGTGACCAAGACAGATTTAGAGGCACTAAATCATGATTCGGTTACACAAGAGAGTCACACCCCTCTCCTTTTCAACCTCTCCAAAATTTTGATTTTTCGAAAGAGCCTGAACTCACAGTTTCACCTGATTCTCAGAAGTTTCTTTGAAAATGACGAAACAGATAGGATAACGGGCATAGGAGGAATACATGTTCAAATGTTAGTTGATGGTTTATTACATGCGTATGACTTCTAAATCCACAGTTGATCATGAGAGCTTTGTTTTGGCTAGGAGGAACTACCTGTAATGGAAAGCAAGACCACCAAAAAGAGTTAAACAATATGTGCAGTGAACTACCTAGCGTGTGCTAGATCTGGGAAGTGTGATACTCCCTAGATAGTTGTTAGTCCATTGTTTAAAACAATTTAATGTGGGTAGTAAAATAAATCCTATTGTAATTTGAAATGATTTAGGTATCTCACTTGAAAAACAATAAGAAATATCTAATCTAACAGGCTAATTTAAAATAAGATCCGAAGGTCAAGTAACTATTTTTGGGTCTCTGCAGGTCTGACAGAGTTCTCAGGAAGATCACAGGTGAATAAGGGTGATGTGAAATTAGGTGGATAGGTCACTGTTCTAGGTTTTATGGGAAAATCAGAGACCGATGCTGGTTAAGGGTGACCAACGGTTGGGTGTAACCAGTGCCGGTTACTGTGGAAAACTGGGAATGCCACAGAATGAGCTTTGGGTCTCCTTTGTGATTGCACAAAGGACTTTGGTTGGTTGGAATGAGGTATTAGGTGGTTTGGGAGGGATTTGGTGAGGTTTTAATGGGTATATGGAGGGGTGAGTATTAACGGAGGTATGTGGATGGCCAAGAGAACAAAGGGTGACAATATAATGATGAAATGAAATGAACCAGAGGAGTACAATCGTTCTACTTACTTGGATTCTGGTCCTGGGTGCCTGTGAGTGATAAGTGAAGGTGATGGTAAGGTTTAAATGTTGTTGAGGATCACCAAATGTTGGAAAGCTCCTGCATGGGCTGCATGTGCTCTCCTTCTTTCCTGATTGGATCAACTCCTTTCTGGGGTGATTGTTGATGGATGGGAAGGAGAAAATGCTTGATCTCCTTCCTTGCATGCATGTTCTTGCTGAAATTCATTCTCATAAGATGCGATATCTCTCAAGAATGTGCCAATGTTTGCCAACCTTCCTGCCAACCTCCAAAATAAGGTTGTTTTGGGGATTAAAAGGTGACCGATGGCGATTCCTGCTTAACTAGCGACAGTTAAGGGTAACCAGTGTCGGTCAAGGAAGGATTTCCTAGGTTTACTAAACTAGGGAGATCCTCTTGATTTTCTGGGATCTCATGTCATTAACCCACAGATTAGACTGGAAGCATCTTGTATGCATGTGGGAATTTGGTTAGAGAGAATGTAGGCATTGATTTTTAGGGTTTGGGTAAGTCTTAGTTAGTTATGGCAACCTACTAAGAATAGGTCTTAGGGTGAGTTGGCTTGATGAGGTGTCCAGGTGAGGTGCATGTGTGGATATTATCTAAATTAAGATATTTAAATAATAAATATGGTGAGGATAATGAATTAATTTAATTAGATTAATTAAATTAATATTAGTGAGGTGAAGGGGGCCATGGCTAGGTTAATGTGATGAAGGGTGTTTATTTGTCGAGGGACCAAAGGGGAGTGTGACCTAATTTTAGTGTCTACATTTTTCCCCTTTTTGTTGCATAGCTTGTATTGGTAAGTGACGCTAACAAAAATAAGATGTGGTTGCCCCAGTGTGGGTGAAGGTGATCCCCCTCAAACCAAGAACTGACGAGGCCGAAGGCAGAATCGGTGAGTGGTTTGATAAAAGGTAAATGTGAGAAAGGGGAAGGTGGTTAATAGGGAAAAGAGGGTTAAAGGTCTACGTAAGGGCAATCTAGGTAATGGGTCAGGGTCAAAGCTAGTAACAATCAAACACATGCACATGTATAAACTGCAACACACTACCAAGCTGAAGAGTAGGAAAACTCTACATCGTCTAAGGTCGATAGGTTTATCCAAACAAGGGTGAAGTGATTCCGGTATCCAAGGTGTAGGATATGGTCAGGAAGCACAATGTAGGTTAGGTGTAGGAACGTTTAGGTATGTTCCAGTACACCAAAGGTAGGGTCAGGATAAACGGTCATGGCAATAGGCTAGGTAAGGTCATTAGGTCAATCAACACAAGTAATAGTACGGCAAGGTATAGCGAACACATGAGGTCAAAGGTCACTAGCAATGGTCCAGGTCCAAATATCTAGGTCGGCACAGGTAAGGACGAACCCAAAGGAGGATGAAGGTAAGTAGTAAATGATGAGGTCATGAGGGTTAGGTAAATATTCAGGGTAAAGGTTAGGTGAGGTAACTCATCAGGGTAAAGGGTAAAGGGGAGGTGTGGAAACAAAAAGAGGTATGGGTAGGGTAATAGGGTGAAATGTTGAATTAGGGCAAGAGAGGGTGACCGATGCCGGTCAAAGGTAACCGACGCCGGTATAAGGTAACTGACCATGGTAAGGTAGGGCATGAGACCGATGCCAGTAAAGGGTAAACTGACGTTGTTAGGTTGGGTTGGTTATAAAAAAAAAAATCCATGTTTTTTGTTATTCATTTGTCATTTAGCTAATTAAGAAAATGAAAAAAGAGAGAGAAAAGAGAGAAAAGTTTCCAAATGAAAGGAAGCATTGAGTTGATGGTGTGAATGGTGGGTGATTGATTGGAGACACGGGTCCACAGGATTGGTGTGTGGGATTAGATTGGTTGGAGACATGAGTACCAGATTTAGTGATGGCAGAGGCCAAAGAGGGATCGGGTAGGCCACCGGTGTAATGGCCAGACATGCCATTGAGATGATGACAACATGATGAGGTAGGCATGGTTGAGTCAGGTCTAGTTTAGGCATGGATCGAGTCAGGTTGGTTTAGGCATGGTTGAGTCAGGTTGGTTTAGGCATGGTTGAGTCAGGTTGGATTAGGCATGGATCGAGCTAGGTCTTAGGCATGGTTGTGTTCAAAGTAAGGGAAGTTGTGATTTATTATTTTGTGCAACAAATGATAATATGGGTCATATGTGAGATGTGGTATAATCTATGCATAATGATGATAGTGAAATGGTAGGCGTAATAAATGTATGTTGTGATGAGGATTAAAATATGAATCAACTTGTTATGTATGTGGTTTAATTTTCAATTGTTGATATAAAGAAGAAACTAGGTGGGGTATGATGTAATGTGGGGAAGATGAAAGATGAATTATTTAGGTTAGAGAGTGGCCGAGCTAACCTCCAAGGGCCCCATGCCCTCAGAGTGATGCCTACATATTCCCAGTGAAAAGGGACCTCAGGCCGATGTAGTTCTCCCATCAGCTAGGGAAGAATATGATGAGGTATGAAAATGAGTTAGTAGGTTGTAGGCATGGTGTGGGTTTTAGTGTTGTTATGTGGGTGAGGGTAAAGTTGTAGGTGCGAAATTGTGAAAGAAGAAGGAGATTACTCAAAAGGTAAGCATTGAGGACCAAGTCCTGTGTAAGGTAATCAAAACATAATAAAGGTGGTTAAAAGATAAGAGGGGGAAATAAATCCACCTGATTGGTTAGGATCATACCGAGTAGATCATACCTTGGAGGAGGTGATGAATGTAAGACCCTAAAGACATTGCATGATTGATTATTCTATGGTGAAAAGTAGTCACATGATCACCAAATGTCTTGGTTTTTGAGAGGTCCCTTGAGGTAGTAGGAAATGGGAGTGAGAATGGTAAGAAGGGTGAAAGGTGATTAATTTGTTATATGGTATGAGGTAGCATGCTCTTCGGGCAAGAGATCTAAGGTCACAATGGGCAAGTCCATGACTAAAAGGTTTGTTGTTTTGACTTGTATTTGAGATAGATTGATCGATGCAGGAAGTCTATATGGCATGAGGAAAATTTAACTCCTTGAGGTCTTCGTGAAGTTGATCGATGCGGGAAGCTTCAAATTCCACTTTTCTCGTTATCTCTTTTTTTTGTGAATGGCTTTACATAGCTATCCTTCGAGGGAGAAGTCTATTTATAGCAGCAATTGTTGAGAGGAAGATGTCCTTTTGAGGGAGTCATCATTTATATTAGAAGTTTGACTCAAGGAGTTGGGTCCCATGTGAGGGATTTGAAGTCATGGACAAGACCAAGGTGAAGAATAAGACTCTTGTTCAAAAGGCAGGGTGAAACGACCATGGGATCTCATCTAAAGGTAGATGAAAAGTATCCATGAGAATCATGCTATGCACAACACTGTGGTACACATATTCAAGAGAAGATAACAAGTGACGGGTACTCACATGATTCTTGTTTAATCATTGGTAAGGTGTATGAAGTGGATAGCACTCAAGGGACAAGCATGGAAAGAGACAAAAGTTGAGGTAGGACTAAAAGTCAACAATAGAATGGTCAAAGATGTAAGGCGTTAAGGGGCTCAGGTTCGGGTTTACCATCGAGTGAAGATAAACGATAAGCACCTGATCCATAAGTATGAGTCACGATGTATGGTCCAAGCCAATTAGGAGAAAATTTTCCCTTTTTACTTTTTTCCTGCTGTGGTTACGTGTTGATTTTCTTTCAGGATGCGGTCACCAACTTAGAAGGTTCATTCATGGACATGATTTTCATAGGCATGTTTGATACGTTTTTGGTAAACTTGAAGGTGGTCAAGAGTGTTAAGATGACATTCTTCTAATAACTCTAGTTTTGTTAAATGGTCCTGATGAAATTCATCATCATTAAGCATGTCATGGAGAGAAATGCGGAGTGAGGGAATCTGAACTTCGAGAGGTAAAACCACCTCGGTACCATAGACCAGAGAAAATGGTGTGGCGGTAGTGGAAGTGTGAATACTAGTGCAGTATGCCCATAGGGAAAAAGGAATGTGTGTATGCCAATCCTTCTCAGTATCGTTAACAACTTTCATAAGAATTTTGTTTAGGGTTTTGTTAGTGGATTCGGCTTGGCCATTAATTTGTGGGTAATAAGGTGATGAGAAACTGAGCTAAATGCCGAAGGTGCCGCAAAGTTTTTGCAATTTTTTGTTTTTGAATTGTTTTCCATTATCAGTGATGAGGCAATGAGGAACACCAAAGCAACAAATGATGTGATGATTGATGAACTCACATATTTTCTTAGCTTTCGTGGAGATGAGTGGTATGGCTTCAACCCATTTTGTATAGTATTCGGTAGAGGTGATGATCCATTGATGTCATTGGGAAGAATGGGGGTTGATCTCTCCAACAAGATCTAAACCCCATTGAGAGAAGGGCCAAAGGTCATGAGTGACCTATAAGGCATGACTGGGTGTATGATGAAGATTCGCATGTTGTTGGCATTTTACACAACATTTGACGTAGTCACAAACATCATAGTTAAGGGTCAGCTGATAATAGCCTAGGTAAAGGATACGCTTAGCAATAGCAAGGCCACTGAAGTGACCTCCACATATGCCATCATGAACCTCCTTAATGATATAAATAATTTCAGAACTTGTGAGGCATTGTAAGAGAATACCATCAAAGCCACACTTATAGAGGAGGCCCCCCATGATGACATAACGAGAGACTTATTTAAGGAAGGTGTGTTGTCCATTACAGGTGAGATCAGGAGGTAAAATCGAGAGAGAAATATAGTCGGAGTATTGTTTGTACCAAAGGTCACTCCGGTCCGAGGTAGTGTTTCTGATAGAGTAAACTTCATGTGGTAAATAAGAAGGTGATTAGAGTCATTGTATAGTGACAAAGATTTTAGAATCGGTGGGCAAAGAAGGTATTTGGGAAGCCAAGCAGGCCATGGTATCTGTAAATTTGATGGTTGAACGTGGGATGTTTTGAAGGGTGTAATGGTCAAAGGTGGTCAAAAGTATGTCTACATGATGTTTATACTTTTGAAGTAGCTCGTTACAAAATTGGTATATACCATTGACTTGGTTTACAACCAATTGAGAATCACCAAAGATGTTGATTGATTTTACATCTAGGGAATAGGAAACTTGGAGACCTAATATGAGTGCTTCGTATTCGGCGATATTGTTTGTGCATTCAAAATCGAGTTTGAAAGACGAAGGCATGGCTCACCATCAAGTGGAATGAGGATAACACTAGCCCCACCCCCATGCTAAAAATTTGAACCATCGAAGAAGAGTGTCATTTGGTAAGGGGGTTTGTCCAAGGAAAGGGTAGCAATGGACTCAACTAGAAAGTCAAAATTAGAGGGTTGATCCCCGGAAGTAGGTGCATCGACCAATTGGTCAATGATAGCTTGGCCCTTGATGGAATTTTGATGAATGAATTCTAGGTTGAGGTCTGCTAAAATCATAAGCCATCGAATGGCACGCTGATTTTGATAAGGTTTGGCATACATGAAGTGTAAGGGGTTGGTGTTGGTCACAACATAGGTTTTGTGGTTGAGTAGGTAATGTCGGAGTTTAGTGGCAACAAAAACTAAGGCTAAGAAAAAATTTTCAGGATGGGTGTATCAGGTTTCATAATCTAAAAGAGTACGGCTTACGTAATAAACCGCCTGCTCCCTATGTTGTTCATCGTGATGAGTGAGCATGGCTCCCAAGGAGTGATTGGTAGTTGAGATGTATAGGTAGAAAGGTTGATCGTCTTTAGGTGGAATGAATACGGGTGGTTGGAGGAGGTATTGTTTTAGGGCCTCAAAAGCTTTGTGGCAGTCATCATCCCATTTAAAGGAGACATCCTTCTTGAGCAGATGATGAAATGATTGGCACCGATCAGATAATTGTGAAATGAAATGGAGAATAGACTACAACCTACCTTATAGGCTACAGAGTTGTTTAAGGTTAGTGGGTAGAGGCATTTCCAGAATGGGCTTGACTTTAGCAGGGTCAACTTCTATACCACATAGGGAAACGATAAATCCCAAGGAGCTTTCCTGAGAGGACTGCGAAGACACACTTCTTAGGCTGAAGGTGAACGTAATATTTAATGAGATGGTCAAAAATGGTTTTGAGGATGGCAAGGTGTTTGGAACGGAATTTATATTTGGCTGGGAGATCATCCATGTAATCTTCCAATATACGATGCATGATATTATGGAAGATGTAATTCATAGCCTGCTAATATGTGGTACCAGTGTTTTTAAGGAAAAAAGGGTTGACTCGGTAGTAGAAGGTCCCCCAAGGGGTGATGAACGCGGTTTTGTGTTGATCTTTTGGGGAAAGCAATATTTTGTTATAACCCTAGAAGCCATCCATGAGTGATAGCATCTCGTGATCAGCGGTAAGGTCAACTAGTTGATCGATACCGGGTAAGGGAAAGAGGTCTTTCAAGCATGCTAGGTTGAGGTCACAGAAGTCTGTGCAAATGTAGACTCCCCTTGTCATGTTAGTGACAGGGACAATGTTAGAAATACAATGAGGATAATCAATGGGTAATATGAAGGAAACAAAAAGAAGGTGTTGAATCTCTTCTTTGATGAGAAGGGCAATGCGAGGGTGCATTTTCCTCAGCTTTTGTCTGATGGGTTTGGCATCGGGAATGGTTACAATATTGTGGTCCACTATGGTGGGGTCAACACCGGGCATGTCTTCATAAGATGAAGAAAAAGCGTGGTTATGATCCTTGAGAAAAGAAGTTATGGCTTCCTATTCGACAACATCCAAAGATTGGCCAATCTTTAGGATGTGCGGGTCATCCTGAGTTTGAAATTTGATCTTGATAGTTGATTCATTCAACATGGTTTGTGTCTCAGAGGGTAACAACCGATGAATATATAAGTCTTTTGCACCAAGGTAGGTGAGTATAGATTCATCATCATGAGATTGAACGACGTTAATTGAAGGTGTATCATCATCAAGCATTTCAGGATACAGGAAGGGAAGGGTAGAAGGGGCCTCGCTCTCATGTTGATAAGTCAAAGGCCCCAAGGAAATGGTGTTTATAAAAAAAAAAATAGGAGGGATAGATTTTGGATCCATTGACTCTGTCGGTGATTGTGATGATGAAGGCGGAGTGGGTAAAGAAGGTGGAGAAGGGATAATATCCTTGATAAGTTCAATGCGACCCTGTTTGGTAGGTGGTTTGGGAAAACCGATACCACTATGGTCATTATGTTTGCAAGTGGTACATAGAATAATGGTATGGCAGCCTTTCTCATAAAATCCAAAACCAAAACCCTTCCACCCACATCGGTGCAGGAAGGTGTGGGCAAAATGGTGATTGGTGAGATATTGGAAGTCAGTGGAAAATGGGCGGGTTTGTGATGGTGGTTCAGTTGTGTAAGTGGTAGTATCAAGTCCCCCATAGGTGAGACTGGTATGAAGGTGAGGAGGACCATAAAGGAGGTGTTCTCCTATGTGGTGATCATAGCGAGGGTGTTGGTTAAGAATTCCATACTCTTGTGGAGTAAGGAATGTGTTGACACTATATAGGCGTTAATCCCCTAGAGTGAGGCATTGAAAAACACCTTCTACGGGATTGGTGGTTGGTATGTAGGTAGGTGGAATGGATGAGGTGTCAGAAGTCGATGTGGAGGTGGAGTTAATAGATTGGGATGCAGATGGATCAGCCATGGAGGTATGAGTGGTTGAGGTAGTGACTGTACTGGTAAGCAGAGGTGTAGACAAAGCGGCGGTGGTCACAGAGGTAGACGCTTTAATAGTTATGAGCACGTCATTGGGTCCGTAGAGCATGTTGTATGTTTTGAAAGGTGATGGATCAGCTGGGATAGTATAGGTGTGCCCTTCGTGCTCAAACTTTACACAACAATGCAAAGTGGAAGGAACGCAACCCATGAGATGAATCTAGGGTCTGCCAAGAAAAAAGTTATATTGGAATTCCCCCTCCAAGATGTAGAATAGTTTTGGAATAGTGATGGAGCCCATGCAAATGTGGAGTATGAAGGTGCCTAGGGTAGAGGTGATAGCGTCATTGAATGAGCGCAACATGACGGGATGTTTATGCATGCAATTATCAGGTATGCACATTTGAGTGAATGCATGGGATGAAATGATATTAATGCTAGCACCCACATCAATCATCACACATCATACCCATATGTCATCGATGTGGACAGAGATGAAGAGGGCTAGGTCTGGGTCATCATTTTGGTGTGGCACGATCTCCTCCTCTGAAAAGCTAAGGGAGGCTACTTGGTTAGTAGGTGGACGTGTGGATAAAGGTAGTAATTTGGTGAGAGAAGCTACATGATGAGGCATGATGATGGAGGTGACGGGTGTAGGGTCATTGGGTAAAACCTCAATAGATTAAAGAACCTCCATGAGAGCTTGGTGATGGGATTCCTAGGTTTGGATGAGGTTATATAAGGACATTTTGAGGGGAGATTGGTGTAATTGTTTGAGCATGGTGTGATGTATGACTCCATTAGAAATGGGGTATGTGGGGCTGTGTATAGTAATTTTAGGTATGGGTGCAGATGGTATGTTGAGTATAGGATTGGTTGGTAAGTCGGTCACCTTTTCTTTACCTTTATCCTTCTGAGCATAGGTAGTGACGTGTATCATGTTGATCTGAGGGGAGTTGACAAATGGAGAAGGTGTAGGGTGAGTGGTATAACGACATGACGGGAAAACACCTATCGGAGGAGAAAAACCCTGTGAGGTGAGCTAGGTGCAATGACATTTGGGTGATCATGTGGCAAGTTCTCTAATGCAAACCATGTGAATTTAAAATCTTTGTGGTGGTTTGTGGAGTTATGGGGGTGGAGGTTGTGGTTGTTGAGTGGAAAGTGTGGGAATGGGTGTTGGTGAAGCAAGGTCCTCATTGAGAAGGTCGTCGTCATCAAAGTTGGCTTCCAGAGGACATAACTAGACAAGGACAACTTTCAAAGCCTTACAGTTCTCCACATCATGCCCTGGCACATGATGGTAGGAAAAAAATTTAGTGTCATCAAACCCTTTTGGCTTGGGTTTGAGGGGTTCGTAAGGTTTGAGCGGTGGTAACGTAATGACAGAAGTCTCAAGGAGGTTGGTTAAAATTTTTGCATAGGACTCCAATAGTAGATCGCAATGTGGTGAAAGTGGGTTTGGGTGTAGGTACGACTGATTGTTGACGAACAGTCCTTGTAGGAGGGGGAATAGGTCAAGCTATGGTTTTGGGTGCTGGCGTGGTCTTGGGTGTCGGTCGTGTTTGTTTGGTTAGGGGTATGGTAGATGAAAGGGTAGGAGGGTGTGTGATTATTTTTACTACCTTATTGGGAGGTATCAGAGTTTTGGATTTGGGTTGCACAGTCTTCGGTAAAGGTGATATGGGTATACGAGGTATAAAAGGAAATGCAGATGGGGGAAGAGGATGAGTTACCCAAGGGGATAACAGAGGTGATGTCAGGGACAGAGACTGAAGTGTAGTGGGTAGTGAAGAAATTAAGGACAGTATTGAAGGTATGGGTGGTAAAGATGCTGCAGGTGTGGGTGTAATTCGTGTTGGGTGCCTGGGTAGGTTATAAGTTTGCAAGGAAGGGATGGGATGTTGAGTTTTTGGTTTAATGATGGGTAGAGGTTTCTTAACCATGTTGGGGGGCTGAGGTCCTAAGACAAACGGGACAGGTGTAGGTGTGATTGGTGCAGCCAAGGTATGAGTTTTATGGGTTTGGTTCTTCTGTTTGGGTGTCAGAGTAGGTGTGGTGTTGACTTTGGAGGATGTAGCTAAATCCAGTTTGATAGGTGGATGAGTAAGGCTGGTGGTTAGGGTGACCCCTAAGGTAATGATAGGTTTTGGCAAGGAAGAGGATGTAGGTGTTGGTTTTGATTTATAGATATGTTGGTTTATTGGTAAGGGTGTCTTTTGATTTATGATGGGTGTCATGGAAGGAATGGTGATAGAGGTGGTCATATTCGTTTCGATTGGTTGAAATAGTTTTGGGTAGATAGTCAAGGTATCAGTAAGTGACATCTACATCTGCATTAAGACGGGAAGCAAAAGGTGCCACCAAAGTAAGGCCCTATCCACATGATCTAAGAGATAAGCCAAATGTGATAACGACACATCTGTAGGTGGAATTGATGAGGACCTAATGGCAATTCCCATAAAATGTTTCTTAGAGATGGGGAATTGGCTAGCTTCAGCTTCCGTGGGTAAGAGATCTGAAATCAGGTCTGCAGGGTCTTGGGTAGCTAATAAAGAATGCTCACCAAGAGGTAAGGGTATCTCAACTAGGTTTGTGATAGGGTTTGGACATGATGGGAGCTCCTCTGTGGGTGGAGGAGGTAAATAAGTATCCTCCAAGGACTGAAGAATTATTGTGGGTATATGTTCTCGAGGTGGAGAAGCTAAAGGTGAAATGGTCTCGATGTTCTAATGTGGAAGGAGGATTGTTAGCTAGAATCTCCTCTATGGAGGGAATATGGGAAGCAACAAGTGCGTTGCTAAAAATAGCGTGGACCTCACAGGTATGGGTATCATGAGTTGAGGCCTCACCGGTTTGATCAAACGAAGGGGTATGATTAGGAAATGGTTTCTTGAAGATGTGTAGGTTTTGGTTGGCAGGTGCATTAGGATTATCCATGGTTAACTCACCTTTCTCGAGCATTTCTTGGATAATGTTTTTGAAAGTGATGCAATTGTCGTCACTATGACCCTTTACTCAATGATAGTTACAAAATTCATGTTCTTTATATCATGTGGGCATGGGGCGAGCAGGGTCAAAACCAGTGTGTGGTTTTATAGGTGGAAGGGTGATGGCTCCAGATTTGATAAGCTTTTCTAAGACAAAAGAGTAAGGTTCCCCAATTGGGGTGTATTTCCACTGTTCTTGTCTGAATTGAAAAGTTTAGACGGGTGAGAGATTAGATGAGGGGGTAGCCTAATTCGATGGATTAGCTAGGCCGGCCTTGAGTACCACTGCGTTAGTGGTGCCCTTAGCTTTTGAATAATTACTTTGGGGTTTGGAAGAAGAAGAGGTATCATTCGACTTGAATTTCGAATTCTTATTATGTAATTGGATTTTCTTCTCTTCGATGGCCTGAATCTCTAACTTTCGTGCCATGGTGAATGCTTCGTCAAATGTTCAGAAGGTCTGGACCTGCAGGGTTGGTGATTTATGTCTCACACAAGCTCGTGTGAAGAGCTCAATGAGTTCTATTTGTGGCAGTTAGAAGGTGAGCTGATTAATCAAGCTACACTAGCGAGTGACAAAATCTACGATAGATTCATCCTCATACTGACGTGTGGAGTATAGGTCGGTCATGGTAACCTTCTTGACGATATTGATGGAGAAGTGATCCAAGAAGGCTTGGGCTACCTGATTGAATGAGAATATAGAGTGTCTAGGTAACCCACTATACCAATCTAATGCAGGTACAGTCAGAGACATGGGAAAGGTTCTCAGGAGTAAAGCATCATCGTGGGCTATTAGGTAGCACCCATGTTTGAACTATCATAAATGTTGTTGTTGGGTCTTCCTTATTGTTGAAACAGTTGAATTTAGGCATCTCCCAATGCATGGGATATGGACAAATAGGAATGGATGGGTAGATGGACTCATTACAAATCTCATCGTAGGTGAGAGTGTTGTGGGAGCTGAAAACCGATGCCTCCAATGTCTGCATCTTGTCCATCATTAATTTGATTAGGTCGTTGGTAGGTTGCGATGATTGGGTGCCTCCTATAGCGTGAGAGGATTGGTTTTGGGCATATAACGGGGATGGCACTCTAGTATATGGTGATGCCATGTAGGTTGATTGAGAAGAAGGTAGTGAAATAGGGGGTACGTACCTAGAGTGAATAATAGATAAAACGGGAGGTTGTTGATAGTATGTATATGGAGGTGGAAGGGTCATGGTAACCTAGTGGTAATGGAGGCTAACGATTGTGGAATGGAAAGGACCATGTTCTGAAAAGGAGTAGGGGTCACTGACACCGGAGGTGGTAATGTAGCTACAGGTATGTGCGAGACATTAGGGGTGGATGTGGTTACATTTTGGGTAGTTGTTTAAGGTATGGTGGATGTGGCGGGTGCAACAGAGGTAACAGACACGATAGTCATAGCGGGTATAGGACCTAGCTACGAAATGACTGGGGGTAAGGTAGATGCAGGTAACACGAGGTAAGGAGTAGAAGTAAGACTGAGATCTAGGGGGATAGATACGGGCATGTCGTATATCAACTAACCCGAGGCATCTCGAGTGGACGAGTGGGAAAGGTAAAACTGCAAGGCAGCAGGGTTTTGGTCAAGGAGTCGTGCGAACTCCTCATCTCCGATGGTGATAGTGATAGGCTGGATGGGATCCATGGCTAGTGATAAAATGGAAGGTGGTGAAGGACTAGGTGGGAGTGGTTGACAACTGGTGTGGAATACGAGTGCACTTGCTTGTCTTCAGGTTAGCACCATGTGAACCAGTACTGATCAGGGTTGGGCCACTTCTCTGTAAATGACACAGAAAAACAACAAGGACATAGGGAAAATAGGTGGTAAAAAGTGGATTAGGTGTAAAATGTTTGCTGGAAAGTGACACAACCTATACCATCAATGCCAATTAGGGTAAACCGACGCCAGTTACAGGTAATTGTAGCTGGTCACTGTAGAAAATGGATAGTGAGTCAAAAAAAGGGTATAAGGCCAAATTTGACAGGTATGCCAAATCTGATGAGTTTTACAAGGTCAATGGGAATGATAGCAGTGACAGGGACTGTGAAAAGTGGAAGAAGATGAATAAATTGTCCCTTTTGGGTAGGTTAACAAAAGGACTTGGAACTGATGCCAGTTTGGTATAACCGATGACGGTCAGAGGGTAACCGATGATGGTCACTGGACCGACACCCGTCACTGTTGAAATTGAAATAGTGATGAAAGAAAAGTGGTTGTGAATTAAAATCTGACAAGGAATCAAACCCAGAATTCTGAGAATGATGAGAATATGGTCCAGACACACTCAGTCAAGAAACGGAATACACCAACTATGATGAGGAGCATGTGCAAGGATGAACAAGAAAAATGAAGAACATGACCTCTCACCTCAAAATGCAAGCCAAGTAGAAACACTAAGAAAAATGCGATCCTAGGAGTGCCTTTTCTATTATGTTTGTTTAGCTTATGCTATTTAAGGACTGACTCATGAACTGTAGAATAGATTTTTTTGGTGAGGATGGCTTCCTACAAAGAAGGAGATCTAAAAGGTGAGGTTTAAGGTATGTTATGGCGGGGGCGGGCTTTGCTCTGAAGTATGACTCGACAGAGCAGTGAGCTGGGGAGTACCTGCCAATCCTCATATCAGTGTGATCATTGACAGGTGTTCCCAAGAAATATGTTGTTTAAGAATATGTATTTGTTTTAATTTGTGCAATGTGGCAAGACTCAAAGAGAGAGAGAGAGAGAGAGAGATGTGCTTTCTACGATTCGTTTTTGTCAACCATCAGCTGGGAATGACTTCCAGCGTATAGGTTGCCCATCAATTAATGTGAGCTAATGCAAAAAATCAGAATGAAATGCACTTATTTTAAGCCCAAATCGAAATGTGAAGTTCGATGACACAAATAGATGAAGAGGAAGAGGGATGCTCTTTCACTAAAATGTAGAAAAACAGAAGAAATGGTTCTTTTTTAGTACACCAAAAGAAAGGTTTCTTTTAGAGAAAATAGAAAGAAAAATAAGGTTACCAAGGAAGAAAATTAATGTGTATGCTTTTCAGAAGGGAAACAAACACACAACTTTTCCTAGGAATGAATAAAATGCAAGGAACCCTAGATGGGTCCCACCAAGCGTGCCAAAATGTTTCACCTGATTCTTAGACGTTTCTTTGAAATATGACAAAACAGATAGGGTAACGGGTGTAGGAGGAATACCTATTGAAATTTTGGTTGATGGGTTGTTGTGTGTGTATGACTTCTGAATCCACAATTGATCGTGAGAGCTTCCTTTTGGCTAGGAGGAACTACCTATAATGGAAAGCAAGACCACCAAAAAGAGTTAAACAATATGTGCAGTGAACTACCTAGCGTGTGCTAGATCTGGGAAGTGTGATACTTCCTAGACAACTTTCAGTCCACTGTTTAAAAAAATTTAATGCAGGTAATAAAATAAATCCTATTGTAATTTGAAATGATTTAGGTATCTCACTTTAAAACACAATAAGAAAGATCTAATCTAACATGCTAAGTTAAAATAAGATCTGAAGGTCAAGTAACTGGTTTTGGGTCTCTGCAGGTCTGACAGAGGTCTCAGGTAGATCATAGGTGAATAAGGGTGATGTGAGAATTAGGTGGATAGGTCATTGTTCTGGGTTGTATGGGTAAATACAGAGACTGATGCCGGTTAAGGGTGACCGACGGTGGTTGGGTGTAACCGGTGCCAGTTACTGTGGAAACTAGGGAATGCCACAAAATGAGTTTTGGGTCTTCCTTTATGATTACACAAAGGACTTTGGATGGTCAGAATGAGGTATTAGGATGGTTTGGGAGGGATTTGGTGAGGTTTTAATGGGTATATGGAGGGGTGAGTATTAACAGAGGTCTGTGGGTGGCCAAGAGAACAAAAGGGTGACAATATAATGATGAAATGAAATGAACCAAAGGAGTACAATGTTCTACTTACTTGGAACCTAGTCTTAGGTGCCTATGAGTAAGAAGATAAAGGTATGGGTAAGGGTTGAATGTTGTTACAGGATCACCAAATGTTGGAAAGCTCCATGCATGTGCATCTCTTTCTTTCTTGATTGGATCAAATCCTTGCTGGGGTGAATAACTGGATGGCTGAGCAAGATAAAATGCTTGATCTCCTTCCTTGCATTTGTGTTCTCACTGAAATTCATTCTCAAAAGATGTAATATCTCTCAGGAATGTTCCCAATTTTTTCCAACCTTCAAAATAAGGTTGTTTTGAGGATTAAAAGGTGACCGACAGAATTCCTGCTTAACCCGAAATGGTTAAGGGTAACCGGCATCGGTCAAGGCAGGATTTCCTAGGTTTATCTAAACTAGGGAGATCCTCTTGATTTTCTGGGATCTTTTGTCGTTAACCTATGGATTAGACTAGAAGCATCTTGTATGCATGTGAGAATGTGGTTAGAGAGAATGTAGGCATTGATTTTTAGGGTTTGGGTAAGTCTTAGTTAGTTATGGCAACTTACTAAGAATAGGTCTTAGGGTGAGTTGGCTTGATGAGGTGTCCAGGTGAGGTACATGTGTGGACCCATTATCCCATAAATTAATATATTTAAATAATAAATATGGTGGGGATAATGAATTAATTTAATTAGATTAATTAAATTAATATTAGTGACCGGTGAAGGGGGCCATGCCGTAGGTTAATGTGATGAAAGGTGTTTATACTGTCACGGGACCAAAGGGGAGTGTGACCTAATTTTAACTAGACTCCCAGCTTCGTTGTTGAAGATAAGCTTCATATGGTGAAAGCTTCTCAACCCTTCAATGATCACCATGCAAAGAGACCTTGCAAAGCAGAACATAAAGAGCTTTAATTTCCTATCAGGCTTAAAATGAATATTTCATCATGATAAGAAGGATTCTAATTGGTATTGCAATCTTTTCTCCAACATCATTCATTCTTCAATCATAAGAACCTGTCCTGGATGAAAATGTGCATATCTCAACCCACAGTATTCAACATGCCTCCTGGATCAAAGTTGGAAGCATTTTGAGTTCTTAGCACACCTACTATAGCAGAAAGAGAATCACTATGTAGGCTATCATTCCTCCCACACCATCCATCCATGAGGATCAAGAAGAAAGCTCCATTCTTGGAGTTAAAGTTCAGAACCATGGGAAAATTAAAAGGACCACTTACCTTTCCCAATCAGGTAATTGTCTTCATTAGAGCCAAGAGAGAATCCAAAACTAGTCATGCCTACTTCAAGGCATGAGGACGAGCATCAAAGTACCAAGGGTCACCATTTCAACACCTCCAGGAGTCTAATGCAAATCAGCTTGAGGAGGTATTTTCCATTAATGTTTATCACCTTACTGATATGGGTGGAGTATCAGGCCATAAAGTAAGTTTTTCACTCATACAGGTATCCATCTTTAGTGTCAAATCATTTGCATGGCTGCCCCCTCTTGAGAAACCATGGAGCTACTTCTCATTGCAAGTTGTAGGCTTAAGTTTAAGATTTTCTTTCTCTCTGGTTAGTGTAGGGGTAGGAGTATATTTTGTTTTCAGTAGAAGAAGTGCTTGTGCACACTCTGCATATCTCATTTAATGCATGTATGATTTTTTCTTTGTACATAAGTTTTGTTCATATTTCTCCAGAGCTATTGAGGCTCAGGCCCTTCACTATTCATGACAAGAAGACTCATAGTTACATATAATAGTTGCAAATTTCAAAATAAAACACATTTAGAGAAACTAAATAACGTTCTGAAGACAATTCATTTAGGGACAGATTAAAGTACCTCAGGTCAAAAAAATGGCTCTACTCTCACAAGCCTTCTTTCAAGATGCATTCTTATAAAAATTGCAAGTGCAAGCAATCAGGCTCATAGCGGCTCACAGATAAATTTTCAAAGAAAAAGGATCAGTATCAGGCTATTATTCTTAACTCCGTGCCCAATGGATGCTTCAAGGCTACTGGTCTCTTCATCTAGCAGGCATATTTCCCCTATGAGTCATTAATTGTTATCTCAATTTTTCCCCCCCAACAAAATTTGATCACCCACGACCCTGTGTAGAAAGAAATCCAAAAGACAGTTCAGTCGAACAATTCCATTTTCCAAATCGAATAGAAAGGTTGCATGCGGGCTCTGAAATGCAATAGTTGGGTTGGGGAAGGAGCAAATTAATCTAAAATAGAAAAAAAGAGGTTCAAAGGATCAAACAATGTGACCAATGAAAGCCAGGTTACAGGTGGACTTTAAAATGGATTTATAGCAAGGTCGGAGAAGGAGGCCAAGAAATGTCAAAGGAAATAGAATCTCAAAGGAAAAGAAATGGTGAAGGTTAAAAGTCTTCAAGCTCTGCAAATGGTTCAGAATGGGTCTAAAAAATGACTAAGTATGGAGGAGACAGCGGAAGCTGCGAAGTGTCCAAAATGCGCACCTCCAAAGATTAAATCCAAAGGGGTAGACCCAAACATGTAGCACCATGCTTCCAGCACGTCCAGAGCATCCCAAAAATTTTGCCCGATCGTTGGAAAATTATTTGACTCAACAGAGGGTTCCAAGTGTCTTAACGACGTACATTCAAAATTTGGATCCTAGGTAGAGACTCAAATGAGCATGGTACAAAGCAAGCCAAAAATTGCTTAAGTATACCTGTGCAGGCATAAGGTGCTACGTGTCTTAACAACGCTCCTTCAAAGGTAAAGTTCTGAGCGGGTTTTCAAAAGAGAACCCAGGCCTTCCACGTGTCCTAGAGTACAAAAAGGGATAGAGTTGGGGTTGACATAGTCAAATTAGAAGCAATCCAGTGGAAGCAGCCATATGTCAACATGGTGCTCTTTCAAAAGTAAAATTTGGGGTGGGTTTCCAAATAAGCGTCAGGCCTCCACGTGTCCAAGGTAAGACTTTTGACCCCGCCAAGAAAAGGAGACTCAGGCAGAATATAAAGAACATCGTAGAGCCTGCGGAAGCCACCATCTGTCAGTATAGTGCTATTTCAAGAGCACAAGGTAGGGGTTGAACCTCCAAAAATTCCCCAAGGCTGCCACGTGGACCTGGTACAGATAGACTTTTTAAATATTGCACACCCACTAGCCAAATATTCAAATGGCAATATCTTTAGTTCTGGAAACTCAGATTTGGGTGGGAGAAGAATTTTTGGATTCCAACTTCTTGACACCTTCTACGCCATGGAAACATAAAATATTATCTTTAGAAGGATTTTTGGGGTGAAAAGTACGAAAACATCTCCCATTCCATGAATACAGAATTTTTTACTCCAACAACCAGATCAGATTTGATCTGATCCGCCATTCTTCCTACTTCAACGTGTTGAACATGTAATCAAGGAAAATTTGATATATTGTGGGCAGATTTAGATCGTGCATAAGGGGCAGTGGTTGAACTTTTAGAGCAGGATTTAATGCTTTGTTAAGTTGGTTGAGAAGGATTTGAATTTCTCCCTCCTCTCTCTCTTATCCTTCCTATATATTGTAAAGGAGGGGCATATTCGAACGGTTGGTCTTTGTTTCTCATCATGCCCCCTCTCTCTTTCTTCCTTAGGTATCAAATGTGGATTTTAAGCCTCCTAACATGGCTAATGTAATCCATTTTTTCTTTCCCCTTGCCCACTGACAATGTACCGTGTAACTTTTGGAACCAATAGAATCTTTTTTGTGATGCATTTTTCCACTCCTTGACTCATTTTCTTGTCTCTTCTTACCTCTCATTATCATAGGGTATACTATGCATACTCTTGTTACGGAATAAGAGATAAAATATGTGGAATAATCCCTTACAGAATCACAACAGTAGAAACTAATATGCAAAAAATATTATAGATCTCAAATAAAAGTGTAGAATAAATAAAACAACATAGAGAGACAATATTTAACGTGGTTCACCCAATTTGGGCTACGTCCACCAAGAATCACTTGCTCAGATTTTATTACAAGCCTCCACTCTCTCAAAACAATACCCAGATCCGTTTGGAGCTATGCTCAACAAACTCTACAGAATTCACACCCGAATTCATAGCACATCTGTAATACATTTTCTTGTATATCTATCATATGCATAAGACCATATAAATAGACAATTGCTTAAGATGTTTGATACAAAACCATGGGTATCAAAACAATGGGTACCGAAAAAACCATGGGCCCAAAAACAGCCCATAACGGTTACCCATTACCCATGGGTTAATAAACCACCCATGAAAATTTGCTTCGGGGGCTTTACCCCCCCATCGAACCCCCTTGACCCACTCACCGGCGAGTGGGACTGCCGTAAAAATATCTGAGTGTAACACATAGAAGGTGTACCACACTCTAACATGAAAACAGGCTCCACAAACATAACAATCTCCCACTTGGAGACTGATTTCCACTAAGCAAGCTTCTCAACCCTTCACTGTCATCTGCGAAGGCCAACCAAAGCTAAACATAGCTTTAGTTTATCCCTTGTGACCACCTTGGTCATCATGTCTGCAAGGATTCTAACTGGTATGAATCTTCTCCAACTTCAACTTATCTTCTTCCAAAGTTGTCCTGATGAAGTGATATCTCAACTGTATATGCTTCATCCTAGAGTGGAAAGCAGAGTTCTTAGCTAGGTGTATAGCACTCTGACTATCACTATGCAGCTTACATTCCTTCTGCTTATGCCCCAACTCCTCAAGCAATTATTGTAACCAAATCATCTCTTTGCTTGCCCTGTGGCAACAACATACTCAGCCTCTGTGGTTGACAAAGCCACCAGCTTCTGTAGTCGTGAAATCCAACTCACTGCTGTCCCACCTACAGTGTAAATATAACCTGTCGTTCTCCTCTTACTGTCAACATCTCCAGCCATGTCTGAATCTACATAACCACGTAAAGTGGTGTCTGATCCACTGTAGCACAAAACTGTCCCCATGGTCCCTCTCAAATACCGAAGGATCCACTTTACTACTTTTCCAATGCTCTTTACCTGGATCACTCATAAATCTACTCACAACTCTCACTACATGGGCAATATCAGGCCTAGTGCACACCATAGCATACATCAAACTGCCAACCGCTGATGAGTAAGGTACCTTGGACATCTGGTTTCTTTCCTGCTCTGTCTTGGGACACTGCTCCTTTGATAACTTAAAATGGCCTGCCAAAGGAGTCCCAACCGGTTTAGCATCCTGCATGTTAAACCTATCCAATACCTTCTTAATGTACTCTTCCTGAGATAAAGTCAACTTCCGTTCCTTCCTATCCCGAGTTATCCTCATACCAAGGATTTATCTGGCTGCCCCCAAATCCTTCATATCAAAGGATTCACTTAGCTGTTTCTTGAGTACTTTTATTTCCTACATGTTTTTACCTGCAACCAACATGTCATCAACATACAAACACAGGATAATATAACTTCCATCCTCAAATTTCTTTGTATACACGTAATGGTCAGAATGACATCTAATATAACCTTGCTCCATCATGAAGCTATCAAACTTCTTATACCATTGACGTGGAGCTTGTTTCAGGCCATACAAGCTCTTCTTCAGTTTGCACGACCATCTCCTCTTTACCTTTGACTTCATATCCTTCTGGCTACTACATATATAGCTCCTCCTCCAAATCACCATGGAGAAATGTAGTCTTTACATCTAACTATTCTAAGTGCAAGTCTTTTGTTGCCACTATTCCAAGAACAGTTCTAATAGAAGTCATTTTTACTACAGGAGAAAAAATCTCATCAAAATCTATACCTTGTTTCTGTGAAAACCCCTTGACCTCCAACCAAGCCTTATATATTTTCTTTCCTCCTTCTTCATCTTTAACTTTATACACCCACTTGTTCTACAATGCTCTTTTTCCTTCCGGTAGCTTCACCAAATCCCAAGTCTGGTTCTCCATGAGAGACTTATGCTCCTCATCCATGGCTTGCTCCCACTTCTTACTAGCATCTACCTACATTGCTTCATCAAAGCTCTCTCGCTCTCCACTATCAGTGAGTAATAAATAATAAAGAGAAGGAGAAAAACGTTCAGGTTCTTTTCTTACCCTAGAAGACCTCCTCATGGTAGGAGTTTGGGGTTCATGTTGAGTAGGTTTCCTGAAATTATTCATGGGTCACTTTCCCATCTGGAAGATCCTCTACCACTGCATATTCTTTCTTGGATTCTTCCCTGTTTTCCTGCAACTGTTGCTTATACATGACTTTCTCATTAAAGACCACATCCCTAGACCGAATGATTTTCTTGTCCTTAATACTCCAACATTTAAATCCAAAGTCATCACCACCATAACCAATAAAAGTGCATTTTTTTGATTTAGCCTCTAGCTTGGTCCTATCATCCTTGTCACTATGAACAAACACCTCACATCCAAAGACTCTAAGAAATGAGTAATCGAATTTCGAACTGTACCAAGCCTCCTCAGGTATGCCTCCATCCAAGGCACTTGAGGGTCCTCTGTTTATCAAGTACACAGCTATACTCTCCACTTCTACCCAAAAATAAAGAGGCAGTCATGCATGTATCCTCATGCTCCTAGCACATTCCTTTATTGTTCTGTTCATCCTTTCTGACACCCCATTCTTCTGCGGAGTTCTTGGAACCATCTTTTACTTGCAGATTCTATTCTTAGAGCAATAATCATCAAATTCATTGCTGCAATACTCCCCTCCATTAGCTGACCTGAGACATTTTAACTTAAGGCCTGTTTCATTCTCTACCAAGGCTTTCCATTTAACAAAAGTATCAAATACATCAGATTTGTTTCTAATACAATAAACCCAAACTTCCTTGTTGCATCATCAATAAAAGTAACATAATAGCTTGAACCCCCAAGAGATGATACCTGAGCTGGCCCCCACACATTAGAATGTACAAGCTCAAACTTACTCTCTTTCTTCGTAGGTCCAACCTTGAGAAACCTTACTAGCTTTTGTTTCCCATATATGCAGTTCTCACAGAAATCCAAACTTGTTTTTGTATATCCAGGAAAATTCTTCTTTATGATGTCCCTGCCCTTATGGCTCATATGACCGAGCCTATAGTGCCATAATGTTGTATCTGCATCTGAAGCCATAAGATTACAATCATTATTACTATCAGTGGATAAATACAAGGTTCCAACCTTCTTACCTCTTGCCACCACAAGAGCACCCTTGGTAACCTTCCAAGAGTCGACTATAAATATCACAGTACAACCATCACTTCCCAATTGCCCCGCCAATATCGAATTTCTCCTTAATGTAGGCACATGTCTGGCATCCTTCAATAGCCATGTATTCCCATTCTGCATCTTAACCTAAGCAGAACCTTTTCTAACTATACTGCAAGGCTCATCATCACCAAGAAAAACATGCCCAAAATCACCTTGAACATAATCAACAAAATAATGCCTATGTGGAGTAGCATGAAAAGAAGCCCTTGAATCTAAAACCCAAGATTCAGTAATATTATGCAAAGAAAAAATCAAATCATCCTGACATACAATACCCGATGCCACATTTTCCTCCATGTTTTTCTTCCTGTTGTTTCTTCTTGTCTCGAAGCTCTCAATAGTCCTTATTTGCATGCCCAGACTTTCCACAATTTCCAACATATAATCTTGCTCTTGGATTTTGAACTTGTCTGATCTTTCGATTTTCCACGGTTTCCTCTATTCTTCTGTCTCCCTCTAGTTTCCACTGTCAAAGCATTCCCTAAAGTAGAAGATTCCCTGGAGCTTTTTCTTCACATTTCCTCTCTTAGAATCACCCCCTACAACATCCTCAAACTTCAACTTCGAGTTATCTGGAACCGAGTTGCTTACCCGCCATTACCAGGCTATTCCAACTTTCAGGTAAATAGCACATAATTAATAAAGCCCTAACTTCTTCATCAAATTATATTGTAACCGAAGCTAGCATATTCACAACCGTATTGAAATCATTTTAATGATCTGCTACTAAACTATTCTCAGACATCTTCATATTAAACAACTTTTTCATTAAAAATATCTTGTTAGAGGCAGAGGGTTTTTCATACAACTTCCCTAATGCATCCATTAGATCTTTTGTAGTCTTTTCCTTTGAAACATTAAATAATACTGAAGATGCAAGACATAGCCAGATCATTCCAAGTGCCTTCCGATCCAACAAATCCCATTCCACATCTGTCATACTCGAGGGTTTGTTCACCTTCTCAAACAGCAGAGTATAAAGATCCTTCTGATAAAGGTAATCTTCCATCTGCATCTTCCAAAGACTGAAATTATGCCTGTTCAATTTATCAACCCTAGATCTTCCATCATCTGCCATAGCTCCCACTCAAGATAAAACTTTCCCTGTGATTCAACACTTCAGCAAACCAAAAACCAGGCTCTGATACCAATTGTTAGGGAATAAGAGATAAAATATGCAGAATAATCCCTTACAGAATCGGAACAGTAGAAACTAATATGTAAAAAATATTATAGATCTCAAATAAAAGTGCAGAATAAATAACACAACATAAAGAGACAAGATTTAACGTGGTTCACCCAATTTGGGCTACATCCACCAAGAATCACTTGCTCATATTTAATTACAAGCCTCCACTCTCTCAATACAATACCCATAATCTGTTTGGAGCTATGCTCAACAAACTCTATAGAATTCACACCCGAATTCATAGCACATCTGCAATACATATGCATAAGACCATATAAATAGACAATTGTTTAAGATGTTTGATACAAAACCGTGGGTATCAAAACAATGAGTACCGAAAAAAACCATGGGCCCAAAAATAGCCCATAACGGTTACCCATTACCCATGGGTTAATAAACCACCCATGAAAATTTGCTTTGGGGGCTTTGCCCTTGAGCCCCCATTGATTTGGGGGCTTCACCCCCCATGAATCCCCTTGACCCACTCACCAGAGAGCAAGACCGCCGTAAAAATACCTGAGTGTAACACATAGAAGGTGTACCACACTCTAACATGAAAACAGGCTCCACAAACATAACAATATCCCACTTGGAGACTAATTTCCACTAAGAAAGCTTCTCAACCCTTCACTGTCATCTGTGAAGGCCAACCAAAGTTGAACATAGCTTTAGTTTATCCCTTGTGACCACCTTGGTCATCATGTCTGCAGGATTCTAACTAGTATAAATCTTCTCCAACTTCAACTTATCTTCTTCCAAAGATGTCCTGATGAAGTGATATCTCAACTTTATATGCTTCGTCTTGGAGTGGAAAGTAAAGTTCTTAGCTAGGTGTATAGCACTTTGACTATCACTATGCAGCTTACATTCCTTCTGCTTATGCCCCATCTCTTCAAGCAATTGTTGTAACTAAATCATCTCTTTGTTGGGACCGCCATAAAAATACCTAAGTGTAACACATAGAAGGTGTACCACACTCTAACATAAAAATAGGCTCCACAAACATAACAAATCTGATGTTTTTTGTTGGTTTTTTGGAGCTATGCTTAATGGGTTTTGAAGTGGTGCTTTGTGTGAAAACTATCTCTAGTCTATGGTGTATCTTGTCCACCCTCTCCTCTGTTCACCTCTCTCCACTTCAGGCAGTCAGGTATGTGATTCAACCACTTCCTTTTCTGGTTTATCACCGATTATTTTAGGCTATCTCTCTCTCTCTCTCTCTCTCTCACCTTGGAATAGATTAGGATAGAATAGGTTCTACCTGCACTGGATTAGCTTGTGGCAGGTATATTAGGAAGCAAGAACTGGATTTTTCTAGAGGTCCATCTCAAGTTTTGCAAGTCCCAAAGCTTGAGATATGGTCCCATGTTGTGCAATCACACCGAATACCCCAACTCAAATCAAGGCCTTTAGGGGGTTTTGCACTAACAATAATGTCAAGTTATGGAAGGAAACCACCGAAAGCCAATGCATTTTCATCTGCTACCATAAGTTCTAATCAATTATTTTAGAAGCTATAAAATGATATGATTACCATCATGAACTAATTTTCTCATAATGTTCCTTATAAATATATTCAAAGAATGAATTTTTAACCTAAAAATCATTTACCTCCCACTTAGCCTAAGTTTGCAATCGAGTCACGACATCTTAAGTTTCCACTCAATGTAGCATGAGAAGCTCAAAAACCTAAATATGAATTTGAAGCTAAGGAACTTGAGGATCCTAAAGAAGAATATGATGAGATGTTGGAAGAAGTGAATTATTCTCAAGTTATATTTATTACCACATAAGGATTTGATGATGATGAAGATGATTATGATGAAGTAGTGGTAGATATGAACATCGAAACATATGTTGTCATGACAAGAGAACAAATGAACAAGAAGAAGGAGTTGCTTTAGATTGTAAATAAATCTAAAGAAGTTTGGGTTACTATTTTGGTTGCTACAATAAGAGGAGATCCTATCCCCATGACTACCATTCAACAGATAGGCAATCCTAGTCCTCCCACTTCTTCATCATTTTCACCTAAGGCTAATGTAATTTCAACCCTTATGTCTACAAAAATATCATCCACAAAAGTTGATAAATCTAAGACTTCTACTTTTCAAATCTTGGATACCTCATCCACCTCAGTATATTTTGAAATAATTGATCGTATTAAGAGGACTAAGATCAAAATATTTGAATCTGAATTCTATCAAACTCACCCAGATGTCTTTTCCTAAGTCGTCAAGTTTGTCAATTCTAAACCTATCCAACCATCCACCACTTCTAAAGTCATGATACCCATTCCTTCCACTCTACATCTTAAAATTTTGATGGTTTCAGCACCATCTACAATTGAAAATATTGAGCCCTTCTATCTCACCCTTCTCATAGCTGGTCATAAGCTTAGCAATTGTGTCATTGACTCAAGAGCGTTAGATAATGTGATGCCTGATAAATTAGCCCATGCCCTTGGCCTCACATTGACATGCACATTTGGCTCATGTTATTCAATGTAAAGTAAGAAGGTGTCTCTTTTCAAAAGGATCAAGGATGCCCAAGTAGCTTTTTCTTCCTTCCCGGAGAAAAGAATCAATGCTACAATTCTATTTGTTGATATCCCACCATCATACAGTATGTTGTTGAGTAGGATTTTTTTTAGAGAAGTGGGAGGAGAGATTTAGATGGATTGGTTGCATGCCCTCATTCCATTTAATGGAAAAATGAAGAAATTGTTTCCTAAGATACAAACATAATATATTGTGTAGAAAAATGATGGTCCTAAAGCATAAATTCTCTATGAGGACATTGGCCATGGTAACTAAATTATCATGTTTGCAAATGAAGTGAAGGATCCTAATGGAGTGATTAATGACCCTAATGGCATCTAGGGCATTGGAATTTGATGGTAGTTGTTCTTTAGCTGGCTGTAGAGATGGTGTGGATCTAACCTCTCCTGAAGGTAAATCTCACCCATTCTCTTATAAGCTCCATTTTGAAAACACAAATAATACATCTGAATATGAGGCCCTTCTTCTCAACATAACAGTAGCAAGAGAAATGGGAATTAAGAATCTTTGTGCTCAAGGATATGTTGAACTCATTATCAAGCAGGTCAGAGGGGTATTCGAAGTAAACAATGGAAGACTAAAGCATTATAGAAATCTGGTTTGGGATTCAATTGAATTGCTAGATGCATTTTCTATTGAATTTGTGCCTAGGGAGAAAAATGCTAGACTTGATGCTTTAGCTATTTTTGGATCTCTACTAATACCTCACTTGTATTTTTCTCAAGATAAGTTCATAATCGAGATGATACATAGACCAAGTGTGTCAAATAATGTGAACTATTAGTAGGTGTTCAATGATGATCAACACCTCATATCCTTCCTTGAACTCCAAGATAATTTCATTCAGTTGTATTTTGAGGAATTTAAGTTTTTCCTCATGAGTCTTTTTAATCTTTAGTCTCTGAAGGAGTAAAGGAAGAATTTGATAAATATGGTTGAATAAGATTGAAAGCTAATAAGATACCTAGAGGACTGGTAAGCTTAGAATATTTATTTGAAAAGCATGTCAAATATATCAAGTCCAAGGTATCAAATGGGGCTCATTAATTAGCTGAATATGAAAAAATCAATATATGGTGTGAAGAAAGGCCTAAATTTGTCAATATTGGTAAATGTTATACTAAGGAGGAAAAGAAGAAAATGATTGAATTGTTGAGGAAATATATTGATGTGTTGTCCTAGTAATAAGATAATCTAAAATCATTCAAGCTAAGGGAAATGCAGCATTACATTCCTTAAAAACTAGGGATCAAACCATTCCACCAGAAGCAAAGGCAGTCTAATCCCGAGTATTGTAGATGCAATTCATTAGGATATTCAAAAGTTGTTAAATGCTAGAATAATATTTCTGATTCACCATTCTTCTTGGGTATCCAATATTGTTCCTGTAAGATAAAATAGTGGGGAGATTCAGATTTATGTGGATTTTAGAAATTTAAATCAGACCTCTCTAAAGGATAATCATCCACTTCCTATGATGGACCAAATTTTCCAAGTTGTCACCAGTTCATAGATTTTATCCATGCTCGATGGATTCTCGGGGTATAATCAGATCGAGGTAGATTTCCAAGACCAACACAAGACAACCCTCACAACCCCTTGGGGAAAATTTTCTTATAAGAGGATGTCATTTGGTCTCATCAATGCTTGTGTAAATTTTTAGAGGGCAATGGATTTGGTTTTTGGTAATTTAAAGGGAAAGTGCATTGTGATTTACCTGGATGATTTGAATGTTTTACCTAAGAAAAGAGAGGACTATTTTCAGCATCTTGAGGTTGTCCTTCAAAAGTGCATGGAACATGGGATCTCTTTAAATCTGAGAAAATATATCTTTGGTGTCACATAAGGAAAACAGCTCATGCATATTGTTTTGAAGGAAGGAACAAAGATTGATCTAGATAGGGTCCAGGCTATTCAACAAATTCCTCTCCTAATGAGCAAGAAATGTGTGCATTCTTTCTTTGGAAAGATCATTTTTTTGAGAAGATTCATCACATAATTTACATAATTAACCAAGAGCATAACTCAAATGACGAAAGAGAAACAATCATTTTGTTAGAATTCCAAAGGAAATAATGTTTTTGAAAACATCAATAATACCATTACTAACACACTTGTTCTTGCATGTCCATATTTTGAGTGAGATTTCATAATCTATTGTTATTCCACTAAGCATACCTTGGTAGTCATTATGGTACAAAAGAATTTTGGAGGTTGTGAACTCCCCATAGATTTCATGAGTTATGCCTTGAAGGAGCATGAGTTGAAATACACACAAATGGAGAAGAAAATTTTTTTTATTGTAAAGGAAATCAAGAAATTTTGTTTCTATATTCTCAGTTCTTAGTCAATTGTATTTGTGCGTGACACAACTGTTAATTCTATCCTTACACAACAAGAGTTTGGGTTAAAAAGAGAAAACTAGGTGGTAAAGGTCCAAGAATATGACCTGGATATCAAGCCAACTAAGTCGGTCTATGGTAGAGGCCTCTTTAAACTAATTGCTAATAGCACTCAGAGTGAGTCATCTAAAGAAGTAGATACTCAAACCCAAATTGTCCTTTTCCTAAATTCTACAAATGAATGGTGTGCTGACATTGCTCACTTTTTGACTTATGGAGAATGTCCAGCACATCCAAATGCTAAAGAAAAGAGGGCTATTAAATTATGATTTTCACAATATGTACTTTAGGATAATTCATTGTTCAAGAGGGGAATTGATGGAATATTTTTGATATGTGAAGAAAAATAACAATAGAAAAGGATGCTGAGAGATTTCCATGATCAGGCCTATGGAGGTCATTTTTCATCTATTATAATAGCTTAGAAGATCCTCCATGTGAGTTATTATTGGCCAACATTGTTCAAGGATGCAACAAATTGGGTCACAAAATGTGAGGCATGTCAAACCTTTTTGGATAGACCCAAATTGGCCACTCTACCTATCAAACCAGTAGTAATAGAGAAGATTTTTCAAAAATGGGGGCTAGACTTTATAGGCACTCTTAATCCTGATTCCAGTCATGGACACACAAATTTCTTGACATCTACCAACAACTTCACCAAGTGCGTAGAAGTTATTCCAGTTAAAAGAACCACTTCTGAAGTAGTATGTAATTTCATCGAGGAAATTTTGGTCAAGTTTGGAGTCCCAAATAAAATTGTTACTGATAATGTCCCAAATTTATCCTCTTATGATCTTATTGATTTATGTTATGGTTATGGGATATCCCTAGCACAATCATCTGATTATTATCCTCAAGGGAATGGGAAAGCATAATCAACTAACAAAAATTAGGTAACAATCATCAAAAATATTATGGGTGAGTCGTAGAGGAACTGGAACAAGAAGCTTTATAATTATATTTGGGAAGATAGGATCACACCCAAAAGAGCAATTAGGATGTCCCCATTTCAATTTTTTATGGGACAGAATACGAGCTTCCAGTAATAATGGAGTTGTCGGCATTGCAACTAATGAAAGACATTGAAGATGTAAATTTCACTAGCTCTATGGAGAAGAGGATTAAGTATCTGTAAAAGATGTATGAAGAAAGATTTCAGGTTCTAGATAGGATTTTTGCACACCAACAAAAAGTGAATAAGCTCTTTGATAGGAAATCTAGATGTTATACCCTAAATATTGGCTAAGTACAAGGAGACACGCACATGACCAATAAATAGAAGGTAGCTCAGGGAAAAGCACACAGGAAAAGGGTTTAAGAAGGGTTTAAATAAAATGAGGGTGTGCTCAGGAGGAAGAACAAGGGTTTAAAGGACTTAGCCATATTTGGCATCATGGAGTCACTTGAGGAAAAATGTGAGGAACCGACCAGGCATGATAAGTGGATAAGGTGCCATCTTGGAACCGTAGAGGCCAAGAAAAGGATATTCCAAGAAATGAATATTCCCAAAGGCATCATTACATTTAGTGGAAGGTTTTGCAAAGAAGATAAGAATTCGTCTATGCAAGACCACATTGACACTTGGAATGTGATCTTTTCATGATAAAAGTCATGGCGGTGGATGTTGATCCTATTTAAAGGAGTGTTTGGAACAAAAAAATGAGAGGGAGAAGGTAGTTTGAAGGTGCTAGAGGGTACAAGAGTTCTAAGAGGAGGGTAATGAGGTGTTGCAGAAATGTTAGGTAATGTTAAGGGTTTGGAGCTCATTATACTATGGTTTTAAGTTATTAATGATAGAATGTTGTAAAGGATATCATTAAGCATATGTATGGGTGTTAGGGTGTGTAACAAGGTTTATAATGGGGAAAAAATAGTTAGTATATATGATCGTATTAGTTTTGAGGGGTTAGATCTCTATCATTTGATGTATATGGTCTGAGATGACCCTTTTGAATGTAGTGTGGCTAAGAGAAATTCTTTAAAATCAATAGACATGGATCTATTTTGTACATCTTGTTTATGGGTTTAAACCCTCATGTTATTTGGCTTGTCATGACTTATATCCAGTTCCTTGTGCTTCATACAATGTTTATTTACCTTTTCTGATGCATTGATGTGTAGACCTGTTACTTATATCTTCTTCTTTTTAAGTAGATGTGTGTACTTCTATTTCAAAAATAATCCTCAATTAATTGCAAAAATCTCTTACAAATCTCACATAAAGGAGGGGCTTGGTGCCCTTGTGCACCTTGTGTGAGTGCCCAACATATGGTAGGTGATAGGTTGGTGCGCTTGGGGTTAGAAATAGGTATTGAGGTTAAAAAAAATTACTACATCTTGGTTTCATTCTTGGGACCTCTTTTGAAATAATTGTGAGAGAAATGTGTAATGACATAGCACTTAACCTTGGATAGTGTTGAAGCATGGCTAAAAAACATGGAGGATGAGTTTTCTCAAAGGTTCAGTATTGGATAATATTTTGATTGATCAAAATGGGTGGAGGAGAACCTATATCATGAACTCTATGAGACATTCTTTTGTCATTTCTAAGTAGAGTTCTATGAATGGTTCTCAGCATATGCATCAACCACAAGTTAGTACTATAGACCTCTTGTTTGGACCCACAAGGATTATTAGTGGATGTATGATGTTGATTTGATTTGGACCCATGTTGTTGATCATTGGTGGAGTAAAGTGTTGACTAGTTATACCTTGGAATACACTATTCCTACATATTCTTTCCAGGAGATTGCTAAGTTTGAGTTCTTGAGGGAGCCTAGAGGAGCATTCTTGGGTGTTACTCCATTAGCTATAAATATCCTAGTCATTAATTTTAGTTTTGAAGCCTTTCCAATGGTTAGTTAAACTCCTGCTAGGCATGGGACACAGAAGCTAGCATGGTAGAGGATGGTGGACCTTGTGGCGAAAATGGAGAGAGAGGAGACGCGGCTTAAGTATAATTAATCTCAGGAGAGGGAGTTGGAAATACATCACGAAGCTGCAAGAGTGATGGATTTATGTAGGAAAACATTTCAGGATGGATTTAAGGTGTACGTGGAGGACATGGAACCTAATTAGTTTGGGCTACCCAACCTTAGCAAGTGTGGAAGAGATACTCCCTTATCTTCTGGAGATATCTCATCACATGAATGAAGGAGGAGATCCATAGGTTCGCATCTTAACCCACATGGCAGCCAGACCCTTGTGCTTAGTTTTCAAGTTCCTGAGATAAGTTTTTATATTCTAGTTGGTAGCGATATTGGTAGTCGAGCGACACCTAGGAGATATAATTTTTGATTTGCTACATCTATGACTGCACAATAATTTCCTATGTTTGGAGGCATATTTCCTGGCATGACATTTAGACAAAGTATACGTACATAAAGCTTGGGTATCACGTCTGAGGGTAGTATGGGAAACACATCTAGGAGTGGTACAATATCATAGACTGTTAGCGCATAGTTTAGTGCGATAGTAGGGACACAAGGTGCAGCCACTTCAAGACCCTTACAAGCTATAGGAGGTGGATCTAGTGGGTCAAATGGAGTAGAAACTGGTGGACCTAGTGGACCTAGTGAATTTAGAAGATCTGGTGGGTCAGGAGGAACAGGCACCGATGGATCTAGTGGATCTTGTGGTGGAGGCAACACCGGAGGGAATCAAGGATCTAGATTAGGCGAGAAAGGGCCTCAACCACCTCAGCAAGTGTTATTTGAAATGTATTTACATTTTATATATTATAAGGGTGTTGAGGATGTTGTAGAGCATGTACACAAATGTGATTTTCTATGACACGAAAAGGGTATCACTACCCCAGAGTGCAAGGAAAGTCAATTTGCAACTACGTTGTAAGGGTGCACACATAGATGGTACTAGAAGTATGACCCTAACATGACAGCAGTGGATTATAATGCACTACGTAATGCATTCTTAACATAATTCCATATTCCTGAGTTTGAACAAAAGAGTATTAGCGTGTTAAAGGAGATAGAAAAAGGTATGGCAAAGAGTGGGCAGGAGTATGATGTGGATTTTAAGACTCTCTTGTGAAATTTTTCTTATCATATTCATCCCTCTCATCATGCTCAATGGTTGTTTTGAAGATTGATAACACCTTTCAAGATAGCACTTTCCCATAAAACCTTTGCAGATCCCCGTGAGGCCTTGGAGGCTACCTTGCGCACTGAGGCTATGGAAAGCATGGATACCGGTGTTACTCTATTTCTAGAGGCTCATATTTTTGCTGTGGCTAAACATCTAGAGAAACTATCAATGAATTTGGCTCAAGAGACTCATAGTGGCCTATGGTGCATGGATTGTAAGCTAAAAGGAAATACAAAGGATAGTTTTCCTCAGAGATCGGTGCCACTATGTCAATTGAGTGTGAAATTTTCCACAGAGATCATGATGCAAGTTGATTTCCATTTTGAAGTGCACAATCCATAAAAATGTGTCTTGCTATTATAATATTTACACTTCTACTACTCATGACACCAAGTATTGTAGATTGATTGAATAAATACATGATGCCATTGATATTGGTGTGCATCAGACCAGTGTTGTAGATAGCTCCAAGGATAATGGTCATCATTATGAAGGGCACATGGATGGAGAAGGTCGAGGTAGAGGATTTCAAGGAGGATTTAGAAGCCGTGGCAATCGCAGGGAGGAAGGAGTGAATTCCCTCATAGAGCCTGCTATAACTGTGGATCTACAGAACATTACAAGCTTGAGTTTATCGGTTTATTACAGTGCTCTTGGTGTGGGAAAAAGCACAAGTATGAGGAAAGGAATTGTTTCAACACATGATCCAGAAGTAGTGGAAGGATAAGGGTGTTGGTATGGTGATCATAAAGCATGTTGATCAAGATTGGATGCCAAGGGTGGCACAAGAGTTAGACTTAGAACCTGTACTAGTCACACCACGAGATGAGGCTATGCACGCCAGGGAGATACCAAAGAAGATACCACTAATTACAAGAGAATAAGTGGTACATGGCAAGTATTTGGACCTTACGTATCAAAAGGAATTTTATCAAGAAACCATAGATGTTATTAGAAGCCTACAAGGAGAGATCCAGCTCCTGAAGGAGTAGTCACGACAATTAGAGAAGAAGAAGAGTGTTGAGGCTACACAAAAGGATAAAGATGAAGTTAGGGAAGTATGTAAGATGCTGAGATAGGAGAATATCATCCCTCTATCAAGAGAGTGGCTGAGGATAAAATTACCAATTACCAGACGAGAGCATAAGAGGAAGGTTTTACATGTTAATCTACCTCCTCGCGGCCTTGACTATAATAAGGAGATTGCCTTGAATGTAGTTATTGATGGATGGCTTCTAATTAATATTCTAATTGACATGGGCACATAAGTTAATGTTCTCACCTTGGACATGTAGAACCAAATGGGAAGGCCCCCATTACAACCATCTTCAAATGTGATGTATATGGATAATAAGATAAATAAAATGCCCATTGGTGTTTTAAAGGATGCTATTATGACTATCCAATGGGTGAAATTCAATGGATACTTTGAATTTTTGGCACTTGCTGAGGTGGAAAACTTTCCAGCATTACTTGGGCACCCCTAGTGTTATAAGAATAATTTTGACTTATGTTGCAATAAAGGGTATATAAATTTTTAGAAGAAAGAGGAACATGTTATCATTCCTTTGATGGATGGAAATTCATCACCCTATACTAAGCCCTTAGGAGAAGAAGACCTAAATAAAATTGTGTGTACTATCAGGGACCCTAAGGTTGTGTAACCAACAAAAGAAGGCATTATTAAGTAGTAATATGCTCAATATATAAGTGATACAACTACTGTGGCATGTGACAATTGGGTGTACGACACATATGAGTTAGTCGGAAGGAAATTAAGAGGATTTGTGACAAGAGTAACAAAGGAACGCTTAGTCAGGTGCCTAGGAGGAAAATAATATCTAAGTTACACTAGGGGAGCTAACCCTGATGTTTTCTTGCAAGCAATAAAGACCTAGTGGATATGTGAGATCGAAAGGGGAAGTATGCTTAGCTATACTTTTCTCAAGACCACAGCACATTGGTGGGTGACCCATCTCGATAACCTTCTAGAGTGGCACGAGGTGAGAATTTCTTTCTCTGATAGGTTTCTCTGAATAAATGCACCTAATGTCATACAAGATTATCATAGGAAGGAACCCACCTCATTTCATGTCCAAGCATATGAGAATGCCTATATGGAAGGCACAAAATCCTTGCCTCCATATTTATTTGTAAATAAGCTTTACTCCACCTTATAAGGTTGTGCATGCACATGGTACATTCATTCAGAGTTGCACCATCAGATAGGAAACTGGTAGGAATTAACAGCTGACCTCCTTCAATATTTTTAGTATCAGAGTACTAAGCCATCGGTGGATAAGGCACTGCAAGTTGTTAAGCACCCAACTATGGGAGATAGTTCCATGGTGGAGGAAAGAGTACTGAAGTTGTTGGGTGAACCTAGCTTGGAGGAACTTTTTGATGAGGAAAAATAAGAGGAGGTACATCTTGAGCACACATGCATGGAAAAAGAGAAAGGAAAGTTGGTCTACATGATGGATGGTGAAAAGGTGGAAAAATTAGATGTTAACCATACTATCGGTATGCATGAGGTTATGGAAAGTGCTGATGAGAAAGTGCACGCCTACCACAAACCCCTGAAAACCAAGAAGGTTAACATTGGCTCAGAGGTGGAGCCGAAGGAAGCTAATATTGGAGATTACTAGACAAAAAGGAAGGTTTCAAAGATTATTGATCTATTGTGTGAATTCATGGATTTATTCCCATGCGATTACCATGAGCTTAAATGAGTTCACCACTCCTTCAGAGAAATGAATATCAAGTTAAAAGAAGGTGTGTGCCTAATTTGAAAGAGGCCTTATCTAATGAAACCAAATTTGCACGTCAAATTAAAGGATGAGATTGAAAAGATGATCACATCAGGCATAATTGAGGTTTTTGAGGAATCATATTGGATAAGTTTGATGGTCATCAAAATTAAGAAGGATGGGAGGATAAGGATTTTGCATTGATTACAGGGATTTGAATGGGGTGTGTGGCATTTCTCCTTTTCCAACCCCCTTCACCGAAGAGATATTGGAAGGAGTAACTGGGTGCAAGATATATTATTTCACTGATGGATTCTCAAGATATCATCAGGTTATAATTACAAAGGAGGACCAAGAAAAGAAAACCTTCACCACTGAATGGAGAAGTTTTTCCTATATGGTCATGCCTTTTAGAGTAAGAACAAGCATGTTGTGTTTTCACGCATTGTGGTTCAGGCATTTTAGGACTTCATCCATAAATTTCTACAAGTCTACCTGGATGACTAAACAGTTATTGGATTAGTGAGGGACCATCGTGACAATCTAAGGTTGATGTTTTAGAGATTTTGGTAGTTGAGTATATCTCTCAACATTAAGAAATTTATTGTTGCTACTCTATTTGGCACCCTGTTAGGAAATATCATATGTCAAGAAGGCTTGTTGGTGGATCCTGCCAAAGTTTTCATTATTATGGGATTGGGGGAGCCTACTAGCCAGAGCGCGGTGCGTTTATTCCTTTGGCTTATGAGGTATTACTGGAAATTTATTAAGGGGTATGAAAATATCACCTTGTGTTTAGAGGAGTTGTTGAAGCACAAAAGTACATTTCATTGGGGAGAGGTGCAGCAAATGGCATTTGAAAAATGAAGAATAGGCTTATCAACACACCCATATTATGCTTTCCCTCATGGGATAATCCATTGTATGTACATGTTGATGCTTCAGGGATGGTGATTGTAGTAATCTTAACACAACCTGGAGAGAGAATTGTTAACCATCCCTTATGATTTCCTAGTAGGAATCTAACCCTAGAAGAATAGAATTATACTACCATGGAGTGCAAGGCATTATTGATGATCTACGCGCTACAAAAATTAAGGAAGTATTTTCTAGTGATGCATTTTATCTTTTACATGGAACACATGGCATTAAAGTACTTGGTGAACAAGCCCATCTTACAAGGGTGCATATGCAGGTGGTTCCTATTTTTTCAGGAGTTTGAGTTTACAGTTGTAAATCTGGGTAAGAGTAATTTGGGGCCTGACCATTTATCAAGGATTGAATCAAGAGAGGATGCTCATAGCATTGAGGATACAATGTCAGATGTATAACTATTTAGATTACCATGCACACCCTCTAGCTTGAAATATATTGTTGTGTTTCTCAAAAGGGGTGTGGTGCCAGGTGGAATGAATAATTTAGAAAGGAAGTAGTTAGCCATACATGCCACGCACTATATGTTAATTATTGGAGACTTATACAAGCTACATCACGATGAGGTTTTGCATTTGTGCGTGCTTGAGCATGAACGCACTAAAATCATGGAAAAAGGCTCGTGGTGGAATTGTAGGGGAATACTATGCAAGGAATGAAACCACGCCCAATATCCTTCTAGCAGGATTTTTGTGGGAAATGGTTTATAAATATTATATTGAGTATTGTAAGGACTGTGACCACTGCCAGTGCCTAGGTAAACCAAGGAAAAGAGATGAAGTGCCATTAAGACCAATTGCCAGTGAAAATCCATTCAAGAAATGGGAAATTTAATTCATAGGCCCTATTTCTCCATCAACACAAAGGATAGGTTCCTATATCATTATATGAAAATATTACCTTACAAGGTGGGTAAAAGTGGTGCCTACAAGGGACTGCACAGCGGCAACAACAGCTAAGTTCTTGTGGGAAAATATAATCAGTAGGTATGGATGCCTGTTGAGCTTAACAAGTGATAGGGGTAGTCATTTCTTAAATGAGACAATTATAATTTTATTGGTAGAACTCATGGTGGCCCATCACAAGACTACGCATTATCACCCACAAGGTAATGGGACTGTTGAGGCATTTAACAAATTTATTTGATGAAAAAGGATCTTATATTATATTAATGCAATAAGATACAACATAGCTTTCAACAAAAAATTGGGTGGTTTGAGACTATTCCCCAAAACCAAAAACAAAGCTAGGGCGATCCTAGAATAACAAGATTCAAACTAGGTCAAGCGTAAGGGAGTGTAACCAAAAATTCATTACATAAAAACACTTTAAAAAAATAATCAAGTAGAAATAGAACAACATGCTTGAGGTAGGCAAATCCTGATTATCCAGCCATCCCAAACCAAATAGGTCATTTCCAACATCTAGAAGCTCTTAGCTAGTAGCAATTTATTCCTCCATGTCTACTTCCCCGTGCATAGGAATGACGAGGTTGAGGTGAGGAAATTTTTCAGATGGTGACATAGGTTGCGGTGGGTGCAAAGTGTCCTTTTGCAAAGTAGTTACAGAAGTAGAGCCCTAACCATGTTGGTGAGGTGAAAATCCCCTGCCTCACTGGTGATCCAATGAATGCAATGGAGAACCTTGGCCACAGTGGTGAGATTGTGAGTGACTACGATGATGTAACAACCCCGAATAGCATAGGGTCCAACTGAATGCACGATGTTGATATCACCTGCGCAGGCCACCACAAGATGAAGGTGAGGAGTGCTTAGTGGGAGACGGAGGCACTCAAGAAACTTTGTATGGGGCTTCCCCCCAATAGCATAGCAAAGTCTGGAGGTTATCCACGTCTAGTGCCACCTTGTTTTCCTGAAATTGAATCTGTAAAAGCACATTAGATATCACATAGATTTATTATAAATCGAGAAGATTGATCAACTATAGAATTAGCAAAGAAAAAATTATTTCTTTCTTTCCATATCCAAAATAGAATCTCCCCTCTAAAAACATGCCAAATCTCGGTGAACATAGGAAAATGTTTGGGATTATCTCCCGAGAGGATATGTTTCCAAGTGAAACAGTGGGGTCGTGAAGGGAAAAAATGAATGGATCTAGTTCCAGGAAATTTGAGCTTTGGGAACGAAGCAGAAGATATGTAAAAGTGTTTCCAAATGTCCATAGAAGCGGCAGTTGGGATTCGGGATCCAAATTTCAACAAGATGAGCCCTGATAGGAAGGAAAACCTTTTCCAGTAGAAGCATTAGCCCATAAGAAAGATTTGAGAAGTTTTTCTAGCTTCTGAATGGAGTCTTTGGAAGGAACCCAACAAGATGAGTACTAAACATGGGTGGCAGCAAGAACTTTATAACATATTTGGAATTTTCAAGCCAAGGATAAAGGCCTAGTGATCCAATATTCTAATTTTTTTGCTAACCTTTGAGTGACATAATGCCATAGTTCAACCCGAGAAGGCTTGAAAATAAAAAGGAATACCTAAATATTTTAAAATCTCACCATCTTGAAAAGTTTTCCAATCAAAGGTGGTAAGCCAGTCAGGTGCGGGAAGCAAATATTACCAGTAACATTGGGTTTTTCGCCACTTAATGGATAAGCCATAAGCTAGGCCAAAAGTATCCAAACATTCTATAGCATTTTGAATGTGTGTCTCATCCTCAATAAGCATAAGGAAGGAATATTCCACAAAATACCCATTGAGAAGCTATGAATTGGGCTCATCAGGCAGTGAGATTTCATAAACAAGACCCTGCACTTTGGCATGAGCTAAGAGATAACCAAAGCCTTCAGCCGCCAACACATACAGTGCAGGGGCAAGAGGTAGGCCTTGTCTGATATATAAGAAAATCCCAAAAGGATCTGATTTGAGGAAATTAATAGAAATTTGAGCAGAGGCATCTGTAAAAAGCATATTGACAGAATGAATAAAAATGGGTCCAAAGCCAAGGGCATGAAGCATGGCAAGAATGAATGGCCATTCAATCTGATCATAAGCCTTCTCAAAGTCAATCTTGATAAAAATTTTGACTTGATGAGATCTGCAAGCCCATTCCATGCCTTCCCACACCGTGATGATGTTATCCAGGATGAAACATCCTTGTATGAATCTTGTTTTCTCTAGCTAAAGAATAACAAGCATAATATTGCGTAATCGCAAAGCTAACTCTTTGGAAATGATTTTGTAGGAAACATTCAACAGCGTAATTGGCCGCCAACAAGTGATTTTATTTTGATCTCCTTGCTTAGGGATAAATTTAATGTTTCCCTTATTAATGCATGGACCTAGGGATTGGTTCTAAAATCCTTCAAGATAGACTTGAAAAATGTCATGCCCGAAAGAATCCAAAAGAGATTTATAAAATTCACAAAAGAATACATTGCAGCCCGCGCTTTATCATTAGTCATTTGCAGAGTGGCTTCATGGAGGCCTTCAATGGTGAGCATTATTTTTCAGATCACCTTCTGAGCCTTTGAAATCTTGCGTGGTCCACCACCCAAAAAATGGTCGAGAGAAGTAGAGGTTGGTTGAGCTTGAAAGATGAGCTTGTAATGGTGTACAAAGTCTTGTAACATAAGTTGTGGGTTAGTAATTAGAGATCTCTTTTCCATGATAGCTTGGAGTTGTTGAGAAGTATTTCTAGCTCAGAGAGAAAGAAAGAATTATTTCAAAACCTGATCTCCAATCTTGAGCCAATGCATCCAATCCCATATCTGAGCGCCTATGGAATTATATTTATCTATAATTTGGATTTGATGTCAAAGCGTTGCAACTTGCAGTTACAGAGCGTTAGAGAAGGAATCACCTTGAATCACCATCATCGCTAGGCTGAGAGTTGAGGTGTTAGTGGTGTATGAGTGTCACTGAAGTTTTTCCAACTATTGACCATAGATTCTAATAAATCTAGTAGTCCGAGTTAGCACATCTTCCCGCCATTATATCTAGCTGGCTTACATAGGTGGATGAAACCACTGAAAGTGACTTGGTCATGGAGCTAAATTCCAAACTTGTTTGATATGGTAGATAGTGGGGCCATGTTGCATAAAGGAAGTATTAAGAAATAATTGGCCTTTATGACAAAAGGGGCGTGCATAATGCCAACATATATGAACTTGTATAGAAGAGAATTCTAAAAGGAAAAATTCAAGCATGACCTCTACTAGCATAGAATAAATACTATCAAACTCAAAGAAATTTTGAGCTGACAGTATGGCTCTGTCAAGCCATTTAAGAACGTGATCTATCCCTCAACAAATATTATTCCACGTGTACCAAGCTGCAAAGGTGGGAAAGCAAGATGCATTAGAATAAAAAATCTTAATGTATTTCACATGAATTACCACGCTTCCCTTTCACTAGGTCTCAACCTCATAAGAAAGTGGCCAAATTTATCATTAGGGGATTCAACCATATTAAAATATCCACTTATTACCCAGTAGGCATAGAGAATTATTTGGCTATCTAGTGCCACAAGTTGGCCCTTTCAACTGCATCATTCGAGGCGTAAATATTTATGAGCCCAAAAGGGAAGCCATCAATATTAAATATGACCCATATGACACGGCTGGTGGGTTTGAAACCATGGTCAATTAATAATGGCCTCTGTTTGGGAGAAAAAATTTAAATTAATCCCCCACGTCCTACTTCATGATTTCTACAGAAAGCCAAGTTATTAAGCCATATGGATTTGCAAACCATCTGTAACTGAAAACCTATAATTTTTACTTCCTTCAAAAAACAAAATGTCCATGTTTTCACATCTTTATCGATTTTCACACACCAAATATTTACAACAAGATTTTGTAAGACCCCTAACATTCCAAGATAAAAATTTCATGGGAAACGTTGGTCCAGAGCCATATCCCCAAAATTTTGAATCACACGTTGACCAAGATTTGTGATGTGTGAAGAAAGGATTAGGATGACAAATTTTCTATTGTGTTATGGTCATATCAGACTACTTATAAGAGACTGAACAAGGCCACACCTTTTCAATTTGTGTTTGGCATGGAATTTGTGTTACCTATTGAATTCATTTTAACATCGTTGTGTATAACACACGCAAGAGGGTTAGCTAATGAACAAGCGCTCAAGGAGAGGATTGATAAGTTGATGCAGTTGGATGAGAGGTAGGATATTGTTCCCTGGAGTCAGAAAATACAAAAATCTAGGCAGAAGGCAAAGTATGATAGACACATAAAGAATAAGTAGTTTGAGGTTGGGAAGATGTTTCTCTTATATGATTTCAAGTTTTTACGTCATCCTAGGAAATTCCAAGTCCATCGGTTGGGCTCATACATTATATCCTATATACTTGATGTAGGTGCTTGTGAGTTATAAGCGCTGGATGGAGCACGATTGAAAGTAAATTTTAATTCAAGTAGGATAAATCCCTATTATAAATAAGTCTTCTTTGTGTTTATAAATTAGGCATTATTTCCAGTTAGCCTAGGATTTGCTCTAATTCAGTTTCCTTTCTTTTTGTTTCCCTTTCTCATTTTTTTGTTGGTTTTGTTGTTTTGTTGTGTGTGTTTTTGTGCACTGTTAGCCACTTATTATTTCCAAATTTTTCTATGCATAGAGGACCACGCATCCATTTTTGTGTGGGGTGGAGTGACGTGACAAGTGCTGAAAGTTATGGTTGTTAATGGCCCCAGTTGAAATATCAAATACACGTGGATTGGAAGATCACGCATAGAAAAGGTGAACATGACGAAAGGATGGTGTCAAAAGGATTTATAGAAACCATGTACAAGAATGAAAAGTGCAGGAAAAATATGAGGTAGGAGATGTCAAGAACTAGGATTAGGACTCAAAGGAAGAATGCCTTCAGCATTGTAAGCATGTGCATAAGAATCTTTGGTCAGTAAGGATTTTTGAGCGCTTGAAGGTTGCCAAATTTTTTCATGTAGGATTGAGCACGAAGGAAAAGCATTTAAGGTTAGCATTGGAAAAAAATTGCCTTTATTTTGAAAGTATGTTGGTAGGTGACATGACATTTATTGTGGAGAAAAGAAAAAGTTATAAATATAATATCAGGGGTACGTTATTCTTTACCTTGCATTCTAAGTTATCAAAGAGCTCTCGCGAAGTAGGGCATCCTTGCAAATAATTTTTTAGAATACTTGTTAAGATTTGTGTGTATATCTAGTTTAATCAGCAAACCAGAGTGGAAATGGGTACACATGTGTAAGCGGACAAGGTTGTGTAGAAGAATCCCATAGGTGTTACATCATGTTATAGGAAAAAGATTTTATAGGTTAGGGTTGTAAAGATAGGGCACGGGATTTAGAGTAATTTTGGAAAATGAGTGGAGCCATGAAGTTGAGAAGAGCTAGGATGAGGAGAGAGGAATAAGTTTTAATTAACTGACAAAGGAATGGCAGCAAGGAAAGTAGAAAATGTTTCACTGAAGAAGGGAAAGTGTGAAGGAAAACAGTCTGTTTCTTCTAGTTTCAATGAAGAATGGTACACAGAAATGCAGTACTTAGATGACGTATTACTTGGTAAAGAATGGGTGTCTCATATCCAAAATATGGTCGTAAGTGATTACAATCATAGAACAAGCACCACAGAAAATGAGATGACACTAGAGCTAGTGCAACCTATAGAAAAGAGGACACCAGATCAAATTTGTATCTATGACAATGAAGTAAAGGTGAAAATGGAGAAGGCTGGGTTGTTGTAACTCTATGAGTTTCCCTATTTCTACAATCCTGAGTGACTATACCAATGGTTGATGTCACACATGCATGAAGACCACTTCTATTTCATAGGTCAGAGGATGCGCATAACTCCCCAGTTTATTTCTATGTTTACTACCCTTATCTGTAAAGGAGAATCATTGGATGGTGATTTGGAAGGAAAAGAAGTAATTAAGAAGATCGTTGAATCATATGACTATAAGAAGGGTTCATGCTACTTTGACATTTCTGCAATCACTGACCCTGTGATGAGGATGGTTGTGCGATTGGTCACAAAGTTGAATGGGAAAGAGAGATTATGGCCACAATATCTCGGAGGGGACCATCTATAACCTATCAAATTTTATTACAGAGGAGATTATAAATGTCGCGCGTGATGGAGAGAAGATCAAGTTTGGTAATGTCATCCTCACTATTGTCTTTTTAGATATTGGAGTACCCGATGGCTCGGATAAGTTTGTTTGGGAATACCCGGAGGAGAAACCCTCCCCCACCAAGAGGTTTTAATAGAATACTTATGACACCATGATTTCCACTCATAAGGCATGCCTAAAAAAGTGGTATAAGTAGATGTGTGATGCATTTGGGGTTAAATGGAGAATACCCAAGAAGTTTCCTTCATCATTACAAGAAGAGAGTGAGTTCACCGTATACCAACAATTTTGTATCAGAAAATTTACTTTGATAGATGGCACCAATATTCCTTGGTGCAAGTTTCCTTTCTCCTTCATGGCATAGTACTTCCAGGCTAGGGTCAATCAATTCAAAGAGGCTAAGAACATAGGTTTGATCTAAGTGTAGTAGATCAAGCTTACCGTGAGTTGTGAAAGAATTTAATATACCCCAAGAAGCACGCCTATGTGGAGAAGTATGTCTCCCATGACGTGCACATGTTGAAACCAGTAACATTTCCTTTTATAGGGAGAACAACATCATGGGTGTATTTCCTCCTAAGTCCTAAGTATGAAAAAGGTGATTATGTTGAATATAATGTCTCCATTTCAAAGGAATCCACCGTGAGGAAAAATGTTGTGCCAAGGAAAAGAGAAAGAGAGGAGGCTCTTGAGAAAAAGGTGTCAAGAGCACAGACATTATATATAGTAAGGGCATAAGATTCATGCATGGGCACAAGTACTTGTGTTCACTGGAAGAAGTCTCCCATTATAAAAGAGTCAATGCATAAGGAAGAATCACCGGTAAGAGAAGAGTTTCCTGAGAGATAAGAAAAAGATAAGTCCCCTGTATTGGAGTCACCAATAAGGAAGAAGCAAAGGGTGAAAAAAGGGTTGGACTCAAGAGAAACAGAAAGCATGGAGGCCGACAAGGGAGATGAACACAATGAAGAGCATGGTGAGGCTCAGAATCATCTTACGTACGATGTACACAAGTCATTTGAAGAAGGAAATGAAGATAGGGATGAGAACGAGGAAAGTGCTTATGACAAGGGGGGAGTGAGGAAGTTAACATGAAATATCAGAAGACCCCGACCCTGACCAGGGAGCAGATGGATAAGAATGTAGAGAGAGAGGTGTTAGGTACTATCCAACACTTAGTGGAGAAAGAAGTAGAGAGAAGCACAGAATAAGTGCTGAAGAAAACTCAGGAGAGAACAAGTGTAGGAAAGGAGTATGGAAACATGGGAAAAGACCCCAACTTAGTAGTAAGCTTCCCTACGAATAGCACACACAAGTGGGAAGGGCATAGTAGTGGCCTAGGAACATGTTATGAATGATATTAATGATTCAATAAAGGTACTGCACATGCACTTCCAAAGTATTGTGCCCATCGACCAACTTGTCGCTTGGTCTTCTTTTGATGAAGAGGGTGCATACTCGCACACGAGAAAAATTATATCCTGGGCTTTTGAGTCCCACATTGATGAGCCCAAATTCGAGGTAAATTGTGATGCATTAATGAAGACAATAGATGCCAAGGGAATAAACCCTCTTGTAAATGCCCCAGCAACTGTTAGATGAGAAAGTTTGCAACACACTCAACAAAGCATCGGTGGAGGTGGAAACAAGACTCTTTGACATAAATGATATAATAAGGGTCTTGGAGGAGGAGCTTGAGAAAAATAATTAGGAGATAATTGAGGGGTACAAGGAGATGAAATAGAAGGAATTTATCAGTGTGCAGTTAAGGGCATGAACTGGGGGATGAAAAGGAAAAGGTGCACGAAGTCCACAAGAAGATAAAGGCCATTTCATATGCCCATTATATTGAAACATCTGGACCTGGCCCTACCTGAGTAGAAATACAAGTCAATCTTACACTACATGGAATACTTGAACCACATCCTCACCATGCAAAGGAGACCACTCGCAATAGAGTCGACAGAAGATGTGATGGCACACCAGAAGGAGGAAGAAAAGTAGAAGATTGGGGAGATTGTGACTTGATACTCTGAGCCCCTTACTGCAGTAAATACTACCTCTCAGATGGCTGAAGTTGTGTATGAAAACTGTGTTGATAGAGATTAGGGTAGTAAGCATATTGGTTGCTACACATGACGTGGATCTGAAAGAAATTTAGGAAAAGAACAAAGGCAATAGGGCGGAGCGCGATATGATCCTAGCTAAAGTTGAGAAGAATTTGGAAGCAATTGAAACCTTGTAAGGTTTGATTAATAATGGGCTGAAGTAATTATACCACCAAGTCACATGCAGGATGGATGTGCTAGGCGATCTTATGAAGCAACTGGAAAGCATTGTAGATATTCTGAAAGCTAAGAGTGATGAACTAATTTTTGATGAAGTAAGCCCATTGATGGGTGACATACTTAAGAAGGCATAGGGAGAAGTAGATACTTAGGAGAAAATTTAGGCATCCGCGAAGGACTTCCCACTCCTCATGCAACAGTAACATATTCTTCCATTCTTCCATTCTTTATTTAGATTATTTCAATTCCACTATTCTTTATTCTTTGAGGGAGAAGAATGTTTCCAAGGATGGAGAACATGTGAAGTGTGGGGTGATTTTGGACCCTAAATATTGGCTAAGTACCAAGAGGTGCGCACAGGACTAGTAAATAAAAGGGCACTCGGGGAAAAACACACAAGGAAAGGGGTTTTAAGAATGGTTTAAGAGAAACCATGGCCCGCATGAGAGGAAAAACAAGGGTTTTAAAGGATTATCCATATTTGGGATCATGGACTCACTTGAGGAAAAATGTGAGGACCTAACTAGGTGTGATAAGTAGATAAGGTACCAGCCTGGAACCTTAGAGGCCAAGAAAAGGATATTCTATATAGGGAATATTCCCAGAGGCATCATTACAGTTACTGGAAGGTTTTGTAAAGAGGAGAAGCATTCAGCTATGTAGGAAACACATTGACACTTAGCATACAATCTTCTCATGAGAGAGAGTCATGAAAGTGGACACTTATCCTATTTACAAGAGTGTTTGGGACATAAACATGAGAGGGAGAAGGTAGTGTGAAGGCACTAGAGGGTATGGGAATGCTAAGATAAGAAGGAGGGTAACGAGGTGTTACAGAAATGTTAGGTAATGTTAAGGGTTTGGAGCTCATGATGTTAGGGTTTAAAGTTCTTGATGCTATAGGGTTGTAAAGGATATCATTAAGCATGTGTATGGGTGTTGGGGTCTGTAAAAAAGGGTTATAATGGGCAAAGCATAATTAGGATCTCTGATCATATTAGTTTGGAGGGATTAGATCTATGTCATTTGATGTATATTGTCTGAGATGGCCCTTTTGAATGTAGTGTGGCTACTAGAAACTCTTTTAAATCAATATACATGGATCTATTTTGTACATCTTGTTTATGGGTGTAAACCCTCATGTTATTTGTCTTTTCATGACTCAGATCTGGTTCCTTGTGCTTCATACAATGTTTATTTACCTTTTTTGATGCATTGATGTGTAGATTTGTTAGTTATATCTTCTTCCTTTTAAGTAGATGCGTGTACTTATGTTTCTGCAAATAATCCTCCATTAATGGCAGATCTCTCTTGTAAAGATTACATAAAGGAGAGGCTTGGTGCCTGCACACGCCTCACATGAGCACCCAACATATGCCTATTGATAGGTTAATGTGCTTGGGGTTAGAAAGAGGCATTGATGGTAGAATTTATCCTAGTTAAAAGAACCACTTCTGAAATAGTATGTAACTTCATCAAGGAGAACATTTTGGTCAGGTTTGGAGTTCTAAATAAAATTGTTATTAATAATGCCCCAAATTTCTCCTCTTATGAGCTTATTGATTTGTGTTATGGTTATGGGATCTCCCTATTACAATCTTCTGATTATTATCCTTAAGGGAACAGGAAAATAGAATTAACTACAAAAATATATGGTAACAATCATCAAAAAGCTTCTAGATGAGTCACAGAGGAATTAGCACAAGAATCTTTATGATATTATTTGGACAGATAGGATCATGCCCAGAAGAGCAATAGGGATGTCCCCATTTCAAGTTTTTTATGGAAAAGAATCCCAATTTGCAGTAACAGTGGAGTTTTCGGCATTACAACTAACGAAAGCCATTGAAGATGTCAATTTCACCAGCTCTATGGAGAAGAGGATTATATATCTACAAAAGGTGGATGAAGATGGATTTCAAGTGGTAGATAGGATTTACGCAACCCAGTAGAAAGTGAATCAACTCTTTGAAAAGAAATCCAGAACCGGGGACTTCCAGATTGGATACAATGTCCTACTCTAGGACAAATGACGTGAACCTCAAGGAATTCATGGTAAGTTTGATTCTCTCTGGCTTGGTCCTTTTAAGATCAGGCATTTCATTGGTGAAAAATCATTTTACTTAAGCTATATGGATGGAAATTCCCTTTCATTTCCATATAGTGGTCAATATTTGAAGTTGGTCCATTCCTAGGTGAATAGGCAGTCCCCTGTACAGTCTTGTATAGTTCTCATTTTTGGCTTGTGTTGATATCCCTTTGTTCTAGTTTTCTTCTATATTGTCTTGTTTCTAACTCTATTGCCCAATGGAATCTACACTTCTATTTTTCTAGAGACTCTGATGTCTTTTTTTCCTACCTTGTGCCAAGTCATCCTAATTCCCAGAAAGATCCAGTTGTTTTCACGTACCCAAAATATGTGTATTTTTGCAAAAATTCCAAAATTTTGAGTAGGTCCTCTATTTTGAGGTCTTTGTTTGCCTTTGTGAAGTATAATGGTAAGGGAAACAAGTCTCAACAGTTAGTCAATTTTCAAAAAACATGATTTTTTACTTTCTTTGAATTGTGGGTATTGCAGGTTCTAATGTCATGCATGTCCCATGTTCCTTTGGGCCCCTTGTTCCCCGATCCCCCACCTTTCTCGCATCAATTTAATCTTCTTTGTTTTTTGGAGTATCAGCATTTTTATGAAATTTTGACCCTTGTGCTTCCCAACCATCTCTTCCATGCATCCCCATGATAGCCACAAGTCTTGTCGACCCACAACCTATTCTTCAAATTTTCCTAAGCCCCCTTCATGTTGCAGATTTTTGGGCCGGCAGGGAGATTGCATCCTTCTGTTCCATAGACCATTTGTGCATAGTATGAAATTTTTGGCTTGTCTTTTCCTTGTTTTCCCAGGTGCGGTTTGGCCCCCAATTCTTTGCAAACCTGCATTTGCCACATTGTAGCCATTTATTTTACGTTGCAGAAACTTTGGCCTTCTGTGTCCCGAGTGTGACATATAGTATTGGGCATTTTGTGCTTCATTCCTTAGCCATATCTACAATATATATGCATACTTATACATCCATTGTTCCAAGTGATTTGTTTCCCATTGTCCATTAAATTCCTTCATTAATACCCCACCATCGACCTTCTCCAAATGGGGTATTACCATTGCAACTTTAGTCCAATCCTTGTGCATTCCGGTCAAAAGCTATCCTAGCTGTAGCGTGATCCTCCCTTGGTCATTTTAAAAAACTTCAAAGTAGATTTTGTTCTTGAAAAGGTTGTTATCCTTCTAGTGATCAAATATTGAGTTTTCCATAACCTTCAGCAAGAATCTTGAGCTAATTTGGTCCTATTCCCTACGACATTACCCTTCTCAAAAGGATCATTCTCCTCAATAAATCATTTTTTCTCAACCCTTTTTTCCATAATGAAGATGCATTTCAAAGGTCATGAGCATCTTTCCTCTCTTGAGACTTTTATACCCAACATAGGGGACACCGATCTACAACATCTGGATTTTAATGATTTCTGGGCACGAAGTAATGATGTCAATCCTTCACCTATGGATCAAATCATCAAGGACTGCAGGATAGCTTAGACTGGAGGATTTCCATTCTCGGTCCAATGTGCAGATACAGTTCTAGCCTATGTCACCCACTTCGACCCTAGCACAAAAGAGATCATAGACCCCCAAGTCTAAGTGATTGCCAAGATGGATGTATGATGTATCAATTCTTCCCTTAGGATTCCATTATTTTAAGATTCAAGTTTTCTCACTTTAGAACAAGATCAATAGTTATTTGATCAAGATCCTAAAGAGTACAAACACATGGTGGCTAGGTCCTAGTTCAAGGTCCCAAAGAAAGGAGCTTTAGGGTTTCCCAGGGCTTTATACAGAAGTGATTTCAAGGAAGATATTTCAGACATCATCACTCTTTTGGCTATAATTATGGCACTTCCTATAAGTAATGAGTTCCATTTTTGGATTTTCCCATACATAAATATCATATGTGAAGGAAAACAGAATTTGAATTGGGAAGAAATCATTTGTAATAATCTTAGTGAACATCTAGCCAATGTTTAGAGAACCAAGGTCTTCCACATGACCTCCTACTTGATGTATACTATTGGGGCACATAGAGAATGGTCAGGTTTCTCTCCAGAAGACAATATGAAGAATGACCCAGTATATGAATATGACTCAAAATTTACTCTAAAGAACAATAATCATCTTTTCAAGAGATTTAATGATGCCTTCACTATGTACATTGTTCATATTTTTGAGGGAAATACAACTGAAAGGTTCTCTGTTGAAGCCAAGTATTTGAATTCCATCTATGGAAACTTCTACATTCATTTCACGAAGTTCTACTATACCCAGTTATAAAGTTTTGAAGGGGCCTCCTTTAAGCTCCCAATGTATTGTAGTGACAAGATTTCCCTAGTGGAAATTTGTAGGCGACTTGATAAATTTCATACAACTTGCAAACAAAAGAAGATAGCTGGTGTTCAATTTCTAATCACTCTAGGTAATTATACCTACAAGACTGCCTTTAGATGCACAAAATGTTGAAAGGATAGTTGTTTCTTTCAATTTTCATTTCTTTCAAAAAATAAATTGTTTTTATATTAAAGGGTTCATCACCAATAATTTTTGAATGCCCTTCCATCACCTCTCTGATGTAGAAGACTATTAGGCAGATTTCTCAGATGATTATGAGGTAAGAAGAAGGTACTATGTCCGGCTCTCTTTGCATAAAATCAAATAATTTGGAATCTATAAAGTACCAAATGAATTGCAAGATGATGATGAAGATTTACAGTCACTGGAATTCACCAAATCTATAAGGCACACTCCTATTAAAACCGTTGAATGGTTCAAGAAGGAATAGGATAACTTGTAAGAAATTATCAACCCATTCTTGGTAAGAAATAAGGTTTGGTTTGATAGGAAAATGAAAACATATAAAGTGGGTAGACGGTTGTCTCCTTCAAGGGATGTTTCCACATCCCAAAGAAAATTTCCTTCTGCAACACTTGAAGCACACATTTAATCATCTCCTTCTCCTCTTGAATCTTCAACCTAGGTGTATACCAAGAAAGGAAAATCTAAAAAGGCTAAGAAGGAAGAAGAATTGATTGAAGAAGAAAATACTCAACTCTTTTCTCCCAAACATACAGAGATAACCATGGTGGTTGAACAAATCATTGATATTTCAGAGGAAGGGAAAGAATAAAAATTTCAAGAGGAATAAGGGATTAGTCGAGAAGGAGGGAGCATCTAAGAATGAGGAAAAGGTGGAAGTAAAAGAAGAGAATGTGAAATCAAAATCTAAAACAACAAGTACTCCAGAGACTCATGCCAAAGAGATGCCAGTTTCTAGCATTGGAACATCTAACATGGAAGTGTCAGTTGCATAAACCCTAGGTTTAATGAGCATGCTTGCATTAGGTCCTCTTTTTCCTCCTCCTTCCAATACCACTTTCACTTAGGTTCAACCATTTTTTTATTATAATAAGAGAAAGGCTTCATCCCAAATTTTTCCCCAAAATTTGTTGTTGTAGCTACCTTATTGGGCACCACTCCTTCTCCATCTGCCAAGAAAGCCAAAAATACTTTCAAGGTTGGTGTCTGATTCTAAAGGCCAATAATTCTTGGAGATTTCCAAATCTAAGGTGGAGAAAGATGAGAAATATTTGGTTTTGAATGACTTAGAATTGACAAGGATACCATTGGGTGAGTCCACTCCTAAAAGTGAAGTTCACAATATAAATAATATTGTGTCAAAGGTGATTGAAAGAGTTGAAAAGGGTAGAAAAACATAGGATGAACTAGAAAATAAGTACAAATCCTTTCTAACTTCATCAGGTCCTTATTGGCAAGTAACAAGGTGTTGGATTCATCTCCCTTAACTCTAATGCCACCACATATTGTCTTGAATAATGAAGAGGTACAAAACATCAAGGACATTCACAAGCATGGATCTTATGGAAAGGCAATAGAAGCAATGGTGGATGAAATGTTAATTTCTGGTCTGAATTTCATAGAGGAGGTATATAATTCCTATGATAACATTTATTCAATACAACAGAGGCTCACCTCAACTACTACAAACCTGGAGAAAGAGCTCAAGATGTGGATAGATTGTATACAAGATCTGAGACAAATGAGCACTACTAATGAACACATTCTTATTGCAGTTGGGAGATTTGATGACCCAAAGAACAATATGTCCAAGAAGTGTGTTTATAATGTGAATTGGAAAATAAAGGTTCTTAAAGAGGTGGTTGATGAATTGATGATTTCATTTCAGAAGGGAGAGGATTTCAAAACCTTTGTGTTGAATGACTTTCGAAATGTTCATTTTCAATTCTTTAAAGAAGACTCTGTCATTTGAAATACAGTGCAGGACATTAAGTCAGAATTCAAGGCACTCATCAAATAAAAGCTCTTCAAATTTGACACCATTACTAAGGAGAATATGAAAGAAGTATGTGCACTACAAGCTGCAATCATCAAGGCAAACAAAGGCTTCTCACATAATTCAAACTTCTGGGAAGAGATGGAAGGTTTCTTGAACAGCTGGAAAAATGCTACTACCAATACCACTATTCCCTGAGGCATGGAGATAGTTGGATAATTGCTCAAGTTCAGAAATATGATACTCAAGATGGAGACTGTGGTAGCATCCTCTTCATATGTTCCCTCGACTAGTGCATGAACCTTTCTTTTTATTTCTCATATATTTGAAAGTTGGCATTGTATCTATAATGTAATTTGTGATTACGGCCAACTTAAAAGATATGATACTGTTGATTAGGGTGTTAATGCTTAATTAGAAGAAAGAAAACTAAAGAGACTCAAGTTGTAACTATTAGGGTGCCTATAAAAGGAACTTACTTCCATTGTAAAGGGGCTAGATCTTTTATGGTGGGAATGTAAAGAATACATAACCACTAAGGATCAATACAGAAGAATGTCTTCCATCTCTATTCTTTTGTTCCATCTCTGTTATCTACTTAATGAATGTTTATTTTATATATTTGGATATGAAACTTTATGTTCACTCAGTCGATGTTATGCTTTGAAATTTTTGTCTATTACATATATGTTGTGTATTCAGATATATATATAGATTCATATGTTCTTGAAATTCCATGCATGCATAAGTAGGATATTACTCTGCAATCTACACATCTGAAAGTGTTGCCATCTCCATTTGAAAGACCATTAATTCTTCTAGATAATTTTCTCATGTATTGAGAATTATTAAGTAAGGATACATTCAATGCATCAAGATCCTCATTCAGATTATAGTAGTTTGTACATTGTAAATGAGCAAGTTTTTTCTTTTTGTTTGGAGAATAAGGGAACCCCTCCCATAAAGAGGAGGTATTGTTGTCCCTTAAACTGTTGCTTTCAATGAAATTCAAATTTTCCAACCAACATGTATGGCATCTTATGATCATTATTATGAGGGTCATGTGATCCTATCACTAGGATAGACAGATCCATACTTATCTAGCATTATATGATGGCTTCATATATCCATATTGTAAGGAAATACTTTAATTTGGTTTTCAATTGAAGGAATTTATGGGTTTTAGTGTTTGTGATTCATAGAGAATTCTATTCATACTTTCTTTTAACTTTTAAAAAATTTATGTAATGTTTCTTCCTTGAATGGGGAAAATTTTGGTATTATATAGGATAACTCACATTTAGATTTTTTAAAATAAATTAAAACCCAAAAACTAGTTATGGCTTGGTTAAAAAAACAAAGGGATGAAGAAAACAAGTGTTAGCTTCCATTCTCATGTTGAAAAATGGAAGTACGGTAGTAAATGGATGGGATGCTACTCAATCAAATATATAAATAACTATTAGTTTTACATGTATGTTACAACTAAGAAATGGCCTCATACCCTACACATATGTTGCACAAAAGTTTATTTAAAGTGTGTTGTGAGTACACTTGATTCTCTTTGAGATAAGTCCTATATTTTCTAGGTTTTTGTCAAGATCCTTTGATAGTTTAGCCTTTCATGTAGAACTTGCAACATCAATTTTTATAATTTTATTAAAAAGTGGCATATTTACATTTTAACATTTTAATGTACATTAGAATAAAATCATACTAACACAAGGAATGCAATTAAATTTATTTAACTATCATGTGTGCATAGTGGGATAAAATTCCCTCTTGCACTTTTATTTCTCTGTACCGACAACATTTTATTAGATAATCATATGTGTGCAACCTATTATAAATAAATAATCACCACTTGTGTGTTATGGAAGGAAAACAAGATCATGTATAGATTCTAAATTCTAGTTACTTAATAAATTTTGTATAAAACTTTCATAGATAAATCTAAACTTGTCTTTCACAGTAATATTTTCTATATTCAATTGATATTTTTCTTCCATAAAAATTAAATTTGAGTTTAAGAGGATTGAAATATGATATTTTGATCCCACGTAAGAGTCTCCTAAACTTTGTGTTCTGTACACTCTCATCACCCCTCAAAAGAGATTAGATCATGAAATCATTCAAATTAAGCATACATGCACATTCATATTTTAAATTGAACAACATATTTTCCAATAAACATATATCTCTTTAAAACATTACTCAAATTTTAAACTTTATGTATTGTATATTTTATTTTTCCAAAGTAAAGATGAAAAAATATATATAGATTTACAATTCTTGACTTGGTAGAATTTCCTTGTTCTTGCTATAGTAATTACAAAATTTTAACTAAAATAATAACAATTGACATGTCACTCACATTAATAATCATGATTCCATTTACAACATTTGTGTATTCTGACATTTGAAACCAAATTTGCATATTCTAATCTTTTGTCAAAACATATTTTCAATTTCCATGATTTTAATATAATACAATTTTTCTCTTCTTATACATTGTTTGTTTTACAACTTTTTAAATGTGAAGATACATGTTTTCAAAAGGTAAAATAAGGTTAATTTGTAATTTACATTTTCATTATATCAATTTATTTTTAGATCTCATGAAATATAACAATAATTAGGTAATTATGAAGAGTTGGTACTGATATTGGTCCATTGCAAGATTCATTGTTTGTAATTTTTCATTCATATCATAATGTTGGAGGTTCCCTATTTGATAAAGAAATTGTGATCACACCAACATATCCATCAATTGGATGATTTCTATAAATCAGTGATTGGTAATTTAATTAAGGTAATTTTAACAAGATGAATCATATTGTAATTTGAACATAGTACTTCTCGTAATACTCTTAGATCTAAGCAATTTGTATGACATTAAAGATAGAATACGTAAATAACAATATGAAACCAATATCACACACAATAGGTAGGTTAAAAATATTGAAGAAAATGAAACAAACAATAAAAAAACTGATTATTTCATAAAGAATCCATAGCTAATCCCTAGGAGGCTACAAATAATGCCAGTTCACACAAAGTGTAGATACCATATTTCGGGTGACCGTTACCAAAATTATTTGTATCTGAGCTAAGATGGTAAATAAAAATATCCTTTTCTCTTCTCAACAATATATTAGGATATAAATAGAAGAGCAATCCAAGGTGAACATACAAGTGAAGATAGAGTATATTAATTAGCATACTAGTCTTGTATATACACTACAATAACCCAAACTCTACCAAAGACAGACAATTTTGAATCATGTGCCTAGGTTAGGGGAAATGGCTTACTAGGACCATAATGTCATACAAATATATAACGACACAAGTACCTACCAAATGTTTAAGCTAGGCTTATAAACCAAAAGGTAGATATGAAAATGGTTTATAATAAGAATAATGTAATAAACAAGAATATGCTACTCTACCATAGTTTATAACATGATACATCAATCAGAAATAAATAAAACCATTAATTTGGATCAATGAAAAGGATGGTTAGCAATCTACTTAGCTTCAATAAGATATCATCGGCTCATTTACCATCCTATAGTTAATAGAACTTTATGAGAATTTTTTTTTGCATGGATCAAAAGAGGTTTAGGAAGAAGATCACTAACCAAAACACATTTATGGACTCCAAAATTTTGGCAATAGTTGTTTTTGCAAATCATATTCTTGTGTCTCCTAGTGACTGATTGCTCCAATAGAGACCTCTAAGTATAAGCTCCTCTATAATATAACTTTTAATACTTTTAAGGGAAACTTTGGTGAGCAATTGTAAACTGATATACAATGATATAGAAAATGGTTACAATGATATTGGAAATATCTAATGGATCTCCCCTTCTTCTAAGTTCTAAAAACTGAAATGATGATTGATCTCAATTTCATAAGTATTCCATTCTTTCCTGAAGATGTTGACATCATCTAGGTATAATCCAAATCATGGGAATATATAGTGACCACGGTCTATAATTTAATCATGTTGGAAGAAAATAAAATTAAAGAAACTTTGAGTGAGTGCTAGGAAAAGGAATGTTTTCCACAAATGAGTGCATTCTTGTGGCTAGATTCTAAAAATATAATTGTAAAATAGAAAAAGACAACAAAATTTGGGGCTGCATGGTCCCATGATTTTCTCTTTATGCATCAATGTTGAAGAATATATGGATTACCTACTTCTCTGTTTCCTCGTTGTTCAGGAGTGTTTGGACTAGTTTTGTCAAAGGATAAAGCTCATATGGGTACTCCCTATTGATATTTCATCAACATTGTGCTCATGGCCCTCCTTCCATTCTAAATATTGATTTTCATCCATTTGCATTTGTATCCCGTCACTCTTGATATGGCATATCTAGTGGCAGCAAAAATAATAGAGCTTTAGGGGAAATACCTAATTTTAGTACCATACATTATTTATCTACCCCTCACATTTTCACTCAAATCATTAAAATTATCTTATTATTCCTAAAACCATATGATTACCCTTGTTAAAATCACATTTTACACTTATTAAAAATCTATTTCACTCACCTAAACCACCCTAACCACCTAAAACTCATCCTAGCCCATTTTCACCCTAACCATCTTACATCTTGACATTCTCAACCTCTTCCTAACCATATTGACTAGCCCCCGTGCAAAATTTAATCATTTTGGAAGTTGTTAAAATCACTTTCAAGTGGGATTCCAATGATTCTTAACTAATTGTCAGTGATTAAATAAGCAACATCAAAATTATTGAATTGTATCCTTAGACGTTTGCAACAAAGTTGTGGTTCTCCAACAACCTAGGAGACATCACTGTGTTGATATTGAAATGTTCAACATCCTTGTCACAACCTTGGAAGCTCCATAATATTTATAATAATCCTATGACATCATTTTCAAGCATTCATCAGAAAAGGTAAGTCCTTTTCCTTTGTTTCCATATTCAAATTGTCAATATGTCAAATTAGAACCCACACCAAGTCATAAATCACTTGTTTGATATCTAAGTTGCATCCTCTAAAAGAATAAATCCTTTTCACAATAATCATGAGTGATTCATCTGAATCATCAGCAACCATACTGAATCACTAATAATCCATGTCATTTCATCACGTTGTTCACATTTACAATTAAGAGATCAATTATTTGTTGTTTAGTCTATCTATTTTAGAGTTATTTCTCTTTTTAGATGATTGTACAAGATCAGACACATCCATTTATAAGAATATATGACCTCCCCATTGTTTCAGAACCACTAGTGTGGGAAAGATTCGACATCACACATGAACTTAGTCTTTGTGTCATCTCCCTAACACCAAACATTGAAGACATTTAATATCGGGTTGAAATCATATGTGAAGAACAAGATGTTTCTCAACAAGCATAGTTTAATTACTTCTTGGATTTTGAGCTTGTCATAACCCTCACCTGGGAAACCTATTACATGTGGTATGATCTCTCTATCCATTTATATTTCTAATCATCCTCTCATTGTCAATTATTTTCATATCACCAACATTTGATTGTAAATGAGTTGACACCCTTCAAGGAAACCCTTTGGTTCCTGGGATCGACCTTTTCCTAGCAACTCTTCATATCTTTATCTAATAAATGTCTTATATATGCATATTTTTGTACATATAAGTTTCTTTCATTCCATGGAAGCATGAGTCCCACACCCATTTTTCATCCACACTTTTTAACGTTGCATTGTCGATGCAGGTATCGCTAAACCCTTTTGTCTTTTATTTTTTTGGGTTTTTTCATATAATTAAGGAACCAAAATTCATCATAAACAATTTGTGACCTATTTAATTAACATGTTCAAAAATACTATGTCATAAACATTTTTGAATTTCATTTGTACTAGCACCCCTCTTTCAACTTGGGTCATCAAGCTTATGAATAAATAGGTTATCCTTCAGTTGTATCTTGTTCAGGGGTATGTTGTATTAATTCCATTTCTGAATGAATTAAAAATTATTTGTGCCAAATAGTTCCCCCATGACTCAAAAAAATTCAAGATAAACTATTATGGGGGCCTCAGAGGTTAATTCTAGGTCCTTAGGGGAAGGATGTGTTATCAAGGATTAGTCTATCTCCTTTGATTCACCCTAGTTCTTTCCACCTCACTGATGGTTTTTACAATGCAACGAAAGCCTCTACATTAGTTCATGGTCTTCATCTTGCTCATAGATTTTATATCAATAAAATATGTATTAAGGGGAATCCATGGTCATCAAGAATGTTGTTAGTCTAGGAAATCCAAGACATGGTGAATTGATAATATTCTTGGAAAATTTCATCATCTTCTCTCCCTCTTCATTGAGTGAAGCATTCGACAATGTTACCGAGAGGTTAATAGGGTGGTGGAATTCCTATATAATCATGGAGTTTCCAAAATTATTGATTATTTAGTTGGCAACATGGAAAAACCATGGCATCAACTTTGGAAGCTATTACTTCATGATTTACCATCAACCTCAGTAAATCATCATTTAAAAACAATTTCTCCATCACCATCTCGGGTTATGATTGAGATTTCGTGGTTTGATTGTATTATCTCTCCCACATGTGTTACACATTCATAGATCGAGGATACAAGGCTTCTCATATTTTCCCTTCCCATTTTATTGTTGGATTATGAATTTATAATCACTACCCTAATTTTATAAATCTCTAAACTAATCTTGTCTTTCTTTGTTTCATGTTTGAATACAATCAATGAGAAACCTGTTGTTTCAACAATTCAATTTGGATAGCTCTATAAGAGATTTACTAAGTGAACTTTCAGAATTTCATGTTAGTTAATATGATACTAAATAACACCCATATTTCATGTTCTAACTCTCAATAGTTTATTATTAACACCCCTTCCCAATACAACACTCCTATTATAAAACACCCATTATATTACAAGATATTTCATATACTTGTTATCTATGAAAAATTTGATACCCCTTATTATTTGTATCTCTTTCATGTTGAATGTGTTAAGCATGTGTGTATGGTGAAAGAATAGGAAAACATAGAAGATTTCTATTTTATGGATGAAAATGGCTTTAATACGCCTACTTGAAGGGCCACTCTTCATTTTAAATTTGAGTCAAAGATGTCAAATTTAACCTAGAAATTAAACTCTATGGTGGATTGAATTTTTTAATATTCAAGACTGTGTCCACCATCGACATGGCAGGAAGGATTGGTGAGAGTTAAAATTTTCAAATGCGTGAAAAAGTTCAGGGTATTGATGAAAGAGATGTGTCTTCCACTCAAACTCCTTGGAGAGGTCAAGACCCAATGTTTAAAAACATGTGGTTAGCAAGTAAACCAATTTAGGCCACATTTCACATATCAATGCGAACAAGATTTATGTAGACCAAAGTATTAAGGTTTGTGGCATGTGATGACACTAATGGATGCCAAGTATCCATGATCAGTGGCCGAAGGAGATACATAAATTTAAATATAAAAGGTTTGAGGCTAATGGTTACATTGATATGGCACCATTCACTAATGTATTTTAAATTTGGTATTTAAATTTCCATTTTCTCCCAGCCATTCTTCCATATTAGAATACAATGGCCCCTACTCCCTACTCTACCTCCTCTTTCCCTTGCTCAATTATGGTTGGTAAAAGTGGGGGAAGATAAATTATTTAAGTAATATATAATGTTGCAAGATTATATACGTGGAAAAAATCAAGAATATCTAGATATATGTCACAAGGAAGGAAGAGTACGGAAACGTGTTGCCATGGTGGTAAAGCAGGGCATCTGAAGAAGGATTTATGGAAGACGAAGGAATCTAAATAGAAGGAAGAAATTACCAAGGAAGTAAACAAAGTAGAAACAAGTGAAGGTATGACAGATGAATTTTTATTTGTTTTTAATGTTTCCTCTTATCACCATGAATGGTTGTCATATTTTGGTGCTACACATCACATGTGTCTACATAGGAGTTTTTCTTCTTCTTACCAACCCCTTGATGGTAGTTATTTTCTTTTGGGAAATAATATTTCTTGTAAGACTAAAAAAATTGGTAGAATTAAGATCAAAATGTTTGATGGTATAGTGAGGAATCTAACAATAGTAAGACATGTATCAAAACTAAAAAGAAATTTGATTTACTTGAGTGAATTAGACTCTAGAAATTATAAGTTCACAAGTCAAGGTCGAGCTCTAAAGGTATATAAGGGTTCTTTATTTGTAATGAAGGCTCTAATTATTAGGAACCTTTACATATTGCAAGGAAGTATAGATATCAATCAAGAAACTGTGGTATCTAAAACAACAAAATATTCTACTTGTGTGTGTGTACGTACCCAAAACTGTAGGGTGCTACACCACCGGAACAACATTACACGTGCCCCAATGATGATACAGGTCTCCTCGTAAGGTGTTCGGGATCCTGAAAAGATCTCTAAGTATATGTTAACATCCTGCATGTCCCGCTTAGCCCCTGCGTGCTTTGTTTTTCTCTTCTCCCCTCTTTTTCTTTGTGTTTTGGTCTTCAGTTACGAAACCACCGCCCTGCCTGAGCGGCGGTCTTGTGACCACCGCCCAGGCAGCGGCGGTCCTATAACCGCCACCCTGCTTAGGGTGGTGGTCCTTCATGCATTTTCCAGCACATGTTCTTTTTAACGCGATTCATGTAAATTTTCAACTTTTACCAGCTTTCTTCATCCGCCTTTGCTTGTATTTATGATTTTGGTTCCCTGGAATAGTGTTTCTTCATTGTTTATAGTAAAAGAGTCCTAGTTGGAGTTACCTTGGGGTGAATGGGAATTCTATAAATAGTCGGTTTGATTACAAGTAAATGGCCCCTCAAAAATTGCCTCTCATCCTCTCATTTCAGTAGTTTAGTCTTTCATTTCTTGCTTAGGAATTCAATAGTTTTCATTTGTTGCATGCATAGTTAGTCTTATTTTGCTATTTAGAAGCCACATGATCTTCTTGTTCTAGTATTAGTATTGTTTCATAAAATCGATTGAGATAGGATAGTTTCATTTTTAGTCTGAAGCCATTAGAGTTACAGGTTTTGTTCGTCAAAAGGATAGTTTCAGGTTCTGGATGTTTTGTGTTGCATGACTCGCAATAAATCCCACTAGGAATTACATAAGCCAAACTGTGTTCTCTTACGCTATCCCTCTCCTACTTGCATTGTATTCAGTTTGCATCTAAAGCTGCCATTTTTCCAATACCTACTTTTGTTGACGCTAGCATTACACACTTTTCTAGATTCACGTGAGCATGAAGGAATGAGGAGACTACACTGAGGGGACAAAGCCACACACAATCAGATTCGCCACTATTCTGCAAAATCTAGGTTCAAGCTATCAAAGTTCTAGTTAAAACATATCAAATAGAGTAGTGAATCATTTCGTTTCAGTTAATCTCACTTTCGGTATTGCCAGGGAAGCTGTGGGGATTTATAGTTTTTGAGAAACTATTATTCATTCCTCACTTCTGAGGTAGGATCGGAGGTCTTTCAAATAGATTAGATCAGTTATTTGGTTATTCAGAATAGATTCACAACTACATAGGCAGGTAGCTATACTCGTCTACTTTGTTTGCTTTAGATTTTTTTATTAGCTTAGTTGTTATTTTCTAGATATTAAATAATTGCTCTTTCAATTCTATTAAAAAGTTTTTGTCTTAATTCTGTTAAATATTCTGTCAAAAATACAAAATAGAGAATTTAGGTATATGTTATGGATATACTTTACATAATTAGTTTACTTATTTTCAGTTAGATTCGTATTGTTTCTTTTGTATGACAATCACGGGACCTAGGGAGCCCAGAGAATACGTATTAGAGCCAATTGTGCCTCAACCCAATCTTGTTGCAGCAATAACTGACATAGACCAAAATCTCAGAATTTAGGTCTTCTGAACAACAACAGACTTACAAGAAATTAGCCCACAGTTAAGAGGATTAAACATAGAAGACAAAAAAGTGCATACATTTTGGTCAAACCAACCAAACTACAGATTGCCCTAAATAGATATTCGCATGACCGTAGAAGGGCTTGAAAGAGAGAAAACGTTCGGTTGTGATCCTTTGGTCCCACAGCCAGATGAAGGAGACATTCTCATTGACATAGACTCTAGCTTAAGAATTCAAGTTGCCAAAATACCTGTAATGTACTCTAAGAATATTACACAACTTTTAGTTCTAAACATAGAGGCCGAAAAGGCATACGACTATTGGATATTAGGGATTAGGGATTGATTCTGCACATGACCATAGGAGGCCCGCGATGACCACAAACCTACGGTTTTTGATCCACAGGTCCCACAACCCAATGATCCCATAGGTTAATCAGACGTTGATGCTGGTTTACACACATTAGTGTTCAGATCATCTCCACTTCCACCAATCATTATCGCACAACTATCCTCACTAGATATAGCAGCTAATCAGGCTAAGGATTTCTAGACTAGACCAGAGAATCGCCCATAGAATTCACCGTATATCCATCATCCATTTTTCATGACCCTATCGGAGATATCTATGAAGCACCCACAGGTTATCTTGCATGTATTCCACAACCTATAGATCGGATCACACCAGAGCTCGATATTGATTGGAGCCTTCGAGAAGTCATCCTCGCCGAATGATCTATCACGCCAGTTCAGGTTAGGAGGGCCTTCTTTGCCTTAGATTTGTAGATTCCATTAGTGAGCGTCAAAGAAATAAGATTTCCTAACTAGTTTTTCTGCGCCCCACGTATATTCCATCCCCACCGGCTGTCTCGGCACGACCTCAAGAGGTTGGGTGCGAGGAAGAGTTACTTATAGATTTTCAAACTCGCTTGTCACTTTTCCATCATATAGTCTCTATTGCTATTTACACTCGACCATCCCCTCCATCCAATTCCACCCATGTTGTTATTCGGTGTACTTCCTAGGCTCAAAACTATGAATGTAATTCAGTATGTTCCACCTCGATGTATGCATGTGAGATCAACTCATTACCTGGTATTTATCATGGAAATGGAAATCTATACTTGATAATAATCTTATTGGTGGCTTTGGTATCAGCTTGCATTCATTCTCCTACTTTCTTCAGTAACTATTGTAGTTACTATAGATAGTCTTTGAGATTCATTAAACTTTCTTCAACAAACAACTAGATATTGTAGTTACTTTCCATAGATAATTGGACCAACTCACTCAAACGCATTAAACAGACCCTTTGAGCTCAACACAACTCTTGTTTACATAGATTCTCGTCTCCTCATTCTCCATTGGTTTCAACCTATATGAAAAAATATTTAGTAAAATAAACCCTCATATCAAGTCCATTTGATGACCAGTATTACATGTAAGTGGTAAATCATATAGGATATCCTTTAACATGATATCTCCATATGCATCTAGGATCTCCATCACTTGTCCCTAGATTCCCTTTGTTTTCACAGCTTCACCTTCCCTTGCCTTCTACACAATCCTTATAATGAATATGAAAAATTCACAATCCCCTTTCACAAAATTCATGAATCCTTTTCATTAAATCAACAATATCGAGAGATGAATTCATTTCCACCTCAACACTTGTATCCTTCAAAGGATTTAAAGTCTATTTTCATCTATTCTTTACTAATGTGTAAGTATTTTTTTATGTTTTTCATGGATCACCTTCCTATCATATTGCCAAGCTTCCCAAAAAAACATTTCATATGTCATGGAAATTATATCAAACATGACTTTACCAAGCTTGACCCAAAAAAACATTTCATATGTCCATGGAAATTATATCCAATCCAATCTTGATATACACTTTACATTTTTCATTCATAAGGAATGGTTTCCCCTTTAATAACCATGACACATTATATGGGTTCAATTACACAATTCCCTTTAAAACATTATTCTCAACCATCTCGATAGAAATACGATTATTTGTGCTACTACTATTAATAATTAATTTGCAACACTTACCCCTAATTTTTAAATTGTGTTGAATAGGTGTTTTTAAAAGAGATTCAAGAACTTTGTCAATTGTTTAAATTTAATTTATTTTCCTTCTTTATACGATAGAAAATTATATTAATAATTAATTTCTAAAATATTATTGTAAAATGGGATATCTTTTCACATTAAATTTTGTAATATTAACATTTCTAAATATAAATATTATTTATTTTACCATGAAAAATTAATATTTTAAATATGACAATGAAGGTGACCCGTTATGGCGTCACATTATTCAATTTGAATCAAAACCATGACAATGAACTGGTGTGTTGGGATGGCGTTGTTGCCAAAATATTCAAAACTTTAGAGGGCAAAACACTCGATCCATCTTAAGAATGCACTTGAAAACTATTTTCTATAAATGATTCATTTCAGCCAGTTATTACTTTATTATTAATATTGCACACGAAAATCATATTATGTCCTACTATTATATATAATTACACTGATAGGCATTACTTACAATTGGGATTTGGATTGATTGTTCATATCAATGTTGGGTGGTTTCTCTGTGAACATGTGAGACCATAGGAACCTGAGTATTCATTGATTTTGCTTGTCTTGTGCAGTTGTAGTTGAGAATTTATTTGCTTATTCAGTGTTATGGAAGATTATCAAAGCCCTTTTAACACTATTGATGGTTTTAATTTTTGAAGTGGTTGACTGCAAGCATCGACTTGTTTTCCTAGTGCCATCCATAAATATTGGTGTCAGTCATACCAGAAACATATAAAAAATGTTGTTTTCGTTTCCAAACGTCTAATACTTCACACGGTTGCATGCATCTATTTTTCCTTCACAAGGGAGGTTTTCGATGGCGATCAAGGACCTAAAATTTCGTTTCCAAACGTCTAATCACGGCTTCACAACAGGGAGGTAACTAACCAAACAAAGCAAACTAATGTTGTAAATCCTTCACAAGCCGAGGTTTTCGGTGAAACGATCAACTTTACCCCAGGAGGTTATTTTACTTGATTTTTAATCATCCATAACTTTTTTTTCCATGTTTTCACTCAGAGAACGAAAAGATGATGTAGTTTGAATAGCTACTACTATCATTCTAAATGTATTTTCCTAATATGAATGTGAATGTCATGATTTTATAGTCAGTTTACATAAATAATTTTTCATTCTTTATAATAAAATTTTAATGTTTTACAGTGAAAATTACTTAGCTTATTATGTACCAAATATTTATAATTGTTCAATGATTCTAAGAAAACAACCACAATTTTATAGCACCAATGTAATTTTATTTTGTAACGTTTTCTATTAAATTATAACGATAAATTTATTTTATCAACATGTTCATGTGCAATGATGATACATCACCTGCATCTCATTAAATACTTTCACGGGAGCAGTCTCCCCTCAAAATGCACCCCTCAAGATCTTCAACGATCCGCTCCCAAATCACAATAGCAACAAATTAAATCCAAATGGGATGAACAAGAGTATAATTATAGGAAACAATGATCATGAAGCCTTGTACTTCGCTAAATCCACCTGTCATACCGTAATGAGGAAATTAGCTACCCCAAGATAGTTTTTGGTTGATCGTTGGACACTGAGCTACCTGTGGAAACCGTAACAAGGACATGAGAGTATTCCTCTCAGAACAAGTCCAAGTTACCCTCTAGAAATAGATAACATTCAATAGGGCATTAGTAAAAACCCGTAGGTGCCTATGATTTAATTAATGACCTAAGTAAGACCTTCTCTCATATCTCCTTTCTGGACTTATTGAAGAACTCTCCATGCCCATAGGGCTACTCTTTTAGAAGCATTAGGTTTAAGTCATTTAATTAACATCACTCCACCTCCCGAAACATAGGTAAACCATATAGACTTTGATATTCACCCTCCGGGGAAGCCGGATAGGGATATCGAGTTTATATTTGACATAAACAAAATGCCAACAGACACCGAGATTACATGAAGAGGTGATTCGGCCTTACATTTACAAGTGTGGGTTTATAACAATTACGTTAAATGCGCAATGATTAACGATGGGGCAGCAGTTAACATAGTTCCTTTCTCTTTCCTTCAAAAGCTAAGGTATGCAGAAACAAATTGTTCCACGACTCGGAATACACTAAGAGGTTATGATAGTCTTAAATAAACCACTTCTATTGGAACTATAATACTACCAGTCACCTTAGGACCCAAAACAATCCTCACTAATTTTTATATTATAGATCATAAACCAACTATAATATGATCCTCGGCCGACCATGGATACACCGTATGAAGGAAATCCCTTCTACCAATTATTCCAAGAAATAAGATTCCTATATCACTTAGGAAAGGTATTCACTAGCAAAAGGTGATCTGAAACCATTCAATGTACACCTAATTTTTACCTGTTAAGAAAAGACCAGGCATTCACTCTGAGTTTCAATTCCCAACAAACCAACTTAACAAGTTTCCAACCATTTTTGAAATTTGAAAATCCTATTGAAGACAAGTTTGGTACCTACAACAGAGCTAGAAGTTATAGAACCTAGTTAAGAATATCCCAGGTCCTCAAAGATGAGGCTAACATTGTAGAAACAATATCATTAATGAACTACTGGAAAATAGAACGAGTTGCTAGAAGCTATCTACCAATTTTCCTACCATTTGATTCTATAGGCATGGGATATACCCTAGAAGTTAGTTCTCTTCCAGTAGAAGAACTTTGCATGGTAGAAGTAACTGAAGCAGAAGAAGTAAATGTAGCAAATGTCCCAACATCCATCTTCCCAAGTAAATATTGGACTCTCCATTTTGATGGAGCTAGATGTCGTTATGGGGTTGGGGCAAGTGTTATCTTTACTTCGCCCGAGGGAAAGATCCTACCATTCGCCTTTAAACCAAATTTTGAATGTACAAACAACGGCACTAAGTACGAAACCCTCCTCCTTGGCCTCATATTAGCTAAGAGGCTCGGTGTTAATGACATCAAGGTGTTAGGAGACTCTCAATTAATAGCAAACCAAGTCTCTGAGGTGTATGAAACTAGAGCTGAACACCTACAGCTCTACAAAACAACAGTACTAGATTTGAGCAAAGGATTTAACTTCATATCAATTGAAGTAATCCTGTGAGAACAAAATCTTCTCACATATTTGATAGCAACCTCAGCTTCACATTTCACTCCAAGCAGTGAGTTGGAAGACACCCGTTTCATGGTATCCCTTCGTATTGAACCATTAGTGAAGAAAATATCAAACCCTCTTTTAACGAACATAGCTAAAAATAAATCTGCTATCTTAGATCATGTTGATAGTAATAGAGCCACTCTTGATTACATAAATTCCTATGTAGCGTTACATCTCACCCATCACGTGGTAGATTTTTCTTTAATCCCACATTCATCTTCTTACTTCAGAAATCATCTTAGCTGTAAGCTAATTTCTTGTAAGTCTGTTGTTGTTCGGAAGACTTGGATTCTAAGATTCTGATCTATATCAGGTACTGCCGCAACAAGATTGGGCTGAGGCACTATTGGCTCGAATATGTATTCTCTAGGCTCCCTAGGTCCCGTGATTGTCATGTAAAAGAAACAATGTAAATCTAATTGCAGTAAAGTAAAACTAATTATGTAGAGTATATCTACATCATATATAACTTCTCTATTTTATGTTTTTGACGAACTATTTGAATGAAATTAAAAGAGAAACTATTTAAAATATCCAGAAATTGAAAACTAAACTAACAACGAAATTAAAACAAACAAAGCAACTGAGTATAGCTACTTTCCTGTGCAGTTGTAAATCTATTCTAAATAACGAAATAACTGATCTTTAATCTATTTGAAAGACTATCGATCCTACCTCAGAAGTGAGGAATGAATCATAGTTTCTCAGAAACTATCAATCCCCATATCTTCCCCGACAATATCTAGGGTAATCTGTACTCATCTCGCAACCTAAACTCATCACCTAAACCTTACACAATTATTTATTAATTACCTTGTAATTGATAAATCCACATCATCTCACCTGCCACCTCATTTTGCCACTTCATCATGACCTAGCCCTAACCCTAAACTAACCTAATTAAGACCTATAACTTGGTCTACACCTACACCCATGACTAATGACCCCTTTCTCGCACCCAAAACCGACCTTCTAGTCACTTGACCAAGCCCGCAACTAATCTCTCGGGAGAAAAGCAGGGAAGGTGGGCTATTTTACTAAAAATAGCCTACTTTTTCCTTACCGATGCCGGTTCCTACTCGACCGCCGTCGGTTACGTAACCGCCATCGGTTCCCTGTAAATGGTCTCCCCAAACCAAAAACAAAGGATCGGAATTTCATTTTGGATCAGAGTGGAAGGATTTTAGGAATCAAGAGAGATCATTTGGGAGCGATAAAGAGAGTCCAGATCTTCACTTGACCAAGCAGAGACGAGTGAAGAAGCCAGAAGAGTTGCAGCAAAAGGAGATCAAGCCCAAAACTGCAACAGAACAGCCAGAGTTCTCAGATACTCAGCTGATCATCGGGAGGGAGATATTTCATCTTCTATTTGTCCAGCCATCCTACCTAGAGTTCTGCCTTTGTCATCAGAGTTCTTGGACCTGCATCTTCGTCAATAACCAGTAAGTTACATCTTGCATGTCCTCTTTAATAACATTTCTTAGACTTTTTGAAGCACAATCCTCACAAATCCATTCCTAGATCCACTACCCAGCGTGCTATTGCATCTAACTATCATTCATCTACCTCTCATCACCTTATTTCCTAATATCACCTATATACAGCCTTACAAACAACACAACCACCCCACAAAACAACCAACCTTCAGATCTTAGACCATACCGATATCGGTTATCAGTAACCGGTATCGGTTATCCTGACTATAACCAAAAACCAGCCTTTCCCCTACCCAGTTCAACGAAGCAATTTAATTGATATCTTACAGTCTTTTGTGTTAATTCATATTAGCAGGGGAACTGACCACCTTCGAAAGGAAGTTTTATATTTCCTGGGCCCAAGGCAGTTCCCTCATTTATTGTCTAATCAAAATCGTGTGGTCTTGTGTTCTTATTTGCAGGTAGTCCTTCCAAGACAAAAAGGAGTTCTTCGCAGTCAACCTGATCTTTCTCTACGGTACGCGCACACCATCTCGACGTTCAACAGGTATTCCTCCTAGCCCTAACCTTATCTGTTTCTAAAAGGAATGAAACATTCCGAGTGAAACATTTTGGCACGCCCGGTGGGACCCATTTTGGGTTTCTTTCTTTCTTGCTTGCTTTCATATAGGGAGTATACTTGCTGTTTTCTTCTTCTAAAAAGATATTCACAAGGTTTTGTATTATTTTGATAAAAGAACTTGCTTTGCTTTTACATCTCGCATTAGTGAAAGTCATCTCTTTTGCTTCATCGAATATCATTTTCGATTTGGGTTTAAAACACGTGCATTGCATTACTGCTTGCTGTTTTCAATTCTAGTGAACATAGATTAAGTAACAGGTCGTACACGTGGGGGTGATATCCACGGTATTGACAAGAAATTAATCTTACTTTCACTGCACAACACATACCGAATCACTTCACAATTAACACAACAGCTCAAACATCCCCCCTTTTCCGCGGTATTCCTCCGCCCGATTGAGGTAACCTTATAAGCCAAAACAACTTGACATTTCCCCTAAGTCTTTTGTTTAGGATTGACATCGTTCCGCGTCTAAAGGCATAAGCCCACAATAATTAAAATTAACCCTAGGGTTAGTCTCTGGATTTGCGTGTGCATCTTGCTTGTTTTTAGTTCTGTTTTCTTTCTCATACCCTGTCTTCTGTGATCAATAATTGGACAAGTATACTAAACGTTGTTAAAAATCAAATTAGCAGCCTTTTATATCTTGTTGGCCCAGACTTCTTACACCGACATCGGTTACCTGACCGGCGTCGGCTATAGTATAACCGACATCGGTTACTAGACCGATATCGGTTACTGTCTTTCCCAATTCCTGACAAACCAGCAACCTACCAATTTCACCAGTCTGAGTTTGTTTCTGTTCCTGACAGATTGAAACCCTACTGTGAACTCCTGTCCATGGTTGTTATCACTCGAAAGCAAGCCGCCGCCATGGTTTCACATGCTTGCTCTGTTTCTTTTCCTGAATCACCCCCTTCACATTCTGTGGGGAATCCTACGGATACCAGCGAGGTTCCTAAAATTCCTGTGGGAGATAAGGACTTTGCCAAGTTTCTGGATGCTAATTCTAGCGCTGTACAATACTATTTGTCTCATACCCCTGACCGTACGCCTGATGGTCAGCTCCTTGTTGGTATGCCTATTAGTATAGCTGCTCATTTAGCTCCCACTCCGCCTGATAACACCGCCTTGCTTCCTGCATCTCTAGCCCCGTCTCCCAATCCGACGGCTTCAGAGGTTCATACGACTCAGATTGGCTTTCCGTTGGTTAATCTTGGACCCCACATATCATTACCACCGACTGCCCCTACCTCATCTCTCTTGCAGACTGCTCCGTTCATGACTTGCTCTCTGCCACCTATCCACACTAGCTTTCCTTCTCAAGCTCCGCCTACCTTTTCTTTCCCATACACGTATCCAGTGACCTCAACATCTTATATGGGACATCCCTATTCGGTCGCCTCAACATATTCATCCTCCATACCTTATCAACACTTAACCCCACCATTGTCCAGCGGAGGCCCTTGGCCCAATTTGCCTCCGTTTACCACAATCGCACCATCATCTCATCCAACCACGGATTTCATTAAACAAATGATGGACAAAATGCAAAACCTGGAGGCTTCTGTTTCAGGAAGTCGTAGCGCCTTGACATACGAGCAAGTTTGTCGGGAGCCTATTCACCCGTCTGTCCCCCTTCATTCGTATCCTCCTCAATGGGAATTACCAAAATTTACCCGTTTTAACAGTAAAGAGGACCCTCAACAACACTTGCGATCATTTAGACATGCTTGTTATTTGATTGCTCATGATGATGCCTTGTTACTCCGCACCTTTCCCATGTCCTTATCAGGACCCGCCTTGGAGTGGTACAGTGCTTTAACCCAGCACTCAATCTTCTCTTTTAACCAACTAGCCCAATCTTTCTTGGATCATTTCTCCATTAACATTGCCAAGAAAGTATCTATCACTGACCTTTATGCCATCCGACAATTCGAAGACGAATCTATCGCAGATTTCGTTGGACGATGGCGGGGCCTTATCAACCAACTTACATATGCCTTGCCTCAGGCTGAACTTATCGAAATTTTTACGCGGGCATGTGCTAAGCACATTTCTCCTACTCTTCAAATTCAAACTTTCCGCACATTTGATGAGGCCTTTACCATGGCTCGGAAACTAGAAATTCGAGCCTTAGAAGAAGAGAAATTGCGGTTGCGCAACAAAAACCCCAATTTCTGAACTCCAGATTCCACCAACAAACCTAACACCACCAATCCTCACCCATCGACCGCTTCGAAATCAAAAGGGGCCGTGCACGCGGTGATGGTCAAATCCCAACCACCGTCTAATACCCCGCCAAAAACCACTTATAAGTATAAAGCAGAACCCATCAACTACACTCCCTTGGGAGAAACATATGGTGTGATATTGGAAAAATTGCTCAAAGCAGGAGCCATTACCTTACCTCCTGTTAAACCTCACTCCGGGTTTGATTCTACCCGCGCTATACCTTCCTGGTACAAAGAAAATGACTTCTGTAACTTTCACCGCGTAAAAGGACATAGTCATGAAAACTGCAAAATGTTGAAAAACATAGTGCAGGAAATGGTTGACGCAGGTGATATAACCCTCGATAATCCTAATGCCCCTGCCAACCGAAATTTGAAAATCTTCAACAAACCATTCCCAAATCACTCGTCCAACAGTAACGTAAACCAGGATATCTTAGCCGAGGAGAGTGTTCATGAGATCCATGCAGTCTTCGACTCCCAGCCAAAAGCCTCTATCGAGAAAATTTTGAATCAAGCCTCTCCACTAACACAGGAGTCCGAACCTCCTTCACCACCATCAAGCCAAAGCGAAATCATTCCTTTACCCATAAAAGAGTTAACTGCCCAGACTTCTCTTCTCATCAATGAGTCTGCTTACACCACATCCCTACAAGACTGCGAACGGATGTTATCTAATCTATCTATTTCCCAAATGTCCCCTTCTACCGCTCTTGCTGCACAAGAGGAAGGCTCGCCACTCCTTTTGACATCCTTAGACGAGAAATCTCTTGCACCAACATCACCAAATTCTTTAACCATAACAGACCCTCTCAAACATGCCCTCCTGCCTATTAGTCCTTCATCGCCTAAATCTTTTCAACAACCGGTCGACCTCTTAATATCTATTGATACAGTACCTCATCTACCCCCTGTATCACACCCACAGTGGACTGGAATCACAACCCGTCTTTCTTCCGTACCAAATTTACAATTCATGCCTGAAGATTTTCATTCTCCAAAAGATAGACGAGTCCTATGGGAACGTTTGAGTACCCCCTATTCTACTCAAATGCAGGTGACCGATCCGGACACCTCTACCATATATCCTAAGTGTTTACAGAAACTCAAAATGCCTATGTCCTCAGTCTCATCCCCCGTATCTATACCAAGTAGCCCATCCACCTCTATTAACCTAACCAAATCTTCCCCTACACTTGGGACCTCACCAATGCCCAGTCTAACGCACCCGCCTAAGCGACTTGATTTATCCAAAAATAAAGCCGCCCCGCCACCTAGGAGACAAACTCAATCCGTGCCTCTATCACAATCAAAACCATCATCGTCACACCTACCTTCCATATTGGGACCTCATCCCTCCACCTTGCATCAATATATCATACCTCCTGCGTTTTCTTCAAAACGACCTACGCCTTCTGCACCTATACAGAGATCAAAGGGTATATCAACATTGTCACCCCACATATCCTGTCCACCCATCAACCCTAAACGAACTCCATCATCAAAGGATTTATTTTCTGTCACTCCCCTTTCTCCGTGGTTGTTTCCCGCTACCACGTCATCTGTAGCCTCATCATCTAACCAGCTGAATATAGCTTCTGCGCCAAAGAAACCACGTTTAGTGAAAACCACGTGTCAACACCCCTCGGCTAAACCACCACCCGTACGAACCAACCACGCCCAAACATTACCAAAACCCGCAAAACCAATACCCTCATCCTCCTCCGATTTTGACCCACTCAAAGGATCTTACGCCAAAATCCTTGCTATGTTGGTGGAGAATGCGACCATTTCCCTACCCCCACTTAGACCTTATGACCCGTCTAAACCTCGACCTATAGGTTATGATGAGTCTAAAATCTGCGCCTATCACCGCACACCAGGACATGATGTGGAGAGATGCAAAGCTTTAAAAACCATCCTTCGTCAGTCACCTCTCCCAGATACAAAGGTTAAGAAAGACAACTTACGAAGGGAGAGACCTTTAGCTTCAATTCCCTCTACTATACCATCTATCCCCGCCTCACCAAGATCTATCATTATTACAACCCCACCTCTTGAAGACCATGATTTATCCCAACCATCTTCTTCATCTCCGGTCTACGAGATTAATATGATTAGTGTTGCTACTCGAGCGCAGAAAAACAACGAGAAAGCAAAAGAAAGCACACATGCGTCCTCTCTTTCTCCATCCAGCATCCCGATTGCACCACCACCCAAAGTGGTTATTCGTGGACCCGCTTACCCCGTCTCTAATGGAGTTGCCCATCGAGCCATGATCAAACAGCTTCACCAATCGCCCGTAAAAATGACACTATATGATCTCATTCAGACTTCTGAATCCCATCGACAAGCTCTCGTTGAAATTCTTCAAGGGATCGAGGTCTTACCTAATGAAACCCTGCCTGTTGCCTCCATTCTAACACCCAATCACGTTGCTTCTCTCACCAAACAACCCACTGCCCCAACCACTTCTGTACAACAACAAGCTGCGGCAGTCAGTTTCTCTGAAGATGAAATTGTTGACTTTGGTACAGAAGATCCTGACCCTGCCCTTTTCATCTCAGCTTACGTCCGGGACATTCGGGTACGTCGTGTTATGATTGACGGGGGCGCTAGCCTAAACATCATCTCTTCAAAAGCCTTCCAACAAATGAATATCCCCTCTAGCTACATGTGTGCCAATCCCATCATGTTGCGGTCATTCAATGACGCTATTACCTCTACCTTAGGCACCGTGATCCTCAACATTCGGGTAGGACCACGTACTTTACCCGAACTCTTCTATGTCCTTGAAGGAGAGTTCCAATATAACATATTGCTAGGTCGCCCTTGGATCCGGGCTATGGGATGCGTTCCCTCAACATTACATAGATGCATAAAATTTGAGTACGAGGGGAAGTCCTACACCGTAAAAGCTGATCCTCCCCCCTTTAAAACCTGCAATATGTTATACCGCCCTAACGATGTGCTTATACCAATCAAGACACCCATACATTCAACCCAACCATCCTCTTCAAATGTACCTCAACCATCCACCTCAACCGCACCTACGCCTTCAACTGATGAAACCACCGTCGCAAAAACCACTTCCCTTCCCGCAGCTAACATCCCAACCGCAGACCCCTTAGTAGATGTTTTTCAACGCCTTACGCTGGGGGAGTATCGCCTATATAACGTTAGTTCTTTCCATACCCCACAGGAATACGGACAGGTACATGCACATCCTACCTATGACCGTCGTGTGGGGGAAGTAATCTCTTACGGACCACCCCATTGCCGCACCAACCTAACGTATGGGGGTGTTGACGCATCCTCCATTACCCCTGAACCCCCTCTTGGTGTGGTTCCCTTCCAATCCGATTTTCAATACTTGACAAATCGTCGTTTCGCCCTCACCTTCTTGACTCGCTGTGCTTGGAAAGGCTTTGGTTTTGGTCTTTATGAACAAGGCCGACATACACTCATTCCCGTGACTACACGCAAACACAATGATCGCAGTGGTCTCGGTTTTCCTGAAACACCTACACAGGAGGAACCTCGTGTCAGTTGTCTTCTAGAAGACAACGACGTCACCCCTACCGAACCATCATCACCCATTTTGCCTTCGTCACCCACAGAGTCAATAGATCCCGAATCTATCCCTCCTAACTTTTTTTTTTCATAAATGCTATCTTCCTAGGTCCTCTCAATTATCAACGCGATAATGAGGACCCCTCTTCTATCCCCCTTCTGTATCCAGACATGATCGAAGAGGATTCGCCTTCGATTAATGTTGTTGAGTGCCAGGATGACGACTCCATCCTCACTTACCTTGGGGCGGACGACTCCTATATTCAACGCACCTTACCATCTGAAACTCAAACCATGTTGAATGAATCGACTATAGAAATCAACATCCACACGGAGGAGGATCCTCACATTGTGAAGATCGGACAATCCCTTAACACATCAGAACAAGCCGCCTTTACTACCTTTCTCCGTACCCGCAACCAAGCTTTCGCTTGGTCCTACGCGGACATGCCAGGAATTGATCCTACCATTGCCGTCCATAACATCACTCTAAACCCTGATTCCAAGCCAATTAAACAGAAATTGAGAAAAATGCATCCACGCATTGCTCTCTTGGTCAAAGAGGAGCTTCAACGACTCCTTTCTGTTTCTTTCATTCTGCCTATTGACTATCCTCAATGGATTTCTAACATCGTACCTGTCACTAAAGCGACGGGGGGACTTCGGATATGCATGGATTTCTGGGATCTTAACCTCGCTTGCCCTAAGGATGACTTCCCCCTGCCTAGCATTGACCAACTTGTAGATCTCACTGCAGGCCATGAGATGCTCTCTCTCATGGATGGTTTCTCGGGATATAACCAAATTTTGGTTGCCCCCGCCGATCAACATAAAACTGCCTTCATAACTCCTTGGGGAACCTTCTGTTACCGTGTAATGCCATTTGGCCTTAAGAATGCTGGTGCAACCTATCAGCGGGCTATGACCTACATTTTTCATGACATTATGCACACTATCCTTGAAGATTACGTCGACGATCTTCTTGGCAAATCTAAACATCGTAGTGAACATCTCGATGTTTTAACCATTATTTTTGATCGCCTGTTACAATATTCTGTCCGCCTTCAACCAAAGAAATGTGTCTTTGGTGTCCTTTCGGGGAAACTTCTTGGCTTTATCGTCTCTTTGCGTGGCATCGAGGTCGACCCATCTAAAGTCAAAGCTATCCTAGAAATGCCCCCACCTACCAATCTCAAACAATTGCGTAGTTTACAAGGTAAGCTCCAATCTATCCGACGTTTCATCTCCCAACTCTCGGATCGATGTCAACCTTTTCATCACCTTCTTAAAAAGGACATTGATTTTCAATGGAGCGAAGAGTGCCACCTAGCCTTTGAAGCTCTCAAAACTTATCTCTTGCAGCCACCCGTGCTTATCCCACCTCAGGACGACCGCCCTTTCTACCTTTACCTTTCCGCCACTGACCACGCTGTAGGGGCCATGCTTGCACATCGTGACTCCGAGAATCGAGAACAAGCCGTTTATTATATAAGTCGTACTTTGGTGGACTATGAGACTAGGTATACACATGTAGAAAAGTTATGCCTAGCCCTATCATTCGTGGCTACCAAACTCCGACACTACCTTCTGAATCACAAAACTTTCGTCATCACCAACACGGACCCCATCCATTACATGTATGCCAAACCTCATCTAAACCAACGCATCGCCAGATGGCTCATGCTCCTCGCCGACCTCGACCTTGAGTTTGTCCACCAGAAATCAATCAAAGGACAAACTCTTGCAGACCAACTTGCGGAGGCCCCTTTACCTGGGGAACAATTTACCAATTTTACATTCCCAGACGAACTCATCGCTACTCTTTCCCTCAAGGAGGAGTCGTATCCAATGACCCTCTTCTTCGATGGATCCAAATGCCACCGTGGTGGAGGAGCCGGCGTTGTTCTCATTCCTCTCGACGCTGAGCCCATGCCTCTTTCATTCCGACTCGATTTCCCTTGCACTAATAATACAGCGGAATACGAGGCCCTTGTTCTGGGTCTCCAAGTTGCGTTACACTTAGGTATCAAATCTATCAATATTTTTGGCGACTCTCAATTGGTAGTCAATCAAGTTATGGGCATCTACCAATGTAAAAATGAGGAACTTCAAAAGTACAAACACTACGTGGATTCACTTCTAGCCTTATTTACTCACTATTCTATCCAAACCATTCCCCGCTCCACTAACAAATTTGCGGATACTATGGCTTGCTTAGCCTCGCAAATTCCAGCTTCATCAACTGACTCTGAATTATTCGTCTTGGTCCAACAAATTTTTGCCCCATCCTACTCAACCCCGGTAGTTTGTATGATAAATACTGTGTCTACTAATTCGCAGGATACCTGGTACCACCAATTTCACGACTACCTTACAACCTCTGTTCTCCCTTCTGACCTTACTAGTACTGGCAAACGCACTTTTCTTAAACACGTTTCTCGTTATGTAGTTATGGGGGGACTCCTTTATAAACGTGGCTTTGATGGCATCCTCCTTCGATGTCTCACCGGCGCGGAGGTCACCCATACCATCCAACAGGTCCATGACGGTATCTGTGGCGGACATTTTAGTGGCCTTGCCGTGGCCAAACGAATCCTTCGCCTTGGTTATTATTGGCCTACTCTCAATAACGATTGCTACGAATATGTTAAGCGTTGTGTTATGTGTCAACAACACGCCAACCTTCAACATACTCCTAGCCACCCCCTACAGGTCGCCCGAGATCTTTGGCCTTTCTCACAATGGGGTTTAGACCTTATTGGTGAGATTCACCCGTCCTCTTCGCAACGTCACCGATGGATTATCACAGCAACCGAATATTACACAAAATGGGTGGAGGCTATTCCACTCATTTCAACCAAAAAAGAAAAAATTGTAGAGTTCATTAACCACCACATTATCTGTCGTTTTGGTGTTCCTCATCGCCTGATAACAGATAATGGAAAATCTTTCAAAAATAAGTTATTGCAAGACCTTTGTGACAACTTTGGTATTAAACTTAGCTTCTCATCACCCTACTATCCACAAGCAAATGGACAAGCCGAATCCTCTAATAAAACCCTAACCAAAATCCTCATGAAAGTTGTCAATGAGTCTGGAAGAAATTGGCACGATCACATCCCCTTTGCCCTTTGGGCTTATCGTACTAGCATTCGTACCTCTACTAATGCTACACCTTTTTCTTTGGTATATGGTACCGAGGCTGTCTTGCCTCTCGAAATACAAATACCCTCCCTCAGAATATCTCTTCAGGATATTCTCACCAACGATGATTTCCGCCAAGAGCGGTTAGCCCAATTGGAGCTTCTTGACGAACGTCGTCTTACAGCTCTCGATCACCTTCAAATCTACCAAAAACGTATCAAGCGTGCTTATGATAAGCGACTTCATGAGCGTACCTTTAAGGTTGGTGATCTTGTCCTCAAAGAGAATCAACATGTAACCAAACTAGAAAAGAGCAAACGTGGAAAATTTGCTCCTAATTGGATCGGGCCTTATATAATCACTCACACTTATGGATCAGGCACTTATCGTTTAGCTTCGCTTAATGGTAAACCTGAGCCTGAACCCCTTAATGCCTTGCATCTTCGACCATTCTACTGTTGAATTTAGTGTTATATCACTTCTTATCTACCTACTGCTCGTCCCTTGAGCTCATTTACCGCTACATACACTTTGTTTCCTACATCTCCAAATAAAATCAAGCTCACTTCTCACCTCCCCTCAACGATGCCTTCCCCTTTTTAGTCTAGTCCATGACTTCAAAGTCTTAAAATAACACCTTCTTATGGGATTTTCTTGAGTCAAACTTCCTACCAAACTAGATGCTTCACGCCAAAAGAACATCTAGCTATCTAAATTATATATAGACTGCTCCCTCGAAGGACAGCTATATGCCAAATTATTGCTGCTATTATATATAGACTGCTCCCCCGAAGGACAGCTATGCACTAAAATCATATCTGCTACTATAAATAGACTGCTCCCTCGAAGGACAGCTATACACAGTCAGCCTTTATCAGAAGCTTCTCGCATGGATCAGCTTTGTGAAGACCTCAAGAATAGCACAATCAATATCCCTTGTAGACTTCCCGCATCGATCAGTCTATATTCAGTAAAATAAAAGCCTCATTCAAAAGAACTTTTTGGGTCATGGACTTGTCTATTTAGGGTAGGTTCTCTTTCGTCAGAACACTCACTTTGTAACAAGTTCTCTGTACCTCAGCTATATCATCCACCTCACCTCACCATTTGTTTCAACTCAAGGGACGTAACGTACGCTCGATATGTTGTGATCATACAACTCTTTTCACCTATTGATTTCTCGTCTATGCATCGGTACCTAGGGCTTCAGGCTCGTTCTACGTTGTGTGGTTTGTTTAGCTCTTTTCACCTACGGAACACTCTTTCCGCTTTGCCTCGCATCTAGGATTGTGTGTTGATCTTAATCAGGACATGGTTCCCCTCGACTTGGGTAGGCTAACTTTCGCTTCCCTTATACCTTTTACAACATCACCAATTCATTACCAACACCAACAACCTTACCTTACCAATATTAATATCAATATTTTTACCAACCAACCAATTGCCTAAACCATACCAAATTGCCTGAATTCGCCTCTCCCTGATCCTAAGGGAGAACTACATCGGTCTGAGGCCCTTCCTTGCTTTGTGCAATGGGCTATGTAGGCAGCACTTAGGAGACATGGGGTCTCCCAAGGTTAGCTCGACCACACCCTACCATAACCTATCATGTGTGGTAAATATAAATATTTGTGTATTTCTATTTAATCACATTCCTCTTTATCCTTTTTCAAAAACACCAAAAATCACAACGCAAACATTCTTATTATTATCAAATCAACATACATATTCAGTCTTATCTAGATGTTAAACAAATACATCTTCTCTATCATCGACACGCAGGTCGGCATCCTTATTTATTCTTATACCTTGCTAACATTTACTTAGACCCTCACGATTCATCCCGACCCAGGAGATGATCGTGATCGTCGACGCCTCTCGCCGGGCCTCTCTGTCCTCAAAGGTACCGCGGCTATTGGTACCGCCCACTGATCTGCCAATCTCTCCTGTAACATATGAATACGCCCTCTCGCATGGAGGAATCCAGCCTCTAGTCTCTCCGCCCGTGACTCCGCAACCGCTAACAATCCTCTTGCCTCATTCACCTGCGTTTGGAGCTGCTGAACTAAACTCTGCAGACGATCTCTCTCCGCTGTAATCACAGCTATGTCAGGGTGATCACGTACACCTCGCAGCTCTGCTACCCACCATAACCTATAGGCCTCTGTCGTTCCTGCATCCATTACACTGCGATCGGCTGCTATCTCCTCTGGCCCTTCTGGAGGTGTTGGCCGGGGAGGTGAGAATGCTGCCTCGGCGTCGATCCTCATATATGGTCTATAAGCCAGGGGTATATCCTGCACAAATCCGAATTGTCGCCGCACGCGATCTAGAGGAATCCTCTCATACTCACCTGGCCTGTGCCCTACGATCCACCTCAATCGCTCTACACCCCTCAACTCCTCAGCTATATTCTCTGTTACCATATAGTTCCCGTAAGGCCTCCAACAGATATCAGCAATCGTCACCCTCTCCCATACCTGCCTGTAATACTCAATGTCACCCGTCATGGCCTGAGATCTTGCCTCTTGTTCTGTCTGGACCCATCGTCTGAATCCCAACCTCTGTACTCCGGTCTCTCCTGACTGGATGGATCGGCCTACTGGTCGCACACAAACAATGTGCTCATAGGCCCAACAGTGTAATAAGTATGAACAATCCAGTGTCATCCTGTGATTTCACCTACAAGCCCATAAACCCCTGTATAACTCCGCCAAATATGCAGGTGCCCATGCAAAAGTCACGTTCCTTTCTATCATCTCCCAGATAACACACATCAATGCCTTTGGAAATCTTCCCCCTTCTACTCTCGGTAATGCATAATACCCTACCGCTATCATTAATATCACTGCTAACCTTGTTTCCTCAGGGTGTGCTGCATACATTATCCCATATGTGAATGAAAAACCTCGTTGTGTCACATCTCGCGCGTATGGACCAAATATTGCTGTTATCGATCCCCGCGCCGCGCTAGGTAATGCCTGATATACTGGTTTTCTTGTAATAGGGAGCCTCAAAATACGAAACACATCTTCCAATATTACTGTCATCTCCCCTGTTGGTAGAAAGAACGTATTCTTCTCTGGATTCCATCTTTCAATCAACGCCTGCAATATAGCATGGTTACGTGTGATTCGTGAACAATAGCGGATTCCACTTAACCCCAAACGATTTATCAATGTCCATTCCGCTGGTGTTACATCCGCTCGGATTCGTGACAACAGCACTGGCACACTATCATTCATCCTCAACCCTGCCTCTGCCTGCATACATCAAAACAACAAACAAAGCATTCAATCCATCAAATCCCTAAGGGTTTTTCTCACATTCTGGAAATTCCTCTAGTAACCGGTATCGGTTATAAATAACCGGTACCGGTTCAGTAACCGATACTAGTTATCCCTAACCGCTATCAGTCACTGTCAATTACATACACCTTGCCTAAACAACCACCTATGACAATAAATTGCTCATTTATTCCTCTCTGTATACACAGACATACCCAAAACCCTTGATTACCTACCACGTAACACTCACCTCATTTATAACCCTTGTTATCATGTTTTCTTTCTCATATCTACCCACCTACTCTCCCCCATCTTACTCACAAAACATGCAGTAATCAAATCACAACCAAAACGTTTACCTCTTGAGTTGCAGCAGCTTGAGGTGACCCTTGTCTTCCCTCTCGTCCCTGCCTGCTGGATGCTTCTCCTCATTCTGCCATGATCACCACCCTTTTCAAATTCGCCTTTCTGCCTTCTAAATCTCAGAACACATTCACTTTCCCTGTCTCTTTTCTCCCTATCACTCCAATCTCTCATGCAATTACCTGTCTCAGTCGTCAAAAAGCATCGCGTTCGCGTATTTAACTTCTTGCATGGCTCTCAAAATTAGAACTTAATTTGCCACCCTAGCTTTTCTATTTTTAGAAAATCTCATACCTAAATAACCGGTATCGGTTACGTAACCGATATCGGTCTACTAACTACCAGCGTCGGTTACCTAATCGATATCGGTTACGTAACCGATATCGGTCTACTAACTACCGGCGTCGGTTACCTAACTGATATCGGTTACACATCTGCCTTTTTGAAACATAGTTCTTTTCTTCATTTTCTACCTAATTTTTTATCGCGCCCGCCTCTTTTCCTGCATAACAACACCATTATCCATATTTGTCCATCCAATCCACTTCTCATTACGATTTCATCCATATCATCTATCTACATTACCCAAAACAAACATGCCATCATCTAAGGATATCAAAAAAATATCAATCTATACACCATTTGGATCCAACTCATCAGATACATATATAACAATGTCACCAAACCAGCAACAAAACATGCCACATTTCATCATATAATATGTCATCCATATATACGTGCAAAAGACATCAACATCATCAATATATCAACATGTCAATTAAACTCATCATACAACCTATATCACAAACCATTGACGAAATACTTAAAAACATTTTGAACACAGCATGTGGGTCAAATCATCATATCTATATATATATAAGGTTTCAAATATACAACGTACCCTGCATTGGGGCCTCTGTGATCTCATAATACAACAACAAAGCTGGCACGCAGGCCATAATAAATGTCAATAACCTCGACTCGGCTCGCAGGCCGGTCCCTCATATCAAAAATATACTCGGCTCGCAGGCCGGTATCAACTATACAACCCGTACTCGGCTCGCAGGCCAGTATACAATAATGAGTGAATAAATGAATAAATGTAGGCATGCAGGCCTCTATCCACACAGCCGTTGCGCAGACCAGTGCCCATGTCCATATACAAAAACAATGCAGGGATCCCTCAGCTCTCCCCACCGCCCTCAGCACCTCTCCCTGCTGGTCCCTGTAGTGCCTCTCGCCTCCTGCCTGTAACAGACACGCCGGCTGTGGCTGCACCTCCCTACGATCTCTGACTATGGGAGGTCTCTGCTCTATAAGCTGCATATGGCTGATACTCAGCTTCGGTACCATCCAGAACATCTTGATAATACCGAGCCTCTGCTCTCGCCTCCATATATCTATCCCATGCCACCGTAGGTGCTGGGGCTGGTCCCCGGACTCCTACTACCAGTGCCCCCTGTGCCTGTGATGGTGCCGCTGGTGGTGCCTGTGGCCGTGGTGGTACTTGTACCTGTGCCTGGGGTTGTGGCTGTACCGCTGCTGGTGGTGGTGCCTATGCCTATACCTGAGCCTGGGCTAGCTGCCCCTGTAAAACACCTATCTGTGCCTGTGTAGCAGCCAGCTGCCCCTGTAATAACTGCACCCGGCCCCTGAGTTGATCTCGCTCTGCTATCACTGCTGCCAAGTCTGGCTATGCGGGCGGTGCTATCCTAGCTGCTCTCTGACCATCCCACCACACCATGTATGCTCCCGTACAACCAGCATCATCTACACCATCACTTGCTGGCCTCTCAGCAACCCAATCTGGGTCCAAGGGCTGTGGTGCAGGCAGTGGGGCCTCTACATCATCCCTCCTGTACTGAGGGAAGGGAGGTGGCTCATCCTGTCGTAGCCCCATCTGCCTGCGTACCCTCTCGAGGGGTATCCTCTCGTACTCTCCCGGCCTCCATCCTGCTATCCAGAATGTGTACTGAATCAGGCGCAACTATAAGCGGGCTCCTCTGCGAGGGTGATGACCTCTTTAAGGTCTCCATACGATATCTACCGCTGTCAGGCCATCTAACAAATGTCTATAATAAGCAACGTCCCGACCTGCAAGCACTTCTCGTGGCTGCCCCACGACCCCCAACCACCTCTGAAAGCCGTATCTGTATATGACCTGTGGCCCTGGCTGCTGGGGTAACCCTACTGGTCTGATGCATATGATGTGCTCATATGCCCAACAGTGAAGTAAAAATGTCGAACAAATCCCGAATCGCCTCATCCGGCGATAGCCCCATAGCTCCCTGTATAACTACACCAGATATACTGGTGCCCAAGCATAACAGGTATGCTCCTCCACCATCTCATGAAGCACCCCCATCAATGCCTGTGGAAAGCGGCCTCTGTCTGAGTCCGGGAGGGCGAAGCAGGTGATCCCGATCATCATCAACACGGCAAGCCGTGTCTCATGTCGGTGTGCACGGTACATATCACCATACCCGATGCTCACGCTGTGATATGTCACTAGCGCAGCTACATCCCCAAAAACTGTAGGATGCTATCCATGGCTGTCTCCGCATCCACCTGAAAAACGGCCTCTCCATCAATAGGTAATCGAAGGATGCGATATACATCCTCCAATGTGATGGTCATCTCACCAGTCGGGAGATGGAACACATTGGTCGCCGGATCCCATCTCTCGATGAGGGCAACCATCAAACTATGATCTCTGTCGATCGCCCTATATCGCTGGACTTCGCCGAGTCCCACCTCGTGCATGATAGCCCAGTGCGCTGCGGACATATGTCGTCGCATCCGCACCAACAGCGGAGGCATCCTGTCCTGCATCGTCAGCTGCTGACATGCCTGCAAAACCCACCCACTACATTAGCCCTACTCTTCATCACGATATCTACCTATCCCCCTTTTATCCCCCCGACCACATCCCGACTCTCTAACCCACCCCTTTATACCCCCTTTTTATCCCCCCGACCACACCCCAACTCTCTAACACCCCCCTCTAAGCCACCTATCTGTCTCCACTATCCCCCACCCCAAGCCCAACCCATAACCCACCCAACCCACACAAACCCCAAACCATACCCACCCCCAAGCCTAACCCATAACCACCCAAACCCACACAAACCACAAACCATGCCCACCCCAAGCCCACCCCATAACCCACCCCAAACCCACACAAACCCCAAACCATACCCACCCCAAGCCTAACCCATAACCCACCCAACCCCACCAAACCTCAAACCATACCCACCCCAAGCCCACCGCATAACCCACCCAAACCCACACAAACCCCAAACCATACCCACCCCAAGCCCAATCCCATAACCGCACCCAAACCCACCCCGTGTGCCTGCCTACCCCGAACCAGACCCACCCAAGCCTAACCCCGAACCCACCAAACCCACACAACCCCCAAACCCATACCCACCCCAAGCCCACCCCAGAAACCCACCCGAGGAGCACCACACAAACCCAAACCATCCACCCACGCCCAACCCAGAACCCACCCAAAACCCACACAAAACCCAACCCCAACCCCAACCATACCGGGGCAGATTCAGCGAACCGGAGCCTGGGGGGTGGGCGGGGAGGCCCCCAACGTGTTCTGCCGGCCTAGTGACTAAGCGCCCGTTGGTCTGGGCCCACCAGCGCCGATAGCCACCCGGGGGGCTGGAACACCAGGTGGAGCACCGAGCCAGCCGACCCAAGGCCGCAACCGACCGAGTCTGGTGCGCCACCAAGGCCTCAAGCACCTAGTCCATCCGCCCGACCAAGGCCTCGCCCCAACCATCTGGCCCGACCCAAGGCCTCGCCCCGACCATTTGGCCCGACCCAAGGCCTCACCCTACCCATTTGGCACGACCCAAGGCCTCACCCTACCCATTTGGCCCGACCCCCAAGGCCTCGCCCTAACCATTTTGGCCCGACCCAAGGCCTCACCCTACCCATCCGGCCAGACCCAAGGCCTCACTCTACCCCTTCCGACCTGACCCAAGGCCAAAACCCAACAACTTGGCCCGACCCAAGGCCGTACCACTTCGATACCTCACCCAACATCAACAAACATATACTTTTATCCACCCATCATGTAGCTTTTTGTTCCATCGAGCTCACCTGTTCATGTTTTTAGCATTGATTAGGGTCCTTGACTTGATCTGTCGACCAACTTTGCCAGACCTAGACTGTGACGTTTATTCTCAACCAAACCAACCATTTGGTACTGCCGAACATACCTAACGTTCCTGTACCTTACCTGTTATATACCCTGGAGCTACTTCCTATGCCTTGGATACCAGGATTATATCACCCTTGTTTGGATAAACTATCGACCTTTGCATATACATTGCTGGTTTGCTCGTCAAATCATGTACCCTAGTCGTACTATTGCATTTCAACATGCGTCTGTTGCCTTGGATCTACCCCACCACCTTACCATCCTCTCTACAACATGTACCCTTTATCAACCCTATCCTTGATTTCCCGTTCACTCAATCTGTGATAGATTTGAGGGGGATTACCTATATCCTTAACAGGAGAAACCACTTCATATTATTGTCCGCGCAGCTCTACAAAACAAGCTACACGACAATAAGGGGCTAATGTAGACACCAAATTTGTGTCTTACGACCCCTTGTGACCCGCATCTCATCTCGCAACCTAAATTCATCACCTAAACCTTACACAATTATTTATTAATTACCTTGTAATTGATAAATCCACATCATCTCACCTGCCACCTCATTTTGTCACTTCATCATGACCTAGCCCTAACCCTAAACTAACCTAATTAAGACCTATAACTTGGTCTACACCTACACCCATGACTAATGACCCCTTTCTCGCACCCAAAACCGACCTTCTAGTCACTTGACCAAGCCCGCAACTAATCTCTCGGGAGAAAAGCAGGGAAGGTGGGCTATTTTACTAAAAATAGCCTACTTTTTCCTTACCGATGCCGGTTCCTACTCGACCACCGTCGGTTATGTAACCGCCATCAGTTCCCTGTAAATGGGCTCCCCAAACCAAAAACAAGGGATCGGAATTTCATTTTTTGGATCGGAATTTCATTTTGGATCAGAGTCGAAGGATTTTTGGATCAATCGGGATCATCAGAAGCGATCAAGAGAATCTGGATCTTTACTTGGCTGAGCAGAGACGAGTGAAGAAGCCAGAAGAGTTGCAGCAAAAGGAGATCAAGCCCAAAACTGCAACAGAACAGCCAGAGTTCTCAGATACTCAGCTGATCATCGGGAGGGAGATATTTCATCTTCTATTTGTCCAGCCATCCTACCTAGAGTTCTACCTTTGTCATCAGAGTTCTTGGACTTGCATCTTCGTCAATAACAGTAAGTTACATCTTGCATGTCCTCTTTAATAACATTTCTTAGACTTTTTGAAGCACAATCCTCACAAATCCATTCCTAGATCCACTACCCAGCATGCTATTGCATCTAACTATCATTCATCTACCTCTCATCACCTTATTTCCTAATATCATCTATATACAGCCTTACAAACAACACAACCACCCCACAAAACAACCAACCTTCAGATCTTAGACCATACCGATATCAGTTATCAGTAACCGGTATTGGTTATCCTGACTATAACCAAAAACCAGCCTTTCCCCTACCCAGTTCAACGAAGCAATTTAATTGATATCTTACAGTCTTTTGTGTTAATTCATATTAGCAGGGGAACTGACCACCTTCAAAAGGAAGATTTATATTTCCTAGGCCCAAGGCAGTTCCCTCATTTATTGTTTAATCAAAATCGTGTGGTCTTGTGTTCTTATTTGCAGGTAGTCCTTCCAAGACAAAAAGGAGTTCTTCGCAGTCAACCTGATCTTTCTCTACGGTACGCGCACACCATCTCGACGTTCAACAGGTATTCCTCCTAGCCCTAACCTTATCTATTTCTAAAAGGAATGAAACATTTCGAGTGAAACACTCGGCATACACACAGTAGAGAACGGAGAAGGTCTAGAACTACCTCCAACCCTGCCTAAGTTTAAAGAAGGTAACGCTTCTTTAATCGAAGAGACTATTGATATTAACATTGGAACGGAGAAAGAACTGAAGATCTTGAAACTAGGATCTTCGTTAACTCCTAAAGAAATAGAGATACACACTTGAATCCTCAGAGAACATCAAAAGGCTTTTGCATTTAATTATAAAGAAATGACGGGGGTTGCACCACACATTGCGGTACATAATCTCGTCACTAAATTAGATGCAAAGCCAATTAAACAAAAAAGCAAGACCAATGAAACCCAAGGTAGCTCTCATGGTGAAGGAAGAAGTAATGAAATTCCTAAAAGTAGGATTCATCAAGCCAGCTAATTATTCTCATATGGGTATCTAATATCATTCCCGTTCTCAAAAATAATGGGAAGATATGCATCTGCATAGATTTTTGAGACATTAACAAAGCATGCCCTAAGGATGACTTCCCATTACCATCCATTGACATCATCGTTGATGCAACAGCTGGGTTTGAGCTTTTATCTCTCATGGATGGATTCTCAGGATATAATCAAATCAGGAATATCCGCACAAGACCAAGCCAAAACCACATTTATAACTCCTTAGGGAACCTATTGCTAGGCTGTTATGCCATTCGGTCTCAAGAACTCTGGCACTACATACCAGCGGGAAATGACATATATATTTCATGATCTTATTCATAAAATCATGGAATCCTATGTAGATGACTTGTTAGCTAAATCTAGGAAGCACTGTGATCGCCCGGAAGTGCTCCGCATCATTCTTTCATGTTTGATAGAATATGAAGTCACACTAAACCCAGAAAAATGTGTATTTGGTGTGACAGGAGGAAAACTCCTGGGTTACATCGTATCATCATGAGGGATTGATGTAGACCCAGCCAAAATTTGGGCTGTTCTTGAAATGATCCCGCCCATCGGATGAATCTGGAATCAGGTCGTTACTTGGGAAACTCAGTGCAATCCGAAGTCATCCCATATTTGAGCTTTTCCATTCATCACAATCAATAGTATACTCAAGAAAGATTATAATATCGATTGGAGCAAAGAATGTAATGAGGATTTCTAAGCAATTAAGTGTTTCTTATTGTCACCACCTACGCTAATGCCTCCTAAGCCAGACCACCCTTTAATCTTATATTCACGAGCTACTAATGTCTCACTATCCTGTATGCTAGCTCAAGGAGACGATGACAAAAAATAACATGCAATCTATTTTATTAGCCGAACATTACTTGATTATGGAACATGTTATACACAAGTAGAATGAGAATGCCTCACCATAGTCTTCGCAACCAAACGATTAAGACATTACATGCTAAATCAAGAAACAAGGGTCATTGTAAAAATAGACCATTTACAAACTTTCCTCACGCAAGGGTCCTTGTCTAAAAATTCCGGATGCTTTATAACCTTAATGGGTGAATTCAAATTAAATTTTGTAAACGAGAAGTCTGTTAAGGGACAAATCATTGTGGATTGCTTAGCCGACAACCCGTTAGATGGAGGCGATCTAGTAGATCTAGATTTTCCCCGATGAATGCATATACTACATCGAAGGCAGACCTCCTATCTTTGAATGTCCTTGGTATATTGATATTATTAGTTATATCATGGGCCATGCATATACCAAAAGGTGCTACACCACAACAAAGAAGGTAGTTACGTATTATCACAACTAAATACGTTATTATAGAACAAGTCCTCTATCGTAAGGCCTTCGATGGAATGCATCTAAGGTGTGTTCACATAGAAGAATCTAAGAAGATTCTCTATGAATCTCACAATGGAATATGTGGAGGTCACTTCGGTGGTCATGCCACTACCCGTAAAATACATCAGATGGGCTATTTCTGGCCCACTCCTAGAGCACGATGTAGTAGAGTTTGTACGTAAGTGCCATAAATGTCAAGAATATTTCCCACGAGATTCACATGCCGACAAAAGCTCTACAACCAATCACTACTCCACGGACATTTTCTATGTGGGGCCTAGATTTGATAGGAAAATTTCTCTCCCTTGTCAATAGATGGCCATAACTTCATAATCACGACCACCGAGTATTTCACCAAAAGGGTAGAGGTTATGCCTCTCACCACTATACCAAGTTCCGTGATTGCCAATTTCATTTTGAACCAGATCATTTGCTAGGTACTGTGTCCCACAAATCATCATCTCGGATAATGGTAATTCCTTTAAGAATGACGAAGTCCATGAGCTATGCAGTAAATTTAAAATAAACCATCATACAGCTTCCCTATATTACCCTCAAGCCAATGGACAGGCTGAAGCAACAAACAAAACATTGAAAGCTATTCTCCTTAAAATGGTAACAAGAAAATAAATGAAATTGGAATTTAAAGTTATATCCAGGCCTTGTGGGCCCACTGAACCTCGATAAGAACACCAATAGGAGAAACTCCTTTGTCGTTGGTATTCGACACAGAAGCAGTTCTCCCACTTGAGGTTGAAATACCCAGTCTCCGTATCTCACTACAAGGGATTCTGGATGAAGAAGCTTATAGATAAGCACGTCTCTCACAACTAGAAAGCCTAGATGAGGCTAGGCTAGATGCTGAACAATGGCATAGAATCTATGCTAACCGGATGTGCTCAGCAGTATAACAAAAAAAGTCTATGAACGAGATACATATGAAGGAGATCTAGTTCTAAGACTAGACACTCGGATCGATAAGAAGACTGACGAAGGAAGGAAATTCTGGCCCAAATGGTTGGGCCCATACCGAATCACGAAAGACTATGGAAATGGTGCATATCTCTTATGTACACTAGAAGGTGAGGAATTCAATGAAACAGTTAATTCATTTCATTTTAAATGATTCTATGCATAAGCAACTAGCATTACTTGTATAATTATATCTACATTGCATCTTCATGTAGTTAGGTTCATTTTGTTTTCTTGTTTCATACAATTTTGTGATCAAGTAACTTATTCTCAAAGCAATTCATTACAAACTTCTAATGGTATTGGCATAATCCTTCCAATCATACTTCTTCATTTTCATAACGTCATCACCTGTTTCTGAATCATTTCATCCATATAAAGCTAGATATGACAAAGTCTTAATGGTAACCATACCAAGGTCTGAATGCTTTTTTTCACTTTTGGTTTCTTCCTAGGATAGGTGTCTTGCCTATGGTCTATTCTAGAAGCTTCATAGTGTCACATCTATCCCGTATGCATATCTCTTTGGAAATAAGAACATACTGACATTTTTCTCAAATATATAAATCAAATGTAGATCAAACAGAAAATTTTATTTTTACACATTTCCTTTCCCTACTAACCTTTGGTGATAAGCTTGCATCTCTTACTAGTGACATAGGGTTGCGAAAGGATGGGAATGCCCTTATTTTCCTATGCCTTGTCTATGGTGATAAGCCCATGCTTCCTACTGGTAGCATGGGGCAAGGTGTAAGGTGTCCTCTTGACAGTAAACATTGAAATTCATAAGCAAAAAATTCAAAAGAACCTTTGAAATCTTGAGTCAAAAACAAATGAATTAGATGTCTAGAATTCTGAGAGAGCTCAAAACCCTCGAAAACCATAGATTTTGTCTACCATGTGGCCATCTACGGATCTAAGTCTAGATAAACCACAAATCGAGTCAGCATTCTAAACTATGGAGTCACTTGAGTAGAGTAGGTTTGTAGTGTCCTAATTTGGTTCCACCAAATATTTTTCCATCTCTCATCACTACCATTCAATAAATTTCATAGCTTGTTCCCTTTCTAGCTCTCGGTGGTGAGCCCTCACATCTTACTAGTTATGTGGAGTTAGGAGCGGGGCAAGTTCATCTACTCATCATACCAGTTTATCATCTCATTTTGTCAAAACAAATATGAAGTACCGAAAAATTGCTTATAGAAACTAAAGTTCAATATCACATTGTGTCTACATTATCATATATCAGCATCACGAAATACAAAAAGAAAGAAAGCATTTGTGTCATTTTTTCTCCATTGCATACATTCTGAAAAGCATATAAAAGAAACATTATAATATACATGTGGGAACAAATCACAAAAACTAGATACCAAGAGTCTGATCCAAAAAGAATATATATATATATATATATATATATATATATATATATAAAAATCAAGTTTCCTGTACAATGCCATCATGCGCTAGGCATGGTCAAAATGCTCAATGAGCCCGGGAAATACAAAATGAATCGCATAAACAATCTATGAGAGCCAAGTGGCCTCTCAACCCCTATGAGACCCCTCTGAAGGTGCACGACCACATCTAGGACTCCGGCTATGCCGGCGCTCTGAGTGCACCGAGGGCTCATGGTCCCGAGGAGTAGCTGTGGCCTCGCTATGAGAATGACTCCTCATCAGGCACTCTATTGTCCTATACCAAGCCAACTCGGTACGAGGGTGGACACCATCTTGGCCACATGCCAGACAGGGGAAAAAATTTCATATGCCTACCAGCTGCTGAAGGCTCCCCTACATCCACGGATAGCTCCACGTGAGTCCTCTCCATGGGGATCATCAAGGTATCAGTGCATACCTGGTGAATCAGGTCTCACCACTCATCAGCAGTCTCTGCAAGCAAAGGAGAAAACAAGTTAGAAATAGTCAAAAGATAAAAACAAAATGAACAAGAGTAGAGACAGCAACTAAGACAAATTCTAGCTAAAAACAAATATTAAGAGAAGGATGATAACTCACTCGATCTCTGGGCCTCCAAGAGGGATCCATAGGATCAGCACCTGCCATAGATGCTTCCACTGACTGATGTCCTCCTCCTGTGTCCTAGGAACACATAGCATCCTACTACGGACTCATCCTCCCCTCCTAGTCCTGAGAAGGCGGCTCCTCTGAAACTAGAGTCACCCTCTCCGCACTCCACTCCACCCTCTCCGCCTATAAGATATCTTGAGTGTCATGCCACTCGGGATCGTTGTCCTCCTCTCCACCTGACTCGCTAACCTTAGCCTTGGTCTCCTCCTCCGTCTCTCCCCCTGTGAACTCCTCAGACTCAGATTCTATATCAATGGGGTCGTCGCTGCTGTGGGTGGGACAAGTGGCAATCTGAAGTAAGGGTGCCTGAGGAGCACCGGCTCTCCCTCAAGCACGTACTACCTGCCTAGCTGCAATGGGGACACTAGGAGTAACAATGGTCCAACCCTGGCCTCTAGGACCTCCCCTAGCCTCCCAAACTGATCTGAACACTGGCACCACTGGGGGAAGCATACCGACATAAGGAAGGCCAAACTGCTGAGGCACTCAAGCAAAAGGATGTGTTTCCACCTTCCCCGTCCTATCCACAAGCTTCCTTGTGGTAGAGCAGGATATCAAAGTGAGGGCCTCCTCACCCCATAAACCCTTCCATGGCTTGATAAGGTGTGGCCTCCATATCGTCAGTAGTCAAGGAGGTGACTGGCTGGTGGGGTGCTCTAAGCACTGACATATCTATCCATCTGGCTACCCTCACAGCTCTGGGATCTGCCACCTCCACACCTCTCCCATAAGGGATGAAACGCTCATAGACCCAACTCATAACCAGGGTCAGATGGCTCAATGACTGCCCCTATAAATGAACCACCTGGTACAAATCATGATAGGTATTCCCAAGAATGTCGGCTCCCCAGGCATAAATCTGGCCATGTCCCTCAATCTGTGTAATAATGGGGGACCAGTAATACAGTAAAGTGTCTCCTCCCTTGTCCCCAATCAATCTCGAGGAAAGGATCCCCATAATGACCTAATGAATCAAGGGGATAGGCAGGCTAGGAATAGATCGGACCCTCACCCCCTTCTTCGAACTAGTGGAGATAACTGCATCTCCCATGTATGAAGCCCACTGTGCTATCTGAGCCTGTGACCCTTGCTATCTCAAGCGTAAGATGTCTCCCGATGATCGGGACCCCCAAGATATGGTAGACATCCTCTAGGGTGATGGTCCACTCACCCCTGACTCCTAGAAATTGGAAAGTGTTCCGATCAGCATCCCAATATGAAAACAAGTCACAAAGTATGTGACTAGAAGGTGCAACATGCGGGACCCGTGATATGCACAATATGTCGGCCCTCTGAAGAGTGTCCTACTCATCCTGAGAAAGTGCATCCAATACTACTGGAAGCCAATCACACTCTCTCTCTCAAATCCATCTGATATATTCCTCCTTCACCTGCATACACCCAAAAACACACAAAAAGGAGTAAGTTAGTTCAAATGACATTGGAAAAATCATTAAAACATATAAGAATGCTAAAAACACAAAAATAAATTCAAACAAGTATTATTTTGGCATTCTGTGAAGGACCGCCACCCTGAGCAGGGAGGCGGTTCCATAACCACCGCCTTAAAGGCGGCGGTCCTGTAACCACCGCCCTGACCAGGGTGGCGGTCGTGTAACCGCCGCCCTGCTTAGGGCGGCGGTCGTGTCCCGAATTTCCGCATGGGTCACGTGCCCTAAAAAAACCTAAAAACACAAAACAAAGACCCTTTTGACTAAAACAAATCCTACCCATTAGGCGCCCCCCCCTAAGTGACCCTTTTAAAACTAAAATTTTCAAAAATAACCCCCCCATGACAAAGATTTCATCATTTTAAACATTTTGAGGGTAAAAACGTTAAATCAAGAAGAACTAACATGTGATCTCGTGGGTCGGTGTTCCACTCGTGGAGGCATGATCACTATCTCATCATGAACATTTTGACTATACTCTCATCAGAAACCATCACCGTGGGTCCCAGAGCTCAAAATCAATCAAATCAACATGCGCAAATGAATAGGAAAATGGGCCCATTTTTACATATATAACATCTTGACTTGTTTTGAATGCCCTTTTCACAGGTTTGGAGCACCGATGGAGGTAAGTTCTTGTCCCCGCATAAATGGTACGTCCTCATTTCATATTATTTTAGTGTTTATTTTTCGATTTATTTTATCTATCTGCACTTGAGTCCTCTTTTCATTTTGCAGGTAGCAAGAATCTTGGAGGGCGTCATTTCGACACACGGACATGTCAGGTATAAATTCTAACTTCCCATTTCAGGACCGCCATACTTGGACCCACCATTTTATGCCTCTTTATGGCTAAAACGCTTCTCCGAGGGGGCAATATGTACGTACCCAAAATTGTAGGGTGCTGCACCACCGAAACAACATTACACATGCCCCAATGATGATACAGGTCTCCTCGCAAGGTGTTCGGGATCCGGAAAATCTCTCCAAGTATGTGTTAACATCCCGCATGTCCCACTTAGCCCCTGCGTGCTTTGTTTTTCTCTTCTCCCCTCTTTTTCTTTGTGTTTTGATCTTCAGTTATGAAACCGCTGCCCTGCCTGGGTGGCAGTCTCATGACCACCACCCTAGGCAGGGCGGCGGTCTGTAACCGCCGCCCTGCTCAGGGCGGCGGTCCTTCATGCATTTTCTAGAATGTTCTTTTTAACATGACTCGTGTAAAATTTCAATGTTTACCAGCTTTTTTCACTGCCTTTGCTTGTATTTATGATTTTGGTTCCCTAGAATAGTGTTTTTGCATTGTTTATAGTTAAAGAGTTCAATTTGGTTTTCACCTTTGGGTAAATGGGAATTATATAAATAGCTGGCTTGTGCTCAAGCAAATTTCCCCTCAAAATTTTCCTCTCAATTTCTCATTTCAATAGCTTAGTCTTCTAGTTTTGCTTAGGAATCAATAGTTTTATTTTTTGCATGCATAGTTAGTGTTGTTTTGTTGTTTAGAAGCCACATAATCTTTTTGTGCTAATGCTGTCACTATTTCACACAATCAATTGGAGTAGAATAGTTTCATTCTCAGTCAGAAGCCATTAAAGTTACAGGTTTTTCTCATCAAATAGGATAGTTTCAGGTTCTAGACGTTTCATGTTGTATGACTCGCAATAAATCCTGCTAGGAATTGCATAAGCCAAGCTCTGTTCTCTTGAGCTATCCCTCTCCTACTCACATTGTATTCAGTCTGCATCCTAAGCTGCCACTATCCCAATACCTACTTCTGTTGATGCTGGCATTACACACTTTTCTAGATTCACGTGAGCACAGAAGGAACGAAGAGATCACACTAAGGGGACAAAGCCACACACAACCGGATTCACCACTGTTCTGCAAAATCCAGGTTCAAGCTATCAAAATTTCTAGTTAAAATATATCAAATAGAATAGTCAATCATTTCATTTTAGTTAATCTCACTTTCGATATTGTCAGGGAAGCTGTGGGGATTGATAGTTTCTGAGAAACTATGATTCATTCCTCACTTCTGAGGTAGGATCGACAGTCTTTCAAATAGATTAGATCAGTTATTTCGTTATTTAGAATAGATTTACAACTACACAGGCAAGTAGCTATACTCAGTTGCTTTGTTTGTTTTAATTTTGTTGTTAGTTTAGTTGTCAATTTCTGGATATTTTAAATAGTTGCTCTTTCAATTTCATTCAAATAGTTCATCAAAAACACAAAATAGAGAAGTTATATATGTTGTAGATATACTTTACATAATTAGTTTTACTTTACTACAGTTAGATTTACATTGTTTCTTTTGCATGACAATCACGGGACCTAGGGAGCCCAGAGAATACGTATTCGAGCCAATAGTGCCTCAGCCCAATCTTGTTGCGGCAGTAACTGATATAGATCAGAATCTTAGAATCCAAGTCTTCCGAACAACAACAAACTTACAAGAAATTAGCTCGCAGCTAAGAGGATTAAACATAGAAGACGACCAAGCACACATGTTTTGGTCAAACCATTCAAACTACAGATTACCCTAGATAAATATCCGCATGACTGTAGAAGGGATTGAAAGAGAGAAAACGTTCGGTTGTGATCCTTTGGTCCCACAGCCAGATGCAGGACAAGTTCTCACTGACATAGACACTAGCTTAAGAATTCAAGTTGCCAGAATGCCTGTGAGATACTCTGAGAAGATTGCACAACTGTTAATTCTAAACATAGAGGCCGAAAAGGCATACGACTACTGGATACTAGGGATTAGGGATTGATTCCGCACATGACCATAGGAGGTCCACAACAACCATGAATCTACGGTTGTGATCCACAGGTCCCACAACCCAACGAGCCCACAGGACAATAAGATGTAGATGTTGGTTTACGCACATTAGTATTTAGATCTACTCCACTTCCACCAACCATTATCACACAGTTATCCTTATTAGACATAGCAGCTAATGAAGCTAAAGATTTTTGGAATAGACCAGAGAATCACCCATAGAATCCACTATATATCCATCATCCATCTTATGACCCTATCTGGAGATATACACGAAACAATTCCAGGTCATTTTCCCCGTATTCCACAACCTATAGATCGAATCACGCCAGAGCTTGATATTGATTGGAGCCTTTGAGCAGTCATCCTCGCCGACCGATCTATCACGCCAGTTCAGGTTAGGAGGGCCTTCGTTGCCTTAGATTCATAGATTCCATTAGTGCATGTCGAAGACATAAGATTGCCCAATTAGTTTGTCCATAACCCACGTATATTCCATCCCCACCGGCTGTCTCGGCATGACCTCGGGAGGTCGGGTGCGAGGAAAAGTTACTTGTAGATTTCCACGCTCGCTTGTCACTTTTCCATCGTACAGTTTGACATCAACAGTTGGGGCACATGAGCAAGAAAGGGTTAAAAGTATGGGAAGGATCATGAGTCACTCCATCTCAACCAAATGGAGTTTTTTATGTGCATCAAGTTCCAAATGGACAAAAGGTGGCAATGAAATCTTTATACTTGGAAACTATGTACACAATTCATTTGGTATATATGGATGTGCGAAGTCAAAAGAAAAAAAAGGTCTTCTTGTTACGTGGTCATATGCTCATTCTGAAATTTAGGATGCACTACAGAACCATTAGTGTTCATATGGAGGAACATAGAATATTAGTTAAATAGTAAAGGTACGAAAAATTCAGAAAAGTCAAGTGATCTATATTTCCTAAATTCAAATATGACATGTTTCAGTACATGTGGAGTAGAATCTTAGAGGGTCACCTGAAAATGATACTGATTCATTTATCAAATGGTCTTGAGAATCATAGTAGCTAACTTGATGCAATTTACCTACTTAATCTGGAAGTTCTATATCAGAATCCATGGTAGTTTCTTGTTGGGTAGAGGAAAGAAATACACGTTCAAATGACCAGATTTCATTGCTACAACAAAATCAGAGTATGGTTCCACATACGAATTGTTCCCTTTTAGACCTAGCTAGATTGAATGCTACAACAAATTGAAGATTTGTATAACAAGAAAATGAGGTCATGCTTCTAGAAGGCCTTGTGATCCTCTGCAAATGATAACAAAGGACATAAATGTGTTGAAAATAAGTTGTTCTACATTGAGGATATTAATGATGAAGTCAAAAATGAATAAAAATAAGTAGATGTTGTGGAGGAACTATGTTTTGGAGATTCCCAACCGAGTATTTTATTGTCGTGTAATGTTTTTAGGAAAGTTATCTCTCCACAATACCCTCAAGGTGAAGGGATCATGTCAATAAAAGGAACATAAGGATAATATTCATTTTGATTTACTCTAGGAGCGAACACCATAAATTTTATAATTAAGGATGAAGGTTGACATGTTTGTTACATTTATTTATTTACCTAACTTTATAAAAGTAATCGTCATGATTGTATATAGTATGCACAATCAATGGTATTGATCAGAACATGCCATAGTAACTTAGAAATTTGATATGGTAGATCTACATTGACACATAGACTCCCCTATGTTTGTTAATAGATCCCATGGGTGGACCATATCATTGTCCTTGGAAGTCCAGAACTGATTGTAAACAATATGGGATTGAAAGGCACTAAACTACTAGCTGCAATCCACAAAAAAATTGGGTTGTTGAGCACATGAATAGGACTCTTCTAGAGAGAGCAAGGAGCATGCTCGATAATGTAAATTTGTATAATAAGAAAAGAGGTTCTTCTATAAAGTCCTTTGATCCTCATATAAATGACTCTTAGGTCATATTATTTAAACTTATTGTCATTTTGTGGTTTATTCTGTTGTTTGGATGCTTTTTTGTTGTCTATGTGTTACAGGTAGCTATTTTTATTTTGTTTATGGCTATATTTGGGATTTCATCCTTTTTAATGTAATTAGGTAAGGTCCCTACTAAAAACCCTCCCTTTACTAATATCTAACAAAATAATTTCTCAATACTCTAGAAAAAGTGAAAAATAATGAATTCCTTTTATTGTTTCTTTTTTGTTAGATCATATAGTGTTCCTTTATATTTTCTACATGTTTAAATGAAATAGGATGCATAAGTTTATATAAACAATTGAAATTCAAATTAGGACCCTAGTGAAAAACATAACAGTCAAAAAGTGAAAAAGATGAGACCACTCACATGGGTATAACCTAACAAAGAAATTGTAGATACCAAATAACGCACTTGGGTACATTTCAAGGTCCTAATCACATAAATTTCATTCATATGTTTCCTAAGGGAGAAAAGTACTAATTGATCACTATATTTGGCTTCTTAGTTTCCTTTTTGGTCTCCTTCTTGGCCTTACACACCCTTTATCCCAGTATAACCTTCGATACTTCACCTTTTATGGCCCTGGACACCAGCACCTAGCCAGGACACCAACACCTAGGAACCGTCGTCCCCTCTGGGTGCCCTAGACCTCTTTGTATCTTGTTCGTTCCTTTTAGGTCCTTTCTAGATGTTGGGCATCCTTATCTTAGGGGTCGACCTTTTAATGATCAATTACGAAATTCAAGCAAGGGAATCACATAAATACAATGTTATAGAGTCAAAGTAAAGGACCAAGCTGTAAGCATCGATTATCACCACCTAAGGTTACATTCATAAGCATCTAAAGAGCATCATTTCATCCATCTAGCTTCACTCAAGGGATAAGGGCTAGTTATTATGCATACAATTCATAAGAGGGGAAGTTCATTTTTCCATGCACACATCTATTTACATCTTTTAAATCTAGCTACTTGTTGGCTATCAAGTGTGATATCCATAAGAGCCACCTAGGGCACAATATTTACACACACATAAAATTACATGGGGTCTGCAATATAGTGCAATGCTCGGTTGTAAGCTCACTTTGTTGATAGCTAATGATAGTTAGACATCCCATTTTGCATCTTTCATTTTTAGGGTTTGATGTAGTTTGGGGTCTTATAGGTCATATCTTTATTGCAGGTTATCAGCAACATCAGTGATCACTATGTAACATTCTAGTGACTGACAAGGAAGCATTGCAACATCTTAGCAACCCTTTGAAATTCATTCTCTTAGCATATGTGCATAATCTAGCACCTAGACAGTGATCCTAATGCTTAGGCACCCTAGTCTAACCTTTCTCCGCACTTCTATTTTTTTTGGGTTCGGATGTCACCTCCTGTGTACTAGTTTTACAAGTCTTGCACCTTCGTACACTGCCGAGAATATTATGAAATCAAGCAAGTATTTATACTCTTCCATTACACTTAGGGTTTCAATTCATATTGCTTATTGCTTGTCTCACTTCATGTACTTTACTACTTTATTTATCACTATGACTCTAAAATATCATATCTAGGGTTTAAACAAAAGTTTTATTTTTGTTAAATCAGAAACCCCTCAATATTCACCAGGAACATAGACACTCCACATTTTTAACATGTTAGGAACATGAAATATTATTGTAAAAATATTTCAAACAAGATGAGAAAGAAAGGGAAGAGAATTAGAAGCATATGACGAGGGAATGAGATAAAGAAATGGGGAAGGGACAAAAAAAATACACTAAATGATGTGTGCACACAAATAATGTTTAGTTTATAGAAATATTCAAACAAATATAAACACACTAGAAACATGGAATTTAGTAGTTAATAAATGTGCAGTGGTTATTATTCAAAGACTATAACCGTATTGTTGTTAAAAATTATCTTCACATAATATCAACTTGAAAATGAAATAATTGAAGATGTTCTAATTGAGCTTGATACCTCAAAGAACCTACCTGTAAATATCGAGCTTAAAGTTCAAAACAGAACTTGGGCTCATCCCAGGGATAATTTTAGTGGTGAATATTTGTAATATGACGAATATTCCATTTTTGAAAAAATTGAAAAGGCAAATTTTCTAGCGTGGGTCAGTGACATGTTTGCCTAAAAATTACAGTTTAATTTTTTTAAGGGGTCAGGCTTCGCCTACCCTTGAAAGTATCCCCTATATAATCCTATATTATTCACCAGGTAGAACACTATTAGCTCGCTCATACCACCTGGGGGCATATGTATTATCAAGAACAGTTAACACACGACAGGAGGTTGGAGGCTGCAGATGTGTAAAAAAGAGTTTGTTGATGCGTGATATGAAGAGTTTGTTGATGCGTGACAGGAGTGCGGAGGAAGTAGACGCACGACAGAGAGTTTTTGATGCGTGACACAGAGATTTTTTTTGTTATGTGACTAGATGGCGGAGGCTGCAGACGCTCAGAGAGAGAGAGAGAGATTTGTTGACGCACGTCAACAAGATGGTTGACGCGCATCAACAAAACTCATTAACGTGCGTAAATGAGCTTTGTTGATGCGCATCAACCACCTTGTTGGCATGCATAAGCAAATATCTCTTGCATGTCTGCAGCCTTCTGTCCCACCACTTAAAAATCAAGCAAAAAATTTTCTGTTAGACCCCTAAAAAATTCGCCTTCCAGTGAAACTGGTTTTGAGGATATTCGTCAGGTATTTTCCACCTCCAATTTCTAAGAGGTCTCTTAAAATGAACCTTGGATCATCCTCTTTACTATGAAGGTTTACCTTTCAGATTCAAAAGAGGTTTTGCCTTGGGACATATTGTTGCAGATTGTGTGATGGAAAAGCGTAAAAAATGAGAGAGCCACTTGGTGGAAATATGATCTCCCGAAGCATTTTTAATACTAAGGGAGATTTAGATTCAAATACTGATCAGGAAGACGTGGTTGAAACGGTCCCTGAAACTCCTCTTAAATAAATTACATGTGAAGGAAACAAGGAAATCTTTTATGTAGAAACTCAAATGAAAAAAATTGTGGAACCACATTTTAGTAAAGCGACTAAGGAAAATGTTCCTCATCTTTTTCCTACAGTTCATATCGGCTAATTGAAGCTCTTGAAGTTGTTCTTCCTATTGAAGAAGTTTCATATGGGTGGAAAATGATGCGTAGCAAAAAGAAAATACTCCCACAAGAAAATTGGCTCCTACCTAGTTTTCGTTGTTGGGTAGTTGTTCCTTTTTGTTTATTGTAGTGCTTATGGTTTTATGTGGGCTTTTAGGCCTTTTTGTTCTTGGTTATGGCCCAAGTAAAAAAAATAGCCTTTACCTATTACCAAAAAAAATTGAAGATGAATTTAGACGGAATTCAATGATCTACAAACTTTCTACACTTATCCGGTGATGCCAATCAAAGTGATGCTAGAAAGGAAACAACCAACCTACTAAGTTAAAGGTTGTGTCGTTGTCAGGACATGCATATGTGGGATAAAAACACACTTTTACATGGTGTATACATGTAGCACTTTGTTACAAGTTTTATTTGAAGAGGGAATTATAAATATAAGGATGATACCATTTGAACTACCATATAGGTATGGTTTTTCCCAGAATGGAAGAGTCGAGATTCGAGAATGTGTGATTGTGGATTTGTGAGAAACATAATATGAGTTTGATGATGAAGCAAGTAGTGATGAATTTGGAAGGAACACAATGGTATAAAAGCTTCCTACACTTATGAGGTGATGGCATGATCACTATGTCAATTGAATCGATATTACAAAAGAGGTGGCAAACTGACTAATATAATAGATTTTTGGTGGTTCGAGCATGCACATGAATAAAAAAACTATGAAAAGAACTTATAAAAGTTTAATTGATATTTCATAAAACTCCACACACACACACACGCGCGCGCACACGCACACGCACACGCACACGCACACGCACACGCACACGCACGCGCGCGCACACACACACACACACACACACACACACACACACACACACACACACACACACACACACACACACACACACACACACACACACACACACACACACACACACACACACATAAAAAAAAACTACAAATAAATTCATGATCTAGACGGAAAATTAGACAGAATTCAATGATCTACAAACTTTCTACACTTATCCGGTGATGCCAATCAAAGTGATGCTAGAAAGGAAACAACCAACCTACTAAGTTAAAGGTTGTTTTGTTGTCAGGACATGCATATGTGGGATAAAAACACACTTTTGCATGGTGTATACATGTAGCACTTTGTTACAAATTTTATTTGAAGAGGTAATTATAAATATAAGGATGATACCATTTGAACTACCATATAGGTATGCTTTTTCCGAGAATGGAAGAGTCAAGATTCGAGAATGTGTGATTGTGGATTCGTGAGAAACATAATATGAGTTTGATAATGAAGCAAGTAGTGATGAATTTGGAAGGAACACAATGGTATAAAAGCTTCCTACACTTATGAGGTGATGGCATGATCACTATGTCAATTGAATCGATATTACAAAAGAGGTGGCAAACTGACTAATATAATAGTTTTTTGGTGGTTCGAGCATGCACATGAATAAAAAAAGTGTGAAAAGAACTTATAAAAGTTTAATTGATATTGCATAAAACTCCACACACACACACAAAAACTACAAATAAATTCATGGATATAAAAAAAACCCAACAAAACTATACAAAAATAAATATATTAATTAATAATACAAAAACAATATTAACTATATAGCAGTAAAACCAAATAAATAAATAACAATCTAAATACTATGTTGAATTAAACTATTACCTAGGTTTTTCCCCAACAAAAAGAACACTTTATCATGTTTGAAGATATCTATAACATTTGTATAAGACTCTGACGCAGTCTAAACTCATAGTGGCCACTTGTACTTTATCGTAAATCATTCAAATATTCTAACTGCAGCTACATTTCGTCAACCTTACATAGTAAAACGTTGCACCATATGATCGATTCCAATTAAATTAATTTGTTTAGTTTTTTTATATTTAAACAATTATAAGAATGTGGTTGTGCAAGGGTTAAATTTGACATCCATTTAGACATTTTTTTGTGATTTAATTGTAAAATGCTTGTAGATTTTTGAAATAACCCTCACAAATGACTTGCATATTTAAAATATGATAGTCATATATATAGTTCAATAAATATAGAACGTTTTTCTATATATCTTATTAATATGGTATAAATAACAACTTTATGAATTTTTGAAGGGCAGTATTAAAAAATTATCCTCACGGAAATATCGTTTGACATGCATAGGTGGCCGTCAAATTTAACTCCAGCGGATGCCCAACACATATCTAGCTCAACCCGTATTAAAAAAATCTAAGCAGTACAAAACATGCGAAATAGATGTGAGATGAAGATATTAACTTGGTGAACCATTCACTCATGTCCTGCGCACATGGTGAAGGCAAAGCGCTGCTCGAAGCCCACCCAAGAATGACATCATGCAGCCTTTGCCCTAGGGTTGTGCACATTGACAGGGTTTTGGGAAAGTGATGCTTTGTACTGAGAGGGCCTAAATGTCCGTATATGATTTGAAATTGTTATTAAAATATATTTTACCATCAATTTACAGTGTTATCTGTCCCCATTTGGTTTAAAATGTCTGTGAAATGATTTTTACTATTCCATACCCGTACATAAATCAACCCAGACCTGGGCTGCACGAATGCTTGCAGCAAAACTGTGTACGACGGAATTTTAAAGAACTTCAAGCGCGCTTTAGCGCACTAAAACGCTGCATGTGCGGAGGACATCATTCACGTGCCATGTCCAACTATGTAAGAACCTTTTGCAGTAAGTACTTAGTGCACATTTTTCACAAAATCATAATTCGCGCGGTAAGTAGGTACTTAATGCTTTATTCGAAGAAGTAACTACAAATATACGGACGATAACTATTAACGTCTCAACTCCAACTGACATATATGCCTTTTCCCGTCCGAAGAGTCAACATTGTGTGATTGTGGATTCGTGAATCGTGAGAAACATGATGTCTAATAATAGTTTAAAGAATGATATGACTACCAGCCAACACCCGTGTTTTCTGTTTTGGTAAGAGTCATTTTCATTGGCAGGATATTCACTGTTTTCTGCGTGACTTGTCTTTTCGATGTCATTGTCTGTGGCAAGTGGATAGATAAGAAAATCTTTCTTTCCACATTGGGAAACCGAGACCAACCTCCCGAGTCCCAATCCGGAAACAATCGAACGCGTAAACGAGACGGGGTCACGGATTCTTAAGCGATCCACGTTCTTTTGGTCGTTTCCTTCCACTTGACATTAAACTTCAATAATGCTCGAGTGGGATTTTATTTTTTATTTTTCTGGGTAGGTATGAGGAATCATTACATTTTACATTCTTAAACACAATGTCACCCTCACTAAATTTTAGTCTTGCGTGAGGAAGGGACCAGTGACCACTAAGTGCCTAATTTTCATACTACTTTCGTACAAACTGGAGCCTAGGTTTCATACCACCTTCGTACAACTAACGCACATTTAGGGACGTTGCTCATACTACTCCGGTAAGTCGCAGGGACTCCAGTCATACTACTCCTCACGCTCGGACATGTCAATGAGGTTTGAACCTTGGACCTCCTCTTAGTAAATGCCCAAACTTTACCAATTAGCCAAGACCCCATTGGCTGCTCGAGTTGGACTTCCCTAAGAAGAAACTCAAGAGTGCACTTACGAATGGTGAGGGCTATTCTCCCAGCAAAATGCACCATATACATAAAATAAATCAGAAATTGCAACCATAAAATGTACCATACGACCATCATGCCCATCCACTGCCACGTGGCACACAATTTAATACTTAATTTAATACTATATTTTTCAACAGTGTAAATATGCATGTAGTATTCGAGTCGATTCGAACCCGCGACCTCCTTGTTATTAGCACCTATTACTACCAACCCACCTAAAACAAACCACATGCAACCATTTCATTTCAATTGGATTTATTCAAAAAACATTAAACCTGTGATTTGATTGTTGACGCTTGGGTCGCACCCATGCATGTCTATAAGGTACGTTTTATGGGTTTTTTAATGTTTGATGGTGCATTCAGTGGGGATAATAGCCTCCGGCCTTAAGAACCACATCTATTTGTAGTTAGGTTTGACAAAACATATTTTTAAAATTACCAAATCAAATTTAATGGTAGGAAGTTATTGTACAATAAATGATGTTCGAGAAATGAGTCAAAAGAGATAATAGAGGACCTTTAAAAGAACATTAATGGCACAACCATCGCCATAGGGGTAGGGTGAAACTGTCATATAGTAAATTTCAGGGGTTGAATTTGATGATCGTTTAGACATTTTCAGGATTTTGTCGTAAAATATTTGTAAATGGTTGAAATAATAGTCACATGCGACTTGCAAATTTTAAGAATGACCATCATATTTTATATATATTTATATAGAAACTATACTAATAGCTATAAAAAAAAATAGTTAAATATATATAGAATAATCTTTTATATATTTTATTAACAGTGTAGAAATAACACTATTTAACATTTTTAAACGGTAATATGTGAAAATTACCTTCAACTAAACCTTGTTTTATAGGCATAAGAGTTTGTCAAATTTAACCCTTGTAAAAACACACACACATGTTAGTTCAACGAACCAATTCGTCTATTCCTAAGTGTCAAAAAAATTATATAGCTATCTCATTTTTGGTGAGTTTTTAGAAATTAGTTATGGTATCTTGGAATCCAATTTTTGATGTTTAAAACCTTGCAAAATATTAAAAAACATAACGTGGATTGAGAGGCTTGTCTCAATCAAGGCACTTTAGGGAAGAGGTCTTGAAATTATCATTATTCAAGATAAGTATAGTCAAATAAATGCACACATCCATATTGTTATTTTATCAATTGATGCAAAAAGTAGTATATGCTAGATATTCTTATCTAAATTTCAAACAATTTTTATTTGCACGATGATGATCTTGGAGCATCGAAACTCCTTATAATTACACATGTAATTTTGTATTCTTCATTTATCCTGATAGCATTACATAAACCTTAAATGTGTAATTTATAGACTTCTCAAATTCAAATTAAGATTCTTTTGGTGAACATGTTGAAATAGAATGTGCATAAAATGTAGGAAAAGGATTAAAAAACATAGGAGACCCAAAAGGGTCAAAAGGCCCAAGAAAATGATTGATCATAACCATAGCAACTAAAGCCAAATATTTAGAGAGAAAATTTCAAAAGAATGCAAAAGCAGAGCCAAGAAGGAGAAGAGAGAAGAAATATCAAGAACAAAGAAAAAGACAAATAAACATTGAAAAATAAAAAAGTTATAAGAGACAGATAGATTCACAAGGAACAATACAAAATTAAAAGTACGGAAGTCACACAAAACACAAATGAGAAGTCAAAAGTTGATAAAAACATAAACAACACATGTAAACAACAACCTAATCTAGTCCATAATCAATAAACACATACATACACTAACATCATATTAATTAACTTGTCATGTGCTAAAAAATATTTGTCTCCATAAATAATGCCTCATATAAATATATGTGTATTGATGCACACATGCATGTGCATCCATGCATATAAAAAAATATAATCAAATACTTATATATTAGTTGTGGTTAATTTCCATAAATTAAGAGTTATTGAATTCAATAAAAGAATAATAACGAGCTAAAGGTAAAAACATAAATACATCACTTGATATCCATTAAATAGACATGTATGTGTGGAATCTAGGACAAACATCCTTGCTCATATAATGTCTGCAATATAGAATTTTGTTCCTTCCAAACGTAAGGGAACATGCACAACTAAATCAATGTGGATATACATCCATTATTAAGGAAGCCTTAACAAAGGAAAAGAGAAAGGAAATTAATACACATGTGGAAAAAATGAGGAGGATTCCTCTATGAAACCCACATCTTACTTATTATACCAAATCTCAATACATGTGTGTCTCTTTGTGAGACCCAAAAAGAGAAAAGATGTGCCTTATGGTGAGACCTAATAGATAACGTTTTTTACTTACATCATGTCAATAATTCTATATGAATGAGATAGACAAACTCATGGACTTGTAAATAAAGTAAGTGGAATATATACCCAAATTTTGACGTGCGAAATAAACATGCGAGAAAATTTTCTACAAAGAAATGGATTACATTCATCATTTGAAAGATGTGATGATAAATAAAGATGAATAATAGAGTAATGAGTCATTGTGAAATCATGCTTGTAATGAGTATTTTGTGCTATGTACATATACACAAACTAAATTTAACAAAAAAGTGAATGTTCCATGTGGGAATGATTATACTCCAAGATGTCACAAATTTGATATGCACGTTATGGTAAGAGATATAAGAAATATGAAAATGTATAATATGACCGTCCTGATTTAATTTAATTCAAACTAATCAAATCTAAGTATTGCAGAATAACTAATGTATAAATGATAAATGATAAAATATAGAAATGACACAAGCAAATTAAGATTTAAAATACGAAACCCTAAGAAAAAAATATGAGATAAGAGGACTTAGCTGATATTTGTGCCATTTTGGAACTGATCTGAGTAGGGAGAAGTAATGAAAATGATACAAGCAATGTCATTATTGACCTCTGTAAATTTTGCAACTCACAAACAATTATGGAAAAGGGACACCCCATAATAGGACAGGGGCACCTGGGCGCTAATGACCAGATCTGGGTTCCTGAGACTACACAAAACCTCTAGATCTGGTTTTTGTGGTGTCGCAACAGTGTGATGATTATTCCCTATTAATCACCCAATATTCACACTATGATTTTTAATGATACCTATAACTTGCAAAAGAGAAATTCACCTGCATAAGACCAAAAACCATATCAAACCTAAAAAGAAAAATGTATAATGGGGAGTCAGACTAACCCCAGAGGTCACTCCAAGAGTGAACTTACCATGGAGCACTGCACTACATCTTAGAATCCATGTAGTTCTTCTGAGTGTTTGTATAAATTGCTCCCTATGATGCCCTTGTGCAAGTTGCACTTGATATTGGGTTGTATCCAGAATATATCAATGTAGTAGAATGTGTGGATGGAATAGAATGAACTTCCCTTATGTTGTGTATGAAGAATATGCAATCCCTTATCCCTTGAATAGATTTTATATGGACGCTTTGAAGTTCTTTAAGTGCCTTTTTAAATGTAAGCTTAGGTGATAATAATAATTCTTATAGCTTGGTCCCTCATTTTGAAAACATAACTATGTATTTATATGATTCCCTTGTTTGAATTTTTGTATTTGACAACTGGAAGGTCTACCCATAAGTTAATTTTTTTTGCAAAAGATAAAAGATACCCAAAAGGATGAGAGTAAGATAAGAAAGGGTAAAGGGCGCCCATAGGGGATCAGAGCGCCTAGGTGCTTGTGTCCTAGATGGGTGTTGTTGTTTGAAGCAATAAAAGATTAAAAAAGTAAAGTTTCTGACTACTCTGTAGGGCATGTAAGACTAAATAGAAAACAAGAGACAAAGAAAAGAGGCCAAAGATAGTTGTGATTTAATTTAATTTGGATTAATTAAATCTAGGTATTATAGAGTAACTGTTGTATAAATGATATGGAAAAACATTGACACAAGAAAACAAAGATTTAAGTTATGAAACCCTAAGAAAGACGATGAGATGAGAGGACTTAGTTGATTTACATGTAACCTAGAAGTGATCTGAGTAGGGTGAATAATGAACAAGATATAAAAAACATCATATATGTCCTCTGTAAGTTCTAGAATTTATTGAAAAGGTTGGACAGGGGCGCTCGAGATAGGGAAAGGGCACCTAAGTGTCAGTGACTGCACATGAGCTCATAATTTGATCTCTAATGTGTCATAGTTTCTTTTTGTTGATCGCATGTTGTTCGCACTATGATCACTGAAGTTACCTATAACTTGCAAAACAGAAAATTCACCTACACAAGCCCATAAAGCACATCAAATCCTAAAAAAAAAGATGCCCAATGGGGAATTGAACTGAGCTCGATGGTCACCTTAAGAGTGAATTTATAACTGAGTGTTTCACAACATCTCAAACTCCATGTAGTTCTTGTGTGTGTGTGTGTTTGTAGGAGTTGTGCCCTCGGATGCCCTTGTGCAAGTTGCACTTGATAGCACACTAGATCTAGAATTTTGAAATGTATAGCATGTTTGGATAGGAATAGAATGAAATTTCAATTCCTATGCTATGTATGCAGAATATGGAACACTTGTCCCTTGAATGGATGCATTTAGTGCTCTTAAGTTCCTTTGGATGAAAAATTAGGTGATGATAGTGTATGCTTAGTACTTGGTCCCTCATTTTAAACACATAACTATGTATTTATATGATTCCCTTATTAAAATTTCATAGTTGACAATTGGAAGTCCAACCCATAAGTGAAAAAGATTCCCAAAAGATAATAGATACCCAAAAGAAGTGAGTAATTTAAGAAAGGGTCAGGGGCACCCAGAGGGGATTGGAGCACCTGGGCGTTGCTATCCTTGGCTCGATGTTGGTGTTTGAAGCCGTTTAAAAGATAAGAAAAAGTAAAGTTTTGAATGAGATGTAGGGTGTGTAAGACCAAATAGATAACAACAGATGAAGAAAAGAGGCCAAAGATAGTTGTCAACCACTAATTTTCATGCTTAGGAATCATATAAATCCTAGCATGATTTTAGGACCTTGAAATGTACCCAAGTGCGTGATTTTGTGTTTACATTTTCCCCTAATTTATGTTCTTGAGTGAATAATATATAACATAAAGTAGATAGAAGATTCGTACCTTATGATCCATGTAGAGTGTGGGGCAAATAGTGTCCCAGGTGGACAAGTGAAGCGTGGAATGATGACAAGTGAAGCGTGTAAACTAGCAAAGGAAAGTGACCCTAAGGGTGAAGCATATACATTGCATTATCTTGTTTTGTATTAAGGATGAATCTACAAAAGAAGAGAAAAAGAGTAGTCAAAGTCTTGTATATGAGAAATATGTGTAAAGTATGCAAAAGCATGTAAAAGTGCATAAAAGTAGCAGGAAAGGAAAGTGTGCACCTGGAGTACAAGAGTGTAAAGGATAGAAAAAGTGTACTAAGATTCTGTGAAGAATGAGAATTTTAGGAAATCTCACACCAAGTAGGATTTTTTTTTGGCAATCTCATGCCAAGTATGAGTTTTCTGGGTGATCTCACGCCAAGAGCGAGTTTTTTGGGTGATATCACACCAATGAGTAAGTGTTGGGGAAAGAGGTCTAGTGTTACTCTCCTTTAATGAATCTTCCCAATAAGCACCACTACGGATGGTATGTACTTGATTTTTTCTTGCTGTCTTGATTATTTCAAATTAGTTCCAGGTTGTACTGATTGAAGGATATTGCATGCATTCTGTAATTGCAGGACCGCGCATGTAACTGTGAAACTACTATGAAGGATTCTCTGAACTCTGTTGATCTGATAATTTGAATGTGTGTTCCCCTAGGACATTAGCACCTAGGGGAGGACACAGGTTCCTAGGTGCTATTGCCAGATGTTGGGTGCTGGTGTTTTTGCTGTGTTGAGGACCCAAGTCAAATACTGGGCCAATCTGTAACTATGTTCCTATACTATGCTATGCAAAGTTGTATCTATAAGCTGCTGTAGGGGTGATTTTTTCACCCAATGTATGCTCCTCTCATTTGGGGTCTATGCGATGAATGCAAGAGTCTATGGCCCAAAAGAGAGGACCTGATACTCTTCTATATTGTTTCTCTGCAGGCGGTCGGGGGTGTGCATGGTAGAAACCAACACATGCAAAAAAAGTGGCTAGAAACTTGTGTTAGTAGAAAAAGTATCAAGCATGAAATAAAATAAAATGTAACAAGAAAGTGTGCAGACAAAATAGAATGCAAAAGGTGGGTTTCAAACATGGGACATCACTCACAATGTCACAAGAAAAATAGGGATGAAATTTCCAAAAGCATACAATAAACATATAAGACATAAAGCATAGTCCGTAAACAATAACAAACAATGGAAAACAAAATGTATTAGACAACCATGGTGGAATATAGTTGTGAAAAGAAAATGCTACACATGAAGCACCCTTTAGCATGTTAAAATGATAGATAGTAGGGTAAGACATGTATGTATCAAATGGAATTTAATGTGCTAGAATGTAGATGTAGGAAATGATGAAACAATAGAACTTGTATTGTGTGAAAGTAGGAAATGTAGATGCCCCCTAGAGCCTCATTGGGACTAGAAAAGGATACAATGTCGAGCATCATTGCATCATGTGAAAATGTTTAAGATATCTGCATTCACTCCAAAGTGCCAAGTGAACATGCATGTGTGTATATAGAAAGATAATGACAATACTAAATATTTGACTAGCATAGTAAGCAAATGAAATCATGTAAGTATTATAAGAAAGATAGGGTAAGTGCAACCAATATATGCAAATGTAGTGAATGGGTGTGATGGACTGGTATGCAATGTGTGAAAGTGGTAGGAGCAGGGTTCCCCCCAATGGATGTGTTTAAGATGAGGTTATTTTTTATTGGAAGGATATTCATTGTTTTCTGTGTGCCTTGTCTTTTCGATGTCATTGTCTATGACAAGTAGATAGATAAGGAAATCTAAATTTCCACATTGGGAAACGGAGACCAACCTCCCAATCCAGAAGCAATCGAACACATAAAGGAGATGGGTCACGGCTTCTTATGTGATCCACGTTCTTTTGTTGTTTCCCTACACTTGACATTAAACTTCAATAATGCTCGAGTGGGATTTTTTTTGTATTTTTATTTTTATGGTTATGAGGAATCATTACATTTTACATTCTTAAGCAAAGGTCATAGTATCGGTAAATTTTAGTTTGGCATGAGGAAGGGACCACTAGGTGGACAAGTTTCATACTATCTTCGTACAACTCGATCCTAGGTTTCATACCACCTTCGTACAACTGGAGCCTAGGTTTCATACCACCTTGGTATAACTGGCACACACTTAGGGACGTCGGCCATATTACTTTGACAGCTCGCAGGGACTCCGGTCATACTACTCCTCACGCTCGGACATGCCATTGGGGTTTGAACCTTGGACCTCCTCTTAGTTAATGCCCAAACTTTACCAATCAGCCAAGACCCTATTTGCTGCTCGAGTGGGACTTCACTAAGTAAGAAATCATTAAATGCAACCATAAAATGTACCATGCGACCATCATGCCCATCTGTTGCCACGTGGCACACAATTTAATACTTAGTTTTTTTGTTGAAATGCACATTATATTTTTCAACAGTGTAAATATGCATGTAGTATTCGAGTCAATTCAAACCCGTGACCTCCTTGTTATTAGCACCTATTACTACCAACTCACCTAACACAAACCACAGGAAACCATTTCATTTCAAATGGATATCTTCAAAAAACATTAAACCTGTGATTTGATTGCTGACATGTGGGTCCCACCCTTGTATGGGCATGCATGTTTGTAAGGTACATTGTATGGGTCTTTTGATGTATGATGGTGCATTCTGTGGGGATAATAGCCTCTGACCTTAAGAACCACATCTATTTGTAGTTAGGTTTGACAAAACATATTTTAAAATTTACCAAATCAAATTTAATGGTAGGAAGTTATCGTACAATAAATGATGTCTGAGAAACGAGCTAAAAGAGATAATAAAAATAACGTAAACTAGAGGACCTTGGAAAGAACATTAATGGCACAACCAACACTGTAGGGGTAGGGTGAAACTGTCATATAGTAAATTTTAGGGGTTGAATTTGATGGTCATTTTGATGTTTTCATGATTTTTGTCGTAAAATATTTGTAAATAATTGAAATAACCGTCACATGTGACTTGTAAATTTTAAGAATGACCATCATATTTTATATAGATTTATATAGAAACTATACTAATAGATATAAAAAATATAGTTAAATATATATAGAACAATCTTTTATATATTTTATCAACAGTGTAGAAATAACACTATTTAGCATTTTAAAATGGTAATATGTGAAAATTACCTTCAACTAAACCCTATTTTATAGGCATAGGTGTTTGCCAAATTTAACCCTTGCACACACGCGTGCACGCACGCAGCGCGGTGTGCGCGCGCACACACACACACACGTTAGTTCAACGAACCAGTTTGTCTATTCCTAAGTTTTAGAAAATTTGTACAATTATTTAAATTTTGGTGAGTTGTTAGAAATTACTTATGGATCTTGGAATCCAATTTTGATGTTCCAAACCTTGTAAAATATTAAAAAACATAATGTGGATTGAGAGGCTTGTCTCAATCAAGGCACTTTAGCGAAGAGGTCTTGAAAATACCATTATTCAATATAAGTATAGTCAAATAAATGCACATATCCATATTGTTATTTTGTCAATTGATGGAACAAGTAGTATATGCTAGATATTCTTATCTAAATATCAAACATTTTTTTTTAGTGATGATGATCTTTGACAATATAAAATCCTTGTAATTACACATGTAATTGTGTATTCCTCATTTATCCTAGTAGCAAAAATACACTTAAATGTGTAATTTATAGACTTCTCAAATTCAAATTAAGATTCTTTTGGGTGAACATGTTGGAATAGAATGTGCATGAAAATTAGGAAAAGGATTTAAAAAACATAGGATACCCAAAAGGGTCAAAATTCCCTAGAAAATGATTGACCATAACCATAGTAACTAAAACCAAATATTTAGAAAAAAGTTCAAAAGATCGAAAAAGTAGAGGGAAGAGTGAGAAGAGAGGGAAAATATGAAAAACAAAGAAATAGACATAAATAAACATTGAAAAATAAAAATTTGTAAGAGACAGATAGATTCACAAAGAACAACACAAAATTAAAAGTATGGAAGTCACACAAAACACCAAATGAGAAGTCAAAATTTTATAAAAACATAAGGAACACATGTCAAAAACAACCTAATCGAGTCCAATAATCAATAAAACACATACATACACTAACATCATATTAATTAACTAGTCACGTGGTAAAAATATGTGTCTACATAAATAATGCCCCATATCAATATATGTGTATCGATGCACACATGAGCGTGCATCCATACATATAAAAATAATACAATCAAATACTAATATATTAGTTGTGGTTAATTTCCTATGAATTAAGAGTTATTGAATTCAATAAAAGAATAATAACGAGCTAAAGGTAAAAACATAAATACATCACTTGATATCCATTAAATAGACATGCATGTGTGGAATCTAGGACACACATCCTTGCTCATATGTCTACGATATAGAATTGTGTTCCTTCCAAACGTATGGGAAGATGCACAACTAAAAATATGTCGATATAACTCCATTATTAAGGAAGCCTTAATAAAGGAAAAGATAAAAGGAATGAATACACATATGGAAAAAATGAGGAGGATTCATCTATAAAACCCACATCTTACTTACCATACCCGAATCTCAATACACGTGTGTCTCTTTGTGAGACCAAAAAGATAAAATATGTGCCTTATGGAGAGACCTAATAAATAAAATTTTCATCATGTCAATAATTCTATATGAAGGATCATGACAAACTCACAGACTTGTAAATAAAGGAAGTGGAACATATACCCAAATTTAGACATGCAAAATAAGCATGTGAGAAAAATATCTACAAAGAAATAGATAGCATTCATCATTTGTAAGATGCGATGATAATGTTATCCAATTTTGCACACAGGGAAAAATTGGACAACGAGCTCCTATTACGATCAAATCATGACATTGGTCCTAGGGGCCCACTTCTAGTCAATACGGATAAATTGACCAAATGAATAATTTACCTTTAGGAGATCTTATCAGGTTTCCATGACTCTCTCGGTTTCAAGCAAGAGCCCAAGATGATTAAAATCAGGGTGAAAATCGGTTTGGAGATCAAAAGTAAGCACCGAGCCAAATCAGCTCACCGAATCACTGAGTAGCTCGACAAGCTATGTTTATATGATAAGAGCTAGTTGTCTAAAGTCTTGTGTTTTTTAGCTTGGGTGAGATAGTTGAACATGAAGGTTTTGAGATAATAATCATCTCGATGCATTGAGTTTAAAATCAAGAAGGGAAGGTTCTGAGTTGTTTAGTGAGCTCGTGTTATTGAAGAGAATTCTGAGATAGGCAGATGAATTGATAGAAAAATGACTCGTACATCACAGTGTAAGGAGAGTTCAATTGTGATAGCTCGATGTTCGAACTAGGACATACATGAATTCGGGTCAAGTTGCTATACGACTCATGCATGAAGAATCAAGATTGATAGTGTGTGCATTGTCGAGGAGCTAAAAACCACATAATTCAGGGTTTCAGTAACATATAGTTTGATGCAAAGATCAAAATCCACAAGCTTGAAGCGAGTGGATAAAAGTAGATCTCGACACTTGATCTACCTTCACATTAAAATGGTTCACCATTGTGTTGAAATACCGAGCTCAAACGGTATTGGCAAGGTGAGTGTAAGAGTATTCAAGTGGACCAAAGAACAGTGCATGAATGTTAGTCCCGACGAGCTACTAAGACATGTTTGATAGAGGGGAATTTCGGGGAATCCTTGTTATTTTTCTGGCTAAGTGGGAAAAATACGGCTTCAATCCCACACATCAGCATCATTATGGGGATTGTGGAGATTGAAAACCAAATTGCCAAGCTTTAAAATGACGTAGCTCGTTGGGGATTTCGAGGGGTCTCTGGCCATTGTGGAGATGTCAAGATGAAAAATTACCGCATAGGTGAAGTTCAGGAAAATATGGCCAATCGGGGTATTAACTATGGAAACCAACATGGAATTTCCACATGAGCCATGAAAATGGGAGAATCAGAGAAAATTGGCAAATTCCACCCAAGTTGGAGCGGCCATAGGAGGCTCGAGTGCAAATAGAGCATGATGTATAGCTCAGTGGAGAAAGTTGCTGGGTGAGTCCATGTACAGAGAAAGGGAGTTTGATGGGAGATTAGCATTTCAGTAGAGAAATTTCCTCTTGCCAAGTGGGGATGTTACCATGGCATGCCACAATGGTGAGATACTCCGCTGGTTGCCAATGTCACCTTACTAAGTGGGAAAGGTCCAGAGCATTTTCCAAGTGGAATTTGGATGTTGGCAAACCATCATGATACTTCTGAGCATGGGAGGAATCTGATCAAATAGCCAACTAGGGAGAATATGATGGTAATCCATCATGAGAATTCCATGCAATAAGGAGTGGCATGAGTCATATTGTGGGACACGAGGGGAATTAAAGTAATGGTTACGAATTAGGTGGCAAATCATCCTCCAAGTATGGGGGAAGATGGTTGGCATAATAATACAACTCGGAAATAGGCTCGTAGGTGTAGGCGATGGCTTAACACATCATTCAGATACGAGAAGTTGTCAAGCTAAATTGACATTTAGGCCAAGCTCACTAGTACACAACCAAGTGCAGGAAGTCAGAGGAAAAAACAACACAACGAGGCTCATTAGGATAAAGTTGTGTGGAAAATTGGAGGCCAAACCATGATAGCGTGCACAAATAATGAGATTAGAGGTTAGTTCAATTCGCCAATACCCCTCAAATCTAAGTGAAGCCAAAATAATATGAGTGTGCGACCTTCAGACCAAGTTAAATTAGAAACTCATAGGAAAAATTGAGCCTATACATGAAGTTGATCGAACAGATGATTCGGTAACTAAGGAATCCTGCTATGAAACAAACTATAGCCAACACAAGGCTCATGGAGGTTGGATCGACACGATCCCTGGGAGTTTGAACTTGACAATGAGTTAAAGTCAATAGATTTATAAATTTTAAGGTGTTTGGGATTCAGAATAACCACCTGTAGGAGCTCAGTTATGTCAACATGAAAACGAGCTTGCCTCAGTGTTAAGAAGAGCTCAACATGCCATTAAGGAACCAAATCGAGCTAGAGTCAATGAAATGATGTGTGAAGTTGGATCAGAAGTGAACTTGTAAAAAGGGCTCGGATGATCAAGTCATGTTTGCCAAGAAACGAGTAAGTGAGTCACTCGAGTTAATTTGAGACATGGAAGGGAGTACCGTGGATGTTGTAGAAAGATGGCCAAGTTGCTCAGTGGTAAGTATAAATAACGGAAATGCTCGTGAGAAGCTCATTGATAATTGGTCCAATTGTGATGAGCTCGTGGATCGGCTCACTAAGAGATACATATGGTGTCGAGTTATGGTCATAAGGCCAGACTATAGCGAAGATAACGAGGCAATTGTTGGTGAGGAAAGCTTGAGAGGGATCTTGGTATCATATCGTGAGCTACACAAAGAAGCCAACTAGCTCGACATCAGGATCTAAGTCTAGAGAGAGCTCAATCATGAAGGAAATAATTGGCTTGTTAAACCAAGATTCACAAGTGTTGCAAAGGATAGAGTTCCCAAGCCAAGATGGGTAGCAGGATGATGAAATGCATTGGATTCATAAGGAATGGACAAAAGATAGCTCATGTCATCAAGTCGTGAAATGAAAATCAATTGATTATTTAAATTATTAGTAATATGAGGCTTTAGCAAGATCAAAATTTAATGCGGTGGGCACTTGGGTTACAGTTCACATAAGGGCAAGACGGGCTCACCGAATCACCTTATTGAGTACACTAAGTTGAGCTAGAATGGTGTGTGGTGAGAATCGATCTAAGAGCTCGCCACTCGATATTGATGTTGAAACAAGAGGAGCTCAGTTGAGTGGGAGCTCCACATGGAGGACTCAAAAAATATCTCACAGAGTGGGCCGAGTTATCATAGCTCGGTCGGTGTGGCATAAAGGAACTCGACATGTTCATTGGTACCTATAACTTGCAAAATAGAAAGTTCACTGACACAAGCCCACAAACCACATCAAAACCTAAAAAAAAGAAAAAATGCAGAATGGGGAGTTGAGACTGACCTCGGTGGGTCACCTCTAAGAGTGAACTTACAACCAAGTGTTGTCACTACATATCAGACTCCATGTAGTTATTGTGTGTGTGTGTGTAGGAATATGTATGCCATAGGATGCCCTTGTGTAAGTTGCACTTGATAGCAAGATATAACTAGAATGTAGCAATGTAGTAGAATGTGTGGATGGAAAAGAATGAAATTCCACTTCATATGGTGTGTATGATATAAGTATTCATCCCTTATCCCTTTTAATGGATGCTATTTGTATGCCTTTGAAGTGCTCTTTAGTTCCTTTGGATGGAAAATTAGGTGATGATAGTGCATGCTTAGTACATCGTCCCTCATTTTGAACAAATAACTATGTATTTATATGTTTCCCTTATTTGAATTTAGTAATTTACAACTGGAAGTCCAACCCATAAGTTAAAAATATTCCCAAAAGATAAAAGATACCCAAAAGGAGTGAGTAAGATAAGAAAGGATTAGGGGTGCCCAGAGGGGATAAGAGTGCCTGGGCGCTACTGTCTTAGCTGGGCGCTGGTGTCTGAAGCCATAAATGATAAAAAAAAATTAAAGTTCAAATTGGGAGGTAGGGTGTGTAAGACCAAATAGATAACAAGAGACAAATAAAAGAGGCTAAATATAGTTTTCAACCACTAATTTTCTTGGTTAGGAATCATATAATTACCAGCATGCTTTTGGGACCTAGAAATGTAGACGAGTGCATGATTTGGTGTCTACATTTTCCCCTTCAATTTATGCTTTTGAGTGAATAATATATAACATAAAGTAGATAGAATATGTGTACCTTATGATCCATGTAGAGCATGGGGTGAATAGTGTCCCAAGTGAACAAGTGAAGCGTGGAATAATGCAAACTGAAGCTTGCAAACTAGGAAAGGAAAGTGACCCTAGGGGTGAAGTGTATATGTTGCATTGTACCTATTGTTGTTCTTGTACTTTCTATTCTAGGATGAATCTTGTTGCGTATTAAGGATAGACCTACAAAAGAAGAGAAAAAGAGTAGTCAAAGTCTTGTATATGAGAAATATGTGTAAAGTATGCAAAAGTGTGTAAAAGTAGTAGGAAAGGAAAGTGTGCACCTGAAGTAAAAGAGTGTAAAGTATAGAAAAAGTGTACTAAAATGCTTTGAAGAATGAGATTTTAAGGTGATATCATGCCAAGGACGATATTTTTTTGTGATCTCATGCCAAGTATGATTTTTTTGTGATCTCATGCCAAGTATGATTTTTTTGGGTGATCTCACACCAAGAGTAAGTTTTTTGGGTGATATCACACCAATGAGAAAGTGTTGGGGAAAGAGGTCTAGTGTTAGTATCCTTGAATGAATCTTCCCAATAAGCACCACTGCAGATGGTATGTACTTGATTTGTTCCTGTTTTATTGATTATTTCAAATTAGTTCTAGGTTGTACCGATTAAAGGAGATTGCATGCATTATGTAACTGCAAGAATGTGCCTATAACTATGAAACTACTATGAAGGATTCTTTGAACTCTGTTGATCTAATAAGTTGAATGTGCGTGCCCTTAAGGATATTATCACCTAGGAGAGGAAATGAGTGCCTAGGCACTACTTTCTGATGTTGGGTACTGGTGTCTGAGCTGTGTTGAGGACCCAAGTCAAATTCTGGGCCATTCTGTAACTATGTTCATGTACTATGTTATGTGGAGCTATAGTTCTAAGCTGTTGTAGGGGTGATTTTTTCACCCAATGTTTGCCACCTCATTTTATAAGGGTGCATGCGATGACTGTAGGAGTGTACATCCCAAAAGAGAGGACCTGATACTCTTCTGTATTGTTTCCCTATAGGAGGTAGGGGAGGTGTATGGTAGAAACAAACACCCATGAAAAAAAAGTGGCTAGAAACATGTGTTAGTAGAAAAAGTATCAAGTATGCAATTGAAGAAAATGTAACAAGAAACTGTGCAAACAAAATAGATTGTGAAAGGTGGGTTTCAAACATGGGACATTGTTCACAATGTCACAAGACAATCAAGGATGAATTTTCCATAAGCATACAATAGGCACACAAAACGTAAGGCATAGTCTGTAAACAATAAGCATACAATAGCAAACAATGGAAAACACAATGTATTAGACAACCATAGTGGAATATAGTTCTGCAAAGAAAATTCTACACATGAAGCACCCTTTAACATGTTAAAAATATAGATAGTATGGTAAGACATGTATATATAAATGGAAATTAATGTGCTAGAAAGTAGATGTAGTAAATGATGAAACAATAGAACTTGTAATGTGTGAATGTAGAAAATGTAGATGCCCCCTGGAGCTTCATTGGGACTGGAAAAGGATATAGTATCAAGAATCATTGCACCATGTGAATTTGTTTAAGATATCTACATTCACTCCAAAATACCAAGTGAACGCGCATGTGTGTATATAGAAAGATAATGACAATACTGAATATTTGACTAGCATAGTAAGAACTTGGAATCATGTAAGTAGTATAAGAAAGATAGAGTAAGTTCAACCAAGATATGTAAATGTAGTTAATGAGTGTGATGAAAGGATATAAATTGTGTGAAAATGGTAGGAGCAGCATGCCCCCCAATGTATGTATTTGAGATGAGGTTAATTTATAGAAGACACCTCAAAAGTCAAGAAGTAATCATAGAACAAGATTGCGTCAATGGGAAATGGTTCGAAAGTGTGTGATAGAAAGATAGATCATGAATCATAGAGCATGACAAGTCTATGTGGTGAGGCTCATTTCAGATTTAGACCCTCAACATTCAAGTATGAACCATGGAACTAGAGTCTGTCATAGGGTAATGATGATACACTGTGTGTATCAAGGTTTGTTAAGAAAAATTAGATGCAAAGTACGAAGTTAATATTAGAGACAATAAATATCTAATGATAATATGAGGGGGGAGGATAAAGATTTATTCTCCCAAAGTTCATGATGAAGAGTATGTTATCCAATGAGAGTGAAAGACAAGGGTCCTCTACTTGATACATGAGGAGATAAAGGCGTGTGACTATGCTCTAGGATTGATGATGTTTGAAAGTGATGATGTACATGTGAAGGAAACCTATGTGGTGAATGAGGTGGTGAACACCTATGTGAAGTAGACCTATCTAGTGAAGGAGGTGGTGAACACCTATGTAAAGGGGCTTCCCGAGTAGGGGACTTAGGCTAACAAGGTGGACTAGTGGACCAATGAGGATGATAGGATCATGAAGTAGGTCATGTGTGAATATGAGAGCTATGGGAAAAACGTGTCTTATATTTAACATGCCTAAGTGTCTTAGATGTTGAAGCTGATGGACGGATGTCATCATGAGGAGGAAAAGGAAACAATGTGCATGGTGGAACACCTTTAATAATGATAACTTGTTTATTGTGAATGTACTTGAGACACAAATTTTCCATGGAGGGAATAAATTGAGAGACGTAGAGCAAAGGAAGACCTAAGAGAATGTCAAAAACTTTGATTAAACATGCCATAAAGCATGGCATAAACATGGTAAGAGGCCCAAATGTAACTGGCAACCCGATGAAAACAAAATAATTAGGAACTGGATATGTGATATTAGAGATTGGACATTTGATAGCCATAAGAATCAAAATTGAGCAAACACTAATAGGAGCCGCAAGATAGATCATGGTTTTATTGACAGTATATGAGCCGATTAAAACATTGATATGTAATAAATCTGAAGTGAAAGTAGCATGATAATTGTGATCTGAAAATGAAATGGATGCCAGTGGTACATTAATAGAAGAAACAAGAAAACCAAGGGGCCCTGATGAAGGAGGAGGCATAACTCAAAATGTATGATTAACATAAGAATCAAGATCTTGCTTGTCATGCTTGGGCAAAGGGTCTTTAAATATTTTGATATTTTTGTTATCATTGACTGGCGTAGAAGATATTGAATGATATGTTTTATTTCAAAGCAATGATCAGTAGAATGCCCAATGTATTGGTAATAATCACATTTTACATTTTCATTATAATTGCGCCCATGGGGGCAAGATGGATCAAGATTGAGCGAAATTGGAAGGGTGTTTAGATTATGTTCAATAAGTTGAGGGAATATAAATGGAGGTGCATAGGGTAGTTTGGTGAAAGTACACTTGGGAGGTTTCCATTGAATCTTTTCAAGTAGAGAAACAACATTAACAATTTCTTATGCTTCAGTGGGCCTAGGAGATGGCTTGAAAGTATATTTTCCTTAAAACCAATTAGAAGTGGAAGATGAAGCATTGCCATAGTATTTTATCTTTCCCATAGATAGAAGTTTGACTTTGTTCATTTTAAGCATATGGAATAATTAATAAAAAGAAGGAGAGGTCTCAAAGATACCACTCTCCTCAAGTAGTGGTAAGAGGATTTGAAATAAAATATCTTGTAATTTTGAATCAACAAGCACATTAGTAATCTTATATAGGTTGTTATTATAATGTAATACATAGTCCGCTAGATTCTAATTATATGTTTTTTTATTTAAGATAGTTATGCATAAGTGATCTTGGTGTCGATAGTGATGGAGAAGTGAGAAATAAAATCATTGAATAAATGCATAAAAGAAGTTACCGAATGAATAGGTAGGTCATAAAACCAATGCATGGCGTAATCTTGAAGACTTCTAGGAAATAGATTAGCTAGTAATGTATGATCATTTTCATAGTCGAGATATGCCACATGGAAAGATTGGAGATGCTCTTGAGGGTCACCATGGTCATTGAATGTGAGTAGCTTAGGGGAAACAAAGCTAGGTGTTGAACCCTGGTGCATTGATGGAAAATTTTTTAGTGGTGAAGTGAGGATCAGTTTAGGGATATGAAGGTTGATTGGTAGTTCCTTCTCAATGGTGGTTAGTGTTCACAGAGTGGTTTTAGGATGAAATCAAGATGATTTTAGGGTGTTATAAGCTCAGTCAATGAGGTTAATGACCACTAAAGGTATGGAAATTGCTGGTGTTCTTGGACTAGATGTTCTACAGGACATACATTATGTATCTAGCATGTGAAATATCTTCTAGAGTGAGCATCGCGTCAAGTGTTGGGAGTCACAATTGAAAATGAATCATTTAGGCCTAGTTCGAGAGCCTCATGAGGTGTAAGAGTGAAATGCAGCCCATGAAAACCCTAGGTACGAATTGTATAAGCCTAAGAACACTCCCGAGGGAATGTATGAGCATCTACAAGGCTTACTTTAGATTTTGGAGGAAAAATTCAAGTTTTCACAACAACTGCCTTTGAGAACGAACTAACAATGGATTCTTAGAAAAATGAAATTGATCCTGATAGTACAGACATATTTATGAGAATCCAAGCTATGTATCAAGTAGAGGGATGTGTTTTTGTGCTATGTGTCAAATTTCATATAATATTGAAATGGGATTTGGAAGTTATTCAAGTTTTACTAAAACTAGTTTATTTGAGAAATGCAATATGAGAACCTTGTATTCTTAGAATCCAAACAAAATTATAAAGCCTCCTTAAGATAAATCATAGAAGGGATTTTTTAAGAGAACTCTATGTCTTAAATTTTTCAATTTTTTTGAGGGAAATTGGATAAGAAACAAAAAATTTCTATCAATTTTACTAACAGGGTTGTTCCATCGTCAATCCTCGCTCCTAGAGCGATAGGCAAGAAATGAAGTTTTTTGTTCATCATTTAACTCAAGCAAGTTGTGAAAACACTTTAGGGTTGCAAAAAAATCCTTATAGGTCAATATGGTGGTATGTGTGTTATCCAAGCATGGTTGTATTGTACGGAAATTAATTTTTTTACAAGTATTGCAAATTCAATCTAGTTTTGAAGACTCCAAGGTAAATCACCAGATGTTAGAGCTTGTGCTTGATTTCTACTCACTACTCTCAAGGGTTATATGGATTTTTCCTTAGTTAGTTCTTTTCTCCTTCTACCACTAAATTGCAGTCATGCCAATCATGTTAAGAAGGCTTGGAAGGTGTAGACACCTATAATTTAACCCTAGAAATTTAAATACTTAAATTGCACTGATTATCATCTTTCCCACAAATTGACGACATGTCATCAATATGACACACTTTATCTTCTATCACTGTTAATTATCTACATTACGCTAGTTAATTAACCCTTCTATCCAACAAATAAACCAATTAACGACCTTCCGTTAATTAATCCCCCTTTCTATCTAGACTAATTAATTATTATTAATTAATTAGCTTTCTCTCCCACTAAATCAATAAATTATCATTTATTTGATTAAATTCCTCCCATAGTCTAAATCATGCTAATTATTCCTCTAAAAAGATTCTATAAGCTTGCACACCTATTAATTAATCACTTTGGTTAATTAATAAACCCCCTCAATCCCCATGGGTCACTAAAGGACAAAAATAAACTCTCCTAAGGTTAACTCAACCCTTTCTAAACCTCCCTTATCCACAACTAACCAACCTCTCTATTATCCCACATGTAAAGGGATGTAGAGATTCTTTTATCCATTGGGCTATATAAGGAACCCTCCTCCTACCTTTCTTCTTACACCTTACATGTTTATAGCTAATCTATAGGCATTTCATCTTAGAGCATCTTTCATTTGAGCTAATAGCCTCATTCTTGCATTTCATCCATCCAAGATTTTGGGTCATATGGAGATAATCAAAATGGTCTTGTAGCCATACTTTGATGAGCTTCCATTCCCAAACCCTTGAAGATCAAACAATCAAATTTGATTGTCATGGATCTATCTAGGTTCATTTAGTGTTTTTGGTGATCTAAAGAGTAGAGATTCTAATGCTTAGCATATTAGTTTGATTTCTATTTCAAAGTTTTAATGCATAATGTTTGGTATTTAGTCTTGTTTAGCTCTTAGCATGATGATATTTGTGTAGTTAGTTCATGTTTTGAAACTACTAAGGTGTTAGTTTCAATTCCTTTGCATAGCTAACTAATACATTGATACATTTGGCACACCCGGTGGGACAGATCCTTTGTCCCTTAGCATTCTAGTTCAAATTTTGTTGTTATTTCAACATTTGGCTAACCCTTTCTATACACATATGTGAAGTGATGTTCAAATATTTATGATTTTTTTTGGCAATCTTACATGTGTAGAATCTCATTTAGAGCTTTAATTTTGATGGGTTATTGTCAATTTTGAGCTAACATGTTAAAATTTGGAGCATTTTGAACTTATTTGTGTCATTTGGCCATATTTTGACATCATGACCAGGTACAATTTTTGCAGGGGAGGCATAGGTACACAAAACCACACATGCACACTAAACCATGCATAGACATGCATCCTAACACACACACACACTGCTATCGTACTATACCTTTGTTACTTGTCAGAAACCTGTCAGGCTAGCACAGGAACCCTAAAGGTGGTGCACACACCATTCTGCTAGCGCACCCGCTTTCTGTCTGTATCTGTGGCACATGAACCCTTATGCTAGTGCATACACCTCTCACAAATGGCCAACGCACACACACTGTCATAGTTTTAGTGCCAACACCTTCTATTTTACTTACTAAGACGCACATGCTTATACCCTAGCATAGACACACATATCCTAGCACAGGACATATCTCTAGTGCAGGTGCACTATAGACCTAGATTTACATAGAGGGGCGTAGGTTCCCTAACCCACATGCACACACCCTAACCTATGCACAGGTACTTCAGTTTGAGCTTGCATATTCATTCCATGTTTCCAAAGGTTTGTGTCCTAAATTGCTAACATCATTGCAGGTTTAATTTGGCTAATTTTTATTTTGCAGGGTATGTTTACATGCTTTTGTTAGACTAGACATTGGATAAACCTTGCATGCTTAATTATAAGAGTAAGATCACGTATGTCTTCCCTCACATCCTTTGGGGTGATCTTGGGAATCAGAAATGATTCTTATATCTTTTTATTGTTTTGAAAAATGTGTAGAATGTCCAAATTGAGTCAAGATGAATATATTTTGCGTTTGAATTAAGTGTTTTCCATTTATTGATTTCTTGATTGGATTTTTGCACGTCGCGTATGCTCTTCTCTTGCATCCTAGGGTGATCTTGAGAATCAGAAATGGCGTTTATTATTTTTATGGAAAATTACTAATCCATTGTGCAGAACCAAAAACACTTGTCAAAGAAAGGTGGAGTCAAGACAAAACTAAACTACTAATACAATTTCTCATGTGCAGGTTGCCAAAAGGTGTTCAAGCAAACCACATCAAATTAAACAAGATAAAAAACACACCACAATCATCACACTGTATTTACAGGTTCGGATAAGGGTACGCCCCATCCACTTAAAACTAGGACATAACCCCTTTGGCATAAGCCTTAAGCTACAACAATGGGGGTGGTCCTAGGAACCCCAAAGTAGTCCACACAAGAGGGAACCTTGTGGATGAAATGGGAAGTGCTCTGCACAACCTACTTGACTAGTATTACCATTTGTGAGATTTAGCGTCAAAGTTATCCATATCGTGACCCCAGTGAGAGTACATGATGGATGCATTTATTTCCCACTGTGCTTGAAGGGGGTAAAGTAAAGCCGAGATACTCCAAGAATTAGTCAGTGTGACTTTTCTTGGTAAATCAAGCTCGCTCTTAGATAACTTGTGACACCTAGTTGAGTGAACCACCTAGGAAGCTATCTTTGACTAGGAGCCAACTTGGACCATATCAAAACCAATTTGAGTTGAGAGCCATTATTCATCACGAAACATGTGAAGCATTACTTTTTCTTAGTTTTTCACTTGCCCTAAGGTGAGGTGAAACTCTGCCGAAGTGAGGCCAACATTTTTTTAACACCAATTGATCTACTTCCTTCACTTTCTTTTGACACTTTGTTGATCAGAAGAAGAGTGACTACCCTTGTGTTGCTAATTGATTGTATTCACCACTTTTGTGTCCATTTACACTCATCCATGTTTGCGGCTGAGTTGTTAAACATCTAAAGTGTGTGGAGACATTTTCATATCATTAGTAGCCTTTTTGATCTTGATACCCAAGTCAAGATCATCATCGTAGTTAGGCTTGGTTCATCACCTTGATTCTCCTTTGAATGGTTATCTTGTTTATATCGTGTCACTACAATTTTGGTATTTACGTCTTGTTTCTTGTAAACTTGACCTAAATATCTATATTGTGATGTTACGCTATATACACTTTAACAATTCCTAAGTATACTCTAGCTTTTGTTTGATTCCAATTATTACCTCGATTTTGAAAAGTGTTAGTGTTACCACTTGTGTGTGTTATATCAATATCATCTTGATATCAATACCTTACTTTCTCACAAAGTTTGGTTAACATATCTTGGTGACATTGTTGTGTCACTCACAATTGTAACTGACTCTTTTTTGGAATATAGGTCTTGATTGGATTTGGGCATGCTTTTAGTATACTTTGTTTGGAGGATCGTGTTAACTCCTTGTTATTACTTAAGCCTTGTTCATTTATTTGAACTCAACATAAGTAGTGACATTTTTTTAATCATCTTAAAACATTAACTACCTTTTTGAAAAAGATTTAGGAAGTACATCATTTGATTGATTGGTTTGGAACTAAACATTGTGTGATTGTATCTTGTTTCTCACTATTGACTTATTCATTTAGAGAAATCACTTTGTCACATTGATACTTTGACATTCATTATAATTCTTGACATTATTTTGTTTCACTTAGACTTGATCAATATATTTTGAACACATTCAAAACACCTTAGTGAAACTCTCATACATCATGGCTCCTAAAACAAGATTAGGGCTCAAAAAGTAGGCTTTGGAAACAAGACAAACACAAACTTGGGAAACTTCAAACAGACAAGGGTCAAATCCCTTTATTGGCCATGATCTTGGGCCTTTATTCTCTACAGAAAAATAAGTAGAGGAGATGGTTGATCATAGTGGTGATGAGTTAGAATCACCACACACAGAATTTGAACTTTGACCCCACCTTGTTAGATGAATTCCTTTATAGAAAAAAATATCGGGTGCTAGCATGAGTGGTGGAATTAGGGCTAGAATGCCTATAGAGAAGGAAATGATACCACCCACAAATGAGGCTAATGAGGAGGAATGACCTCTCATTAACATGGATGATATCCTAACACATGGCCATGCTTCTACGTCAAATGTAGGAAACAATAATGTGGTGGGTTACAAAATTCCCTTCATCAAGATGCCACGTAAAGTTAGAATAGAACACGAGAATGTAGAACAACCTCCACGCCATGAAGAAGAAGAAGAACCTCTTGAAGGAGAAGTCACTATTCAACAGAAAATCCAAAACCTTAGTAGAAAATTAACATTGCTCACATCTCATGTACATAAAGAAACAAACAAAAATGTACATAAGACTAAACCTAAGGTCAAAATTAGTGAACTTCACATGGAAAATCAAGAAGGAGACAATATGGAATATGATCGTGTATATATCCCTGCTTCTCCTACTAAAGAGCAATTACTTGCACAAGAAATGCAGTCCATGAAAGTGACGCTTACAAGCCTTCAAGAAGGTAATGTCGGGAATAACAGGAAATACCAATATGAAGAGCTATGTCCCATCCATTTGATAAAGCCATGATGCTTCAACCCTTCCCTAAAAATTTTGACATGCCAAAATTTGACAAATATAGAGGGAAAGGTGACCCATGAGATCATGTAAAATATTTTTACATGGCCTGCCAAGAAGTGGCCTATAGTGACAATTACCTCATACGACTCTTTCCGAAGAGTCTAGGGGGCCAAGCCTTGGAATGGTTCACTCGCTTACCTCGTGGGTCTATCTTCACATGGCCTGAATTGGAAGAAAGGTTTGTTCAACATTTCTCATACAACATAGAAAGTGACATAACCATGGAAAACTTGTGTGGTACCAAACAACACCCCAATGAAACATTCACTAGCTTCTTGCAAAGATGGAGAGGGATAGCCAGCCGCTTCCCTTGTGCATTTCTTGAAAAAACAACTTGTGAGTATCTTCGTGCCCAATCTAAACCCAAACATTGCTTTCCATTTGCAAATGCATTGTGTTCATACCTTTGAAGAGGTCATTAAAAAGGGCATACAAATAGAAAAATCCCTCATTGCCAAAGGAACCATCAAAGCACCTTCTTAGGGATAATCAAAATGCCAAACCTACAGAGAAGCTAAAAAATATTTAACAAAAATAAGAACGTGGTGGGAGATGGAATCACAGATTCCAAATGAGTACAAAAATGGTTCAAGCTGGTCAACCTTTTAAACTGACCAAAGGACCTATTCAACCACCACCTAAACATAGAACATTCACTCCTCTCAATGAGCCTTTGTCTGCAATATTGAAGCAATTGGATGCAGACTCACATGGTGACTTATCCCATGACACAACCTTTTGATGACAATGCTCCTAAACCATCATGGTACAAAGAGCATGACTATTGTGATTTACATCATGTCAAGGGACATAAGATAGACAAGTTCCTAAGGCTTCGTCACTACATCCAAGATCTCATTGAAAATGGAGAGATAGAAGTTAACACCCCAGAGAAAAATAAAATGCCAAATGAAAATATGGGGATATTCAAAGAACCATTCCCTAAACATGTAGGTCAGATGAGAAAAGGCCGGATCAAGGAGAGTCATCCAAAAGTTACAAGGCTGTGAACTACCTCTATACTAAGAGTGACAATAATCACTACGATTCACTCATTGGATGTATTCACTCTTCCAATGACCATGTGAATACCATTCAGATCAAGGGGAAGGATTACGCTGTGGTAACAAGGTGCACTCATCTCATGATCCCCGAACCCTCTCCATCAACCTCGTAAGATGGTTGGTACAACCTCTTAGAACAACTTGAGAAGACATCTGCCAAGATTTCAATCTTGGATCTTCTTAAAATATCGAATGTACATAAGGACATCTTGTACAAAACTCTTCAGGGGTCAGGAGTGCCACTAGAAGTAGACCCTTTGCATCTTCAAGCTGTGGTGGAAAACATTGCACCAACTGAGTACATCTCCTTTAATCATAGGGAGATCCCTATTGAGGATCCTGCACATAATCTCCCCCTATATATTGAGGTATTTTTTACCCACCAAAGATAAAATGGGTGCTTGTGGACAATGGATCAGGTTGAATATATGCACTTTGAAACTAATTAAGAAACTGGGACATACAGAAGAAGATCTAGAGTCCCATATTATTACCATAACCACTTACAACAACATGGAGTGGGAATCAGTTGGGACAATCACATTGCCAATGGAAGTAGGACCAACTTGTCATCAGACAAAGTTTCATGTCTTGGACTTGGAACTTCCATATAATATGCTTCTTGGCCGACCATGGATTCATGCCATGCAGGCCATACCATCAACATTCCATCAGTGCATCAAATTGAAACACAAGGGACACACTGTTACAATACAAGGAGATCCAGAACCCTTCACTCACTACAGAGCTCTCAATAGATTTTCTTGTAAGGGTACCTATATGTGTCCCTCTACTGATATAGTTGTTCCTCTTCAATCAGAAGCCATGGAATCACGGGTAGATTTAGATTCCTTAAGTTCTTGCACCTGTGAAGCTTCTACATCAACTTCTCCTTTTGATTCATGGGAGATGAAAGTTCTGGAATATGGTTGTGGAGAATATAATGTGCAACAAGCTCTCCTAGTTTCAGACCTATCACTGTCACCTAAAATGAGAGGTCGACCCAATTATCATTTCAGATGGCCTAGAGATGAGTAAACTATTGGGACATTCTTACCTGGGGGATTACTTGCTGAAGAAAAATTATTGGACCCACCTATGACTTGGGTCCCAGAGGATACTCAACCAACTTGCTACCAAATCCCTGAGTATGAGAAGTCTAGCCGAATGATGTATTCTATGGGCTACAAGGGTCTAGGATGTGGAAAGAATGAGCAAGGACCAAGAGAACCAGTTCCTCTCCCACATTTCAAGAATGGAAAGGTATGGTATCGGAATTCAACCCTATGGATCACACCCCAATGATCAAGATGCTACCTGTTCTGAGCGTGAAGATAGCTCTGATTATTTAGACAGTGACACAGATTCCCACTATAGCCAATATGAGGATCTTGCCTCCACAAACCTATTCATGGATACTGTTTTCCTTACCTTAACCCCCACTAAACCTAAAATTGACCTTGTTTACCCTTTCCTTGTCGAATGGGACCAACAACGTCACGTACCACTGGACCTCTTTGAAAATGATGAGGCCATTATAGAATTCATGGGCATTCGAGATACAATTCCAATTGGAGACCATAAGAAGGGTTTCTACATTGACTTAGATACCTATGCGTACTTTGGAGAGGAAGCTGAGCTTTGTGGTCAACAAAACTTAAGAAAAAGTGAGGGAAAAAGTTCCAACGAAAAGCCTTGGCAAAAAACAAAAGTCCAAGTCACACAGTGAAAACCTCTTTGAGGTGCTGGCTGACAAACAAGTAAAAAAATCAATGGACAAGAAAAGTGACCATGCCAAGGGTGAAAATATCATAGAGACACCCTTGGAAGAAGATCTCAACCTTCCTCCTATGATCCTACGCATATGGAGGATTTGTCAAAATTACTAGTAGAAGAAACCATTGATGTGAATATTGGAACAGAAGAAGACCCAAAGATAGTCAAGCTGGGAGCTTCAATCTCAGCACGGGAGAAAAATACATTCACCATGCTTCTGTGGGAATTTGTAGATATATTCACATGGTCCTATAAGGATATGTCGGGCTTGGATCCAACTTTGGTGGTGCATAACCTAGTTGTGCACGCAGACGCCAAGCCCATCAAATAGAAACTCAAAAAAATGCACCCATGGGTGGCTCTTCTAGTTAAAGAAGAACTAGAAAGATTGCTAGTAGTAGGATTCATTAGACCTATTGATTACTCAGAGTGGATATCAAATATAGTCCCCATACAAAAGAAACTTGTCGGGATCAGAATCTGTACAGATTTTAGAGACATCAATAAGGCATGTCCAAAAGATGATTTCCCATTTCCCAATATTGATATGATTGTTGACTCAACTGCAGGATATGAAATTTTATCTCTTATGGATGGATTTTTAGGCTACAATCAGATCAAAAAATAGCTGATGAAGATCAACACAAGACAACCTTCACAACACCTTGGGGGACTTTCTGTTATCAGGTAATGCCCTTTGGCCTTAAAAACATAGGTGCAACCTATCAAAGGGAAATGGCCTGATTTTCCATGATATGATTCATGACATCATGGAGGACTATGTGGATGATATCCTAGGGAAATCCAAGATGAAGAGTAGATCACCCTAACATTTTGTGGTGTATCTTTGAATGCCTGCGGGAATATAAGGTCAGATTAAATCCAAAGAAGTGTGTGTTTGGCATACTGTCAGGAAAGTTTCTTGGATTCATTGTATCATGAAGAGGGATTGAGGTAGACCCAACTAAAGTTACCACCATTACTGAAATGCCTCCTCCCAAAAACATCAAACAACTATGCACAACTTGCAAGGAAAGATACAAGCCATCCACCTTCATTTCCCAACTTGCTGAAAAATGTCATTCATTCACCCATCTTCTTAAAAAATATGTTGCCTTTATTTGGGGACCAGAGCAACAACATGCCTTCACCTTGCTTAAGAAATACTTAGCCAATCTGCCTGTCCTCATGCCTCCAACTCCCGATGAGCCACTTTTGTTGTATATTTCTGCTACTCAATTTTCTATTGGTGTTGCTCACCCAATATGACCTAAGTCACAAAGAAAAATCCATGTACTATCTCAGTCATACCTTAATTTCTTATGAGCTCAACTATCCTCAGATTGAAAAATATTGTCTGGCTTAGTCATTTTACCTTCCAAAAACTTTGCCATTACCTATTGAATACTAAAACCAAGCTTATATCCAAAGTTGACCCACTCAAGTACCTATTATCAAAACCCACCCTTACGGGAAGAATGGCTAATTGGATCATTCTGCTGAGTGAATTTGACATTGATTATGTACACCAAAAGTCAGGTTAAAGGACAAGTGCTTGTCGATCAGTTAGCAGAAGCACCATTACTAGGAACAAGCCTGTGAGTCTGGATCTTCCAGATGCATCATTAATGTATATTGAGGAATATTATCATGTGGCAAGTGCACTTTGATGGATCTTTCACTTTCCATGGTTCAGGATTAGGTGTAGTGCTAATTACTCCTTCAGGAGACCCCATACCTCAAGCTTTTCATCTTGATTTTCCTTGTACAAATAATATTGTAGAATATGAAGTGCTCATCGTTGGGATGAAGCTAGCAATCAAATGGGATATCCACCATGTCAAGGTCATTGGTGACTCACAATTGATCATCAAACAAGTCAACGATGAATACAAAGTCAAGGATGAAAAGCTCATCCCCTACAAGAAACTGGTGGAAAATTTGAAAGAATATTTTGTGTGTATTACATTCGAACAGATTCCAAGAGCACAGAATAGATCCACGATATGCAATGGAAACCATGGGTTCTATGCTACAAATTCCACCAGAGAGCAATGATATGCCATTCTTTGTTGAGAATCTACGCCAGCCTACATATGACATGCCAAATCCTACTTGGCTTGTGAAGTTGTTGGTCCCTATTCCCCATGGTATGCACACATCTATGCCTATCTTAAACACAATACCTTTCCTCCTGACATCTCCCACTCTGAAAAACAAAGCCTTATCCGCCAGATATCCCATTACACCCTCTTAGGAGATACACTCTATCATCATGGCTATGATGGGAATCTGTTGCGTTGTCTAGATGTAACAGAGTCAGTCTAAGAAATCAAAGAGGTACATGAAGGGGTGTGCGGAACCCATACAAATGGAATGGTTTTAGCAAAGAAATTGTTAAGGGTAGGCTACTATTGGCCTACTATGGAAACAAATTGTTGTAACTATGTGAGGAAATGCATGCTATGTCAAAAGTATGGAAATTTCATCCATGCACCATTGCAAGCCATTACAACCGATCACAACCCCATGGCCATTTTCTAAATGGGGACTAGATTTGATAGGAAAACTCACCCCCACCTCATCTGATGGCCATACCCACATCATCATAGCTACAAATATTTTACTAAGTGGGTGGAGGCCGTTCCTTTGACTTATGTTACGGGTGCTCAGATTTCAAAGTTTATCATGAATCACCTTATTTTCCAGTATGGCATTCCTGTGGCCATAGTTACTGAAAATGGAAAATATTTCAAGAACAAGACAGTGAAATATATTTTCATCAATTTCAAATAAAATTGAAGTGGTCTACGCCATATTATCCTCAAGGTAATGGGTAGCTGAAGCCACTAACAAAACATTGGTTCAGATCATGGAAAATATGGTGAGTAAGACAGGTCGCAATTGGCATTTGTAAATTCACCCAGCCCTCTGGGATTATAGGACCTCCATTCACACTCCTACTAGTGTGACACCCTATTCCCTAGTGTTTGGGACAGAATCTATCATCCCATTGGAAATAGAGCTTCCTTCCCTGAGAATATCTCTTAGGGATTATCTGGACAAGGATGAGGATTACAGAGTGGCCAGGCTGGCAGAATTAGAACTCCTAGATGAAAAGTGCATCCACACCCTTAACCATCTCAAGGTGTATCAGAACAGGGTCTCCAGAAATTATAACAAAAGGATCATACCTCGTCAGTTTGAGGTCAAAGATTTGGTCATGAAAGAAAATCAGTTCAACACAAGGGAGAAAGAGAGAAAAAAGGAAAGTTTGAACCACATTGGTTAGGACCTTATGTCATTGTGGAAAAATATGGAACATGAGCATACAAACTTTCCCATCCCAATGGTGATGAGCTCCATGAGCCTATGAATTCCATGCACCTTAAGCAGTTTAGGTTCTATGCTTAAACATGGAGCATAAAAATTACCCATCCCAAGCAAAGCCTAAAATAAAATGCTTAAAATGGCATAAAAATTAAAAAAAACAAAAAAGTTAAAAAATGATGATCAAAATACCAAAAAAATCACAAAAGAGAAAAAGATAAAGAGAAAGCAGGTCATCCAAATGTGAAAACCACACAATTGTGGCACTTTGGATAGGTCCCTTGGTGAAAACTAGTTTCCGGCACCTTGGGAGGATTCGTTGTTCACAAGCATCTTGCATCAGGAGGGTACTTTTACTTAGCCTAGGGCTAGTTCTGCACCTGTATCTGAGATTCCCTGTGAACCTATCCTGTCAAGCCTTGATCCAAATTTTTCTCCTCTTGTAAATCAGTGAAGGGATTTTCCTTTGTATATTCCCCATCTAACACTTGGGGGCACTTCCATGACTTCACCTTCCTATTTTATAAACATGTGGCGCCTGCCCTTGTATATTCTCCATCTAACATGCTGGGGGCATCCACGTTTCTCGGTTACCTGTGCATAGCTTTGGAAAACCTTAGAAATCACAAAAACATTCAAATATATTTGAAAATTACAAAAAAATTCAAATATGTTTGAAAATCATAAAAAAATTCAAATATGATCAAAATCCAAAATAATAGAAAAACAAAAAACACAAAAATAGTAGAAAAGTGTTTCACAAAACAATCTTACAAAAACATAACTTTAGTTTACTTACTTTATCTTGTTTCTTGCTTTGTTTGTGTACATTGTTTGCTTGTATAGTTGTTGCTTGTTTGTACATTTGTATAGTTTGTTGCTTAGACATACTTTGATAAGATTCATCTTTTCTTGCTTAGATTAGATTCATTCTTACTTGTACATATGAAGTGTGTTTTTGCATGCTTGTAAATAATTGTACATAGTTGTGTTAATTCATGTTGGTTAGCATTGTATATTTGGTTAGGTTTGTTAACATTTGATTGTGTCTGCTTGTCACATGTACATAGTTTTGTTATCACATCATCATATCTCCATCAATATCATCACATCTAACATCATCTATACATCATATATAAATAAACAACTAAGTATACATCATACATGAATGCTAAGCTAATCATCACATATCGTATCATCAAATGGGGGCAAGAGGGATCAAAATATCAAAATCTATCCCCCCCACACCAATATCATCATGTCATCCCATCCACTAATCTAGAACATCACATGTACAATACAATTGATATCATCTATGGATCTATCATGTCAAAATCAAACACATGTGGTACAAACATCTCAACTATCATCATGATACATACAAAGTGTGAAATCAAACCATATAACATCATGATACATCCATAATCCATGTAATCAATCATCAAAAATAAAATACATCATCCCATGACAAATGTGCCACATCAAAATGTCCATATATAAAGGTATAAAAATGTCTGTCTCAAAGAAGATATACATCATCGATACAAAATGGGCCATCAAGGGCACAACTCATAAAGCCTTCATAAGAGGCATACATTAAAAATGCTATACATCAATCAAAAGAATGCTAAGCCTTCATCAGAGGCATACATAAAAAATGGTGCATCGTATACATATGTCAAAAAAATGCTGAAGCCTTCATAAGAGGCATGTATATCAAAATACAAGTACAAATCAGTAAATGCAAGAGAGTCATGGCTGACTCAAACCCTCAGATGGACTGGATGGCCTACGAGACAGGGGAGGACCCATGACCTATGTGCCTCACTTCCCTATCGACTACCCTCATGGCTGCTCCACTGATGCCTGAGGCCTCTCTGACCTCATTGATCCACTCGACTGCTGGCTATAGGTGGGTGCCCACTGACCAGTTGGAACTACCTCATAGTATAAAGAATGATAATAAGAGGATCTACCCTCCACTATCACCAAATATATGTGGTACGCACTGTCACCACTATCTCATCTATGCATTGGAAGGATGCTACCTCTGCTGATAGTCACAACCTCAGCCTGACCTACTACTCACTCAGCATGAAGCTGATCTCTCTCGGATATCACTGGTCATACCTGCATCTAGGACTATTGTAATAAGCTCATCACCTGAGCCATCTGGGTGGAAATCTATCATATCTGGTGGAAGTGTATAATGCCATCTCCTCCCTGACCTGCCTTGGCTTTGGTCTGGTCCCGCTCTACTTGTCACAACCTGAATCTGGGCTCTTTCCTGGTCCCACTCTACTGTCACAACCTGAATATGAGCTCATGCCTGATCTCTCTCTACCACCACCTATGCTAGCTGTTGTGCCATAGGGAAGCTAGCTGTCCCCCATCATCTCCCCCCTGAGCTTAGGGAAACCTCTGAGGTACTACGGGAACCTGTCCCTGCTCCTGTAATCTGGGCCTAGGGCCTTGAACCTTTCCCTGATCCTGTACTCTGGCCTAGGGCCCTGAAACCTATCCCTGCTCCTATCATCTCATTCTAGGATCCTGTGCTGGACCCTGCCGATCATCCCTACCATCATGTCTCTGACCATCAAATGGATCATCGACATGACCTACACCTATATCATCACCCTCATCACTATTTTATGGGATCTCTGGGGGTGGTTGGACACCTACTTCCCATGCCCCATCAGGTATAGTCAATCATCATGGAAAGACAGTGGCATACCATGCCAAATAATCTAGTGTGGTGCCTGGATCTCTAACCTTTTGGGAAGGGGCCCAAACCTGTGGTACCACCTATAAGAAACTAGCCCTAGCTCGGGCCACCTGAATGCATGGCCCCATGGTCCGTCTCTCAGCATCATGGCGAGCATACCACATATCGGATGAGGGATGCCCTGAATCACACCCAACTGACATTGGCATTGTCTACTCTGTATATCTCTGTAATGTAGTTGCGGCTGCCAAGAAGGAAATGCTCTACCACAGAACCAAGCTCTGCTCCATCCTCTGGCCACTGTATGTGCCTATAGGGTCTCCAAATAACATCTCTCTCCTACATCTCATCAAAATCTCGTCGATAATAGTAGATGCTTCCCAGATGCCCTCATACATCATCTTCGATAGAGACCCATGCCATAAATGTCAGCTCATCTAGAACTTGGGTGTGTAATGCACCTACAGGGCGCCCGATCACTATATGGTCCCATGACCAAATCTGTAACAAAGAGGCCAACCCTACCATCTTCTGACAGTGGTAAGTGATCAAATGAAGATCCCAATATAGATGTGCTAGTATGCACTAGCCCCAACAATATCTCTCACCACTGAACAATCCATGGACTACTATGATCAATCCTAATGGAAATGATGTCCTTGTCTTATCAGTGAGTAAGAACCCACTGATAAGATCCATCAAGTATAACGGTCCCCTGTGAATGGTAGGATCTGATATACACTGATGTAATGACACTGTCATACCCTCGTGGGGTATCTCATCATGACAGAATATATCACTAACTACTGCAGTGATCCAACAAAAATCACTCATGTACTCAATCAATGAGCCAACAATAGGGACACACAATATCCACCACACATCCTCCAGTGTGATAGTCATCTCTCTTGTAGGGAGCCGAAAACACTGACTCTCACTATGCCACCGACTCGATCAACACAGTCAGTAGGCCATGATCCAGAGTGATCGATGACATCCGCGCCATGTGGCCTAAGCCAACCACCTCCAGTAGTACCACCATCTCACGATCGTCTCATCGACGCATGCTCAAATCCATCTCTGCTATGTGACTATGTCACTCTCTTGTCTGCAACGCTGGTAACCATCTCTTACAAAACACAACATGTATTAGACACTAACTTTTCTTCTAAGTTCTTCTATTGTTCTTCTATCCTACGCTAAATTTTACTTTCTTCTAAGTGTCAATTTTTGGCATTTTTCCTACTTATTCATCTCTACGTGACTTTCCTCTTTTTGGAACCTGTGCACCCTTTTGGGCATGTGTGCTGCCTGGTTGCGTGTGCACCCTTTTTGGTGTGCATGGGCACATGAACATGCACCTTGGGGTGCTTATGCCATGTTTTCCTTACCTGCGCATGCACACAAGTGTGTAGGTACTTAGTGTGTGTGTGCTAGGGTTTTTGTACTTGCGCATGTTCACATAGATACTTAGTGCATGTGTGTGGGCATGCATATGCTTTTGTGGCATATGCACATGTATGCACACATATTTTGGGTACCTACACATGCGTGCACACATGCTTGTGGGGTGCCTATGCCCACCTTAAGGATGCCTATGCCCCCCATGCATTTGTACGCATGCAGTCCCTCCTACGTCTAAACTAGTAATTAATGCATTAATTACAACATTAAATGCATAATTGACAAAGTAGGTCAAGCTACTCATGAAGGAGCCATCGTCTGCGTGCTAGGTGTACTCCTGAACTCAGTCGACACGTCTCCTGTAGGCTCATCCTCTCACCATCATCCTCATCGCTATCAGGGGTCTCAAAGTAAATTTTGGCAGCAGTCGGTAACAAATGAATTGCTCATAATGATTTACCCCCCCTCGTGTGGGGTATATTAAACCATTCCCACGAGCCATGATGCCTGGAAGACTGTTTTGACCGCCGTGGTCACTCTAACTCTTCTTCTACTCACCATGAATAGTTATTTTATTTAAATAATTATTTTCCTTACTTTTTCGCCATGTGGGGCATTATTTTCCACCTGGTACTCATTTCTTCTCACTAGGGAAATTTTATTGCTCCTAGGTGATATCACTTCTTCTGCGGACTCTGTTGAATAATTATTTGTTAATTAATTATTCTGGTAATTTTTCCATTGTGCTGGGGCATTATTTACCTCCACTGTTGCTTCTTTCTTCTCCCTGGGGCATTTATTTTTCTTTTGGGAGACTCTTTCTGATTCTTCTACCTTCTTCTACGTATCCAAACCGTTGAAAAAAAAATATATATCAAAATCCAAAAAAATTCAAAACTTTTTCAAAAATCCTAAAAATTGTAAAATTTACAAAACTAGGTAAACCATCTCATAACGGTTGAAACTCGTGTCTTGCACATGGTATTCATTCCATATCTTTCTGGAATTTTCACATGTTCATAGATCAAACAACTTGTAGATCATCCAATTTACAACCATTTACAAAGATAGCCTGTTTGCTTCATCAGTACTCTGGGGCACATCTAGTTTTGATATTGTTTCATTACACACGAACACTTTATCATTGGACCCCACATCCTTCATCATATCCCCTTGCATGTATCCTTTCTAGGGACATCATTTTTAACCCTTGTCATCAATCATGAACATTTGGGGATCTTCAGCTTGATAACAAAACATTTGTACAACCATCTTGACCATTGTTGGCTGGAATATGTGTGTTTGTACTTGTTTTCCCTGTTAAATGAGCTTGTTTCCTTCTCATATTGCATTTATTTTCGTATGTTGCATTGAGTTGGATTTTTAGCAATGGAAAATTGTTCATAGTATGGATTTTCATGTCATTCTACTTTTTTCGTATGCTTATATTTTTAATAAGGACTAATGACGTAGATCTTTGGCAATATGATGACACTAAAGTTGTTTCAATACATTGGATGAAAGCTTTCTCTTTTCTTTCTGTCTTCATTCCTCTTCTACATCATTCTCCTATCAACACTATTCTTTTGATTCACCTAGGGCATCCCGCCCTACCCATTCTTCTATCCATTTCTCTCACCTTTTTCGATCGTCGATCGCCTTCTTTCATCACCCCATCGACACTCGAGGGGGAATCTCTCACTTCTACTAATTTTTCTTCTACACTTCAAAATTTATCTGTCTACTATCTTTGAAGTGGCATTACTTATGTCACCCCAAAGAGGGGAAAATGTAGACACCTATAATTTAACCCAAGCAATTTAAATACTTAAATTGCTAATTATCCTCTTTCCCACAAATTGATGACATATCGTCAATATTACACACTTTCTCTTCTATCATCGTTAATTAGCTACATTACACTAGTTAATTAACCCTTTTATCCAACAAATAAACCAATTAACGACCTTTTTAATTAATCCCCCTTTCTATCTAGACTAATTAATTATTATTAATTAATTAGCTTTCTCTCCCACTAAATCAATAAATTATCATTTATTTGATTAAATTCCTCCCATAGTCTAAATCATGCTAATTATTCCTCTAAAAATCTTCTATAAGCTTGCACACCTATTAATTAATCACTTTGGTTAATTAATAAACCCCCTCAATCCCCATGGGTCACTAAAAGACAAAATAAAATCTCCTAAGGTTAACTCAACCCTTTCTAAACCTCCCTTATCCACAACTAACCCAACCTCTCTATTATCCCACATGTAAAGGGATGTAGAGATTCTTTTATCCATTGGGCTATATAAGGAACCCTCCTACCTTTCTTCTTACACCTTACATGTTTATAGCTAATCTATAGGCATTTCATCTTAGAGCATATTTCATTTGAGCTAATAGCCTCATTCTTGCATTTCATCCATCCAAGATTTTGGGTCATATGGAGATAATCAAAATGGTCTTGTAGCCATACTTTGATGAGCTTCCATTCCCAAACCCTTGAAGATCAAACAATCAAATTTGATTGCCATGGATCTATCTAGGTTCATTTAGTGTTTTGGTGATCTAAAGAGTAGAGATTCTAATGCTTAGCATATTAGTTTGATTTCTATTTCAAAGTTTTAATGCATAATGTTGGCATTTAGTCTTGTTTAGCTCTTAGCATGATGATCTTTGTGTAGTTAGTTCATGTTTTGAAACTACTAAGGTGTTAGTTTCAATTCCCTTTGAATAGCTAACTAATACATTGATACCTCAAGAGAATGGAGATGGTATAGTTAGTGTAGTGAAGTGTCTAATGAAAGGAAAATGTCAAAAAATGTCGATGATAGTGCTCTATATTAACAAACTACACAATTCTTCAAGATTGTGCGTGTTATTTTGACAGTCAAAGAAGGACTGTACTCTTAGTCTAAGATCATATAAATATTCAACCATCAAATGCAAGAGAAGAACTGAAACTATATTAGGAAGATTTCATGAAGTCACTCCTCAAATTAAATGACATGAAAATGAAGAGAAAAGTGATAGAAGCTCTATAATGGATGAATAGGGTTTGAATTTCAAAACCATAACCAAGTAAAGCTTAGAAGTTTGAACTAGTTTCCTCCATATATGATCCTAATTGATCCTAATATATAACTGAGTTTGGGGTAGAATTTGGTTCAAATTTTGATAGTACAGGACTGCACATGAAAATAAGTGACTTTTTTGGTAAAAAACACACTCCATGAGTAAGTAAAGCATGCCATATCTCCTTGGATATATACAAAGTGAGTACAAGGCCTCATACACTTTTTCAAATCTCAAATAAGCTATTAAAATCTCTTGAATGTGACCAATAAGGCTCATTCATCACTCTTATATAATTTTCTGAGTCTATGAAGTTGAACAATTAAAGAAACTATAAACAATGTAATCCTTCCTATGTTTTTTTGAATACCTCCAAGATCCTAATGGTGATGAAAAAACTTTGCAAATATTGTATCCATGAAGGGCAAGCTTGTTTGAAATTGGTGTGATCTACATCTTTTCTCCTATGGCACTCAGTATGCTCACGTGTGCTCAAAGTGGAAAATGGGTCTTTAATTGTGAATGAGGGAAGTTAAAATATTCCAAAGGAAGTGTGAAGAGCTATAATAACATTAAAGGTAGGTGAAAATACTTGGCATTAAACATATTTCTCCAAAAGGAAAATGTTTCATGTTGAGGAAAAATTCAAAACCATAATGAGCCAGTACAAATATCATCATCTCAAATCTGAATGGAATATGGATGGTATGACAGAGTGTAAGGAAGCTTAGGAGACCTCATCATCAATCATCATGACCTCAAAATAATATTTAAAAAGTTTGCAAAGTATGAAAATGAAACTGTAGCATGATAGAGGTAATTATAACTCATAGAGTTAGTTTTATGTATAATCTATTCATCATCTTGTACTCGTAGGGAAGACATTCAAGTGAAGAGACAAGGAATTTGAAGTGAAAAGGTCATGTGTGCAAGATTTGTTTGTTGTTAAATATCTCTCTTATATTTTGAATAATTCTTGTTGATATAGTTTGAATACAAAATAGTACAGTAAAGAGAGGATTGATGAATGAAAATAGATGAGGATATATGAATTGAATTCTTCCAAAGCTTGTTGGTGTATATGAAAGATACATGAATATATTGCAAAGATAGGTTGAGTTGAAATTGATGAAAAGATGAGTGTAAGGTAGAGAGGGAAAGAAAAGGCAGAATGTGTTGAATCCATTGAAAAGAAGGATCTTGTAAAAAGGACTAAGACATGAATAAATACTAGTTTAAGGTACATGAACTGGATATTGAATTCCAAAGAAAATAAGTGTTTTGAGAGGATAAACCAAGTGAAGACTTATGTCAAGAATAAATGCATGAGAGAAGCCTTGTATCATGGGTTTTGCATCAGATTGAAAGATAGAAACTTGAAAAAAATGTCAATCTAAAGTTTCCTTGTATGTAAGAGGTTTAATGTTGATCGAGTGATAAGGATTAGAGAGAAAATTCAAGAAGAGTGAGCTGATCTAGTGATCATTATTATTTGTTGATGACAACAAAATAAGTGTGATCAAAATATTGAAGAAGTATAAGTTGTAGCTTAGCAAGAGGGAGTATTATATTCCTTGTGAGTTGTAGCTTGCAGAAGAAACAGTTAGAAATCTCGTTGATATTTGGGAGTTCAATCTTTCAGGTAAGTTGAAGCTTGTCAAAGGCTAAGTAGGAGATTGGTTGAATTTTGGAGTTACATCTCCATGTTGAGTTGTAGCTCAACTATGCAATCAATGTAACATTTATAGGACGTTCATGTCATAAGATTTTTTTTAATTATGGAAAATAGGTTTTTGAAAGGGACTATACCCTTGTACAATAAGGCTCAAAAGACATATTTTATAATTAAAGCACAAGAAAAATATCAATATCCAGATAGAAAATTAATGCCCAACAACAAAAAATTGTCTTCTTAGAAAAGAACCAACAACCAAAAAACACATCAACAAAGAAACAATTGTTGTGCATCGACTAATCTGCAATGGAACAACAACACCATTTCAAAAAAATTAGCTACTACTCAGATAAAGATAAATGAAACAAGAAATCCCAATTGAGCAATAACAGAAAAGAGAATCATCTAGGTGGAGAGGTGACATTCGTAGTCAATTTTTTTTTCTTTTTATGGACCATTACCCATCTTGATGAAGCCTCCACGGTTGGAGGAAAAAACAAAGGAGTATTTTCCTTAGTTGCATTTGGTCCAGTTGGGACAACAATGTTGTTATCTTCAGATAAATTTTTATCATTTTCCTTTTTTCCATACACAACTTGTGCATTTTTCTTACTGCTCACAATTGGGATTTTGGATATAGGGGTTTCTAGGACAAAATCATATTTAGTTTTTGTATCTGCATTCAAGTTTATATTCTCTTTTGCACCAAAAATCAGATGTTCTGGGAGGGCATCTTTCAACCAATTACATTTCTCATGTTGACATTTTTCCATCCCACAATTAGTAGAGGTGTTTCCTAAACAAAAAAACCTTCTACAGTGGAAAGGTATACCTTCGTAATCTAACTTGGTTGTTATCAAGTTCTATTTTTCACTCTAAAATCAATGGTTGTAGGAAGGTTTTTAGCAGTATCAAGTTCCACCAAGATCCGGGCATATGTATTCTAGTTCATGTCCTAAGATAGTTCTCGGTTTTAGTGGGATTTTCTCCCAAATTGGGTTTCCCACATTAAATCCTATCTCTATGTTCTTTCTCTCATGTTAACTAGTGGATGTTGGTCTAGTTTTATAGTCACAAATTAAGTGAATTGAATTGTGAGCTAAAAATTGAACATACACTTATTCACCCCCTCTCAGTGTCCTAATTTAGAACATTAGGAGGAAGTAAATAAGTAGAAATGGTAGGTGCAAATGGGGTATTAAGGAGAAATTAGGAATTAAAAGATGGAGAGGAGTGTTAAGTGGCTTGATGTAGTTGACGAATTTGGATTTGTAGATCCTAGTATAGAGAAGCTAGGTATTGAGTGCCAGAAGAGGATAATTTCCATGTGTGAGAAATAAGAGGTGGAGTGAAATGGTTGGTAAGAGTGGGAATGGAAGTAGGAACACTAGTGGTAGGCGAAGTAGTAGAAGAGGGAGGTTGTGTTGCAATAGGAATGGAAGAAATATTAGAGGTGGGAGGTTTGATCTCATCTAGGTTGGTTACTTCCTCACAAGTAGTGAATAAAAGTAGATATAAGTGTTGCGAATGTTCAACAATATGAGCTTTGAGATCATGAAGGTATTAATCAGTTAAGGGTGCATAGGTTTTATCCATAGTAAAAGGATGACAAAAATGTCTAGATGCAAGGTTGGGTTTGAGCGTGCGGTTCACCAAATGATTTACTTTAATTTGGATTAATTAAATATAGGTATTGCAGAGTAACTAATGTATATGATAAGTAATAAAGTTCACACAAGAAAATTAAGATTTAAGATATGAAACGCTAAGCAAGAAGATGAGATGAGAGGATAGACAATTTATGCACAACCTAGAAGTGATCTAAGTAGGATTAAGTGAGAAAAAGATATAAACAACATCATATTAGTCCGCTGTAAGTTCTAGAGCTCACAGAAAAGGCTAGAAAGGGGTGCCCGAGATAGGGAAAGGGAATTAGAGATCAGAATCTTAAAGTGAATACGCAGGAGATCAAAATATGATATTTGATATGTCGTAAGGGTGTCACAGTTCCTTCCTATTGATTGCATGTTGTTCGTACTATGGTTGCTAAAGGTACATATAACCTACAAATTAGAAAGTTCACTTAGAAAATTCTACAAACAAAATCAAATCATAAAGAAAGATGCATAATGGGGATTCAGACTAACCTACAGTCACCATGAGAGTGAACTTACAATTGATCACTGCACTACAACTAAAAATCCATGTAGTTTTTTTTTTGTGTGTGTAGGAATTGCACCCTAGGATGCCTTTGTGAGATTTGTACTTGATAGTTGGCTAGATCTAGAATGTATAAATGTATATCATGTGTGGATGGAATCTAATGAACTTCCCCTTCCTATGTTGTGTATGAATCCATTGTCCCTTGAATGGATGGTAGATGGATGCCTTTAGTGCTCTTTAGTGTCTTTGGATGCAAGATTTGGTGATGATTGTATATGTTAGTGTTTGGTCCCTCATTTTGAACACATAACTTTGTATTTATATGATTCGTTTATTTGAATTTTTTAATTGAAAACTGCAAGGCTAACCCATAAGTTAAAACTATGCCCAAAAGATAAAATATACCAAAAAGGAGTGAGTAAGATAAATAGGGTCAGGGGCACCTAAAGCAGACATGATCTACTAGGCATTGTTATCGTAGCTGGGTATTGGTGTCTAAAGCCATAGAAAATAAATAAGTAAAATTTTGATTGGGCTCGAGGGTGTGTAAGACCAAATAGAGAACAAGAAACAAAGAGGAAAAATATTTTTGTCAACCACTAGTTTTATTGCTTAGGAATCATACAAATTCTAGTATGCTTTTACGACCTAGAAATGTACCCAAGTACATGATTTTGTGTCTATAAGTTGTCAACCACTAATTTTCTCGCTTAGTAATCATGTAAATATTAATACGCTTTTAGGACCTAGAAATTTACCCAAGTGCATGATTTTATGTCTACATTTTCCCCCACTTTATGTTGTTGAGTGAATAATCGATAACATGAAGTATATAAGAGATGCATACCTCATGATGTGGTAGAGAGTGCGGAAAAATGTGTCCCGAGTGGATAAGTGAAGCATGGAATGATGCAAAGTGAAGCATGGAGACTAGGAAAGGTGATCCATAGGGATCCAAAATGACTCTACTTTATCAAATCAGCCAACACAAAGAAGAAAAAAATGATACATGGAGGTTCTGTCTATTTAGTGACAGGACCACCAACTTGTGCAGGGCGGTGGTTATGAAAATGCCACCCCACCAGAGTAGCAATCCTAGGACCGCCGGTCTGCATTGGACGGTGGTCCTAGCTCTTGCAAATAGAAAATAAAATATGATGTGAATAGTCCTAGAATTCCAAAGGGTGTCCATGTCTCTTATTCTGCATGGCCTTTCCCATTCTCCAGTGCACGGGAGAACATGAGAAAGGATATAAATGCATGTTATGGAAGAAAACAAAGGCATCGAAGCATGAAGAAAGTGAGTAAAAAGCTCTTAGTGGTTGGAATTGTGATTTGTAGAAGCAAGGAGCAATTGAGACAGAGAAAGAAAGTAACTGGGAGGAAGTGTGAGATATTATCTACTTCTCTTTCATACTTATCGTAATTTCTGTACTTATTATTGAATTGGCCAATAAAAGTGGGAAGAAAGGGCAATTGCCCTTCCTGACTAGTTTTTTCCTCCTTTGGAGGTTTTCCAAGATAAAATTGTTGGTGTATGAGTCTATATTCTCTCCTTTTCTACAAATTGTTGATTCTAAGAACAAGTGTAATTCATTCACTAGCTATATCTGTTATTTTCTAATAGAAATTAGAACAACATCAATTAATTGTGATCCTGTGGATAATTCCAAAGTTGAAGAGTTTACACATTATTTTGGTATCAGAGCTAATAATTGTCTCAGACTGTGCTATTCATTTTTGGATTTATATGAAAATGACAAGATCTGAAGGCGAAGAGGCTTTACCTTGCTATCCAAAAAATTCTACAAAGAAGTGGAAATAGAGAATTCAGGGACAAATGGAGGAAGAGAACTTGGTCCGTAGAATCGAGATGCTAGAGACCATGATGGATAGGATGTTTAGAAGGCAAGAGAGCTTGCTGATTTATAGAAGACAACTTCTGTCAAACAAGGCTCCATGGACTTAGTGGTTCGGGGATTAGTTGAAAATTTTGGCATAGGAAGGAGCCACCATGAGTAAAGTTATGGGGAAGAGCATGAAGAAGAGACTTCTAACACAAGAGAAATGGTAAAATCCGATTATACTCCTTTTAAAGTTGAAACGAAAGTTGAGATTAAAATATTTGATAGACAAGTAGATGCAGATTTCCTTGATAAATGGTTAAAACAATTAGAAGTCTACTTTAGCATCCATAATGTCACGTAGGCATAGAGGATCACCTTTGCACGTATCAAGATGGAGGGACATGCTCTGGTTTGGTGGGAAACCCATCTAGCTACTTGTGAAAAGAAGAAGCATCCTATTGTGAAATCTTGGCAATAATTTAAAGAATTACTTAGAGCTAACTTCTATCCTATTGCCCATAAGACCGACCAAATGATTAAATGGCAGTATTTTAGACAAGGTAGTGGTCAAAGTGTGCAAGACTATACTATGGAGTTTCAGAGGCAAGCCATGTTGCTTAACATGGACTTAGAGGATGAGGATATTCTGACCAAGTACTTGGGAGGACTTCACACTCACCTTCGAAGGAAAGTCATCTCCACAAAGCCTAAAGATCTCAACAAAGCATGCATACAGGCATAGTACATAGATGATTAAAAGAAGAAAGGAGAAGCGTATCCAAGGGTAAAGCAGTCAACAAATTAGCAGAAGAAAGAGTTTAGGCAAACAAGTAACAAGGGTAAGTTGAAAGGGAAAGGTAAACAAGATACCACTACTTTGAATACTTGCAAAGATCCCAAGAATTTTTGCAAGAACTGTGATATCAATGGTCATACTAATGGTACATGTTGGAAGTTTCATCCGAAGTTACATTTGAAGAACTGAACAAAGGAAAGAAGTTCATGATAGTTGTGAAAATAGAAGGGGACGTGGAAATCAAAGATGACTCTGATGTAGATGAGAGGCTTGAATGCACATCCACCAACATGGACAAATAGGAAGAGGAGATGAGTAGACTATTCCAGATCAAAATCCAGATCAAGAGAACTAAGGTAAATGCTTTGGTTGATATTGGTTCTCAGTCTAACTTGATTTCTGAAGCATTTGTAAAGAAGCTTGGTCTTGAGACTTACGAGGATCCACACCCTTATCCTTTGGGTTGGTGAAGAAGGGTGTTGAAATTTAGGTAACAAGAAGATGTAAGGTCAAGTTTGGGATAAATTCTGAATATATTGATGTTTTTGAAGCTGACATTATTCCACTTGATGCTTTTGATGTTGTATTCGGGAGTCCTTACTTGTATGTTAGGATGCTATATTTATGAGGAGGGAAAACCATTACAGATGGGTCAAGGATGGGATCAGAAAACCATTTAAGTGCTAACCAAGAAAAACGACTCATTTAAGAAAATCATAATCAATTTTATTTACTTTTATTAAAGGATAAACAAGATGGGGTAGAAGTTGCAGATATTTCTAACCAAGGAAAGCATGATTTGGATAGTATTATTCAGTATTTTCAGGATGTATTTCAGGATCCTAATGGGTTACCACCAAAATGGGAAGTAGAGCATGAGATTCAACTATTGCCAGAATCCCCTCTACCAAACATCGGGTTGTATAGGCAATCCTTGCTTGAGAGTATTGAAGTAAAGAAAAAACTTCAGGAACTAATAGACCTATGGATGATATGTCCAAGAACCTCACCATGTGGTTTTCCTATCGTGATGGTGCCAAAGAAGGATGGTTATTAGAGAATGTGCATCGACTACCGATGCTTTGAACAAGATTACCATAAAGAACAGATATCCACTGCCCCACATAGATGATCTATTGGACCAGCTTCAACGTGAAAAATTATTCATGAAGTTGGATCTCAAGTCGGGTTATCACCAAGTTAGAATGAAGGAAGAGGATATATGGAAGACTACCTTCAAGACCCAACATGGTTTGTATGAGTGATTAGTACTTCCATTTGGTTTATGTAATGCACCCGCTACATTTATGAGACTGATGAATGATGTATTGTGGGAATTTCATAGATTCATGTGTCATTGTATATTTAGATGATATCTATGATTTTTAGTGCTACATGGGAGGAACATCTAACACATTTACAACAAGTCTTGTAAGTTCTCAAGAAGAGACATGACAACTATGTCAATATGAATAATTGTGATTTTTTCAAACAGTCACTTGTCTATCTTGGGAACATGGTTGGAGGAGGAGAGCTACAAGTGGATCCAAAGAAGGTGGAAGCCATCACTCAATTGGCCAACACCAATGGGAGCCACAATAGACAATGAAGTTTTGTGGGAGTAGTACAATACATGAGGAAATTCATTTTGGGCTTCTCCACTGATTGCAGGACCTCTATACACAGTGGCCATAAAAATTAAGAGTTCTGATTGGGGTTAGGAACATGATAAGGATCATTTGAGTTTTTGAAATACAAGATTAGTCATGCTATAGTACTTACTCTTCATAATGTGCAGCAGCCGTTTGAATTAGAGACAAATACCAATGATTATGTTATGAGAGCAGTGTTGCTTCAAGAGAGGTAAACCAGTGTGCTATCATTCTGAAACTTTTACTTCAACAGTTAAAGGGTATTCAATATATAATAAGGAAATGTATGCACTAGTTTAGGAAATTAAAAAATTGAAACATTATTTGTTGGGTAAGGAAACTATTGTGCACACTGAACACAAACCTCTCCAATATTTGTAAGCACAGTCTAAATTGCAGCAGACAAGGCACTATAAATGGATGGGATTCCTTCAAGTAGTTCCATTTGGTGATCAAGTATAAGAAATTTAGTACACAAATGTGGTGGCAGACATGTTGTCTAGGCCGTCCACACATGAAGAAAATATTGATGTTTGTCCACTATCTCTCATTTTGATCCCTTCACGAAGGAAGCTTACAAAGAGGCATATGCTTAAGGATAAAGACTTTACGGGTGATGTATCCAGTTGTTGCAGTCCAAAGGGGCTGAAAAGGATGATGGATTGAAGATTGTTATCTCAAAAATGGGCTTGCTCTACCGATGAGGGAATATTTGTGTGCCGAAAGAGGAGAGACTTCTATTGATGAGGGAAGCACATACTTCGAAAGTATTCGGCACATTTTGGTGTTGGCAAAACAATGGGCCACTTGCAAAGGTACACGTATATTGGCCCAATATGCAAGAAGACGTATCAAAATTCATAAGAGGATGTAAACTTTGTTGTAAAAACAAGCCTAAGACCAGGAAGGAAGGTTTGTATATGCCTTTACCGGTACTCTACTCCTCCTTGGGAGGATGTTTCTATGGATTTTTTAGGCGGATTACCTGATGTCTAAACATGGCCATGATTATCTATATGTTGTTTTTGACAGGTTTAGAAAAATGTGTGTTCTTATGGTATGTAAAAAGACATAGTAAAAGCATATGAGGCAACTAGAACTTTTCTTTTCTAATGTATGGGTGCATTTTGGCTTGCCAAAGTCTATTGTTTCTGAAAGAGATTCTAAGTTCTTGGGGAAGTTTTGGACTACGTTGTGGGACAAAATGGACACCAAGTTACAGAGAAGCGTGACCTTCCATCCTGCAGACAGATGGACGAACATAGAGGTAGTGAACATGACTTTGGTGTAGTTGATTAGAGGGTATAACAATAAATATGCATAGGATTTGGGATGAGTCCTTAGCCTACATTTAGTCATTCTTATAAGCTAGGAAGTACACACATTCACTTTGTAGTCACTGTTTTAAGAATGCTTGGGATATCTACCAACTAAATCCATTGGACATAGTAGTTGGGCAGGAGGAAGAAGATGAGGATACATGATTCAGAAAGGTGACTAGAGCAAGACAAATTCATTGAGAGGATCCAGAAAATCCATCTCAAGGTGAAATAACAATTGGAGAAATCTTAGGCCAAGTGCAAAGCTAGGCATGATCAACATTGAAGGGAACACAAGCTTCATGTTAGAGACAAAGTTTGGCTTTACTTGAGCAAGGAGAGATTTCAAGGTCAACCAAGAAAACTCAAGCCACTACGGTATGGGCCCTTCTCCATACTTGTAGCAGGTTGGAGAAAATTCGCTTTCAAACTTGACTTGCCTTCACTTCATGCGGATGCAGTTTGATAGTAAAATTGCGAGAACTTGCACCTATATGAGCCATCCATGGTTGATGCAAAGAAGAAGGATGTACAGTTGCAACCTTCCATAAAATATTGCATCTTGGACTCTTGAGGTGAGTTAGAGGAGGACGTAGTACTATAATAGAAGGTCAGAGAGACTAGGAGAGGTCTGCAAGATTCTTGATAGATTGGACTGAAAGGAAAGACACCAAGTTAGGCCCAGTGGTACTCGAAGGAGAAAGTGAGGGAATTATTTCCTCATCTACTCCCCCACTAAGATTTTGTTGGACCAAAATCCTCTTAAGTAGGGGAGGTGTGATCCATAGGGATCTAAAATGACTCTACTTTATCAAATCAGCCAATATGAAGAATAAAAAATTAATACACGAAGGTTCTGTCTGTTAAGTAACATGACCACCAACTTGTGTAGGGCGGTAGTTACAAAACTACCACCCCACCAGGGGTGGCGGTCCTGGGACCGCCGGTTTACATTGGGTGGCGGTCCTAGCTCTTGCGGATAGAAAATAAAATATGACGCGAACAGTCCCAGAATTCCAAAGGGTGTCCATGTCTCTTCTTCTGCATGAACTTTCCCATTCTCCTGTGCACAAGAGAACATGAGAAAGTCTATAAATGCATGTTATGGAAGAAAACAAAGGCATCAAAGCATGAATCAAGTGAGTAAGAAGCTCTTAGTGGTTGGAATTTTGATTTGTAGAAGGAGTAATTGAGATAGAGCAAGTAAGTAACAGGGAAGTAGTGTGAGATAGTATCTACTTCTCTTTCATACTTATTGTAAATTTCTATACTTATTATTGAATTGGCCAATAAAAGCGGGAAGAAAGAACAATTTCCCTTCCTAACTATTTTTTTCCTCCTCTGGAGGTTTTCCAAGATAAAATTGTTGGCGTATGAGTCTATATTCTTTCCTTTTATGAAATTGTTGATTCTAAGAACAAGTATAATTCATTCACTAGCTATCTCTATTATTTTCTAATAGAAAGTAGAATAACAGTGATTAATTGTGATTCTATGGATAATTCCAAATTTTAAGAGTTTATGGATCAAAAGGAAAGGGACCCTAGGGGTAAAGCAAATGTGTTGCATTTACCTGTTGTGCTTATATTTTTTGTTGTAGGCTGATTTTTGTTGCATATTAAGGACGAACTTCTAAAAGAAGAGTGAAAGAGTAGTCAAAGCTTGTTGTATGATAAATAACATAAAAATGTGTATAAGTATGTAAAATTAATAGTCAAGGAAAGTGCGCACCTGATTAAAATGATTGTAAAAGGATAGAAAAATGTCCTGAAAATACTGTGAAGATAATTTTTTTGGGTGATCTCACACTAATAGTGATTTTTTTGGGCGATCTCATCCCAAATGCAATATTTTCAGGCAATCATATGGCAAGTAAGAGTTTATTGGGTGATCTCACACCAAAGTGAAAGTGTTGGGGAGAGAGTTCTAGTGTTACTCTCCATCCACGACTCTTCTCAATAAGAACCATTGTATATGACAGTACATCCATAATTTTTTCTTGTTGTCCCAATTGTTTCAAATTAGGTCCAAGTTCTACCAATTGAAGAAGATTGCATGCATTCTGTAATTGGGTGTTTGTATCTATAAGTGTTAAACTACTATGAATAATTCTGTAGACTGTGATGATATGATAATTTAAGAGTGTGTTCCCCAAAGACATTAGCGTCTAGGGTCCATGACATTGGAACCCAGGAGCTACTGTCCATGATCTTGGGTGCTAGTGTTTGTGCTATGCTAAGGACCTAAATTGGATTATGGGAAATTTTGTAACTGTGTTCTTGTTATGTTCATGTAATTTGTAGATATATGATGTTGGTTTGAGTTGCTATAGGGGTGATTTATTCACCCAATGTATGCCTCCCTTTTTTGGGTGTATGCAAAAAATGTAGGAGCATGCAGTCCAAAGGAGAGGAATTGAAACTTAGTTGAAATGGATACTTGTAGGGGGTAGGGGATCTGCATGGTAGAAACAAAGGCACATGAAAATATAGTGGGCTAATAAAACTGTGTTATTGTAAATGAAGCTAATATACAAGTAGAATAAAATGTAACAATCAAGTGTGAAAACAATATAGACCACACAAAGTGATTCTAAGACATGGGACATTGCTCACAATGTCACATGAAAATCAAGGCCAAAGAAGACAAAAATATACAAGGATCATTTAAGACATAGGGCATAGCCCGCAAAAATAATCAAACAATGGAAAACAAAATGTATCAAATAACCATGGTGGCATATAGTCCTACAAAGTAAATTATACATATGAAGTACCTATTAGCATGTTATAAAGATAAAAGGTCTTTCAAGGAATGTATGTATAAATGGAAAGGAATGTGTTAGAAAGTATAAGTAGTAAATGATGAAACAATAATACTTGTAGTGTGTGAGAGTATGAAAGGTAGATTCCCTAGGAGCCTCAGTGGGATTGGAAAAGGAGACAATACCAAGCATCATTACATTGTGTAAGGATATGTTAAGATATTTGCATTCACTCTAAAAGACCAAGTGAACACGCATGTGTGTATATATAAAGATAATGACATAATGACTATCTGAATAACATAGTAAACAAAGTACATCATGTAAGTAGTATAAATAAGCAAGAGTAAGTGTAACCAAGATATTAAAATGTAGTGTAGCAGTGTGATGGATGGTATATAATATGTGAAGATGATATAAGTAGTGTGTCCCATAATGAATGTGCATGAGATGAGGTTTATTTATAAAGACCCCTTAACAATCAAGAATGAACCATAAAACAAGAATGTATCATTGAGAGATATGTATGAGAGTATAGATGTTAGAAAGATGTATCATGAAGCACAAAACATGAAGTGTTGATGATGTGGGGTTTATTTCATAATTAGACCCTCAACAGTCAAGTATGAACCATGGAGCTAAAGGTACGTATCAAAGCATGTATGATTGTGTAGAGAGATTAAACGTGAAACACAAAGCGTAGTAGTTGTGACAATAGACAACTGATGATATCAAAAGGGGGAAGAAGCATGATGCCCCCAAAGTGTTCTGATGATGGAGAGCTATGTGACGATGAAAGAAATACATTACGATGATGATGTGGGTTGAAATATATCATAAGAAAGCATATTGTTGTCACAATGGTAGGTAAAAGCAACAATAGTACCAAGGTTGGATTTCAGGTTGACAATAGGTAGTTTAAAGAGGTTATATAGAGATTTTTTATCTTTCTTAGAGAGTTGTTGATTTGGAAGTGGTTTAATACTCTAGCGGACCTAATAGGAGAAGAGGATGGAGGATGAATTTTGAGAGGTGGTTTCTTATTTGGAATATGTAATGCCATAATATACTTGATAGTAGGAGGGAAAAAAGGACAGATTTTTAGAGGTGGTTTCTTAGTTGGAATAGGTAACTTCGTAGAAGACTTGATAGGATGAGGGGATGGACAATTTTTTAGAGGAGATTACTTAGCTGAAATGAGTTGGATAGGTGGATCCTTCCTGAATGGATAAAGAACATCCATAACTATGGAATGATGCTCATAAGAAATAGAGGGATTGGAATTTGGAGCCATTGGGATTTAGAAATTTAAGATGAGCAATTAGTAGAATGTTGTGAAGCAAATGAAATAAAACCTTGATGCTTAAGGTACTTAATTATTTGTATTAAAGCATAACAATTATTTTTATGATGTCCATTAAGTTTATGATAATTACAGAATGGGATACCTTGGTATTTTCCAAGCTGATAAGGAGGGAAGTAATGAGTATTTGGAAATTTTATCAATATATGATTAAGGAGCTCATGAAGAATATCAGATGTTTTAGTATTTAGATCAAACTTGAGAGGTGCTAGTAGTGGTAATCCTAGGGATTCACTTATATGAGCACTTGTTAAAGAAATAGAAGTGGGATGAGATGTAGAAGAAGAACTATAATGATCTTGAGAAGCATGCTTGAGATGTTGGATTTTAGCGTCAAGAGATGTAATCGTTGTTTCCATAGCTTGAATTTTGTCTTGAAATAAACAAGTAGAGCATGAATTGAATCTAAGATGGTTCGATTGGATGGAGGATTAGGACTGATAATGTCATCAGATAAACGATGAAAAATGGAAATTAATTGAGTGGATGGCGTATTAAAAGGGAAATATATAGTTTTTAGGTCTTTTTGAAGAACAACTTTGAAAGGTGAATGCATTTGAAGTAAGTCATGCAAGGAGATTTGAAGAATATTAGAAGTCAAGAAAGAAGATTGAAAATAATAGGAAAAATGAGGATCAAAGTGTTTCATCATGAGTGGGGTTCACGAAATTATTTAATTTGATTTGAGTTTATTAAATCTACATATTCAAGAGCAACTAATGTATAAATGATGAAATACAAAAATGACACAAATAAACTAAGATTTAAAATATGAAACCCTAAGTAAGAAGATAAGACAAGAGGACTTACATGATATATGTGTAATATGGAACTGATCTGAGTAGGAAGAAGTGATGAAAAGTATGAAATAAGCGTTGTTATTGATATCTGTATATTCTACAACTCAGGAGAAATGATAGGTAGGGGCGCCCGTAGTAGGACAGGGGCACCTGGGCATTGATGATCAGATTTGGGTGCCCATGACTGCAAAAAACCTATGGATCTGGTTTATAATGTGTCACCAGTTTGTCACAATTATTACCTATTAATCTCTGGGCATTCACATTATGATCTCTAATGATACATGTTTCCTGTCAAAGAGCATTTCACCTATGCAAGCCCACAAACCGTATTAAACATGAAAAGAAAAATGTAGAATGGGGAATCAGATTGACCCTAATGATCACCCCAAGTGTAAACATACAACTAAGTGATGCACTACATTTCAGACTCTATGTATTTCTTGTTTGTGTGTAAAAATTATGCTCTAGGATGCCCTTGTGCAAGTTGCACTTGATAGTGGATTATAACTAGAATGTAAAAATGTGTGGATGGAATAGAATGAAATTCTTAGGTTGCTATGTTGTGTATGTAGAATATGTAGTCCCCTTTCCCTTAAATGAATGATAGATGGATGTTTTGAAGTTCTTTAGGTGAATTTTGAATGCAAGCTTAGGTGATAATAGTAATGCTTAGAGCTTGGTCCCTCATATTGAAAAGATAACTATGTATTTATATGATTCCCTTGTTTGAAATTTTGTAATTGACAAGTGGAAGGTCCACCTATAACTGAAAAAGATCCCCAAAATATATTAGAACCCAAAAGGAGCAAGTAAGATAAGAAATGGTCAAGGGTGCCTAGAGGGGACAAAAGAACTTGGGTGCTTCTCTCCTGGATGGGAGATAGTGTTTGAAGTCATAACAGATAAACAAGGAAAGTTTTGATAGGGATATAGGGTGTGCAAGACCAAATAGAAAGAAAAAGACAAATAAAAGAGGCCAAATATAGTTGTCAACCACTGATTTTCTTGGTTAGGAATTATTTAAATTCTAGTATGCTTTTAGGACCTAGAAATATACCCAATTGCGTGATTGTGTGTCTACACCTCTAAGTGGGCCTAAGATATGTAAACACGATTGTAATATGTTCTGGTTGGACCTAATGTTTAATGTAGAATCATTCATGTTGATAACAAACATTGCATCATTATTTGAGACCACAATATATCTTGTATGTGTTCTCATGACTTGTCATCTTGTCTAATTCATCATTTTTAGTGAAGATGGAGAAAGGGGGAAATGAGAATCCTCAAAGATTCAACTCATAAAATTTTTCATAAGTAGATAGTTGCAATTATCTATTACTATCAAAATAATCATATTCATGACATATGAAAAAAACCATTGATTTACACACTTGTTAGGTCAAACTATTTCATTATATATTAAACAATTGTTACATAACTTCTATAGGGTTAATGTAACTTCCCCCATTAGTTTATGAATTTCCAAACTATACAAAAGAAATCTCGTCATTTACATGTAATGTAATAAACCATGATAAATTTTGTAGTTTCAAACTATTTATAGTAGGTTGAGGATTGTAAAGAAACCATGACAGTTTTGTAGAGTTTTAAGGAGATTAGAATTCACACGTGTATGCTTTGAGGAAATAACAACACCAAGTGTGTTTCATGTTCACCTTTCTTCAAATATGTTGTTTAACATTACACTTTTATGATGATGTAATTATGTGAACATTAAAGATTCTAAGGAATTTAGGATTACATAACTCTAGAAGATTATTTTTTCTTAATAACCCACTTGTACTAACATAGTGCATCATGATTTAGTAGTCTAAATTTAGATGAAAATATCTACCCATTTTGTACAATTGGCCTACCAATACTCAATTAAATCCATTTTCATGAAATACCATATTTCATTTAACCTTCGTTCAAGTAGTTCAACCTCATTTCCCCAATATGAACCATTTCAAATAAGTTACACTTATTACCAAAACAATTTAGAAATAAAAAGAATGCTACAAGTATTATTTTGTCTAGTCTATTTTAGTGGGTGTAATCCTAAATTATGTTAAATTATCCACCAAACTCCACTATCATAATCACTTAAAATACATATATAGAAACCTTCTAAAAACCTATAGAGACATCTCTCCAATATATAAATCTAATTTTTCTATCTCCAATCCAACAATACTTAAGCTATATAGATGGTTTTGTACATGCTATTGTCTCTTGGATACTATCATTCATGATACTTCCTATCACTCATGAAGCCCCTCTATCTTCCTATCGGCTAGTTTCTTAATATGGTGTCTTTATTATCTACCCTATGTGTGAATTTAAAGTTGGAATATGGCATGTTATTGGATAAATAACTCGTATGTTAGTGAATTCTATCACTGACCTTTAACAACCATATAAAATTGTTATGCAATATGAAATCCCTTAAAGAAATATAGAAATAATTTACACTCATATTATATATATTGATTATATCCCAAGATCATTCCCTAATCCAATTTTATTTTAAAAAGATCAAAGTGACATTTTTCCAAGTTTTTAAAGCCAAGTGAATGTATATCACTCATCATATTTTAATATTCATAAACAAGTTTGTAAAACTTAGTGTGACAACCAATCACTCTTTGTGGATTTTTCACATAATATAGTGCTCTCCTTCATTCAGGTAGTGATGAGATAAGTCAATCTCAAATATACAATATTGTTAATTCAGTACATTTTAAGGGTTAAACAAAGAAGAGAACAATATTGTAGTATCACATCATAGTGTAAAGGTACAATTCCATAATACAAAAGCTACAAAAAAGGAGAACTTACACAATAAAATTAAATAATTTAGATTATCTGAGGACAATTTTGTAGACCTTTGGACACATCCATGAATGATATTGTCCATGAACCATATCATTGATGATACCATCTAGATTTCGACAACTATTTCATAGAAAAAATGTAAAGCACTAAAAATTAATTATTTGATAATGAATATACCCTAAGACCATTTAATTTATTTTTTATCCTCTTATGCACTTAACGGAATTAAAAATATTGGCTAGATTTTTCCATTCTATCTTGATTTTCAGTTATTAGTATTTGTAAACTATGCATATTCATTCAATTATTGTATTTAATATATAATATTGACTGTTATAGTCTATAGTCTATAATATACATAGCTCTTAATTATTTATATCACTTGCATAGAATCATTAAAACACATGTGATAAAATGGAGGCAAAGTCCATAATTGATGTATGACATAATCAAAATGTGTGAGTAAAATACCATATGGAGATTTTGAATCATCCACTTAGTATTTATCCTAACACTAGTGCATCAACTAGGCCATAACAAAATTTGGGATATAGTTTTCATATATTATTTATAATAAATAGAGCTCATGAGAGAATGTGATTAAATACTTAGAAGCAGAAAAATCCTATTACAATTACATATTTGAAAATAAAATGATAAGAAACAATGCTATTTAAGAAGTGCATTATTTTCCACACTTTTATAGTAAAATTGTATCAAATATATTATATAGTTCTTTTAACTATATATGCTTGATTGGATATGATTTATTTGATACATTGACCAAATATTATTCATTAATTATAGAGATAAATGTATGATGGAAACATCGAAAGATATATTTTGAAGAAGCGAAAGATGAGGGTGAGAACAATGGGAGAGAAAGAGGGGCTAAGAATAAGGGGATTGAGGGTTAGATGAGTACAAGGGTGGAGAAATCTGAATGGAGAAGAAATCTATAACTCCACACTCTAACAACCACATGAGTTTTTGTTAATCATTTGAAGTAGAAGAGGTGTTTTGTGTAAGATGTTCATGCAAATGATTGTAGAGATATCTCAAAATGTAATGTTTGGACAAATAATATTTAAGAAAAAATAAATTAAATTTACAATTGTATTTGTCGCATATATTTGTTAGTAAAAACACACGTAAATGTAATGCAAAATTGAGTGCAGTTTAGTGAGACATGACACAAATAGGAAGATGTATAATGGGGTGTAATATCAAAAGGTAGTGATTGTATGGAGTTTAAGGATTAGGGTTTCTCTCTAGGTCCATCAACAATTATTAGCAATAATGATGAATATTTAGTGTAACTAAATAATATGTGGCACCTTTCAATTGTATTTGATTGTCTCATGTTTGTGTGCATTATTCATTTGAGAAAAGTACGCGCTTTTAGGGGCCAAAATTTAAAACATGTATGGAATTTAGTAAGGCTCGATTTTGAAATCCAACTATAATGATTTATCATTAATTAAATAATGATAAAATTTACTTAGAATTTTTTTTCAACCTAATTTGTTCATGGCTTAAATTGTTGTTTATTTATTTTTTCCATTTTTTTGGACTAGAACTATAAAATGAAAGAAATATAATAAATAATAGGAGCATTTCGTTTTTTCATATAATGTTGTAACATCATAGGTTTGGAAAGGAATCAAACAAGAACCACTGTAAGTATTAATATTTATATGTTGATTTTTAATGCGACAAATCTAAGTCTCCATCGTATTTTTAACACAAAACTTGACACTGACACTGAGAAAATAAAGCTTAAAAAAATTACTTTGTAGTTCAAAAATCCAAGAAAAACAAATCACTGTAAAAAAATGTGAACTAATTACGACAAGTTCATGTTAAATATGATTTTAAAGGGAAATATTTGAATTAAATGCCTTGAATTGGAAAGGAGGACAAACAAAAGGAAAATCAGGCAAGTGCTGAGGCTCAGTCTATGAAATAGTCAAGCCAAGGAAGTAGGTTGTGCTAAAATTGATGGAAATTTTCACAATAAATCATCAACAGGTATGGATTTTGTATACATTTACATGTACAATAAAGGGGTTTTCTCGTGCATAATGATTAGGGTTATGTCTTGAGTGATGGTATTGTAGAAGAACCTATAGAAATAATCGGTTTCTTTCTTGGAGGAGGCACCATCATAATCTTCTACAAAACTGTAAAATTTTGAAGGTAGATAAATGACCACTATGAAATATTATTTTGATTGATTAAATATATGTAGTTCCAATTTAAAATAAAAGGATAAAATTATATTCATAAATTAGAGAAGAAGTTAAAACACCAAGGGAAAAAATTAGGCCCAAGTAGTTGAGGGAAACATTTAATATCATAGTGAATTTTCTCTAATTTTGCCCATCATCTCCCCAATGATTATTACAGTTTAAAAATTGGGTCAATGTGTTAGGAGAGGAGCAATAAAGAATAATAATATTATTGTACTATTATCTCTTATGAACATTTAAAATCAATATATATATATATATATATATATATATATATATATATATATATATATATATATATATATATATATATATATATTATCGTTGTAGGATGACCTTTCAATTCAAATTCATAACTATTTAATTATTATTCCTAAAAAAATTATATCTTATCCATTGTATCATTGTAAATAAGATAGTTTCAAATAAATAGATATTTATTTTAATTTGATTTTTTTTATAGATATAAGTTGCAGGTTGTAAGTTTATAATTTTTTGGTGTACGTATTTCCTATAGATTTTTCCTATTTGTATATGTTTTTATTTCTAGATTATTGTGAGGCATACATCTCTCCTATATAGATTTCCAAATATGTACATACATTACAAATTGTAATAAAATGGTTTTGTTTCTATAATAATATTTTGTCTACAATTAGACATTTTTGTTATTACATTTCAATTCTTATCATTATGTTATTTCTATCATTATTTTGTTAATATATTTGCATGTACCATATTAAATGCCACTGTTATTGTTTTTTCGATCAGATTTTAAAAATAATTCATATCAATAACTATTAAAAATAGATTTTAGTACCTTCCAAAAATATATATTCTTTAATTCTTATCTAAATACTCGTATAGGTCACTCATACTACCTTCTGACCTTATGAGAGAATATCACATGGCATCATATTTGTCCTCTCACTAAACACCATTACTTTATTTTTAATAACCATGACTCATTTGCATTGTTAACCATTACGATATTGTGCCTGTGGCCAAGGGGGGGTCAACCCCTAGTAAAACTAGGCAACTACCTATGGCGCCAAAAGTCAAGGGTAGCCTAAATCCAAATATTTCCCTAAAGGTAGGCTATTTTAATAACATAAAATTAAAACAACTTACTATAAGATTCAATATTAATTGTCTCATTTATTGATATTATTATAGTGTAACATACATTTCATGCATACACATATAAAGGTACTATATTAAAAAATTTCAAATTAAAAAATGGCATATTTATGAGCTCAGATGATTTTTTTGGTATTGTTAGCCATTCACTAATATAGCTCCAAATTATGTAGGTGTGTAATATTTTATAGGAAAAGGTTTGTGTATTTTATATAATTTCACTGATGTAGCTAGTAGAGGTGAGTATAATTGAAGGAAGGAAGTATATAATTATTTATTCCTATTTGTCCTCTCACTAAACACCATTACTTTATTTTTAATAACCATGACTCATTTGCATTGTTAACCATTACGATATTGTGCCTGTGGCCAAGGGGGGGTCAACCCCTAGTAAAACTAGGCAACTACCTATGGCGCCAAAAGTCAAGGGTAGCCTAAATCCAAATATTTCCCTAAAGGTAGGCTATTTTAATAACATAAAATTAAAACAACTTACTATAAGATTCAATATTAATTGTCTCATTTATTGATAATTATTATAGTGTAACATACATTTCATGCATACACATATAAAGGTACTATATTAAAAAATTTCAAATTAAAAAATGGCATATTTATGAGCTCAGATGATTTTTTTGGTATTGTTAGCCATTCACTAATATAGCTCCAAATTATGTAGGTGTGTAATATTTTATAGGAAAAGGTTTGTGTATTTTATATAATTTCACTGATGTAGCTAGTAGAGGTGAGTATAATTGAAGGAAGGAAGTATATAATTATTTATTCCTATTTGTCCTCTCACTAAACACCATTACTTTATTTTTAATAACCATGACTCATTTGCATTGTTAACCATTACGATATGTGCCTGTGGCCAAGGGGGGGTCAACCCCTAGTAAAACTAGGCAACTACCTATGGCGCCAAAAGTCAAGGGTAGCCTAAATCCAAATATTTCCCTAAAGGTAGGCTATTTTAATAACATAAAATTAAAACAACTTACTATAAGATTCAATATTAATTGTCTCATTTATTGATATTATTATAGTGTAACATACATTTCATGCATACACATATAAAGGTACTATATTAAAAAATTTCAAATTAAAAAATGGCATATTTATGAGCTCAGATGATTTTTTTGGTATTGTTAGCCATTCACTAATATAGCTCCAAATTATGTAGGTGTGTAATATTTTATAGGAAAAGGTTTGTGTATTTTATATAATTTCACTGATGTAGCTAGTAGAGGTGAGTATAATTGAAGGAAGGAAGTATATAATTATTTATTCCTATTTTATGGGGGAAATTTTCTATTACATTTTGTGGAGGAATTGCTAGGATTGGTCCAAATAATTCTCTTCACAAAACCGTTGGAGATGCATAGTATTTTTATTACTTTACGAAAAATGCTTATTTTCTCAAGTTTGAGTCCCATCACGTACTTGATATTAATAAATCTGATTTGGAAGCATCCTTGGGTAATAAAATATATTTTTTACATTATGAGAAACTCTTTCAATTAATTCTATCCATCTATAGAATATTTATTTTCGTTCAACAATAATTTTATATGATATATTATTCCTTTTGTATTGCAATTTATCTAACTTTGTGATTTATTATGATCCTGATACAAAATTTAAAATGTGATAATATAGACAACTATTATTTATGTACTTGATGGGAAAAAATATTAATTAAAATTTTGACAAAGTCATCCACTCCAATTATTTCCTAGGGTGCTCTTAACCTTTAATTTGAATCTTTGTGGTAACATCTTATTTTATCAAGTTATTACGGAATTATGAAGTATGCTCTATGTATCAATTCATTTTATCCACTTTATATCCTATCACATTCAAATTTTAAAATTTTGGTCAATTTATTTATTTATATTCTCTATAAGGCCTCTATTTTAGATCTACAACAAGCCATTATTGGTTAGAAATTATATCTGTTATTATTCTAAGAAATCCCATTGATCTACAAACTCGATTGAGGTTGAGTACAAATTATTTTTTCCCATAGAATGTTATTAATTTATGCTAACCAATATTGAATCACATAATATTATTAAAGAAATGGAAAATGATAAAAGATAAATAAGTAGCCTTGGATAAACAATATTCAACGAGAAAGAGTTAGGATAAGGAAAAACTAGCAAGAAAGATTATCTTCTTTAACAATAGTCATTGAGAAAATGTATTGATTAAGTACAATTAAATAAAAATACTTAGTATGAATCCCACACAATGTTTTTGTTGATGATAAAATATACTTAATATCAAATCTTGTCTCCATGGGTATAGAAATCAGTGTGCAATCCATCATCCTGAATTTCTCAAGTGTTGTCTTGGTATACTTAAAACTTAGAAACAAATACATGATTCTCCTTTTGTCATACTTCCAATCCAAGATAATAATGCATAAACCTACGATATTTCATGTTGAGTGATCTATTAAGATCTTTCTTAGTAGCATTGATTGTATTCACTGTGTTATAAGTGATGTCTTGATAATCAACATATACAAAAACTATCACAATATCTCCTCGTTTCTAGTTGAGGTAGATATTGGGATCATATGGATTTATTGCAAATCCATGCTAAATGGTATTCTCATAAATCTTGATGTACCAAGTCTAGGGTTCCTTTTTAAGGCCATACATATATTTTTTGACTCTACATACCTCAGTTTCTTCTCTAGGTATGACAAAACCCTTAGGTTGAGTCATGTAGATATCCTCATGTAGATATCTGTAGAAATTGATGGATTTGAATACAAGAAATGTCCACACCAGTAGAGATGTTGAGTTCATTTGATGGAATTTTCACATTCATGTGATTTACTTTCCAACAAAAATGTGTAGCTAGAGAAAATATCATCTTGATATTTTCGATCTTAAGTGTTTGAGAAAATGTCTCTTCATAGTTTGTGCCTTACTTTTATGTACACCCCTTTGCTACCACTCTCATTTTATACTTTTCAATAGTCCCATATGATTTTTTAATTTTCTTTAAATATCCATCTACAACCAATGGGTTTCTTCCCTAGTAGAAGATCAATAAGCTACCAAGTGTTACTTTTCATCACTGACTGATACTTAACATCCATGACATCTCTCCAATATTTTGACTGTAGCTCTTCTTGGAAAGTAGAGGGCTCAATATTTTTAACAAGTCTACTCATAAAATAAAAATTTTCCTCTTTTGTGATTTACCGTGAGTCTGTGGTCCAGTAGTAGATGTATCCAGAGGAGAATCCAAATTTTCATATCAAACCATGTTTGTATACCCCTTTGGAATACAATGTACTATTCTCTTGGGTAATGGTCCTTTCTAATCATAACCATCATCCCTATCATCATTTTCATCATAAGTGGGAACCTCGACTTCTATTTTTACAACAAGTGTGTTATCTAAATTAGGTGAGTCTGGAGAAGGAATATCAACTTCCTTATTCTTAAAGAACTCAACGTCTCTACTGGTGTAGAGTTTTCTGGTCTTCAGATCCATCAATATGTACCCAAGAGAATTTTCGCTATAGCCAATGAAGACAAGTTTTTGTGAATTTATATAAAACTTATTTATTTTTTAGCTTGGGTATGTGGATGTTGGTTTTACACCTAAATATTCTGAGATGTGAAGTAGATGGCTTATGATTATACCAAAATTCATGTGGCATCACTCCACTAAGAGAAACTATGGGCACTCTATTAGACAAACATATTTTTATCTTCACTACTTCAAATAAGAATGTCATCACTACTATAGAATCATCGATCATACAACACCTGATCTCCAAGATAGTACATTTCCTTCTGTCAAAAAACCATACTACTATGGTGTGTGTGGAGGAGGCATTTGTCGATGAATCTTGTGATCTTGCAGGTATGATTTGAACTTAGTACTAGTGAATTCCACCTTGATTTGAGTTGAGAGATATAATATGATGACCAATCTCATTCTCAAAAACCACTTTAAACTTCTTGATGTTCTCAAAAGATTCACTTTTTTACAATGAAAAAAATTCACATTTTTCTAGAATAATCATCAACACATAACACGAAATACTGAAATCTAGAATGAATAGGTTTCATTAGACAAAAAATATCGATATGAACCAAGTCAAGATTACCTAGAGCTTGATATGTAATCTTATGGAATGAAGTTCTATGTTATTTTCCTACAAGGCAATATGAACACTTGTATGTATCTATTTTGAGAGATAGAAAACCTCTCACCATATTATACTGATGATGTGTATAAACATATCTAGAAATGATGTGACCATGTATCGGATGCCACAAATGTGTAGAGGAACAATTCTTAGCCATAAGTACTTGATCATCCATGTGATAAAAACCAAGCTAGAACATCCATCCCATATTTGGGGCTTTGACAACAATTTTTGAGCTTGTATGTGTCTCGAATAAAACACACTTTCTTACTAGAGTCAATCTCAAAATCAATATTCATATTATGATCTAGAAGCTAGCTAAGTGATAGTAAGTTATTTGTTAATCCAAGGACATATAATACATCTAATAATCTATAATTCCATTTACCGAGAGGTAGAGAAATGTTAATAATACCTTATAGCATGTAAGAAGAATCCTCACCTACGTCGCGATGGAGGGAAAGAGTGTGAACCCAACAACTGAGAAGGAGGTTGATTGTAGGAAACTTAATGCTTTGTAGGTCAAGAAGGGAAAAATGAATGGTTTCGAATGCATTTTGAGGGGGTCACTGGTTGGTGGTGGAGTGCTAGACCAAGTTGGCAGAGATAAGAAGGAGGAGGAGCTGTGCCCTAACCCTAGAGCTCCAAAAATGATGTAAAGCCTTTGCAATCCTTCTTCTTGATGTCTCCGACTCAAAATGGAGGGTTTCCGTCCTCCACCAAACCATAAGGAAGGTTTTTGTCTTCCTTGGATGCCACAGAAGAGGGTTTTCGTCCTGAAGTGGAAAGGTAGTGAGCAACTAGGCCAACAAACCAATTGTATATGAAAAATGTGCCAAAGATGATTGCAAATGAAGTCCTTTAGTCCCTGTTATATTCTTCCCTTGGCTCCAAAGGTCAGTTAGAAGAGGACCGACCTCTTAAGCCTCACTTTATCTTTTAATTGCTTCATTAATGTCTCCGAACCCAGCTGACCTGCCTCCTTAAGGAAACCACTTAAAAGAAAACATTAAATCTAATAAAAGAAAACTGAAATAAAATGCAATTTCTTTCCTTGTTCAATTATTTTTCATTGCCACGGAAAGGGAATGGCAAGAAGTCCAAATTTAGGTCTTAGTTCGAAAAAGGGGACATTACATTATCCATGTGCAAGTAGTGTAGGGTGTAAAATGAGAAGGATAACTTGGCTAGTGAATTGGAATCCATAAATAGGAGATAGGAGGTCAAGAGGGTTGATTGTAGGATTAGTTATCCCAACAGTCACCAAGCACATAGACACATAGCCATAAGGTGGTGGAATGTGAGCAAGATCCCAAAGAGGCGCAGGACAAGCATGAGTATGAGCTCAAAAAGGCTGTGGCCAAGCATGAGGAAGGGGCTCAATCAGGTTTTGACCAAGCTACAACTAAAGAATAGGAAGTACTCCAAGGGAAAGACAAGATGTAGGAAACAGTCTGCATGGTCAAGTGTTCAGGATAAAGGGAAATAGTTGCTACCAAACACCATCACCGAACTACTGAAGTTTGTGCACTGCGAGCTAAATTCAGCTACTCAAAGGCTGCTCTAGCAAACTCTCCAATAGGCAAGCAAGCTTGCTTGAATTTCAGAACGTCTTCTACTGTACCTCTTATTTCTCCTCCTTGATGTGTTTTTTTATTGTATTGTCAAAAGGCACTTTGACTTATCTAGGGGGTGCGTAATGTAGTGCGTTAAAGAGGTTATTAATAAATAAATGTAGCCAGCATGCATTGTTAGAGCTTTGTCGGTATTTTGTTATGAGATTAGTAAGACTTGTATGTTGGTTGCAATGGTTGTGGGAACCGTCAACTGCTGGGCCTTGCCCTTTTAAACAGCATAAACAATGGAGGGGTAAGGCTGCTTGTATCAGGTCCTCCTTGAACTAGGAACATTGTAATAGAAATTGTCTTGAGGTATACAAAGCTTCTATTGTTCCATATCGTCTTATGGTATTTTGGTAGATATGTATGTACTCGCATTTGCAATTCTATATATGCTGTTCTCACTAGTCTAGTATCTTAGTAGACCATAGCAAGAGTGTGTGCCTATGAATTTTGAAGACCCCTTATATAGGCACCATTAAAGTATATGAGAATAATGGTAGCAACAACTTTTTTAAAAGTAGGAAAAAACTAAAAAATGAGAAAATTTTAAGCAACATAAATCTAAAAAAATGCTTAGCACTGTAGATTGCCAATAATGGAAAAATATGGGAAAAATATTCATCTACTTCGATGGGAAGAAGTGGAAAAGACAAATAGCTCATGAAAAGATAAATGAGACCTGTTCTAAAACCTATAATTATCTAAAGTCTATCAAGACCTTGATCATTTGATCAAACTATATATCTTTCCACATTCGGCTTGTGGAATCCATAGTTACAACATTATGTTTGTGAAATTGATAGCGTGTTCTCCATTTTGAAATCCGAAACAAGAATGAATACTTGAATGATGGAAAGAAGCATCTGATGGGCAATACATAAAGCAAAAATAGATTGTAGCCTCAAAGGGCTACAATTAACTTCTAGCCTTTGTTCAATTTCACACTTGTAATTTGTAGATGCCACTTTTCTTGTACGAAGAGCCATATTTGGAGGAGGAATGATGTCTAAAAACCATCCAGGAAAAATATGAGCTTGCTTCTGGTCAAAAGTTCAATGAAAATAAATCCAAATTCTTTCTAATAATTTGTGCCTCTAGCTGTACAGGCCCACATTCTAGAAGTCCTCAATTGTGAGACTCAAGTTTGACTTGTTCCTTTACCAAGCACTCTACTTGGGTATGCCTCTATTGAAAGGAAGGACAAAATGGAATGTTTGGAGCCCCATATTAGATAGGATTCAAGCCAAGTAATCTTTGTGGAAGGGTAAATGGTTATACCTTTTTAGGAGAATTCAGCTTATCCAAAACCCTCTACAAGTTGCTCCAACTTATATGATGTCTATATTTAAAGGCTTGGTTAAAATATAATTAACATTTAGAGACTGATTTTTTGAGTGGAACACGGGACTAAAGGAAGATATGCCTAATAGCTTGGAGGAAAGCATATCTCCCTAATGATTATGGTGGTCTAGGATTTTGAGGCAGCAAATTATTGAACAAAGCCTTAGGAGCTAGGTTGTGGAGGATTTGCCAAGAAAATGAAATATCATGGGAGTAAAATCATAGAAGCTAAATATTTAGACTCTATAGAAAGATAGAATCATTACCTAGGATTATCTTATTATGGAACTTTATCAAACCTTGCATGATTCCCATTCATCCCCTACTTATATGGAAACTAAGGAAAAACAGTAAGGTCCACTTTGGAATTGATGCTTGAATTGATAGCATTCCCCTTGTCTAACAACAACTGTTTAGAGTGAATGGATTATGCTATCTAGGTATGGTCAGTTTAGAATAGGAACTATGGTTAGTGAATACATCATTGAGGTTGAAGGATTGTTGGCGAAATAATTTGTCGTTTGCAAATTATTGAGTTTTCACCAACGGTGACTAGGCTAAGGCCCTCCTTGTGTATGGAGAGGCTTCCAATATCGAATGTAAACTAACCTAAAGTTGTGGGGTGGCCAATAGGCCGGGGAACACACATGAACACTCCATTGAATTTGTAGCAAATGTTTGTACAAGGTACAAGGGAGGAACATGCAGCAAAGAGAGGTAAAGGGGAGTTGGGGAAATAGGGAGAGAGAGGGTCACTGTTGTGAGTAGGCTTATAGAGTTCACATACAACCAAAGTAGGTCCATATTCAATTAGAAGAATACAACAATGCAAACAACAATAAGGCCAACAAATCATGGACACAGAATTCCATAAACTCATTTATCAAAGGCGCAGACACCTTTCTTGGTTTTACAAGATTACCTTGTATGCAAAGTTGGAAATAGAGAGTAGAGGAACATAAGACATGAAATAGTAGAATTGGAACTTTTATTGCTTGATGTAGAAGTGGTAATCCCAACAACATACATTCAATCAACATTTGCCAACCCCTTGGCATGGAGAAGCCATTCCAGTTTATGGAATTACAAATTGTCTCTTCATCCACCCCCCCACATGACTCTTCACATATACCCATCACTTGTGACCTTTTGCCTTCTTAGGAAGTGAGTCTTTTTCTTATTAGTGAAAAATGATGCTTGCAATCTTAATGTTGGAAGTCAATCAAGCAAACAGGATGAAATAAAATAAATAAATTCTTGTTGAGGGATTAGAATATAGAGAGAAGAAGGAATAGAGATAGACAGGGAAGGGTTGACCAATACGATAAAGATGAGGCTTTTTTTGATGGAGAAATTTCTGATTTGAAGCATGATGATCACAATCTCCTCCTACTGCTAAATGAATGTGGGAATCAATCGTGATGGTTCTTTTGTAATATCACAATGACAGTGGGGATAAATTTCTTGCTCCTTAGGTTTTCACAATTGATACTAGTGATCACAAACCAACTTTGTGATGATTGAATCTCTTGATGCTTCGGATCAATAACAAATCCTACATCATTCCTGATTTCTCTTGCTTCCTAGGAAACTTTATTTTATGCACACAATGACTCACTCTGATCCATTCCTTGGTGTATTGTGATTCATATGATGTTTCTATCATGATTTAATTTGATCAGAGTGACTTCCTCTTGCCAGAATTGTAATGTATTAGATTATCTAACTCCTTTTGTACAACCGTGTCATATAAAAACCACCTTAGAATGATGATTTGAGAGCATAAATAGTGTTTCATGATCTTTTTTCATACCACAAGACAACTTCCTAATATTTTGATGATGGATAAAATCAATGAGATAGTAAAATCAAGAGTTACCACATCTTTATAGGATCAATTCTGAGACTTACTATTTTTATCAGGTCCTATCTAGGACTGTTATTTTTAGCAATTTTACACTATTTTCACTTCCCAAATTTTATTTCCTATCTTGGTGACCGCCAATGTTAAGAATTAACCTCATTTGACCACTTATTATTTTTATACATACCTAACAATGAACACATGCTATTTTTAGTAAGTGCATTACAAGTGTTAGATTGAAATGAAAATAGTCTTGAAATTATGGGTTTATTCCAAGATTCCCTACTTTAAAATTTAGAGAATTACTTCATCCAGATGAGAGGGAAAATTATTTTTTCATTGAAGGGGGAAGAATACTGATAAGAAATCAATCCATTATATCTCAAGAAGTCAGTAACCGCATTGTGTAAGAACTGGTTACAAAAAAACTAGGATTTTTTAGGATCATTCGCTCCAAGTTTTAAAGATTTTTTCTTGCCATACCTCCAAGAAAGTGAAAAATTATTCAAGGTGGGAATAATCTTGAGAAAAACATCTAGTCATTAATATCCCTAAAATTTAGCAACTTCATTGTGTAACAATTTCCTTGTGTGAAAGAATTTTTTTTATGATCGTTTGCTCCATTTTTCAAATGATTTCAACCACCAGTTCATGGAGAAATGAAGAAGGATATTTTTTTCCTTTTTTCTACTATGGCATGACAAAAAATAATGTATTTGGAAGGTTTTACAACATTCATTTTGTAAACATGACCAACTATTTAGAGGAAACTAGCTAAAATAATGTTTTTATGCACTTTCAAGTCTCCTTGTTAACCATGGTTATATTATAGGTTGGAACTAAGAGCTAGTGCAAGTGGAGAAATGTGGACACAAGGGATACCAGGGATAGAAATTTCATCTTGGAGCAAGATGATGACATGTGGCATGGTGGAAAAATGGGTATGGATTTGCAACTTCTACCTCACTCACACCCACCTTAACTAATCTTACACTCAACCTGAGTTAACTTAACTTCATGTGGGGTTTTTTTCTTGAGTTGCACCATTCCAAAGGGCCAAAGAGAACAAGAGGGCTAAAAGGGACACCAAATTTCACATTAGAGCAAGGTGGTGACATGTGGCATGTTGGAAATTTGGCTAAGAATGGATTTCATACACTCTCCATCACCCTCACACACCTAAACTCAACATAGAATAAACCCGGGTTAGCTTAACTACATATGGATGGTTTGAGAGTTAAAATTTTTCATGTGTCACACTTTCTTGTCCCTTTTGTCCCCTTGGACAATTGGAACACAAGGGACATCAGGGACAACAGAGACAAAAAGGACATCATAGACAATGAGTGCTACAAAGTGTGCCTATGGGAGGTATTTGATGGTGCACTTTTGTGTCCCTCATGAAATTTTTTTCAATAAATTTAAAAAGGGACAAGAGGGGAACAAAATCATTCCTTTCCTGAAATGGAAAGCCAAATTTTACATTAGTTGTCCAAAAATAACTTGAGAACTTACCACTTTCACCCTAGAAGCTTAGGATAATGTTTTGGGTTCAAATTTTATATGAATTTGACTCCAAAATAGTTATAATACTAATGAGAGTGGTTTCAAAAATATAATATTCCTTCAAATTAAAAAAATTGGCCCTTTTGTTTTCGAAATGAAGGTAGGCTGTTGTACCATTTGGAATTATTAATGAAGCCTTTAAACATCAGATTAAAATTAATACTCCCACCATGTAGATGATTCTCATACCTTTCCAATTCCTAATTTTTTCCCTCTTAAGCTCTTACAAATCTCACAAAATCATCCAAAGAAGTTCAAGTTTAGTTTTGAACTGCTCATTCCTTGCAACTGAAACCCCACTTTTAAGAAAATAGTTATGAATGTTCAAAAATATACTTAATCTTAGTAAACCACTTCCAAAACCTTAAAGGTTCTCCAATAGAACCCCTATATTCTTAATTATTTTTCATAACTTTCTTGGAGGGTGCACATAGGCTCCAAAATGATCAAAACTAGTCTTTCAAGGCTTTTGAGAAGACTAGTCTTTCACTGAACTTCATTGAATGGAATGATGAAATTCATCACACATTTTTTCAGATTGAGACATGTTTAACAAATTTATTTTAATAACTTTAGGGATAGGGTGATGATTTCACAGGAGATAGATTGGCCACAAGGAAGACTCGGGAGGATTAGAAGGCATAATTTGTATTGTAGCTATGTTTTCATGTTTTGAATTTTATATTTTTGGGTCAGAGATTTTACATGACAATAACTGGATCTAGCTCATGTACATTGGACTACAATGGTAAATAGACAACTGTAGGCATGTCATGGGTGAGCATCCTAGTGTCTTGTTTAATTGGGAAATGGATTCAATTCTTCACAACTAGTACAAGTAGAAAACACACACGAAAGGAAAAATTGATGAACACATTGAACAAGAAGGGAAACACACCAACTATGGAAAGAAAGAAAACACCAGAAAGGGAAATTAATTAAAAGAGGGGAAATTTACTGAGGTGGGAGAATAATGTAGACACACTTGGAAACCGGTTGAGAGAAGTACGTACCATTGTGGAATAGTGGGATGAATTCATACTTTTGAAGCTCAAAGATATTCATCCAATCATGCCATGCTATCGTGATGGGTATGCATGGTTTGAGAAGAAGGAGATATAATACGTTTCCATCCTCATAAAAATGCTGCACATAAAATACTCTTGCATACAATGACCACTTTGTTTCTTGTTTATAATTTCCTTTCAGAATTATCAACATGATGCCTTGTGACTATGAGAAGCCATTCCTCCACGTTTTAAAAAATGGATTCTATGTTCTTTACATGAAGGAATTCACCACCTTTGTATCAATTTTGTAACATGGATCATGTTCAAAATCAGAAAAGGCTTTGGAAATGGTAAAATCCAAATGATTCTAACTCCATTCATAAGACTCTTGCATATTATCATTCATTTTTTCAAATGATTTCTCTTTGTGCCTATCAACTCGTCACCGACCTTGATATCACTTTCTACAATGGAGGTGTTATCTTCATGACTGAAGAAATCCACAAGAAATTCAAGAATTTTCTTTTCCTTCAGTTCATCATGGATACAATATTATTCACAAAATGGAAAAGGGGAAAATTTACCTTCACATTCATGCTCATCTACCAAGGCTTCGAAGAGAAATTTTCTCTTACCTATTTTTTAATCTCATTGTTTAATTTTTTTGTATGAAACGGAGGATCACAACTTAAATCACCCTTATCTTTCATATTCATGGGGTAAGTCAGAATATTAATCTTGAGTTGAGGGTATTCAATTTATTCCACAATCTTCAAGATGTCTTGCATAGATTCCTCCTTCAAAGTTTCTAGATAGTCATTTCTACCTTTATTTGAAGAATATTCAAATTATATCTTAGGGAGATGATTGGAAATATGATCTTCACATGGGCATGGCTCATTTTAAAATTCATCCTTCTCCTGATCCACATTTCTTGTCATTCGGGGGTTAACTTCTTGTAAATTTACGCAAACCTATTCTTCATCATTATTAATTAGAGAGAAGAAATCGATGTTGTATGGGAAATTCACACCTTTAAGTTTAATATTCATAAAATTATCCTTTCAAAATGAAGAAGAACACAATTTTGGGGCTATAACTTGAGCACAATCCTTTACTTCATCCCGAACATCTCCCAAAAAGTACAAGGAAAATGGAAGACTTCATACTTTATAAAGTGATAAATATTATACTCCTTTGGTGATGACATGGAAATTAAATCCTTAGAGAGGTCATGTTTAAATTTATCATCTGCATTTGTTTCAAGAAGGAAATTAGATTCTTCAATTTTATCCATTTTATCATTGGGTATTCATGTATGAAATGAAGAATCAAAATTAGAAAGAAATCCATCAATAATTACCTCAAATTCATCCTCCTGAAGAAATTGAGTATGGGATGGAGGATTCATTTCTTGAACACCTTCACGGTCTATAGAGTCCCTTTCAAGCACTGGATCATACATTACAAAACAATAATTCTCATCTCTCACGCACATTGCTTATTCTAAGGACTGTGTCTCGAGCCAAAATGAATTTATGAATGGAGGTTAAACTATCATGCTTTCTTCATTTTTCTCCAAGGTACTGAGTTGAATTTCATTGGGAGGATTAAGAAGAGGACAATCATGAGAAGCATATAATAATATTTCAGGGAAATATACCTTGTAATACATATAATAATTAAAATCCACTTTTGAAAGATGAATCGATTCTTCATTATCATTATGAAAACCTTCAATTTTCTCATTCCTTTTTTTTGTAGCCTTAACATAATTCAAAATCTCCAAATTGGTTTAGGGATCACAATTTACAACAGAAAAAATTCTTTTTACAAAATCTCTTTTCAAGGCTATGATTTCTGCATCTCCATAAGCAAGAAAATCATCCAAAGGAAGAGAGACACATGAAAAACCTTTGAGTTTCTCATTTAGATGTGTCGAGTTAAAAATAATACCTTAAGTAGATTCTTCAGTGTCATCCTTTTCATACAAGATTCCATGTCTCTTATGCATATTTATCATTAGGATCTTAGATTCTCAATTATCATTCAGTATCATTCAAATTTTATTTCATCTAGTAGCAATTCTCTTGAATTGAAGCCACATGGATTTGATGATAGGATATTCAAAAACAACAATTTTCTTAATTATAGACATTATTTTCATAACTAGTGCAGAAATGTAACTAACCTTCTTTGCTTTTTCTGATTCTGTATTTTTGTTTAAAGCAAGAAACCTCTTAGTCGTGCCAAAAATCCTTACCTTTGTAAGAACGGGTCCATAATGATGGCTAATAAAAATTTTGTAGATCTTGGTGGTCATGTTCTTCTTCATTATTGTTGCCACTTATTGGTATTAAACACCAATATTGAAACTTCATCATTTTGATGGGAGAAATCAATGTGACATGGATTTGTTCCTTGATAGTGTCACCTTCAATATATTATTTTCACTTTGAAACCTATTTTTTATTTTTGGACTCTATATATATATAATATTTTCCATAGATCTTTAAGGGTGCATGAGGGAAGATCTCTCTGCAGCAGAGTCACAAAAAAGTGTTGGAGAAATAATTTTTAATGTGGGTAAATGATTGAGTAGTCACCAACGATTTGGGGTTAAGCCCCTCTTTGTGTATGGGGAGGCTCCCATTATTGAATGAAAATTAAATATAACTGTGGGGTGGTTGTTAGGTCAGGGATCACATAGGAATTCTTCACTAAACTTGTAGTAAAGTTCCCTTATAGAGTACAAGGGAGGAATTTTTAGTGAGAAGACATAAAGGGGAGTTGGGGAAATAAGGAGAGAGAGGGTTGATATTGTGATTAGGTTTACAAAGTTCACATATAATAAGAAGAGCATGTCCACATTCACCTAGAAGAACATAATAATGCAAAACATCAACAAGATCGATAAACAAGATACACAAAAATCTACGAACATATCAATCAAGGACAAAATATCCTTCTTGGTTGTACAAGATCATAAATCTTACAAATTTCAAAATTAGAGAGAGTAGAGGAACGTCGACAAAGAGGATAGAAGAAAATGGAACATTAATTTCTTGATGGAGTGGTGATATTTAAGTCAAAAACATAAAAATAATAAAAAATTTCCAACCCCTTGAAATGGAGAAACCATTAAAATTTATAACAATAATTTATTTCCTTTCATCTCCCCCCAATCGTACTTTTCACCTATATTCATTACTTGTGACCTTTCATATTAGTAGGAGGTGAGTCTTTTTCTTATTAGTGAAAAAGGACTCTTACAATGTTAATGTTGGAAGTAACTAAAGTGAATAAGACGAAATAACAAAGAGTATACTCTCAATTAGGGATTAAAATATAAAGAGAGAAGAAGAAATAGATATAAAGTGATAAGGTTTGACTAATTTGATGAAGATGAGGCTTTTTCTGATGGATAATTTTCTAATTTAAATCATGGTGATCAAAATCTCCTCCTTCTCCTAGACGACTATGGGAATTAATCATGATGGTTCTTCCCTGATCTCACAGTGAGAGTTGGATCACTTTATTTCTCCTTAAATTTTCACAACTAAACCTAGTCCAGAAACTAAATTTGTGATGCTTGAATATCTTGATGCTTCTAATCATTAACAGACTCTATGACATTCATGATTTATCCCGCTTCCCAAGAAACTATATTTTACACACATAGTGACTCACTCTAATCCAGTCCTCAGCGTAGTGTGATTCATATGATCATTTCGTGAATAAATCTGATACGAGTGACTTCCTCCTACCACAATTGGAATGAGTTAGATCATCTAGCCCCTTTTATCAAACTGAGCAATGTAGAAACCACATTAGGATGATGCTCTAAGATCATGCAAAATTTTTCATGACCTTGTTCGGACCACGAAAGAAATTTAAAATATTTTGATAATGGGAAAAATAAGGGAGATATGAAAAATAGGAGTTACCATATCTTTCTAATCTCAATTCTGAGACTTACTATTTTTAGCTAGTCATATCCATGACTGCTAATTTTAGCTTTTAAACTTAATTTTTGTAAGGCTTAGGATAATGTTTTGGGGTCAAATTTTATATGTATTTGACTCTAAAACACATTATACGACTAGTTTTGGTAGATTTATAACTTGAATTGTCCTATAAATAAAAAAATTGTCCCCTTTTTCTTTGAAATTAAGGTAGGCTACTGAATTGTTTGGAAGTATTCATGAAACCTTTAAATAGAAGTTCAACATTAATGTTCCCACCATGTAGAAAATTCATATTACTTTACAATTGCTACTTGCTATCCTCTGAAATCCTTACGGAGCTTTTGGAATCATCCAGATAAGTTAAATTTTTTTCGAGCTACCGATTCCTTGCACTTGAAAAATTGCTTTTGAGAAAATTATCTCTAAATGGTCAAAATTATCCTAAATATTAATAAACTACTTCCAATAGCTTCAAGTATCTTCAATACAACCTCGAGATTCTAAATAAATTTTTAGAAATTTCCCATAGGGTGCACACACACTCCAAAATGATCAAAACTGACCTTTCTAGGCTTCTGAGAAGACTAGTCTTTCACTACACTTTACTAAATGGAATGATGAACTTCATTCCACTTTTTTGCACATTTATACATGTTTACCGAATGTATTTGGAATATCTTATGGGATAGGGTGATGATTTCATAGGAGAAAAATTGGGTAGGAGGAAGACTCAGGAGGATTAGGAAGGAAAACATTTCAAGTTATCATGTTTTGAATTTCATATTTTTGGGTCAACAATTTTACATGAAAACACTAACATTTACCCATGTAACTAATTAATTACCTACGGTAAATGGTTAAAAAATAATAGAATGCATAATTTACCTAACGCTAGATCTTACCGAACATTTTTTGTGATCAAAGTATATGTTTAATGAAAAACATTAGTTGCAAATATTTAATTTTGGATGAAAAATCATATTTTTATTTGAGTATTTATTCGAGAGATTTTGGGTGATTCTAGAATATTTCCAGCAAGTGAACCCTTATTTTTTATGCCCAAGAAATTGGTGTTAATTTTATTAATAAAATAATAATACTTTAAAACAACTAACTACACTATGTCACTAGATTGGTTACTAGGAAAAGTGGAAAATCTTGCTTTAGGAGAAAAACAATTAGCTTTATTGTTTAACTAAAATATTTAATGCACTTGTTGAAAATTTTTTACCAACTACGAAGGTGACGGAAATACCCTTATGTGCTTTAAAATTTGACTAATAAAGAGTCCAGAATAGTTTAGGTTGCACCATTAAATCACCGCCACCATTGTAATGACTATATAATATTATAATGTTAAAAGGTTAGGCTGATAGAGAGATCGAATTTCATTAAGTTTTTTATCCCATCATGATTCGAGGTCCATATTTAACCACATCATTATAATAATACTTACTATTACTTTTAATAAATACGTTTGATGTTCACCACATAAGTTAACTAAATTATAACAATTAAAAAATATATATATAACATAACTTACATAACCTATATAACTTAATATTGTTAAAACAAATAATGCAATGCACGCTTCCACATATAAGTCAACCTTATAATAAATTGAATGCAGCTAATTCAAGAAAGGAATCTAAATTTCTTCTTTTTTTTGGTTTTTTGTTTGTTTCATTTCACTTAAGTTTGAAAAAGTCATTTAGGTGTATGGTTAAATAAAATCCATTAGATGAAATGGATCATAGCCCTTGGTTTTTACATGATATAAAGTTTCCCTAATTTTCTTATGGAGGTTATAAAGACGTTCTCTTGCCTCAATTTTTTTCATTTACAAGTTTAGTTAAGGTGGAGAAGAACGAATGAAGAGAAAATCTCATGGTGGAAGTTTGATTATTTATTTACCTCCATTGTAGCTTTAAACATGATCTTTGAGTTTGTTTATGTAACCATTTGGTTATAGATTATTTCAATGCAAGTTAAATATGATTTTTTCTAAATTTGAAGCTTATTGTTCATGTATTTTTTTCATAACAAATCATATCTTATTTTTAGAGAGAGAGAGAGAGAGAGAGAGAGAGAGAGAGAGAGACACTTTTATCTTTATGTGTATATATTCATTTTTGCAAGGATATATAGCTAGTTTTAATGTTCTTATGGAGTTCAGACCTATGTTTTCTATTTTTATTTATTTATTTATTATAAACAAGATTTATAGCTGATAGAGAGAATCCATGACCTTATGTTCTATTGAAAGGAAAAAAATTCTATTGGGAGTGGAATTTGAACCCCACCAAGCCTCTAACATTAAATAGACGAGAAACATCATGGCTTGGATGTCATTCTGAACCAAATTTGGGGGAATGCCAAGCAAAGTCACCCCCCTTTTAAAATACATATTAATTACCAATGGGGTTTTCCAGTAGCTTGGCCAACCCCTATCACATTTGTTTTACTAATTTAAACTATCAATAATATTTATCGACTAGTTTATAAGGTCTAGAAAAATTTCAATACATATATTATAATCTAGTTTAGTTTACTATGACTGCTTCATTTTTTATATAAATAAGTATATCATATATCTATTTTATCCTTTTATTACACATGTAACACATATTTATACCATTAAGTGTTTATATTACAAACTATTTTTCAGTTTTTCTACAAATGGAATTTTTTTGCATATATGGGTGTGTATAATTAGAGAACAAAGAAATTTTTATATCAAATCAGGAAGAAGGAAATAAGGAAGATCTAATTAATTACTCTAAACTATTTGTAATGGAATTTTTTTACAATGTTACGGAGTAATGCATATCTATTGTTACTTTATACTTATTTGTAATTAGAAATTTAACAATATGCTTCAAGATGCAAAACAAAAATATTTTCCCCTTTTTTGCAAAATTCTATACCAGGCTAGAAAATCCATTTATATACCTGGTTTAATCATCGCCTAGAATCTACTATAGGTTCATTTCAATTCAATATGAAGAATTTGGATTTCAATATGGTAAAACATATTATTCAAGGGTTGTTAATATGTCAATTCCAGGATAATTTCTTAAAACAATTTACGATAACGAATCTCTCCTTTACATAGCAGAAAATATTGTTATACCAACTCAATTATAGATTCCAATTTCACACGTAGTACAAATTGAACAATGGCATCCATAATTTAATAAGAATGATACAGTCACAACATCATCAAAAACTTGTTTCATACCTAAAATTTTTAAAAAGGCATTTACAAGAAAAAAAGGAGGGAAACAAGGTCTGCCTCCCAGCCATACAAAATAGTAAAATTACTTCCACTCTGACCCAATAAACCCTGATCCAAGAGAAAATCACTCAATTGTTTGATTAAAATGTGAGGGTAATATAAATAGTGACACACAACCAGTTAAACAAAATTAAACAATTACAAGCTTGGAAAATAACACACAAAAAGTAAAGATTTAATTTTATTATTTTCAAACATCACACAAAGAAGGTCATGAAAAAATTGCATGAAGGGATGAATACCCAGGACTATTAAAACCCTTCAGCCCTACATCCATTTCAGAATGGAATACAACAAGGTGAAAACACTAATTTCTTCCCATGTGACTCCCTACATCCACATCTCCTAGGATGTAATAGAATACTCACTAGGTATATTTAATTCAATACCGCATATTATTCATTTCATAGTTAAAAAATTTCCCCTTATCCAACATTAACACCATGGGCCCCTACATCATCCCTCATTCACACATTTCAAATTTCCACCATGCACAACACAACCTTGCATAGTTTTCAAATGTAACACAACTCAAGTAAGCATTACAATATCCACATAAATAAAAAATTACAAGAAAATAATCTATGTCAATAAACGCAGAAAGATTAAAAAATTATGTAGAAAACACACTTATAATGAGAGGAGGTGAATTAGTATTAATAATTTTTTACAACTTGAATTTAACAATCATAAGAAACAATAGTTACACAAGAAATTTGTAGACACCTAAAATTAGCAATTCTAATTCCCCATGTCCGCATCTGCTAGTACACCTTTATTATCACATCAGTGTCATATTGTACATTAAATACATTATCATATAATTACCATTTTATCCATTGAATTTTTATCCTAAGTCTTAATTCCATACTTTATATTTACTCCCCGTAAATATCATTCCATAGTTGTAAAATGCTACTTTACCCCTCTTAAAACCACCTAAAACAAAATAAAACCACATTCTAACAAAAATAAATAAAAAACAAACAAAATCAACACCATCTAAAACATTTAACAAACTTCCTAGCCCATATAACTATTTTCACACATATATCCTACCATAAAAAAATCTTGATTCAAGAGGTGGTTGTAACCTTTTTCAAGAATCGCCAGCGATTCCCATAATCACTAGCGATTCTCCATGGTTATTAGCAACTCTATATAAAAATGCTCCAAACCTCCATTTGAGGTTATCTTGCAAGTGAATGTGACCTTAGGACATCATATTACATTTTCTTTGTATCATATCCCTTTACAAAATTAGTTATCAAGGCATCAACAATCTCTTTTTCTTCTTATGAAGGTCATTCATATGCCCATGAATCAAATCAACAGTCTTCTTGCATCAGTAATCTCCCTCTCTCGGGTAATATAATCTTTTGATCTCTATTCATCAATTTATACAAGGTAAGTGGTTTTCCTTGCTTCATTACATTATTGCACATCATATCTAAGCCTAAATAAACCTTTTGAGAATTCCTTTTGAGTCCCATATTCCTCCATTATCAACCTGTACATTTTCACAGCAATCAATGATGATTCATCCCATGCTTGATGAGAGAATCTCTAGCGATTCCCCCAATCATCAGTGATTCCTGTCAAAAAGGTATTTGACCCTTAATCTTATTTAAGATATCTAGATCACATAATCTATTATGACAAGGCCCATCAAGAGTATGTCCAATCATATCAAGCTCATTTGAGCCATCTTGAGCATTTGATCAATTATCTAAATCAATCTATCATCCCACTCACCTTTGTTAGTACACAAATATCTACATCCTTGCTCCTTTGAACCATTTTGTGATTCCTAGAATCCCTTTGGATTAGGTATCACCATCATACCATCATATAGCCTTGGACCACCTTAGTCCCTTTGAATTTGTAGTGTTGGTTATATCGTCTGTTTTATCATTTTATCTTATCATTATCTGATTGATTTCTTGAACGTAGATTGACATCCTTGCAACGAAGTCCATTGGGACTAAATTTTCCAACAAATCTACCAAATATCTATCTAATACCATCTTCTTCTTAGTGTCTATGACCTACAGGTTCCTCCATCGGCAAAATAAGGAAGGAGATTTCATCCATCAACTACAACATCCATCTTTATAGGTATTGGTAAACCCCATGTCTTCTAAGGTTGGTCTTCTTTTTATTGTTTCACTACATTAATTTGAGTAGAAAAGTAAAAACATCTCTGAACATTCTGCAACACCCATTGGGACCATAAGTCCCCTCTTTCATTCATTCAAATTTCATAGTTTTCACATCTAGGTGTTTTGCTTTGTAATTGCTATTGATTTTTCACATCATTTTATTATTTTTCCTCTTATGATTCATTTTCAAAATCATCTTCAGTTGCTTCATCCAGTACCTCTACATCTTTTCATCCCAATCAATTTCAAAATATCCCCTAGACAAGATGTAGTCCTTACGAATGTTATAAACCTATCACATCTCACTTAACCTGATTTTTCTTTGACATTTTTTGCAAATCCATATAGACCATATTTTGTTCCTTATAGAGTCTCTACATGTCAACCAATCCAACAATCCTATAACAACCCCATCCAATAACCCTATAATTATTCTTCACAACCAAGTTACTTATAAACTATCACTTCTCAGCCCATGTTCAGAATATCCCATCAATCAATCCTTTCCACATCCTCTCCTTCATCAAAATCTCATCAAGTCTTAACATCCCCCACCTTGAATCCACTCAACTTATCTCAACTTCAATACCTATCTCTCTACCTCAAACATCCCAAACCCATGCAAATATCCCTACTCAGGCCCAATCAACCCCTCTCATCCAAAAACAATAACATATCCAACACCCCTACATGTCTCCCAACATCCCTTTATCACAACCTACTTTACAAATAATGTATTTTCAAGCTACCCGTTATCAACCTCCACATCAAACCCATAAAAAATAGAACCCTCCTACTCTGAATTTTCATCAATTAAATCAATCAAATGCTCATCTGTACTCACAGGTTAATTCCTTCACATCTAATCCTACAAATGATCCTGTGCAACCTATGTTGAACATATAATTAAATTGGAAGCTACTATAAAGGGATCCAGACACATCGTCACTTATGTTCAGGTTTTTAATGAACCCACACATCCATCAGTACCTTATAAGCACTATCTTTCGCATTGGGAATTGTGATAATTTAGCATGTTCCATGGCCACGAGGATCCTCAACAACACATACTAGCCTTTACACATTCTTGTTATTTCATCATCCATGATCAATATCTCCGTCTTAGAAAATTTGCTATGTCACCTGGAGTACCTGCCTTGGATTGGTAAAACTCCCTCCCTCAACACACTTTTCTTTATTTTACTCAGCTAGCTATGTTATTTATTGATCACTTTTTAATAAATGTTACTAAAAAATCACCATTTCTAACCTTTCTACTGTCAAACAATATGAAAAGAAATCCCATATCAAATTTTTAACTAGCTAGAAAAGTATTATCAATCAATTTTCCTTGTCACTACCGCAATCTGAATTAATTGAGTTGTTTTCTCAATCGTGTTCCCCTCACATCTCATCTACCTTCTAGATCCACATATACCAAATCTTTGGTGAAGCGTTCACCATGTCTAGGAAATTATAAATCCAAGCCCTCGAAGAAGGCTATCTTGATCCTCAATCTACACATATCCCATCAAATTCCCCGTGGTCTTCCTAAGAACCCGATGAGACTAGCACACATGATGTCATTACTTATATTCCTTACCCAACACCCTCGATAAAATCATTCAACATAGATATTGCAATCCTTTGAGTCACTTCATCAATGTTATTACATAGGATTTTACCCCCAAGGAGACTCGTTCATCACCAATGTTTCCTCTTGAAAACTTAGAACCCATACATCCTCTTTTCAATTATCCTCAAACATCAATAACACACGTGTCCACTATATCATCATCCATTACCTCCTATCAAACATTAGACTCCGCATTGGAGACTGTTACTAAGGAGTCATTCATATTCAAATATCTCGATATCTAACCACTTTCAAACTAATTAAAGAATTAGACATATCATATAAGCATAGCCCACCTCAATAATGTCTCAAAACAACATCTCCATCATCTGAATAAGATATAATCCTATCCACAAATACTCACTTACCATCTAGTCTGGAACCCTGTCCCATATCAAACACTATACAATCAAATCCCATCACATCCACGACCTCACCCTCGCCATCTGACGTGAGACTGTACGTACCCAAAATTGTAAGGTATTGTACTACCAAAATAACGTGACATGTGCCCCAATGATGATACAGGTCTCCTCGCAAGGTGTTTGGGATCCAGAAAAGATCTCCAAGTGTGCGTTAACATCCCGCATGCCCGCTTAGCCCCTGCGTGCTTTGTTTTTCCCTTTTCCCCTCTTTTCTTGGCCTTTTGCTCTTCAGTGATGAAACCATCACCCTGCCTGGGCGGCGGTCTCGTGACCGCCACCCTGAACAGGGCGGTGGTCCTGTAACCGCTGCCCTGCTCAAGGTGGCGGTCCTTTACGCATTTTCCAGAAAGCTCTTTTAACACGACTCACGTAATTTCAATGTTTTACCAGCTTTCTTTCACCGCCATAAGCTTGCATTTATGATTCTGGTTCCCTGGAATAGTGTTTTGCCATTGTTTATAGTTTAAGAGTTCTACTTGGTTTTTACCTTGGGTAAATGCAAATGCTATAAATAGATGGCTTGTGCTCAAGCAAATGGCCCCTCAAAATTTTCCTCTGATTTCTCTTTGCAATAGATTTAGTTTTCATTTTGCTTAGAGTGCTTAGTTTCTTTCATTGCATGCTTAGTTAGCATTGTTTTACTGTTAGTAAGCCACATATCCATCTTGTGCAAGTGTTGCTGTTATTTCATCCAATCCATTGGAATAGGATAGTCTGTTTATCAATAGGAAGCCATTAAAGTTGCAGGTTTTGCTCCTCAAACAGGATAGTTTCAGGTTCTGGACGTTTCATGTTGCATGACTCGCAATAAATCCCACTAGGAATTGCATAAGCCAAGCTCTGTACTCTTGCGCTATCCCTCTCCTACTCGCATTGTATTCAGTCTGTATCTTGAGCTGCCTTTGTCCCAATATCTACTTCTGTTGATGCTAGCATTACACGCTTTTCTGGATCCACGTGAACACGAAGGAACGAGGAGATCACACTGAGGGGACAAGATCACACACACCGTCGGATTCGCCACTATTATGCAGAATCCAGGTTCTAGCTTTCAAAGTTCTAAATTAGAATCATATCAAATAGAGTAGTTAATTGCTTTATTTCAGTTAATTTTACTTTCGATATTGCCAGGGAAGTTGTGGGGATTGATAGTTTCTGAGAGACTATGATTCATTCCTCACTTCTGAGGTAGGATCGAGAGTCTTGCAAATAGATTAGAACAATTATTTCATTGTTTAGAGTAGATCTACAAATTGCACAGACAAATAGCTATACTCGGTTATCTTGTTTGTTTTAAATTGTTATCTTAGCTGTCAATTTCTAGATGTATTAAATTAGTTGCTAAATTCATTCGAATAGTTCATCAGAAAATACAAAAATAGAGAAATCATATATGCTATAGATATATTCAAAATAGTTAAATTTCACTTTGCCGTAGTTAATTTACATTATTACTTTTGTATGACAATCACGGGACCTAGGGAGCCCAGGGAATACGTATTCGAGCCAATCGTGCCCCAACCCAATCTCATCATAGCAATAACTGATATAGATCAAAATCTTAGGATCCAAGTCTTCCGAACAACGATAAGCTTGCAAAAAATCAATTCCCAGTTGAGCGGATTAAACATAGAAGACGACCAAGCGCACACATTTTGGTCAAATCAACCAAACTACAGATTACCCTAGGTAACATCCATATGACTGTAGAAGGGGTTGAAAGAGAACAAACCTTTGGTTGCGATCCTTTGGTCCCACAGCCAGACGCAGGAGACACTCTTACAGATATAGATACCAGCCTAAGAATTCAGGTTGCAAGAACACCTGTGAGGCACTCTGAGAAGATCACACATCTATTAGTTTTGAATATAGAGGCTGAGAAAGCATACGATTACTGGGTGTTAGGGATTAGGAACTAACTCTACGCATGACCATAGCAGGACCGCAACAACCAAGAGTCTACGGTTGCGATCCACAAATCCCGCAACCCAACGAATCCGTAAGTCAATCAGACATAGACACTAGCCTACGCACACTAGTATTCAGATCCACTCCACTTCCACCTATCATCATCGAACAGTTATCCTTACTAGATACAACAACTAACAAAGCTAGAGAGTTCTGGACTAGGCCAGAGAATCGTCCATAGAGTCAACTATATTTACCATCCACCATATGACCTTATCTGGAGACATACACGAAACTATCCCAGGTCATTTTCCACGTATTCCACAACCCATAGATCGAATCACGCCAGAGCTCGATATTGATTGGAGCCTTCGAGCAGTCATCCTTGCCGATCGATCTATCACACCAGTTCAGGTTAGAAGGGCCTTCTTTGCCTTAGATTCACAAATTCCACTAGTACGTATTGAAGACATTAGATTGCCTAACTAGTCTGTCTGCATCCCATACATATTCCATCCCCACCGGCTGTCTCGGCACGACCTCGGGAGGTCGGGTGTGAGGAAGAGTTACTTGTAGATTCCCATGCTCGCTTGTCACTTTTCCATCGTACAAAATTGGTGAACCCGACGTGAAATTCCTACTTTCTAGTTCTTCTATTATTACGTGTTCTTCAAAATTAGTATACTTTTCATATTTTCCACCTTATTAGCTTTCACCATCACCTTCGCTCCTTCCCATTATTCTGCGGGTATTCATATACCCCCCGAATATGTCAGGATTCGATGCATATGGCAGGCCCCTCTTGGGCCTTGAGGCTTACTACGCCCAACAAAATAGACAATCATCACCCTCACTCTCAGTATGGGGTGACAACTACTCAACTAACCAGTTGTCAACACAAACTCCAAGGATCAGATATAACTCATCGTTTCAAACTGAGGAGTTAGATCAGCTCGCTCAAATGCAACAAACAGAGCCTTCAGGCTTGAATAACATGACGTTCACCGGAGAATCTGGTTCATCTCCTCAGATGCTGCTTAGACCACAAATTAGTAGACAATCAGACTCATACCGAGGTTTAGACGATGAACATTCGGTACGTTATGCCAGGAACGACCAACGTTCTCGAAGTATGTACCCACCTATAGGAGGTTTACAAACACAACCCGAGGTCTCTTTTCAAGAAAATACCTCCATGCCACTACATATAGGAAATGCCCTCGGGGAAACTTGGCAGGGCAGCGATCAGTTCATAGCGGGATATCACATGCCTATACAACACCATGATATACAACAAACGCCACTACGGAAAAACACCGTGACTTCACCAAATGAAGTCATTTCAACGTTAGTAGAAAAAGTGAGAGGATTAGAACTTGCCCAAGCAAGCCAAAATTCTCAATTCATGCAAGTAGGAAGTTCCAATCCCCCACACCATCCTAGTCAAGTAGACCTCCTCACAGGAGTAGGCACGTTAGGCATGACTCCTCAGTATTCACAACAAATGCCAACTAGACCCACCATTTCTAACGTTGTTCCTCCCGGTCTAGTACAAAATAATCCATTCTTGGACAATACCCCTTCATACTTAAACATGTACTCCAAATCACCACAAGGGGATATGTTCTCCTCTCCTGGTATTTTTACTCAACCACAGGGGTTTCCTTACGCCCCTACCAATGCATATGCAATGCCATATCAACAACCCATTCCACCGCCGCTCCCTCAGCAGGCACCATCAATGGTCGAAACCTATGCGATAGGGACATATTCAGAATACTTGAAAGAGCCCTTAGATTTCACCATACGAAGCGTCATGCTTCCAAGACCTCTTCCCGATTTTCCCAAATACAAAGGTGAGGGAGATCCAAACGCACATATCAAAGCTTACGCTACAGCCATTAGAGAACTACTCCCATGGGATGGGGTTGTTGCTAAAATATTCCCCAAAACTTTGGAGGGTATCGCTCTTGACTGGTATTATAGAATACCTGAGGCTTCCATCCATTCATTCAAACAACTCGTTTCAGAGTTCATTAAGGCCTTTGACATGAATAAACTATTAAGGACAGGAATCAGGGAATTCTTGCACATTAAACAAGAACACAATGAATCTGTCACCCATTTCATCCAAAGGTGGCGTACAGTTCTTTATTCTTCGGCAAGTGCTCTAGAACATGGATCAGATGGAACTATGCGATTTATTCCTTCATTCTCTTAGCAGAGAGGTGAAGGAAGAAGTCCAGAAGTTCCCATTAAGAACTTACGATGAAGTACTTGAGAGTGCTCTTCGAATAGATCAAGCAGCAATTGATAGTGGTCGCAAAACATATGGAGCAAATGGGAGGTTAGTCACCTCCAACCAGAACACTACAGCTTATCCTACTACCACGAACGTCAATCAAGGACCTAAAATCCTTAATAAAAATCGGGGTGTAACAACAGATGGAGTAACCGATCAGCCTAAAAAGGTAAATACTGTGAATACTTCACCACCAATGAACAATCAACGAAACAACAACTTTACCCCAACAATCAATACAGTGGATTTTAACCATCCACAACAACAACGACGGTGAAATCCCACAGAGGGTCCGAGCCAAAATTCAACTAGATACCAAAACCAGAATTCAAACCAAAGACAACAAACGCAAAATTTTAATCCTAGTAGACAACGGTTTGATCAAAATTTTGGACCACAATACGCACCAAACCAACAAACTAGGAATTACAATCCTAATTCGTATTGTGGTTTCCACAAAATTCGGGGCCATGACACTAGAACGTGCTGTGACTACAACAAATTCATGCAACGCTTGCCAGATGAACAAAGACAACTTTTCATGGATATGTTCTTGGCAGATCCTACGTCACCAGCATCAAATACCTTTGCAGGGGCAGTTTCCCCTCAGAATGCTCCCCTCAAGATCTTTAATGATCCACTCCCAAATCACGATAACAATAGGCTAAGTCCAAATGGGACAAACAAAAGCATAATGACGGGAAACAATGATCATGAAGCCTCAACTTCATTAAATCCATCAGTTGCGCCACAATTAGGAAGTCAGCCAAGACCCAAGATAGTCGGTTTAGTAGAATTAGACGCCGAACTACCCATCGAAGCTGTAACAAGGACACGAGAGTATTTCTCTCAGCCAAGTCCAAGCCACCTGCCAGAGACGGATAACATCCAACAAATCGTAGTGAAACCTGTGGGTGCCTATGATTTAATTAATGACCTAACAAAAACCTTCTCGCACATCTCCTTTTTGGATTTATTAAAAAATTCCCCTGCTCACAGGGCTGCTCTTTTAGAGGCATTAGGTTTGGGCCATTTAATTAACATCACTCCACCTCCTGAAACACAGGTAAATCATATAGACTTCGATGTTCATCCTCCAGGGCAGGAGGATAGGGATGTCGAATTCATATTCGAGATAAACAAAATGCCGACAGATGCTGAGATCGCTCATCGAGGTGATCCAGCCTTACATTTACAAGTATGGGTTTATAACAACTATGTAAAGCGTGCAATGATAGACGATGGGGCGGCAGTTAACATAGTCCCCTTCTCTTTCCTTCAAAAGCTAGGGTATGGAGAAACCAATTGTTCCACAACTCGAAACACACTAAGAGGCTATGATAGTCTTAAAGCCACCTCGGTTGGAACTATAATATTACCGGTCACCTTAGGACCCAAAACCATCTTGACTGAGTTTTATATTATAGATCGGGAAACTAACTATAATATGATCCTCGGCCGACCCTGGATACACCGCATGAAGGCAATCCCTTCTACGCTATTTCAAGAAGTAAGGTTTTTACACTTAGGGAAGATATTTGTAGCCAAAGGTGATCCAAAACCATTCGATGTACACCTAGCTGACTTAAAGAAAAGACCAGGTGTGCACTCAGAGTTTGAACTCCCAACAAACCAACTTAATAAACCTACCGACGTAAAACCAAAAGAAAGGTTGGTACCTACGACAGATCTTGAAACTATGAGCCTAGCCAAGGCAACCCCAACCCCCAAAGATGAGGCTAACACTGTAGAAACAGTATCATTAGGAACTACTGCAAAAATCGTTGAATTAATAGAACAAGATCTACCAATGTTCTTACCATTTGACTCTGCAGGCATGGGATGTTCCCTAGGTGTTGGTTCTCTTCCAGCAGAGGATCTCTGTATGGTGGAAGTAGAATGCACAAACACAACAGATATCCCAGCGTCCATATTCCCAGCTAAATATTGGACACTCCATTTTGATGGAGCTAGATGCCGTTACGGAGCGGGGGCAGGTGTAATCTTTACTTCCCCTGAAGGAAAAGTCTTACCTTTCACCTTCAAACTAAATTTCGAATGTACAAACAACGGCGCTGAGTACGAAGCCCTCCTCCTTGGCCTCATTTTAGCCAAAAGGATCGGTGTTAATAACATCAGGGTGTTAGGAGACTCACAATTGGTAGCAAACCAAGTCTCTGAGATATATGAAACCAAAGCCGAGCACTTACAGCTTTACAAAACAGCTGTATTAGATTTAAGCAAGGAGTTTGACTTCATATCAATTGAAGCAATCCCGCGAGAACACAATCTTCTCGCCGATTCTATAGCAACCTCGACATCACGCTTTACTCCAAACAGTAAGTTAGAGGATACCCATTTCATGGTATCCCTTCGTGATGAACCATTGATAAAAACAATGACAAATTCTCTTTTAAACGGAAATGAATCTACTATCCTAGACCACATTGATAGTGATATGGCCACTCTGAATTACTTAAACACCTATGCGGCATTACATCTCTCCTATCATATGATAGATTTGTCCTTAATCCCACATTCGTCTTCCTACTTCGGAAATCCCATGATGGAGCTTCCCTCGCAAATGGAACCTAGCATATACACAGTAGAAAATAGGGACGATTTGGATTTACCTCCAGCCCCACCTGAGTTTGAAGAAGGTAATGCCTCCTTAATCGAAGAAACAATTGATGTTAACATCGGAACGGAAGATGAACCAAGGATATTGAAGTTAGGATCCTCGTTAACTCCAGAAGAAGTAGAAATACACACTCGAATCCTCAAGGAACATCAGAAGGCTTTCACATTTAATTATAAGGAAATGACAGGAGTTGCACCCCACATTGCGGTGCACAACCTCGTCACTAAATCTGATGCAAAGCCAGTTAAACAAAAATCAAGACCCATGAAACCTAAGGTAGCTCTCATGGTGAAAGAGGAAGTAATAAAACTCCTCCAAGTAGGATTCATCAAACCAGTCGATTACTCTCAATGGGTATCTAATATCGTTCCCGTTCTCAAAAAGAATGGGAAGATACGCATTTGCATAGATTTCCGAGACATTAACAAAGCATGTCCTAAGGATGACTTCCCATTACCATCCATAGATGTCATTGTTGATGCAACAGCTGGATTTGAACTTTTGTCTCTCATGGATGGATTCTCGGGATACAATCAAATCAGAATATCTGAACAAGACCAAGCTAAAACCACATTTATAACTCCTTGGGGAACCTATTGCTACGCTGTTATGCCATTCAGTCTCAAGAACGCTGGTGCTACATACCAGCGAGCTATGACATATATATTTCATGATCTAATTCATAAAATTGTGGAGTCCTACGTAGATGACTTGTTGGCTAAGGCCAAGAAGCGCTGTGACCACCCGGAGGTGCTCCACGTCATTCTTTCACGTCTAATAGAATACGGAGTCACACTAAATCCAGAGAAATGCGTCTTTGGTGTAACAGGAGGAAAGCTCCTAGGTTACATCATATCGTCATGAGGGATAGATGTTGATCCAACCAAAATTCAGGCTGTCCTCGAAATGGTCCCACCTTCGAATGAATCTGGAATCAGGTCATTTCTCGAAAACTTGGTGCAATCCAGAGATTCATCCCAGACTTAAGTTTCACCATCCATCCAATCAACAATCTACTCAAGAAAGATTATAGTATTGATTGGACTGAAGATTGCAATAAAGCTTTTGACGCAGTTAAGCATTTCCTGTTATCACCACCTACGCTAATGCCACCTAAGCTAGACCGCCCGTTAATTTTATATTCACGAGCTACCGATGTCTCGTTGGCCTGTATGTTGGCCCAAGAGGACGATGACAAGAGAGAGCACATGATTTATTTCATTAGCCGAACATTGCTCGACTATGAAACACGTTATACACAAGCAGAACGAGAATGCCTCGCCATAGTCTTTGCAACCAAACGCTTAAGACACTATATGCTGAATCAAGAAACAAGGGTCATGGTAAAAATGGACCATTTACGAACTTTCCTCACACAAGGGTCCTTGTCTAAGAAGGCTGGACATGTTTTATAACCTTAATGGGGGAATTCGAATTAACATTTGTAAATCAGAAGTCGGTTAAAGGACAAATCATCGCAGATTGGTTAGCTGATAACCCATTAGACGGAGGTGATCTAGTAAATCTAGACTTTCCCGATGAGTGCGTATACTACATTGAAACCAGACCTCCTATCTCTGAGTGTCCCTGGTACACTGATATCATTAATTATATCATGGACCATACGTATCCAGAAAGGGCTACACCGTAACAAAGAAGGCGGTTACGCATTATTGCAGCCAAATACGTCATTATAGAGCAAGTGCTCTATCGAAAAGCATTCGATGGAATGCTCCTAAGATGTGTCGACACAGAAGAATCCAAGAAGATTCTCTACGAATCTCACAGTGGAATGTGTGGAGGCCACTTCGGTGGCCATGCCACCGCTCACAAAATACATCGAATGGGCTATTTCTGGCCCACTCTAGAACACGACGCAGTAGAGTTTGTACGAAGGTGTCATAAGTGCCAAGAGTTCTCCCATGAGATCCACATGCCAGCACAAGCTCTACAACCAATTGCTACTCCATGGCCCTTTTCTACATGGGGTCTCGACTTGATAGGGAAATTCTCTCCCTCGTCTACAGATGGCCATAATTTTATAATCACGGCCACCGAATATTTCACCAAGTGGGTAGAGGCTATGCCTCTTACTACTGTACCGGGTTCTGTAATCGCCAAATTCATTTTGAACCAAATCATTTACAGGTACGGTGTCCCGCAAGTCATTATCTCAGATAATGGGACTTCTTTTAAGAATGATGAAGTTCACGAACTTTGTAATAAATTTAAAATAAGCCATCATACGGCTTCCTTGTATTACCCTCAAGCCAACGGACAGGCTGAAGCAACAAATAAAACACTAAAAGCCATTCTCCTTAAAACGGTGAAAGAAAACAAATGAGATTGGCACTTGAAGTTATATCCAGCCTTATGGGCCCACCGAACCTCAATAAGAACACCAATGGGAGCAACTCCTTTCTCACTAGTATTCGGGGCAGAGGCAGTTCTCCCACTTGAGGTTGAAATACCCAGTCTCCGTATTTCATTACAAGGGATTCTGGATGAAGACGCTTACAGGGAAGCACGTCTCTCCCAATTAGAAAGCCTAGATGAAGCTAGGTTAGATGTTGAACAGCGACACAGAGCCTATGCTGACCGGATGTGCCGGCAGTACAACAAGAAAGTCTATGAACGTGACATATATGAAGGTGATCTAGTTCTAAGGCTAGACAACCGTATCGACAAAAAGACCGGCGAAGGAAGGAAGTTCCGGCCTAAATGGTTGGGCCCATACCGAGTCATGAAGGACTATGGAAATGGTGCATACCTCTTATGTACGCTGGAAGGTGAGGAATTTGGTGAAACGGTCAATTCCCTACACCTCAAGCGGTTCTACGCGTAAGCAACTAGCACTATTTATAATTATATTTACATTGCATCTTCATATAGATTAAGATCATTTTGTCCGCTTGTTTCGTACACAAATTGTGATCAAGGAATTTTGTTCTCAAAGCAATTCATTACAAACTCATGATGTTGTTGGCATAAACACTTCTAATCATACCTCTCCATTTTCATGATATCATCAAATTATCTTCGGAATCATGTCATCAAATAAAGCTAGATATGACAAAGTCTTAAACGGTAACCATACCAAGATCTGCGGGCTTGTTCTCACTTTTGGTTTCTTCTTAGGATAGGTGTCTTGCCTATGGTCTGTTCCAGAAGCTTCATGGTGTCACATCTATCCCATATGTATATCTCTTTGGAAATAAGCACATACTGACATTTTACTCAAGAAAACAAGTCAAATATTAATCAAAACAGAAAATTTTAATTTTACACATTTCCTTGCCCCACCAACCTTTGGTGATGAGCTTGCATCTCTTACTAGTGACGTAGGGTTGGGAAAGGATGGAAATGCCCTTACTCACCTATGCTTTGTCCGCGGTGATAAACCCACGCTTCTTACTGGTAGCATGGGGCAAAGTGTAGGGGGTCCTCTTGACAAACAAATGCAAAAGGTCATAAGCAAACAATTCAAATCTCGAAGTCTTTGAGTCAAAAACAAATGAATCAGATGTCCAAAATTCCAAAAGAGTTCAAAATCCTAAAAACCCAGATTTTGTCTACTATGTGGCCATCTAAGGATCTAAGTCTGGATAAACCGCAAAGTAAGTAGCATTCTAAACTATGAAGTCACTCGGGTAGAGTAAGCTTGTAGCTTCCCAATTTGGTTCCACCAAAACTTTGTCTATCTTTCATCACTATCATTTCAGCATATTTCACAACTTGTGCCCTTTCCAACTCTCGGTGATAAGCCCTCGCATCTTACTAGTTGCGTGGAGTTGGGGGTAGGGGCAGGTTTATCTGCTCATCATACCGGTTTATATTCATCACTTTGCCAAAACAAATATGAAGTGTATCAAAATTGCTTACAGAAACTAAGATTCAAAATCACATTATATCTACATCATCATATATCAGCATCATGAAATACAAAAGGAAAATAAACATTTGCATCATTTGTTCTCCATTGCATACATTCCAAAAAAGCATGCATTCAAACATCATAATCTACATGAGGAAACTAGAAAAGAAGCAGAGCCATAAATGCCAAAGGTTTGATCCAAAAAGAATATATATATATATATATATATATGATCAACGTTTCTGTACAATGCCATCATGCACTAAGCATGGTCAAAACGCTCAAAGAGCCCGGGATATACAAAAGAATGTATCATACAAAATCTAGGAGAGCCAAGTGGCTCCTCAATCCCTACGAGACCCCTCTGAAGGTGCACGCCCATGCCTAGGACTCCGGCTACGCCGGCACTCTGAATGCACAGAGGGCTCTAGATCCCGAGGGGCAGCCGCAGTCTCACCACGAGAATGGCTCCTCATCAAGCGCTCGGCCGTCCTATACCCCGCTAGCTCCGTGCGAGAGTCGATACCATCCTGGCCACATGCCAGACTGGGGCAAAGATGTCAGTGTGCCTACCAGCTGCTGAGGGCTCCCCAGCATCTACGGATAGCTCTGCGCGGGTCCTCTCCATGGGGATCATCAGGGTATCAGTACATACCCTGCGAATCAAGTCCCGCCACTCATCGGCAGTCTCTGCAAATAAAGGAGAAAACAAATTAGAAACCAAACAAGAGATTAGAAATACAAGATAAATAAAAGGAGAGATAGTAACTAAGGAGATCCTAACTAAAAACAAACATTAAAAGGAGAGAGGGTAACTTACTCGGATCACCAGGCCTCCAGGATGGATCTATAGGATCAGCACCTGCCACGGATGCCGCTGCCGACTGAGGGGCTGCTCCTATGGCTGGAGCAACGTAGCGCCCCACAACGGACTCATCCTCCCCATCATGGCCCTGGGAGAGTGGCTCCTCTGAAACCAGAGTCACTCTCTCTGCACTCTGCTCAGCCCTCTCTGCCTGCATGATATCCTGAGTGTCATGCCACTCAGGATCACTGTCCTCCTCGGTGTCCTCCTCTGTCTCTCCCCCTGTAAACTCCTCAGACTCAGAGTCTATGTCAATGGGGTCATCGCTGCTATGGGCAGGACCCACGGCAATCTGAAGCAAGGGTGCCTGAGGCGCACCGGCTCTCCCTCTGGCACGTACTATCCTCCTGGCCGCAATAGGAATGCCAGGAGTAACCACTATCCAACCCCGGCCTCTAGGCCCCCCTCTGGCCTCTCAGACTGATCTGTATACTGGCGCTACCAAGGGAAGCATACCCATGTATGGTAGGCCAAACTGCTGAGGAACTCAGCCAAAGGGGTGCATCTCCACTCACCCCACTCTATCAATAAGCTGCCCTGTAGTGGAGCAGGAGATCAAAGTAAGAGCCTCCTCGCCCCATATACCTGCCATAGTCTGGTATGGTGTGGCCTCCATGTCGGCAGTAGTCAGAGAAGCAACTGGCTGATGAGGTGCTCGGAGCACCGACATATCTGTCCATCTGGCTGCCCTCACAGCTCCGGGATCTGCCACCTCTACACCTCTGCCGTAGGGGATGAAGTGCTCATAGACCCAACTCATGACTAGGGTCGGATGGCTCAAGGACTGCCCCTGTAAATGGACTATCTGTATAGATCATGGTAGGTGGTCCCAAGTATGTCTGCTCCCCAGGCATATATCCGGCCATGTCCCTCTATCTGCGCAATAATGGGGGACCAGCAGTATAACAATGTATCTCCTCCCTTGTCCCCGATCAGTCTCGAGGCAAGGATCCCCATGATGGCCTGGCGAAGTAAGGGGATGGGAAAACTAGGAATGGATCGAACTCTAACCCCCTTCTTCGACCCCGTGGAGATGACTGCATCTCCCATGTATGTGGCCCACTGTGCTATCTGGGCCCGCGAACCTGCTGTCTCAAGGGTGAGACGTCTCCCAATAATCGGGACCCCCAGAATACGATAGACATCCTCCAAAGTAATAGTCCACTCACCACGGACCCCTGGCAATCGGAAGGTGTTCCGATCAGCATCCCAATATGAGAACAAGTCACAAAGAATGTGACTGGAAGGAGCAACATGGGGCACGCGTGAGATGCGTAGTATCCCGGCCCTCTGAAGAGTGTCCTCCTCATCCTGTGAAAGGGCATCCAATACTCCTGGGAGCCAGTCACACTCCCTCTCTCGGCTCCACCGGATATACTCCTCTCTCGCCTACATACACCCAAAAACACACAAAAAAGAGCAAGTTAGCATCCGAATAATACTGGAAAAATCATGAAAGCACGTAGAAATGCTAAAAATGCAAAAGCAATTTCAAACAGATGATCCTTTTGCATTCTGTGTAAAACTGCCACCCTGAGCAGGGAGGCGGTTTTGTAACCACCGCCTTAAGGGCAGCGGTCATGTAACCGCCGCCCTGAACAGGGCGGCGGTCGTGTAACCGCCGCCCTGGGCAGGGCGGCGGTCGTGGCCCGAAAACCCACGCAGGTTTTTAAACCTAAAAAGCCCAAAAAATGACAAAACAAGACCATTCTAACTAAAACAAGGCCTACCCAGTAGGCGCCCCCCCTAGATGAACCTTTCAACACTAAAATTTTCAAAAATTACCCCCCCACGACAAAGATTTTAGCATTTCAAAATTAAGGGGGTAAAAGGGATAAATTGAAGAAAACTAACCTGTGATCTCGCAGGTCGATGTTCCGCTTGTGGAGGCATGATCACTATCCCGTCGCAGACATTTTGACTCTACTCACGCAAGAAACCGTCACCGTGGGTTCCAGAGCTCAAAATCAATCGAATCAACTCACGCAAATGAATAGGAAAATGGGCCCACTTTCATATATATAGCACCCTGATTCATTTTAAATGCCTTTTTCACAGGTTTGGAGCGCTGACAGAGGTAAGTTCTTATCCCCGCACAAATGGTACATTCTCATTTCCTATTGTTTTAGCATTTATTTTCCAAACTATTGTGTCTATCTGCACTTGAGTTCTCTTTTCGTTTTGCAGGTAGCGGGAATTTTGGATGGCGTCATTTCAACACACGGACGTATCAGGTATAACTTTTAACTTCCCATTTCGGGACCGCCATACTCGGACCCACCATTTTACGCCTCTTCATGGCTAAAACACTTCTCCGAGGGGGCAATATGTACGTACCCAAAATTGTAAGGTACTGTACTACCAAAATAACGTGACATGTGCCCCAATGATGATACAGGTCTCCTCGCAAGGTGTTCGGGATCCAGAAAAGATCTCCAAGTGTGCGTTAACATCCCGCATGCCCCGCTTAGCCCCCGTGTGCTTTGTTTTTCCCTTTTCCCCTCTTTTCTTGGCCTTTTTCTCTTCAGTGACAAAACCGCCACCCTGCCTGGGTGGCGGTCTCGTGACCGCCACCCTGAACAGGGCGGCGGTCCTGTAACCGCCGCCCTGCTCAGGGTGGCGGTCCTTTACGCATTTTCCAGAAAGCTCTTTTAACATGACTCACGTAATTTCAACATTTTACCAGCTTTCTTTCACCGCCATAAGCTTGCATTTATGATTCTGGTTCCCTGGAATAGTGTTTTGCCATTGTTTATAGTTTAAGAGTTCTATTTGGTTTTTACCTTGGGTAAATGCAAATGCTATAAATAGATGGCTTGTGCTCAAGAAAATGGCCCCTCAAATTTGCCTCTGATTTCTCTTTGCAATAGATTTAGTTTTCATTTTTCTTAGAGTGCTTAGTTTCTTTCATTGCATGCTTAGTTAGCATTGTTTTACTGTTAGTAAGCCACATATCCATCTTGTGCAAGTGCTGCTGTTATTTCATCCAATCCATTGGAATAGGATAGTCTGTTTATCAATAGGAAGCCATTAAAGTTGTAGGTTTTGTTCTTCAAACAGGATAGTTTCAGGTTCTGGACGTTTCATGTTGCATGACTCGCAATAAATCCCGCTAGGAATTGCATAAGCCAAGCTCTGTACTCTTGCGCTATCCCTCTCCTACTCGCATTGTATTCAGTCTGTATCTTGAGCTGCCTACGTCCCAATATCTACTTCTGTTGATGCTAGCATTACACGCTTTTCTGGATCCACGTGAACACGAAGGAACGAGGAGATCACACTGAGGGGACAAGATCACACACACCGTCGGATTCGCCACTGTTCTGCAGAATCCAGGTTCTAGCTTTCAAAGTTCTAAATTAGAATCATATCAAATAGAGTAGTTAATTGCTTTATTTCAGTTAATTTTACTTTCCGATATTTCCAGGGAAGTTGTGGGGATTGATAGTTTCTGAGAGACTATGATTCATTCCTCACTTCTGAGGTAGGATCGAGAGTCTTGCAAATAGATTAGAACAATTATTTCATTGTTTAGAGTAGATCTACAAATTGCACAGACAAATAGCTATACTCGGTTATCTTGTTTGTTTTAAATTGTTATCTTAGCTGTCAATTTCTAGATGTATTAAATTAGTTGCTAAATTCATTCGAATAGTTCATCAGAAAATACAAAAAAATAGAGAAATCATATATGCTATAGATATATTCAAAATAGTTAAATTTCACTTTGCCGTAGTTAATTTACATTATTACTTTTGTATGACAATCACGGGACCTAGGGAGCCCAGGGAATACGTATTCGAGCCAATCGTGCCCCAGCCCAATCTCATCACAGCAATAACTGATATAGATCAGAATCTTAGGATCCAAGTCTTCCAAACAACGGTAAGCTTGCAACAAATCAATTCCCAGTTGAGCGGATTAAACATAGAAGACGACCAAGCGCACACATTTTGGTCGAATCAACCAAACTACAGATTACCCTAGGTAACATCCATATGACTGTAGAAGGGCTTGAAAGAGAACAAACATTTGGTTGTGATCCTTTGGTCCCACAGCCAGACGCAGGAGACACTCTTACAGATATAGATACTAGCCTAAGAATTCAGGTTGCAAGAACACCTGTGAGGCACTCTGAGAAGATCACACAACTATTAGTTTTGAATATAGAGGCTGAGAAAGCATACGATTACTGGGTGTTAGGGATTAGGAACTAATTCTACGCATGACCATAGCAGGACCGCAACAAACAAGAGTCTACGGTTGCGATCCACAAATCCCGCAACCCAACGAATCCGTAAGTCAATCAGACATAGACACTGGCCTACGCACACTAGTATTCAGATCCACTCCACTTCCACCTATCATCATCAAACAGTTATCCTTACTAGATACAACAGCTAACAAAGCTAGAGAGTTCTGGACTAGGCCAGAGAATCGTCCATAGAGTCAACTATATTTACCATCCACCATATGACCTTATCTGGAGACATACACGAAACTATCCCAGGTCATTTTCCACGTATTCCACAACCCATAGATTGAATCATGCCAGAGCTCGATATTGATTGGAGCCTTCGAGCAGTCATCCTTGCCGATCGATATCTATCACGCCAGTTCAGGTTAGAAGGGCCTTCTTTGCCTTAGATTCACAAAATCCACTAGTACGTATTGAAGATATTAGATTGCCTAACTAGTCTGTCTGCATCCCATACATATTCCATACCCACTGGCTGTCTCGGCATGAACTCGGGAGGTCGGGTGCGAGGAAGAGTTGCTTGTAGATTCCCATGCTCGCTTGTCACTTTTCCATCGTACAGCTTTACCATCCATTTTGGGACCCCATCCTTTATCTCAATATCACGTCACATTGTCATACCCTATCTCATCCATAATCCATCCCTCGTTATCCATTTGGGACCTCATACATTATTCAATTATATCAATCCCACATCATATCCTCTCTCCTATCAACATTAAAATGTACCTATGATGTTTCAACATCATACGACATCTAGGAATCTACTCTCATCCAAAAATTTAGACACATCGTACTAATCATTCTCGTAAATCAAAATACATTAATCCAAATCCCCCAAAATTTACTTACTATTTGACATCCTCGAGAGGCTCATGCGGGCTTCTCTTATCACATTACCACTAATCAAAACACCCAATCCACATTCTCGGAAACCTACCTGGTACAATCAAAATAAAACATGTGCCTATCATAGAATCCCAAGTCATAGCATAAAGAGTTGTAAATTTCTTAGATCCATAATCCAACAACTCTTCCTCATCAAAAATATTCTCTAAGAAGAAGAACATCCTAAGCCATCATTCATATCATTAGCACCTCCACCCCAAATGTCTGCGGCACAAGAGGGGCATCCTCAATCTCATGTTACCAAACCTTTAACATACATCTCGTCAGAACCTTCCATTCAAATTCTCTCAATCTTTCTATTTTTCATGCCTTTCCTTGAGGGTCTTTTAATTTCATCAACATCTACACCCAAGTCATTGACCATTTCCTCACTGACATTTGCAAAACTAGGGGGTCATTCTCAATCAGAGCTCGACAAATATTTTTCATATATATTTTCATGACCTTTGATTGAATGTCCCTCATCTCAAATCCTTACGGTTCACTCACCCACATGAACCTAGAATCATCATACACGAAGAATTAGTAAAATATAAGCTTCATCATCTACCCATCCTCATCAATTTTCCTCTCATATCGTATCTACATTTTCAACATCTCATTTATCAAGATCTATTTTATTTACAATATACTCAATCAATCAAGATCAAAACTTCAATCATCCTAATGTAAAAGCTATTGTTCGTTTCAATGCATGTCATATCTATCCAATGTTTCATTCTAGGGGGAATCCTCTATAATGAGACTTTGAAAGTATTACCTTGCACATTCCCTTATCACATCTTCACAAAAATTATCCTCTTAATATAATCCAAATGTCACTACTTTGGAAAGGATTAAATGTGGAATTTTTTCCCCTAATTAGATTAGTCCATATAGTATCGGCCAACCTCTGAATGCCTTACACTTATGACATTTTCTACAGTTAACACATTGACTGTCATGACAATAGTCACATCAAATATCGTATCCCATCGTCAACCAGTCATCTTATAATTGTAATGGTTTGAAAGAATGTGGTTTTCCATCAGTATCCTCATAAACCTTAAAGATAAGCACCATGACTTTGTTCATCGCATGTTTCACATGGATAAGTTCCCCCTTAGCAAGAACCCTGCAATCATTACTTCCATCCACCTATCATGTACTAATTGAAAACACATCATGGGGCACGTATGTTTAGGTCATGTACATATATTTCCCCTCCTTGAAACATTCTATTGGGGTCATGCCCTCAACTCAAAATAAAATTCAAACTATCTATGGATGCTCTTTATAAAAATAAGAAATAATAGATTGGTCCCTCGAAGGACATATATTCAATATATATATATATATATATATATAATTATATATATAATTCAATAAATAAATAGACTGATCCCTCGAAGGACAACTACCTATAAAAATCATCGATCGATCCCTCAAAGGATGACTCTTTGTAAAAATAAAAAATCAAACCCAAAAGTTAAAATTATAGACCGCTCCCTTGAAGGATGAATAACTATGTAAAAAGGCTTCCCGCATCGATCAACCTTTAAAAATTAAGATATCAAAAAAATTCTAAGGAAATATTTTTGGATTGATAATATTTCCCATCAAAGCAAAATTCCTGCATCAATCAGTTTGCATCAAAAATAGGAGTTATAGCTGGAGAAATTCTCTATGAAATTTTTGAAAAGGAGGACCCCCTTTTCCCACATGACCTACACATGTTAAACCCGTTCTTATGTTTTGCTTAGGTATGCATTTAACTTGCATCTATATCCAAGATCCTACATGTGACTACCCATTGTTATTCATCTGTTAACATTTTCTTTAAATGTAAAAAGTGCAGGAGCCTTCATTCTTTTGTTTCCCATCAAATATGTATCAAATCCAGTACAAAGCAATCAATCCATGTTTCATTCTTAAACATGGTTTTGGAAAACATTAAGGTCACTATAAAATCATAATCAAATAACACATCATACCTAAAACATAACTTTGAAAGTTTTCAACCCTGTCACATCCACATCTATCAATATATTGATCATTATATCAAACAACTATCAATATCCACACAATCCTGACCACATTTGAACATTAGTTTGTTGTTTCTAAGACATCACATTTACTCAGTAAAATGGACATCTATCAACTGACTTCCTCTTTAAGGGCTATTCCCTTCTAACCATCAGGACCCCCGTCCATTCCTCAAAAACCCACCCTTATGGAAACATCAAATTTTTGGTCCCTTGACCTCATCAAACCATCATCTTTATTGTCGTTAAATTCATGTCTATAATAAAAGAATGATCAGGTCCCCCTATCACTTGACTTCTTGGTCTCGTAAGTCCACCTTTGTGGAAGCATCAATATTTCGTCCTTTGACCCCATCAAACCATCATCTTTTGCGTCATTAAGTCATATGTCTATAGGATAAAAACCCTTTGGTTTCCTTATCACTTAACTTCTTGGACTTGTAATCCCACATTTTTGGCAACATCAATCATCAATCTTTTGACCTCACCAAAACATCCTTTTTCCCCTTATTGTCATTAAATCCTACATCTATAGGACATGGACCCTTTAGTTCCCACTATCACTTGATTTTTTGATAGAACCTATCTTGTTTCTATACCTCATTTAGGGAAATCATCTCCCATCTTTCCATCCTTGTATCTTTCCATGTATCTCTTTCAAACTCATGATCGATTACCTTTTAGGTCATCAATCCCTAGTTTGAGGGGGGAACACCTCATTATATAGATCTATATATTTCATCTCATTTTTTTCTCGTGGGTTGTCCAAAACCACTCAAAAAATGGGAAAATGTAAACACCAAAAAAATAGCATCGCTAATTCCCTATGTCCACGTCTGCTAGTACCCCTTCATTATCACATCATTATCATATTATACATTAAATGCATTATCACATCATTATAATTTTATCCATTACATCCTTATCCTAAGTCTTAATTCCCCCCTTTATATTTATTCCCCATAAATATCATTCCACAACTATAAAATCCTATTTTACCGCTCTTAAAACCACCCAAAACAAAATAAAACTACATTCTAACCAAAATAAAATAAAACAAACTCTCAACCATTTAAGAAACTTCCTAACCAATAGAACCATTTTCCAACATATGTCCTTCAATAAAACAAACAAAATATTTATTTGGGAGGTAGTTCCAACCTTTTTCCATAATCACCAATGATTCCCTGAATTGTTAGCAATTTTCCTTGGTTGTTAGAAACTCTATTTAAACAAGCTCTAGGCTTCCATTTGAGGTTAACTTGCAAGTGGATGTGACCATAGGACATAATATTACATTTTATTTATATCATATCCATGTAAAAAATCAGTTATCAAGGCATAAACAATCTCTTCTTCTTACAAAGGTCATTCATGTGCTCAAGATTCAAATCAGTAGTCTACTTGCATCAACAATCTCCCTTTGTTTGGTAATATCATCTTCTGATCTATATTCATCAATTTATATTAGGTAATAGGTTTCCCTTACTTCATTATACTATTACACATCATATCTAATCTTAAATAAACCTTTTTAGCATTCCTTTCGACTCCCATATTCGTCCATTATCAACCTATATGTTTTCAAAACAATCATTGACGATTACTAGAATCATTGGCAATTGCCCGAATCACTAATGGTTCCTCCCAGGTTTGTTGACATAATTGCTAACGACTCCCCCAATTGTTGGTGATTGCCCCAATCACCAGTGATTCCTGTCAAAAAGGTATTTCAACCCCTAAGCTTTCTTTTTAGATATCCAGATCACATCATTTATTACCAAAAGTCCATTCAAGTGTTTGTCTAATCATATCAAGCTCATTTGAGCCATCTTGAGCATTTGATCATTTATCTAAATCAAATATATCATCCCGCTCACCTTTGTGAGTACATATATATCTATATCCTTGCTCCTCTGAGCCATTTAGTGATTCCTAGACTCGCTTTGGATCAGGTATCACCATCAAACCATCATATAGCCTTGGACCATGTCATTCCCTTCTCCAAGTTACAATTTTAGTTATATCGTCTATTTTATCAGTCTATATTATCATTATTAGATTGATTTATTGAACATGGATTGACATACTTGCAAGGAATTCAATTGACTTCTAGGGACTTGCCTTTGCCAAAAAATCTGCCATATATATCTAATCCCATATTCTTCTTAGTGTTTGTGATCTGCAGGTTCCTCCATTGGCGAAAGAAGGAAGGAGCTTTCATCCATCATCCATCTCTACGGGTAATGGTAAACCCCATGTCTTCTGAGGTTGGTCTTGTTTTTATTTTTTCACTGCATTAATTTGAGTAGAAAAGTAAAAAATGTCTTACAAATATTACAGTTACATGACACAATATTTATGTGGAAACCCTTTTAGGAAAAAAACCATAGAGGAAAAAACTATTTGGAGCTACTTTCAAAATATAGCCACAAAATTAATTGTTTTAAAAATGTTTGTGGGAACCAACCTACTTGTGACACCAATCCTTAATGTTAAGCACAAACTCACTAATTTTTTGTGATAACCAACTCATTAGAGACACCAATCTCCAATACCGAGCAACAATGCAATAATCGTAAGGATCCACCTACTGTAATTGCTTCTTTAACCTGATGATGGCGTATAGAAAACTCTTCACTACTTTCTTCTATTCTTGTAATACGCACTATATTATTTCTTATGAACTTCTCCCTCTACAATATTCCCAAAAAACTTGTCTTTCTTAATTTAGTTGATTTTTCTATTTCTCCTCTTAATCATCTTGATATGTCTTCATTAATCGATCCTTTCTTATCACTCTCTTTCTTATCTTTTCAAAACAACATCATTATACCATACGTGTGCTAATTGAATTCGCAAATGAATTCATCTATATAATTTTTTCATTTCATGAACAGATATGAATTTTCATGAGTCAGATTTAAAATATTTTGAAATTTGACTATTTGAATTTTTCAACGACTCCCGTGACCATCCCTTTTTTCTCTTTGTCCTATGGCATTTCATGATGATTGTAGATAATTTTGAAGAATATGGAGTTATTTCTTCATTGTGTGGATATCCTCCTTAATATATCAACACACTCTGAATTTTTTGGCATTATCTTTGATACGTGACATAAATATTTTCATGAGCAGTATTATTTCAGTATTAGCCTTCAATACACAAGATACTACAGCATCCCACCATACACACTAGATTCCTATGGATTAATTCAAAACCCATGGAACATAAAAGAAACCCAAATAACTCTAGAAAACATGTGGAAAAATAAAAAAAATAGTTTTCTTTTAAATGAAACATGTATAATTCAAACTAAAACATCTTTTTTATAAGAGGAAAAAATCAGAAGGCATCAATTCTAGTATTTCAAATGTAAGAGAAAATTATCATTATAATTTTGACATCAATGATAATAATTCTAACAATCTCCCACATTTTTCATTGATGACAACTAACCATCCTCACCAACCATCTTGAAGCACAATCTATCTTGATCTATTGCTCCCCTGACTTCAACTCCCCTATTTATCCCCTGAATGTTTAACTTCTCTTGACATTTAATTCTCCCCCTTTGATATAAATGGTAAAAAAAACACTCTCATCACATTATCCTCTTAGACATATGCTTATATTTAATGTTATGTTAAAAAGGATATTAATCCTAACTTTTGTCTGAGATATTCAAGTGTTTCTTTTGGAAGAGGTTATGTAAAAATTTAAGCAATATGTTCTTTTGTTGAAATGTATTCCAACTTAACCTGGTTATCTGTAACTTTCTCTCTTTGAAAATGAATTTAATAGAAATATTATTTGTTTTGGAATACATAACTATATTTTTTGAGATATTTATTGTTCTAGTATTGTCACATAGAATAGAAATGAGAGAATCAAATTTTACCTGGACATCCTTCAATATCTATTTCATCCAAAGGACTTGTGTACAACGTATGAAACTACAAAAATATATTCCATCTCATTTGTAGATAGAGAAACATAATATTGTTTCTTTCTCAGCCAAGATACTCAATTGTTTCACAAAAAGAAAGCACAGACACTTGTAATTTTTATCTCATCTATAAACATGTAGACACAAAATCCTACACTTGGGTACATTTCTAGGTCCTAAAAGTATGCTAAAACTTACATGATTCCTAAGAAAGAAAACTAATAATTAAAGACACCCCTTAGCTTGTTTCTTTGTATTTTTTATTTTTATTGGCTTCATACATGTGTTACTCTTGCCTAGATTTGATTGTTTTATATTTTTATGGCTTATGACACTAGCACCTAGTCTAGATAGTAGCACTAGGAAATCTTATCCCCTTGGGTGTTCTTGTCCTTCTTTATCTTTTTCCTACCCCTTTTGGACCCCATTCTCTTCTTAATTGAATTTTATTACCTTGGGTCAGCCTTTTAGTTTTTTATTATGAAATTTAAACAAGGGAATCATATAAATACATATTTATGTTTTCAAAATCATGGAAAAAGCACTAAGCATTACTATTAACACCTAAGCCTACATTCAAAAGGCACTAAAAGAGCTTCAAAGCATCCATCTAGAATCTATTTAAGGGATAAGGGTTGCATACTCTACATACACAACATATGATGGGGAATTTTATTATATTCCATCCACACATTTGCATCATTGAGAAATTCTATCACATTATCTAGTGCATATTGCACAAGGGAATCCTAGGGCACAATTTATACACACACACACATGAGAACTACATGGATTATGAGATGTAGTATAACAATCATTTATAAGTTCACTCTTCAGGTGGCCACCGGGGTTAGTCCAACTCTCCATTGTGTATTTACCTTTGTAGGTTTGATGAGATTTGTTGTCTTGTGTAGATTAACTTCTATTTTGCAGGTTACAGGTACATTCGGCGGTCAAGGAGTGACTATAAGGATATCAACAAAGAATGATAGTGGAACCCTAGGGACAAAAAATAAACTAGGTTCTGATATCTTGTGTAGACACAGGAATCCAGTTGCAGTCCACAGTGCCCAGGAACCCTTGTCCTCCTGTGGGGTGCCCATGTCATGCATAGTTCATAAATTCCATATTTTGCAGTGACCAATGACGACCCTATTTTTAGTATGTTCAGCTGTTACACCTACCCAAATAACTTCATGTCCATTCAAAAATAAGATAAGTCCTCTTATCTCTTCATCTTTCTTATGGTTTCATATTTTACATGTTTTATTACTTTTCGCATATTATACTTAAACATTTATACATCATGTTGGTGCTTAGATTTGTCTCGCCCCATTTGCCATCATTTTCCTCTGATCTGCATGTTGTGAAATGTTTTATCTCTCAATGTGGATGTTCTAAATATTCTACCTCCATTAGAAATTCTTTGAGTTGTTTGCAAAATTCATTGTCATGTACCTCCTTAAAGAAGTTTCTGAGTCTGCCCTGTTTTTGCCCTAATTTCTTCAAAATCCACAGGCTCTGCCATTTTTCCTATTTTTCCTCAACCATGGAAGCTTGAGAATGGTTTATTTATATTTGTATGCCTTTGAAAATCCAAATCCATGGTCGAAAAGATGCTCGGAATCATGATTCACTTGTTTTTTGTTTTAGGAAATTTTCATCCTTAGTGAAAAATCAGGTTCTAGGTGTGAATGGTGATTTTTTGTATTTTTGACAGTCTGATGGGTGTCTTTTTCCTGTCAAAGTTTTTTCTCAGAATTTGGTGGTCACGTGGATTATTTTGGTTGGTCAGGGGATGGTGGGAAAATGCTTTAACTTTTCACTTTTTTGATTTTTTGGAAAAAAGGAAAATTTGTTCCCATAATTATGCTCAAATCTGATTGGTTATTTTAGTGCTTACATGGCTTCTTTTGATTGGATGGGGTGCAGTGGGTTATTTTTCTAAAACTTGATCTTTTTGGCTACTATGGCAAAAAATTTAAAGTGGCAAGGAAAAAGTCTCACTTTGATCCCGTAGGAGGACACGTGGCAAAGTTAATGGCAGAGATGCGGGCCTTCAAAGGTAATTTGGATATTTTTCCCTTTTGGCATAATGGAGTAAAATTCTAAAATGGAAACACGCCCCCAAAAAATCATTTTGAAGCCTTACGGTTTTTGAAGTTGTGCCATAATGATACGTGGAGGTCTCCACTAGGTCTTCTTTCCTTAGAATTTTCAACAACTTCTTTAAGGGCCCAAGACATGTGGTGAGCCCACGCTCATTCAAGGTCTCAACTTTTGGGGACCATCTCAAGATGCGCCATTGTGATGTGTGGCATTTTGAAAAGTCAAGGGGGCAGGGAAACAACCCATTAGACGCAAATTGGATTTTTTCCTCTTGTCATCAAAAGGATTAAAATCTCAAAATGGCCCGCAAGCCCAACAAGAAGGAGGCCAAAGTTGGCATTGAAAATGTCAAAAGGTGGGGAGGAAGGCCATCGGGGGCAACTTGGATTTTTTGCCCCTTTATATTCAAATGAATTAAATCATCAAAATGACCCACGAGACCGATAGAGAAAACTCAAAACTTGCTCTAGTCAACGACGGAGGTGTGGAATTTCAGAGGAAAACTAGAAAATTTTACTTTTGTGGAAAAAGGAGTTAAAAGTGAAAAAGGAAGCATGGTTCCGATGGGACCCACATTGGGACACGTGTCAGGCCCATTTTTCAAGGGTAGAGCTGTAGGGAAAACTTAGAAAATTTTCCCTTTTTTTAAAAAAAGAGTTGAAGTAACAGAATTTGGCCACAGTTCCTTTGGGGGCCACCTTAGGACATGTTTTAGGCTCATTTCTTAAGGGCGGAGGTGCGGAGAAAAATGTGAAAATTTTACATTTTTTCAAAAGTTGTAAAAGGAAAAAAGGAAACCGCATGCCTGCTCTAAAATAGATCCCCCACGTGGACGGTCTGAATTCAAAGTAGGAATCAACGACAATTGTGCATATGTGTCTGATATTTCTGCCATTTTCAGTCCAGAGCTCCTGGGGATGTGTATTTTTGTGGTTTTTTATAATTTCTTGGAGTCTCCTACAAGCCAAATGAAGAGGAACATTAATCTTACATCCTGGTTTGGTGGGGAAGGTCTGTAAACATCTCTCACCATTAATATGGAATCTGACTGTCGGATTCAGCCTGATTTTTCTTTCCTTGACATGTGAATGACATGTTGATAATCTGGGTTTGGTGAGAAAAATCAGGGGATGTATTTTACCATTAAGTTGAGACTTGACCTTTTGGGCTCAATCGGATCTTCCATTTCTTCTCCCGGGGCATGCAAAGAACCAGATTGGATAGAAAAGGGGTGGAAATGGTTTGCAAATGGAGGGAAGAGTGATTTGCTAGAGGAAGGAGTTGAATGCGGGAGATTTTTAAGAGATCTGCCCCTGGGCACTTGGCGACTTTTTGCAGATTTGATTCTGGGAATAGCGATCGGAATCATGGCGAGCACTAGTGCATTCAATGTTTGGATTTTTTTTGGGGAAAAGGACCTATTGTAAAATGTTATAAATTGCATGAATTTTTCATGTAAAGGGTTGGGATTTTGTGAATGTAGAATTCTTAGGAATCAGAAATTGAATTCCTAAAAAAGAACTTAATAGAGCCCATCTTTCTGAGAAAATATTTAAAGAAACCTGTTTATCTGCTTTGTGTTACATTTGATCATGTCAAGGTGGTTACGAGTGTACAACCATTGATCAGCAGGGGAAAGTTTCTTTGCTAGGGATCCTACTAGGACATTGTTTCCAAAACTAGGGAAAGAAAAGTTAGAATGAGGAAAAGCTTGGAGAGTTGTTGGAGATCAGCAGACAAGAAAAGGGATCTCCATTGATAAAAGTGATCGGCCTATTATTGAAGATTGAAATTCAAGTGCTTCTGAATCAAGTAGCCTCTTTGTGGAATTGAATTCTCAAACTGGAGAGGATCCTTCATTTGATCTTGAAAAGTTTGCCTCTCATTCTGCACCTGTCCTTTTAGAAGATGATAGGGATTTCCAAGAAACAAGGCCTTTAGGGGATATCCATTTTGAAAGTTACAGTCCTATGTTTCAAATACCCTCTGCCACTTGTCAATTTTTCACTCCTCCAGGGCCACCTCCTCAAAACAACATGGCCTTGCCCCCACCTAGACCTCCCTTTTTTGTAAACACCTTTGGTCTTATAAATTTTACAAGGATGGCTGGTTATCCAAATGCAAATCCCCAGGATGTAAGAAATAGATTACCAAAGTTGTAAGGAAATAATGCTATAACTAGTGATCAACATTTAAAGCCTTTCATCAATATGATGGAAGACTTTGAGATTGAACATGAAGATGTATATATCAAACTATTTATCCATACTTTGGAGGAAGATGCCAGGGTTTGGTACAAAGCTTTTCCAAATAATTCCATAGATTCCTGGACCAAGATGACTAATGCATTTAGATTGCAGTATGGTGATAGAACTAACCCTAGATTTCTTCTGTCAGAATTTGAAAACATCAAGAAGAATCTAATGAGTCAGTACATGATTTCAACACAAGGTTTAATAAGACCTTGAGGATATTTGCTGTTAGGATAAGGCCATGTGATGAATCATGTTTGATCAAATATTCAGATGCATTTGATAAAAAGGCTGTGTATTACTTGAGGGACAAAAAAATACTAATTTGAGGTAGACATTCACCACGGCCCTTTAAATAGATAACAAAATCAAGGCAATTGGAAAGCCTCCAAAAATGGAGGGTGTAAAACTAATTAACCTGGAAAATCCTCAAACAAGTAAGGCTGTTGATTTGGAGGAAGTTGCAAAAACTTTGGCAGGGGCTGTCAAAGAGATTTCCTACAAACTAGCCCAGGCTGAGAAAGGAACTGGGCAGAGTTCACAAGGTCAACACAAGTAGCAAGGCCAAGACAGGTTTACAATTCACCAAAGATCTGATGATAAAGGCAAGGGACTTGTTGGATTTGGAAATAGGTAGTCCCAGGCTAGGGAAAACAAAACAGTACTTGATCCTTTGGCTTCCAAAGTTACTGTTGTAGAAGAGACAAATTTAATTGATTGGTGTGATAGATGTTTCATGCCCCATGCTCCATGTGAGGAGGATCAATAAGAAGAAGCAGAAGCTGATGATGATAATGATGATGATGTTTGCATGATGGGTTGCTCCACAAGCTCACAACAAGGAGTGAATTCAACTGAGGTAATAAGTTTTAGAACTTCTACTGATTTTTGGGATTGCATCCACCAGGTACTTATTCGTCCTCCCTCTCATACTTTAGAAGTCGATATTATACAAGCTTTTGAATTTCCCAATAATGACTTTGAATATTTGAGGGCTTTAATGATAAAGAAGAATGATGGAGGCATCCCATCTAAGGAGGATAGATAGTTGTTGATGAATGTTTTTGTGGCTCAAGAAATAGAACACAACACAAGAAGTAGGGTTGTCAAAGGGATAGGGCCTCAGGCTAACCCAAAAGCTCCATTACTTTCTAATATTTCTAAAGAGGCTCCTAACAAAAATGCATCTTCCAAGGGCCTTGTTGTCCCAAACAAAAATCATACCCCTCCTCATGCCTAAGCTGTCAAAAATCATGTGCTATCTAATGATTGTGCCAACCTTCCTTCCAATGCTACCTTGCCAAAGTCTGTCCCTTATGATATTGCCCAGGTCTTGAGTTAGATCAAGATCTCAGTTTCAATTGTTGAGTTGCTTAGGATCCCTAAGCACATGAAGAGGGCATTAGATTATTTTGGGTTGAAGGAAGAGAATACTACCCTAGGCATAACTATAAACATTGTGGAGACCCCACAACTCATTGAAGAACCAGAAGCACCACCAACATTAGAAGAGCTAGATGAACCACCTGAGGTTTATTTGGGGACATACTTGGTAGATTCTCAGCTGAATGTGGATCCATTCTTCACCACTCTCATAATTAAAGATAGATTGTTGCACAACTGTATGTTTGACTCAGGGGCATCATGCAATGTTGTGCCTCTAGAAGTCATGAATGAGCTAGATATCAAGGTAACACCATCATATGGGAAGTGTACCACTATGGACTTCAGAGAGGTGCCAGTGGTGGGATGTGTGAAGGGTCTAGTGGTACAACTTGCAACCTATCTAGGAAGAAATTTGAAGCTTGATGTAGTTATTGTTGATTGCCCAGCCAAGTGGGGTATGTTGTTGTCTAGAAAATTGGCTGCAAGTGTTGGTGGGAGTGTTCAAATAGATATTTCCTATGCCAGCATCCCAATTGAGGGTAGCCTTGTCAAATTGTATGGGGTAAAGAAGATGTTGCACCTTACTGAGGACCCCAAAAATGCATCTTATGAAGTTCTGTACGTAAGTGTTGATGCTGATAACTTTGTAGGATTTTCTGATGGAAAAGAGCACAAGACTGAATAATGCAAGTGTCTTGAGAATTCTGGCTCTCCCTGGACTTTATTATTTGATGGAGCCTACTCCAAGTTTGGAAATGGTGTTGGTTTTGTTCTAATCTCTCCAAGCTAGGAAGAGTTTATCTTTTCCTTCAAACTCAACTTTGAGTGCACTAATAAAATTACTGAGTATGAGGCACTATTGTTAGGTCTGAGGATTGCTTGGAAATATGGTGTTAAAGACATCATTGTCAGGGAGATTCGGAATTGATTGTAAAGCAAGTTAGAAAACTATATGCCACAAGGAATTAGAGAATGAAACAATACAAACATGTGGTTTGGGATTTCATTGAGATGTTTGTTTCATTCAACATTGTGCATCATGACAGGAAGTTCAATGATATGGCAGACATGCTTGCTGTGTTGGGATATTGGTTTAATAATTGTGAAATTTCCCCATATTGCGAGTATGATGTTGAAGTGCTAACTAGACCATTTGTACCTTACAACATTAACCATTGGCAATTTTTTGATGATGATGCTCACGTCAAAATATTTCTAGAGAATAAAGGAGAGTTTCCTGATCAAAATATTGATTTGGAGCCAATTGTGTGCATAGCATAAGGTAAAGAAACCTTGTTTGGAAAAGGCATCATCCAACTAAAAAATAATACTATTCCCAGAGGGCTAGTTTCTCTCGAGTCCAATTTTGATAATGTTGATCACATTATTAACAGATGCATGGCAGCCTCAAGAGATATTGAGGAACATGAACTTGGTACAAAGGATAAACCAAGGAATATTTGGTTAGGTAGCAATCTCAGCAAGGAGGAGAAATAATCTTATGTCCGATTGTTGAAAAAATATCAAGATTGCATGGGTTGGACTTATTCTGAATTAAAGGCATACATAAAGGATCTGTTTCAACATGAGATTCCCTTGGAGTGAAATGCAAAACCATTCAGGTAGAAATAGAGGCCAATAAACCCACTCCTATCTCTTAAAATGTAAGAGGAACTGAAGAAACTGAGGGATGGAGGGATTATTCAACCCACAAGGTATTCTTCTTGGGTTACAAACCTAGTACTAGTCAGAAAGAAGAATGGTGACATCATGCTATGTGTGGATTTTATGAATCTAAATAGAGCGTCAATGAAGGATAATTACCCTTTTCCAAACATGGAAAACATGTTGCAGCTGGTGACTGGTTCTGAGTTACTTTCTACCCTAGATGGCTTCTTTGGTTATAACCAAGTTGTGGTGAAGGAATAAGAAAGAATTAAGATAGCCTTTACCACCCCTTGAGGGACATATGTATATGTTAGGATGCCCTTTAGTCTGATGAATGCTTGAGAAACCTTTCAAAGAGCTATGGACGTTGCTTTTGCTGGTTACATCAATGATTTTATTGTTGTCTACCAAGATGATGTAATTGTGTTCTCCAGAAGGACAAGTGATCACTTGCTTCACTTGGAAAAGATGCTGATAAGATGCAGAGAATATGGCATCTCAATCAATCCAAATAAGTACAATTTTGGAGTGCAGAAGGTAAAGTTGCTTGGACACATTGTGTCACAAGAATGGGTGATGATTGATCAAGAAAGGGTAGAGGCCATTAGCAAGGTCCCAATTCCAAGAGCCAAGAAAGAAATTCAATCCTTATTTGGGCAGATAAACTTCATCAGAAGATTTATATCAAAATTTGCTGAGTTGACCATTCCAATCACTTCCATTTTAAAAAAGTACCAGGTCATCAAGTGGGAGGAAGGTGTCATTCAAGTTTTCAATGGGATTAAAGAGGTAGTAAAGCATGCATCTGTTCTAGTAGTTCCAGATTATAAGAAGCCTTTTCAGCTGTTCTCTTTCACTTCAAAGAACACTATTGTATCTGTCCTATTGCAGAAAGATGATGAAGGGGCTGAGAGGACAATTTCCTTTTTCAGTAAGGCATTGCAGGGGCCTGAGTTGAAATACACTATTATGGAGAAACAAGCACTTGCCTTGGTAAAAGAAACGAAGGTTTTCAGGCCTTAAATTTTAAGTTCTAAGATTGTTGCTTATGTTCCCCACACCATGGTGAAAGACATCTAGTCAGATATGGAAGTCTCAAGTAAAAGGTGCAGGTGGGTGTACATGTTACAAGAATATGACATGGATATCCAAACCACGAAGCTGGTGAGAGGTTTGGGCTTGGCTAAGCTTATGGCTGAGAGCAACTCGCAAACTATTGAGGTGAATGAGGTAGGAAAAGGAAGAGTAGATGTCTTTGAGAAACTAATGAGTTCTAAATGGTACAAGGTTGTGATATTTTATCTTATACATTTATACTGCTTTGAGTATTTAAGTAAGAACCAGAAAAGGCCCCTTAAGTTGGTTTCCCAGAAATATGTCATTACTGATTATGGGTTAGCTTGGAAGAACCTTGAGGGAGTCCTCTTAAGGTGAATTAATGAAGATGAATCCCCCAAGATAATTGCTAATCTCCATGGAGAAGTTTGTGGGGGGAAGTTTTTTTGGAAGGGTCACAATACACAAGATCCTAAGGGTTGGTTATTGGTGGCCAAATCTCTTCAAGGATGCAACTCTTTTTGTTAGAAGATGTGAGAGTAGCCAACACTTGTCTGAAAGACTGAAAGCTTCAGGCTTCCTTCCTTTGCAGCCTATATCAATTGAAGCCCCATTCAAGCAATGGGGAATGGATTTCATTGGTGAGATTTTAGACCCTTCAAGTGCTTCCCATAAGTGGATTCTTGTAGCCACCAATTACTTCACCAAATGGGAGGAAGAAATCCCTACCAAAAGAGAAACACACCAAATTGTCATGGAATTTCTGTTGAACCATATCATCTGCAAGTTTGGGGTGCCAGTCAAGATTGTTGCTGACAATACTATGAGATTTAGAGCTAAACCTTTAGTGGAAATGTGAAAAGAATATGAGATCAATTTGACATATGCCTATAATTACAATCCCTAAGGAAATGGACAAGTTGAGTCCAATAATAAAAACTTAGTGAAGATTATCAGGAGAACCTTGGAGCTGAACAAGAGAAAATTGGGTGAGTAGTTGAATTTTGTTGTCTGGGGAGACCGAATTAATGTCAAAAGAGCCACTAGAAAGAGTCCATTTGTTTTGATATATGGAACTCAGGCCCTGCTGCCCCTACATATGCATTTATCCTCATATCAGTTTATTCAACAGCTATAAGATCAAGAAGTAAGTCTATATGATGCCCGCATTAACCAGATTGTTGAACTTGATGAAGAAAGGAGGGCATCCCGCCAAAGGCATGTAGAGTTCAGAGAGAAGCTAAAGAATTTGTTTGATAAGAAGGTCACCCCAAGAGCTTTCAATGTTGGAGATCTCGTGCTGTTATGGGATAGCAGGCATGAAGATAAGAGAAAACATGGAAAATTTGACGCTTTATGGATGGGACCTTACTCCATTGATATCAGCATTGGTAAACATACATTCTTCCTGAAGGAATTAGATAAGGAATTGCTTGAATTTCCTGTTAATGGCAAGCATTTGAAACATTTCTTGGATTGATTCCACAGAACCAAGGTGAACATCATTTGTACAATGTATAGTTTGATGGTTTGTTTTCTATCTTTCGTGTTCTTGTTCGTTCTGGCCCTCGGTGGCTTGTTTCTTCTAGTTTCTTTGTTCGTTTGTGGGGGATAATCCTAGTTTTATACTCTACAAGCTGACTCCTTTTCCCAATGGATCTTTTGGAACTTGGTCTACCTTTGTTCTTGTGGCACTCGCAGGGAGTGCCCATCCCTGAGTCGGAGCCGGTGTTGGTGCATAGATTTGTCTTGCCCCATTTGCCATCATTTTCCTCTAATCTGCATGTTGTGAAATGTTTTATCTCTCGATGTGGATGTTATAGAGCTTCTAACTCCATTAGAAATGCTTTCAGTTGTTTGTAAAATCTATTATCATGTCCCTCCTTGAAGAAGTCTCTGAGTCTTCCCTGGTTTTTCCCTAATTTCTTCAAAATCCGTGGGCTCTATCACTTTTCCTATTTTTCCTTGACCATGGAAGCTCGAGAATGGTTTATTTATATTTTTATACCTTTGAAAATACAATTCTATGGTCGAAAAGATGCTCAAAATCATGACTCACTTGTTTTTTTGTTTCAAAATTTTTTTCATCCTTAGTAAAAAATCAGGTTCTGGGCATGAATGGTGATTTTCTATATTTTTGACAGTCTAACGGGTGTATTTTTCCTATCTAAGTTTTTTCTCAGCATTCAGTGGTCACGTGGCTTCTTTTGGTTGGTCAGGGGATGGCGGGAAAATTCTTTAGCTTATCACTTTTTGATTTTTTGGAAAAAAGAAAAATTTGGTCCCGTAGCTCCGCTCAAATCTGATTGGTTCTTTTGGTGCTTACGTGGCTTCTTCTGATTGGATGGGGCACAACAGGTTTTTTTTCTCAAACTTGATCTTTTTGGCTATTTTGGAAAAAAGTTTGAACCCACCCCGCGGCCCTATCAGGCTTTGATTAAAGCAATTTTTAAAGTGGCAGGGAAAAAGTCTCACTTTGACCCCTTAGGAGGACACGTGGCAAAGCTAATGGATGAGATGCGGGCCTTCAAAGATAAGTTAGATATTTTTCCCTTTTGGCATAATGGAGTAAAATTCTAAAATTGAAGCATGCCCCTGCTAAATCATTTTGAAGCCTTAAGGTTTTTGAAGTTGTGCCATAATGACACGTGGAGGTCTCTGCCGGGTCTTCTTTTCTTAGAATTTTCAGTAACTTCTTAAAGGGTCCAAGACATGTGGCGAGCCTGCACTCATTCAAGGTCTCAACTTTTGGGGACCATCTCAAGATGTGCCATTGTGATGTGTGGCATTTTGAAAAGTCAAGGGGGTGGGGAAGTGGACCATCAGAGGAAAATTGGATTTTTTACCTCTTGTCATCAAAAGGATTAAAATCTCAAAATGGCCCACAAGCCCAACAAGAAGGAGGTCAAAGTTGGCGTTGAAAATGTCAAAAGGTGGGGAGGTTGGCTATCAGGTGAAACTTGGATTTTTTTCCCCTTGATATTCAAATGACTAAAATCATCAAAATGACCTATGGGATGATAGAGAAAAGTCAAAACTTGCTTTAGTCAACGGCGGAGGTGCGGATTTTTGGAGGAAAATTGGAAAATTTTCCTTTCGTGGAAAAAGGAGTTAAAAGTGAAAAAGGAAGTGTGGTTCTGATGGGACTCATATTGGGACACGTGTCAGGCCCGTTTTTCAAGGGTGGAGCTGCAAGAAAAACTTAGAAAATTTTTCCTTTTGCAAAAAAAAGAGGTGAAGTAGCAGAATTTGGCCGTGGTTCCTTTGGGGCCCACCTTAGGACATGTGTCAGGCTCATTTCTCAAGGGTGGAGGTGCGGAGTAAAATGTGAAAATTTTACATTTTTTAAAAATTTGTAAAAGGAAAAAAGGAAACCGCAGGCCCACTCTAAAATGGATCCCCCACGTGGATGGTCTAAATTCAAAGTAGGAATCAACTACATCTGTGTTTGATTTTTCTACCATTTTCACTCCAGAGCTCCTGTGGATGCATGTTTTTGTGGTTTTTTATCATTTCTTGGAGTCTCATGCACGCCAAATGAAGAAAAACATTAATCTAGCATCCTGGTTTGGTGGGGAAGGTCTGTAAACATGTCTCATGATTAATATGCAATCTGACTATCAGATTAAACCTGATTTTTCTTTCCTTGGCACATGAACGAACTGTTGATAATTTGGGTTTTGTGAGAAAAATCTGGGGACGTCTTTTACCATTAAGATGAGACCTGACCTTTTGGGCTCAATCTGATCTTCCATTTCTTCTCTTGGGGAATGCAAAGAACCAGATTAAACAGAATAAGGGTAGAAGTGGTTGGCGAATGGAGGGAAGAGTGATTCGCTAGAGGAAGGAGTTGAATGCGGGAGATTTTTAAAGAGATCTGTCCCCTTGGGCACCTGGTGATTTTTTACAGATTTGATTCCGGGAATCATGATCAGTATCATGGCGAGCACTGGTATATTCAATGTTTAGATTTTTGGGGGGAAAAGGCCATGTTGTAAAATTTTATAAATTGCATAAATTTTTCATGCAAAGGGTTGGGAGTTTGTGAATGTAGAAGTATTAGGAGTCATAAATTGATTTCCTAAGAAATAAGTTTGATAGAGCCCGTCTATTTGAGAAACTATCTGAAGAATCATGTTTATATCCTGTGTGTTGTACATTTGATCATGTCAGGGTGGTTGCGAGTGTAAAGCCATTGAAAATCTATGAGATTGTTCAAGAAACTTTACCCTGCTAATAAATTTAACTAAACTTGACTCAATCTATGTTATTCTTGGACAAAATTTGTGTTTGCTTGGTTCTTGAATGTCTGCAAGTAGTTTTCCTTGTTCTTGTTTCATTCTTACATTGAAATCTGTGTGAATCACACAATATCTTTAACACCCGTTAAAACAACCTACTTGAGACCCAAGAACAACCTATGAATAGTTAGGAAAATTATGCAATAATTTTTTTTTTGTTTAAAGAATCTACAACTAGGTTACAAGGTAACAACTACCACTAACAAGTTCCAGAACAATTCAAATCCACTAGAACATAATTTTCTTTTATTAACAATTATTAGAGGTCATAAGGTGCAAAATTTAGGGTTAGAAGGTTCAAAATGTTGAGAGGGTAATTTCTCACCTAACCCTATCTCTAACAGGCTTAAAGTTTCAACTTGTTTTTTCTCACCATTAACTCATTCAAAAATTTCCTAAATTACTTTCATTGGATAGGAAATTACCTCACCTTTCCATTGATATAAATAAGTCATTCTAACTGCTCATATTTTTCAAGTTATGGGCCGGCGGGCCTTAGGGTGAAACTTTTCCTGAAGAGCGGCCTTGCGGGCCTAGGAGTGAAAATTTTACCTTGCACGGGTCGGCGGAGTGGGAAAGAATTTTGGCATTTTTTCCCTTTTCAGAGAAAATGCATGATTTTCCTTTATTCACCTGTGGGCCTGAAGAGGACATGTGTTGGCTTGAGAAAATTTTGGCTTGAGAAACTTCCTACGCACCTTTGCTTCTCCCAGATGACGCCACGTGTCATCACCCTATTGGTCGTGGGTCGGTGGGGAGGCAAAGGAAACTAAGATAATTTTCCCAAGAAATTTTTTAAAATAACTAATGTTGAAAAAGGTGTCATGCCTCCGCCTTTTTCTCATGAGGCCACGTGGTGGCTTCAAACTGGATGTGGGATGGTGGAGTGGCGGGGAAAAGTTGGAAAATTTTCCCAATTTTTTTTTGAAAGTGCTAAGTTAAAAAGGGGATCCACCCATCTGCTAACACCTCATGGTGCAACGTGGTAGCCTCTGATTGGCTGCAAACTAGTGGGGCAGCGGATAAACTTTTGAAAATTTTCCTGAGTCCCAAGGGAAAAATTTGGGCCACGGGCCTGCCAAGGAAATTTTTCCCAAAATTTTCCGCCAAGTGAAGAAAAATTTAGAAGGCCATTATTTTTTATAGATAGCTTGGTTTTGGGAAAACAAGGACTTTCTGGAAAGAACTAGATGTCCTCTTTTCATATAGATCATTAATTTTATATTTTTATAAAGTTTAAGGGGTTAATTTTAAGAAAATGGCCTGTAGGCTTATACAGTATGAACTAGTAGATTTTAACTTGTTAGATTTATTCAATTTGATCTTCTTCCTCTCTCAACATGTCAAATAGACATGTAGGATTATTCTAAGAAGAATTTTAGGATGTATTGGAAGGTAATTTTTCTTGATTGATTTCCAATTTGAATTTTTACAACTTCTGACAACAAAAAGACTGTGAAAGGTTTAGGCCCAATTTTGCAATGGTTGAAGGATTTATGCTTGAGTGTTTTAGTCCAATTGAGTTCATTTATATCATAACATGTTATATTTTAAAGTTTCAATGTTATTTATTGTTTGCAGGTTTGAATTGTGCATTTTAGAGGAAGTATTTTCCAGTTTAAAAATCAAAACAGAAGTCAAATTTAAAAGGGCTATTTATAATTCTTCATCTTCCAAATATGGAGATTCATTTCCATTCCAGCCTAATACATTTAGTTGATACAAACAAACCATTTAACAGATAAAATGCAAGGTCTGATTTTTCAAATTTTAACATATTCCAAAAGAACATAATACTATATTTTTCTCACACGCATTTCTTCCTTCCAAATAGAGATTTCAATACATTGAAATGATCAGATTCAACACTACAATGCAATGTGAGAAAAGTATTACATTCATTTATTGATTTCAAAAGGAAATTTTACAACTTCTTTCTTTTATTCCTTCCAAAAATCATTTATTGACATAGGGCAGAATAATACATTTTCTTTTCATGTGTTTTACATTTTCACTTTCAAAACAGGGACTTCATAGTGCATGATAAACACAAATTTCCAATTGAATAATACCATATGAACAAGGTAAAAACTTCCAATAATTCCAATGAAACTCATACAACCTCCTTTCCATTTTATTTCAAAGTACAATATACAAACCAGTATCATTCTTTCACATTCTTTCCAAAACAACATACAAAGTATAACTCGTTTACATTTCAAATTTCCACTTGTAGTCAGTACAACATCTTTCCATTAAAAAAATTTACAAGGTCATCCACTTCAAGTGGGAAAGGTTACAATAAGATTTCATTTCACAAGGGACTTTCAAACTGTATTTTCTCAGCTCCAAAACAACAACATGCATTCTTCTCTTTCTTCCAATTTTGATCACAACAAAGGTAGGGGAAAGACAATGCTCTCCACCCAACCAAGAAATCCAATGAAAGGAGAATCCATCCTTCTTCATTGGCCCCATATCCCCAACACAATGCAATAAGAAATGTATTTCAACTCATGGCAACAACAAGCTTCCACATCACAAAGCAATATTTCAACAAGCACATTTCAAATTAAAAACACAGTCCAAACAAAACAACAGTTTTACAACCACATGAAAGACTTCACACAAAACTCAGGATTCACCATGCAAGCCAAAGGAGCAAGAAACTATGGGGGAAGCTGCTTATTCCTCCCAATGGGAATTGGGTATCCACATGTAACAGACCGCCAATATAAACCATCTCCCATATATCCTTATGCCCCCCACAAAGTAAGAAATGCAATGCCATTTCTTTTCCAAGGTAGAAACCCAATCCAAACTCCCTCCATCGAATTCTGATGCCATTGACATTCCCCTCCCACCCCCTCCCGCCCCCCCCCACATGGATTCCCTATAGCCTTCTCCTACACCATTCCTAGGTAGTCTACCCAAATAGCCCACAACATGCTAAAACATTCACACAATAACATGCACATTGATAAAGAAAAAAATTATTTCAAGAGCCAAGCTCTTACCTCTCCATGAAGGAGTTTTGCTAAGTTCCAAAACAAAAAACTTTCCAATGCCAAAATACATTCCAAAATCAACAACCAAAAAGCATGCAAATGTCTCCAATCTCCTTCCAAAGGCAAGAGCTCCACACAGCAAAATTTTTCCCAAAAGGAAGTATGCAAAATGTTCAACAACCCAAAACAAAGCAAGGAGTCCTAATTTTATAGAAGAGGGAAGAGAAGAGGATGAGGTGGATCCATGTAGGATGCCACATCACACATCCTCAACTCCAACAAAAAAGTCAAATTCATTCTCCAATGCACAATAAAGAGGTGGGTGAATAATATGATAATAAACTTCAAAAATCCCACACCCCATAAGGATTGAATTTAATAAAATGTAAGAAGAGTGTAATTAAAACTTACAATTAGTCATTTCAAAATGCATAAAGAAGGTTTAAATTCAACCCTTCAACCAAAGGTAAGGTTGGTGTGCAAATTTAAGAGGTATGAGACAAGTCTAAATTGTCCCACAAGCCTCCAAAATTAGCCTCTAAGGAAAAATTCATATTTCCAAGGAGGTGGAGTGTTTCATACTCCAAAATCTGACTTACACAACTCTTACACATACATACACATCACTTACACATTCTTACACATTACTTACACATTACTCACACATCACTTACCACATTTAATACAAGAGCCAACAAATTCTATAATTACTTTCTTATATCCAAAATTTCATTAATTTATTTATTTTAACAATATGATTACTCACATTAATTCTCCACATTAAAAAAATAATGAAAGGTGTAAATGCATAAAAAAATAAACACATGCAAACAATAATAAAAAGGAACCACATTAATAAAATACACATAACCCCTTGGTCACATTCAAAGGTAATCCCCCCCCACCATGGGAATCCCTAACAAAAAAAAACACACACACAAACATCACTAGTTACCATGGTGACCTTGTTTAATTCATCTAGAATTCCAATGTGGTTATTCTCCAATCCCCCGATGTTTGTTGTGATATTTTAACCTGTAAAAAATAAATACCTCCTTCGGCCTCATGGCCTTATAAGAACGTCCAAATAATATAAATATAATTTCAAAATCATCAATATATATATATATATATATATATATATATTATATATATATATATATATATTCTTCACAACAACATCCAGACAATCAACAATATCACTTACAATTTCATCAGCATCTATATAATCATCAATTTTAAATTCATTTTTCTCGGTCTACTCAATATATCTAAATATCACATGTCCTAACAACATCCATAAATATATATATAACCATGTCTAACAACATGTCAACATCTATATAAAATTTCTCTGACAATCATCATGCATCATATATGAATTAGAGTCAACAATAATCCATGATCAAATATCTAACATCATACTAAATCAAAACTATAATAATGTCCATAATATAGTCATCAGTATTATGATCAATATCAAAAGTGTCGAAGGGAAGTCGGCACTACAAGATCTTATCCTTGTGATAGTTTGGTGGCATTTGTAATTTCATTTATCAGAAGAGCCTTCATTTGATAGTGAAATAAACAAATTTAAAATCACTGTGACTCCTAGCATGACTATAAGATTATTTTTTATCCTTTGAGGGTATCTTAGGCGTGATGAAACAGAGATTTATAATGTTCAGTTTAGTTTTCCAATCTAATCCTTCATTTTGGATCATTGAAGTTTGTGTGAAAAGTACTGATCTGGGCCTCCATTAGAGCACATATTCTGGTTAAAGGAAAACCCTGGCTACTCTGAAAGCATTTTTCTATCTGAGCTTTCCATTTTTGAAAATGTTCTCAAAGATTTGGTATAATCAATTTTATCCTGCTTCACCTCCCATAAAAAATTCATTTGAGAACAACTTATCATACCCATACTACCCTTGTTTGTCATGTACGTATACAAATGCATAATTTTTACTACCAAAGCATGCAGAAACAATCAGGCTTTCATTGTCATTAGTGGCCTAAACCTTGCCTAGAAAATATCTCCATTATCTAGAGTGACAACTCGTGAGAGTTAGATTTTGTTGCATTGATCATATTTTCTTCAAGGTCTTCTTAATACTCCACAAGGAAGGACATCTCCATCTCCTCCATAAATAACAGGCTACAAAAGGGTTCTCTTACCCTAGTTGAAAGGCACAACCTAAAATAGTGGGGATAAATCAAATCCTCTTAAGGTGCTACCCACTCCTTTTCAAAGCCTGAGTGCTAAAAAGGTCAAATAGACTGCTTCCTTGGCTACAAAATGATATACATAATTATCTATCTGCCTTTGCACGTCTTGTCAAATCCATGATGCTACTTGGACTTTAAAGGAGATTAAATTCGGGTACCAACACATCATTTTTTACATCTAATACTCAAGAATAGGATTTAATTTCATTTTTATCATATCATTTTGTGAACCCCACTCATGATCAAACACTTAGATCCTCATTTGTCCTATTCTATCGAATATTCTTTCATCGATCCTAAATTTCTTCAAATATCCTTGCATGCATTTCTTTAAATGTACCAACCTTGTAAATTTGTTCTCCAATAATCCCTAGACACTACGTATCTCGCTCACAATATACCACTTGCTCAAGCCATTTTTGGTCATCTATCTGATGCAGAGTCAATTCAATCTTTACATTGTTTATTTCAAGACAATATTAAATCTATGGAAACAATGATTACATATATTAAAGATAAAATATAGCATCTCAATGATACTTCTAAATCCCATGCTAGTTCTTCTACATCTCATCACAATTCAATGTATTCTAGATGTGCTCAGACAAGTGAAGCACAAGTATTACCACTCCTTGTACCTCTCAAGTTTGATCAGAATGCTAAGAAACATCATATTCTTCTCAAGCTCCTCAATCACCTATTGATCAACTTGTCACCTAGCCATTATTACCATGCTTATTGACTTGCAAAATACCAAGGCCATCTATTTTATAATTATCATCAAATCAATGAATAAAATGACAATGATTTCTATGATTCAAAATGAAGAATTTTCCACCTTAAGCATCATGGATTCATTTCATTTTCTATAAAAAATTATACTGCATGCTCATCTCCAATTTCTAAATCCCATTGAGCTCCCATATCTGATCCATCTATGTTTAGTGAGCATCATTCCATCATTTCTAACATTCCTCTTCTGGTAAGTCAAGAGCTCCCTATCCAACGCAGTGTCAAACCATATTCAAAACTATCAACCCCATTATATCCTCCTACAAAATAATATACAACGTTATCAATCCCAAATAAGCCACCACCATTCAAGGTCCCTCTCCACCCTCTCTCACTTCAACATCCAATGACTTATTTCAAACATGCTAATCCTAACATTGATGGGCAGGACACATTTCAAACTCTACCACTGTGGCATGGTCCTTCTTACATCACCTCATAGAAATCCATCACTCACATACTTAGGGGGCATAAAAAACTCTCCCCGCCTTCCATTCCTATCAGTTACCACTAGTATCTACTGCTACACTTTATGGTTTGTACTTCATATATAATCTCTATTAGCACTCCTACATACATTACAACTAACATTGTATCATCATTACCCAACAACACACTCATGTTATTATGGTTCATACTCGATTGCTGAGGGTATAATTCTAAAATTAACCTCACATCATATACATCTCACGCTCTATGATTCATGCTACTTCTTTCTAGCATCTACTCACACAACACACTCATTTCTCGATGATGGACTCTTGTTCTATGGTTCATTCTTGATTGTTGAGGGATATCTTATAAATGAATCTCATCTCATGAATTTCAACTAAGGGGCATGCTTCCCATACCATCTTCACACTTTGCATACCATTCCATATAACTCATACATTACATTTTCATATCTTGGTTGCATGTATTTTTTATATCTTATTCTACTTACATGTTACACTTTTTTGTCTATGCTAAATGTATGATTAGTATGTCATTATCTTTCTATATATACACATGCACATTCACTTTGTATTTTGAGGTGAATGAAGATATCTTATAGGTTCTTACACGCTATAATGATCTTTGGAATTGTACCTTCTACCAGTCCCACTGGAGCTCTTGGGTACATCTAGTTTTTCTGTCATATAATACACATGTTCTATTGCTACATTTTCACTAGTTTTCACTATTGTTACTTTACATTTTGATTATTTATACATGCTTATGACATAGTACTTATCTTTGTAACATGCTAATTGGTGCTTCCTATGTAGATTTTTCTTTGTAGGACTATATACAACCATTTTTATCTGATACATTTTGCTTACTCTTTATTTTTACTATATGCTAGGGTGAATGATGCATTCACCATGAGGGAAATCCGAAACCGAGGATCTCTTATCAGAAATTTAAATCTATTGAGTAATATGGAATCCATTTCATATAGTTACCTACCTTCACCTATATTAGAGATAAAGGCTCCTATCTCGATCCTCACATGATACCTAGGTGCCCATGTGACAAAATCATAATGTTTGAGTTGTGCAGATAATTGTCTCATGTTCGTGTCAAGTGTAAGAATACCAAAAAACATGGTTAGTCATTTCCCATTTTGTTAGGAATATATTCATGTAAGAACTTCACTGATACGGAAAACATAGAAGCATCATTTTATTCCCCCAGTCTCTATTCCTACACATCTAGGTCCGACTTCAATATCAAGATAAATCAAGATACCTTCACCTTTCTAGGTTTTCACCATACACCCAAAATTCAATACTACTGGGCCAATTCAATAGATGATTTTGAGGTATAGAAAAGGGACTATATGCAGATGATAGAAGACCAAATGTGGGATCTCAAATTTCATTACTTTATTGAGGGGATAAAATATGACAAGTTGTACTTGTTTGATCCCAAGTACCAAGTGGTGATATTTCTACTCCTTCCTTTGAATTTGTGGAATACCAAATAATAGGGTGATATTAAGGAGAGGACTGTAGTAGTAATCTAAAGATCAAGATAATGGTTAAAAAGGAAGAGAACTAATTTCATTGAGTCTGGTGTTCTCTTGATTCTATTTAGATAGTTATTTCACACTTCCTCTCGAAGGGAACCTAAAAAAGAGATGGGTTCTAACCACTCAGAACAATATTCAAAGAGAAATACCATGGAGGAAGATCACACTAAATATTCCCATCCTAAGAGACACCATAAGAAGGTAAAGATCGATAAAAATTCAATTAAGCCTCTCAAACAATGTGAAATTGATCCTTTAGTCTCTTTTCCACCAATGGTATCCAAGTGTATCTTCCTCAGTAGTGCATTCATCACACCATGAGAAAGTTTTGATACCCTATCAAGAAATTAAAAGTTCCCCCATGTATGATTTCGTGTCTACTCTGATGGAATCTTTGATGTGGATTTATGAGCTACTTGGGAATGATTCAAGAATGGTGCCACAATTCATAACACCTGTTATTGAGGCTATCCAAAAATTCATGAAAACCAAGCAGAGAAAGAAAGCATAGTTAACATTTCATTTCTTCAATGGGGCCTCTCGAACCTAGTATATAGGGGTTTCCTGATAAAAGGTTGTAAAATGTATGGAAGAGATGACTCAAGATGACTATGAGTTGACCTAAATATTCTTGGGGAAATCCACATAAAAAGGTGATGCACATATATTTAAGGATTTTGTGTCTCGCTTGCTTACTATGAATGAAGAGTACAACAATTATGGAATAATTCAAGGAACACATGAGAAATCTCATTCCCTATGTGAAATATTTCTTAGAGCCCAGTACATTACCCCTTCCTCCTATGGAATTCATATATCCGATTAGTATTTTTTACACTTAGATGATCAAGAGAGAACAAGGATACACAATGGTAGGGAGAGCCAATAATAAGTGAGTTAAAGGATTCTCGATAAAATAAAGGCTTTGTTGCCATAATTTCTCTCATTGTTAAAATTTCCCTTCGCTGATGCTTCTAAAGTGAAAGTGATCAAAGTGAAGATTGAGAAATAAAAATCCCAATCTTACAATGTGTTTCCATAGATATCCAAAATGATAAATCTTGATTCTCACTCCTTAGTGAGAAAAAATTTATTCACCTCCGTCTCTGAAAACTTGTCTCTCATATGGTATCACATAATGAGTGCTAGGTATGACATGATATATGATGCTATCTCTGAGCTTGATTCTTATGGAGAGAATGCATCCAAGATCTTGGAATGTGTTAGTAACAGTGTAAATAATCTTGGATCACCTATGTTTAATGAACATTCATCCATGAAAGATATCCTTAAGCCCTTCTAAGATTTCATCCAGAAAGAGGGAGGAGATCCATTCTCATTCAATGAGGATAATTTGGAATCTCTCATAGAACTTAGAGAACTAATCTCTATTATTTTAATAGATCATAAGTTCTGATTCAACCAATGTAATACACTTGAAAACATTCTCGAGACTAGAAAAAATGATTTGAATTTTGTTTTTATTCCAAATACAGACAATGTAACACCTACGACGTCTCATTTCAGTAAATATTTAAAGGCAAGGAAATCATTCAATAATTATTTCCTCTATTTTCTCCAGCTAGTGGATCTTCATTAGTGGAAGCTTTATCCTCATCTTGAAAGTGAGAACCCTCTCCCTATGATTCCTTTCTCTCCATTTTCTAATTCTTTGTTAGGGGATGCACTTTTTTACTATTTTGCCTTATTCACTTAAGTTACCTTTAATTATACGTGAAAAATAAATCACTTTCATTCCCTATGAAGATGAAAGGAAACAAGTGATAAGAAGGTGAAAGGTCATGTGGGGGGAGATGAAAATTGATGTTTGGAATGGCTTATCCATTCCAAAGGGTTATAAATTATGAGTTTATAGTGGATATCTTTTTCTCTACTAGATACATGCAATACTTTATTTTATTCCCTCTTGTTTATGTTTCCTCTACCTTTGTGTACTTAACTTTGGAACAATGGTGATATTGAATAACCAAGAAATGGCTTTGTACCTTTTATGAATTAATCAATAGAACAACGTGTCTTTTATTTTCTAGTCTCCTTGTTGTTTACATGGTTAAATTATTCTAATTGAGTGTGGATATACTATGGTTAATGCTATAAATATGTAAGTTCCTATTCACAAAATTAACATTCCTTCATTATATTCTGTACTCCCCTCTACCTCCTTCCCTAAGAAAATTCTTCCCATGTACTAAGTACAAGTCATATACTAAAGATTTAGTGGAGTATTCCTATGTGATCCCAACTTTATGGCCACCCGCTGATTTGTTTTTTTGCATTCAATAAATGAGAGCATTCCCCTTACGAAGAGGTGGGACTTAGTCATAGAGCATTGGTGAAAAGTCACTCATTTGTCCCTAAAAAAAAATTTCTCTGAAAAATCTTATCTCTCCATTGAAATGGGATAACTCTGGAAAAACTCATCTAGAACTATACACAATCCTATTAAAAGTATACTATAATTACAAATACCCACCTTTCATATTGTTTACAAGACATATGGTATACTGGTGGGTTGCATGTATTTTTGGCTATATGTGCCAAGTTCAAATCCCACTCCTTTTTCATGTATTATGGCTTAGTTTATCTTCAAAAAAAATTGACAATAAAACTCCCCACTTATCTATATAAGTAGCTTGGTGTCTGTGCGATGGAAAATTGACATGCGAGGATGATAATCGGCAAGTGACCTTCCCCGTACCTGACCTCTCAAGGTCGTGCCAAGATAGCTGGTGGTTTGTAATGTGGATGACTTAGATGAAGCCACACCCGAGATTATGGCCAATTTTCTAAGATAGAAAAGCTACAAGCGAGGATGAGAATCGGCAAGCAACTTTCCTATGGCTAACCATGGGAGGATCAGTGACTAAGATCTGGTAGTGTGATATCCTGGTAGCTGAAATGACACAGGGGAGATTTAGAGGCTATGAGCAGGTAGCATAAATTCCTTAGTGGTTTATCCTCCTAACTAGAATTTCAGTGTTAATCTAGTTATGAAGTCTCTGAATTAACTTAAACTAAAATAACAATTTATACTACTGTTGAAAGGGAAACTAATCTAAATAGAATATATGATTGAAACATTATAATTACAAGCAACAATTAAACTACTTTATACTAAAACTAAACAAGCGAGATAACCCGGTGTGGTTATTCACCTATGCAGATGTGTGAATCTAAATAAAAGATAGCTAATTAACTTAAAAAATCTTCAATCCTACCTCAAAAGTGAGGAACGAATCATAGTATCTTAGAAACTATCATTCCTCACAACTTCCCTGGCAATATTGAAAGTAAGCTTAACTGAAATAAAATGATTCTCTACTCTATTTGATAATAACTTTGACAATCTAAACCTGGAGTTTACTGAGCAGAGGTAAATCCAGTTTTGTTGTAGCTTGTCCCCTCAGAGTGATCTCTTCATTCTTGCATGTTCACGTGAATCCAGAAAGAGTAGGAGTATATCAGCATCAGCAAGAGAAGGCACTAGGATGGTAGTCACTTTGAAGTAAAAATGGCATGAAGCACAAGTAGGAGAGGGATGGCGCAAGAGAACAGAGCTTGGCCTATACGATTCCTAGCAGGGTCATTGCAGTAATGATGAAATAAAATGATAAACAAACGGTACTCAAACAATGAATAATAGTAGCTTCAGAGAAATACAACGAAGTACAAGTAGGAGAGGGATGGCACAAGAGAACAGAGCTTGGCCTATACGATTCCTAGCAGGATCGTTGTCGGTGTACAGTGAGGCATAACTAAATATTCAGAATTATAATCCATGCTAAAGATAAAATGATTCATAAAATAAATCTAGGATTGAGTATTGAAGACTGAAGCTCAAGAATGAAGACTCCAGACCAAAGAACCAAGACCATTTACTTGTAAACAAGCTACATATTTATAGCATTTGCAATGACTAGAAGGCAAGTTCAAAGTGAACTCTTCCACCATTAAACAAATATAAATCAGTGTTCAGGTGGCTAAAACATAAATACAAGCTTTAGTGGTTGAGAAATGCGGGTAAAAATTGAATTTTCACGCTTGATGCGATCGTTGGAGCATTCTGGAAAGTGCGTACATGACCGCCACCCTGCGCAGGGCGACGGTTACAGGACTGCCACCCTAGCCTGGGTGACGGTTACAGGACCGCCACCCTGGCTGGGTGATGGTTACAGGACCGCCGCCCTCGTAGGGAGGCGGTCCTGTAACTAACAACAAAAAAAAAGGAAAAAGAGAGAAAAGGCTACAAAAAAACATGTAGAGGCTAGACAAGGACTTTTGGGATGCAAATGTATACTCAATGAGCTTTCTGGATTCCGAACACCTTGCGAAGAGATCTTAATCATCATTGGGGTTTCCATAACCAATTTCTGACTGTATAGTACATACAATTTTGGGTACGTACATATTGCCCCCTCGGAGAATATTTTTAGCCACGAAGAGGTGTAAAATGTTGGGTCCGAGTATGGAAGTCCCGAAATGGGGAGTTAGAGGCTATACCTGACATGCCCATGTGGTGAAATGCCACCATCCAGATTCCCGCTATCTGCAAAATGAAAAAGGGACTCAAGTGTAGATGGATAAAATAAATTGAAAATAAATACTAAATTGATATGAAATGAGGACTTACCATTTACGTGAGGAGAATAACTTACCTATGTCGGCACTCTAACTATGGGAAAGAACATTCAAAACAAGGTTAGAATTTCATAAATATACAAAAAAAGTTCATTTTTCTATTCATTTGTGCATATCGATTTGGTAATTTTTGAGCTTTGGGTGCACGGTGATCACTCTTTTCATTTTTGAGTATGATTGAATTGGAATGAGCTTGGGAATGGTATTTTATGTTAGGCTTAGCTTTTTGCTGTTTTTGAATACTTTTGAGAAGAACTCCTAAGAAATTTGTAACTAGAGTAGTCATAATGGGCCTCAAAAGGGCGGATAGGCAGAGTTCCTTTATTTCTTAGTCTCCATTTTGTGAGGCATGTATGCTATTTTGGTAATTTTTGCTTGTTGCAAGTGTTTTGACTGCACCTAGTGTGCAATGACATCGTAAAAAGCTATGACACACCGTGATATGTACATATATCTCTTTTTGGCTCGGTTATTCGTTGTATAGGGTTGGCTCGACTTGATTCATGTGTGTACTCTTATATGTTTTAGAATTCCCGATTTTCATATTCTTTTCAAAATGTATGCAACGGATGACAAGTGATAACAAATGTTAAACAAAATGTTTTTACTTTATTTGTTTTTGCAATGCTGATATATGATGACGAACATGTTGTAGTATTGAACTTTTAGCCTCTTTGGGCAATGTCTGTGATTTCTTATTATGTTGGCAAAACGTGGTGAATGTATAGTGATAAAGAGATGAACTTACCCCAATCCAAAATCCATGCAACTAGTAAGACACGAGGGCTCAACACCAAGAATTGGGAAGGGCACAAGTTGTATGAGTTTGATTTGAGTGGAATGATGAAAGACAGACAAAACAAGAACAAGAACCAAATTTGGACCTACACACCCACCCTACTCAGAACTACTACCAAGCTTAGAAGGCCACTTACTTTTCAGTTTATCTAGGTCACTTATATTCATAAATGGCAACCTGGTTGACAAAATCTGGTTTTGAGGATTTGATCTCTTTGGAATTTGGATGTTTGGATATTTTCCTTCTCTTAACAGAATTTGACTTGTGTTTTTAGCATACCAAGATTTTTTAGTTTGTGTGACTGGACCCCCTACACCTTGCCTCATGCCACTAGTAATAAGCATGGGTTTGTCACCAAAGGCAAGATACAAGCGAGTAAGGGCACTTCTTTCCTTTACCAACCTCACATCACCAGTAAGAGATGTGGGCTTATCTCCAAAGGTTGATGGGGCAAAGAAGTGTGTAAAATAAAAATATTTTGTTTGCTTGGTGCTTTTGATTTCATTTGATTTTGAAATTTCTGATCTATGACTTTGGGATATCCTTTCATTCCAAGAGATTTTAAGAGGGATAGATGTGACACCAAGAAGCTTCTAGAAAGACCGTAGGCAAGGACAACTTCACCTAGTAGAAAGAAAGAGTGAAGCCAAGTATGCAGGTCTTGGTATGGTTTCCGTCAATGTTTGTCTGTCAAACTTGATGAGAAGATTTGAAAGTACTTGATGTTTGAAGAGATGTGATTCGAATAATTTTTCCAATATCTTCAGAAATTTGTAACAGATTACTTAAGAGTAAGTTCCTAGACTACAATATTTATGAAACGAGTGAACAAAATGAACCTATCTAAATGAATATGTAATGCAACTGTAACCATGTACATATGAAAATGTAGGTGGAACTATATGTCATGATGTCTAAGGTGAAGAAAGTTGACGAGTATCGAATTCTTCACCCCTAGAAGTACACAGCGGAGAACCATTATCCTCAAATTTTTCATTCTCTTGACGAGGGCCTACCATTCTAGGTTTGAACTTACAATCCTTTCCCAGAGGTGTATATGTCCCATTATTAAAAACATTTTTCTGAAAGAGGTGTTCGCATGCCTCTTTGTCATGTTTTTGAGAGATGGCATGTGGGTGAGCATGACTATGTTGCTCGATCTTCTCTCTCATATCGAGCATTGTGTTAATGATGAGGTCTTGCCCCATGGATAGGGAAAACATAGCTTCAAACACGTATGGGTCGAAACTAGGCTTTAGAATAGGGCAGTGCCTAGAGATGGTTTTGATAGGCATCATTTCAATTTTAAATTGCCTTTCTTCATTTGTTAATTCTATCATGTTTATATCTAGATTTAGGTCATCGGAGGGAAGAGATGTTATACTGAGAAGACTACCCATTCCCTGAGGTTCGAATGGGAGAAAGATCAGCTTGTCATTCTCCAAGAATTTCATAATTCCTGCTGTGGTTTTAGTGGAGACTGGTTCCCCAGAAATTGACTTATATTTATTTGTCTTTGCCACCTCGTATATTTTTTGGTCAACAAATTCAACCTTTGGAATGTTTGGGGTGACTGGGACTAACTCTTTTGTTGGAGGTGTTGCATTAATTTCACACTCAACCTCTAGCTCGACTAATCCCAAGATTTTTGTATTACCATTTGAACCTAGGTTAGAAGCAATCTGAGAGTTGTTAGGAGTTGAGGTGTCTTGATTATTATTTATTATTAAGATACCTTTGTTTTTCCTGTTTGGATCTAACGTATTATTGTTAGAATGATTTGGGAGAGCATCATTGAAGATCTTGAGAGGTGCATTTTGAGTGGAAACTGATCCCATACCAAGTGGCAGTGTAGGATTTTCCAGAAACATATCTACAAAGAGTTGTTTTTGCTCTTCTGGTAGATGTTGTAAGAATTTTTTGCAGTCATGGCAAGTCCTAGTATCATGACCCCTGATTTTGTGGAAACCAAAATATAGATTGGGATTATAGTTCCGTGGTCGTCAGTTTGAATCTTGTTGTGGCCCAAAGTTCTGATTGGGTTGTTGGTTGTTATAGTTGAAATTTCGAGGTTGTGGCCTTTGGCTTTGGTTTTGATATCCATTTGGGCCCTGAGAAAGGCCTTGTGACTAGATTTGTTATTGTGGAGGATGATTAGAATCCACCGTATTGATCACTGGAGTGAAGTTATTATTGCGTTGATTGTTAGCAGGTGCCGGGGTGTTCACAACATTTGGTCCTTTGACTTGATCAGTGACTCCATCTGTTGTAACCCCACGGTTTTCATTAAGGATCTTGGGTCCTTGATCAGTATTCCCAGCATTAGGATAGGTCATAGTGTTTTGATTGGGAGTGATTAATTTCCCATTTGTTCCATATGTCTTACGACCACTATCTATCGCTGCTTGATCTATTCAAAGAGCGCTCTCCAGTACTTCACCATAAGTTCTTAATGGGAACTTATGGAATTCTTCCTTCACCTCTCTGCTAAGAGAATGAAGGAATAAATCACATAGTTCCATTTGATCCATGTTTGGAGCACTTGCCGAAGAATAAAGAACTGTACGCCACCTTTGGATGAAATGGGCGACGAATTCATTGTGTTCTTGCTTGATGTGTAAGAATTCCGTGATTCATATCCTTAATAGTTTGTTCATGTCAAAGGCCTTGATGGAATCTGACACGAGTTGTTTGAACGAATGTATGGAAGCCTCAGGTATTCTATAATACCAATCGAGAGTGATACCTTCCAAGGTTTTGGGAAATATCTTAGCAACAACCCCATCCCATGGGAGTAGTTCTCGAATGGTTGTAGCGTAAGCTTTGATATGTGCATTTGGATATCCCTCACCTTTGTATTTGGGTAAGTCAATAAGAGGTCTTGGAAGCATGACACTTTGTATGGTGAAATCTAAGGGTTCTTTCAAGTATTCTGAATATGTCCCTATCACATAGGTTTCGACCATTGATGGTGCCTGCTGAGGGAGCGAAGGCGGAATGGGTTGTTGATATGGCATAGCATACACATTGGTAGGGGCATAAGGAAGCCCATGTGTTTGAGAAAACATGCCAGGAGAGGAAAACATATCCCCTTGTGGTGATTTGGAGTACATGTTTAAGTATGACGGGGTATTGTCCAAGAATGGATTGTTTTGTACTAGACCGGGAGGAACAATGTTAGAGATGGTGGGTCTAGTTGGCATTTGTTGTGAACACTGAGGAGTCATGCCTAACGTGCCTACTCCTGTGAGGAGATCTACTTGGATAGGATGGTGTGGAGGATTGGAACTTCCTGCTTGCATGAATTGCAAATTTTGACTTGCTTGGGCAAGTTCTAACCCTCTAACCTTTTCTATTAGAGTTGAAATGACTTCATTTGGTGAAGTCATGATATTCTACCTTGGTGGCGTTTGTTGTATATCATGGTGTTGTATAGGTCTATGATACCCCGCTATGAACTGATCACTATCTTGCCAAGTTTCTCTGAGGGTATTTCCTATATGCAGTGGCATAGAGGTATTTTCTTGAAAAGAAACCTTGGGTTGTGTTCATAAACTTCCTATGGGTGGGTACATACTCTGAGAGCATTTTTCATTCCTGGCATAATATACCGAACGTTCATCATCTAAAACCTGGTATGGGTCTGATTGCCTACTAATTTGTGGTATAAGTAGTACCTGAGGAGATGAACCAGATTTTCCGGTGAACATCATATTGTTCGAGCCTGAAGGCTCTGTTTGTTGCGTTTGAGCGAGTTGTTCCAACTCCTCCATTTGAAATGATGAGTTATATCTGATTCTTGGAGTTTGTGCTGACAACTGGTTAGTTGAGTAGTTGTCACCCCATACCGAGAGTGAGGGTGATGATTGTCTATTCTGTTGGGCGTAGTATGCCTCAAGACCCAAGAGGGGTCTGCCATATGCATCGAATCCTGACATATTCGGGGGGTATATGAATACTCGCAGAATAATGGGAAGGAGCGAAAGTGATGGTTAAAACTGATGAGGTAGTACAAATCTGACTCCAAATCAGAAGGTTGAAAGTTCATGTGGGGTTCACCAATTTTGTACGATGGAAAAGTGACATGCGAGGATGATAATTGACAAGTGACCTTCCCTGTACCCGACCTCTCAAGGTCATGCCAAGATAGCCGGTGGTTTGTAATGCGGATGACTTAGATGAAGCCACAGCCGAGATTATGGCCAATTTTCTACGATAGAAAAGCTACAAGCGAGGATGAGAATCGGCAAGCAACTTTCCTATGGCTAACCATGGGAGGATCAATGACTAAGATCTGGTAGTGTGATCTCCTGGTAGCTGAAATGACACAGGGGAGATTTAGAGGCTATGAGCAGGTAGCGTAAATTCCTTAGTGGTTTATCCTCCTAACTAGAATTTCAGTGTTAATCTAGTTATGAAGTCTCTGAATTAACTTAAACTAAAATAACAATTTATACTACTGCTGAAAGGGAAACTAATCTAAATAGAATATATGATTGAAACATTATAATTACAAGCAACGATTAAACTACTTTATACTAAAACTAAACAAGCGAGATAACCCGGTGTGGTTATTCACCTATGCAGATGTGTGAATCTAAATAAAAGACAACTAATTAACTTAAAAAACCCTCAATCCTACCTCAGAAGTGAGGAACGAATCATAGTTTCTTAGAAACTATCATTCCTCATAGCTTCCCTGGCAATATTGAAAGTAAGCTTAACTGAAATAAAATGATTCGCTACTCTATTTGATAATAACTTTGACAATTTAAACCTGGAGTTTACTGAGCAGAGGCAAATCCAGTTTTGTTGTAGCTTGTCCCCTCAGAGTGATCTCTTCGTTCTTGCATGTTCACGTGAATCCAGAAAGAGTAGGAGTATATCAGCATCAGCAAGATAAGGCACTGGGATGGTAGTCACTTTGAAGTAAAAATGGCATGAAGCACAAGTAGGAGAGGGATGGCGCAAGAGAACAGAGCTTGGCCTATACGATTCCTAGCAGGGTCGTTGCAGCAATGATGAAATAAAATGATAAACAACAGGTACGCAAACAATGAATCATAGTAGCTTCAGAGAAATACAACAAAGTACAAGTAGGAGAGGGATTGCACAAGAGAACAGAGCTTGGCCTATACGATTCCTAGCAGGATCGTTGTCAGTGTACAGTGAGGCATAACTAAATATTCAGAAATTTAATCCCTACTAAAGATAAAATGATTCATAAAATAAATCTAGGACTGAGTATTGAAGACTGAAGCTCAAGAATGAAGACTCCAGACCAAAGAACCAAGACCATTTACTTGTAAACAAGCTACATATTTATAGCATTTGCAATGACTAGAAGACAAGTTCAAATTGAACTCTCCCACCATTAAACAAAGATAAATCAGTGTTCAGGCGGCTAAAACATAAATACAAGCTTTAGTGGTTGATAAATGCGGGTGAAAATTGAATTTTCATGCTTGACATGATCGTCGGAGCATTCTGGAAAGTGCGTACAGGACTACTGCCCTGTGCAGGGCGATGGTTATAGGACTGCCGCCCTGGCCTGGGTGATGGTTACAGGACCACCACCCTGGCTGGGTGACGGTTACAGGACCGCCGACCTGGCAGGGAGGCGGTCCTGTAACTAACAACAAAAAAATAAGGAAAAAGAGAGAAAAGGCTAGGACAAAACATGTAGAGGCTAGACAAGGACTTTTGGGATGCAAATGTATACTCAACGAGCTTTCTGGATTCCGAACACCTTGCAAAGAGATCTTAATCATCATTGGGGTTTCTGTAACCAATTTCCGACTGTACAATACATACAATTTTGGGTACGTATAGTGTCCCAATGGTTAGGAGTTAAAATTATATGGGAGTGGTCAGTGGTTCAACCCCCTTAAGACTCATAACTACCATTTGTTTTGGACGATTCATCACTGATGGGATTTTATCCCACATTGCCTGTTGATAAAACATTTCAAGGCTTAAAATATCCTTTGGTGTGGGTAGAGTTACATGGCTTAGGCCATGCATGTGCTTGTTTTGTTATATTGGCCAACATCTCACCACTTATCTCACTACTTGAATGATTTCTTGTTCTCATAAATTGGCTGGTTAGATTCTTTGAGTAATTTGTGTTTGCTATAAATAACCCTTAGAGACACAAAAAATTGTGATATGGCTTGGTGATATGGAATTGTGACTCACTAGCTTGACAAGATGGTAATGTGACTTACTCATATGATGATGAGTTCTATTAGCTTGTTCCTCAACTCGACCGAAAATTCGGTCTTCAACTTTCCTAGTTGATAAGGAGTTTTGAAAACACTTGGGACTTATTCCCACATGCATCATAATGTAAACTGACATGAGTTTGATAAGTAGAATCACATATAATGTAATGTGAAGAAAGGTGACAGGGTCCCCCTCCTGAAAAAGAGTAGACACCACCAGTTGTTATGCTCCCATCTGGCATAATATGAGGGACCCACCTTGACTGTAAAAGACTAGAGGCTAAAAACATATTGTTTCTTGGAAAAAATATGATTCTTGTCACACCCAAATTATGCCACTTAGAACATTCTCATTTTTCCAAATCTACCTTGTGCATCTTGTGCTGAATTTTTTCCAATTGAATCTAAACTTCTGGGGAAATATCTCCTACATACGGTGTCTATTTTCCTCCTTTCAAAATACATTAGAAATATCTCGATGAGATATTATGTAATAATTTTTTTTAGGAAGTTTAGGGAATATTAGAACCTTTATTTTCCTCCATATAAAACCTCCCCACTGATAAAGATTTGTACCACTAATTTTTTCTACTATCAGAAAATCTCTAAATGTATAAATTCTTCATTTCTAGCTTCCACATCTCCTCTATAAAGTAGAATATATTCCTCACACTTATTAAGTTCTCAAGAGAAAAACATCATCAAAAGGAAAATTTAAAATTATCACCTCCTTTCTTTGTATAAGGATTTTTCTCTCTTTATGAGGTTATCTCTCCCAACATGGCTATTTATTCATTCATGGACATATTTGTTCCAATGGGGATATTTTTATGGTTATGGAGTGTTCTCTCATAATAGGGGATGTCTCTTTATTTATTGTGTTGTATCTCTAATAGGGGTTGTGTCTTATAATATACCGATAAGTATTTTGGTACTCGATTTTCATAGACTCAATTTCCTAAATTAGAACCTCCAACTAGGTGACAGATAAGTTTCACAAACTCCCTCCTATCTCTTCCATCTGACCCTCTACATTCATGATGTCTTGGTATCTTTTATGGAAATTTTTTCTTATCGATTGCACTACTAGAGGCTAGAAGGATTCTTATATTCTCCTTGATTAGTAACAAAGGAAAAACAATACATGCTAATAAAATTAGCTTCTTTATGATTGTATGTTAGCATCCTTGTCTTAACACAAAACTATATTAGTACAATTGAAATTTCGATGCGATCTTATTGTCAATTACAAATAGACATGGATTTTAAATACTCTTCCATTACAAACATTTCCCAGTATAGGGTCTTACATATTTAATTTTAAATCATTTCACATGTATTACAAATGCATTTCAACTGAAACAAAAAAATAAAAGGAACATTAAAAAAATAACAATGATTCTATACCTTAAACATTTATATGGATAATCTCTTTACCAATTCTATCACTAATACAAGCAAGGTAAGAAAACATGCTAATTTAAATATATGAAAAGGTGAATAAAAACACATCTTGTAAGCAGTTGCTCATATAGTCTCTTCCCAATAGAATATCTCCGTTGATTTTTACCTCCACATATAACTCCAACAATTAGTTAGTTTCCTTCATAATAAATGTGAATTTGACATGTGAAATTTAAACATGCCAAATAAATTTCAGCTATGTAAATTTGTTATCCATAAAAGGAAAGCAATGTATTACCAACCTATTGTTTTAGATGATCCTCTACGAGTTTTCATTGGAAAGACTAGTTTTCTGCATGGGATTGGCTTGTTGATATTTGTTACAGTTTCTTCTTACAAAGCTTAGGGTGGATTTTCCAACATTTATCAATCCAGTATCTAGTCATCCAACAATAACTATAGTAGTTTTTGCTATTCCATGTATCTTGTTTAGGAGAGTTGTCTTTATTAATCCTTTTTATAAGAATTTTCTCTTTCAATACATGGCCACACAATGGCTGGTTAATAAAAAAAGTTCATGGAAATGATTACCATAATTTTAGTGTTACTTGACCATCCTTCACATAATCGAAGTTCTTGTTGGAGCATTTACCTTGCCCAAAAATTTTAGAACGTTTACATGTGCAAGATTGCCAAGTGAAAACTATTTCCTCTCATTTTTTTCATTCACTCACATAATTAATTTATGAGGCATTCCAATTATTCAAGGAAAAATTATCCTCATCAGTAGGATTATAAAAAAATTATACTTTTTTACCTCGAGTATGCTAATTTTGGAGTTCTAGTGGTTTAGGATTTTCTCTTCAAGTGTGTCTAGCTTTAGTTGTTTTGGAGCTTTCCCCAATTTATTTCTTACCAATGTCATATCTCAAACCTATATAGTGAAGTATTTCCTCTGCATGTATGATATAAGTAATACCTTTGTCATGTATTCTAATTCCATTTCCATCAAAACCAATACTATTTAGTAATTTGGCTCTAATAACTTTAGTATGATTCTCAAATTTAACAAAATCAACATTTGATTCATGATGACAAGAAAGTAAACATAGTTATTTAATTATAGTTCATACATATGTGATAGAGGGATGTGTTTGTCTGATATAATTTTCTGTCTCCTCCACTTTCTAACATGTTTGATATTTATCCACGATATTTTATTTAATTGCAACTTAGTTTACAATGATTCTATGACACCTAAGAATAAATTTCCTTTATTTTTCAATATCTCTTGGAGCTAAAATTTTTCATTCTCCAAGGAATGCCATCTTCTTCTCTGTTCGTAATTATCTTCCTAAATTTAGCAGTTAATGGTTTCTATCTCCTCATGTTTAGGATCATTGCCCATGGTTAATATGTTGCAAATTGTATCCTAATGAAATCTAAACCAAAGCAATAATATCAAGCAGAAATCGGTTAGAAATGGTTCAAAAATCCCGCTTTAATACCAAACTTGATCCAAAAATGGCAAAATGTATACTAGCTCAGTTTCCCCTTTTTGTGGATAATTATTAAATATTCTAAAGTTACTGTACTATGTTAAACTTGGCATGTAAAAACTATGAAAATGAAGTCTAATCCTAAAATTCAAATGATATGCCCAATTCCACATTCATTCTCTTCATTTCTCAATTTCCTATAAAACACACAATTATATTAAAATTATCTTATACACTTAAAAATTAGATAAAACATAATAAAACAGTAATAAGCGAAGGAAAATCAAAGACAAAAAACTCCAAATTTCTTAATGCAGTTCATTTGTGAGGGGCTACGTCTCCAAGTTCACAAAATGACAAACCGATCCTATTAACGACGCAAAAAAAAAAATACAATTTTTTTACATCAATCTAGAATATGAGAAAAATGACCTGCACTAGTCTTTAACCATCTCTAGAAAGTATCGACAACCATCTCTCATCTTTACAGTGGCATCTTACTACACAAAAAACAACATCCACATGTATTTTCTCTCTCTAAAAGACATATTCTCTCTCCTAAAAGGCCAATAATGTCTCTCATATGTTTTTGACAACATCAGTCATGCACAAAACTAACATAACAAGGTTATCTCGACATTGAAATTTCCTAACTCTCAAAAAGTGGTCTGGGACTATGCACAATCATGCTAAAAGTATACTTCAAATACAATTATCTACCTATATAGCGTTTATAAGACATATGGTGAAACGATGGGTCGCATGTACTTTTGGCTAAAGGATTCAAAGTTTGAATCCCACTCCTTTTGCATGTATTTTGGTTCAGTTTATCTCTGAAAACAAACTTTAGCAATAAAACTCCCCACTTATCCGTCTGAGTAGCTCGGTGGCCCCAATTGTTCAGAGTTAATATTAGGTGGGAGGAGTCGTTGATTCGACCCCCAACCCAACACGTAAATTCCTTTTGCTCAACCCAGTCATCACGAATGGGAATTTATCCCATATCATATGATGGTAAACATTTCGATGTTTTAAATAGCCTTTACTGTGGGGAACGTTATGTGGCTACGACCACACATGCACTTGTTTTGTTATCTTGGTGGCCAACAAAACAATGCTTATCTTGATGCTTGACTTGTTGGTTGTTCCCCGCGAGTTGTTTTCTTTGATGCTTAAGTTGGTTGAGTTAGCTATGACTCGCTCATTGGACTCGTTGGTAGTTTTTGATATGAATCGGTGAGCTGACACTATGACTCTCTCACTTGACGAGATGACAATGTGACTCGGTAATGTGATGAGGAGCTCCATTAGCTCACCCCTTAGCTTGACCCCCAGATTATTCTTCATCTCGTTGAATTGGTTGCGAGATTTTAAAAAACTTGGAGACTTAGTCCCACATTCACAAGAATGTGAACTCAGGTGAAGTTCATAACAAAAATCACAGACAATGTAAAGTGAAGAAATGTCTAGGCATTTCTTATGGACGGTTTGAATAGCAATTAACTTACTATATGTTATCCTCCTTCACCGTCAAAGACTGGAGGCTGGAAACTTTTTTCGTCCTCTGAAAAACTCTGATGCTTTTCCCACCCACATTCTTCCCACTTGGCACATTCTCATTTTGCCACATTAACATTGTGCAACATGTGCTAGTCTTTTTCTAGTTTAACCTGAACTTTAGAAAAACGATATTTCCTGCATATAATGTTTATTTTCCTCCTTTTAAAAAAGAGCCTAAAATCTCTCGACGATATCTTATGTAAAGAAACCAGTTTTGGGATGTTAAGGGAACATTCAAACTGCAAATAACCTCTAGATTACTCTAGATACAAAATTTATCATGCAAACAATTTTTGCACAATAGGAAATTATGTTAACATGTAATTTTTGATACACGACTAATCAATTTCTACAGTGGCTCAAGGTACACTCTTATTGACAAATTTTCGTTAAAGATTAAGTTTTAACCGAATTTTGATATTTCACCAACACCCCTCGACCTTGTTTTCTCTTGAAAATTTCTCATTAATTTGTGGGGCATTTTCCACATATAAACCTTGCCATTCTCTCTTGTATTTTTTCCCCTTTCTTGATTTCGCTCTCCTCACTACTCTTTGAACTTAATTCAGTCAATGTCAATTTTCATGAGTTTTTCATTTGCTTTGTATCTACAAATCTGGTCACATCTTTACAGAAATGGGAAATTTAATTTTGTGCGCCCTTGTGACCAAAGTTTTATTTTTGATAAATTTTATATTTTCTTTGTTATCATTATCCCCTATTGTGTGTCATCTTGTTTATGATCCTAATTCAAATTTAAGAAGTCTATAAATAAAAATGTGGACTAGTTCATTTAAGACACACATAGAAATACACCCAAATTGAAGTTGTATGGAAAGAATGTATTATTTTTGTAGCATCATTGTATTAAAAGTAAGGTTTCAAGCATATATATTTCATGTAATTGTTTCTTGCATTTGAAAAGAAAAGGATTCGGAAAATTGTGCTAACCTGGTTTTTTCATAGGCCCTGAAACACATTTCTTTCCTTTCCACATGTTGCACATCTACAAGTCAATTTAGGGTTATAGAGAAGGAGATTGAGTTCTTGATGATTCGTGATAAGACCAAATAGAATTAGGTATGATTTTTCTATAAGAGGGCAAGAAAAATGAATTCACATAATCATATTCACCTCAACATAAATAGAACTATTTTTCATGGATTTGATATCTCCATAGAACACTTAAGTTCTCCATAAAATTAGTCGCCTCAATTTTATGGTCTAATTGTATTGGGAGTTGTTACTCTGAAGTTTTAAACTTGTATCTATATACTTTCATTAACAACTACAAATATAATAACGTATAAACAAACATTATATTATAAACTCTAATTGTTCTAAACACTTTAGTGTTTTTCAGATATTTAATAGTTTAAATAATCTCTGTAAAACAATGACTAAGATATATATTTATCAAATATAATTGGCGAAGCTAGTTTATTGAATTCGTTAAGATCATTTTAATTTTAACACATTTTTAATAGTCTAAATAATTCCCTTCAACAATTAGAGATGTATTTGTCATATAATTGTCGGAACTAGTTTAGTGGGTTTTCTATCTCAAGTTTATTATGGTTTTATTGTTTTTGGGATTTGTTACTCTCTCCTTTTGAAGTCGTTTCTCCCATAGTGTCATTGACAACAACTTCCAAAATCACATATAATCAAAACACTATATTTTCTACCTTCATGTGTGTTTGGATGTCTATTTACCAGCACACATAGTTTGTCTTATGGGCCGTGAGGGTGTTTCAAAGTCAATTGCTAAACTTGTCCAAGAGGTAAAATCAGTCAATTTTTCGATTGATGTTTCGATAAGGATGTCAGAACCAGGCTTAGATTTTGCAAGGTGTTTAGGACATTTTTAATCATTTTAGATGTCAAAATACAGCCACTTTTAAAATATGACCGTCATGATTGACATACAGAAATATAAATTTAAACGTCAAAATGACATGTATATTACAAATTTAACCGTCAGTAAGTATATATGTATGTATGTATATATATATGTATATACATATATATATATATATATATATATATAATATATATGTATATATATATGTATATACATATATATATACATACATACATATATACATACATACATATACATATATATATATATATATATATACACATACATACATACATACATACAATACATACATACACATATATATATATGTATGCATGTATGTATGTATACATTATATGTATGTATGTATGTATGTATGTATGTATGTATGTATATATACATACATACATACATACATACATACATACATACATACATACATACATAAAATATTAATTCTTTTTGAGATTCATGAAAAATACAATATAAATAAAAATAGAAATTTTCAGATATGAAGAAAATAAAAAATAATAAAATCTTAATATCTTATTTCTATTTCATAATCATTAATAAGATATTAAGATTTTATTATTTTTATTTTCTTCATATCTGAAAATTTCTATTTTTATTTATATTGTATTTTTTCATGAATCTCAAAAAGAATTAATATTTAATTTATTAACTTTCTTAATATATATATATTAAGAAAGTTAATAAATTAAATATTAATTCTTTTTGAGATTCATGAAAAATACAATATAAATAAAAATAGAAATTTTCAGATATGAAGAAAATAAAAATAATAAAATCTTAATATCTTATTAATGATTATGAAATAGAAACATCTATTAATTTTGACTTTCAATTAGTTTTGTTTGATTTCTTTTTTTTAGTTTTATTTGATTTTTTGTTTAGCTTTTTCTATTAATTTTTTGATTTGTAATTGTTATTTGTTTGATTTTTTTACAAATAAAGATTGGAAACTGCAATTATTGCAATAAATGTGAAATTTGAGAACATGGATGTAAGAAGATATCACTCATTTTATAATTATTTATTTCAATTTAATTTTAGAAAGTCATATAAATTTATTGTTTGAATCTTGTGGATGTAAAATTTTACTCAATTTTTTGTATTTTATAATAGTTGCTATAAAAAATAAATTTGAAGTGATTTTGAACGTCAACTGACATCCATATACTTTTTTAGACCGTCAAAGAAAATTATTGTGACATGTAACATTGAACGCCAAAATCCAGCACTCGTCGGAACAAACATCCAAAATATAGTTTTTCTCGCGTGTACACGTCGGATGGATCCACTCATCCAAAGAGAAAAATGTAGCTGAAAGGAAGGAGGGTCTTGAAGGGAATCACTCCAATAAATTCCATAAATTACATTTCAGCTGTTGTCCACATATTTCAGGGGTTGTCTCTTCGAATACAGCAAGAGACATTGATTTACCTTACCCATATAGATATGGTTTTGTGGGCAGAATTTGAGGTCGTAAAATTATTTGAAATGCTTCCTAAATATCACTGTCTCGGTCACAGCCACTACTTTTTTGGGCAGTGTTGAATGTTGAGAGTTTAACTTTAAATGTGTAAGCTTTATGTCATTCTTGCCCACTGCCAACCCATCTACCAGCTATTTTATAATGCGTAAAAAACTTTCTGATTTCTCTGACAGGAATTCTTGTTGCTTTCTCGGGACCGAATCTCAGAGAAATACAAGAGTTGCAGATGCGCCACCAACATCACAGAAACCCTCCACTATTAATCACCTACGCATAAACATGCAATTAAATCTAATCATTAAACTTTGGATTAAAATAAGATCAAACTGCAAAACTGTTTTTAGTGTAATAATTATTGAAGGGGTTTAAGAATAACATATGATTTCATGCAAATTTCTAGATAGTTTCACAGACAAACAAACAATATTCACAAACAAACAAACAATTTTAAGATTTTATGTTCAAATAGAAACCCAGAAAATTAATAGGAATCAGAGGAACTAATCACAACAATCAAGATACTTTTCTGTGAGGTTGTTAATGCACACCTTAGGGACCATTGAGTAGTGGTTACGACGATTATAACACAGATTTTGATTTGAAACTATCTTTCTCTAGTATAGTTTTGATAACCTTTTTCATAAAGATGAAAATTTGTGCAAATCTAATGGAAAGTTATATCCTTCCTCCAAGCATTACCTTCTTATCTAGCTCTACAAAATGAACAATGAAAGATGTTTTTGGAGGATACATTACATCAAAGAAGAGCACAACTTCTTAGAGATTTGTCAACGCCCTCAATAATATATTATATCAAAAACATGATAGAAAGGATGATACAATTTTTCAATATAGTGTTGTATTGTGTCTATTTTTAATGAATTTTGGTTCAAGGACGGATGTTTGATCAAGAAATAAATACTTCAGAACTTACTATTTTTCTAAATGATTCAATAAGTTTTTTTAGCACAAGTAATGATATTATCTCCACCTTCTATTAATTGTTTGTGTATGCTTGAGATACTCTTAGGGTGTGTATTTAAAGAATTTAATTAGGATTAAGACATATCTGTATGCATGTTGACAAACAATGGGTTTGAAAACTGAACAATAAGCATCCAAATACCCTTGGGGACCAAAATGAATGTGAGAAGGCTGCATGCAACAAAAAATCTTACACTCGTGGTTCTAGGACCGCGGGACAATAAGTAGATAATTTTTGGCTCCTGGACAATTTTAATGGACAATTTTTGGGCCCCGTGATCATAAATGAATGGTTATGTGGCCCAATGACAATATGCAAATGTGGTTTTGTGGACCTATAATTATGATTTTATGTTATAAGGGAAAACAATGAAACATAAATTGAAATAGGGGGAATTGAGAAAGAAGGGATGCGAGAGAACTATGAAACAAGATAAAATGTACCAAAAAGATATTAATAGGCATCATTAATTGACAAACATAGAAGTACATTGAAATAATGCAATGTTATGACTAATGAACGCATCATACAAAAATTAGGCAAATATATAATTCCACACTTTGATGTGTTTTGTGTGTACATACATATCAATGTTAAAGAAATAAAATGGATAGACAAATCTACTCTTGTGAAGCACCTCAATGTACTTGCAATAAAGACAAATAACATGTGCATGTGGATAATTTGAAAATAGATCAAAAATATGCTGACATCTAGAAATGGTAAATTAAAAATAATATCGATTGTTTTGGTTTTCCATTTCGTAAAATGACTTATGTGATTCCCCAATATAGTTAAACCTTTATGAATGCCCTTCTGAAGCTTGCACAAAAAAATATTGCAAATTTGATGATTTGTTTGGGAAAGGGTGGGCATGGTTTCTTGAAAACTATGAGGATTTCTTAATAAAATTTGTAGTAGTAGAACCAAAACTAAATATTGTATACATTTCTAGTTTTGTTAAAAACCATGAGTATGCCCCTATAAAAATTAAAGTATAGAAAATTGTTTACATTCTTCATGCATTTATGGATACAATTATCATCAACAAAAATCAAGACTAAATAAATATGATGAAATTTATGAAATTGTGGATGCCTAAATTCTACAAATTTTCCTTGGTACTTAAATTCTATATGGTACTTGTTTTGACAAATTTATGACTTATTTACATATTTTACTCTATTCATTAACTTCATCCTTCTCAATCAGCTATAAAATAGTTAACTCAGAAATTCTTTACTCTATATTTGATTAAAATATATTTAAGGGATCACACTTGACTTTATTTTTTATATTTCTATTCAGTATAAGATGGGTCAAAAAATACTTGAAACATTTGATTTTGAATCCATCCAAGGGCATGAATTTGTTCTAAATCACATCAGAATCTAAACTTTGAGAGTGAACTCTTCCATGTATGTTTGAAGTTGGTTTACTCCACAAGAGGTTATTAATTGAAGTTGAATTATATATAATAAAATCAACTAAGCCTATGTTAAAAAATTATTATAGATGTTCCTAGATAAATTCAAATATCCATATCCACCTAAAGGATTATAGTGATTCTCAATTATTTCAAGTCTAAAGTGTTATTTTATTCATAAATTGTGCTTGTACCAAATTACACCTAAGAAGATTATGTATATACATGTATTCCTTAACCATATGATCTTCCCACATTTACATTGGAGAAAAAAATATATTTTTCTTGATTCCCTCTTCAAAGTATTTGTATCTAAGAAATTATCGTAACATTGTGGAGGTGTGTTGAAGCCACTCCAACCCAAACATTAACCTATTTTCTTCAAAACAAAAAAATTGTTAGAGTAGGTATTTACCTTAGCTCATGTTCACCTAGGTACTTTATTTACCTTTATTGTATTTATCCTCCCCACTTATGTGTGTAGATATTTCTTTTATCTTATTTAGATATTGTGAGATATTATCTAGTTGTTACGTATAGTTCTTTCCTTGATCTATGGTATTGACTAGATCCTCGATGTCTAGTTCTCTCCTAAATCTATGGTCTTGACTATTTCTTTGATAACTAGTTATTTCCTTGATTTATGGCTTGATCTATGACCTTGACTGGTCCTTAGATTGTTATTCCTTGCCTATTTAAGCAAGACCCATTCTCAATGTATTACATTGAGTTCCATAATAATATATGATATTGCTTCTCATTTGTTTGCAAAGGTTTTATGTAAAGTTATTTTGGCGAATTGCTTTCATCTTATTGATCGTGGTGTTTGATTAGCATCTATGTTCTTGGCTTGGTACGATCTCATTATCGTTCCTTTAAAAAATTACTAGGGGTTTAATATAAGGAAGTGAAAAATATTACAATAACCTCACATTGTATCAAAAATTTGTGACACATGTATTTCACTATAAATATATACATAGTCACCCAAGAGATGTTTAAAAACCTTTTCACGAGAATAAAATGCATGTGAAATCCTTGGAAAAACTTCAAACATGAATTTGTCCCCTTGAAACACATTGTGACTTGAATGATTATACTTCCCTAACTTACAGTAGACATCACAAATGATCCCCAACATTAATGAATCCCTTATGTATATTCTATATATAATTCTTTGCCCCCTCACTAGTTTCCATCACTTATAGATGATGAGAAAAAGATAATTTTATCATTTCCCCATTCTCTTCTCTATCATTACTAGATTCAATTCAAAAAATTTAAAAAATGATTCAAAATTACTGGATTGCTTATTGCTCGTAACATAATGCACATATGAGAGTTTCATTTAAGCCCTTACAATTTGAGACATGCATAATTTCTTATGTTACATGGTACATGGTTAGGGATTAAAATTCATTCCTTATTATTGTATGGTTTCAATTTTACTACTATAAAAACCGTAATTATCTTATAGTAGAACATGTATTGGTCATTTTATCTTTCCTTGTAGATAGCATACACATATATAGGAACAATGATCATACTGATTAATATTTATATTTATATGATTATTCTGAGGGTTCATGGGAAGATCATATACATAATATAGGTAAATATAATCTTATTTTACCTCTTAAATAAAACCCTAGTGCTCTAAAATGAATATATGTGTCTTGTAAACGAATATATGCATTTTTTAATTTGATAGATTAATGGATGAACATAATGTGTTGTACTACATTCATAAAATTGGAAAATATTGGAGGAGTAACTATTGTCATGTTTCTAATGAGACCGCTATAACATGTATTGATGATATTTTTAAATGTAATGATGAGCATGTTTCTCTATAAAATTTATGCCATATAATGATAATGTTAATCTATGTTTATATTCAATCTTATACTCTTAATTATGTTTGTATTTCTTACAATGATGACCATTTTTTATCTACCTAATGATTATTGCACACTTACATTTGAGAATAAACTCGTAGAGGAATCCTTTAACACTAATATAAACTATACTAACAAAATCTTATCTATGACTCATAAAACAAGTCATATGCAAAAATAGATAATTTATTTAAATTTAAAAATAGTTGTATATAAGGCCGAGCAAAAACATGGTGTAGTTTAAGATCAAACCTTTCCTCTAGGATTCTTATCTCAACTTATCTACATGATTTATAAATTATTAGATTTCTTTTTTTAAGGATTAAGAGATCCTTATCTTGGTGAAGCTACTTTTTATTTGAATTCTAAACTTAGGGTTTATTTTGGCCTGGTTGAGTTTCATTGCACCCCTTTAGGGTTTGATATATGAATGATTTCGATAGTTAAATAGTTTATAATTTGAGTTTTGTAGAAACCTGTAGTTTGATCGAACCAATATTATTCTTAATATTGCACTAAGTATTCTACACCTGTAAATTGATGACACACCGTCAATTAAACCTATCTAACTCCCATTTTACGACATTCTAATTATTCATATCCCTCTTATAATTAATTAAGTGGGTTAATATAGACTCGTATTGACTAAACCCTCTTCTAATCCTATTCTTAACTGCTTCTACAAGCTTCATAGGCTATCTATCAGTCACATATGATTAATCTAACTCCTCCCAACTCTCAATGAGTCTCTGATCACTTGGTAATCATGCCTAACCAGCCTAAAAAAAGCTTAACTACTACATCATGTTTATCCTAATCTAATCTAAAAGTTATTTTTGGACTTTTGTCCCACATGGCTTAGAATTCCAAACTCTCCCATATGGAAAACTATAAATACAAGGCTAAGCCTTCCCATTCAACCTTACACATTCAAACTAAGGATATCTTATTAACACTAAGAAAACCTTGCATTGAGATCTCATTTGCATTAGCTTTAAGCTAATTAGCCATTTGATATTAATCTTACCTCCTCCATTGATCTTAAGCTAATATCTCCATTTACATCCATAATAAAATTTTACGTAATATGGAGAGAGCCATATGGCCTTTTAACCATTAATGGTGAGACTCCATTCTTGAAATCTTGGGAGTCATAAACAAATAATCACCCCTTTGATTGCTAATTTTATCTTCTTAGGTTCAATACTTAATTAGTGATCTAAAGAGTAGAGTGTAGCTTTATCATGTTAGTTTATATTTAATCTAAGATTATGCAATGATAGAAGTAGATATTGTTTAGGTCTTATCATGATGGTTTAGTGTAGATTAGGTTCATGCTTTAAGGTAATATCTAATAGCTTCATTTCTATAGCATATCTAATTTATTCATGAACACATTTGGTAAGCCCGATGGGACTTACTCCATAATCCTTTAGAAGTTTTTTCTAGACTTTTCATGTTCATTTCTAACCAGTTTTATGCTTTCTAGGGTTAAAAGGCTTGAATTGTAACAAATTTAACATTTTAAGTGGAATTTATATTCAATTTTATAAATAATCTAATGGGTCCAAGATAGAAATAGGCTCTGATAGTTGAAAAATAACCTATTTGATCCTTTAATTTTTTTTCGTTTTCATGAATTTTGAGGTTTTTTGCAAGGGGTACACGCATGTGTCCTAAATCGGTGCGCATATGTCAAAACACGAGTGCATGCATTGAACTGGACATGCATCTGTCTATCTGCACTTTGAACTGTTAGTCCATTTGTAAAGGGACATGCATCCATCCTATCCCAAGTGTAGGTGTCAAACTATAGGCGTACTTGCTCCTCTGGACATGTAGGTGTCTATCGTAAACATGGTTATCCTTACATTTTACCCTACCCTACAATCCCATTCTATTTGCATGTGTATTTTTAAGTTAGGGCACGTATCCATTCGTTTGGGAACACATACATCAGTTTGGGAATGCATGCATCTTTATTAAAGGTTGAAATTTTTTACGAGCTGCAAGATCAAAATTTCAGGATTTTTCCTAACCTGTTCGTAGGTTTCTGTTATCCATATGTTTCCCCCAAGTAAAATTGGTCAGCCATGACCCCGCACAGGAGAAAATAGAGAAATCAAATTCAAATCCTACAATTAGGAAATAGAGGGACTCTACAATGGAGTGGCAGGGCCTGTGAAAGATCAAACAACCCGGTGTAAGAAGAAATTCAAGAAATGACTTTGTCGAGCAAAAACCATGCTTCAAATCTAGAAAACAGGTTGCAGGAGGGCTCTAAAATGGAATAGTAGGGTCAAGGAAGGAGAAAATAATGTCAAAAGAAGCCAGAGGCTCAAAGAAAATAAATGACGAAGGCCTGAAGATGTTGGGCTCTGAAGTGATTCAGAACAAGCCCCAAAAATTACTAAGTATGGAAGAGACAACGGACACTGCCAAGTGTCCAAACGACAAACCTCCAAAGATTGAATACAAAAGGGGAGACTCAAACAAGTGCTAGGCCCCCACGTGTCCCAGGCCCAAAGAGGGGTAGAGCCAATAGCTAATTATCAAAAAAGTTGAAGGGGCGAGCCTAAAATGACTAAGTATAAAAGGTGTTAGCGGAAGTTTCCATGCGTCAGCTTGATGCATCCCCAAAGGTAAATCCAAAAGCGGAGATCCAAATGAGCACGAACTCACCACGTAGTCCAAGTTGAAAAATAGGATTGCAAGCAGACCCAAAATCGACTAAGTATGGAGAACAAGTGTCAACTCACCACATGTTCTAGGTCCGAAAAGGTAAGAGAGGTCGTTGAAAAGTCAAAGATCCTACGGAGGTTTCGACATGTCAACCCGACACTCCTTCAAAGGAATTTTTTTGAGCAGGTTTCTAAATGAGCGCGGAACCTCCATGCATCTGGTTTCATAAAGGGACAGGGTCAGGGTTGAATATTCAAAGCAGAGACAGGCCAGTGGAGGGTTCCAAGTTTCAGCACAATGCTAATTCAAGAGTAAAATTGGGGGAGGGTTTCCAAATAAGCTACAGGCCTCCGCGTGTCTCTGATCAGAAATATGACCCCACTGAGCAAAATACTTAGCCAAAACATGAAGAAACTGAGCGAGTCACGGAAAAAGCCATGTGTCATCCGAACACAACTTTAAAAGCAAAATACAAAGGCTGCCCTCAGACATGCGCCAGCCCTCCATGTGTCTAGTTTCAAAAAGGGGTTTGTTTTGGTAGCTGGTTTCTTCCATTTTGTACGGACCCAATTCAAATTTTAAATGGGCATATCGTTTGACTCAGCGCTCGAGATCTAATAAATTTGGAACCGTTGGAAAGATCTCGGCCTCCTCTACTCTATGGAGATCTGAAACTTTAATTTTGGAGAGGTTAGGTGGGGATTAAATGAAGAAACATCTTTGGGCCATTAATACAGGATATATTTTCCCCTGACAACCAGATCAGATTTGATCTGATCCTTCGTTCCTCCTCTTTTGAGGCATTGAACAAGTAATTGATGCAGACATGACAGATTTAGGGCAGATTTTGCAGGAGGAATTGATGATAGTGGTTGAGATTTGAACTAGTTTTCCCGATTCTCTCTCCTTCTTCCCTCTGTGCTGAATCTATAAAGGAAGGGTCGGGGCTCATTATAAAAGGTTGGATGTTTCTGTTTTGCGCCCTCCCTTCTTCTTTTGTTCACAGAAGGATTTTTGGAGCTTTTCTAACCTCTCCTTTAGGTTATAATGCAAGTTTTTCTTCTTGGCCACTGCAATATACTATATCAACTCTTGAGCAATAAAATATATGTTTATGGATGATTCTCAACCCTCTCATGTATTTGTTGTTGTGTTTTTTATCTCTTATTTTGGTCTAGTTATCTATGCATGTTGTTTGTAATACATTCCTATGGTTTGTGTTAAACTCTAAAATGAGTGTCTAAAAAATTCCTTTGGTGTATCACCTCATTATCTTAGGCTTATTTTCTTGCATCTCTCTAACCTTGTCTCCTTGGTATATAGAATAGACTTAGAATAGATCCTCTACAAATTTTTTTTGTACACCTGAATAGAGGGATATGAACCGGCCTCAATATGGAGATCTCTCTCAACTCGCAAGGTCCCACACCTTGAGAGATGCTCAATTTTGTGCAATCACATTGAGAGTCTCAACCCACTTGGTTGCAGACATTTAATGGTGTTGTGATTCTGCACTAACAGTTTTGGCACGCTTGGTTGGACAGGTCTGAAGCACCTTACCACTTCATCTTAGCATGTTGGTGTGTTCATGTTGAGATTCCATGAGATTTCCATCCATTTTATTCTTCTATCTCTTTCATTTTCCCCCATTCCATGAAGTTGTGTAATCATGACTTCATCCCCTTCATGGAACTCACACTTACAACAACAATGTAGTTCACCTCCAATGAATTTCCCAACTTCTCCAAATCAGCACTATAAGACGATCTAGGACCATTATGCTTACCCATATGAGCAGGGTCAAAGTTAGTTTGGCCATAGAGCTTATTAAGAACAAGGGAATGCATATAATGGTGACAACTATGTGTAGAATGTTGGTTTACTGGAGAAGAATTAAAAAATGGAGGCTGGCATGGTTCAGTCAAGGGCCATAAATGAAGGCATTCAAGATTGGTTACAGGGCACCTTGTCCATGGGAAGGCCCTTTTCCAAGACATTACAACCCTCAAGAGAAGCTTGAATTTATGGTTAAATGTTTCCTCAGCTTACATAGTGGATTGAAGATACTGAGGCTTATGAGCTAGACATAAGACAACCTTGTTAATGGGTAATTCAATCATCAGCTCCATGTCCTTCATTTTCTCTTTCTCAATCTTTATCATTTCAGCATGATCAAGAGTAAAGCCCTTCACGTGTTGCCCCTTGTGTTGATTTTATTTTCTCCATCTCCTAGTCTTCCATCTCATTTCAACTCTTCTCCCATTTTCCTTCCCAAGTAGTCATTCCCTCCAAAGAAACAAGAAGTTCCACCTCCCTCTCCACCACAAAAAATAGAAAAATTGGTTGAACCCCAAACTGTCACTCCTCTTGCTTCCCCAAATCCATGTCGGGGATATGAAAATAAAAAAACCAACCAAGGGAAGAAAGAAGAGGAACCCAATAGAGAAGAAATGACAGACAATATGAAGAGTTGGGTTGCTAAATTTGGGTTTAGAAAGATCCCCTTGATGGTTAAGCCAATGGAGGAGGTTGAGGTTGAAGAGCCAATGATGGCTGAGGCTGAGTTTGGAGCAGAGAATGAACAAAAATGAAAGGAAGAAGATCAACAGCCTGTTTACTTTAAATACAGTGTCCCTAAGGACACTTTGTCTGAAGAATATCTTGATTTGATCCAAGCTGCACAACTAGTCAAGGAGGAAGAACAACCAACTCCAAGTCCAGTTAAAGAGGACCATATGGAGTTGACCAAGATAGATTCAAAGGAACTGAATCATGATCTAGTTTCAAAAGAAAATATAGATCCTCTCCCTCTCAACCTCTCCAAAAGTCTGATTTTTTGGAAGAGCATGAACTCCCTAGCTTTATGTTTGAAGATGAGGATTCGTATGTTGAAAATAATGAATATTTTAATATCGCCATGCAAAAGGGAGATACCTTGTTACAGCGGGATAGTAAAGATTTTGATTTCCTATCAGACTCAAAAGAATTTTTTGATGAAAAGAAGCTAGTTGAAATTTCAATCTTTTCTTCCCCATCATTCATTCTTCAACCACAAGAACCTGTTGTGATGGAAGAGAATGTGCAAGCATAACTTGCAAGTTGCAACATGCCTCCTGAATTGAAGTTAGAAGATTTTAATCTTCCAAAAGTTATACCTGTTGCGGAGGAAGAGAAAGAGTATGAAGCTATCATTCCTCCCACAGCATCCATCCATAAAGGTCAACAAGAAGACTTCATTCTTGGAGTTAAAGTTCAGAACCATGGGAAAATTCAAAGGACCAGACCTTCCCCAATCAGATACTTGGCTTCATTGGAGCCAAGGGAGAAGCCAAAACTAGTCATGTCTACTTCAGGGCATGAGGTGAGTATCAAAGCACCAAGGGTCACCATCAACATCTCTAGGAGTCCAATGCAAATCAACTTGAGGAGCTATTTTCCATTAATGTTGATACCTTGCTAATATGGGTGGAGGATCAGCTTAAATTCAATTTTTCACTGATACAAGTAGCCATATTTAGTGTCAAATCATTTCCATGGCTGCCCCACTTGAGAAAGGGAAGCTACTTCTTCCTACTAGTTATAGGCTTTGTTTAAGCATTTCATTCTCTTTGGCTAGTGTAGGGGTGGGAATAGAGTTTGTTTTCAGTAGAAGAAGTGCTTGTGCAGACTGTGAATGTCTCATTTGAGGCATGTATGATTTTGTTTTTTGTATATAAGTTTTTTTGATATTTCTCCATGGCTAATGAGGCAAGAGCCTTCACTATTCATGGCATAAAACTCATAGTTTCCTATAATAGTTTCTATCTTCAAAATAAAATAAAATGCCTAACAAATAAGAAGATGTCTTCAAAACAATCCAGGTGTCAGGGACTATCTTCAAGCCTAGGTCAAATGAATGATCTTACGATTAGAAACATTGTTTCACTGCATCTCTTATGACCCATTGCAGATTGCAAATGATCGTGTCGTGTGATGTGTGTCTGTGATGTAGTGTGTGGACATCATTCTTGACTCCATCCCAGGTGGCTGCTTGTATATGTTGCTATTGGTACCTTCATGTAGAAGGCAGATAGCCCCTATGAGTTGTAAAAATATGTTATCCATATATGTGCCCTAGGAATTAAATTGAACTTAGCCACTTTCCTATGTGTAGTGATGAAAAAGAGACAAGCCGATTTCCTTTCCAATGGTGCTAGATGAATGCAATATATGAATCTTGATTTCAATGTGAGATGTAACATTAGGTGCCTACGTATATATGCTTAGAGCTTAGTCCTATAATTTAGTCACATAACTTTTTATTCAAGATACAACTTTGTCCTGTTCGAAATTTTGCTTCAATTGATCAGCTAAACCTAGGCTGACCCAATGGCTAGCAAACAGACCGAAGAATTCGGGCTCTGAAAAGTATAAAGCAGGTATAGGGTCCCAGAGGGGAAAATGAGGGTTACCTGAAGTCATTTGTGCTCCATAGCTAAGAAACAGGTGAAGGCTATAAAGGGCCAGGTTCTAGGAAGCGATGTCTATAATTATCCCCAAGAGGGATGACTAGATTATGGAGAAGATAACAGACGTTGCCAAGATTCCATAATGGCGCACCTACAATTATTGACTTTTCTCATGCAAGGGGAGACATATGAATAGTAGTATGTGATTAGCCCCCACGTAGTACTTTAGCCCAAAGTGGGGATCATTTAGCGTCTACACATCTATACATGCCTCTAAAAAGCAAACTTGTACGGGCCTTAATTTTCCTCATTTTTTAAGGAGTTAGTGGAATCTTCAACTTCAAATTTGGTTCACTCTTCTTCATTGGAACACATATGAGTGAATTAGGAGACGAGAATGAGCGTAGGCTTAGTCACATAGTCCATGTTAAAAAATAAGGATTGCAGGCAGGCCCCAAAATTAAGTGCACACACTAAGTATTGGAATTTAGCGACGACCACGCCATGTAAAGGGATTTCATCAAGGTAAGAGAGACCATTGAAAAGTCAAAGATCTTGCGGAGGCTTCCATGTGTCAACTTGAAGCTCCTTGAAAAGAAAAATCCTGATCAGGTTTCTAAATGAGCATGAAACCTCCACTCATTCAGTTTCATAAAGAGAAAGGGTCGAGGTTGAATAGTCAAAGTAGAGACAGGCCAGCAGAAGGTGCCAAGTGTCAGCATGACGCTAATTCAAGAGTAAAATTCAGGGAATGCTTCCAAACAAGTGATAGGCCTTCGGTTGTCCCCGGTCAGATATATGACCCCTCAGAGCAAAAGACTTAGCCAAAACATGGAGAAACTAAATGAGCCGCAGAAGAAGCCACATGTCAGCCCGGTGCATCTTCAAAAGAAAAATACAAAGGCTGCCCTCAGACATGCGCCGGCCTTCCACATGTTCGGTTTGCAAAAAGAGGCCCGTTTTGGTAGATGGTTCCCGCCATTTTGTATGGACTTAATTTAAATTTCAAATGGGCATATCTTTTGACTCAGTGCTCAATGTATCTGACAATTCATTTGGCATTCCGTTGGAAAGATCTCATTCCTTCATATACGCCATAAATGATCTGATAACTTTAATATTTTAGAGGTTAGGTGGGGAGAAAATGAAGAAACCTCTTCACGACATTAATCACAGGATCTATTTACCCCCAATCAACAGATCGAGTTTGATCTTATCCATCGTTAAGTTCTCCTTCGAGGTGCCAAACAAGTAATTGATGCAGGCACAAAATATTTGGTGTATATTTTGTAGGAGGCATTGATGATAGTGGTTGATGAAAACTAGTTTTCTCAAACTTCTCTCTCCTTCTTCCCTCTGTACTGAATCTGACTAAAGGAAGGGTTGGGGCTCACTGATAAAAGATTGGATGTTTCTATTTTGTGCCCTCCCTTCTTATTTTGTTCACAGAAGGATTTGTGAAGCTTTTCTAACCTGTCCTTCAAGTTGTAATGTAATTTTTTCTTCTTGAAGCCAATTTAATCTTATTGTATCAATCATGAAGAACATAAAATATATGTCTATGAGATGAATTCTTGACCCTCTCATGTGTTTGTTGTTGTCTTTCCGATCTCTTATTGTGGTCTGGTTATCTATGCATGTTGTTTGTATTACATTCATGTGGTCTATGTTAAATTGGAAAGTGAGTGTCTACCATTCCTTTGGTATATCACCTTGTTATCTTAGGTTTATTTTCTTGCATATCTCTAACCCTGTCTCTTTGGTAGATAAAATAGACTTAGAATACATTCCTCTGTTAATTGTTTGTGGACATCTGAATAGATCTTCATAGGAAATAGGCCTCAATGACTCGAGATCTCTCTCAACTCACAAGGTCCCACACCTTGAGAGATGCTCCATGTTGTGCAATCACACTAAGAGTCTCAACCCACTTGGTTGCAGACATTCAGGGGTGCTGTGATTCTACACTAACAATTCCTAACCATAGTTGTTTGAGGTTCTTTGGTTTTTTTTTTTTACTAACTTAGTTAAGTGTGTGTATTTCTTGAATGAATGAGGTTTTCAAAGAACGTATGCTCTTCCCTTTCACCTTATATTTGATCTAGGGAACCCAAAAAAATTCAGAAACCTTCTTATTGATATCAAGATAGTTGATTTACGTTTCATTATGGATTAATCTGCAAAATTTGTTTAAAATAAATTCCTTTTCACAAGTTACTTCAAGTATTTTTATATGAAGGAGGAATATTTTAAGTTGATTATTTCGCATTGTGTATGCTCTTCCCTTACTCCTTGTTTAGCAACCTTGGGATTCAAAAACAATTCTTGGGAAACTCTCTTTTGATATTCTTGTTTTTTGTGGAAAATTACTAACCTTTTGTGTATATGAACAAATTCGTTTGTCAACAGAAAGGAGTAAAAAAAACCCCCACTAATACATGTTTTCTTGCAGGTTTCTCATAAATGGTGCACTACTCAAAACCACATTAAGTTAGAAAAGATAAAAGCACACCACTAACATAACACTATATTGTAGTTTTGGTAGAAAATTGATACATCCCTATCATCTCAACTAGAACATAACCCCTTTGGAATAACGCCTTAAGCTACCAAAATGGGGGTGGTTCTATGAACCCTAAAGTAATCCACCACTGTGTAACGTTGTAGATGAAAAAGGAAGTGCTTACGCTTACCCACTTGACTAGTCATACATTGTAAATTTAGAATCAAAGTTGTCCATATCGAGACCCCAGTGACGATACAACTGAATACACTAGTGTCCCATTGTATCTAAAAGGGGGTAAACTAAAGTTGAGATAAGTCCTTGGGAAAAATTGGCAAGATCCTTGAGCTAGCCCCTTAGACAAAATGGTGACACCTAGTTGAGTGAACAACTTAAAAACACCATATCTTCATGGAGCCCTACTTTGACTAGATTCATATCCTTATCCTATCAAACTCTCACAAGGTGATGACTTACTAGGAGCCCAAACCATTGTTTTTCATAACAATTTATGGAGTCCACTGAAGTTGAAACTAATTTTCATTCAAGTCATGATAATTACAACATATTACTTAGCTTAGTGTCTTTCTCACCTTTGGACGAGGTGAAGACTCTACCCAAGTGACGTTTAGTTGCATTTACCATACCCCATTTGATCTAAACCTTTGCATAAATCGTGTTTTCGATTTTCATGGAAAAAGAATCATCACCTTTTGGGAGTTCTATTTCATATATTTTTTTCACCACTTTTGTGTCCATTTACGCTTATCCATGTTTACATCTAAGCTGTTAAATGTATAAACTGCAGTGGGTACAATCTTACATCTTGGATAGCTAGTTGATCTTGATTTCAAGATCATCTTTATAGATAGGTTTGGTTTTAGCTCATTATTTATCCTTTGAAGTTGTTATTTTTCCCACATTCTGCCCATAAAATTCATTTACACATTACACACTTGTTTTTAATTATGAGAACTTGGTATAAGTTTTCATATTATATCAATACACTACTTCACACGATTGATAACTTCTTGTTTTACTTGTACTTAGTTTTGGTCCCAACATTGTTTATGAAAGATTTTGAAAGTGTTGATATTGCATTTTTATATTGGAATAACATCATCTGTGATACTACTATCTCAGTTATTTCAAGACTTTTAAAATGTGTCGAGGTAGTGATTGTCATGCTATTCACATTTGCAACTTCCATTATCAAAAACTTACATCTTGTGTGCATCTGAACTAGTCATAATTGTTAGGTTGTGGAGCCTGTTTTACATGTGTAAAAGTGTTGAAGACTGTACACTAAGAGTACTTTACACTTTTCATATATCCTTTCCGGGGTTCTGGGCCGGGCCCCGAGCAGGGGTCCGGAGGCAGCAGCCCCTGGTAGCAGGGGTCCGGGGGCGCAGCCCCTAAATTTTTTTTTGGGCCTTAAAACGTGCACCGATATATTAGGAAACATGCTTTTCTCATATGGGCAGGATTTTGACCCATAGGTTTATGGGACAATTTTTTCCCATGGTTTTGGTACCCACGGTTTTGTAAAACTGCTTAAGAAGTTGTCTATTTATATGGTTTTATGCATATAGTAGACATAATGAAAACATTGCAGATGTGTTTTGAATTCGGCTGTGAATTCTGTAGAGTTTGTTGAGCATAGCTCCAAATGGATCTGGGTATTGTATTGAGATAGTGGTGGCTTGTAATAAAATCTGAGCAAGTGATTCTTGGTGGATGTAGCCCAAATTGGGTGAACCACATTAAATACTGTCTCTTTGTGTTGTGTTATTTTATTCTGCAATTTTATTTTGAGATCTGTAATAATTTCTGCATATTAGTTTCTACTGTTGCGATTCTGTGAGGGATTATTCCACATATTTTATCCCTTATTCTCCTAACAATTGGTATCAGAGCCTAGTTTGGTTTGCTGAAGTGTTGAATCGCAGGGAAAGTTTTATCTTGAGTGGGAGCTATGGCAGATGATGGAAGATCTAGGGTTGATAAATTCAACGGGAAGAATTTCAGTCTTTGGAAGATGCAGATGGAAGATTACCTTTATCAGAAGGATCTTTATATTCCGCTGTCTGAGAAGGTGAACAAACCCTCGAGTATGACAGATGCGGAATGGGATTTGCTGGATAGGAAGGCACTTGGGACAATTTGGCTGTGTCTTGCATCTTCGATATTATTTAATGTTTCAAAGGAAAAGACTACAAAAGAACTTATGGATGCATTAGGGAAGTTGTATGAAAAACCCTCTTCCTCTAATAAGATATTTTTAATGAAAAATTTGTTTAATATGAAGATGTCTGAGAATGGTTCAGTAGCAGATCATTTAAAATGATTTTAATACGGTTGTAAATATGCTAGCTTCGGTTACAATAGAATTTGATGAAGAAGTTAGGGCTTTATTAGTTCTGTGCTCTTTACCTGAGAGTTGGAATAGCTTGGTAATGGTGGTAAGCAACTCGGTTCCAGCTAACTCAAAGTTGAAGTTTGAGGATGTTGTAGGGGTGATTCTAAGAGAGGAAATGCGAAGAAAAATATCTGGTGAATCTTCTACTTCAGGGAATGCTTTGACAGTGGAAACTAGAGGGAGACAGAAGAATAGAGGAAGCCGTGGAAAATCAAAGGATCGGGCAAGGCCAAAATCCAAAAGCAAGATAGTATGCTGGCACTGTGGAAAGTCTAGGCATGCAAAGAAGGACTGTTGGGAGCTTCAGGATAAGAAGAAACAACAGGAAGAAAACAAGGAGGCAAATGTGGCAATAGGTAATGTATGTCAGGATGCTTTGATTCTTTCTTTGCACAATATTATTGAATCTCGGGTTTTAGATTCAGGGGCTTCTTTCCATGCTTCTCCACATAGGCATTATTTTGTTGATTATGTTCAAGGAGATTTTGGGCATGTTTTTCTTGGTGATGATGAGCCTTGCAGCATAGTTGGAAAAGGTTCTGTTCAGGTTAAGATGCAGAATGGGAATACTTGGCTATTGAAGGATGTCAGACATGTGCCTACATTAAGATGAAATGTGATATCAGCAGGGTAGTTAGGAAGTGATGGTTGTACTGTGATATTTACAGCTAACTCTTGGAAGGTTACCAAGGGTGCTCTTGTGGTGGCAAGAGGTAAGAAGGTTGGAACCTTGTATTTAACCACTTATAGCACTAATGTTTGTAATCTTGTGGCTTCAGAAGTAGATACAACATTGTGGCACTATAGGCTCGGTCATATGAGCCATAAGGGCATGGATATCATAAAGAATGATTCGTCCTGGATATACAGAAACAGGTTTGGAGTTCTGTGAGGACTGCATATATGGGAAACAAAAGCGAGTAAGGTTTCTCAAGGTTGGACCTACAAAGAAAGAGAGTAAGTTAGAGCTGGTGCATTTTGATGTGTGGGGGCCAGCTCAGGTATCATCTCTTGGGGGTTCAAGTTATTATGTTACTTTTATTGATGATGCAACAAGGAAAGTTTGGGTTTATTGTATTAGAAACAAATACTGATGTATTTGACACTTTTGTTAAATGGAAAGCCTTGGTAGAGAATGAAACAAGTCTTAAGCTAAAATGTCTCAGGTCAGATAATGGAGGGGAGTATTGCAACAATGAATTTAATGATTACTGTTCTAAGAATGGAATCCGGAAAAAGACAGTTCCAGGAACTTTGCAGTATAATGGGGTATCAGAAAGGATGAACAGAACAATAATGGAACTGCCAGGAGCATGAGGTTACATGCAGGACTGCCTCTTTCTTTTTGGGCAGAAGCAGTGAGCACAACTATGTACTTGATAAACAGAGGACCCTCAAGTGCCTTGGATGGAGGCATACCTGAGGAGGCTTGGTATGGTAAGAAAGTTGATTATTCATTTCTTAGAGTCTTTGGATGTGAGGTGTTTGTTCATATAGACAAGGATGATATGACCAAGCTAGAGGCTAAATCAAAAAAATGTACTTTCATTGGTTATGGTGGTGATGACTTTGGATATAAATGTTGGAGTATTAAGGACAAGAAAATCATTTGATCTAGGGATGTGGTCTTTAATGAGAAAGTCATGTATAAGCAGCAGTTGTAGTAAAATAGGGAAGAATCCAAGAAATAATATCTAGCGGTAGAGGATCTTCTGGAAGGGAAAGTGACACATGAATAAGTTCAGGAACCCCCTCAACAAGAAACCCAAACTCCTATATTGAGAAGATCTTCTAGGGTAAGAAGAGAACCTCAACGTTTTTCTCCTTCTCTTTATTATTTATTACTCACTGATAGTGGAGAGCCATAGAGCTTTGATGAAGCAATGTAGGTAGATACCAGGAAGAAGTGGGAGTAAGCCATGGATGAGGAGCATCAGGATCTCATGGAGAACTAGACATGGGATTTGGTAAATCTACCCGAAGGAAAAAGAGCATTACAGAACAAGTGGGTGTTCAGAGTGAAAGAGGAAGAAGGAGGAAAGAAAAGATACAAGGCCCGGTTGGTGGTCAAGGGGTTTGCACAAAAAAAAGGTATAGATTTTGATGAGATTGTTTCTCCTGTAGTAAAAATGACTTCTATAAGAACTGTTCTAGGAATAGTTGTAGCAGAAGACTTGCACTTAGAACAAATTAATGTAAAGACTGCATTTCTCCATGGTGATTTGGAGGAGGAACTATATATGCAGTAGCTAGAGGGCTATGAGGTAAAAAGGTAAAGAGGAGATGGTGTGCAAACTTAAGAAGAGCTTGTATGGATTGAAATAAGATCCACATCAATGTTATAAGAAATTTGATAGCTTCATGATGGAGCAAGGTTATATTGGATTTCATTATGGCCATTGTCTATATACAAATAAATTTGAGGATGGAAGTTATATTATCCTTTTCCCGTATGTGGATGACATGTTGGTTGTAGGTAAAAACATGCAGGAAATAAAAGTACTCAAGAAACAACTAAGTGAATTCTTTGCTATGAAGGATTTGGGGGTAGCCAGACAAATCCCTGGTAAGAGGATATCTCGGGATAGGAAGGAATGAAAGCTAACTTTATCTCAGGAAGAGTACATTAAGAAGGTCTTGGAGAGGTTTAATATGCAGGATGCTAAACCGGTTGGGACTCCTTTGGCAGGGCATTTCAAGTTATCAAAGGAACAGTGTCCTAAGAAAAATCAGGAGAGAAACCTGATGTCCAAGGTACCTTACTCATTAGTGGTTGGTAGTTTGATGTATGCCATGGTGTGCACTAGGCTTGATATTGCCCATGCATTGGGAGCGGTGAGTAGATTTATGAGTGATCTAGGTAGAGATCATTGATAGACAGTAAAGTGGATCCTTCGGTATTTGAGAGGGACCATGGGGATAGTTTTATGATACAGTGGATCAAACACCACTTTGTGTGGTTATGTAGATTCAGATATGGATGGAGATGTAGATAGTAGGAGGAGCACAATAGGTTATGTTTACACTATAGGTGGAACAACAGTAAGTTGGATTTCATGACTATAAAAGTTGGTGGCTTTGTCAAACACAGAGGCTGAGTATGTTGCTACCACAGAGCCAAGCAAGGAAATGATTTGGTTACAACAATTACTTGAGAAGTTGGGGCATGAGAAATAGGAAGGAAAGTTACATAGTGATAGTTAGAGTGTTATACACCTAGCTAAGAACTCTGCTTTCCAATCTACGACGAAGCATATACAGTTAAGGTACCATTTCATCAAGATAGCCTTGGAGGAAGAGAATTTGAAGATGGAGAAGATTCATACCAGTCAGAATCCTGCAAACATGATGACCAAGGTGGTAACAAGGGAAAAATTGAAGCTGTGTTCAACTTTGGTTGGTCTTCATAGAAACTAGTGAAGGGTTGAGAAGCTTGCTCAGAGGAAAACTAGTACCGAAGTGGGAGATTGTTAGGTTATGGAGCTTGTTTTTATATGTGAAAGTGTTGAAGATTGTACACTAAGTGTACTGTATAATTTTCATGTATCCTCACTAGGGTTCAGAGTACTGTACACTTTAAATTTTTTGGGCCTTAAAACATGCCCGATATATCAGGAAACATGATTTTCTCATATGGACGGGATTTTGAGCCATAGGTTTATGGGACGGTTTTTGCCAATGGTTTTGATACCCTTGGTTTTGTAAAACTTCTTAAGCATTTATCTATTTGTATGGTTTTGTGCATATAATAGACATAATGTAAACATTTCAGATGTGTTTTGAATTTGGCTGTGAATTCTGTAGAGTTTGTTGAGCATAGCTCCAAACGGATCTAGGTATTGTATTGAGATAGCGGTGGCTTGTAAAAAAATATGAGCAAGTGATTCTTTGTGGACGTAGCCCAAATTGGGTGAACCACGTTAAATACTTTCTCTTTGTGTTGTGTTATTTTATTCTACACTTTTATTTGAGATTTGTAATATTTTCTACATATTAGTTTCTACTGTTGCGATTCTATGAGGGATTATTCCACATATTTTATCCCTTATTCTCTAACAATAATATTTCTTGTGGAGAGATTGCGTCAATACAACTCTGGTACTTAGGTCTTATTTATATTGAAATTGACCTAAGTGGTGATAGAGTATTGTCATTATATGTTTTACACCTATCATTAAAATTGTAGCTTAGGGTATAGTGTTCTTGAAATAGTTTGAGTGATTAACTTGTTTACTAGTGGACTTGCATGATAGTTCCTTGTGTGTTAACAAGCTCATAGAATTATTATAGGACAATATTGTTGGATTATAGAAATTTCGTTATCACAATGTATGCTTTCCATAGACCCCTTTTGCAAAATCACACCAACATCCCTATATCTACCAAATGTCTAGTTTGATGTCATTATGCTTCGCTAAATCGACATGGAACTTCCCTTTGAAGGAGTTCCATCACACTATCTAGTTCTAGGCATTTGTTCCTAAACAATGTTAACAATGACTCACTATTGTGTAGTTTCTAACACTTACAATAATAAGAAACCTAGGTTTAGGAATTCACATCAAAAGAGCCCCATTATGAGTAAACCTCATTTGGTTCGTCATGCTAGAGGGCCCGTTTGGGAACCTCATTCGCGACATTCATCTCATAGTCGATGGTATGAATTGGATGCTTTTGATTCAAATTATTATTCAAGTTTCCCCCACTTTTCTTCTGATTCAAATATAAACTACCATTTGGATTCCCACTCTTCTTTTAAAGATTTGGATACCAACTATTGTTCAGATACCCGTAGATCAAATCCTGAATCAAAGTCATCCCTTTCTTCAAGGACCATTATTCCAAATCACCTCAATGAAATCTTCCTCCTTTGAATAATAATTCGAATCCAAGTTGTATAGATCAAACATCTAATTTGGTTCTTGAGGTACGGTCCTATCTTCCTTCGCAGGACCACCTTTATAAGTCACTTCAATGACCCCTACCTTTGTCTAAGATTTACATGACTTGGATTCCCTCTATTCAATCATCCAATTAGAATCCTACGTCCCAACTTAACGGATGGCTATGTGATCCTACTTTCCTTCATACATTACATCATATTCTATAAAAATGACCTAGGTTCAAATCCAAATCACTTGTTCATGATACGAATGTGTCCAAATATGTGTCATCTCTTGGGTCATCTTCTTCTATAAAACTGACTCCAATCCCTCCCTAGGATTTGATCCTTCTCAAATATAGCTTATTGTATCTTTATCAATCTTCTAAAGATCAATGTCTGCGACCACGTCAAACCATTAAAAATAATCCATGTGCTAAGATATCTTTTCAAAGAACTATCAAAACTCTTCGTGGGAGAGATAAGGTCAAACCTTCCCCTCATCTACATCATCTAACATCTTCATATTCTTTTGTCAATCAATCTTCCCCACTTATTGGACCCCATCTCTTATAATCAACCTCTTATGGTCAAGGAACAACAACCTCTATTGATTGATTTCTCTTAGAATGAGCAAAAAAATAGACTACATGAGTATATCCCTCTAGAGGATTGCAGAGAAGGATTGTTCTTGGAACTCGATACACTTGCGTATTGGGGAGAATAAATTAATCCCTTTTATTAGAACATAAAGGAAGATCATAAGGTCATGGAACTTGATTCTTCTTCTCGAATTCCATCTTCACATTCCTCTTAGTATGATGAGATGTTGGGGGTCTTGCATTGATCCATGGCCCTATCTTCTCATTACCAAATCATTCCTTACATATCGTCATTCCTCAATAAAAATCTCACCTTGGGTCACCACTGAGTAGCTCATTGTTCTTCTTCTATCCAGGAGCCACCCCCCGGGTAGCCTTTCATTTTCTACTTGTGGGTCACCTTCTTGTATTCCATTACCTTCTATTCTTTGGCCACGTCCTAGTAGCCCTTCATCCTCTTCTAGCTATGGGACATTTTCGAGTGGTCCCTCCTCGTTTATAATTGGGTGACACCCTAGTAGTCCCTTACCATATTATTTTATTCTAACGCCACGTTGTAGTAGCCTTTCATTATTTTCTATTTATGGGTGAACTTTGGGTAGCCCATTTCCTTCTATTCATGGGCCACCTTCTAGTATGCCTTCATCCTCTTTTATCTATTTAACACCTCTAAGTAGTCCCCTCTTCCTCTATACTTGGGCCACACCCTAGTAGTCCCTTGCCATCTTCTTTTATTCTAGGGCCACATCCTAGTAGCAAATTATTTTCTTTTTATGGGTCACCTTGGGGTAGCTCATTACCTTCTATTCTTGGGGCACATCCTAGTATCCCTTCATCCTCTTCTATCTATGGGACACCATCATCTTTTATTCTTGGTCAATGTCCTCGTAGCCCAATTTATTCCATCTTAGGGAAATATCCCTAGCATCCCTTTATCAATCTTCTATCAGTGGCTCACCTCCTGGTAAGCCCATCCTTTTCAATTCTTTGACCACACCCTTTTCACCTATCATGTTCTTCTTCTATCAATGACTAGGGTAAGCCCATGATCATTTCTCTCATTCCTATCATCAATCATAAACATTCATTTTCTCATCCCTGTTTTCTGGATCAAACAAGTCACATGTCAACTTATAAGAAACCTAAATAGTTTCTTAATCAATCTCAAATCAAAATTGCAAATAGCTCTAAATATCCCAACAACTTGAAAGATATCAAAGTTGTAAATCAAATCTGATTCAAGAACGAACACCAATGCAACCATCAAGTATGGTGCAGAGTGCATAAACCTTTGGATAGGAAACTCAAGCTCCCACATAAAAAATCCATGTTTCAAGATAAATCACAGTCATTTGTTGAGTATGAGCTCACCACAAACATCTAGATTAGAGATAATATGATTCTTGATAAGTAAAAATGCTTAATCTCCCTTATCAATGAAGTCGCAAACATTGTTGTTGGTTCCTATCACATAGAGTGACTTTGTTTGTCCCACCTTTCCAAAAACCATTAAAAATCTAAACATCAAAACAATTCAAAAATATTAAAAATGAGAAAACATAAAAAAAATCAAAGGTACAAAGATCAAACATTGCAATTGGGTATTGCATACATATAAATTTTCTCTCTTCCCTTTTTTTCATTCCTATGTAAGGAATCCACTATTTTCATCTCTTTGATGATATTTTGGTTAGCCTATTTGCACATTTTTTGTGACACTTATCTTTATGGTATCTATTTGGCCTTGTTCTTTCATCACCTTGGTAAATTAAAGAAAGACTAGCCTCTTAGAGATCCTATCACTATATACATTTAATCAACTTGTTACGAAGAAATTTTGGATATATTTGTTTACACTAGCCAATGTTGTCATAGTAATCACTTCCACATCCTTCCATCATGCCATTAGTAGTTCCTAACCCCTTGTCAAACAAGAGAGCTAAAATAAATTTTCAAAAAGTAAAAGAATTAATCTAAATCTAAATCTAAAGAAAAAAAACTACAAAGAAAATACAAATTCATATATAGCTATCTCTTGGGGATTTTCAAATAATACCTATCGGGGCTATAGACGCCTGACTGGTAGAAGAGAAATGTTGCGATTAGAATCAAATACACCTCCGTCGGGGCTATGGACAACTGGCTGAGAGTGGAGCAATCTATGATTTTCCTTCCACCATTCATTCACAAATCACCTTTCAAAATAAGTCATTCCTACACTTTGGTTAGTTTTTTCATTTATTGTCTATCAAATTTTCCCTTTGCAAGGTAATAAATTCTATTTGCACACACTAGATCTCTATGAACAAACATGATTAGTATGTTACCAATTGTATTTTCTTTGGACCTTGTTCGGAATCTTACTCTAGTCCATATCTTGTTTCACAATTCATGCCTTTTGCTAATCAATTTTTCTTCATGAGCCTTCTAAGCTACATTCATAACATTCATTGTTCTTATACTTCATTCAAAACATCCATGTGTATATTATTGCCTTTTTTCCATGTTTGCAGACACCTTTGTCCCCTTTCACAATAACAATATTATACTCCTCTCTATCAGCAGTTTCTCGGCCAGCTTACACTAGGGGAATCCTTGTTCCTTCCTAACACATCATTAATGTACATTCATCATCATGATTCAAGCTATCCGTATCAGCTGCGATCTAATTTCTGTGTTTGAAGAGTTTTCCTTTGAATACTTACACCTGACGCTGGGACATTTTTACATCTTCACTTTCTTGCACATGTACGTGGCATTCTGCCCTTGTACATCCCATCTATTGCTTGGGGCATACACGCTTCTTTATCTTCCTGTTCATAGTTTCAGAAAACTTTCAAAAACAAAACAACATTCAAATATATTAGAAAAATAAAAAAAATTAAATATGTTTTAGAAAACTTTTAAAAATTGAAAATCATCCTACAAAACATCACTCTTTAGTTCTTGTTTTTTTCTTATCATAAACAACTTGCAAATCATTTTCATCTACCTTTATTAACAAAGCTAGTATGTGTCCTTCGTCTAAACTCTAGGGCACAACAAGTTTCCTAGTACTGTTTTGTAGTGCACAATGCTTTATCATTGGATCCAAGTGTCCTTCGTTATTCCCCTTGCATATATCTTTTCTTGGGGCACAACTTTTAACAATTTTTTTAAATTCATGTAGGTCAGAAAGGAATCTCAAAAACGAAAAACATTGCATTATGTTAGATTGTTCAGTTAGCTTGTTTATTTTCTCATATTTCATTGCATTATGAATGTTGAAAGGAGTTAGGCATATTTTACTTTCTCGTATTGCATTTCATTTTGTATGTTGCATGGATATTGGTATTTTGGAAATGGACATTTGTTCCTATATGGTTTTTCATGTCATACTACACTTTTGTTCTTTCGTTTTTAATAAAAACCGGTGATGAAGATCATTCACAATATGATGAAAAATAAGTTGTTTACAAGGCACTGGATGGATTTTAGCTCATTCCCCATATCTTCATTCTATATCCCTCTATTTACTTTCTTCCCTTCAACTTATATCTATTTCCTTCATCATTTCAATCGTCTATTGACCTCTTTCATCTCCTTCTCGACACTCAAGGGGGAATCCTTCACCCTACAAGTTTTTCTTCCACTCTTTCAAAAATTTGTATTCGTTTGTGTTTGTCTACTTTATTTGAAGTGGTGTAGCTTATTCCACCCCATAGAGTGGAATATGTAGACACTTGTAGTTTGATCGGACCAATATTATTCTTAATATTGCACTAACTCTTCTACTCCTTGCAAATTGAAAACACACAGTCCATTAGATATAACTCCTATTTTATGGCATTATGATTTGTCGTATCCCTCTTATAATCAATTAAGAAGGATAATATAGCCTCGTATGGAATAAACCCTCTTCTAATCCTATTCTAGACTACTTCTACAAGCTTCCTCTAGGCTATCTATGAGTCACATATGGTTAATCTGACTCCTCCTAAATCTCAATGAGTCTCTAATCACTCATTAGTCAAGCCTAACTAGCCTAAACAAATATTAAATAAGACTAAATCTTGTTTATCCTAATCTAATCTAAAAGTTCTTTTTGGACTTTTGTCCCACGTACCTTAGAATTGCAAACTCTCCCATATGGAAAACTATAAATACAAGGCTAAGCCTTCCCATTCAACCTTACACCTTCACACCTAGAATATCTTATTAACACTAAGAAAACCTTACTTTGAGATCTCATTTGTATTAGCTTTAAGATAATTAGACATTTGATATTAATCTTACCTCCTCCATTGATCTTGAGATAATATTTCTATTTAGATCCATAATCCAAGTTTAAGTAATATGGAGAGAACCATATGGCCTCGTAGCTATTAATGGCGAGACTTCATTCTTGAAAGCTTGGGAATCATAAACAAATAATCACCCCTTTGATTGTTAATTTGATCCTCTTAGGTTCAATACTTAATTAATGATCTAAAGAGTAGAGAGTAACTTTATCATGTTATTTTAGATTTAATCCAAGTTTATGCAATGATAGAAGTAGATCTTGTTTAGCTCTTATCATTATGGTTTGGTGTAGATTAGGTTCATGTATTTAGGTTACATGTTTTAGCTTCATTTCCATAACATATCTAATTTATTCATGAAAACGGGTTTATACTTAAATTTTTTATTATTCTAAGGTTCTTGTTCTCTTATTTTGCAAACCGTAATTATCATATAGTCGTCTACTCATTGGATGTTGTATCCACTTTAATTACATATCATATAATTTTGTACAAGAATGATGATTCTACTAAAGAATATTACTTCTTAGATGGTTGTATTAATTTTTCATGTAAGGATCATTTAAATAATATAGCTAAACATATATATGCTTTCCATACTTTCCAAAAATCACCCTAGTGATCCAATTGAATATTTTCATTGTATAGATTATAGATCACTAGCTGACTAAAATTATACCAGATTTAATGAAGCTGAAAAATATTGGATGAATATACATTCTCATGTTTCTATTGTTTCTTATATGCTATGAATTTGTAAAAATATTTCATATCATGATGATAATATTTCGTCAAATGTTATAGTTCCATGCATTGATATTGTTATTCCATGTTATGAAAGTCAATCTTTCACTACTAGTGATGTTGCTAATTCATATAATGATGAATGTGTATGTCATCCTAGTGATGATTCCAGACTTATAATTGAGACAAATGGTGTGATAAATATTCTAAAGGACTCTGTTAAAAATAATAAAATCCTACTATTCACTTACTATCCATACATGAATAGGTAAAATAGGTGAAATAGAAAAAAAAAATGGTTAGAAGTTAAATAAGTTGAATATAAGACATGGAAAATACATGAGGTTATTGAGTGTTAGATTTTATTGTGTATGATCCTTATCTATGCTTGTAAGATGTCAAAATATATATGTTTATTTATATTAAATGAATTAAAATATTCTTATATGCACTCACCACACACTTTTTCTTCTTTTAGAAAGAACACCCATAAATGGAAACTATTACTCAAAATATTTTATACAGATGTAGTAGGTAAAGGACTAGGTTAGTTTCATTCTTTACTGAATGGATCTATCTAGCCTATGATTAGACTAGAGGAAACATTACTATCTCATTTTGGCATTAAAAAGGGTAATAATATCACATTTTAACATCTCCATTCCATTCAATATGGAACATTAAAAAAAAAAGTGATTATATTGAAATTCAAGGATTTAGTAAACACATTTATTTGTCTTGACCTATGAATTTTGATAAGAAATTTATGTTAAGAAAGGGTATTTTACCGTCTTTTAAATAATAGAACTTTGTAATATACTCATTTTTACCACATTTGTACGGCTTAGTTGATGATGAGCATGACATCTTGCATTCATATAATTAATAGGCTACATAATTAGAACTACCCATAGTTAAACTACATCACGTATTAATGAAGACACATATTCTAAATATCAATATCCATCTAGTAAAAGCCCTAAAGAATATTTTAAAATTTTCCTTACTCCTAGTGTAATAAATAAGCTTTAGAGGTCCAAAATTAAACCAATTCATGTGGGATTCACTTTGTAATCTTATTGGTTATCAAGTTTAGTCATACGAAAAAAAAATACCCCTATTTCCAAATCTATAAGTCAAAATACTATTACTAACACAACCTCTCATTACAAAATTTAAATTATAAAATACCCCTTATTTTACCATACATCCAAACAAGATCTTTTCCGCATGAAATTATTTATGCACCTTTTTTTTCCACATCTTTAGTGTTAGATTTGAGATCTTAAAATTCCACATTTTTTTGGCATTAATACTTAGAACCTTGATGAAATTTACATTAGACTCAAAAATTACAAACCCTTAGTATATGTAATTTGATTTCGCTCTTCCTTTCCATTCTATTTAAAAATATATCTTCATTTTCGTTTTGGAAAACAATTCCCCATGATTTTTAAAGAAAGAATGAGGCACTTTTGATGAATTTAATACAAGATTCAAGGTCAAATTTGTCTTGTGTTAAAATGAATTATATATTGAGTTGCAATTCTGTTAAATATTATTTAATATAAAATGGATTTTCATGGACTAACATTTACTTAACAAAATGTGGATTTAAGTTTGAAATCACATGATTTTACGTTGGAGGAAAAACAAGAATTTTGGGTCTCAGACATTTTAAAGACTATCAAGTAATGTCATCTTAGTGTTATGCAAACTATAAATGTTTATCAAAATAGATCTTACAAGTTTTGTATTTTTGAAAGTAATGTGGAGTGTATTCATCAGTTCATCATTCACCTTTATGGATAATATCCTAGTTTTACACGAACTAAATTTTTGAAGCAAAATGGAGTTTTCTCATTCATCTCACGTTCACAACTTGGATAGGACAAATAGTCTCGTAAATTTATAAGTATTTTATTTTTCAAATAAATTGAAATACATGGAAGGTCATTCATTTGTTCATTATCAACATTACTCTATCCGTAATAGTGTCACATCCTAAGGTAAATATTAGATTCCCCAAGGAATATTCCACTTGGATCTTTTCCACTAGTTTGCTACAGAAAAGGAATGACATTGCGATATCATAAGGGACATGGATCCTTCTCATTGGTTGGCACTTCACGCTTTGACATGTTTAATAGATATATTGAAGCAATACTTACTGATCCCATAACCGTACACATGTAGAGCTTATTCATTGGTTTACTTTTCATACTACGACATGTTCTTACAGGAAAAACATATTACAAAGCTATCAAATATCACCAAGTGTAATCCACAAAAATTAAAAGTGATAAGACACATGATTTATGAAAAGAAATGAAAAATCATGAAACGAGGCTAATTAAAATCACATCAACTGTTAAAGACATGATTAGCTTGATGTCGATCTTTAGGTCCGCTTCCTCTTGTTTGATGCTGGAATATTGTGGGAGAATTTGAAGAGTGAATTTCTCGTGAATTTTGGCTAGGTAATGGATTTATATGCAAGGTTAATATAGACAAAAAATGCAAACGATGTGCAGAAAAACGAGTAATCAATTGCGGGTGATATACAAATTTTTTTTGCGCAACAATGTGTATTGAAAAGTTTGTGACAGAAATGTGTGTGAATTAGTGCACAAAGTATTCAAAAGAATGGGTACATATGAGTTTTGGTTAAGGCTCAAAGGTGACACATAATGATTGTGCAATGAGTGAACAAAGTATGTATATCTTCTAAGGAGTCATCTATCGTGGAGACAAGATAACATGACCCCCATAAAAAATACCATATAATGCCATACAAAATGGCATACATGAAATTCCCATCTGTGGGACCCACATTCGCTTCCGTGGAGTCTAGTCACCATCCTGTTAGCAACTCATGCCAATCCCTGAGATCAGTCCCAAGGAAATACGAAGACAAAGAAAAGTGGAGGAAATGACGTTAAAAGGTGGAGAGAATTTAATGCATCAATTTGGTTCTTGTTGCCCCGTTCCATCAATTAAACAACACAAAATTAAAGTTCCAAAAATCTTGAACCATTTTCAGTGAAGGTCGATTACGAGAGAATTGGCAACAAGGTCCATTGCATGAGAATTGGTGAGAAGCCTAAGATCTAAAACAAATATTCACGTGAATGAAACTTCCTGAGGCTATGCGATTTTTAGATTTTAAAATTGTTCACAGATAGACATTTTTATTTTATTTTTATGTTTTATAGAGCAATGGCACGTGTGAAGTATTTATTTTTTCTGTTACAAAGTTTCCTGCATAAAAATTATGCACTGTGAAACCTTGTCTCTTTAATAGATTTTGAATTTTCATAAAATAATAAGTTATGGATAGTATTATCATATTTAAGAAATTAAATATGATGATAAAAAATCTAACGATAATTTAAAACTTATCCAATATACGATTAAAGGATCTGCTTGATGGCATAGAAGACTCAATTTACATGTTAAACGGTATGCTTGAGGAGACATATAGAATTATGTGTAGGAATTTTGCGTTGCTAGATGAATATACTTGTCTCTCATAAAAATCGAATGCTTAGGACTAATTAATTGTTTTGGTAAACCTAAAGTAGTTTAAGGACCTGCATGAGGGAGCATATAGAATTCTGTGAAAGAATTGTGCATTATTAGAAGTCAATGTACTTATTTTCACTTGAATAAAGGTCAATTATTGACACCTACATCTGGATATTAAGTTATTAACCCATTTGACAAATAATTTGGTTGGTTGAAACATGCACAATTTAAATAAGAACATAAGACATGGCTTTCATGAATGAAAAATAGAAAAAGGATATGTTTAAGAAAAGGGGTAGGTAATAAGTAGATTTTCAACCAACCTTTTACTGATGCTGAACTCCCAGGAAAGACCGAGCATTAAAAGGCTTCCATATTCACCATTAAAAGCAAACATTGGCCCAAGAATGTGGATGGAAACGACCCTGTAATAATCCTCCCATCATTTTCACTGTATATAAAAAATTAAAACATATATGGATTTTACAAAGAGACAAAATGCTCTGGGATCAAATGTAACCTCATTTGTAACATACACACAAATGTGATAGCCTGTGTATACAACATATTTTTACTACCAGTATCCTATTACAATATTTGCATAGTTTGTCACATAAATAGGAATGTGATACCCTATGTATACCACATATTTTGACTGCCAATATCTTATTACGTTGTTTATCTCATTTTTCACATATGCAAAAAACATGAAAATGTTTGTATACAACATATTTTGTCTACCAATATGCTATTACAGTGTTTGCATTATTTTTCACATACACACAAACGTGACAACCTGTGTATACCACAAATTTTGACTGCCAGTATGTGTTTATGGCGTTTGCATCATTTGTCACATACCCATAAACATGACAGCCTGTGCATACCAAAATCATTGACTACTAGTATCCTATTATGTTGTATGCATCTATTTTTAGATATGCACAAACATGACAACCTATGTATACAACATATTTTTAATACCAGTATCCTATTACATTGTTTTCGTTGTTTGTCACATATAAACAAAATTGATAGCTTGTGAATACAACAAAGTTTGACTACCACTATCCTATTACGTTGTTTTCATCATTTGTCAGATATACACAAACATGATAGCCTGTGTATACCATAGATCTTGACTAACAATATCCTATTACATAGTTTACGTTGTTTGTCACATACATGTAAATGTGACAACCTGTGTATACCACAAAATTTTAGTACTAGTATCCTATTACAGTGTTTGCATCACTTGTCACATATGCTAAAACAAGACAACCTGTGCATACCACTAATTTTGACTACAAGTATGTTATTGCATTGTTTTTTTTGTTTATCACATACACAAAAACGTGACAACCTATTTATACTATAAATTTTGATTACCATTATCATATTACGGTTTTTTTTCCTTTGTAACAAGCATACAAACATGACAGCCTGAATATACCTCATATTTTGACTACTAGTATCCTATTACGGGGTTTGTGTCCATTTTTACATATGAAAAATGTGACATCCTATGTATACTAATAATTTTGACTACCAGTATGCCATTATGGTGTTTTTGTTGTTTGTCAGGTACATACAAACATCACATCTTGTGTATACAACATCTTTTGACTACCAATATCCTATTACATTGTTTGCATCATTTATCACTTACACACAAATGTGACACCATGTGTATACCAAAATTTTTGACTACCTGTATCCTATTATGTTGTTTTCATCATTTGTCACATATGCAAAAACATGACAACCAATGTATACAATTTTTTTTTACTACTAGTATGTTATTACAGTTTTTGCATCATTTGTCACATATGCACAAACATGACAACTTGTGTATACCACATTTTTTGGCTATGAGTATCCTATTACACTGTTTGCGTCATTTTCAGATATGCACAAATATGATAGCCTATGTTTACCAAAAGTATTGACTACCAATATCCTATTACACTATTTGCATCGTTCGTCATATATGCAGTATTGTGAGTGCCTATGTATACCACACATTTTGACTACCATTATTCTATTATGGTGTTTTCCTAATTTGTCACACATGAACAAATGTGATAACCTGTGTATATGAAATTATTTCACTCCAACTATCCTATACAATGCAAGCATTAATTTAGCCATGATAATTTATTAATGGTTTTAATTTTTCTAAATATTGTCATTTTAAATACACATTGAGTTATATTATTCTCACTTTAAACCACTAACAATTTGTGTGTACCTTCCTATGCTTACCAAACATAAAAGATAATGTAAAACTATTAACCCTTTTTTTTTGTAGGATGATTGCTGTAAGAAATTTGGGTTTATAAATCAAATTACTAAACTTTGGTTTGTAGGTCCTCCTCTTGAAGATCTATTATCTCAATTTTTCCCTCAGGAAAATTGAGCAAACACGACCCTGCGCACGAAGAAATCTAAGGGTTTCTTTTGTCGCATGAGCTCACATTTAAAATCTAAAAATCAAGTTGCAAGCATACTCAAAAATGGAGGAGCAGGGTGAAAAATAGGAGTCAAACATTGTCAAAAATGGAGGAGCACAATTTCAAAAGTAGGATCCCAACATGGATACCCAAATTAGTGCCAGAACTGCACATGGTCAGGGTCCAATAGAAGTCAAATAAAATTGGGATCAAATTGGTTAACTATAAAGAACCGGTGGAAGGTGCCACGTGTTAGCTCGGTGCATCTTCAAAGGTAAATCTAAAATCGGGTGTCTCCCAGACAAGTGCGAAGCTTCCACGCATCCTAGGTTTGAGAAGGTGTAGATTCGATAGTTGAAAATTCAATATGGGGTAGAGTTAGCGGAGTGCGGTGCCATGTGTCACCTCCATGTAACTTCAAAAGGGGCAGCCCAAGGGCTAGACTCAAACAAGTGCCAAGTCTCCATGTGTCATGGGTCAGACATATGGTCCCGCTAAATAAAAATACTTAGCCAAAAACATAAAGAAAGAGAGAGAAAAGGCTTGGAAGGTGCCACGTGTCTCTTCAGTGTAACTCCAAAGACAAAATCCAAAAGTTGTCCGCAAATGTGTGGCATCCCTATAGGTGGCCATGCTTCAAGTCAAGGCAGGGACGGTGGGGTCGTTGGGGGAAATTCAAACTTTTTGGCTCAAAAATCCGTAAAGTATAAAAGTGAGCCCCACCTCCACTGAAAAACAAGGAGCCACGTGTCAGGCCTAAATTACATGCGGGTCGGTGGGCCTGCAGAGGAATTTTTTTCCCAAATGGAAAAATGCGGACCAACGGGCCCGAAGATGGTTTTTTTTGACAAAAATGAATTTACAGGGCTGCGGGGACCTTTTTTTTTTTGGTGCCAAAAGACACAAAAGGAATTTTAGGCCCGCGGACCTGTTCTGCTAACTGGTTTTCACCATTTTTTGTATGGACCCAAATCAAACATTGAAATGGACATATCTTTCGATCTAGTGCCCGAAATCCAACAAATTTGGCATCATTGGAAAGGTATCGACCTTGTCTACGCCATGAAAACCTAAAACTTTAATTTTGACAAGGTTAGGTAGGTGAAAAATGGGAAAATGTATTTCAGGCCATTAATGCAAAATCCTATTGCTTCAGCTACTAGATCATATTTGATCTGATCCTTCATTCTTCCTTCTTCAACATGCCGGAAAAAATATAGCAGGTAGACTTGAAAAATTGTGGGCAGATCCACAACAGGAATTGATTGTTGGTGGTTGAGCTTGAAGAGTAGAGTCGATTTTCTTTTTCTTTCCCTCCAATTTTTCATCATCTATATATTGTAACACTTCTCATTTGAGAAGGGTGGAGACATTCTAGGATGTGGGAAACTCAGTAAAAGTTGTTTCCCGATTCCATTTGAGTTGTAAGCCTTCTCCTACACCTACCGAGTGTATTTGTGACTCTGAGCACCCGTATAATAGTCTTGTGCACCTTTTAGAAGAAATACAATATTTTTTTTGTAGCGTCTTTCAACCCTTAGCATTGTTTTGTTGTTTCTTTGTGCCTCTCTATCTCATGTTTTCTCCCTGTGTATATATTTCATGTTTGCAGGTGTAAGATTTTGTGCTTCGTGGAGTTTCAATGGTGGATTTGGATCTGGGTCTGTTTCATTTCTGTCTGACCTCCCTCATTCCCCTTTTCCCTGTTTCACTCTCCCTCAGCAGAGTATCTTGCCACTTCCTTTTCTAGTGTATCACTACTTAGTGTAGGCTCTTTCACCCTCTCTCCCTCTCCTTGTCTCATTTGAAAGGTTATATTAGGATTAGTTAGATTCTACTTACACTTGAGTAGCTTGTGGTAGGTAGATTAGGAAGCAGGAACCAACCTTCTTTGGAGGGTCCATCTCAAGTTTTGTAAGTACCATAGCTTGAGAGTTGGTTCCAATGTTGTGCAATCACTCTGAATGCCACATCTCAAATACAAGGCCATTCGGGGGTGCTGTAATTCTGCACTAATAGTTTTGGCACACCCTGGTGGGACCAAGATCTGAAGCACCTTACCACTTCATCTTAGCAGGTTGGTGTGTTCCTATTAAGATTCATCCTTCTGAGGCACATGTAAAGCACATCTAGCAACTCCATCTAGTTCATCAACCCCATCTCTGAATTTTTAGACCTTTTCCATACATTTCCACCCATCTTCATTAATCTTTATTTCCACATCTTTAATTTTCTTCCATTTCATGTAGCTTGTGTAATCATGAAATTCATTCCCCTCATGGCATTCACACCTACAGCAATGCAGTCTTCCTCTAATGTATATCACAGACTCCTCTAGATTAGCATTATGACTAGATCCAAGACCATTACACCCACCCATATGAGCAAGGTCAAAACCAATTTGGCTATGGAGCTTATCAAGAACAAGGGGATGCATATGATGATAACAGCTACATGGAAATTTTTGATCTGCTGCAAAAGATTCAAGCGATGGAGGATAGCATGGTGCAGTCCATAGGGCTACAACACAAATGAAGGTCATTCAGGACTGGTTTCAGGGAACCTTGTCCATGGGAAGGCCCTTTTCCAATACATTACAGCCCTCAGGAGAAGCTTGACTTCATGGTTGAAGTGCTTGCCTCAACTTACATAGTGGATTGATGATATTGAGGCATATGAGCAAAGTGCGAGACAACCTTGTCAATGGGTAAGTCAATCACCAGCTCCCTGTCCTCCATTTTCTCTTTCTCAAAATTTATCATTTCAGCAGTGTCAAGAGTCAAGCCCCTCAGTTACTACCCCAAGTGTTAATTTCTCTTCTTCATCTCTTGATCTTCCATCCTATCTTAGTTATTCTACCCTTTTCCCTTCCAAGAAGTCATTCCCTCCAAATAAACAAGAAGTTCCACTTCCCTCACCACAAAAAACAATTGCAAAGCTGGTTAAAACCCCATCCACCCCTCCTCTTACCTTCCCAATTCCATGTGGGGAAGAGATTCCAAAGACCAGTCAAAGAGAATAACAAGAGGAGGAACCCAAAAGAGAAGAAATGATAGAAGATCTAAAGATTTGGGCTGCCAGATTTGGGTTTACAAAGATCCCTTTGATGGTTAAGCCAATAAAGGAGGTCAAGGTTGAAGAGCCAGTGGCAGACTGAGTCTGATTTTGCAGTAGAAGAAGAACAAGAACAAGAAGGAGAAGATCAACAAGTCTGTTTGCTCTGAATTCAGTGTCCATAATGGCACTTTGTCTGAAGAGGATGTTGATCTAATCCAAGTTGAACAATCAATCAAGAAGGAATAAAAACAATCAACTACTAAGTCCAGTTAAAGAGGAGCATATGGAGGTGACCAACATAGATTCAAAGGCACTGAATCATGAGACCGGTTGCACAAGAAATTACAAACCCCTCTCCCATTTAACCTCTCCAAAATTCTAATTTTTTGGAAGAGCCTGAATTCACTAGCTTCATGTTTGAAGATGAAGCTTCATATGGTGAAAATAACGAAGATTTTAAGATCACCATACAAGAGGGAGAGACATTGCTACAGCAGGATAATAAAGAGTTTGATTTCCTATCAGACTCAAAATAATGTTTTGATAAGAAGGATTCAGTTGAAATTGCAATTTTTTCTTCCCCATCATTCATTCTTCAACCACAAGAACCTGCTACCCATGGAAGAGAACATGCAAGTACAACCTGCAGTTTGTAACATGCCTCCTGAATCAAAATTCAAAGATTTTGATCTTCCAAAAATCACACCTATTACAGAGGAATGGAATGAGTATGAGGCTATCATCCCTCTCACATCACCCATCCAAGAAAATCTACAAGAAGACTCCATTTTTGGAGTTAAATATCATAGCAGTGGGAAAATTCAAAGGACCAGACTATGCCCTATCAGGTCACTTGGCTTCATTGGAGCCAAGGGAGAAGCCAAAACGAGTCATGCCTACTTCAGGGCATGAGGGTGAGTATCAAAGTACCAAGGGTCACCATCAATACCTCCAGGAGTCCAATACCAATCAACTTGAGGAGGTATTTTTGGTTGATGTTGATACCTTGATGATTTCTGGTGGAGGACCGGCTTATAATCAGTTTTTCACTCATACAAGCATCCATATTCAGTGTCAAATCATTTGCATGGCTTCCCTTTTTAAGAAAGGGAAGCTACTTCTCCCCGCCATTTGTAGGATTTTTTTGAGTCCCTTTTCTCTCTGATTAGTGTAGGAGTAGCTTTAGATTTGTTTTTAGTAGAAGAAATTATTTTGCACACTCTACATGTCTTATTTGAGGCATGTATGATTTTTGTCTTTGTACATAAGTTTTGTTTGTATTGCTCTGGAGGTGCACAAGCCAGGCCCTTTAGTATTCATGACAAAGAGACCCATAGTTTCCTGTAACAGTTGCTAGTTTCAAATAAAACACAAGTACAAAGCAACTAAAATCAGATTTGAGATAGTCCATTCTCAGGAACAGGTAAAGACCTAGCAGGGTGAGTTCAGGGTTAGCAGGAGGCAGGAAATTAGGGAGAAGTTTCAAAGAAAAAAAATATTAGTATTAGGCTATCAATTATGACTCCATGCCCAATGGATGCTTCAAGGTAGCTAATCTCTTAATCTAGCAGTAAGATGTACCCATGAGTCACCAAATTGTTATCTCAATTTTACCCCTGGGAATTGAGCAAACACGACCCTATACAAGAAGAAATCTAATGGTTGCTTCCATTGAATGAGCCCATGTTACAAATCTAACAATCAGGTTGCAGGTGGACTCGAAAATGGAGGAGAAAGGTTAGCTAGGGAGGAAAACAATGTCAAATAAACTAGCGGCTCAAAGGAGGAAAATGGGAAGAGGCTCAAAGGCTTTGGGCTTCACAAATGATTCAGAGTGGGCTTAAATTAGCTATGTATGGAGGAGATGACAAAAGCTTCCACGTGTCAACTCAACACAATTTCAAAACTAGGAGCCCAAGGTAGAGACCCAAATTAGCGCCATCCCTCCACATGGTTAGGGTCCAATAGAAGTCAAATGGGAATGGGCCCAAATCGGTTTAGTATAAAGAACCGACGGAAGGTGCCACATGTCATCTTAGTGTGTCTTCAAATGTAAATCTAAAAGTGGGTCTCTCAGACAAACACGAAGCTTCCATGCATTATAGGTCCGAGAAGGGGCAGAGTCGATAGTTGAAAATTCAAGATGGGGTAGAGTTAGCGGAGGGTGCCACATGTCACCTCTGTGTAACTTAAAAAGGGGTAGCTGAAGGGCTAGACTCAGACAAGATCAAATTCTGCACATGTCCTGGGTCAGACATATGGCCCTACAAAACAAAAATACTTACCCAAAACATAAAGAAATAGAGCAAAGCTGCAAAGGGTGCCATATGTCTCTTCGGCGCAACTCCAAAGACAAAATCCAAAAGCAGTCTCTAAACATGCCCCATCTCTACACGTGGCCATGCTTCAAGTCAAGGTGAGAAGGTGGGCTTTCGGTGGAAATTCAAACTTTTTGACTCGAAAATGCGTAAAGTATAAAAGTGAGCCGCACTTCCGCTGAAGCCCAAGGAGCCACGTGTCAGGCTTAAATTACATGTGGGTCGGTAGGCCTAGGGAGGAATTTTCACCTAAATGGAAAATGCAGACCAGCGGGCCTGAAGATGGTTTTTTGAAAAAAATGAATTTGTGGGGTTGTGGAGCATTTTTTACATTTTGTTTTTTTGGTGCCCAAAGGTGTAAAGTGAATTTAGGTCCCGTAGACCCATTCTTCTAGCTCGTTTTTGCCATTTTTGTATGGACCCGACTCAAACATTCAAATGTACATATATTTTGATCTAGTACCCAAAATCCAAAAAAATTGGCACCATTGGAGAGGTCTCAACCTTATCTATGCCATGGAAACCTGAAACTTTAATTTTGACGAGATTAGGTTGGTGAAAAATGGGAAAACATCTTTCAGCCCATTAATGTAGAATCTGATTGCTTCAGCTACCAGATCTGATTTGATCTGATCCGCCATTATTTCTTCTTCAAGATGCTGGATAGATATAGCAGGTAGAATTGACAGATTGTGGGTGGATCCGCAACGGGTATTAATGGTTGGTGCTTGACCTTTAAGAGCAAAGTCGTGTTTCTTTTCTTTCCCTTTGATTTTCATCATCTATATATTGTAACACTTCTTGTTTAAGAAGGGGAGACATTCTGGGATGTGGGGAAACTCTGTCAAAGTTGTTCCCCAACTCCATTTGAGTTGTAAGCCTTCTCTTATGCCTGAAAAGTGTATTTGTGCCTCTGAGCACCCATGTAATAGTCTGTGCACTTTATAGAGAAATAAAATCTTGTTTTGTGGCATCTTTCAACCCTTGGCATTGTTTTGTATTTTCTCTGTGCCTCTCTATCTCATGTTTTCTCCCTGCGTATGTATTTCACGTTTGCAGGTGTAAGATTTCATGCTTCGTGGAGTTTTGATGGTGGATTTAGATCTGTGTCTATGCCATTTATGTCTGACCTCCCTCAGCAGAGTATATCGCCACTTCCTCTTCTAGTGTATTTTTGCTTAGTGTAGGATCTTTCACCCTCTCTCCCTCTCCCTATCTCATTGGAAAGGTTAAATTAGGATTAGTTAGATTCTTCCTGTACTCGAGTAGCTTATGGAAGGTAGATTAGGAAGTAGGGACTAGACTTCTCTGAAGGTCCATTTAAATATTTGCAAGTCTAACAGCTTGAGAGATGGTCCAATGTTGTGTAATCACACCAAATGCCCCATCTCAGAGACAAGGCCATTCAGGGGTGCTGTGATTCTACACTTACAAGACCTAATCACAAAATATTTATCATTGAATTTTATTATCTTGCATCATCTTTCTCGTTTGGTTTGCATCGTTTCTTTTTTATCCCAAAGGTACAACCGTGTATGCTCTTGTATTGCATCCTAGCAGAATCTTGAAGATAAAAAGTGGATAACATTCCCCTATTTCTTTTATAGGGGAAACATGACATGGAAATTACATCCACACGCTTTCCATTGTCCTAGGAGTATCCTGACCATGGAAATCACCTCCACGCATGTAGACACACCCCATATTCCGGTGGTATATAAATTCTTAGAGAGTCATCGTTATTGGCTAAGAAATTTTTCATTTTAAGAGCAATGTGAAGTGAGGGGCATCCATGTCCTAAAAATTAGGCCTCATATATCATCCTTACAACATAGACATGGGCCCCATGTACTCCATGGTATATTTGGTACTCCCCTAGTGAGGTCGTATATCCTATTCTAGGAAACCTTTTGGCTGCATATCAAGCTATTGTGCAAGGAGGCCATACTTCCTAAGATCACTCGATAGCTGAAACCACATTAGCTCATAGGTGGTGATCCAAGAGTGGCACCACCTCATTGTGTGGTATATAAAGAGGGTAATAGCTTAATTACAATCCTACTTGACTAATTAGGGTTTGTATTGCATATTGGTTGTTTACTTGTGAACACCCTTAACCATCATATCACCTTATAAATTTAATCAATAAAACATCATCATAATTAACCATCCTTAAAAACATCCCAACCCAAATCCCATCACCATCCTACAACAACCAACTTAATACAAACATGACAACCTATGTATACCACGTATTTTCAATACCAAAATCCTATTACGATGTTTGCATCGTTTGTCACATATGCACAAACATGACATCCTATGTATACCATAAATTTTTACTACTAGTATGCTATTATGGTGTTCACATTGTTTGTCACATACACACAAACGTGACAACCTGTGTATACCAAACATTTTGATAACCAGTATCCTATAAAGGTGTTTGCGTAATTTTTCACATATGAAAAAAATGATAGCTTATGTATACCACAAATTTTGACTACCAGCATCCTATTACGATGTTTTGTGTTATTTATAACATACGTAAAAAATTGACATCTATGTGTAATACCATGCATTCATCTTAAAATCATTCATCCTAATGAATCAAAGTCAAATAAGAAATCACTCTTACCCTTTTGTCTGAACCACCCCTTCAATTCCTCTCACTAGAAATCTAGCTTCAATAAGAAACTTCTTTCTTCTTACCTTCAATATCTCCTTTTAATTTCTAGAACCCTATCACATCACCTCAACCAACCTTAAACTCTATTCAAAGTACTCAAAAACTTCGAACTTCACTTCTTGTCAAAAAATTCTACTAGATGCCCTTGGGACAAATCATTCTTGCATGCTCCATAGTTACATACTTCTATATCATCCACATGGTTTGTCCAAAAATTAGAAACCTTAATTTTCTTCTTTTGCTCCCTATCACAATTTCCTCTTTCTAGACCCACTCTAGGCCTACAAGCCATGGGACAATCATTTTCCCTTCCTAACTTCATTTATATGAAATTTTCAAGCATAATATATGCATATTTGGACAACCATTAAGGAGTTCTAGTTGTCCATAAGGTTATGTGATCTAACTCCACTCCTACACCCCACATCTTTTGTCAACATGACTTTCTCACTAGGCTTTGAAACTATGTGACTATCCTTGATTAAAACTATTAGCATTATTTACAAATTTGACCAATGAAATCTCATATTTATTTTTGATTCTATTGAGGTACCATTTCATGGCTATTACTTCCAAATTTCAAGGCAATATTCCTTTTTTAGGAGTTTTTATTACACATTTTCTCTTAAAACCCCAGCTAGGTCCAAGTCTAGCACGAGAAGAAAAATTTTCATATATATCTCACTAATTGTCAATTCAAGTTTCTAAATTTGGTCCAAAAGTTTCATTTACGTGATCTTTAACTGTGGAAGACTGTAAGGCTATAGGAAAACAAAGTTACCTTTGTCACTTGGCATTTTCTTCCATTTCAATGAGCTTCCTTGACCTACATGCATTGAACCTTAAAATATATATCCTTTTTCTCCTAGAAAAAGAGCTTATAACATGCATTCATCCTTTTAACAACAATATTTTCCCATTTCAACTCTTGCAAGCTACTTGTCACAGTTATGTTTGCATGCATTATCAAGAGCAACATACTCAAAATTAGAGAATAGGTTAAATATATTGAAAGGTTAAATTAACTAATCCAAATATATTCTACAATGAGATTACCAGTTAATAATATCAATGAAATATCAACATTCAAGGATACTATAAGTCATGAAAATACTTTCAAAATGACATACCCAGTAAATAGAGGTTTTCCAATCTTGAGCTTCCATAACTATGTAGTTAATTCCAACTAATCCCTATGAGTTCTTAAAGAACTATCACTAAAAGTATATCTTTAACACATACATAGAATTCATGATAAATAAAACAACATATAATTCCTTACAAAAACTAGAGTTCATATCTCTTTTCTTCAATATATTCATACTACAAGGCTCTCTACCTCCGTTTTTCTCTGAACATTCTCACATGTAGTCTTCTTATCTCCAGCAATGTCTTCTAAGTCCCTTTTTTTTCCATATATTTGAATTTTCCTCTTATCATGTAACTTCCTGTTGTCTGATAACTTGCATTTATGACCTTTAATATTCCCATGTTATCTCAATGAGGAATTTTCACATCTTTAAATCATCCTAGGACAATGGGAAGAGCTTAGTGATGCAGAGAAAAATAGATCCATTCATACATTCATCCAATAATTAAGGTTTCATAAAATAAATTCACCATAAGATTTACAACTGAGGATTATTCCAAGCCCATAATTGTGTATTATTTCTATTTTTTCAAAACTAATATTAAATCATTGAAATTCACATTCAAGAACTGATCCTTCCTTAAATTATTCAACTATAATTTGATATAAAATTCCATTATTTATACAAAACTTACGCTTTTATTAGTTTTCACTCCTCAGACTTGAGGATCCTTTCTTCGTCACTCTCTTTACCTTCCTCACAAGGTCCTCCTTTCACTATTTTCCCACAACTAACTCCTATCTAACTTGAATTCCCTTCTTTTATATATCTCCTTCTTGGATCAATAGCTGACTTTTATTGGACTCATGGTATATCTTTATTCACCATACGTAGAGAAATAACCTCCTTTACAATATCTTGAGCCCACTTAACATTGTGGGTTGATCCCAAACATTATTTTATAATATCCTAAGATGAGAAGGGTGGAAATTTAAAAAATTTAATGTCCTTAAACTGATTCCCACCGATGCAAAGAAAATAAAACAATCATTTAATTAACTATCAAGATGCTTCATAAACAACAACATGAGCCTATCTTTGTAACTTGAGGATCTTTCCAATATCACAAAATGTCAAAGAAATTTTAGATACTTAAAATATCACTTAGAATGGCATCATATTCATGATACCTTGTCTCATCATTCTTAACCACTATCATTTCAACTCCATAAGTAATCACTCTTCATGAAGAACTCATAAACACTCACCACTCTTCAAATTGATCTTGGTATCTTGTACTAGTTCTTGCTCAATATGTACTTTTCCCTTTTGATGTTTCTCATCTTATTTACTTTCTCACACATGTCAAAAGATAGTAATACTGAAAAAAATGAATTTAAAACAACCAAAAACATAGGACTCCTTTTTTTTTCAAAATTGTCCTCTCACCCCCTAAAGATAAGATTTCTTGGTATAGTTATGCATGGAAACTTTGGTAGCTACTAAAAAATCATATAAGATTCATTAAAATCATTTTTTCTTCCCTAAAGTGCTCTCCCTATCTCATTTTTTGTCTTTATTTCTCACAATGAACTTCTAGCCTATCTGAGCCTACTATCAAACTTATCTCTTTCATCCTAAGGGTTATAGGTACAAGGTAAATGATTGTAAACACCCATTTTTTCTTTCTTTCCATGTTCAAAGTTGTAAGTATTTTTTCTACCTTTAATCACTAGTCACAGTCCCTAAGTCTTGGTTTATTTTATCATACATCGCACTAACATGAAGAGTTTACCTTATTGATCCTACAAATACCTTCAAACCACTAAGAAAACCAATTTCACACACCCCCTACTACATGATTTTTCCTCATTTACCACATATTTTGAGTATGAATATCCTATTATGATATTTTTATATTTTTTCACATACGCACAAATGTGACAACATGTGTGTACCATAAATTTTTACTACGGATATCCTATTATGTTGTTTGCGTCAATTTTCATATACACACAAACATGACAACCTATATATAACATATATTTTGACCACAAATATCCTATTGCAGTGCTTGCATTATTTGTCACATACATGCAAAAATGATAGCCTATGTATACCATAGATTTTGACTACTAGTATCCTATTACATTGTTTTTGTCGTTTGTCATCTTATGAACAAAAATGACAGCCTATGTATACCGCAAATTTTCAGTACTAGTATCCTATTATGGTGTTTACGTCATTTGTCAAGTATGCTAAACAATGAAACCCTGTGTATACCAAATAATTTCACTACTAGTATCCTATTACGGTGTTTCCTTAGTTTGTGACACACACACCAAAATGATAGAGTGTGTATACGACATATTATGTGTTAAGAACATTTTTATTACTTGTGTCATATTACGACACTTTTTTTACAAAAAAAAAAAACATATTTTGTATATATTTTCATATAACGTTATGTTAAATACCATTCTTATTGATTATACATTGTTTTTTACAATATTGTTTTAGCATGTTGTGAACGAACAAGTATGAAAAATTACTTTCACTAGATGTTCAGGACATGGGAAATGGGAAACCTCATTTTTCACAAGGCGGTCTGTAATGGACACTGATAGGGGAAGATAATGGTAATGTGGATCTTTGTGTGGAAATCCCTCTAGTAATTATAGATGCCTTTATTAAAGGGGTATGCATTCTCGATAACTCCGAGATGACATTCATATCAAAAAAGAAAAAGGATATAGACGGATACGGAGGAGGCAAAGCACCACATGCTACCTTTATGTACTTTAGGTTTTTTTATCTTAACTTTACGTTTGGTATTCCTTAGGAATAATGTTCACATATGTTAGTGCCACATTTTTAATATTCCATACCTAATATTAGTATGTATTTCCATTTGTTTGAGCTACTAGTGTGTTTATGGCCATGACAACAACATAAACAAACCACCTACTAGTGAAAGAATTAGGAGGTTTCAGAAAAAATGTGGATGCCATTTCCATTTCAAAGTGAGGGTTATGTTTGCTACACCAGACGTGGCAAATATCATATATAATGATCTGTATAATTGTGATAAGAATGATTATTTTTCCATGGTGTAAAGGACACAAGATTGGATCCATGCAGTGGTTTTTCTCCTAATTTATCAGTTGAATGTAAGCAATAAATTGAATTTATTTTCCTTGTTGGTATATCTATTGATACTATAATTGAAAGGCACTACACAAATATGGATTTGGCAAGGATTGTCAACAAAAGGGATGAGTGTTTAACTAGGAAATTTGTGTTGAATACATGGAGGAGGATGAGAATCATTAAATCCCAAAAGCACCAACATTATAACATTAATATCAAATCCTGGCATGTTGGAAAAAAGGATAATTTTTTTTAATTATCACAGGCCATGTGGGACTGAGGTGCCTTTCATTATGGGCCTTCAAACACCTTGGATGTTTGAAATGATGGTTTGTCATTCCTACAACTCCATCAATACAATGGATTCCACGTTCTCAACTAATAAATATGGGGTAAAGAAATTGTTGTCTCATTTCTTTGCATAATTGATATTTTGATATTTTTTTTAAGTCATTCTCATTCTAACAATATTTTTGTGTAGACATTTTCCTCAGTACCAATTGTACACTCTTCTTGTGTTTAACCAGAAAGAGGTAGGGGTTCCCATTGCATGGGAAGTTTCATCTCGTAATAAAGTGGATGACATATATGTATGGCTTGCTGAAGTCTACGTGAGGGGGAAAAGGAAAAGGATTGATTGACAAGTCAATGCATTTATTACAGATGACATAACTTCTGAAATACAACCTATAAGGTACAAATCTACTAATATTTTTTCTATAAATTTACTAAACACAATTTACAACCCTAACAACATTATTTATTTCTTATGGATATATTTGGTTGTCATGTCTTGTTATGCATATGGAGTTTTTGTATGGATTGGATAAATAATATTTACATGTTTTTTTCTTCATTTTTATAATACAATGTTTACAGGATTGAGTTGGTTTTTTCTATATAACTTATTATCATGCGACTATTTTTTTATATATATATGAAGAAGGTGGTGGAGACAATTGTGTTTCATAGACTAGGTGAAATCATGTGCACCATCAATGAAAATGAGCACATGAAATTTTTCCTCATCGAAAAATTCATGGATGAGTTCAAGGAGGAGATTTTCTTTATGGGGTATTTTAGAAAGACGTTGTTATAAGATAAACATATTGGTAAGTGTTAAATACATTCTATTATATTTGTAGATGTGTGTAGAGTTAAACATTTTTAATGGTTTGATTGTTTTTGTGTGTAGCTATGTGGTCAAAGAATTTCTGTAACTTCTTCACCCATGCCAATCAGGATATAAATTCATCCATAAAATCTTACCATTTTTTCTTAAAGACCAAACACTTGTGAAATCAAAGAAATAAATGAACAAGGAGAATGGATTGATTTTTGAACACATTGGTATTTCAAGATGAATCAAATTACAAAAACAAGAGAAAGTTGCAAGTGTCGGGCTTCTTGACAAATTACAAGAAGGAGAAGGAAATATTTTCTGTCATTGAGAGGGCTAGAGAAATAATAGACACTGACTGTTTTGTAAACCATACCATCCATGGGTTTTATACGGTTATAACTACAACATCTAGGGATCGTTGGTATTTGGTTCAGAGATTTAGCTTGAATTTTTATGTTTGCGACTGTCCTTGGGATACCAAAGGAAACAAATGTAAACATGTTTTGAAGGTGTTACAACTTGAGAGGACACATGCCAGTAGTGCATCTATAAGGGATTAAAATTTCAATGGTGAGGGTGTATATTTTCATTTCATTATTTCAAATATTTTGTATCATTCTTATCCAGAAAACAAATCATTATACATCCTCTAAAAGTATTGTTGTCATTATAGGTGACCATGGTATTCACATTACAAAAACAGTTGAATTTAATGTGCTTGAAGAATTAGAGAAGCCCCACATTTTCATTTACAACATGTATTTTATTATTGATAAATAGTGTTTGTTGTATAAACAATTTCAAAATTAGTAATTAAATTTTCTTTTTTTGTGATAGTGGCAGGTGATGATAAAATTCAACAAGAAACACTATACCTCATCCCTGAGCAATGTGTTAGAAACCATAGGAATGCATTGCAAGTTCTTAGCCAATCTAAAGATTTTTTTAAAACATTATTAGATGTGGTGGTAGATAGTGATGAAAAGATTTTTTATGTCAGAGATTTTGTGCAAAAATTTTAGATTATTTTACATGGCTCTGGTTCATTTCCATTTGAGTTCATTCTACATTGTAGTACAAATGACACTTCTACCACCGATCTACGACCATGGTTCAATGCAAGTAGGAAGTGTTGAAAGAGTAAGAAAAAGGAGGTCATGGTTGAGGATTTAAATAATGATGCTCAAAAGTATGAGGAGTAAAAATATCATGACACAACTCGTGGAAGGAAATTACTCAAGAAAACATATAAACAATCTGGTTCAAAAATCAAAGAAAGTTTTGAGGCTATAGCAGAGTCTTTGGGTGAGTATCACTATTATGTGATTATAATATGTATTCATTTGAATTCAAAAAACTTAAATTTGGGTTTCGTGAATCACAGGGACAACCCCCTCGACTGAAATTTAAGTTCCTCATTATTGACTCTCTTTTGGAACATCGAATGCATCTTGAAGTTATTTGTGTCTTTATGAACAATAATGTTAAATGTTGTTTTTTGATTTTTCTATGGTTAACAATTTTTTTTTTTTAGTATTATCACGATAAATAATGCTTCATGGTGCTTCATCGTGTTTATGTAAAATAATGCTAAATGTTTTTTTATGTGTGTTTTGAGTTTTAAACATTTTTTTATTGTATCATGGGTCTATTTTTTGATCTCTTATCTGATAATGGTGGCATATTTTTTTTGCAGCTTATATGGTGGAGGGGTGTGAAAAGTTCTTAAATATTTGACTAAAGGATTGTTATTAATACATTAAATCTATGCTTTATTTGGTCCTACATATTGAAAACATTTGATGTTCATATGAAAATATGTAACATCATTACTGTTAACCCCATTGTATAGGGGAAATTTTATGTCTTAATTTTGTGGATAAAACTCTCAAAATTCCAAGTATATGTATACACATTCAGCCATGCCATTTTTTCTATACAAAAGAAGCTCATAATTTTGTCCAAAAATTTCCATGTTTAATGTAGTATAGTCTATTGTGTATGCATAAACATGATCAGAGCATAATGGTGTTTTGTTTTAGTATAGACAACCAATAGCATTCAATTGCATTTATGGTGCCAATCTTAGCTCGAAAACCTATATTCTATCTTACATCTTAAGAAAATCCACTTCTTCATAACCCACATGCATTTGAATGAAAGATGATGTCATAAGATATCCTCATGGAGCCCATATAATTTCTTGAACATAGTCATTGTAATTTCAATTCTAATTTCTCAGCTATATGTTCAATCTAACATGTAACCAAAAAATAGAGTCCTTCAAGTAAGTTTTGTTTATGGGAGATCCATTTATTATAATATTATTGTAGATGCTTATTTGTCTATGACATAAGTTTTCATGGTACAAACAATTTATTAACCTTTCCTCCATCTTAGCTTTTTCCCCGTAGAGGGATCATAACAATGTACCTGGAATTTCTATATTTGAGGCACTATAAATCCATTCACTTTTAGAAACTTATTGCTATCTCTACATATCAATGCAAATTCCATAGTAATGTAGGCTATAGGTTATTCGTAAATAAGGGAAATTGGTCTATCAAAAAGCACACCAATCCAAATCATAATGAAATTAATTACTCTTATTCTTCATATCCAACATGTATACAAACTTGATCACCATCCAAGATGTAGTTTGGTTATGAGGTACACCTATGTAAAGGACTAGGAGGTTTTATAGACACCATCATTTAGAAGTGTTAGAATCATTCATTTAATCCCCAAGTTCAAGATCTTCTTGACTTATCAAGTACCCTATTCTAGTCATTCTACTTGGTCTCATAAGTCATAAACACGACTCTTTGGGTTCTGAAAACTCACTAAGAATTTGATAAAGGAAATTAACAACTGGTTTAACTACTCCCTTACATGCCTTAATACATTTATAACCCTGCCTAGATTCTTAAGCCATAACTTGAATAAAAATAGTTAGACATTTTTTTTGGTAGGAAAAGAATAAGAGTTAGTGACACTTGACCCAAAATGACATTCACAATCCCTTCAACACTCATGAATATCTTCCACATTTATAAATTCTTCATTCATTTCAATTACACGGATTGAAACATCCATTTCAGTCAAATTTGCATGACTTATAATTACTTACTCTTCTCACTGTCACCAGTTCACAAACGTAGAGAATGTTGTCATAAGATATTGAACCACATATGCCTGCTCAACTTGAATATTTGAGAACTTTTTCTAGAAGCAAGGAAATATATTTTGTGAAACTTTCATGTGAATTGACTGATTAGAAATGATTTTATACCTTTCCCTAGTCTAGTCTCGTGTAGATATAAATGACTATAAAACCTTACAACTCAACTACAAGACTTATAATAAATTGGTATCGGTTTGAAATCACCTTTTTTTTCTCTTCATTGTGACTATGCATCTTCTTTCATAAATTCTAAGTCTTCCTTTAAAACACTTAACACAACTCTTTTCTCAAGTTTACACACTCAAATTTCAATATTTGAATCTTATCCCTTCCTTGTGACCAAATATCCTTGTTTAACTATGTGAACTGGATATACATGCAATGGTATCATTCACAACTAATCACTAGTAGGAAATAACTCAAGCATCCCTACCATTCTTGGTCTTTCCTTTAATAACCTTGAAGATGAATACTCTAACAATCCTAAATTTTTCATCCTCTTATGCACATCTAGTCAACATTGTCCACATTTCATGTATTATACTTCTTGAACTCAAGATATCCTCTTTTTACTCAATGTTCCTATCACAAACCAAGACTCCCAACAACTAAGTTTAGCTGCAACTACCTTTAGGCTTCAACAAGCTCCATTTTCCTTCAAGATGACAATATCCAATTCTAATGAAACTTTTAGTTCATGACCACATGGTTTTCTATGCATTTTGGCTGGTATAGTGCTTTCAGAAGATAACCAACCTATTTCTTTTGAAAGAACAAATTTTAAAGATAGAGAGAAATGCATGGCCATGTACAATAAGGAGATGTTAACCATCCTACATGCAACAACTAAGTGGCATAAAATCCTTCTTGTGAATAATTTTTTCATCAAGATTGAGCACCTCAGTCTCAAGTATCATGTAAGATGGAGTACTTACAATGGTGAAACAAATGATTAATTGAAATGTTTGGATATTTAAAATGCTCTGTCATGTTGAGATAAGACACATGTTTTCAATGCCATCTTTGTTATCCAAATTTACTAGTTATTTGAACTTCTGGAGGACTAAATGATGTTGGTAGAGTTCAGTGCAAAAAGTACATTGAAGACAAGAAGAGGAAATCTTAGTCGGTTAAGAATTTTTTTTATTTTCTTTAGGTATCAAATACACCTCTTATGGATTACTTCAACTAAAAGTTATCCATAACAAAAAGTGGGAAATTATCTCAATGGATTATCTTAGGCCTGCCATAATATGAATGTAAGGATGAAATTTTTTTCGTAGTACATCATTTGACAATGTGTGCTATTTTATTCCTTGAGTATGTCTGGATTCAATGGATGAAATATGAGATTATCATGTTTCTTATGTCTTATGGTATTTTATTCTAACCTTTTCTTCATTTTTTGATGCCTCTCTTGTATAATGTCATAAACAAAAATTTGTTATAACACTTTTCCACTCAAATCACTAATGTTTCTTAGCAACTTTAACATTATTTTCACTTCCCTGATATATTAGTTGGAATCATAGTTTTTTTCATAATCAAATTCCCATGGTTTTAGGTAATAGTTACAGGCATAAAAATCATCTTATCTTAATCAAATTACCATTTTTTTAGCTCATTTTCCACCAAACATAATCCATTTTTTTGACATTATTACTAAAATGAAGTTTAACATTGTATCCAACTACCACTAATTTTGCTAGAAATGGTTAATGAATTTGATAGTAATCTCTAGGGGAGGAGATATTCAAGGATATGCATATAATTGCACTACAAAAAACAAATTGTCAATGTTTGTGGTAGTCTTTCTACATCAATGACATTTGTGTTTTTTAAACGATTGACATAAGTTAACAACATTGCATAAATTTATTCATAATTACACTCGTCCTTGGTCAATACTACCTTTCACTATAGTGTTCCCAATATCTTATATATGTCAAAATGAAAAGAAAATATATCATCATCTCTTCCATGCCATGTTCTTCTTTCATCGATACATGTGGTATGCACAATTGTTGTTATTTGAGTAATAATATATAATCAAAAGGATTCTAACTGTGAATTTACTATGCTGAAAATATAGGACTATCACATACTCTTAAATAGGATGGTTTAAACAACCTAATTTAATCTAACATATATCTTGCAAAATTTGCCTCTTTGTTAAGATTAGGAAATCGAAATTTCATTCATTCTTTCATTCATGTTTTATTTCTTTTACCCATCTCATCACAATAATATAGACCATTGAAATCATAAGAATTGATTAAGTTACTCACCCTTAACACAAATTTATAATTAACTTATGATCCTAAGGTGTTTAAGAAAAAGCATAGTGATTTCTTGATCTCTTCTATCATTTAATGTTCCCTATTGTCCTTGGAACCACCTTCTCAATCCTCTTTGTGTATATTTTCAGCTTGCGAATTGATATTCAATTTAAAAGGTGACCTTACAAGATCATTGTAATAGTTACAAACACAACTAACTTAGTTTAGGCCTGAAACAGTGGACTGTCAAGGTTCTATGTATCTCTGAATACTTTCAAGACTAAATAAGAGTCTTATAACTCTCTCATTGTCTTCCTTAAGATATTCTAATGGTTTTAGGTCTCCCCCAATTTCAAGAAATGGATTTAATTTGTAAGAAACAATGTTCTTTTAACCTAGTATGACTATGACACATTATTCTCACAAAGATTTCTCTTGAATAGAAATGAATTAACCTGATTATTTTTCCAATAGCTTCGTGAAAACCCAATGATGATTACTTGAAATTATCAGAAGTTTTCATTGGTTAAAACTTGAGATAGTCAGTTTTGTTTCTTTGAAACCCTAGTTTGCAGGGTATACATCATTATAATAAACTTAGAGAGGTTTTGAATTGGTTTCTAGCACATTTAGCATTCTCACTATAATTTAAAGGATTTAGAGAGATGCTCACAACTATACAAACCAATTAGTTGTTCTAATTTTACTCCAATCAACAAGATACAACAGACACTTGTTCATAGCTACACCTAGGAGGTTATGAAAACCACAATCACATCAAAGATTGTTGTCTTTGACAAGAAATTCAGTCATAATATTCTCTCACCATAGTTATACACACACACTGATTCACTTCCTACTATATGCATACATTTTCCAACATTAAAATATTTCTTGAAGCTCGAATGTAAAACACCTTGATTGATCAATGAGTACAACAATAGCTACAAGGTATTTTTAACATCCTTAACTCAAATATTTGATTATTAGTTAAATTCTAGCATCAAGAATCTTAAGGGGGAAGACTTGGAGAATTATATGTATTAGGAAAAAATATAAACATAAGTACTTTCAAGAAAACATTATAACATGTCATGTTTTTTCTATAAATATTGTAATGAACATGGAAATTACATTAATGAATGTTGAAAATGACATGTTAATTTCAACAACATACAAATTGAAAATTTTACTAGTCAAAATTAGTTAGTTTAAATATAACCTTACCACATGAAGAAAATGAAGAAATGGCTCTAGTTAGAGTACCTTATCAGGTACTTTTGTTTAGCCTTAGAAGTCGAGTTCTACAAGGTGGTTACCATGTAACACCTCAATTGAGAATTAATATATCTTCATTCATTAAGGAAAATAATTCTACACATCAATGGTATAAATTCCAAAAGCAATAGTAGATGAAACATCTTATACCAACATTGCAAATGCAAGACCACTACATTGAAATTTTTGAAGATGAAATAAGACAAAAATTATTTGACACATCTGTGATCATAATGAAGGTAATCAAAATGTTAATTTATGTTCTACTTATTCATAATTTTCACAAAAAAATTGTTCATATTTATTTTGAAAATGTTACACAATATGTAAACCAATTAGTGATCAATATAAAAAATTTATTTTCATATTTAAATCCAAGTATGCAAGATATAGTCTAAATTTGTTTTTTATCTTTTTGAAAAACGATTTACTACAACTACAGTAATATGACTAAGGAAAAAAATATAAAAAGGATATATGGTTGATCTAAAATTGTTCAAATAATAAAAATAGGTTTTGGTTGATAAGGCTTCTCAATTCACCCGATCCAATTTTCAACAAGTGCAAGACTTGGTGGTTAAGATATTATACCATACCTTTTTGTAGAACAATATCATTTATCCCTATTTACTAATAATGAATAATTAGTTTTGGTGGTTGATATTTCTATACTCTTAGAACAACCCATTATTATTTTCAATTCATAGAACATTACCATCTTCAAAAGTAAAAATTCTTGATTCTATCTCAAGACTACCCATATATGGAATGAGAGAACTTTAGGATGCATCATAAGTATTAGGAACATTATTTAATTACCTATAAGAGATACACAATAGATTTAATGGTGTATTGATGTAATCTAAAGAACCACCAAATTTATGAGGTTATATGTGAAAAAATCTAGAACTTATAAGAAGAGGGACGGGTAAGTGCACCAAGCTGGGGGACAATTAAGTGGACATCAAATCTTGAATTTTACATTAAAAATAGCAAAACATCAAATTTAGTCTTCCGCAGACTTGAACCATGCTGAAAAGTAAAAAATATGTCATAAAAATGGTACCATTGCATAGGGGAGACTATTAGATTTGTATAAATACTGATTTTAAAGTGAATAGAATAGGATAAATATCATTTTATATTTTTTTACTAATAGTAGGTCTTTAAGACACTTTTTTCTGTGAATTTTTATGTCTACGTTTAAGACTACAAATTTTGATTCACTTATCAGAATTTGATAAAAATTATACCACCCAACCGTGGTGAAATTTTATACATGTTCAAAAAAAAAATTATTTGATTTCAATATTTTTTGATGAAGTTATGGCGGGCAAACAGAAAGTGCTTTGTTTTATTTATGTTGTCATACCACTTTCACGGAAAAAATTATAAAAAATAAAATATTGCTCAAAAAAATACAAAATAAAATTCATCCCAAGATAGATAGTGGTATCTAACTTCTCACCAAAGGATAAAAATATATATCAATTTTTGGTCATCCAAATCATGGGCAAACAGACTATAATCTTATAGGCATTTTTAAAAAAAAATACCAAGTCATTGAATTTTGAGTGTTTAATATAGCTAATCTTGTCCTTTTTAAAAAAAAATTAGTATTTTACAAACTAGATTCTAGATGCTACGATTCATATTAATATAATTTTTTCTAATTTTGAGTGTATGTATTGCTAATAATCTCTACAAGTTGATATTATGTTGTTATTTGCAATATGACGTCCACTTATGACCCCTTTTTTGTCCCCCAACTTGCTGCACTTACCCGGACCAAGAATAATCCTATTATGAATCCTAATGGATTCCATAGGATCTAGATGGATTTCCTTTAAGCATCTCTCTACAAAGAAAGATAGTTGTTGGATGCAAAAAATCAAATTAGAGGAATCTTAAAAAGCCAAGAGGGCCCATCTCAAACAAAAGTTATATTGATTTTAAAAAAATATACAGAAAAGCTAAATAATAAATTTTCTCTTCTCCAATTGAGAGATACTTCTGATAGAACTAAATCCATTAAAAAAACTAATGTCACACTTAAATTTTTTCTACCATCGTGTAATATTTTATTCATCATTACCATATTATTTTATCTTCCCAACCTTCTTCCCTTGAAACTAAGACATAGAAATCCATATAATAAATTAAAAATAAAATACAATTATAATAAGAACATGTGAATCCAAAACAAAAACTAAAATATCATTTATCTACATATTTCATAAATATATTCTTGATGCAATGTCTTAGAAAAATTCTAGCATATGAAAATCATTACTTAATTTTCTAATACCAACACAATTTACTATATTAGGACAATGAATAATGATACACAAACGTTATTACCATTAATACATTTTGCACATCAAATACAGTTTGATGTGCTACAAATTATAGAAATAAATGGTTTACAAAACATGTGTTAGTGACACATTTTTAATATGTTTTCTCATTACATTGATTGGGAAAACCCAACGTGATTTTTTGAACTTCTTTTAAGTGGTTGTGTTCCCGCTCGCGAATGTTCACCATCTCTTGAACCTTTGGCATGGAAACGTATTACATTTTCATCCTTTCTGCACTCGTTATTTTTTAGTCTTTTATGTGCCATCTATAGTTGACACATGTTCATCTCTGTATTGGACTTTGACTCATGCATATCCATGAGATTCATCCTTACAATGTTTCTCTCTTCTCATAGCTTTTGTTCTCTTTTTCATAAAATGCAAGTTTCTCTTCCAAAACCTTTATATGTTTTTTTGTTAACCCCTATCATCTCCTGGTACCTTTTAAGCACGAATGGAAAATACAAGTTGAGTGAATATGTGTGAAAACATTATGTTATGGTCTTTACATTAAAAAAAACAATGTAAATAAAATGTCAATGTAAACAAATTTTTATGGTATTTACCTCTAAAGATAGTAGACTCCAAGCACGTGGGGCTCATTAGATAGGCAATATCATAGCACGTGGGTTCATATTGAGGTAATTAAAATTAATAAAATTAAATTCAATATACTGGTAGACATGAGGGGGTGAAAGGGTTTAATTTATTAATGTTTTGAATCAGGTATTAGGGGTCGGTTAGAGAGGTGGGCAACAGGAAAGGGAGGTTTAATTTTAATATAAAACTAAAACATTTGAACCCTAGTTTTTAAAATCAAATACCTTAAAATTGTAAAAGGAGTGTGGTCATAAATTAAATTATAATCTCTTTTTTAATAAAGAAATCTAGATTCTTAACCAATAAATAATAAGATGGTAGAAAACTAGGATTGAGTATGTTTTTCAACACAAGTGATATTATTTCACCATCTTAATTATCTAAATAAATATTGATAAATGATTAAATATTAACCTATATAAGGTGATTTGTATATGTATTCAATGGATTTAAACTATCTTTCGAGAGGAAATTCATATTAAAAAAATTGAGTGAGAAATATAATATTTTTTTGTCTAATATATTAGGGTAGAAATAATAAGGGGTAAATAAAATTGTAATTGAAAAATGGGTAAGGTAAATGGAAAAAATAGAGGGTATTTTCATTCTAATAATATAACAGGAGGGGGGTATTGTCAATTGAATAATTAGAGGTAGAAACTAGAATTAAGTGTATTCTTTAATACCCTTCGAACACACTTGTTATACCATACTTTTACTAAGTGAACCCCTTGTGACTGCAAGTCATCCTTTATCCTCTTAGATGCAACCGGGCCACTATAAAATTATTCATAATTTTCCAATGGATATTTTAAATTTAAATGTTTCTTCTCGCTATCGGGCACTTTAGTTTGAACCATCACATTTAACGATAGATGCATAATGATATTCCTAATTAATCACATAATAAAATAGTTTTAATTCCCCATTGTACCATGATAATAAAATAGTCCTAAGTCAAAGTTACATCATATTTCCACATTGCCTTATTTTTGGTTCAAGGGCATGTATCATGATAATTATAAAATTGAAGTCCTGAATTGTTTTTGTGTAATTTTTTTATAGAATTTGAAATAGTTCAAGGAATTTCCTATCGTGATCTCTTACCACCAAATTTCTTGATCATACATACATTTTGAAAAAACCCATAAATCAACAAAACATTTATAACAATTTCATCATATAGGTAGGGTTTATATTAATAAATGACTCACAATCAATGACACAATCTAATTTATGACATAGTTAGTTTATGATAGAAACTACTTGAAAAATACAAGTTTTTAAACAACGTAGTGAGTCCTAGTTAGTTAAGCCCTTCATCCATAAGGAGATAGTTATAGTTTTAAATCCATGAAAGAAGAGCACCAAATAGTAATGTCAATGATCATTTATGTGAGGGATTCTAGTCGATAGCATCATTTCAGAGATGGATTATGTTCTTGTAGATATTATTGGTGATGCTAAGTCAAAAAAGTCATCACATGGGCTTCTATGGGAGCTTGTTTATGCATATTATAGAAATCACGCTAGTGTCAAGAACTAAGTACCTTTTTCCTTTTACGATAACTATGACATGCATGATTTTTCACTATAGAGCTTGTATTTATCAGGCATTCTTAATTTAAAGTGTTAAATTGCATGGATCAAGGAAGATGAATTCAAGATCTATTTAATGGTTCTCAATGGTACCGAGAAAAAAGGTAACATGAAGGAAATGACGTCCTCATGGATATGTGAATGTTTTTAAAGGGTTGATAAGAGTCCCAAATCATGATTGATTATTTTTTATAATGAATAGGTGATCCAGGCAGCAATTCTAGTGGCGCAACTTCCAGAGACCATAACTTTTGCACCGTACCTCCGATTGACTCCGTTCAAAAGGCAACGGAAAGCTTGGAATGTGTAGAATGTGATGAGAAGGTGTGAACTTTGTTTGGCAATGTTTGACCCCCGAAATCCACGTTTAAGGGGCCCAAATTGTGATTTTTGTAGTGCTATCTAAAAATAGTATGTTTCGTAAAATTAGTGCACATGTAAGTCTTGGAAGATGAAACACCTCGTCTCCCTCGAGACTGGTGACCTTCCACATATTTCTAGGTGTCCTTTCATATTTATAAAATTATTATAAATACATATGTAACCGGATCAGTGAGATAGACATCTCTTGGCAGAGATAATTGATGTAATTTGAAGTCTTTGAGTAATTTACATCTCTTTTCAGAGATAGTTGTTTTGCAATTCATTTGGCACATTTGTTAATCTGTTCCTTAAGTCTGAAACCCCTCAGTTTTGGATCAGTGGTATCAGAGCTAAGTCGTCTTGAGAGTGTATGATCCCCAGAACGAGGTCGAAATAACAAAAAGCTTGGGTGGTCCACACATAATCCTTCAGAATACTTCCCTGTTCGCTGCAGGCGACCTCCAATGGCGGACAACACCAGGATGGATGATACTCTCAAAAATATGGTGAATGAAGCTCTTAGGGAGCAAAAGGATCAGATGCTACAACAATTCACCCAAATTCTGCAACAACTACAAGTAGGAAATCATGCCTCCTCATCTGCAAATCAGTCCTTTGGTGCCCCGACTCCATTCAAGGTGCAAGTAAATTTTGACATTCCTATTTTTGAAGGTAAGATCAATTCTGATGCAGTAGAGAACTGGTTGGACCAATTGACCTCATATTTTTCTGTCAATCAATTTATTGATAAGGAAAAGATAACATTTTCTCTATTGAAATCATCTCTTGCTGTCAAAAATTGGTGGGGTGTGTATAAGAATGGACTCAAAAGGGATGAGCTAGGAATCGCAGAGGAACCCACATGGAATGATTTCGTGGATGCCATAAAGGAATAATATTACCCTGTTGGGGCCTATGATGATTTGTACATACAGTGGCAGCAACTTCGTCAAGGTAAGGACCAGTTGGTTCAAGACTATACTGACAAATTTCATTCTTTATCTGCAAGATTGGGCATTCAAGACATAGAACAACATAGGATTCTAAAATATCACAGTGGCCTGCAATGGAGCATCCGAGAGGACATGGAATTCTTTTAGTTTCAAACCCTCGGCGAGGCATACAAGTTTTCAGTCAAGATTGAACAAAAGCACAAAAGGAGGACTGCTAGGAACCAACCCGTGAGGGGGAAGAATGATAAAGAAGGCCAGACCCGAGGCCAAGGTTGGAAACAAAAGGAGTCGCAAGGAAATAAGATGCAAAAGGAGAAGATAGGGAAGTGGTGCGAACTCCACAAAACAAATCACCACTCCGAGGAAGAATGTCGACCCATCAAGTCCTTACTCACCGAGTCATCTTCTTCAACACTCTCTGCACCAGCAGTTACAGACCCTGAGGTCAAGGATGAAGATGGTGAAATTATAGATGCTGATCCAGATGTGATCATTGCCACCTCAAAAGTCAAGAATATGGATGAGAAGGAAAGGCTCTTCCACTCCAAGCTCTGGGTAAAAGGTAAACCACTGCATTTTATCCTTGATAGTGGAAGTCAGAAGAATTTAATTTCTGTTGATGTTGTAAAAAGCCTAAACCTCCCTGTAAAGCCACATCCCCAGCCATATAGTATCGGGTGGTTAAACCCAGGAAGAGACCTCTAAGTCACACAACAATGCCTCCTTCCATATGCCATCAAGCCCTTCCATGATGAAGTCATGTGTGATGTTGCTCCATTAGATGTTTGTGATGTGCTCCTAGGCCAACCATTTATGTGGGATAGACATGGCATATATGAGTCACGACCTAGAAGGGTCACCATTACCATTGGGAGTCAACTTTATCGGATACCTGAGGTCATTCCCCCAAAATATGTCTTCCTCATCAGTGCCAAACAATGTAAGAAGTTAGTAGAGAAAACCAAACAGTTTGTCGTCTTGATGATCAGGCCAAAACCTACAAACAAAATTGTTGTAGCCTCCATGAATATGCACTCAATACAGCAACAGAAGCAACTCAACCAAATCATAACTGAGTATGATGATCTATTCCAGACACCTAAAGGAGTGCCATTTCAGTGTCAGGTAAAACATGTTATTGATTTGGTCCCAGGGTCTCCTTTACCCAATAGCCCTATGTACCGCACATCAGTCCTTGAAAATGAGGAGATAAAGAGGCAGCTCCAGGAATTGATTCAAAAGGGACATATTAGGCCAAGCTCTTCACCTTGTGGAAGTCAAATTATCTTGGCGCCAAAGAAGGATGGGACATGGAGACTTTGCATAGACTATCGGGCTTTGAACAAAATCACTGTGAAAAATCGCTACCCCCTCCCAAGGATTGATGATTTGCTAGACCAGCTTTGCGGTGCAAAATTTTTCACCAAAATTGATCTCAAATCTGGATATCACCAGATCCCTGTCGAGCCCACTGATGTTTGGAAAACTGCATTCAAGTCTCGTGAAGGCCTATTCGAATGGTTGGTCATGCCTTTTGGACTAACTAATGCACCTGCAACATTCATACGGATGATGGACAACATCTTACGGCCCTACAAAAATTCCTTCGTAGTGGTCTACCTAGATGATATACTCATTTATAGCCAAACCTGCGAGAGGCATCTGCAACATGTTCAAGAAGTACTTCAGACCCTCAGGAAGCACAGACTGTATGCAAATCTGGATAAGTGCACATTTGGGATGAAAAAGGTCCAGTACTTGGGTTACGTTGTGGATGAGGAAGGAGTCCATGTCGACTCGGAGAAAATTCAGGTTATTCAGAGATGGCCTACCCCAAAGAATCTTACAGAGCTTCGTAGCTTCCTGGGCCTTGCCAATTTCTATTGCCGGTTTGTCTTGGGTTTCTCACATATTTCCTGGGCACTCAATCAGGTGACTAAAGGAGGGAACAAGGCTAAATTCCAATGGGGGGAAGCACAACAGAAAGCATTTGAAGGGCTGAAAGAAAGGTTATGCTCAGCCCCTGTCCTTTCCCTTCCTGATCTACATCATCCATTCGAGCTGATGACAGACGCATCTGAGTATGCCTTGGGAGCTGTTATCATGCAACATGGCCACCCTGTTGCATACCATAGTGAAACATTCAATGACACGGTCAGGAAGTACCCAATATATGACAAGGAGCTTTATGCCATTGTCCAGGCATGTAAGCAGTGGAAACACTACATTCTGGGGAAGGAGATAGTAATCCACACTGACCATAGGCCTTTGGAGTTCCTTCAGACACAAAGAAAGTTGAGGAATGAGAGACACCAGAAATGGGCCACATACCTACAACAGTTTCACCTGATAATAAAGCATAAGAAGGGAAGTGCCAACTCAGCATTAGATTTCCTAAGCCGCCCTCCAATTGCAGCCCTCACAATGATTCTTGATCTCTGTGGACATGAGACTTCAAGTTGGTGCAGTTTGTATGAGAAGGATCCTGAGCTTTCAGACACATATTAGGCCCTCCGTGAAGGAAAACATGTCTCTGATTTCTATCTACAGGATAATCTCCTCTGCCATATGGGACACATCTGTGTTCCAGCAAGTGAACAACAGAAGATGATCTGGGAAGCACACTTCAGCAAGACCGCAGGGCACTTTGGCGTGGACAAGACATTGGCAGTACTTCAGAAGCATTTCTACTGGCCTAATCTAAGGACTGATGTGGTGAAGTATATTAAGTCCTGCACTCCTTGTGTAATTTCTAAGCCAACTAACAAGAAACAGGGATTGTACACACCATTGCCAGAACCGACCAAGCCTTGGGAATCTGTCTCGATGGACTTCCTCTCAGGTTTGCCAACTTCGAAACATGGGAATGATGGTGCTTTTGTTGTAGTTGATCGATTTTCTAAAATGGCTGTAATGGTTTCCTGTAAGAAAAATATTTCTGCTGAAGATACTGCTAAAATTTATTTCAGTCATGTATGGATCAACTTTGGGCTCCCCAAGTCTGTTGTTTCTGATAGGGATAGCAGGTTCCTGAGCATCTTCTGGTCCACCTTATGGGGAATGCTAGATACAAAGTTGATGAAGTCCACATCCTTTCACCCATAGACTGATGGGCAAACAGAAGTGGTGAATCACCTAATTGTTCACATGCTTCATATGTACCACTCCAAGCACTCTTGCACATGGGACAAGGCCCTGCCATACATACAACATGGATACAATCAAGCCCTGCACAGCTCCACCAAACACAGTCCTTTTCAAGCTTGTTATGGATTCCAGCCTATGGCTCCCATTGATGTATGCATCCCAATTCCTTCCATGGAATTCACACTTCATGGAAAAAGTGAAGCAGAAAAGGTGACAAGGTTTGTTGAGAAGATCTAGCACATTCAACACCAAGTCCATGACATTTTACAGAAAATGAATAAAATATATAAGAATCGCCATGATAAACACAGGGTTCCACATCATTTCTAGGTTGGTGATAAGGTTTGGTTGTGGCTTCAGAAGGAATGGCTTGCAGGTCCACACAGAAAGATTCAACCTCTCTGGTATGGTCCTTACACTCTCACTAAGCAAGTAGGGGAAAATGCTTTCGAGTTGAATCTTCCACCCTACCTTGGTCTGTACCCCATCTTCAATGTGGACCTCCTCAAGCCATACCATCCACCTTTGTTGGATACTTTAGTCACAATAGAACAATTGGACATCTCCGAGCTTAATCCAACAAGTCTTTCCCTAGCTGAAGAAGATCAGATTGTGGACAATTTTACTAAGACCACCAGAGGACAACCTATTCAACTCTATCGTGTGATAAAGAAAGGAAATCTCAGTCACCAAGGTGAGTGGCTCACTGCATACCAGGTTAAGAAGCAATTTCCACAGCTGATGGGGCATCTTAATGCAATGGGGACCATTGCTTCTGAAGGAGGGAGGAATGATCCAAACAACAATTCTAGTGGTGCAACTTCCAGAGACCATAACTTTTGCATCGTACCTCTGATTGACTCCGTTCAAAAGGAAACAGAAAGCTTGGAATGTGTAGAATGTGATGAGAAGGTGCAAAATTTGTTTGGCAATGTTTGTCCCCCAAAATCCACGTTTAAGGTGCCCAAATTGTGATTTTTGTAGTGCTGTCTAAAAATAGTAAATTCTAAAAATAGTATGTTTCGCAAAATTAGTGCACATGTAAGTCTTGGAAGATGAAACACCTCGTCTCCCTCGAGACTGGTGACCTTCCACATCTTTCTAGGAGTCCTTCTGTATTTATAAAATTATTATAAATACATATGTAACCGGATCAGTGAGATAGACATCTCTTGGCAGAGATAATTGATGTAATTTGAAGTCTTTGAGTAATTTACATCTCTTTTCAGAGATAGTTGTTTTGCAATTCATTTGGCACATTTTTTAATCTGTTCCTTAAGTTTGAAACCCCTCGGTTTTGGATCAATAGGTTTTGGAATGTGAACATGTTTAGATCGATTATGTAATGTGATTGTTATTGGACCTCTCCAAATCACTATTAATATAAAACAAAGAACAGTTGGCATTGAAGCATTATTAGAGGGGTCAATGATTCTTCAGTGTAATATGAAGCTCATGAACTAGATTGTGTCACTTGTTAGCTAAACAAAATATATTCATAGAATAAATTTAGAAGAATGTGGTTTTATGATTCACCAAAAATATATAAAGAATAAACATCAGTTTTTTCCAACACCATTTTGAGAAAACACGCATGGAACTTATGATTACCATACTCAACAATGACCTTCACTGCTTCAAACATTATTAGACACTCTCCCCCATGAATTATTTTGTACTCCAGATAAATGAACTTCGTTATATCCTTTAAATTAGGGACAACAATAAAATAGATTAGGAGTGTAGCTATTATTAGATACCCTATTATTTCTAATGAAGATAACATATACATGGCATTTAACATCATTTTTGTTTATACATTCTCATGAATTGAGTCTTTTGTTATCAATTTCCTTATAATTTCTAAGTGTGGGTTAATTATTGATTTACCTTTGAATTTTTTGATGTTATTCATTGATGCATTTTACATTGTGCCTCCTAATTTTTACATGTGATTTACATCACAATTTTTACATATTTTATCTCAATAGATACTTTTTGTGAAGAAATAATTTGAAAGGATTTGTTAGACATGATAATGTGAGAATTTTTTCTTCAAAAAAATTGTGGATAGAGGGGTACATGGGGAAATAAACATATATCCTAGCAATACAGACAAGGAACTTCAATACCTACAAAAATTAAGGTTTACCAAGGAAGGAGAATCAAATATCCTTGTCATCTTCTTAATATTGAAACAAGAGGAAACCTAAAGGTTTATAATAACCATCAAGTGAATATACAAAAAGATGGTTTGAAGGTAGCATGAGTAATTGATAAAAGGAACTTCCAACAGGATGGAACTAAAGAACAAATGGATGTGGGTCGTAAGGGAGTTGAAATGTGTAGTTCTAAGTATAAGCTTGAAAATAAATTATAGTACATGATATTTATATGATTAACCTCATTAACTCTTGAATCATTAACAACACAATTATTTAGACAATTCATCCAAACTCATATGATTTGATTTGAATATAGAAAAAACGTGAAAGGAAATGAACATATTAGAATTATGTGAACCATTACTTGGACCAGATTATATTTTCCTTGATGTTAAACACTTGACCATTGGAAATTTTAAAGAAGTCATATAATGAAAAGGTAGGTAGCAGATGAATGGAATTGATTCATGAATTTGAGAGAAGACTCACATGAAAACTATAAATGTTATAGTTAAATGTAGAAGCATACTGAACTCGTGACATTGAAATTATCATTTAAATGAAGGTCACCAAATAAATTTACACTTGGTACAACCATACTCATCATTTTAAGGTACAAAATCCATTAAACCTTTGATATTACGGATTATCTAAAGTTGGAGAAAATCAAAGATGCCTTTGGTTCCATAAAAAAACGTCTATGGTGCAATGACTGTATTGGAAAAAATGAGGTTAGGAGTGCTAAATATTATTTAAAATAAATAAATCATAAACAATTGATTTCCTATACATCAAAATAATGACATACTAGACAAGTAAGTAAGAGCTCAATTCTGCTAAATTTTAATTTACATAGTAAAAAAACTAATATTAATTTGTAAGGAAATCAAAATTACCTTAACTACAATTGAAGGATGGGAGAAAAAGGATTCAAATATTAATTCTGATACAAATAAAAATAATGTTATATTGTTGTGATAAATAGAGGAGAAAATTGTTTCACATGTTAATTATTTTGGAAAATCATGTGATGGTTGACTAAAGTGGGGATAAGATGTAACAATCACATGTGGTTGTCATTGTGATGCCACATGGCACATTCAAACAAAAAAATTGTTACATATATAATCATGAATAATCAACCCATTGTGATGCCCACATGGCACATTAAAATAAAAAATAATTATGACAACTATAATCATGATTAATCAAACCATTGTGATGCCACATGGAAAATTCAAACCAAAAAAAATGATGACATCTGTAATCATGATTAATTCAAAAAAATCCACGATTAAAACACATGTTAATGTTAATGTTATTATATTAAAACAATTGACAATTATAACAACTACAATTTTTTCGTTATATTAATGTTAATGTTATTAAATTATTAGGTTAATCGTATGAAATCATGTTTCCTTCATTTTTAGTGTACACAATGGAGTTAATTCTTTTGAAATATGATTTTTTTTCTTTTGATGTTCTTATACATTGATTCAGGTGTAACTCTTATAGTTGGTGTCTGCATTGGTTTTCTGGAAAGGTACCAGATCATCCTGTAAAATTAATAAATTTGTGTTACTATAATAAATATATGCTAAGAATGATGCAAAGCCAAAAGTGCATGTAACACATTTGAAAATAGGCTAAAACATGAGGTGGCTAGCTACGATGCAAATTTGAAACTGGCCAAATGGAGAATACATTGACAACATCTGCCAACTTGTCCTAGAAAATGCCAGGAACTGGTAGAGGGAAATCAAGATCGATGACACTAAGGATATTAATAACTGCGCAATCTGATGTAACTTTCTTCCCTTGGCAGATTACATCAACACCAACATTGTACAATTTTCCAAGTCCCACCACTAGTCCCTCCATCTAAACATCCACCTCATCACCAATAGATGGCACCGCAGTGGGAACTACTATGGATGTAGCAGGAGTGGATGGTGCCTGCATTATGAGATCACTTTACTCTTTTTAAATAATATTGATAGTTAGTCCAAACTAAAATAAATTTATATAGTATATATTTATTCCTATTTTTAACACTATTTGTTAATAAAACGATTCACAATATAGAATCTTTATTTTACTTCATGTAAAGGTTACCTATAAATCCCTCTTGCAGTGGAATATGATCCCTCCTCTCTTATGGCCACTAGAAAATTCCTACAATCATTGCACATTAAATTAGTTATAGTAAGTATAAAAATATATCATAATAAAAATGTTCGTCCATATGTGAAATTTTTTTCTCAAGTGATATTTAATTGCGTACCTCTAAACTGGCATGCATGTTGATCTTCTTATTCTCGTCTCTCCCATGGGTCGCAGAGATGCTTGTAGTCAATGAAATGAATGTAAATTTGAGTTATATAAAGCATATAAATATTTAAGATAATCATGTATTCATCATTACCACTTTAAAATTTTAAAGAGGTAAGTATTTGTTAGAACAAACATACCATATAAAAGAAAATCACTCTTAAAAGTAGCAATTTCATACAATTAATTCACCACTATGTATATAATTAATCCTCATATGGAGATGAATCAATGTTTAAAATAATATGTTAAAACATACATTTACAATTAAAATACTAACTTGATTTAAAGCAATTAATTAAATTAGAAATAATTTTTTTTCCAAAAAATAAGACTTATTTCAAGAGATCCTATTACTAAGGAACTAGGCATTGTATTTGGTATTCAATTGCGAGACTTTACATGTTGTTAATATATTGAAATATGTTTCTAATGGTGTTGAAAGTTGACTGAGAAACGTCAAATATTGGGAGGTATGGGTGAAGATATAGTCTAGTAGGGCTAGTAAAGAAAGAAGATAAAGAGACAAGTCTCAAGTGATTACACGGTCAAATAAAGGAACCAATAGTAGAAACCTAGGGTACCTAATGAAATCCTTAAATGGTATTATAAAATGAAATCAAGTTATGTCTGGTAAACACCATTAGTTATAACTATGACTGTGACAGTAGCCAGTTTCTTTAAAAACCAAGAAAGAATGACTTTTCGATTGGGTAAGCTATGCATCCTCTTAAATGGTTTGACTCAATTTAAGGTTAGATTAGCACTAAATGAGAAGTAGGAACAAGGTGTATGTATTTGATAATATTATGAAGGCTATAATAAGGGTTTTTACATGTTGGAAGAAGCTCATCAACTATAGTAAGAAACCTAGATGAAGGTCAAATGATCAAAAATTGTCTTTTGAATGTATTATAAAATTTAAAGTTGGTCTAGTGGGATTGGGCTCTTCATCATCCATGTCTTTATAAATATTTTTATACTTTTTTTAATCTTTTAGGTATTATGGATTTGTTGAGAACCATGTAAATACTTCTAAAAATGAGCAAAAAAACCTCTAAATACTACGGGGTTTAAAATATTGAAAAAGTTTCATTTAGACATATTATGATGACATTGGATTAATAATAAAGAACATATATTATTTCAAATTATTTAGTTCTATACTTTCAATACACACACACACACACACACACACACACACACACACACACACACACACACACACACACACACACACACACACACACACACACACACACACACACACACACACACACACACACACACACACACACACACTAACACACACACATTAACCCTATATATCTCATCATTTTATACTGTCCATGTGGAAAAATGGGGAAAACAAGCATAAAAACATAAAAATTTGACCTTATTTAGTAACTGAGAATATAATTGAAATTGTAATCTACCTCATTAGGAAGAGGGAAACATATAAACTGCTATATTGTGCATATTTAAATGACGATTAAACACATTTTTTTATACTTTTTAGTGTTATTTCAGTTATGATTAACTATGAAAAACCTTTATGTTATAATTATCTATCAAAGGTATGCATAGAGATGGCAATATATACATATGAGTTCAGTAAATATTTAGAAATTAAAAAAAGTACTTATTCATTTAAAAAAGTACTTAAATTATAAATCTAACAAGTTTCAAAATTACTGACTATAATACGAATTTAAATTTGTTATGTTTCGAGGGGAAAATGATAGCTTGAAATTTACATTTCCAATAAGGTCCATGACTTAGCATGTCCTCCATTGCTTGCACTGCCACATCCATGATTAGATTAAAAGGTTCCACTGCATCACCCCCTTAAAATGAACCAACCTACAAAATGAAAACTTTGTATTATAATGTTTTTATAACAAAAAATACAAATTACAATTTAGAGATTTTGTGTTTTTCTTGTATTTATCTCAACTTGCTTTCTATTGGTTGGATTCGTTACTATTTTGTTTTACAATTTTCATATAGATGTAGCAAAGGTGTGTCATCATCCTACATACATATTGTATCATTAAAATTTTATTGAACGATTCATGAACATGTGTTTAACTAATAGAACTAAATATATAACGACTAACTTACCTCATTGTAACCTCCTCTAGTTATTTTGTGAATGACCACCTCTGCTTCTGCATCCATCTCACCCACATCATAATATGAATACATTGACATATAAATCATATGAAATAGATAATAATTGTGTATTGATGATAAAAAAACAAGTGAAATGAAACCATTAATCAGTAAACTTACCTTGTTTTCCTTCTTTTCGCTCAAAGCCAAGATGGTTGCCCTCCTCTTACTCCTCGCAGAATTTGAATCATAGAATCTCATGGCATCGTCAGCCTCTTTCTTGGATCGTATTATAAGATTTTAGAATGATTACTTTACATCCATCTTACATACACGTTATATCACGCATCGCCTCTGCAATATAGATCACGTATGCAACACACTCTCAATGTTCCCCTCCATATGATCCCCGTATTACCTCAAATTTTTAGAGGCATGCCGAGGATACTTGTGAGTAAAATTTCCCCCTTTCCTCTTAGGGGGGACATGAGAGATGTAATGGAAATTTTTCCTGTACATGTTTATCCTCCATAACTCATAAAATTTCATGTCGCAACTGAGGTATTCATAATAATAAAGTATGTGGTCCCCATAATGCTCTCTCTTATACTGAAGAGAATCCTATTCACCAACATAATATAAATAGTTTTACACAAATGGAGATAAATGAAAACAATATATAAAAAGTTTCAATTTGATGATTTTACCTCATCGACGACGATAGCATCCTCACCATGACCTAGAGAAGCAACATTGGGTGAATCCTCCTATAATCAGCATTGTAAATATCACCTCGTGAGTCATACAAACTCATTCGGCACATATAAACTAGTTAGGCACATGCATACTGAATAATGTATAATTAAATTAAATTAAATTAAGACTAAAAAAAACACAATGTTAAATTAAGGGGATTTTACCTCCTCGTCAGTGATATATGCCTCCACATTTGTTTGCAGAGCAACCTTTTATGCAACCACATCAACATCAATCAAAAATCCAATTAAAATCTCATTTATTCACACTAAATTTTTAAATAGCAATGCATAAAAAATTCCTAAATCAATAATAGGAACACACGAACCGAATCATATATAATCAAATTAAATTAAGATAGAAAATACAACGTTAAATTTAGGTGATTTTTACCTCCTCTACAAATATATTTGCATGTCCATGTGATGACAAAGCAATGTTGAGTGCAAACACCTCATTATCCTTCAATCAAAAATCCATACCATATAAAACCTTGTTACTCACAAACTAAATAATACCAAAGTCCAAAAAAAAATTAGAAATCAATGTTAGAATGATTAATAGATAAAGTAAACATGCGTACTGAAGAAGATATTGTAAGGTACAATCTCAGCCTTCACCATTTTGATCTTCTGATCGAAGGCCTAGGCACAAGTGCCTGAAATAATATTGTGTTGATTACTTAAAACATCAGTGTCAATGTAAAATATTATACAATTATTTAATTTTCAATCACACCAATGGAAAAGTTAATTAAAAAGCATGTATTCTTACTTACGATGAAGACATAATGTCCACATAACACATCGTCTGAAAATCTAACTGCAACATTGGTTAAATTACAAAAAAATCACAAACAATCATAATTAAGCTTAACAATAACAATATCATGATTTATAGTTCCTTAATGTATTTTTCTAAGCATACACACCATCGAAGAGAATGATGTCAGCAAGGTTTGACTATTTTTCGATAATAGTCTCAATACATCCCGACGGTACACATTTTTCCTATAGTAAAAATTCTATGACTACCATTCCACAAATATACCACATATAGTACATATTAAGCCATTAAATAATTAAACAAGGGAATGTACATAACACAAAAAGGAGTTAAAATGTGTACATATATCATATTACAATTTCATCCATGGAAATTTCTAACAACGCTTCCACTTCTTCATTTATGTGTGCCTAGACATTTTCCATACATCCAAGCTACCTCTATTAACTTTTACATGTACATATGAACATTTCAAAAATAGAGATACAATATATAGCACTTGAACTAAAATAACATAAATATTTACAGTGTTACATTAGTAAACACCCTTCATTTTATTCAAAACAAGTATATCACGAGAAAACACATGAATTTTGTAAACTTTAGGATGTATTGCTTCCTTAAGACCCAATATCAAGTCCTATACTCAGCTTGGTTGATGGCATACTTGCATCTCCCACAATGGTTCCTCTCTCTAATTTCTTTCTTCCATTAAGGTCATCTAATATTAATGATGAACATGTAATATTTTTGGAGGCATTCGACATTCCATGAATTTCCAATCTCCAAATCACAACCATATTTTTTTTGGAAAGAGGTTAAAGTGAGGGTTTTAGAAGGTCCCACAACCTTGTACAAAAACCCCATCAGCTAGATTATGCGATGATGCTTACATATAGAAAAACCCACGAAAATTAAAAAAAAAAGGCAAAGGAACAAAGCCAAAAGCAGAAAAACAAACATCAAAGGAGATTTTTATGCTTGATAAAAGTATTCTTAGCCTAGATAGAACCCGACTCATCGGCAAGCTGATCTTCTAGAGTTAACAATTCTGAGAAGTCTTTCATGATGGCCACCTTGGTGATCTCAGTGAAGGTTTTCCAATATTTGAAAACCAAGAATGAATGTTGCAGCTTGGCTAGGATGGGAGTCGCCAACTCGACATGGCAATATTTTGAATGGTTCTCAGTGTCAGCAGTAGTTTCTATATTATCCTTCTTTGTGCTTCCAGTCGCAACGTCTTTCTAGTTTGGGGCAACATCCAACTGAACATCCAGATGGCTGGTATTGTGATCTTCCATGATGATATTGTTAGAACTTCGCTAGAAAATAATCCCCTCCTCCTTCAGCTCCACATCCAATCCAATCATACTAGAATCAGGGGAGTTAGGATACAACTTGGCAAGACCAAGTAGGGCATCTGAGAGGTGGAGCTCCAAGCTACAAGCATGAGAAGAAGAAGTGAACACCACCATAGCAACATGGTCTTTAAGATAGGTCTGGTCCAGGGAGGGCGGAGGTCGAATAGGGGAAACATCAGAGTCGGAGTAAGAAGAGACTTACCATCGTCGGTAATGACTAGAGGAGGGATAGGAAACCAGGGATGGAATGTGGGAAGAGATGGCGGTACGGCGGGGCCAACCATGCTTGGCAGGAGAAAGGTTCAACTCAACAGGGGAAGCAACAAATTTGAAGCGGAGGTAAAGAAGCACTTGATGCAAAATGGGGCCTTTTCCCTCCCTAGCAAGATTAATGGAGTGTTTGAGCATCTGGAATAGAAATGCAGAAAGGTTTATTTTCTTCCCCTAGCCTAAGTGAGAGAGAATGAATAAGTGGGGACCGAATACCAAGCTGTAATGCCCATCAATGGTGAAGTATCTCATAATCACCTCTACAACTCTTTCCTAGGTAGGAAGCAGGGATTCGTGAATATAACTAGAAAGATATTTTGTCAGTTTCTCCCCTTTGGCAATAAAATCCTGAAGCTCCACTTACAGAGGTCTCTTGAATTAGATAGGCCCAGAGGCAGGAAGGCCAATCACCAAAACGATGGCATTAGTGGAGATGGTGAAGTGGGTGTTGCCAATATGGACCCTGCCTTGGGACCAGGTTGCCAGGGAACCATAAGAAACTAAAGCCGAGTACCCAGACATTCTTTCTAGGAAAGTCATTATGCCATTGTCCCTCAAAATGTTCTAAACTTCCTGGTCCTCCAGCAGACAAGTGCAAGAAGTAGGTTCAATCCATTTGAGTTTCCCTCCCATGGTGAGGAATCCGTGAAAGTGCATCGAGGTGAAGATATGTGAGTTGGTTTTAAAAGGATTACCATTTCTATTGGAGTCTTCCACGTCAGTCGTCCTTCTATACCAGAAATAATTATGATGAGAAAAGGTGAATCTCAGACCCAGATCCACACGAATGGAGTATTTCTCATCCCATGTTTGTGGCTCCGCAGTGCGACGCTTCCAATTAATGTGAAAATCATGACCTCCATCAGTGGCAAGGATGTAGTGATTTTTGCTAGGCTTGTTGACATAAGGATCAGAATCCCACTGAAACATGTTAGCTAGAAAATGAGTAGTGATTCTAGTAAATTTGAAGGAGATTGGCCAGGAAATTTTCTAACCACATTTGTTGATTATCAAGGAGGACACCAATCTTAGCCATACAATCTACCACCTTATTTCCTTCTCAAAGAATGTGCTAGAATTTGATCTGCTGAAATTTCCTTTGGAGGAGTCAGATGTCAGGAATAATATTTTTAATGGTCCATTGACCCGAGTCTTTCAAGTTGAGGAGAATTATAATATTGAGAGATTCACTTTCCAAAATTAAGGGATTGTTGCCAATTTTAAGAGTCAGCTGCAGCCCCTTAAGGATAGCTAAGGCTTCAACACGGTGATTGGTACCCAATCTAAAGTTAGCTACAATAGTAGCTTGAGGGGAACCAATAGAATACTAGAGGATTGCCCCCCTAGACTTCCCTGGGTTACCCTTAGAAGCACCATATGTGTTGAGTTTCATCCATCCCAGTGGAGGAGGGAGCCACCAAATAGCAGAATGATAATGGGAAGAGGGTTTATCCATGGGAAGGATTACCATCTACTTACACCAATCCTTGTTATTGCATAACTAGATTTTTTCTGATATTTCTTCCATAAGCAGCCATTGATATTGTCTCAGAATAGAATATCAATATGGTTTTCCACCCTCTCAGGATCTTAACATTGGTCTTTGAATATTCTCTTATTTATCTCTTTCCAAATTCCCTAGAGGTTGTGGTGGAGGATAAGTTTCCAAGCCAGGGAAAGGGCCATTTGAGAGAAGGGGGAACATTATTGAATGAGGTTATCATGAATAGAATTATGGAAAGTCCAGATAACTCCAATAAGCTAGAAAATCCAATTCTAGGTAGCCTAGGAAAAGGGGTAGTGAAGAAGAAGATGAGAGGATGACTCCAAGGCTTTGCAGCAAAAAACACACCATGTGGGAAGTGAGAAGCCTCTCCTTTTTAAGTTCTCTCCTGAATGGAAAGAATTATTAAAGGAGATCCAAGTGAAGAAGCCAATTTTGGGAATAGACTCTTTGGGCCAAATTTTATAAAGTTGAGGTCCAGAGCTGGTCCAGAGCTTGGAGTCATAGGAAGCTTTAACGGAGAAGGAACCAGAGGAGGAGAGGTGCCAGATACAATCATCAGCAGGAGAGGAGAAAGGAATATAGAAAGAGAGAAAAGGAAAATTCTCAATTGCTTCAAAAGCTGACTCTAAAGTTCACGGATGCCCAACCAATCCAGTAAATGCCAAGAGGGGATTGAATTATGATCTCTCTAGTAACCAAAAACTTTCCTGCCATGGTGATTGATGAGGATTAGGTCCCAAAAAGGGTTGAGGTATAGAGGTTTATCACCAATCCACCAATCTAACCAGAAGCCAATTAATCTACCATTATCCAACCTCCACTTGGTCCTAGAATGCAGAAGAGGAAGAGAGCTAGTAACAGAGTTCCAAATAGCCGAGCTGCGGGGTGGGGAGGAGAGAAGGAAATATTCTTCTTACATCAAATATTTAGATGTTAATAGCTGTGCCTAGTTCAAGTTACCTTGAGTAATTTCCCAGCCAATTTTAGCTAGCAGTGTAACATTCATATCAACAATCTATCTGATACCAAGCCCTCCCAGATTAGTTGGCTTACAGACTTCATTTCAAGAGACAAGGTGAATCCGTTTTTTTTCTTCCACCCCAGACTGGAGAAATTTCTCGTGGATTTCCTCAATAGTAGAAATCACTAAGGCATTTTGAGAAGAGACATGAAATAGATAGGTAAAATCTAAAGAGTAACTTTGACCAATTAAAGTTTTCCAGCCTGACTAAGAATAGCTCCTTTCTAAGCAACCAATATTTTTTGGTATCTCTTAATGACAGGATTCCATAGATGCTTGGTTTATTTTCCTTGGAAAAGGGGAATTCCAAGATAGGAGGAGGGTAATTCCACTATTCTGTAGCCAAATATGTGACCAATCCTTCTTTGAGTTTGAGCAGAGGTGTTTAGGAAATATATACTACTTTTATTGAAGTTTATCATTTGTTGAGAGGTAAGTTGATAGTTCTCTAAAATTTCTTTGAGGGCACAAGCTTCAATCACTGAGGCTGCACTCAATAATAGAGTATCATCCGCAAATTAGCTATGAGTGGAAGCTAGGGAGATGGAAGTGATTTTGATATGAGTGATGACAGATTGACTCTTGGTTGCCTGAAGATCTCTTCTGAGGGAGTTCGCCATTAATAGGAAGTGGAAAGAAGACAAAGGGACCCCCTATTAAATACATCTGCTACTTTTGAAGAATCTTTCCAGGATACCATTTATAAGGATCGAGAAGTAAGGGGTTGCAATGTAAGACAAAATCCAGTTATACCATATATTTTCAAAATCGTAACTTTTTAGAACCTAGATCAGAAACTTCCAGATAACTTTGTCGAACGCTTTTTGCATGTCTAATTTGAGGATCATCCCCACAAACTTCAAGTGATGGGAAGATTGGATGGCTTCTTTAACGGTGATGATACCATCTTGGATAAAGCATCCACTAATGAAACCATTCAAATTCGATGTGATTAGGTCATTCATCAGGGGTTTAAGCTGAGCGGCCAACATTTTGGTGATGATTTTGTAGGAGGTGTTGCAGAGGCTAATTGGCCTAAAGTTGGCAACAACCTTAGATCCAAGAGATTTGGGAGAAAGATATATGAAGGTGGTGTTCCACTCTTTCAGAAAGGAGTTGTTGGACTAGAATTCATTAACCACCTTAAAGAGATCATGCTTGATGATTTTCCAGAAGATTTGGAAAAAGGTGGAAGGGAATCCATCGGGGCCTTGAGATTTTTCACCTTTCATAGTGAAGACTGCTTTATGAATTTCCTCCATAGAGAAGGGTTTTGTTAAATTGCCATTCATTTCATCAGAGATTAATTTGGGAATGTGTTGGAGCATCTTGGACATAGATTTCTAGTTGGGGGGTTCCTTGGCCTGAAGGAGATTAGAATAAAAAGAGACCAATTCATTAGAGATCTCAATGTAAGAGGTTAAAATATTACCTGCTGGAGTTAACAGTTCTTTGATATTGTCCCTAATTTTGTGTTTAGAGGATGTAATGTGGAAGAAATTGGTGTTGTAGTCTCCCTTATCTAGCCAAAGTGCCCATGATCTCTACTTCCAATAGGTCTCTTCTTCCTTTAGGATATTGTGGAAGTCACTGAGAAGATTCCTTTCTTGTTTATGGAGTTGTTATATTCTTCCTTCTACCTCCATCAGAGCTGAGATGTTAGCTATTTCCTGAGTCATCTTTTGTTTATGAATTTTGATGTTGCCGATCACTTTTCTCTTCCAAATCTTAAGATACTTTTTTATTTTCTTAAGTTTACTACAGAACTTAAACATATCCGAGCCCTGAATTTTGATATCCCACCAGCTCTTAATAAGAGTTTCAAGATGATTATTTTCCTCGAAGAAATCTCGAATCTGAAGGGAGGATTTTTTATGTTCATCTTGTTGTTGGCACATAAAATTAAAGGGCTATGATCAGACACCTCTCAGGTTAAGGAACTGAGAAATAAATCTGGGTAAGGAGAGATCTAATCCAAGGATCACATAGCCCTATCCAATCTACTTTGTATGTGATTTCTACTCACTCTACAATTGGACCAATTGAAGGAGGTACCATGCAGGTCCATATCAAAGAGAGTCTCCCCACATATGAAGTCATCTAGAGATTCCATGTTGTTGGGATTAGCAGGGGCTCCACCTTGATTTTCGGAAGGGTAGAGAGTGTAGTTGATGTCTCCCATAATAAGCATAGGGAGACTTTTGCATTTTTTTATAAAATTTGAGATGGCCTGCCAGATTCTTTCACGTTGAGATTCCAAGTTTAGGGCATAAACATTGATCGCAATCCAAGTAGAGTCAGAATCTACCTATTGGAAGAGAATGCACAAAAAATTGGGGTGCTGAAGAAGGCAGTCACCTTTGATGTATTTGGGGTCCCAAAGAGTGCATAAGCCTCCCAAATTACCTATAGAAAGATGTGAAGCAAAAGAGGTAGCCAGCCAAATTTTCAAGAGACTGTGATACTTTTTGAGTTTGGTTTCCTAAAGCATGATAATGTTAAGATATTGGTTAAATTTCATATCGTTGAGGACCCTCTATTTCTTGCAGAGAGTTAATCCATCTTATATTCCAAGAGATCACCTTCATTTCTTGGATTTAGGTTTACTCACCATAACCACGGGGATGGTGCTCTGTGCTCCTTGCACCACATTCAGGGCTGATTCTTGTTGCAGCTTAACATTTCCCAGGGTACGTCCATGGAATTTCTCTATACCAATATCAAGTTTCTTGCAACTGCTTCAGGTCATGTAGAGGTTCAAACTATCTTCAGAGGATTGCGTGGATGGGGAGATTAGGGAATCATTTTGGGGGACGAAAGGAGGACTAAGGAAATTAGAGCCAACAGGGTGAAACTCTGAGCCAAGACCAGGGAGAGCGAGAAGGGAGAGGAGAAGGTTAGAGGGGGAGGAGTGAGAAGACTGAGAAGGGGGGAAGTAGCAACCATAGAAGGGGGAAAACAAAGGAGGGTGGAGGGGAGGCCAGGGATACCTCTGCAGGGATAGAGACCAAAGTGGAAAGAGGTAGGGGGTCGAGAGGGGTGACCAAGATGGAGTCAGAAGTGATCTCTCCTTCTTCCAGGAGGGCAAAGGAGTTGGAAGTGGGGATGACTGAGGTCTCTTGAGGAATGATCTTTGGGATATATTTCCCTTTTTTCTTAGGATAGGTAACTTGGTGTTTGGTTTTACGCTGAGGCTTAGTGGGGTAGCCAGTAGCTGTGTGGCTGATGCTTTTGTAGATTGAACATGCTTGTGGAATATATTTGTATTTAATGGATTAAGACTAGGTTCCAAAATCCAAAAAGAGATCAATCAATTTTAGGAGTGGGAAACAGACATCAACATTGACACAGAAACAAACATGAATGAATCTAGTCTTGGCCTTTATGGCCTGGTCTGTTGCAATTAGAGAACCCATAGATAGAGCAAGACCTTTTATAACCACAGGGTGCCAAAGTTTGAGAAAAAGACCCAAAAGGTGAACCCAGATTGGACCCTGTGTCATTATTTCTATGAGTGGGTTTAAACAAGGAGACCATTTCTTGATGTAGAACCCTCTTCTACCGAAGAAACATGGACCACCTAGCAGAGCTCGAGAAAATTCTTCCTTCATGCTAAAAGAGAAGAGGACAAATCCGTTTGGCATCACAGCTATTTCTAGGGCTCCACAAGGTTTCCATTTCATCCAAGTCCATTTTCTTATGTCTTCGAGGGAGGGTCTAGGACCCATCATCTTACGAACTAGGGATAGATCTCTAGAGGCAGCAATAGCCTCCGTGATGTGAGAAGGGATTTTGAGAGAGAAGGATCCATCAGAGAGCATAGGAGTCAATTTCTCTGAGTGGGAAGCAAAAGAGGACCCCTTCACTATTTTCTTCCATGCCTCAAGGGAAGGACAGGGAGATAGGCCCCCAAGTTTGAAGGGTATTACTCATGATCCAGACTAAAAGGGTCTGACATTAGATCTAGCACCATGGGACTCAAAAATTCAAAAAATCATAGGGCAGCAAAATTTTTTCACTGAAATCACAACCATATTTACCATTATAATGGAAAAACATATATTGTAAGTTACAACAGACAACATGGTTTTTTTTTGCATATTGAAAACTGCTTATGTGACATTTTCAATACAATTATCTGCATTCCAAGACATATGTATATCTAAATATTTTGATATATATACATGTTTCTTTTTTGTGTGTTATTTTTGGTATAAAAACTATTTGTTCATGCATTCTATGGAATAAACATTGTGTTTTTGTGTGTATATGATGATAGAAATGAAAATTCAAATATTTATGTTTTACTGCATATTACGTGGTATAAACAGTGTATCATATATATAATAAATAAGGGAGGTAGAGGGATAAATATGATCCCTATTTCCCTAGATGTTGTGGAAAAAAACTTATACGGTAGAAATAAAGGAGGAAGGAGGGATAAATATGAACCATATTTCCCCAGATGTTGTGGAAAAAAACTTATACGGTAGAAATAAAGGAGGAAGGAGGGATAAATATGATCCACATTTCCCCAGATGTTGTTGAAGATAAACTTATAGGGAATAAATAAGGAAGGGAAGGGGGATAAATATGATCCCTATTTCCACGGATGTTGTGGAAGAAAAACTTATAGGGATAAAATAATGGAAGGAGGGGGGATAAATATGATCCCTATTGACTTAGATGTTATAGAAGAAAAACTTATAGGGAAGAAATAATGGAGTGAAGGGGGATAAATATGATCCTTACTGCCCCTGATGTTATGGATGAAAAAAATTATAGTGATGAAATGTATTTGAACTGGGCCTTGTTGGCCATTTTTAGAATTGAGAAAAAGAGGATGATCTCATGCTTCAAGTGGATGAAGAAAAGGAGGGGGGAAGAATTGGAAGATGATAGGTATAAAATTAGTTATAATGGAAACAATAATACACCTGGAGAATATGTACATGTATGTACGAGTATAATATACATATGCATATGTAACAGTCTCACATACCTGGACGTTTGTATTATCATACGGGAGTTTTTCTTGTTATATAGATGGCATGTGTATACCATAGAAGATAGAAATGGATGATGCAGTTCAGGCATTTTATGGTGTATCATATGGGGATATTATATGGAAAGTAAATGATTGGGCTATAACACATGTTGTGATTATACTTTATGGGAAATAAGATGCAAACAATGTAATAGGATACTAGTAGTGAAATTATGTGGTATACATGGGTTGTTATTTTTGTCTGTTTGTGACAAAGATCACAAACATTATATTAGGATACTAGGATTGAAATTCTATGGTATGCACATGATTTGACTAGGCTATGGTGACTTCACTCCTCAAAAGAGGAACTGGGTCCCACACATGGGCATTGCATGTATGACATCTCTATGGCATATTATGGTTTATTGCATCGGGGTCATGCAATCTTATCACCAGGATACATGGTTCCTACATAAATGTAAATACATACATACATAAATATATATATATATATATATATATATATATATATATATATATATATATATATATATATATATATATATATATGTACACATGGATGTACAAGTATAAATATACATATGTATATGTATATGCACCTTATCGTATATGACATGGGGGTCATGTGATCTTGTTGTGAAGATACAAACTTCCTTAATACAAATGTCTAGGTATGTGAGACCAGTACATATACAGATGTATATGTATACTCATACACACATGTACATATATATGAATATGCATATGCATATGTATAAACATACATATACAAATGCATATATATGTGTATGTAGATGTATGTATATGTATATACATATACGTATGTGTATTTAAGTGTATGCATATGTAGATGTCAAAGCCCATTAAAAGACAGAAATGGGAGACACATGTATGACATCTTGTGGTGTATCTTATGGGGGTCATGTTATCTTGTGGTTAGGATAGTTGTCTCCATTTACATCAAATCCCATTACAAGACATAAATGGGAGACACATGTATGGCATCTTATGGTGTATCTAATGGGGGTCATGTGATCTTGTTTCCAAGATAGTTGGCTCCGTTTGCGACACCTACATATTCATACACTTACATACACATGTGTATATACATATACATATACATATACATATACATTCATGTACATACATGTATATTTGTATATGTATATGCATTTTTAGACATGCATATGCATATCCACATACATACATATGTACATGTATGTATGAGTATACACATACACATGTATATGTAATGGTCTCACATACCTCTATGTTTGTATTATCATATGTTACTATTGTTTATTATATAGACATTGTGTGTATACCAAAAAAGACAGAAATGGACAATGCATGTATTGCATCTTATGGTTTAACTTATGGGGCTCATACGATCCTATCTTGGATGGCAAGTAAATGACTGGGTTGTGACCGTGGCTAGTGTATATACACTTGTCCTAGTTGGCTAGTAAATGATTACATTGTATATACTCTTGTCATGGATGGTATTATTTAAACACGATTATAGCCATCATAATTAAATATTGTTTGAATGTAGGATGTGGCATCAAAATGAAAACAACGTGTAATAATTGTATCTTGTGCCCACTTTATTCAACTGGTATTTGACTTTGAAAATACTTAACATGCGAACCTATTCTTCCTTTATTTATTATAACATCTTTATGTGATTAGTATTTGTATGAAAGTTAAGGTTTGATTCGTTTTCCTCCCTTCCTTCAATCACAATTAAGGTACATGGATTTATGCTTATTTTGATTTCCTTACAAATTGTTACCTTCTTCTAATTTTGATTTAGTCATTGTTATTTAAGATTTACAAAGCACGATGATACAATACAAAATATAGATCCATAAATCCAGTATATCCTATTATTATTCTCCTGAATTTTGATTTAAGAACATTCAATGACTAGCCAGCCAAGACAATTGTATAGACAGTTCTATCTCTCTTCTGTATTATACACATAATGTGTATATAATAATCTACAATACCATATATAAGTATTGTTATTGATACTATATGCACATGTTTTCCTGGAAAATACATCACAAATCTATTAAAAAATTAAAAATTAAAAATGTCTATCTATGAACAATTTTAAAATATAAAAAATCGCAAAGCCTCGGGAAGTTTCATTCACTTGAATATTTTCTTTAGATCTAAGGATTCTCACAAATTCTTGCATAGTGTACCTGTTGATGCAAAATCATAGCACCCCCCGAATGGCCTCAGATCTAAGTGGGGCATTCGGTGTGATTTGCATAACATGGGACCATCTCTCAAGTTGTGGGACTTGTAGACTTCAGGTGGCCCTCCAGAGAAAGTCGACTTCTTCTTCCTAATCCCAATGCTAAACTACTCCTAATGTAGAAATGACAGCTAACTACACCTGTCCTAATAATGCCAAGGAGATGTGGAGAGATAAAGTGCATAAAGAGGGAAATCCTACACTAACGAGGTGATAGCACTAAGAAAAACGAGTTGCTGGTCACAATCTCATTTGCCTAAAGTGTAGAGTGGTGAGCAATGGGGAGTTTGGACAGATGCATCAAAGACCTAAGATAAAGTTCACACAGAACACCAATTTGAACCCATTAAACACATCTCTCAAAACCTGCAATAGACATTAGAAGTATGCACAATATACCCTATGACAATGAGAGGCAAGAAGAGACAATAAAATAAGGAAGGATGGAAAAAATGCATCACAAAACAAATTTTATTACTCCATGAGTTCACATAGTACATCATGAGCGGGAAAGAGGCAATAAAATACCATTATAAAGCAGTGGGAGGAGGCTTAAGCTCCACATTCGACCCTAGGGAAGAGAGAGAGAAGGGGCAGGAGAGAAAATATGACCAACCTTTAGAAAAATTCCCATTCTTTACAATATATAGAAGAATAAGAGAAGGAGAGAGGGAAAATTCAAATTCTACTTCAACCACCCAAAGATATGCATTGAATTCACCTACTCCAACCACCCTAGAAAGTATTGAAATTCACCTATAACAATGATGGGTTTTACTGCAAGACCCATGCCTTCATGTGTTGTTCTTTGATGGGCAAGAAATGAGTCCATTTTTCATCATGACGATTGGTGAGAGACTTGACAGCCTTGAAAATGGTGGACCAGATCATTAATGATGGCAGGTGAGTAACAGGCACTGAGAGATTTCATAAACGTCCCTTCTCATCTAAATTTGAGCTTGCAGTCAAAAGATGTGGCCGTCTAAATGCGCTTTGGGTTTGGGGTCTATCCCTGCAATATCTACATGGAACCCCGCGCATTCTTAAGATTTTATTGCCTCCTTTCACAACTAAAGTGGCACCGAACTTACATTTGGTGACGTCTACAAGCTTGCTCTATTTCCTTTATATTCTACCTAAGATGATTTTGTTGGTGGAGACGTAATGCCTAACCTGAGACACGTGGAGGGCTGGCACACATTTGGGACCTACTTTTTGGATTCACCACTTGGATTTGCACAAACAAGGCACATGGAGGCCTCCACAGGCTTTTGGACTTTTCAACGGTTGGTTGTGCACCCTTTTGATTCTGACCATGTGACGAGCCAACACTCATTTAGGAACCCACTCTTGATTCCTCCTTTAAAGTTGCACTAAGATGACATGTGGAGGCTTCTGCTAGCTCTTCTCTACTTAGATGATTCAATGGCTGGCTCTGCCCCATTTTTGACTCTGGCCAGTGGTGGGCATGTACTTGTTTGGTGACCACCTCCAGATTTTAACCTTGAAGATGCACCATCTTGATGCATGGAGGCTTCCTTCGACTTGTCCTGTGCTTGGAATTTTCAATGGCCAGTGTACCATTTTCAAACCTTCCACACGTGGAGGGATGGCTCTAGTTTCAGGTCTCTCTTTGGGCTGCACCTTTCTAATTTGCATTTATGAGGCATATGGCACCTTCCGTAGGCCTATTTTGCATTTTTGTGTTTTGACTAATTCCCTCTATTTGGCGAAGGCTTTATGTCTGGCCCAAGACACATGGAGGCTCTGTTTGGACCTGACCTTCAGTGGTGCACCGATTGGACATGTGGAGAGTAGGCTCACATTTGGTACCTACATCCAGATTTTACCTTTGAAGATGCATCGAAATGACAGGTAGAGACTTCCATCATCCCTTATTTACTTAGATGATTCAATGGCCGATCCCACCTCACTTTTTTTACTCTGACCACGTGGTGAGCCTACACTTGTTTAGAGACTTCCCCTTGGGTCCTACCCTTGAAGTTACGTCGTTGAGGCATGTGGCACCTTCTGAGGGTCTATGGATTTTCAACTACCGATGAGACCCTTTCTAGACCATGGACACATGGAGGGCTAAAAAACTTTTGGAGGCCACCTTTTAGGCTTGACCTTAGGAGTTGCATCATTGAGGCACGTGGCATCTTACATGGCTTTTCTCTATACTTAGCTGATTCAGGGCCTCAAGTGAACACTACCTCATCGGGTTTTGACTATGTGGAGGCTTCCACTGACCCTGTTGCTTAGATCTGAGTCGACTTGTATGTGAAGTCTAAAACTTCTAGCCCTTTCTTGAATCTTCTCATGTCGAGCTCTGATCTCCTTTAATGTTGTTTGGACCCATCTGTTGACCTTTCTCCTCCATTATAGAGCCCACCTGTCCCTCAAATTTGGGATAGATTGCGAGCTCGTAGAACTAAACCAACAGTTCTAATTATTTTCTGTGTGGGGTCATGTTTGATCAATTTTTCTGGGGGAAAAATTGGGATAACAGTTTGGTGACTCATGGGGACATCTTCCTGGTAGATGAAGAGACCAGCAGCCTTACAAGTATCCATTTGGCAAGGAGTCATGAATGAGAGCTTGATACTAATATTTTCCTAGAAACCGTGAGCTCGACTGCTTGTGCTTGGTGACCGTGAGCTTTCCTCATTGTCCGCACTCTCAATTTTCATAACAAAATCTTGAAGATGAGGTTCTAAGAGTAGAAAATTGTATTGACTTGGGGCCTTCACTTGTCCCTATAATGGACTGCACACGAGAAAAACAACACCATAACACACACTATGTAGAAAAATGAAAGTCATACATGCTCCAAGTGGAAAATGCAGAGTGTGCAAAAGCAATTTTTCTACTAAAATAAAATCTACTCCTACTCCTAACCAACCCTATCAAAGAAAAGCTAGACAAATCCTACTATAGGCAGGAAGAAATAGATTCGCTTTCTCAAAATAGGTGGCAATGTATTTGATTTGGCATTAAACATGACTGTTATAATGAGTGAAAAAATGACAAGAGGTTGATCTTCCACCCATATCATCAAGGTATCAACTGGAAGAAAGATGAATGCCTCTTTTCATTTCTCTGCATTCAGGTTGAAGAGGCATTACAGCTGATCCTTGGTACTTTGAAGCTCATCCTCATGCCCAGAAATGGACATGACTAGTTTTGGCTTCTCCCTCAGCTCCAATGAAGCCAAGTACCTAATTGGGCATGGTCTGATCCGATGGATGTGCCCATTTCTCTTAACTTCAACTCTAAGAATGGAGTCTTCCTGCAGACCTTCCTAGATGGATGGTGTGGATGAGATGGGATCTTCGTACTCTTTTCCTTCCTCTATGGCAGTATGAAACTCCTCCATGGATTCATCAATCAAATCATGCCTTTCAAATGAAAGTAAAAAATATTTTATAATTATTTCTTCATTAAGTGGCCTCAGCTCTAATTTGATCTCCTCCAACTGCTCCTCTTCAATGGGACTTAGAGCTAGTTGTTCTTCCCTTGCTTGTGCTAGTTGTGTAGCTTGGATTAGATTAGCATATTATTAAGATAGAGTGCCATTATGGACACTGCATTCAGAGCATACAGATTGCTGATCTTCTTCCTCTTGTTCTTGTTCTTATTTTGCTACAAACTTAGCTTCCATCACTTTTGGTCTGACCCTGGCCTCCTCCATGGGCTTAACCAACAAGGGAATCTTTTCAATTCTGAATTTAAGAGCCAAGCTCACTAATATTTTTATCATTTCTTTTTTTTGGCTCTTCCTCTTGGTTGGTTTTTTGAGTCTCTTCCTGACATGGACTTAGGAGAGTAGGAGGAGTAGTGGGTGGGATCTCCACTAGTTTTTTGTTTATCTGTGGTGGAGGGGAAGGTATTCCCTTAGGCTCTTGTGGAGTGGACTTAGATTTGGAAGGGAAAAGGGTAGAAGAATTGAGGTGAGATGGAAGACTAGGGGATGGAGAAGAGAAACCAAAACTTGGGGAAGAAGATGGGAAGCTTGGAAACTGAAGGTCGGGTTGAAATGGTGGGAAATGAAGAGAAAACTACCAAATGATGGTATAGGACTTACCCATGGACAAGGTTCCTTGACACAAAGTTTGTAGGCATCTATATTTTCATTCCATTGCATAAGTTGGGGCAGTGTTTCGACCATGAAGTCAAGCTTCTCCTATGGGCTATAATGTCTTGGAAAAGGGACGACCCATTGACAAGGTGCCCTGCAACCAATCCTAAATGATTTCATTTATGTTGTAGCCCTAGAATGCACCATGTTAGCCTCAATTCTTTGGATCTTCTCCAGTAGATCAATGTTCTCCACATAACTTATACCATTATATGCATCCCCTTATTCTCGATAAGCACCCTAGCCAAACTAGATTTGACACTGCTCATATGGGTAAGCATAATGGTTATGAATTTGATCATAATGGTGACTTGGAGGAGTCGTTAAATACATTAGAGGTGGATTGCACTGTTGTTGCTGCAAGTGTGAGTTCTAAGAGGGAAAGGAAGTCATGATTGCACAATTTCATGAATGGTAGAAGATGAAAGATGTGGAAGGAATAAAGGGTGGAAATTGATGGGAAGAAGGTCTATAACCTTAGAGATGTGGGTTTTTGAGTAGATGGAGTCATCAGATGTGTTTAAACATGCCTCCAAAGGTTGGATCTCAGAAATAACCACATCAAACTTATTGAGATGAAGATGTAAAGCTCTTCATTCTGGTCCCACTGGGCGTGTCAAAACTATTGATGTGGTCACACTATGGCTTAAGACTTGTTGTTTGTTGATGAGACACCTTGGAAATATGAGAAATCTAACTTATGTTATGTCCCACTGGGTGTGCCAAAAATTTTGATGCAAAATCACATCACCCCTCAAATGGCCTCGGATCTGAATGGGGAATTCGGTGTGATATGCATAACATGCGACCATCTCTTAAGCTATGGGACTTGCGGACTTGAGATGGCCCTTTAGAGAAAGTCGACTTCTTCTTTTTAATCCTAATGTTAAACTACTCCTAATGTAGGAATGATGTCTAAATACACCTCTCCTAACAATGTCAAGGAGACAGGTAGAGAGAAAATGCATAAAGAGGAAAATCCTACACTAATGAGGTGATAACACTAAGAAAATGGAGTTTTTGGTCACAATCTCATCTTCTTGAAGTGGAGAGAGGTGAGCAATGGGGAGGATGGATAGATGCATCACAGACCAAAGATAAATTTCACATAGAACACCACTTTGAACCCATTAAACACAAATCTCAGAAGTTGTAATAGACATTAGAAGTATGCACATTATACCCTATAACGATGAGAGGTAAAAAGAGACAATAAAATAAGGATGGACAAAATGCATCACAAAATAGATTTTATTACTCCATGAGTTCACACAATACATCATCAGCAGGAAAGAGGCAAGAAAATGCCATTACAAAACAATGGGAGGAGGCTTAAGCTCCACATTTGGCCCTAGGAAGGAAAGAGAGAGGGGGCAAGAGAGTAAAGATGACCAACCTTTAGAAAAATGCCCTTTTTTACAATATATAGAAGAATAAGAGAAGGAGAGAGGGAAAATTTGAATCCTACTTCAACCACCCCAAGATATGCATTAAATTAATCTACTCCAACCACCCTAGAAAGTATTGAAATTCACTTGTAACAATTATGGGTTTTACTGCAAGACCCATGCCTCCATGTGTTGTTCCTTGTTGGGAAAGAAAGGAGTCCATTCTTCATCATGGTGATAGTTGAGAGACTTGATAGCCTTAAAAATGGTGGATCAGATCATTAATGGTGATAGGTAAGTAACAGGCACCGAGAGCTTTCCAAACATCCCTTATCGCTCGAATCTAAGCATCTAGTCAAAAGATATGGTCGTCTGAAGATGTTTTGGGTTTTGGGTCTATCCCTATAAGATCTACATGGAGCACTGAGCATTCTTAATATTTTTCTACCTCCTTTAACTCTTGAAGTGGTGCCTAATTGACATGTGGCATCATCTTTGGGCCTTCTTTGTTTCCTTTATATTCTACGTAATCCTCTTCTGTTGGCGGAGACACTATGCCTGACCCGAGACATGTGGAGGGTTGGCACACATTTGGGACCTGTTTTTTGGATTTCCCCCCTGGAGTTGCATGGACGAGGCATGTGGAGGCCTCCACAGGATTTTGAAATTTTCAACGGCTGACTCTGCCACCTTTTGATTCTGACCACATGGCAAGCCTGCACTCATTTCGGAGCCCGCTCTTGATTCTTCCTTTGAAGTTGCACTAAGATGCCACATGGAGGATTCCACTAGCACTTCTATACTTAGCCAATTCAACGGTTGGCTCTACCCACCTTTTGACTCCTACCACGCGGTGGGCCTGTGCTTTTTTGGGGACCACCTCTATATTTTAACCTTGAAGATGTATCGTGTTGATGCATGGAGGCTTCCTTTGGCTTGTCCCAAGCTTGGAATTTTTAACGGTTAGTGTCCCCTTTTTAGACCTTGGACATGTGGAGGGATGGCGCTAGTTTTCAGTCTCTCTTTTGGCCACGCCTTTTGAATTTGCACCAATGAGGTACATGGCACCTTCCACCGTCCTGTTCTATATTTTTTTGTTTTGACTAAGTCCTTATATTTGGCGAAGGATTTATGTGTTACCTGGGACAGATGGAGGCTTCCGCTCATTTGGAGACTCTATTTGGACCTAACCTTCAGAGGTGTACTAATTAGACACGTGGAGAGTTGGCACACATTTGGGACCCGCCTTTGGATTTTTCCTGTCAAGATGTGTTAAGATGACGCGTGGAGGATTTTGTCGGCCCTTCTTTACTTAGACGATTCAATGGCCGGTTCTAACCCCCTTTTTTTACTCTGACCATGTGGCGATCTTGCACTCATTTAGAGACTTCCCCTTGGGTCTTGTTGGTCTGAAAAACTATCAGTTAGGTAGGTCGTGGGGAAACAGGCCAACAATGTGCAAGGTATAGGCCCTCTTTGAGATAACAAAGCAAAACTAGTTTATTGCTAATCTATCAAGCAGGAATCTATGCAAATCTGTATTATTCTAACTTCAAGAGGTTTGAGATCTCATCCCAGTAGAGGTAGTTCCAACAATGAACAAAAAGGTAGGAGGGAAGGAATGGAGGAGGATAGATTTGAAGGAAGAAAAGAAAAGAATTCCAAGACGGAAAGGTCTGAAGGTTTATGCTCTGGGCTGGTAGTAAATAGAGCCAAACTTACATTACATAAACAATTAAAGTACTACTGATGAACAGATGACAATAGTAGGAATGAATTTAACAGAATAAAAACATAGATCTAACTTAAGAAAGATTTGATGCAAATACCACACACGTTGAGCACAAAGTCTGAATATGTGTATTAATATTTCTTCTGTTGCAAGAAAACACAAAGTCTTTCTCTCCTCACTTCTATTTTCATACAAAAAATGTTCACACCTTGAATACAACAAGTATTCTAGTATTTATCAAAGGAGAGGAGGAAAGAAGACAAAAGAAAACCCACTACTTACAAAATATCTTACAAGATATTTACAAAAGATCTAGAACATATCTAAAAAGTCAACAGTTGACTTGGGCAAGTTTTTGGATGGCAACATCCCATGGTGCAACATGGATGAGGTCATCGTATATGCCAACAAAACTTTTTAAATATTTTACAAAAACGATCAACACATCCCAGTGTAAAAGAGTGCACTTTCCTCATGTCGACACACCAATTTCTCCCCTTTGTAAAGTGCCTCAGCTTTTCTCACGTTGACACACAAATTTCTCCCCTTTATAAAGCGGCGCAAATTTTCTCATGTCGACACACTAAGTTCTCCCTTTTATAAAGTGGTGCAAATTTTCTCATGTCGACACACAAATTTCTCCCCTTTGTAAAGTGGAGCACTTTTCTCATGTCAACACACAAATTTCTCCCCTTTGTAAAGTGGCGCAACTTTTCTCATGTCGACACACAAATTTCTCCCCTTAAAGATAAGCAAAAAGTGGGTAAGTTCGGAAACAACTTGATTTTTTTTTTAAAGGGATTTTTGGGCTATTTTAGACGTTGACAAACTTCCTTGGGGCCAAAACAGAATTTTTCTATAGCTACCTGCAAACTGCCCTTGTCAATTTTGCAGAATAACAACTGGCTCTTTCTAGGGATTATCATTAAGTGAAACTCAAGGGTAGAGAATCCCAAATTTTTCATGTGCCTATACATTGGGTTACAGAGAGTCAAAAGCAAGGGTGACTAAGGGCAAACAAAAAGGAAAAGAAAGGGAACACACAACAAACAGAAAGCAAACACACAACGAACAGGAAAACTATACAGAGAAGAGAGCAAGCTCTACTTCCTGAAGATCTTCAGGTGCTCCTCTATAGGGAAGTGGGAGTTCGATTTCATTCAGATATGAGAGATAGAAACTATTCCCTCCATTGATCTACTTGATCATATATGGCCCTCTCCAAAGAGAGTCAAACTTCCTGTGCATCCCTTTCGGTTCTCTTCGTTTGTCCCACAGAAGAACAAGATCTCCAACTTGAAAATATCTCTGCTTAGCTTTCTTTTCAAATAGCCTCTTAACTTGATTATGATGTTTAGTTATCTTATTGACCACTTTCACTCACATTTCTCCAAGTTCCATCAGATACATAATCCTCTTTTCAAGAGAATTCTGAAAAGTTTCATCTTCAATTACTCAATGCAAGCACAGAGAAGGAAGTTCTGCAGAGATAGGGATTTCGGCATCGATTCTATATGACACCTAGAAAGGTGAAATGTTGAGAGACCTATTTGGAGTGATACGATCCACCCACAAATAATCATACAATGATTTGTGTTAGGACCGCTGGTTTTCATCAACTAGCTTCCGTATGATACTCACCAGGTTCTTGTTGTTGGATTCTGCGTGACCATTTCCCTGAGGATAATAATCAAAAGCATGAGCCAAGGTTATTCTATATCCATAACAAAAACCAATTACTTCGCATGAAGAGAATTTGGAAGCGTTATCAGCAACGATTTTGTGTAGAATGCTCACAATAATATTTTCTTTGATGAAGTTGCAAACAACTTTAGAAGTGGCATGCTTGACAGGTATGGCCTCCACCCATTTTGTGAAGTAATCCATTGATGTTAGGATGTAACTATGCCCAGAACTCAATTGAGGATTGAGTGCTCTAATGAGATCAATTCCCCATTGCATGAATGGTTTGTCAATGATGACGGGCCTGAGGGGAAACACAGCCAGCTTTGGTTTGCCAACAAATTGTTGGTAAAGTTCACATTTTGCTACCCAAGTGGCTGTATCTTGAAATAGCGTTGGCCAGTAGAACCTGGCCCAAATGATTTATGTACTGTCATGGATGAGGAGAAGTGTCCACCACATGCTTAGTCGTGAAAACTCTCCAACAATTTTACCTTCTGCGGCTTATCAACACATCATAGAAAAACATCGTCAATTCCACATTTGTACAATCCATCATCCCATATGACATATCTTACAGCTCTGAGCTTCACCGTTTGCATTTCCTTTGTGCTTAGGTGAGTTCAGCACTCACCAAAGGTGAGAAAGAACACGATGTCAGAATGTTGGTTGCGACAAATAGAACCATAGACAAAGAATCTACTTTCTCCAGTTCATTTTGTTCTCCATCAATTTGATCATCTTTCTCTTTAGGTACCTCTAAGTCTTTATTTTCAGCCATTAGCTAACACAGGCCCTTACCTCTTACCAACTTGGTTGGTTTGATGTCTAGGTTGTATTCTTGGACCTTTGTGATTCAATTCCCTTGTAAGCTCCCTAACTCCTATTGAGTCAAGATAGACTTAACAATCGTGTTAGGAACCAACACTGCTGTATGAGAATTCAAAATATAGTAGCGAAAACTTTTGACTGCTTTTACCATGGAAAATGCATGTTTTTTCAATTGCAACATTTTCAGTTCATGAGGCTTAAGAGGAGAGCTCATGAAAGAAATCAGTGATTCAATATCCTCGGAGTTCTTTTGGCTCAAGATAGATGATACCGTATACACAGACACATAACTGTACATGATGAAGTATTTGCTAAACTCAGGACACACTAGAACAAGAGTGTGAGTGATGGAGGTTTTTATGTCTTTGAATGATGTCCTACCTTCCTCTCTCCATCAAAATTTTTGGGACCCTTTCATCATATTAGATATATGACGAGTCTTCTCAGAAAAATTGGGAACAAAGTGTCTAAGAAAATTTACCTTTCCGAAGAAAGAGTGAACACCAGTCTTGCTTGTAGGCAAAGTAAGGCTCTAAATAGCCTTGACCCTTTCGACATCTATCTTGGTTCCTTCTCTGCTAATGATATGTCCTAGAAGCTTTGCTTTGGTGACCCCAAAATCTAACTTCTTAGGATTTGGTGAAATCTCATGCTCTCAACATCTAATCAAGACTTGTTCCAAATGATCACAGTGATCACTTTGTCTCTTAGAGAACACAGTCAGGTCATTTAGGTAAACTATGATGACTTTTCCCATCATACCTTTGAATGCAAATTCCATTGCTCATTGGAAGGTGGCACCGGCATTTATCAAAATGAACAACATTCTATTGTAGGTGAAGGTACCCCAAGGAGTGGTGAACATTGTTTTGAATTGATCCTCAGGCTTAACTTGAATTTGATTGTAACCTGAAAAACTGTCAAGCATAGACAAAATTTTTGAACCGGTTACTTCCTGTAGCACTTGATCCATTATCAGTAGTGGATAGTTTTCTTTTAAGGATGACTGGTTCAAGTTGTGAAATTCCACGCATATGCATATCTCACCATTCTTCTTCCGCACAGGCACAATATTTGCAATCCAGGTGCTGTGATGAATTGGAAAAATAATTCTTGTGTCTAGCATTTTCTGAATTTCATCCTAGATGGTACCTGAGATTTTGGGGTTGTAATGCCTTTGCTTTTGACGAAAAGGATTGGCATCATCCTTCAGCGGAATGTCGTGCCGAATGTCCTTTGGCTTAAAAGACTTCAGATCAACATAATACTATGCTAACACATCCATGTACTTTTTTTTTAATTTAACTAATTTTTTCTTTTCCTTGGGCGTACAACACTTCATGATATTCATGGAACGAGGATGTTCCGTAGTACCCAGATTGACGGATTCAATTTCCGAAGAAGAGGAAGGGTCATCCTGTCACTTTTTTTTGACAAAATAGTCATGATTATCAAATAATCATTCTAAGGAAACCAAACCTTTCAGAATCTTATTTCCTTTGAGTTGTATCACTGTATCTTTTTCAGAATCATGTGCTTGACTGGTGAGAGACTCACGCCACGTAGAATTTGATCCATCGAAATTAAGTTCTTTGAAATTTTTAGGTTTCTCCAAAAAGGTGATAAGTTGGTTGTCATCATTGAACACTTGCGAGTGTTGTGAATTATTTGGCACACTTGGGCGAAAAACCACTTCAATGGTATATGTATCCATTTTTATCCCTGGGTGAGGGAGCATGAGAGAGGTTGAGATGGCCAATGAATCAGCCATGTCATTTTGGGCTTGTGGAACTGCTTTGATTGAGAAAGCATCAAAATTTTCAATGTTATCCCATACGGCATTGTGGTAGTGTCTGAGTCAGTCATTTTTTACTTAATATATCCCTTTTACCTGATTGACAATTAGCTTAGCATCACCTTGCACTCTTAGATTCTTGATTCCCTTCTCTTTTGCAGCTTGCATGCCAAGTAACAAGGATCTATACTCAATAGTATTATTCGTATTGAAGAACTGTAACTTGAAAGAAAAAGGGAAAATCTCCTCTTCGGGAGATATTAGAACAGAGCTAGCACCACATCCACTTGTTGCGCAACTACCATCAAACTACAATGTCCATACTTTTTTGAGATCCTCTTTTTGGATGAGAACGTCCATTCTATCTGAATTGATGGATAGGAAGTAGTTCCCCATCCCCGATGATTCAAAAAGAATCTGAGCCTTAGGGTCATCAGAGTTGGTGACTAAATATTTGTGACTCTAGTTCCAATGTCTGCATCATGCCTTTGATAGGAATCCTAGCTTTGGACCAGTCCATATGAATTTCCCCACCGAATTCTTTACAAAAGCTAATCCCTAGCAATATCACGTATGTTGTTGGAATATTAGCTGTGAGAATATTCATTTTTACCCTCTTCTAAGGAAATGTCATGAATGCAAATTGTGCATTCTTGATCTGACCAATCAATGGCACCTATTTGGTTTCCATGGAGTAGCATCTGCCAAAAGGTTTAGTAAGTGTGAGGCCCAAAGCATGGGAGACCTTTGCTGGCATAACATTATCAGAAGCTCCAAAATCAATTATACAGTTACTTACTTTATTACCATTTACTAGGAGAGATAGGTAAAAAGGTTCAATTTTCCCTGATGCAGAAGTCGAGGCAACATTTACATGAGATGTAGGAGGAATGGGAAGAATTCCCTTTGGGGAAATGAGAGGAGGGATAGTAGCCTAGCTTTGGATATACTTAGTTAATCTTATAAGCTACTCTGGGTTGGATTGAAGGTACTCAACTTTAGACATCTAGATCTTGGTCTTTTTTACGTGATCAACTGTATCAAATGCGACCAAGGGTTGTGCTAATAAAGGAATGAGTCCTTCATTTCAAATTTGTAGAGGAGGATTACTGGTATTTATGGTACTGGAGGAAGGTGGAATTGGAGTAGAAATAGGAGGGAAAGATTTCTTCACAAAAGGTTTAATAGGAGGTTGAGTAGGAAGTGGATTACCTCTTTTAGCGATTGTTGGCGGTGGAGTTACCACAGCCTTTTCCTTTTATTTTTAGCAGCAACCTTTGCTTATTTTCCTTGTGAGTGAGTGAAAACCACATATGATTTTCCACTCACATACCCTTGGGTACCCTCTTCTTCATTAGATTCCTCATCTTCAAATTCCATATACCTAATATTAGAATCGCCAATCGGTTCACCAAAATCTTGGTCATCTTCACCTTACACCGAAGGTTCTTCGTAATTTGGATCTTCTTCGATTTCAACCAAATCATTAACCTTGGAGAAGCAGTAGGCAAATGCAACCTTTGGGGGACGTTGTTGGGAGTGAAGTTCCTCTGTGGGATATCCCTGTATGGAGTAGTGGACGATGTTTGAGTCAATTTCTTCTTTAATGATAGAAAGTCATTCGCCATCTTCTGGAATGCTGGATCTAATGAGGTAGCCTAAGAAGAAGTTAAAGCCTTTGATTTTGAAGGCTCTCATCTTAACTCACCAGATATAAGAAGGTTGTCTTTTATCTGAATGGCCATAGCTTGAGTAAGGGCCAAGGTGGGTATCTGTTCCTGTAAAAGTAAGAAACTTACTTTCAAACTCGTGGCATTTAAGAAGAAATACTTTTGATTCTCTAATGTCAGCATCATGGCAAGCGGCACATGGTTGATCAGTGAATTGAATCGGGTGATAAAATTGCGCTTGGTTTCATTGGTCTCCTTCTTCATGTGAGTGATTTGTGACAATAACGCAAATGTGTCTTCTAAAGGTTTGTATCTGTCTTCAAATGTAGTCCGTAATGTGGCCCAACTGGTGATGGATCTAGCTGGTAAATTCTAGAACCACTCTATTGCAGGCCCTTGCAAGGCCTCTAGAAAGAGACGTACCGATACCTCCTCATGAGTTATGTCTGGAATGCTGCATGAAATAATAAATGTAGCGCTATGCGCGTCCGTGCTTTGATTTCTGCTCCCATCAAATTTTGGGAAATTTTTGTGATTTTTGTGAGGGAGGGGGTTGATTAGATGCGACAGTGCTAGAGGGCCCATGGCGTTCCCCATGGTACAGGAAGATTTATTACCATTTGAAAATAAGGAAAAAGAATGCGAGTAGGGAGTGTGGTTCCACTTAGTGAAAGAGCACTGCAAGTTGATGTCGAGGCACCCTGTGAAATTTGGCTCTGTCATGGAGGTGAGGCACTTCTTGCTGATTGATCTTCTGAGCTCAGTGATGCGAATTATGTTGGAATGATACTGAAATTGTGCCTTCGAAGTAGATCAAAAATTAGATCAACTTCCCCACGAGCTCTTCTACTACAAGTAAATGGTTCACCCACCAGTGTACCCATTCAGATCTACAACAATTAGGAGCAGATTTACAACAATCTCTTTGTTTAACTTGCTGATTTTCTGATTTATCTGGAAAAAATCAGTAGCATGTACCTTTTCAATATTTAATTTTACCCTTTTTATAACAACCGATTGTGGTTTTCTGACAAAGATTTATAAGGATAAAAGTGGGTTAATTTAGTAGGCTGATTTTCAGATCTTTGATCTGAATTTTGCAAGGTTTTGAAAATAATATAAAATGTCAGAATCTCAAATCTACTGAAGTATACAAGTTTTTGTAAAAACTCAACGAACTAAAAGTTTTTATCTAGTTCAGATCTATGGATTTTCATAAGGAAATTTTTCAGTTTTGATAACTTATGCAAAAATTTTGATTTTCAACAAAGGGTTAAAATTTGTAATCTGGTAGTGATATTTACAGTCTTTTATTTATTTCCTTAGTTTGATCTCCAGTAGAGCCAAAAACTGTTGGTTAGGCAAGTCATGGGGAAACAATCCAATAGTGTGCAGGGCATAGCCCCTCTTTGAGACAACAAAGCGAAACTGGATTATTGTTAATCTATCAAGCAGAAATCTGTGTAAATCTACACTATTCTAACTTCAAGGGGTTTGGGATCTCATCCTAGTAGAGGTAGTTATAACAACGAACAAAAAGGTAGGAGGGAAGGAATGGAGGAGGGTATATTTGAAGGAAGAAAATAAATGAATTCCAAGACGGAAAGGTAAAAAGGTTTATGCTTTGGGCTGGTTGTAAACAGAGCCAAACATACTTACATAAACAATTAATGTAATACTGATGAACAAATGACAATAGTAGGAATAAATCTAACATAATAAAAACATAGATCTAACTTAAGAAAAATCTGATGCAAATAACACATGCGTTGAGCACAAAGTCTGAATATGTGTATTGATATTTCTTCTGTTGTAAGAAAACACAAAGTCTTTCTCTCCTCACTTCTCTTTTCATACAAAAAATGTTCACACCTTGAATACAACAAGTATTCTAGTATTTATAGAAGGAGAGGAGGAAATAAGACAAAATCAAACCCACTACTTATAAAATATCTTATAAGATATTTACAAAAGATCTAGAAAATATCTAAAAAGTGAACAGTTGACTTGGGCAAGTTTTTGGATGGAAATATTCCATGGTGCAACATGGATGAGGTCATCGTATATGCCAACAAAACTTTTTAAATATTTTACAAAAACGATCAACGCATCCCAGTGTAAAAGGGCACATTTTCCTCATGTCGACACACCAATTTCTCACCTTTGTAAAGTGACGCAACTTTTATCATGTCGACACACAAGTTTGTCCCCTTTGTAAAGTGGCGCAACTTTTCTCATGTCGACACACAAATTTCTCCCCTTTGTAAATTGGTGCAAATTTTCTCATGTCGACACACAAATTCCTCCCCTTTGTAAAGTGGCACAACTTTTCTTATGTCGACACACAAATTTCTCCCCTTAAGGATAAGCAAAAAGTGGGTAAGTTCTGAAACAACTTGATTTTTTTTTAAAGGGAGTTTTGGGCTATTTCAGATGTTGACAAACTTCCTTGGGGCCAAAACAGAATTTTTCTATAGCTACCTACAAAATACCCTTGTCAATTTTGCAGGATAACAGGTCCTTCTCTTGAAGTTGTGACATTGATGCAAGTGGCACCTTCCACGGGTATGCGACTTTTTAATTTCTGATGAGACCGTTTCTAGACCCTAGACACGTGGAGGGATGTCACACATTTGGAGACCACATTTTGGGCTTGACCTTTGAATTTGTGCCATTGAGGCACATTGCCCTTCCGTAGCTTTTCTCTATACTTAGCTGATTTAGGGCCTCGAGTGAACACTGCCTCGTCAGGTTTTGACTACATGGAGGCTTCTGCTGACCCTGATGCTTGGCTCTGAGTCAAATCAAATGTGAAGTCCAAAACTTTGATTCCTTTCTTCAATCTTCTCCTATCAAGCTTTGATCTCCTTTAACGTTGTTCGGCCCCCATCTACTGACCTTGCTCCTCCATTATAGAGCTCGCTTGCCCCTCAGATTTTGGATCAATTACGAGCTCGCAGGACTGAGGCGACCCTTCTGATTTTCTTCTATGTGAGGTAATTTTTCTAGGGGGAAAAGTTGGGATAATAGGACCTTCTTAGAAATTCTCGCAAATTCTATTACATTGCACCTTCAAAGAAAAAAAATATAGAGTTTTTACATTTAAAGTTTTTATTGTTTAATCGATGGAATGGGGCAATGAAAACGGAAAGAGCATTCGAAAACCCAAAATGTGAGGATCATGGGGGATGAAATGAACATCTTTAGACAAGTAAACAACAATGTGAAGATATCTTGGGTGGAGAGAGGATGAACCAAAAGTGCATGTAAAGATTCGAAAAATGGGTAGAACCTCGTTAAGACACAAAAATTTCTCCCTATCTCATAGATAAAAAATGGTGTACATATAGGAGGTGTTGAGTAACCCCCAGGGCTGTAATCATGACAACTCAAGTAGACAGGGGAGTTAAATTCCTAGAATAGAAAAGTAACTTCCATGATGCATATGACACATTGACGCATAAGGAAATCCCATGATGACCCCTACATGACACGTAAACCTATGATCTCACCTAACTGAGATGACTTTTCTTATTATGTGGATAATTCAATCACACCAACACCCCCCCTTCATCAAAAATTAGGATGAGGTAGCAGGTCAAAAAAGAGAAATGGGTCCCAGCACACAAGCTTGATAAAGTACCCATGCAAAAAAAATAATCCCAAGTATTAAAGGAAAACACGGTGGGAAAAACATCCACCACAAGAGAAAGAAACACTCTCTAATTTAAGAATGATGCCAAGGATGGGTCCTGACCATAGATAATCCCGAAAAGGTACCTGTTGTCCCAATTATGCCCCCTGAAAAAATTGATCAAACACGACCCTGCACAAAAGGAAATCTAAGGGTCAGCTCTATCTTGCGATCTCACATTCAAATCTGACAGTCAAGGAGGCAGGTGAGCTCTATAATAGAAGAGTCGATGAAGGATCAAACAGTGTCAAAGGAGGTAAAAGGCTCTTAGGAGGAAAATCAGGAAAGGCTCGAAGTTTTTGGACTTCACATACTATTTAAAGTGGGCCCAAATCAGTTAAATACAAGAGGACAAGTGGAAGGTGTAACATGTCTCAATGGTACACCTTCAAAGGTCAAAGCCAAGGTTGGTTCCCCAAACAAGCACGGAGCTTCCACGTGTCCCAAGACCCGACGAGGCAGTGTTCACTCGGGGCTAAAATTGGTTAAGTATGAGAGTGTCGGCAGAAGCTTCCACGTGTCTCATCGATGCAACACCAAGGCTGGGTCCAAAGAGTGGGTTCGCAAATGAGCGTGGGTTCACCACGTGGTCAAAGCAAAAAAGGGATGGAGCTAGCCATTTAATTTACCAAGTATAAAGAATTGGCGGAAGCCTCCACTTGCCAGCTCGGTGCAACTCCAAAGGTTAAAACTCAAGGACAAGACTCAAGTGTGCACTAAGCCTCCACGTGTCCAGGATTAGAAATATGACCTCGCCAAACAAAAGGGACACATGGCCATGTTTTAGGTCAAGGTTGGCTAGTGAACTTATGGAGGAATTTTCACAAAAAGGGAAAATGTGGGCCGACAGGCCTGGGATGATTTCTTTTGCTAAGCGGGTCTGTAGGGCTATGGAGCAAATTTTGCCAAAAGTGAATTTTGGGCTTGCGGTGCCACGGAGGATGTTTTGCAAAAAGCAAATTTTGGGCTTACGGGGCTGCGGGGGATTTTTCAATTTTGGTGTTTTTTCACATAAGGTGAAAAGTGAATTTTGGGCCGGAGGATCCATTTTGCAAAACTTGTTTTTCCACCATTTTTGTATGGATTTAATTCAAATGATCGAATGAGCATATCTTTCGATCCAGTGATTGAAATCCAACAAATTTGGTATCATTGAAAAGGTCTCGACCTTGTCTACACCATGGAAACTTGAAAATTTAATTTTGGTGAGGTTAGGTGGGTGAAAAATAGGAAAATATCTTCATGCAATTAATATACAGTCTGAGTGCTCCAACAACTAGATCTAATTTGATTTGATCTTCCGTTCTTCCTTCTTCAACACGCCAAATAGACATAGAGAGGAAGACTTGACAGATTGTGGGTGGATTTGTAGGGGCATTGATGGTTGGTAGTTGAGCTTCCAAATCAGGTTTCCTACCTCTTTTCTTATCCTCTCTTCACTTTATCTATAAAGGTAAGAGCTTGGCTCAATGTAAAGGTTTGGACATTTTGGTTTTTCTCCCTCCCTTCTTCTTTGGTCTGCACATGAATTCATGGATTCCAAACCTTATATTAAGACTGTAATGCAATTTTTTTCCACCTTTTGGCCATTTTAATGTTCTGTATCAATTTGTGAAGCAATAATACATGTCTGTGGATTATTTCAACCCTCTCTTATGTTCATTGCAATATTGGTTATCTATGTGTGGTGGTTGTATTACATTTTAATGGTCTATGTTTGATAGTAAAGCCTATGTTCAACATTAATTTAGTGCATCACCTTTTTTAGTTTAGGTTTAATTTCTTGCATCTTCTTAAACCTGTCTCCTTGGCAATTTAGAATAGATTTTATAATAGATCCTTTAAAAAATTTATGTGTGCACCTGAATAGAGGAATATGAACCGAGCTTCATCTAGAGAGCTCTCTCGATTTCAAAGTCCCAAACTTTGAGAGACACTCCATGTTATGTAATCACATTGAGAGTTTGAACCCGTCAAGTTGCAAACATTTAGGGGTGCTGTGATTTTACACTAACAATTTTGGCACACCCGGTGGGACCAAGAGGTCTTCATTGTTACTACAGCAAGATTGATGTGCACTTGTTGTTAGTTTTCAGGTTGTAAGGAGATTTGAAATTAAACATCTGGCAACTCCAAAAGAGGTATATTCCACTTTTTTTAATAGCCCATGCTCGGTAGATTCATGAGAAGGATTCAGACCAGATAAAAAACTAGAGAAGAAGGATTGTTTTTCTATCTCCACACTCTCCCAGACAAAGGGAGAAGGGGGAGAAGAGCTCAAAGGTCTCCATCTCCACTAAATAGAACCTTGTCAACACCTCCCCCTAGTAGGCCTTTCATTCAATCAACAAGGGTTATAAGGCCAATCATAATGGCACATCCACCACCCAATCCCTATGTCAACTTCACTAGCAGCATCCCACTCGCTCTAAATGCAAAAAATACAATTCCAGTTACAGCATTGAAGAGAATTCCATATTTCACTAGAGAGAACCAGACTACTCCTAGTGACCACATTCAAGACATTGTAAATGTCTATGTGATTCATGAAATCATTGAGATGGACATTGCAGTAAAATTGTTAGCCTCTTCATTTAAGGGTAAATCTTTGCAATGGTTCAGAAGTCTAACAACATGCTCTATTCATAATTGGGACCATTTGTGTAGAGCTCTTCACAATCAATTTGGAGAGAAGGGGGATAACCTTACTCTATTGGAACAAATGATAACAATCAAGAGGGCTCCTAATCAGAAGTTGACTGACTTCAACTTCATATTCCAGCAGACATGGGATAGGATTTTGGTGGTTGTAAGACCAACAGATGAAGGTGCTTTTCTATACTTTCTTAGAGCATTAAATTCTAATATTTCTATAATGACTCAATCCATGAGAGGTATAACCTTACCTGTAGCCTATAAATTTTCCATTAGAGCTAAAAATTGCTTAATTCGGGATGGTAAACTTTCACGTAGGCCACTTACGCCTCTATATCCAAAACTAGGAGCTCCATTCACTAGTCAAACACCCGTGCATTAACTCCCATACCTTCTCCAAGGAATCAGAGTTTAGATGAAGCTTCCACCTCATCTTCTAGCATTTAAAAAGAGCTACAAGAGGTTATGAAACAACTACAAAACCTAGGAAATGAGCTAGTGACTATGAAGAGGTAACAAGCTCAAAGTTCTAGGCGATATCAACCTCAAACTCATTATCAAGCTAGGCCTCCATACCAGCAAAATAGACCACCACCTCAGGTTGTAAATTAAAATCAAAACCAAGGACATCCTCAAGATGTTAGGACTTTCCAACCATATGATCCAAATACAGCTTCAACATCAAGGGCCTTGGTTCCAACACAAAATAACATGGCACAAGAATATGATTAGTGTTTCCTATGCATTCAATCTTGGGATGCATTTTATTTTGTATTTTTTTAGCAATATTTGTTTTTATGATTTTTTCCATGAAAGTGGTTTGAAAATATTTAGAAAACGAAGCAATTTCCGTTTGCCCGCCATAACTATATCAAAAAATATTGAAATCAAATATTTTTTTTAACGTGTATAGAATTTGTCCACACTTGGGATGGTATAAGTTTTATCATATTTTTATAAGTGAAACAAAAGTTACAGTCTTAAACTTAGACATGAACATTCACGGGAAAAAATGTCATAAAGACCTATTGTTAGCAAAAAATTATAAAATGATATTTATCTTATTCTATTCACTTTAAAATCAATAGTTCTCCGAAGCTAAGAGTCTCCCCTACGCAATGGCACCATTTTTGTGAAATGTTTTCAGTTTTTTATAATGGTTCAAGTCTTTGGAAGAGCATATTTGAGGTTTTTTGACCTTTTACACTTCATAATGACCTTCCATAGCTTTGGTTGGGGAAAAAAAAAGATTTTCTGAGGCTTAGGTTTGGCAGATAGATTCGTGATCACAGTTTATAAAGCACGATCATAGATTTTTAACACAAACTGTGAGCGCGCTATATAAACCAAGATCATGGTTTATAAAGCATGCTCGTAGTTCATAAATCATATTTACACATATCCCAATGTCTGAATTACGATGTGATTTTTACTCTCTGACCTTACCGTACAAATTATTGTGAAATTTTGTCTTTTTCTACACATTTTTCTTATCACCGGAAGCAAAACATCATGGGAGACAAAAAATGAATTAAAAAAAGGAAGTCATTAAGTAAAAAAACACCAAACGAATTAGAGCCTAGAAAAATTCAAAATGATGAGTGAATGTAGAAACTTCGTGAATCAAGAAGAGGTTCATCATCAAACCCAACTATTGTAAGCAATGAAGAACCAGGTAATGTTTCTACTGTCAATGTTGAAGTTGAATTAAATACTCATGATGAAGATGTTTTTACTCTCAATGTTGAACAAGAATTAAATACTCATGATGTAGAAAATGTTGACATTGAAGGAGAAAATGAAAATGTGAATAAGGAAATTCATGTTGAAACTGTAGACAAGGAAAATTTGACAAAAACACTTCCTAGGATTTTACGTAAGAAACCTAATTTTTTTATTGAAATTGATGAAAACATTTTGAAACCAATGTCTAAAAAACTTTCTGAATGAAAAATCAGAAGAAAAGCCACTGAAATTTTGGATAATCATTTTGAAATTTTAAATGATTCCCAAAGATGTCAGTTGTTGGCTAGTTTGATGAAATTGATTAAAATGAGACCTAGATTAAACACCTTAGGATTGACAACATCTAATATACATGGTCAAACCTCTATAATTGTTGAAAACCTTCATGATGCATATCACACTATTGGTGTCAAGAGATGCATTAGGGATAGTAATATTGTGCGTCGTGTACTTGCTACTAGTGTTGTAAGTGAATCAATAAAAAAATAACGTTTGATTACGTAAACAACTCAAATGTTGCAAGTTAATCGAAAAAATATAACGAAAGCAATTGAAAGATGTAATATACTTCAATCACTCAGTAATGCCGATTTTTGGGTATTTTCTGCTAGAGCACCATGTAAGGAAAAAAACAATTCTGATGCTATAAGAGAAGTTGTTATTAAATTTTGGCATGATAACACTAGAGTTTCACCTAATACAAGAGATGTCAATAAATGGAGATTTGGTTCTACTAATCGTGAACGACATCCAAAGCATTTCTTAGATATGACTCAAACTCAATTTTTTCGTAAGTTTGAACAAGAGAATCTAGAAATTAAAATTAGTCAACATTTTTTTGAAATGTTGAAACCATTCTATATGAAAATCAACCATGCTCGCACCACTTGTTGTTATAGGCAACATGTTGAATTTGCGATGCATTATATTAAATTTTTACTGTATTCATTCTGAAACTATGTTATCAGAATGTGGTGTTCAAGTTCCACCAATATCTTCCAGGGATTTCATTCCTACTATATTTTGTGAAAAAAAGTAGGACAATTTTTTTGTAGTCAGGATTTTTTAGATGGAAGTTGTAGTACATGTGGCAGATTACCTAAATTGGAAAGTTGCATCCATGAGAAAATTGAAGGTATAATAGGACATAATTTAGTTGAGTTTGATAAATATAAATCAGTTGAATACCAGTTGAAAGATGGAAAAGAGTCTAAACGGTGTGAGCTAGTTACAAAACAAATGCCCGTTTTCCAATTTTTGAGAAAATTTAAGAATGAATTTTTTTATGAGTATGCGAGGCATACACATAGAGCTCGATGGTTGGATGAATAGTTCAAGCTATGCAAAGACACATTTCCTATTGGTACTATTGTTTCAGTGGTCGATTTTACAGAGAATTACACATTGTAACCACAAATGAAGGTTCAATCGCAATATTACAACTCAGCACAAGTTGCCATTTTTGTGCATATAGCATTTCTACATTCTCCTGACAGTATAGAGAATGATCAAATTTTTTTAAGAGAGTACCACTTTTATATCAGTGATGATCGTACTCATTCTACTGAATTTGTACAAGGGTGTTTCCAGTTATATTATGGAAACTTGTCTAATAGGGACATCCACTTCAAACAACATTATATATGGTCAGATAATTACACAATCTCAGTTTAAGAATGCTCAAATGTTTTATTGGATGAGAAGAGTGCACGTCAAGATGGGTGTGCAACATATTTGGAGTTTCACTGAGGCTGGACATGGAAAAGGAGAGCATGACGGTGTAGGGGCATGTGTGAAAAGAGCTCTTGCAAGAGAAGAGTTGAAGTACAAAGATGGTGCTAAATTAAAAGATGTAAAGAGCATAGTGGAATGGTTTACTGAAAACATGGCCTGAGGTTCTCAAGAAAATTCCATAGTTCACAAATATTTTTGGTTGATAGAGGAACAAAAAATTTCTAACTACGAGGATTGTATGACACTCACTGGGTCTAGTGATATGCACTCATTTTGAAGTTCAGACGTTACTTCGTGGGCCGTATGGACAAGAAAGTTGACATGTTTTTGTATATCTTGTATCGAATTTTTCACTACTGAGTGTGATTCACAAGAATGGGTGGAAGGATGAATTTGTAGGCCTCTAACTCTGCTTCCTAGTTATCAACCTCCACAAGCATTATGACTTGTTTCTGTAGATGAAGTTGCAACATCCAAGGACTTTGACAAAATTTTGATTTTGGTGCGACAAGGTATTTATGGTTATTTATTTAATTTTTGTATTGAGTTATGTCCAATGAAATTTTAATATGTAATTTAAATTTGATTTGTTCAACATTTATTTTTTTGTAGGACATGTGTTTGTAGTAATTACGACAGAAGACAATGAAGAAGGAACAGACTATTTCTTATGTCGTTGCATCGAGGAAAGAAAGAAGTTGACTTCTCCTATTATAGATGGCGAAGATATTGAGTATCCTACAGGGTCAGTGGTAGTTACTGGAACTTAGCTTCGACGGTAGCCATTAGAGAACTCCTCTATTTGGGTGTTTGAAGACTTTGAGACACACAAGAAAATACTCTTATATTCACATCTAGTTCTAGTGACAAATATTCAGCTATATAGATATTGAGGAAGGCCTAATAATAAGATTCTTTGGAAGGTTTGAGAGTCAGATCATGAAGCAATCTTTTCTGCTATTCAAAGTAGATCCGATCCTGATGGTTCGTTAGAATGAATTTACAATACTCATGTCTGGTATATATAATTTCTTTTCAATATATATATAAATTTGTTAAAACTTAAAGATCTAGATTTAAGTTTGAATATATTATATTTTAAATTTGTGTATTTTGTATATATAGATAATATAGTTTTGATTTGAAACTTAAATTTCTTTTCAACTAACACTTTTGTGTTTAGGTTAGTGGTGCCAAAAAAGCTTCCACCTTCACATGGTTGGCACTGTTAGGAGAGAATTTTAAATTCTCAAAGCTAAGAGAAGCTTTCATTGTTTGAAAAAGTTGTAAATTTTGAAAAAGTTGTAAATTTTGAAAAGGTTGTAAATTTTGAAAAAGTTGTAAACTTTGAAAAAGTTTTAAATTTTGAAAATGTTGTAAATTTTCAAAAAAATTAAATTTTGAAAAAGTTGTAAATTTTGACAAACTTGTAAATTTTGAAAATGTTGTAAATTTTGAAAATGACTCCTCACCAAGTGTTTACAAGACCATACCTACACGTGTGCATTGATCTGGGAAGGAAAAATATGAGAGAGGATAATGTAGAGGGTCCCTACTCCCAAGTGTTGGATTAGATGACTCGTCTCTAGGTGCCACGGAGTCTGAGTAATCACCTGTCGAAGTTGAATGATATTTTGGTCTTAGTGCTCTCAAGGGACTACTCCCGAATGAAGTAGCCCTGAAGCAACGACGTTGTCGCACACCAAAACACTACCTCCTCTAGCGTTCACCTGGCCACCCAAATGTTTCAACATAGTCAGTTCGGTGCCACAACCCACCGTTTACAAAATATAGTGATTGACAACTAATCACTGGCTCCAACTGCACTATTTCACGTGTTTGCAAATAATAGGGCAGTGAGAGCACTGAAATAAGAAGGAAAAAACTGAGAGAGGATTTTATAGAGGGTCCCTACACTGAGTTTTTGGATTAGATGAGTCATCTCTAGGTGCCACGGAGTTTGAGTCGTCACCCGTCAACGTTGAACAATATTTTGGTCTCAGGGCTCGTAAGGGACTTTGCCCAAATGAAGTAGCTTGGAAGAAATGACCTTATCACACACCAAAAAAATTCCTCCTCTAGCATTCACTTGGCCACCTGGACATGTCGGCATAGTCATTTTGGTGCCATGAACCACCGTTTGCAAAATATAGCATTTGACAACTAATCAATGGCTCCAACTGCACTATTTCACACATTTGTAAACAATAGGGTAGTGAGAGCACCGAAATGAGAAGGAAAAAACCAAGAGAGGCTTTTGTAGAGGGTCCCTACGCTAAGGTTTTGGATTAGATGAGTCATCTCTAGGTGCCACGGAGTCTGAGTAGTCACCCGTCGAAGTTGAATGATATTTTGGTCTCAGGGCTCTTAAGGGACTATGCCTGAACGAAGTAGCCTCAAAGCAACGACCTTGTCACGCACTGAAACACCACCTCCTCTAGCGTTCACCAAACCACCCGGACGTGGTGCGTAGTTAGTTCGGTCCCATGACCAACCGTTTGCAAAATATACTATTTGACAACCAGTCACCGGCTCCAACTACACTATTTCACGCGTTTACAAACAATAGGGCAATGAGAGCACCAAAATGAGAAGCAAAAAACTGAGAGAGGCTTTTGTAAAGGGTCTCTATGCTGAGGTTTCAAATTATATGAGCTATCTCTAGGTGCCACGGAGTCTGAGTAGTCACCCGTCAAAGTTGAATGATATTTTGGTCTCAAGGCTATTAAGGGACTATGCCCGAACGAAGTAGCCTGGAAGCGACGACCTAGTCACATGCCAAAACACAACCTCCTCTAGCATTCACCTAGTCACCTGGATGTGCTGGCACAGTCGGTTTGGTGCCATGACCCACTATTTGTAAAATATAGCGTTTAAAAACCAATCACTGGCTCCAACGACATTATTTCGCGCGTTTGCAAACAATAGGGTAGCGAGAGAACTGAAATGAGAAGTAAAAAAATGATATGAGGATTTTTTAGAGGGTCCTTGAACTGAGGTGTTGGATCAGATGAGCCATCTCTAGGTGCCACAGAGTCCAAGTAGTCACCCGTCGAAGTTGAATGATATTTTGGTCTCAGGCATCTTAAGGGACTATGCCCAAATGAAGTAGCCTGGAAGCAACAACCTTATCGCGCACAAAAACACCACCTCCTCTAGAGTTCACCTAGCCACTCAAACATGCTGGCGTAGTCAGTTTGGTGCCATGACCCACAATTTGCAAAATATAGCATTTGACAACCAATCACTGGCTCCAACTGCACTATTTCACGCATTTGCAAACAATAGGGCAGCGAGAGCACCGAAATGAGAAGGAAAAAACTGAGAGAGGCATTTTGTAGAGGGTCCCTACGCCGAGGTGTCATATCAGATGAGCCATCTCTAGGTGCCACAAAGTCCGAGTAGTCACCCGTCGAAGTTGAATGATATTTTGGTCTCAGGGCTCTTAAGGGACTACACCCGAACGAAGTAGCCTAGAAGCAATGACCTTGTCGCGCATAAAAACACCACCTCCTCTAGCATTCACCTAGCCACCCGAATGTACCAGCATAGTTGGTTCGGTGCCACAACCCACCGTTTGCAAAATATAGCATTTGACAACCAATCACTGGCTCCAACTACACTATTTCACGTGTTTACAAACAATAGGGCAGCAAGAGCACCAAAATGAGAAGGAAAAAACCAAGAGAGGATTTTGTAGAGGGTCCCTATACCGAGGTGTCAGATTAGACAAGTCATCTCTAGGTGCCATGGAGTCTGAGTAGTCACCCGTCGAAGTTGAACGATATTTTGGTCTCAGGGCTCTTAAGGGACTACGCCCCAATGAAGTAGCCCGGAAGCAATGACCTTGTCACGCACTAAAACACCACCTCCTCTAGCATTCACCTAGCCACCCAGATGTGCCAGTGTAGTTGGTTCAGTGCCACGACCCACCGTTTCCAAAATATAGTGTTTGACAACCAATCATTGGCTCCAACTGCACTATTTCGCATTTGCAAACAATAGGGCAGTGAGAGCACCAAAATGAGAAGGAAAAAACCAAAAGATGATTTTGTAGAGGGTCCCTATGCTAAGGTTTTGGATTAGACGAGTCGTCTCTAGGTGCCACAGAGTCCGAGTAGTCACCCATCAAAATTGAATGATATTTTGGTCTCAGGGCTCTTAAGGGACTATGCCCGAACGAAGTAGCCCGGAAGCAACGACCTTGTCGCGCACCGAAACACCACCTCCTCTAGTATTCACCTGGCCACCTAGACATGCTGAGCATAGTCGGTTCAGTGCCACGACCCACGTTTTGCAAAATATAGTGTTTAACAAACCAATCACTGACTCCAACTACACTATTTCGCGCGTTTGCAAACAATAGGGCAGCGAGAGAACCGAAATGAGAAGGAAAAAAATGAGAGAGGATTTTGAATAGGGTCCCTATGCTGAGGTGTCAGATTAGATGAGCCATCTCTAGGTGCCATGGAGTCCGAGTAGTCACCCGTCGAAGTTGAACGATATTTTGGTCTAAGGGTTCTTAAGGGACTATGCCCGAACGAAGTAGCCCGGAAGCAACGACCTTGTCGCGCACCAAAAAACCACCTCCTCTAGTGTTCACCTGGCCACCCAGACATGTGGTGTAGTCGGTTCGGTGCCATGACCCACCGTTTACAAAATATAGCATTTGACAACCAATCACTGGCTCCAACTGCACTATTTCACACATTTGCAAACAATAGGGCAGCGAGAGCACTGAAATGAAAAGGAAAAAATTGAGAGGATACTTTTATAGAGGATCTCTACATTGAGGTTTTGGATCAGATGAGCCATCTCAAGGTGCCACGGAGTCTGAGTAGTCTCTCCATCCATCGAAGTTGAACGATATTTTGGTCTCAGGGCTCTTAAGAGACTATGCCCAAACGAAGTAGCCCAGAAAGTAACGACCTTGTCATGCACCAAAACACCACCTCCTCTAGTTTTCACCTAGCCACCTGAATGTGCCAGCGTAGTCAGTTCTTTGTCATGACCCACCATTTGCAAAATATAGTGTTTGACAACCAATCACTGGCTCCAACTACACTATTTCACATGTTTGCAAACAATAGGGCAGCGAGAGCACCGAAATGAGAAGGAAAAAATGAGAGAGGATTTTGTAGAGGGTCCCTATGCCAAGGTTTTAGATCAGATGAGTTATCTCTAGGTGCCACAGAGTCTGAGTAGTCACCCGTCGAAGTTGAACGATATTTTTGTCTCAGGGCTCTTAAGGGACTACGCTTGAACGAAGTAGCCCGGAAGCAACGACCTTATTGCGCACCAAAACACCACCTCCTCTAGTGTTCACCTGGCCACCTGGATGTTTCAGAGAAGTTGGTTTGGTGCCACAACCCACCGTTTGTAAAATATAGCGTTTGACAACCAATCACTGGCTCCAACTACACTATTTCACGCGTTTGCAAACAATAGGGAAGCGAGAGCACCGAAATGAGAAGGAAAAAATTGAGAGAGGATTTTATAGAGGGTCCCTACACTGAGGTTTTAGATTAGACGAGCATATCTAGGTGCCACGGAGTCTGAGTAGTCACCCGTCAAAGTTGAACGATATTTTGGTCTCGCAACTCTTAAGGGACTACGCCCAAACGAAGTAGCCCGGAAGCAATGACCTTGTCGCGCACTGAAACACTACCTCCTCTAGCATTCACTTGGCCACCCAGAAATGTGCAGCATTGTCGGTTTGGTGCCACGACCCACCGTTTGCAAAATATAGCGTTTGACAACCAATCACTGGCTCCAACTGCACTATTTCACACATTTGCAAACAATAGGGCAGTGAGAGCACCGAAATGAGAAGGAAAAAACTGAGAGAGAATTTTGTAGAGGGTCCCTACGCTGAGGTGTCAGATCAGACGAGCCATCTCTAGGTGCCATGGAGTCCGAGTAGTCACCCGTCAAAGTTGAACGATATTTTGGTCTCAGGGCTCTTAAGGGACTACGCCCGAATGAAGTAGCCATGGAAGCAACGACCTTATCGCGCACCTAAAACACCACCTCCTCTAGCATTCACCTGGCCACCCAGACATGCTGATGCATAGTCAGTTCAGTGCCATGACCCACAGTTTACAAAATATAGCATTTGACAACCAATCACTGGCTCCAACTACACTATTTTGGGCGTTTGCAAACAATAGGGCAGCGAGAGCACCGAAATGAGAAGGAAAAACTTGAGAGAGGATTTTGTAGAGGGTCCCTATGCCAAGCTATTTTGGATCAGATGAGCCATCTCTAGGTAGGTGCCTAGTCACATGTTGAAGTTCGATATTTTAGAGTAGTCACCCGTCGAAGTTGAATGATATTTTGGTGTCAGCAGTCGATTTGGTGCTCTTAAGGGACTATTACGCTCCAACTGAATTTTACGAAGTAGCACCGAGAAGCAACGAGAGAGAATTTTCTCCCTATGTCACCAAAAGCCATCTCTACCACCTCCTCTAGATATTTTGTTCACTCTTAAGGGACTACGCCACCCAAAGACGACCTGTCGCACACGTACCACTCCTCTAGCATTTAACTTTCCACCTAAATTTTCTTGCATTTCGGATCGTGCCATGACCCACCATTTGCAAAATATAGCATTTGACAACCAATCACTGGCTCCAACTGCACTATTTCACACATTTGCAAACAATAGGGCAGTGAGAGCACCGAAATGAGAAGGAAAAAACTGAGAGAGGATTTTTTAGAGGGTCCCTACACTGAGGTGTCAGATCAAACGAGCCATCTCTAGGTGCCACGGAGTCCGAGTAGTCACCCGTCAAAGTTGAACGATATTTTGGTCTCAGGGCTCTTAAGGGACTACGCCCGAACGAAATAGCCCGGAAGCAACGACCTTGTCATGCACTGAAACACCACCTCCTCTAGCATTCACCTGGCCACCCAGATGTGCCGGTAGTCGGTTCGGTGCCACGACCCACCGTTTGCAAAATATAGTGTTTGACAACCAATCACTGGCTCCAATTGCACTATTTCTTGTTTGCAAACAATAGGGCAGCGAGAGCACTGAAATGAGAAGGAAAAAACTTAGAGAGGATTAGCTTTTGTAGAGGGTCCCTATGCTGAGGTGTTCGGATCAGACGAGCCATCTCTAGGTGCCACAGAGTCCGAGTAGTCACCCGTCGAAGTTGAACGATATTTTGGTCTCAGGGCTCTTAAGGGACTACGCTCGAATGAAGTAGCCTGAAGCAACGACCTTGTCAGCGCACCAAAACACCACCTCCTCTAGCATTCACCTGGCCACCTAGATGTGCCTGCATAGTCAGTTTGGTGCCACGACCCACAGTTTGTAAAATATAGTGTTTGACAACCAATCACTGGCTCCAACTGCACTATTTCACGCGTTTGCAAACAATAGGGCAGCGAGAGCACCAAAATGAGAAAGAAAAAACTGAGAGAGGATTTTTTAGAGGGTCCCTACGCTGAGGTTTCAGATTAGAAGAGTCCGTCACTAGGTGCCACGGAGTCTGAGTAGTCACCCGTCGAAGTTGAACGATATTTTGGTCTCAGGGCTCTTAAGGGACTTCGCCCGAACAAAGTAGCCCAGAAGTAATGACCTTGTTGTGCACCAAAATACCACCTCCTCTAGTGTTCACCTGGCCACCCAGACGTGTCGGCGCAGTTGGTTCGGTGCCACGAACCACCGTTTACAAAATATAGCATTTGACAACATAATCACTGGCTCCAACCTGCACTATTTCACGCGTTTGCAAATAATAGGGCAACGAGAGCACCGAAATGAGAGGGAAAAAATTAATAAAGGATTTTTTAGAGGGTCTCTACGCCGAGGTGTTGGATAAGATGAGCCATCTCTAGGTGCCACGGAGTCCGAGTAGTCACCCGTCGAAGTTGAACGATATTTTGGTCTCGAGGCTCTTAAGGGACTACGCCCGAACAAAGTAGCCCGGAAGCAATGACCTTGTTGCGCACTGAAACACCACCTCCTCTAGCTATTCACTTGGCCACCCGGATGTGCCGGCGCATTCGGTTTGGTTCCATGACCCACCGTTTACAAAATATAGTATTTGACTACCAATCACTAGCTCCTACTGCACTATTTCACGCGTTTGCAAACAATAGGGTAGCGAGAGCACCGAAATGAGATGGAAAAAACCAAGAGAGGATTTTGTAGAGGGTCCCTATGCCGAGGTGTCAGATTAGACAAGATATCTCTAGGTGCCTTGGAGTCTAAGTAGTCACCCGTCGAAGTTGAATGATATTTTGGTCTCAGGGCTCTTAAGGGACTGCGCCCGAACAAAGTAGCCTGGAAGCAATGACCTTGTCGCGCACACAAAACACCACCTCCTGTAGCATTCACCTGGCCACTCGGACATGCCAGTAAATTTGGTTTCGGTTCCACGACCCACCATTTGAAAAATATAGCATTTGACAACCAATCACTGGCTCCAACTTCACTATTTCACGCGTTTACAAACAATAGGGCAGCGAGAGCACCAAAATGAGAAGGAAAAAACCGAGAGAGGATTTTGTAGAGGGCCCCTATGCCAAGGTTTTGGATGAGAAGAGCCATCTCTAGGTGCCACGGAGTCTGCGTAGTCACCTGTCAAGTTGAATGATATTTTAGTCTCAAGGCTCTTAAGGGACTTCGCCAAAATGAAGTAGCTCGAAATAAACAACCTTGTCGCGCACCGAAATACTACCTCCTCTAGCATGCACCTGGCCACTTGAATGTGCCGGCACATTTGGTTTGGTGCCACGACCCACCGTTTGTAAAATATATCTTTTGACAACCAATCACTGGCTCCAACTGCACTATTTTGCGCGTTTGCAAACAATCGGGCAGCGAGAGCACTGAAATGAGAAGGAAAAAACCAAGAGAGGATTTTGTAGAGGCTCCCTGTGCTAAGGTTTCAGATCAGATGAGTCATCTCTAGGTGCCACGGAGTTCGAGTAGTCACCCATTGAAGTTGAATGATATTTTGGTCTCAGGGCTCTTAAGGGATTATGCCCGAACGAAGTAGCTCGGAAGCAACGACCTTGTCGCGCACCGAAACACCACCTCCTCTTCCATTCACCTAGCCACCAAAACATGTTGGCGTAGTCGGTTTGATGCCACGACCCACTTGTTTGCAAAATATAGCATTTGACAACCAATCACTGGCTCCAACTGTACTATTTCATGCGTTTGCAAACAATAGGGCAGCGAAAGCACCGAAATGAGAAGGAATAAACCGAGAGAGGCTTTTGTAGAGGCTCCCTATGCCAAGGTGTCAAATTAGATGAGCCAATCTCTAGGTCCCACGAAGTGTCTGAGTAGTCACCCGTCGAAGTTGAACGATATTTTGTCTCGGGGCTCTTAAGGGACTACGCCTGAACAAAGTAGGGAAGAAACGACATTGTCGCGCACCAAAACACCACCTCCTCTAGCATTCACCTGGCCATCTAGACATGTGCTGGCATAATTCGGTTCAGTGCCACAACCCACCGTTTGTAAAATATAGCGTTTAACAACCAATCACTAGCTCCAACTGCACTATTTCACGCGTTTGCAAACAATAGGGCAGCAAGAGCACCGAAATGAGAAGGAAAAAAATGAGAGAGCCTTTTGTAGAGGGTCCCTACGCTGAGGTGTTGGATTAGATGAGTCTATCTCTAGGTGCCACGAGTCCAGAGTAGTCACCCGTCGAAGTTGAACGATATTTTGGTCTCAGGGCTCTTAAGGGACTACGCCCGAACAAAGTAGCCTGGAAGCAACGACCTTGTTGCGCACCAAAACACCACCTCCTCTAATCATTCACCTTGGCAACTTGGACATGCTAAAGGCATTCAGTTGGTTTGGTTCCATGACCCACCATTTGCAAAATATAGTGTTTGACAACCAATCACTGGCTCCAACTGCACTATTTCACGCGTTTGCAAACAATAGGGCAACAAGAGCACCAAAATGAGAAGGAAAAAACCGAGAGAGGATTTTGTAGAGGGTCCCTACACTAAGGTGTCAGATTAGACGAGCCATCTCTAGGTTGCCACGAAGTCTGAGTAGTCACCCGTCGAAGTTGAATGATATTTTTATCTCAGGGCTCTTAAGGGACTACGCCCGAACGAAGTAGCCCGGAAGCAATTACCTTGTCGCGCACCGAAACACTACCTCCTTTAGCATTCACCTAGCCACCCGGATGTGCTGGCATAGTTGGTTCGGTGCCATGACCCACTGATTTACAAAATATAGCATTTGACAACCAATCACTGGCTCCAACTGCACTATTTCGCGCGTTTGCAAACAATAGGGCAAAGAGCGCACCAAAATGAGAAGGAAAAAACTGAGAGAGGCTTTTTTAGAGGGTCCCTATGCCGAGGTGTCGGATCAGATGAGCCATCTCTAGGTGCCATGGAGTCTCAGTAGTCACTCGTCGAAGTTGAACGATATTTTGGTCTTAAGGCTCTTAAGGGACTACGCCTAAACGAAGTAGCCCGGAAGCAACAACCTTGTCACGCACCAAAACACCACCTCCTCTAGCACTCACCTAGGCCACCCAGACATGCCGACGTAGTTGGTTCGGTGCCACAACCCACCATTTGCAAAATATAATGTTTGACAACCAATCACTGGCTCCAACTACACTATTTCACATGTTTGCAAACAATAGGGCAGCAAGAGCACCGAAATGAGAAGGAAAAAACTGAAAGAGGCTTTTGTAGAGGGTCCCTACATTGAGGTGTTAAATCAGACGAGCCATCTCTAGGTGCCACAGAGTTTGAGTAGTCACTCGTCGAAGTTGAACGATATTTTGGTCTCAGAGCTCTTAAGGGACTACGCCTGAACAAAGTAGCCCAGAAGCAACGACCTTTTTGCACACCTAAACACCACCTCCTCTAGCGTTCACTTGGCCACCTAGATGTGATGACATAGTCAGTTTGGTGCCACGACCCACCGTTTGTAAAATATAGCGTTTGACAACCAATCACTGGCTGCAACTGCACTATTTTGCACATTTACAAACAATAGGGGAGCGAGAGCACCGAAATGAGAAGGAAAAAACCGAGAGAGGATTTTGTAGAGGGTCCCTACGCCAAGGTGTCAGATCAGACGAGCCATCTCTAGGTGCCACGGAGTCAGAGTAGTCACTCGTCGAAGTTGAACAATATTTTGGTCTCAGGGCTCTTAAGGGACTACGTCCGAATGAAGTAGCCCGAAAGCAACGACCTTGTCACGCACCAAAACACCACCTCCTCTAGCATTCACCTGGCCACCTAGATGTGTTGGCACAGTTCGGTTTAGTGCCATGAACCACCATTTGTAAAATATAAAGTTTGACAACCAATCACTGGCTCCAACTGCACTATTTCACACGTTTGCAAACAATAGGGCAGCAAGAGCACCGAAATGAGAAGGAAAAAACTGAGATATGCTTTTGTAGAGGGTCCCTTGCCAAGGTTTCAGATCAGATGAGCCATCTCTAGGGGCCACGGAGTTTGAGTAGTCACCCGTCAAAGTTGAACGATATTTTTGTCTCAGGGCTCTTAAGGGACTATGCCCAAACGAAGTAGCCCGGAAGCAACGACCTTGTCGCGCACTGAAACACCACCTCCTCTAGCATTCACCTATCCACCTAGACATGTCGATGTATTCAGTTAGGTTCCATGACGTCTTAAGGCATGACTTCTCACTCCTCGCCTTCGTTCATTTCCTAGGACTCAAAACATTCAATGTCACTTGTTTACCTTCCATCTCTCTTGTTCTCTTTGGACTTATCTCTATCCTCTTAGACCTACTTCATCACTGTCCTTGCTTTTCTCTCTTGAGATATGTTATTTTTGTGATCTCTCTCCATCCTCTGCTGCCCCAGCTATGTGCTTACATGCTCATTATTTTTACATTATAATAGGATTCTTCATCACTGATCACTAGACACAGAATTAGCAGTATAAGTAAATCATCAAACAATTAAGGGAACACATATGTGAGGACCTTTTATTCATAAGTGCCATCATTGATTGCATGAGATTAATCATCTCTACCTCAAAATGAAGCAATGTCTCCCATCTAAAACTTCAACCCCCCAGTCCAACAAGAAAGATCAAGCATTCATACTGCAAAGAAGGACATTTGACCCTTGGGTGAGCATGATCCTTGAAAAAGGGAACATGATCTATTTCCTTAGATTATCTCTTTGTTTAGATTGTTCTTGGTCATATTTTTAAAAATCAATAGGAATAGAGTTAAGATCAAAAAAGATAAATTCCATTGGGAAAATAATCTCCCATTTGCAAGTGAGATGAATAATTTTGATTCTCATTCCTTGGTGAGCTCAGGTGTGTTTTCATCTGACTCAGAGAACTTGTATGACATTTTGTCCCATACCATCACCTAGAGGTTTGATGCTCTAAAAGAAGCCATTTCTGATTTTGAATCCCATGAGGAGAATGTATCAAAATTTTTGGAAGATCTTGGCACAAGAATGCATGAGCTTGGTACTCCTCTCAGGGAGAATAATTCCACATGAAGAATATTCAAGATTCAAATTTTAAGAAGTGGTTTAGGAAAATATTTGTGACCCTTTCCTTCAATAGTCAATACTTTAGTTCAGCCCTTGTAGAGAACATAGGTTATATATCTAGAATCCTATGAAGAGTTAAATGAAAAATATTTTAGTCAATGTGGAAATATCAATGCCATTCTTGAGAATTAACTCAACACATTGGAGCATGTGAACATCTTGGAAGATGAGAAAGTTTCATTTGTAGTTTCTAGATTCAACAAAATGGTCTATGGAAAAGCCTCATCATTCAAGATCTTCTGCAAAGGAAGACATGAGTTGATTCTTCAATTTAGGATGATTCTTTATGCGATGGTTGGAACCTAAGAATACTAATAAGGGCTTACTGTCAAATTTTTATCCTTTTCAACTTGGGACATTAGAATGCACCACCACATGAAATCTCTCCCTTTCGTCACTTAAGGCTTGTAACATTCTCACTAGGTACTCAATTCCTCAGCACCCCAACTTGATTATGTTTCCCCTCTCATGAATACTTAACCCCTTCTCACATTATCACCCCTTTAATTCCCTTTTTCACTTAAGGCTTGTAACCCTACCCTGTCATGCCATGTAACCCGAGTTAATCCAGAATGGTCAAGGATGAGTTAGAAGGTGAGTTAGCTAGGTTAATGTTAAGAGGTGAGTATAAACATAAACTTAGCCATTTTTTAATCCCTTTTTAATATTTACTTTTCCTTCATTGCCACTAGTATTTAGTTATGCTACTAAATTTTCAAGAAACCCTAGTGCAAAAATCACATTTTTGCTCCATTTCCATTGCAATTTTGCCTGTAACTTCTACTCATGAACTCCTTGAAGATGATATAAAAATATTATCCAGTGGTACCCAAATTTTTATAGCATCCCATTTAAAATTTCAGAGAAAAAACTTACCTTTTTAGATCCTTGCAATTCTAGAGATCGAAAACACTTGAAATTTGAAGCAGAAAACCATATAAAAATACCAAATCTAATGAAAAAAATTCATCTCAATCCAAATACAAGAAGACATGATTTAATATTTAAATCAAACATGTATATATCACAAAACTAATTTAAATGGTTATGAAAACATACATAGAAGGATATCATACATGCAATGAAATCAAATCAAACACATATAGTTCAGATTTATCATTATGAAAACCAACACACATGGATATATAAGAATAAAAAAAAGTGTGCTCCAGACGCACGTCTCTGAAAATATATACATAACTTCATAATGTATGTGGACATCTCGAACTAAGTGTGTCATAATGTACATATGGGACCACACATGCGGTCCTAAAAGGCTATATATATACAGTGGACTATATGAAGAAACATGTTCACTAGGACCAAATGGCCCATATATATATCTATGTACATCTAGGTGGACTATGAATCTACTCATGAAACATCTTCCCTCTCTTCGTCCTGCTAGAAGTAGCATGTCCACGATCGGGGGATGTAGTGGAGGGAGATGCCACTATGAATTTCATTCATGTGGTCCTAGGTGTCTCTAAGCATGCCTGCAACCTAACCTACACATTCATAAACAACAAGTTTTTAACACCAAAATTTTTAAAATACATTCAAAATTTAGAAACTTGTACAATTTAGTTAAAATGCATGTGAAATCTTACCGCAATGTCATGATCCCTATCAATTTGTTGTTGATGCATCGTAGGGATAATAATAGACTCACGAGGGGTAAACTACATACAAATAATTAATTTTCAAATTAAATATTTCACATATACATACAAATTTTGATATTGTAGATTTAAGCAATAAGAAATAATGAACCTCCAAAATTTAACAAATTTGAAAAATTGTACCTTAGTTAGTGGATCTGTAGATGCTATGGCAGTATCTACAATAGCCTCCACAGTCTGCATATATGAAGGAGTCTCTCTAGCAGTCATAAGCTATACAAAAAACATGTACAAATCAATATTAAAATCTACATGAATGTGCACCACATAACAGAGGTCCAAAGCAAGTAATCCACGTGAACTTCCAGTAGTTAGCAACAAAGTGTAAAGAGATTTACTAACCTGCGTAAAACTCATGTAAGGCATGCCAGTAGCCTTAGTTCCCATATCAGATGATGACCTACCAGGCTTCTGTGTATAAAATAGAAACATATTAATATGTACAACATACACATGAAACATTATAATAATAATCTAGTGCAATCAAATGAAATTAAAAATGTAAGTTTGTACAACTTGAAACTTACATTTTGAACACACCCGGCTGCAATAGCTAGCATGTCGATGCTGGATGTTTCCTTCATAGGCTCTTGCTATTTAAAATAAAATAAAAAATTAGTTTTTTACATGTATGTACATAACGTACAATCAAATATATATACATATATATTAATATCTCAAACATGTGAATTAAACTATTATATATATATATATATATATTTATATTTATATATATATATATATATATATATATTTGAAATTTACCTGTGAAAGACCAATATCAGTGGCACCAGTTGCAAAAATATTCCCCAACATCTCATCTATATAAAATAAATCATATGAACCAGTAAATGATGTCTTGCCCACAGTGCATACGGCACCACATGATCCAAAGTGGTGTGGTGTGCTAGAACTGGCACCTCCACCAACATCACCAGATGTAATCTAGTCACTATGCTGGGTTAGAGTGTCAGTGAGCTCCCTCAATGCATGTAATGTATCAATCTCCACAACCTCCTTCACTGTAGGAGAGATAAATGAAGGTAGTGGGGGTTTTAGGGCATGGGGGATCCTACGTTGACCTATGCATGCACCAGGTCTACTCTATGCAGAGCCACCTCCTTGACCAAAAAAGTTAGAAAAGTCAAAATAATTTGGGACCTCATTGAGCACGAACTCACAATATAATTTCTTCAAAAAATAAAGAGGAACCTCATTGTTGTTGCATGGTGGATAATCAAAAACCATTCACCATCGGTCCCAAAAATTGTTTTGATTCAGTCATCATGGCACTAATGGATTGGGAACCATTTGCAAGTAACTGCGGGGGGGCATTGGTTCTAGGGTCGGTAAATAATTCACAAATGAGGTCTTTTCCAATTTTTTTGTCTTGTATGGCCGCATGGGATAGTTTATCTACATATCACCACCTACAGTCACCTCTAAAGGTATTCCATCTATGTATTTGGTTGGTTGCAGACTCGACTTCGCCAATCAATGTTTGCAATGTATTGGCTAAAGTCATGCGGGATGGATTTGTAGCATGATATTTTCTTATAGTCTGAATTAGGTTCTCAATGACAATTTTATTTTCTCGAATTCTTCCAATGATATTATCTTGTGTTCCTATTGGCTATGTGGGGATAGAAGGAGCCACAGGAGGCGGATCTATGTTTGGAGGAGGGTTTGAAGGAATGTTTGGAGGATTTTGAGTAATGTTCGGTGGGTTTTGAGGAATGTTTCGACGGTTTGTATGATTTCGAGCTTGCCGACCAACTGATAAAACAAGAAAATTGTATACATAAACAAACATTTCAAAAAAGCCATGAAAATACAAAAAAAACCTAAAATGCAAAAAAAATGATTAAAATCGGGGACTTACCTCCTTGTCTTGGCGGCATGGTTGAATCTATTGCTATTTAGAAGTCTGATGAGCAATTTTGAGGTGGTATTCAAAGCTCAAGTGAAAAATGTCTAGGAAAAATCACGGTTTGAAATGAAAAATGGGGAAAATAAGGAGTTACGGGACTGCTAATTTTTGTCTCATAGTTCCACGATCATGGTTTATAACTGTGATCACGGTTTTAGGTTTGGTAATTGTCGAACCTAGAATTTAGGAACCGTGATCGCGGTATATAAACCGCGATTGCAATTCCTGAATTTTAGGTTTTTTATGTCTGCAGAATTGTCCACCAACTTCGTGCACTTACCCTAAACTAGGCCTTGATTGTATAAACTATTAGTGTGTCCTAAGAGCCTAGTCAAGAGGAAAATCATGCAGCAAGAAACCTAGAAAGAGGCACTTCCAGATGAGACCATGCTTGTCAATTGGTAGGCTGAAGACTTCTATGGTATGAATCAAGAACCTAATCTCATAGTGTGGTAGTAAATACATGGTCCAAGAAGAGGAATATTGGAGAGGGTAAATCCTCCAATTTAAATGGTCTATAGCCCTTTGTTTCCCCGCAAAGTGTAACTCCCAATGTGAAGAGTCAACCCAAGCCACCTTCAAGACCCACTCAGGTACATGTTGTAATGAACCATGTGCAAGAGAGGAGTGTGCAAGGAAAGGGTAGAAAAAAGATAGCTCATTCCCATTAAACATCATTTAACAGATGAAGAAAACAAATGTAAACATATCAATCTGTGATTTGTTGGATATCCTAGGACAAAGAGACTTGTTGCAGGCTACTATGGCCAATTGGTCAACTTCAAATCAGCTCCCCAATCAACAAGAGAAAGTGATTACCAATGCATCTCAACCTAAAGGAAACCATGGAGGACAACAGGGTAATAATTTGAAGCCTCCTCCATTCTATGTCTCATTGATCATTGGAACAATATAGTGCATAATTGCATGACTGATTCAAGAGCAGGTAACTCTGTAATGCCAAAGAAAATAGTCGATCAGTTAGGTGTTCAATACAAAGTCATCTCCAAGGGTGTAATGAAATTGGATATGACAACCGTAACAATAGTTGGAGTCATCAAGGATTTGACCCTCACATTGCACACATGCCCCAATGTGACCGTATTGCAAAACGTATCGGTTGATAGACTTCCCACTACACTTTGCATTGTGTTTGTCAAGAGACTTCACCACTAACATTGGAGGCCATTTGTCTACTGATTGGTCATACATGATTTTTAGAACAAGGTATGGAGATAATGTTATGATCAGATCTGATCCCATTGCAGAATTCCATGTTGAGCCTCATGTACCCAGCCCAATCAATGTGAATTGTTCAGCCTTTGATTAGGAAGACCTCCCAAGCACTTATGAGGTAGATACAAAGGTTGGGTGTACTCCAGACTTGACTCTCGATGAATGGGTGAATAAGAGGCATGCTCTTGAACCTTATAAGTAAATAGAGGAATCTAAGCTAGGAGTTTACCGTTTGCTTGAGGAGAATCATCCTCTCCCTAACACCACTAAGCCAAACCACAAGGATGATAATAAGGTATGACAATTATTCTTTGATGTAACATACCCATTTTAAGATACTAGAACAAGGGAAATTTTTTTTTTTTTTATAAAACGTTCTCTGTTATGAATTTTATAATTCAAACACACGTTCAAGTTTTAATAATTGTTCTCTGCCCAAACAATACAGTTTGGAACACACAATTTCCTTTTAAAACTAATGTTCTCTGTTCACATATTTACAATATGGAACACACATTCAGTGCCATTCAATCATATAACAGATTCTATATGCTGTTGTAAATGACTCGAAGAACTACCGATCTCCCATTTTCATGGCTCGGAGTTTCAACGATCTCTCATTTCATGACTCGGCAACTACCGATCCTTCATGTTCATTCATGCATAGTATAATATATATACAAGTTCTCTTAACCGTTTCCGGTTATCGAAGTGATCCATTTAAGAAGCCTATCTGAATATCTGTTACTGATATTCATCTAACATCCTGCATCTTAAATTAAGTGATTAGGACAACGCAACCAGCACTTGTGATACTTTGGCCAAAGATTTTCACATGCTTTGCATGATCATATTCCTGGATGTGATACACACTAATGGAATATGTCCTTCACCTCACTTCACCTGTTATCTAGAATGGTCTTTTCTGGTTCCTACCATTCCTTCCAATTTCAGGTCAAATTCTAACTTCCAATTTCCAACTAGCAATATGAACGAGTATAGGAAGGCACTCATGGTAACTAAAGATACGCAGACATACAGTGTCATTCCCAATGACTCCGTGTGTCTAGTTATCTTTAGTCCTCCGGAGTCACTCCGTATACGTGATCATACTCCTATCCCTAGCCAAGAACTTAATATTCAGCCTATGTATTCTTGATGATTTAATTCGGGAGGGCATTGTAATATGTCAGCTATAACATTGTGTCGTCATGAAGACCCTGCCTTCATGAAGACACCATGTTGTAGCTAGCGTATGTCAATGTCCTACGGAATCCTCCCATTGAGAGTACACATCCTACTCAAGTGATTTGGATATGATCTTAATATTTAAGATCAACTTTTAGCAACCATGCTGATCCTTTATCCTCGTTCCTGTTATAGTTGTATGGAGCTAAGAGAGACTAAATCCATCTTCTAGCTTGCTATGCATCTTCTCCTTCATACCGAAGGGTTGCATTTACTCTACTTGGTTCTTTTCTTAATCATTGGATTAAGCAGCCCATTACCAACAGATGTAATAAGTTTAACCTATTAAACTTAACCAAGTTTTTCCACAACTGTAACCAAATTCAGAATTCCAGCTTATTAGACGTCATTTAAACGAGGTCTAATTCTCAATAAATGTATTCATTTATTCTCCTTAACCTTACATAGTTAAGGTCTATTAGCCTTGGATATATTTATCCATATCCTTACTTTCTGAATTTAACATTCGAGGCTATTAACGGAGTCTGAATACGAAGTTCGGTTGCTCCTAAGTTATTTGATATTCCTTAGCTTCCAAGCTAATCCTGAATACCTATCAGTTATGAGACCATGTTCTTCCTAATCCTTTTAATGTCAATTAAAAATTCATCTTTACCCAAGTATGAACTAATTGCACATTTCAACTTAAAATTTGCATTTAGGTAAGAATAGATGTCAATTCCTTTTAAATCCATCCAAGGACAATTGAATAATTCCAAATCAAGAAATAACATTATATTTCCAATTTAATCAACAATATCAAACTGATATAGTTATTAAAATATCACACTTGTATTTGTATTCATCAATCCATTTCATAATCCATACAGTTTCCAGTCCAAATTACTGGACTTTGTTTATATAAAACAACATTACAACTCATAGATAGAAGAATGTACTTTCTTCTTTTCACAATTCCTCGTAGAGGAATAATAACTAACAAATACAATTCATCTTCAGACAATCAAAAGAAGTATCAGAAAACAGCCATGTCTTCGTTTTAATCAAGTTCCATCTACAAAATTACTTGCACGGGTCAGTTCAATGAACTGAGCATATTAAGCACTTGTCATTAAAATGAGGTGCTTCTAATTAACTGTCTCAATAAAAGAACCCTACTTTTATGAAACGACAGTATGAACATCAATCAAGAATTAAGTATCAAAAAGAATGAACAACATAACAACTGAACCATCTAAATACCATCCCAATCAGTCAAAGGATTGCTGTCCTATTTCCCACATAACCATTACAAGACGCAATTTCCTTCAACAGTTCCAGATTACAACATTTGTAAGAACTAGGAATATAAGTAAGCATACTGCTGTTATAACATAACTTCTATCCTTTCCATTCCTTTCATTAGTAATAAATGCAAAGGATAAAATCTAACTGAAATGTAAACCAATTACTTTCCTTTCAGTTCATGCATCCCCTTTGATTTCAAGCAATCAAGTACAGATGAGAAGAGCAAACAACAATAAATATAGTTGCTTATACCCAAGCAATTACAAAATTCGTTCCTAAACGATTACAGAATTCCAACTGTATGAGAGAAGAAAAGATCATTTTTCCAAGTTATCCATTCACATTCCTATTTCTTTCCTCATGACTGTCCTAAAAATTGAATCCAAACGAGACACCAATCAAGATAACAGTTCAGAGTGAAACTTACAAAATCCATTCGGAATTCACTTTCCAACAGCAAGAAATAGTTCCGTTCATATTCAGCTTTAAATGAAAACAAGGATGAATTTATCGTCCTTATCAATACTTCATTTAAATCAGGCTCATACGAATACCATAAACAGGTTAGTAAAACATCGTATTATCATAGAACAAGCAGTATAAAGATGCATACTATGTACTTACTGTACTAGAAGATTTCATACTTCTTTCACTGTATTTTAACCAAATAAACAGTTATACAGCCACATAATCACTTATTCACATGACCTTCTATATCCATGAACGCATACAGTTCATAATAACAATTTGCACATTGTTGTTACCTACAACAAGACCAATTCATATTGCACAGTAAAGCTCTATTATTGCTATTTCCAGAACTCAATCAGCAAAAGAGAAAAATTCATTCCCTTAACTATTTCAATAAGAAAACATCCATTTCCTTCAAATACAACAAGAATCAGTCAAGTCGAATTCACTTTTTTTTTTGAATGACAATGCAAAATCAGAGATCTCCTGAAACATTCCAATCTTCCATTTGTATAGGAAGATACACAGCACTCAGGAAAAAATTTAAATGCCACTGTCACTCTCTATCAAGCCGAATCTTATAATGTTCAAAGAAAACCAATTATCATTTCTATCAGAATCAAAAACAGCAGAAAGAAGAAGAATTCGTTTCCCTAATAATTTCAGAAAGAAACAATCATTTTCTTCAAAATGTAATAAGAACACCCTAGTCATATTTACTTCTATAATGACAGCTCAAACCCATATTGACAATAGAACAATTGTTCAATCAATGAAAACAAACTTACATATAGCATGTACAGTTTCCATTCATATACCATATGAAATGAATACCCAATTCGAGTTCCTTGCCAACAAACATTTCTACCCGAAATCCATTTTTCTAGTTCATAATGATATGCAGAACTTCAGAATACAATAATCATTATCAACACCTATATTAAGTCAAACCCGCATAGGGTATTAAATGCACAAGCATGGTACAGACGAAGACAGTCTCAAACAGCAAGCCAGTTCCCATATATTTCATTCATTGCACAGAAATACAAAGCTAAGTTTGTAATCACGAAGACAGTTTGAATCAGGAAGATCAAACCGCATCAATAAGACACAACAAAATCAACTTTCCACCAAGGAAAGAGAAAATATAGTTCATTTATAAGTTCAGAAGGAAAAACAGTTACTTTCCTTAACTTTCACGAATACCCAAAACGTATTCGTTCATTTCTTTTACAAAAGAAAAAGCACAGCAATAAAATTATTACTATCACTTCCTTCAAACCGAGCTCATAATGCTCAAATAAAACCCAAATGCTATTTCCTTCAAAATCCAAATCAGCAGAAGGAAGAGGAACTCATTTCCTCAAAAATTTCAATAAAGAAACAACTTCAAACAACTCACACAGTTAATACATTCCATCACTCAAGTTCGTATTGGCAAAAGAACGATTGCACAACAATGAAAACAACTCATACAGCCTGTACAGTTTCATATAAACATTTACAAAGAAATACCCAGTTCGAATTCCCCAATACTGTCAAACAAACCAACACAGCATGTTTGTATTTCCAACTCAAATTTATGCAAAGACAGTTCAAATCACAACAGTAAGAAAATGATTCTACCCAAATCATTTCCAAAATGACAGTAAAATCAAATAAACCCAAAACCCATGACAACAATTTAGAAGAAGAAGAGCAGGGTTGTTTTAATGAGACGCTTAAACAAAGCAAGTGTTTTAAAGAGAAGGGCTTAACATGCCTGCAAATTTTTCCTTGAAGCTCGAAGAAAACCACGTCTACAGGTGGTATTTCCTTCCACGCGACAGCAACAAGCTTTCCAAACAATCCCTTCCTCTACAGGCTCAGAAAACAGCCTTCAATTTCCAAAGAAACAGTGATAATCAACCAAACGCAACTGATTCGACTGAACCAAGGAAAACCAAATGCAGAGCAACTTTCCAAAAATCCGAACAAACACAAATGACCAACAAAATTCCTCCATACTCTTTCCAAGGTGGGCTGGTCGCATGAAGACCAAGAAATTAAATGCATTAAAGGCTCTACCTTTTTCTATTTCCTCACGCCACCGCCAACTTGGGTTGGCGAGTTGCCAATTTCAAATTTTGCATGCAAACCAAGTTTAGTCCCATAACCAACTAGATACCTCCACCTTTTTCCTTGTTCCCACCAAACTTGGCTGTTATCCACGCAAGGAATCACATTTAATGCCATTAAATTTCCTTCCATCCTTATCCTTTCCATCCCCCATGGGTCTATGTGTCCCCTTCTAGGTTAGGATTAGTTTAGGATTAACAATAGTGTTCATACCTAGGTCATCGCCTAGTTCTTAGGTTAATAGAACTTAGGTGTATTTTCACCATTTTAGAATTTAAAAATCCACTTAGGATAGTAGTTTAGGATGTAAGGTAGAACTTATGATTATATTAGGATCTAATTTCCCTTAGCACCTAACACTTAATTAATCAACCTCCAGTCAAGTCTTCCCGACTGACATCCAATTTTCAACACTGTGCAGGACATTTCGTCCCATGTTATCACATACCTGAGCCACCCGCATCTAGGCATTTATCACCTTATGAGGTCTCACATGTTTCAATAATTCATGGTTCGGGAATCGAACCTTTCCCGTTGGCATCTACATGCCAGCTGTTCTATACCTGAAATCAGGTGCTGTACATTTATATCAACCTTCAGTCTGGTTCAAGAGTAAATTGTCAAAGCGATCACAAGAAGACCACAACATACTTTGGATCAATGGAATTGATTCAAGGTGTGATGACAATCAACGAATAGAGTTCAGCAAGCATACAAAAAATTTGTTGTCACATCAGCAAACATACAAGCAATAATAACTGTTGTCCCATGTAAACAAATTATAGTATGCAAGAATCTAGATTAGCAACACATTCCCTTAAGATCAAAATATATATCTTAACATGTTTGCCTTCATTTCAGCAGTTACAACATTATGAAAAATAATCACCAAGATAACTTACAAAAATCAGGGTGTTACATTCCTCCCTCCTTAAAGAATCATCGTCCCGATGACCAAATTAACCAAATCAAGGAGTTCTTAGGAAAAAGTTTAGTTATTGTCCTTCCATTCATAAGTTCATACCAAAAACAGATTCACTCTTAAAAACAGTGTTTTAAGACAACTGTACAATAGACTAATAATTGTCTAAATTTGGTAGAATTATCAGTTTTTCAAATTTCAAATTCGATCAAACAAATGTGGAAAAGTCAGATCTCATTTCTTCAAGATTTTCCCAAGTTGCACTTTCTTCGCTGAACTGGTCCCACTGGACCTTACATTGATTCACTTTGCGATTTCTTAAGTACAACTGGTGAGTTCCCAGCACTTAAATGGGCTTAACCATGATTATTCCTAGGTCTTGGACCTGCAAGGAATTCCAATTCAGCACATGTGATAAATCTGTCACGTATTTCTTAAGCAAAGAAATATGAAAAATATCATGCATTTGAGACAAAGTAGGAGGTAATGCTAGATAATAAGCTACAGGGTTGATTATTTCAACAATTTCAAAAGGTCCCACGTATCGTGGTGACAACTTGGTAGCCTTGCCAAAAGTTATTGAGCTCTTTTTCAGCTTCACTCGAAGAAAGACCTTCTCTCCCAGTTTATAACTCCTATCAACCCACTTTAAGTCTGCATAACTCTTTTTCCTATTGGTAGCCTCCTTTAGGTGTTCCCGAATCATTTTAATTTGTTGTTCCATTTCTGTAAGGATTTCTGGCCCAATTATCTCTCTGTCCTCAACGCTGTCCCAGTTGATAGGGGATCTGCATTTTCTTCCATACAATGCTTCAAAGGGCACCATTTTTAAAGAGGCGTGATATGTATTATTGTAAGAAAATTATACCAGCAGAAGGTATTCCTCCCATTTATACTACTGGTCCATGCAATACATCCTTAACATGTCCTCCAAAACCTGATTAACTCTCTCAGTCTGTCCATCCGTCTCCAGATAATATGCAGAACTAAAGTTTAATTTAGTTCCCAAGGCCGCATTAAGCGTTTTCCAAAACCTTGATGTCATCCTCGGATCTCTGTCCGCTATGATTAATTTTGATATTCCATGCAATCTGAAGATTTCATGTACAAATGTTCTTGCTAACACTGGTGCATCGTCCTTCAAATTACCAGCAATGAAGTGTGCCACTTTGGTCAATTTTTCGACTACAACCAGGATAATATCATGCTTATTTCTTGACATAGGCAATCCTTGAATGAAATCCATCGTTATCACTTACCATTTGTACTGCGGAATGTTGTGGGGATACAATAATCCAGCGGGATGCATATGTTCCACCTTAACACGCTGACATTCCAAGCAGTGTGTTACAAATTCCACCACATCCTTTTTCATTCCCTTCTAGAAGTATTATTGCTTAAGATTAGCAAGCATTTTCGTAATGCCAGGGTGTCCAGAAAAAGGTGAATTATGAAATTCAGTTAACAATTTCCCTCTTAAGTCATTTGCCAAAGGTATATATACCTTGTTTTCGAACCTCAGAATTCCTTCATTGTCAAAATGAAATCCTTTATACCTGACATCCTTCGGGTCTGCAGCAAGTGTTGTTTTTACTTGTTGGAAATAAGGATCTGATTCCAAGACATCTTTCACCTCATCCTTAAACTGAGTTCTTAACATTATAAGAGCAGAAATATGCTTCCTTCAACTCAAAGGATCTTCCACTCTATTTTCCTTGCCTTTGATGTAGCTTATATTCAAAATCATACTGAGACAGAAATTCTAACCATCTTCGCTGCCTTGCATTCAGATTTGGCTGAGTAAAAATATACTTCAACCCCAGATGGTCTGTTTTTAACTCAAAAGGCTTGCCTAAAAGGTAATGCCTCCTCATTTGAAGTGCATGAACAATGGCAACGAGTTCTAGGTCGTGTGGAGCATAATTTTGTTCATGTAACTTAAGCTTTTTGCTTTCATAAGCTATAACATGGTTATTCTGTAACAGAATACCTCCAAGGCCCTCTCCTGAAGCATCTGTTACAACCATAAAATTTCCATTTGGATCAGGTACAGTCAAAATAGGTGCTATAGTTAACTGTTCCTTTAAATCTTTAAAGGCAGATTCACATTTGTCCGTCCAGACAAATTTATTATCCTTCTTTTGCAGTGAAGTGATTGGGGCAGCATTTTTTGAAAATTCCTTAACAAACTTTCGATAATATCCAGCCAAGCCCATGAAGCTCCTCACTTCGTGCACGTTCTTAGGCGCAGGCCAGTCAGTTATAGCTGTAATCTTTGAAGGGTCAACAGCTATTCCATTCTTGCTTATAACGTGTCCCAAATAATGCAACTCTGCATCATAAAAGGAACATTTAGACAGTTTACCATACAACTTCCTCTTTCTTAAAATTTCCAGTACTATCCTTAGATGTTCTTGGTGCTCTTCGACATTTTTAGAGTATATAAGAATGTTGTCTAAGAATACAAGCACAAACTTGTCTAAGTATTCTTATAAAATATTGTTCATCAGATTCATGAAGGCGGTTGGTGCATCAGTCAACCCAAAAGGTAACACCATGAACTCATAATGCTCGTACCTTGTTCTAAAAGTTGTTTTATGAATATCTTCTTCCTTTATTCTTAGTTGATGATACCCAGATCGAAGATCTATTTTTGAATAAACTGATGCTCCTCGCATCTGATCGAACAGATCATCAATCCTAGGAAGTGGGTATCTATTTTTAATAGTTGCCTTATTCAGCATTCTGTAATCAATGCAAAGCCTCAAAGTGCCATCCTTTTTCTTTACAAAAATTACCGGCGCTCCCCAAAGTGAGACGCTCAGTCTTATCAACCCCTTAGTCAAAAGTTCTTGTAATTGAGCCTTTATCTCTACCAACTCGATGGTGGTCATTCTATAAGGGGCCTTAGATATGGGTTCAGTTCCCGGTTTTATTTCTATTGCAAAGTCAAACTCTCGTTTGGGTGGAAGACCTGGAAATTATTCCGGAAACACATCACTGAAACCCCTTAACAATGGATATCTTTCCATGTAATCATTATCTTCTTCAACATTTTCTGTCATTTTTACTGCATACAAAGTGCAGCCTCTGTTTTTAGCCCTTTTTAGTTGCATAGCTGTCAGTTTCCTAACTGCAACTTCACGTTTTACACCTTGAATGACTGTTGCTTTCTGCAGGTCATCAAAACAACAAATTTGTTTTTCATAACAGTCAACCTTTGCCTTATGTTCAGCCAACCAGTTAACTCCAATAATGATATCATATGATCCTAGAGGAGTGACATACAAGTCAACTTCAGTGGAGAAACTAGGCAAGTCAAGAATTGCCCCAAAAAGACACATTTCGACTGTATGGACAACATTATTCCCATCATGCACTGTCCATGTTTTATCCATTTGTTCAGCCTTTCTTTTTAATTTCATTGCAAGTTTAGCAGAAATAAAGCATTCAGTAGCTCCAGTATCAAAAAGTATGACTACAGGGGTACTGAATAACTTACCCGGAACTTCTATAGGCGTAACTTGTTTTTCAGCTTGTCTGTTAGCCATTACAGCATGTATCCTATGCTGCTAATCATGATCATCCTTCTTCAGAGGACAGTGATTCGCATAGTGGTCCTTTCCACAGTTGAAGCATCGTCCAACTAGCCCTTTTCTAGGCTCAAATTTGTTACCAACTTTGAAGCCATCATTCTGGCTCCCATAGGACTTCTGTCAATTGCCACTAACTTTTGTGAAGCTGTTCTGCATGCTATTTATGGGTCTGTTCATCACAGATTTATTGTTGTTATCCACAACAATTTTATTTTTCACACCAAACCTTTTCCAAGGTCCCCTTTTTGGTGCGAGAGATGAAGAAGAATTGGGAATCTTCTTCCTTATCTCTTCCCTGTGAGCAAAAATTGCTCTCAATTTCTGTTCCTGTCTGATTGCCTTTTTGACAACTCCTTCCATGGTGGTTGGGCTATGGACATCCACTTCACCACCAATGATGGGATTCAGTCCCATTATGAATTTCTGTATTCTGAACTTCTCGTCAGCTTGGTACTGTGGCACATACCTAAGGAGTTTAGTAAACCCTTCCCAGTATTCTGTCACTGACAGCCTTCCTTGCGACCAGTTCTGAAATTCAATCATTTTCCTATCAAAATAGAGTTGAGGTAGCCATCGTTGCCTAAAATAACCCTTAAATTGATCCCAAGTTATGTCTGATTCGACAATATTCAACTCAACCTTACGGTTGTCACACCATGATGATGCTTCATGAGAAAGCTGATATGCTCCCCATATCGCTTTGGTCTCTTCGGAGAAGTTTCTTATTGCAAAGTATTTCTCCATTTCACTGAGCCAATTCTCAGCTCCGTCCCCAAGGGTTGTTCCATCAAACTTTGGAGGACTTATTCTCTTTATATCATTTGTAAGTTAAGCTGCTAATCTTTCCCTTTTATTTTCAGGATGATTAGGAGCAATTACATTATTATTATCAACACCTGGATTCCCTCCATTGATGTTGTCCACAGGAGGTGGTTGACCATTTATATCAGCTTCATCTTCCTCCTCTTCATTGCCCATTGACTGTTGTTCCAGGACAGTCAAACGATCTCTCGTATCTAGTAGGGCAACAAGGATTTCATCCAGCTTTTGAGCAGTAGCTACTTCTCCACCCTGTAACGGGTTATTCGCAACATTCCCTCTTGTTCTGATCATTTTCTGTTCAATAAGAAAAGGTAAACCTTATTAATATCGTGGACTCATTAGGTCCAAGAGCTGCAACCTTCAACTCTGATACCAAGATGTAACATCCCCATTTTTAGATACTAGAACAAGGGAATTTTTTTTTTTTATAAAACGTTCTCTGTTATGAATTTTATAATTCAAACACACGTTCAAGTTTTAATAATTGTTCTCTGCCCAAACAATACAGTTTGGAACACACAATTTCCTTTTAAAACTAATGTTCTCTGTTCACATATTTACAATATGGAACACACATTCAGTGCCATTCAATCATATAACAGATTCCATATGCTGTTGTAAATGACTCGAAGAACTGCCGATCTCCCATTTTCATGGCTCGGAGTTTCAACGATCTCTCATTTCATGACTCGGCAACTACCGATCCTTCATGTTCATTCATGCATAGTATAATATATATACAAGTTCTCTTACCGTTTCTGGTTATCGAAGTGATCCATTTAAGAAGCCTATCTGAATATCTGTTACTGATATTCATCTGACATCCTGCATCTTAAATTAAGTGATTAGGACAACGCAACCAGCACTTGCGATATTTTGGCCAAATATTTTCACATGCTTTGCATGATCATATTCCTGGATGTGATACACACTAATGGAATACGTCCTTCACCTCACTTCACCTTTTATCTAGAATGGTCTTTTCTGGTTCCTACCATTCCTTCCAATTTCAGGTCAAATTCTAACTTCCAATTTCCAACTAGCAATATGAACGAGTATAGTAAGGCACTCATGGTAACTAAAGATACGTAGACATACAGTGTCATTCCCAACGACTCGGTGTGTCTAGTTATCTTTAGTCCTTCGGAGTCACTCTGTATACGTGATCATACTCCTATCTCTAGCCAAGAACTTAATATTCATCCTATGTATTCTTGATGATTTAATTTGGGAGGGCATTGTAATATGTCAGCTATAACATTGTGTCGTCATGAAGACATTACCTTCATGAAGACACCGTACTGTAGCTGGCGTATTTCAATGTCCTACAGAATCCTCCCATTGAGAGTACACATCCTGCTCAAGTGATTTGGATATGATCTTAATATTTAAGATCAAATTTCAGCAACCATGCTGATCCTTTATCCTCGTTCCTGTTACAGTTTTACGGAGCTAAGAGAGACTAAATCCATCTTCTAGCTTGCTATGCATCTTCTCCTTCATACCGAATGGTTGCATTTACTCTACTTGGTTCTTTTCTTAATCATTGGATTAAGCAGCCCATTACCGACAGACGTAATAAGTTTAACCTATTAAACTTAACCAAGTTTTTCCACAACTGTAACCAAATTCAGAATTCCAGCTTATTAGACATCATTTAAATGAGGTCTAATTCTCAATAAATTTCTTCATTTATTCTCCTTAACCTTACATAGTTAAGGTCTATTAGCCCTAGATATATTTATCCATATCCTTACTTTCTAACTTTAACATTCGAGGCTATTAATGGAGTCCGAATACGAAGTTCGGTTGCTCCTAAGTTATTTGATATTCCTTAGCTTCCAAGATAATCTTGAATACCTATCAGTTATAAGATCATGTTCTTCCTAATCCTTTTAATGTCAATTAAAAATTCATCTTTACCCAAGTATGAACTAATTGCACATTTCAACTTAAAATTTTCATTTAGGTAAGAATAGATGTCAATTCCTTTTAAATCCATCCAAGGACAATTGAATAATTCCAAATCAAGAAATAACATTATATTTCCAATTTAATCAACAATAACAAACTGATATAGTTATTAAAATATCACACTTGTATTCATTAATCCATTTCATAATCTATACAGTTGCGAGTCCAAATTACTGGACTTTGTTTATATAAAACAACATTACAACTCATAGATAGAAGAATGTACTTTCTTCTTTTCACAATTCCTCGTAGAGGAATAATAACTAACAAATACAATTCATCTTCAGAAAATAAAAAGAAGTATCAAAAAACAGCCATGTCTTCGTTTTAATCAAGTTCCATCTACAAAATTACTTGCACGGGTCAGTTCAATGAACTGAGCATATTAAGCACTTGTCATTAAAATGAGGTGCTTCTAATTAACTGTATCAATAAAAGAACCCTGTTTTTATGAAACGACAGTATGAACATCAATCAAGAATTAAGTATAAAAAAGAATGAACAGCATAACAACTGAACCATCTAAATACCATCCCAATCAGTCAAAGAATTGTTGTCCTATTTCCCACATAACCATTACAAGACGCAATTTCCTTCAACAATTCCAGATTACAACATTTGTAAGAACTAGGAATATAAGTAAGCATATTGCTGTTATAACATAACTGCTATCCTTTCCATTCCTTTCATTAGTAATAAATGCAAAGGATAAAATCTAACTAAAATGTAAACCGATTACTTTCCTTTCAGTTCATGCATCCCCTTTGATTTCAAGCAATCAAGTATAGATGAGAAGAGCAAACAACAATAAATATAGTTGCTTATACCCAAGCAATTACAAAATTCGTTCCTAAATGATTACATAATTCCAACTGTATGAGAGAAGAAAAGATCATTTTTCCAAGTTTTCCATTCACATTCCTATTTCTTTCCTCGTGACTGTCCTAAAAATTGAATCCAAACGAGACACCAATCAAGATAACAGTTCAGAGTGAAACTTACAAAATCCATTCGGAATTCACTTTCCAACAGCAAGAAATAGTTTCGTTCATATTCAGCTTTAAATGAAAACAAGGATGAATTTATCGTCCTTATCAATACTTCATTTAAATCAGGCTCATACGAATACCATAAACAGGTTAGTAAAACATCGTATTATCATAGAACAAGCAGTATAAAGCCACGTAATCACTTATTCACATGACCTTCTATATCCATGAATGCATACAGTTCATAATAACAATTTGCACATTGTTGTTACCTACAACAAGACCAATTCATATTGCACAGTAAAGCTCTATTATTGTTATTTCCAGAACTCAATCAGCAAAAGAGAAAAATTCATTCCCTTAACTATTTCAAGAAGAAAACATCGATTTCCTTCAAATAGAACAAGAATCAGTCAAGTCGAATTCACTTTTTTTTTTGAATGACAATGCAAAATCAGAGATCTCTTGAAACATTCCAATTTTTCGTTTGTATAGAAAGATAACAGCACTTAGAAAATTAATCAAAATATCACTGTCACTTCTATCAAGTCGAATCCAAATGATCAAAGAAACCCAATTATCATTTCTTCAGAATTAAAAACAGCAGAAGGAAGAACTCATTTCTTTAATAATTCCAGAAAAGAAACGATCATTTTCTTCAAAATGTGATAAGAACACCCTAGTCGTGTTTACTTCATAATGACAGCTCAAACCCATATCGACAATAGAACAATTGTTCATCAATGTAAACAAACTTACACAACCTGTACAGTTTCATTCTATATGCCTTTTTCAAAGAATACCCAGTTCGAGTTCTTTATCAGGAACCATTTCTACCCGAAATCCCCTTTTTCTATTTCTCAATAATGTGCAGAACCCAACAATGCACTTCTCATATAACAATATCCTTATTAATGAAAATCCGCATAGGATATCAAATGCACAAACAAGGTACAGTCAAGACAGTCTCAAACAGCAAGATAATTCCCATAAATTTCATTTATTTGCACCAAATTCCAAAGCCAAGTTCATATTCACGAAGACAGTTCGAATCAGAAGATCAAACCGCACCAATAAGACACAACAAAATCAACTTTCCACCAAGGCAAGAGAAAATACAATTCATTTGTAAGTTCAGAAGGAAAACATGTACTTTCCTTAACTTTCATGAATACCCAAAACGTATTTGTTCATTTCTTTTACAAAAGAAAAAGCACAGCAATAAAAGTATTACTATCACTTCCTTAAAACTGAGCTCATAATGCTCAAATAAAACCCAAATGCTATTTCTTTCAAAATCCAAATCAGCAGAAGGAAGAGGAACTCATTTCCTCAAAAATTTCAATAAAGAAACAACTTCAAACAACTCGCACAGTTAATACATTCCATCACTCAAGTTCGTATTATCAAAAGAACGATTGCACAACAATGAAAACAACTCATACAACCTGTACAGTTTCATATAAACATTTACAGAGAATACCCAGTTCGAATTCCCCAATACTGTCAAACAAACCAACACAGCATGTTTGTATTTCCAACTCAAATTTATGCAAAGACAGTTCAAATCACAACAGCAAGAAAACAATTCTACCCAAATCATTTCCAAATTAACAGTAAAATCGAATAAACCCAAAACCCATTTAGAAGAAGAAGAGGAGGGTTGTTTTAATGAGACGTTTAAACAAAGCAAGTGTTTTAAATATAAGGGCTTAACATGCCTGCAAATTTTTCCTCGAAGATCAAAGAAAACCGCGTCTACAGGTGGTATTTCCTTCCATGGCGACAACAACAAGCTTTCCAAACAATCCCTTCCTCTACAGGCTAAGAAAATAGCCTTCAATTTCCAAAGAAATAGTGATAACAACCAACATAACTGGTTCGACTGAACCAAGAAAAACCAAATGCAGAGCAACTTTCTAAAAATCTGAACAAACACAAATGACCAAAAAAAATTCCTCCATACTCTTTCCAAGGCGGGCTGGTCGCGAAGAACAAGAAATTAAATGCATTAAAGGCTCTACCTTTTTCTATTTCCTCACGCCACCACCGACTTGGGTTGGCGAGTTGCCAATTTCAAATTTTGCATGCAAACCAAGTTTAGTCCCATAACCAACTAGATACCTCCACCTTTTTCCCATTCCCACCAAACTTGGCGCTGTCCATGCAAGGAATCACCTTTATTGCCATTAAATTTCCTTGCATCCTTATCCTTTCCATCCCCCATGGGTCTGTGCGTCCCCTTCTAGGTTAGGATTAGTTTAGGATTAACAATAGTGTTCATACCTAGGTCATAGGTTAATAGAATTTAGGTCTATTTTTACCATTTATACAATTTAAAAATCCACTTAGGATAGTAGTTTAGGATGTAAGGTAGAACTCAGGATTAGATTAGGATCTAATTTCCCCTTAACACTAATTAATCAACTTCCAGTCAAGTCTTCCTGACTAACATCCAATTCAATGTTTTGCAGGACATTTCATCCTATGTTCTACATGCCTGAGCCACCCGTATCCAGTCATTTCACACCTTACGCTGTCTCACGTTACGACAGTGCATGGTTCGAGATTCGAACCTTTGTCGTTGGCATCTACGTGCCAGCTGTTCATACCTGAAATTAGGTGTTGCACATTTATATCAACCTTCAGTCTGTTTTAAGAGCAAATCAATAAAACGATCACAAGAAGGCCTCGGCATACTTTGGATTAGTGGAATTGATTCAAGGTGTGCTGTCAATCAGCGAATAGAGTTCAGCAAGCATACGAAAAATTTGTCATCACATCAACAAACTTATAAGCAATAATAACTGTTGTCCCATGTAAACAAATTACAGTATGCAAGAATCTAGATTAGTAACACATTCCCTTAAGATCAAAATATATATCTTAACATGTTTGGCTTCATTTCAACAGTTACAACATTAAGAAAGTAATCACCATGATAACTTACCAAAAATTAGGGTGTTACATTTGATGGCTCAAGAAGAAGGCGAGGAGTAGGAGGAAGAGCTATGTAGGTTTCACCTCAAGGTAGGATATATTACTCAATCTTTCATTTCCAATTTTCTTGCTCAAACAACACATTAGAGTATGAATCCTTGATCCATGGAATGCATTAGGAAAGAAGAAGAGGGATTAAAAACTTGCAAGTGTTTGGTGATAGTGAGCTAGTTGTGAATCAAGTTCGAGGACAAAATATTGCCAAAAATGATATGTTAAAAAACTACAAGAATCAGGTATTGGATCTGATCGAAGGTTTCGAAGCATTCGAAATCAATTCCATCCCAAGGAATAAGAATGAAGAAACAGATAGATTGGTAGCTATCAGGGAGGCATTTGATGTGGAGGAGATTATCAACAGTGAGAAATCCTAGCCCCATATTAAAGTGGTTATAAGACCAGCTGCCCTAGATAACAACACAAGTGGGCAAGTCTTCGAGAATGATCAACAAATTATCAACTTTCTACAAGAAGAAGTTGAGTTATCCACTAGAAACCAATACAAGTTGGAACAATGTTATGGTGACCAAGTGGTGCAGCTGAAAACCAACAAATTAACAAAGGGTCTTGTAACTTTGGAATGAATCTTCAACCCAAATTATCAATTTCAGAAGGAGAAAGTAAATATTCAGGTAAAGGGTGAAGATTCGGGGCCCATTTCCATAGAAGAAGGCAAAATATTGTGAATTAGAAAGGTAATTAATCAAAAATAAAAATCTTAATTCGTTCAACTTTGTCAAGAATTCCCAGATGTCTTTGCTTTGACTTACAAGGATTTAAGAGGTTTTAACCCAAGGTTGGCACAACACACTATCGAGTTAGATCTGGGATCTAAGACTTTTAGATAGAAGCAGAGACCAATAAACCCTCACAGTGAAACTCTCATGAGAAAAGAGTTGAACAAGATAATTGAGGTCGGTATCATCTTCCATATCAAGCATTCAATTTGGGTTGCAAACTTGGTTCTTGTGAGGAAAATAAATGGAGAAATCAGATTGTGTGTAGAATTTCACGATCTAAATAGAGCATCACTCAAAGATCACTACCCACTTCCATCGATGGAGAAAATCTTGCAGGTTGTAGTTGGCTCTGAGAGGTTTTCATTACTAGACAGATACTCAGGCTATAATCATATAATGGTGAAAGAGGAGGATCAGTTCAAGACAGTCTTCACCACTAAATGGGGTACATATGCTTATAAGAAGATATCATTTGGACTGTCAAATGCTGAAGAAACATTTGAATAAGCTATGGATATGGCATTCAAAGGCTTGATCAACAATATAGTTCTGGTGTATCTAGATGATATCATCGTCTTCTCAAATAATGTTCTAGACCATCTCTTCCACCTCAGAAAATTATTTCAGAGGTGTAGAAGGTTTGGAGTGTCATTGAATCCAAAGAAGTTTGTATTCTTGGCACATGAGGGAAAATTGTTGGGCCACATTATCTCAAGAGAAGGGTTAACAATTGATGTTGAAAGGGTTGAAGCCATCCGAACACTTTCATTTCCATAACACAAGAATTCTCTCCAAAGCTTATTCCACATACTTGTGCCTGATTTGCCACTCTTGTAAAGCCTTTAATGATGATGTTAAAGAAGAGTCTTGAATTTAAATGGATAGTAGAAGGCAAAGAGAGTTTTGAGGCCATCAAGCTTGCAATATCAAAGGCCCCAACTCTTATTAACCCATAATTTTCTAAGGACTTCATGTTGTATGATTTTGGAGGGTCGGACACAATCTCAGCTATCTTTGTTGAGCCAAACAAGGAAGGTTCAAAACAACCTATAGCCTTCTTTAGTTAGATCTTGGAGGATTACGAAGGAAATTATTATTTCATTGAAAAGCACACCCTTACTATCATTAGGAGTTTGAAGAAGTTCAAAAACTTGGTCTTGAACAACAAGATTCAACTATTAGTTTCTCATGTTGGTGTCAAGGATTTTCTCCTAAAAAAGGACTTGAATGAGAAGAGAGCAGGTTGGATCACTCGTGTAATGGAGTATGATATTAAAATCAAAGTAACCAAGTTGGTTCATGACAAGGGTATGTGTGAGTAACTCGATTCTAAGAACCATACTAAGTCAACAGATGAGGAAGAGGTTGTCCTGCTATTGTAGAATGATCAAGAGTAGCCAGCTAACGCTATACCTATTCCATGTTGGAATCAAGCCTTGGTGAATTATCTCCAAACAGGTTTGTGCCCTCCAGAATGGAACAAAATAAAGAGGAGATACTTTATATTACAAGCCATCCCATATATGTTTAGTGGTGGTTTATTTTTTAAAAAGGATATCAATAGTGTTATATTAAGGTGCATTGGGACATGCCAAATTGAGAGGGTGATGCATGAGTTCCATGATGGAGAAGTAGGAGGCCACTTTTCTCCTCGAGTAACAGCTCTCAAAATCATGAAAGTTGATTATTATTGTCATATGGTGTTTGGTGATTGTTTCTCATGGATCAAGAAATTCCAGAAGTGTGCATTCTTCACAGGAAAGGAAAAGTTAGCATCCCTACCCCTTCATCTAATTTCAGTGGATCAGCCATTCATGTAGTGGAGACTAGACTTCATTGGAGTAATCAACCCAAATTCAAGGTAGGGCCAGAAGTGGATACTTATAGCAACAAACTACTTCACCAAGTGGACTGAAGTAGTGGCACTTAAGGAGACAAATGAATCCAATATCTTTGATTTCTATGAATGGGTGGTCACTAGGTTTGGAGTCCCTGCCACTATCATATCAGATAATGCATTGGCATTCCTTGGCACAAGGATCACTGAATGGGTTGTTAAGAATGGTGTATACCTCAGCACTTCATCAAACTATTACCCTTAAGGTAATGGCCAAACAGAGTCCACAAACAAGAACCTAATAAGAATTATCAAAAGGACTCTTGATGAAAATCAGAGAACATGGCACACAAAGCTCAAATCAGCTCTATGGGCTGACAGGATCACGTCCAAAAGGTCTACAAGCAACTCCCCATACAAGCTTGTATACAGAAAAAGGTAGAATTTCCCATATCATTCGAGTTGCCCACTTTGGATCTCATGAAATAGTTGGAACTGGATGAGTTTGAACCTTTGGATATCAGGTATGTAGAGCTAATGGAAGTAGGAGAGGCAAGAGAACATGTAATGTAGGTCATGGAGAAGGATCAAGTAACGATCAAGAAGAGATTTGATAATAAAGAAAGAACAAGGACCTTTCAAGAGGGGGACTTAGTTATAAAGTGGGATACAAATAAGGAAAAACTAGGAAGGCATTCCAAGTTTGATGCCATTTTAAGTGGCCCCTACATGGTCACAAAATGTAAAAGTAGCAATGTCTTCTAGCTGACTAAGTTGGATGGTGAAGAATTGAAAATTCCAGTCAATGGGATCCACCTCAAACACTGCTACTAAAAGGAAAATTTCTTAGCCTTGTAAATATTAGGCTAGGTTTTCAATTTCTCCAAGTGTGTGTGCACATTTTCTTGTTATAGTTTAGGTTTCAGTTTCCCTAAGTGTTGGTGCACATGCTCTATTGCTTCTGGTGTATGCTTGTCTACAATTCATCTCACTCATGGAAAAGACTTGTGGCCACAAGAAATTAAATTTGAAGAGTATCCATATTAGAGTAGTTTTGGATGTTTCATTGCACTCCAACAGATTAGGTTCACAGAAAACCAAATGAGGGAGAAGTTTCAGGTTTCAGAAAACTCTCTACTCTCACAAATATTAAATCCAAGATTTTCTTACAAGGGTAAGAGTACATGCAGTGCAAGGCAGTTGTAGACTTGTTTTGAAATTACCAAGTAGACTTCATGCCCAATGGATACTTTTGAGGCTACTGATATCTACATCTAGTAGGAAGATGTCCCCCTAAGTCACCAAACTGTTGTCCCAATTTTTCCCCCTAGCAAAATTGATCAAACATGACCCTGCACAATAGGAAATCTAAGGGTCAACTCTGTCTTGTGAGCTCACGTTCAAATAGAATAGTTAAGGAGGTAGATGAGCTCTACAGTGGAAGAGCAGGGACCACAAAGGATCAAACAACGTCAAAGGAGGCCAGAGACTCTTAGGAGGAAAATTCAGAAAATCTCAAAGTTTTTGGACTTCACATATGATTTAGAGCGGGCCCAAATCAGTTAAGTACAAGAGGACCAGCAGAAGGTGCCACGTGTCTCAATGGTATGCCTTTAAGGGTCAAAGCCAAGGGTGGTTCCTTAAACAAGCGTGGAGCTTCCATATGTCCCAGGACCCAACGAGCAAGTGTTCACTTGGGGACCAAATCGGTTAAGTATAAGAGTGTCAGTGGAAGCTTCCACGCGTCTCATTGGTGCAACACCAAGGTTGGGTCCAAAGAGCGGGTTCCCAAATGAGTGCGGGCTCGCCACGTGGTAAGATTCAAAAAGGGACAGAGCCGACGATTTAATCGACTAAGTATAAAGAATCGGTGGAAGCCTCCACATGTCAACCCAACGCACATATAAAGGTTAAAACTCAAGGGGTAGACTCAAGTGTGCATTGAGCCTCCACATGTCCAGGATCAAACATATGACCCCCGCCAAACAAAAGGGACATGTGGACATGTTTTAGGTCAAAGTAGATTGGTGGACCTAGGGAGGACTTTTGACAAAAAGGGAAAATGTAGGCCAGCGGGCTTGGGATGATTTCTTTTACTAAGCGGATCTATGGGGCCGCGGAGGAAATTTTTCCAAAAGTGAATTTCGGGCTTGAGGGGCCACGGAGGAAATTTTGCCAAAAGTGAATTTAAGGATTATGGGGCTACGAGCGATTTTTTGATTTTGGCATTTATTCACATAAGGCAAAAAGTGAATTTCAGGCCCGTAGATCCGTTTTGCAAAACTTTTTTTTCTGCCATTTTTGTATGACTTCGATTCAAATGTTCAAATGGGCATATCTTTTGATACAGTACACGAAATCCAAAAAATTTGGTACCATTGGAAATGTATTGACCTCATCTACGCCATGGAAACCTAAAACTTTATTTTTGATGAGGTTAGGTGGTTGTAAAATAGGAAAATGTCTTAATGCCATTAATATATGATCTAATTCCTCCAGCAACCAGATAAGATTTTATTTGATCCACCATTCTTTCTTCTTCAACACGCCAAACACACATAGAGAGGTGAACTTGACAGATTATGGGTGGATTTGTAGGGTCATTGATGGCTTATAGCTGAGCTTCCAAATCGGGTTTCCCACCTCTTTTCTTCTCCTCTTTTCATTTCATCTATAAAGGTAAGATCTTGGCTCATTGTAAAGGGTTAGACATTTTGGTTTTGCACCCTCCCTTCTTCTCTTGTTTGTAGATGAATTTGTGGATTCCAAACCTTCTATTAAGACTGTAATGTAATTTTTTTCAACCTTTTGGCCATTTTAATGTTCGGTATCAATTTTTTAAGCAATAATACATGTTTGTGGATGATTTTAACCCTCTCATGTGTTCATTTCCTTTATTTTATCTTTCATTACAATATTCGTTATCTGTGTGTGGTGTTTGTATTACATTTTAATGGTCTATGTTTGATATCAATGCTTGTGTTCAACATCCCTTTGGTGCATCACCTCTGTTCGTTTAGGTTTAATTTCTTGCATCTTCTTAACCTTGTCTCTTTGGAAAGTTAGAATAGATTTTAGAATAGATCCTCTGCAAATTTTATGTGTGCACCTAAACAGAGGAATAGGAACGGGCCTTCATCTGGAGACCTCTCTCGATTTCAAAGTCCCACACTTTGATAGATGCTCCATGTTATGCAATCACACTAAGACTCTCAACTCATCAAGTTGTAGAAATTCAGGGGTGTTGTGATTTTGCACTAATAGTACCCATGTACAAATGGGAAATCTCTCAGAATGAAGAAGAAGAGAGAAGAAGGGGGAGATGAGAGAAATCCAAAAGATGCCATGGATGGATTTGAATTTTAAAACTTTAGGAAGCCTCCTAAAGGAGTGTCGATGACGTCTTCGTCTGCCTCTAGACTAAAGAAGAGCCACCCACACCGAAATGTATGTCTTCCCTTAAGAAGGACACAAACGAAGTGCTTTTAGTGCACTTACTCTGCAAAAGGAAACCGAAGGAAACAACACAAATAACTCTGAGTTTAGTCCACGAAAATGTGATATAGTTCCAAAAAATGAGTGCAAAGGAACCAAAGATAATTCCACGTGCATAGAACTATCAGAGTCTAAAGAGTGAACACCCACAAAGAGGATTTCCAATTGATGTGAAGGCAACATAAAAACCCCCACAATAGAAAAGGGATCCACAAGAGAGGTTGGATCAATGAATGTCTCCTGAAAAGTGGAAGTAATAAGATTCTCACAAGGGGCACTCCCAAAAACGAAGATGAGGACCCTATAGTACATCACAAGTGGACTCTACAAAAAGATGACCAAGGTCGAGTAGATACTCATCCCAATGAGGGGACTCGAAAAATAACAGAGTGATGTCAAACAGTATAAGTCATCCATCCAAGAAGGAAGAGGAGTGGATTGGGCCTCACACAATAGAAGTGGAAAGGAGGTTGGTGTAATGAATCTATGACATTGAGTAGGAGATTGCAATGTGTTTGATGAGATGTGGGATGTCTCAACACTCTCTAGAATAAGGAGAGGAGGAGAGGAGTCTTATGTAGTACTCTCTCAGTAAAACCTGGTGCACAATCCTCATCATAATAAGAATAACCAAGTGAGTCTATTTCAGTGGAACTGCCATCACAGAAAGAACAAGAGGAGACCATTGATCAACAACAACAACAATGGCGGTAGTATGTGAAGGGTCTCCATAGAAGGACTTAAAGATGCTCCAGAGGTGGTGGGGAGGATCTGAGTCACCCACGTGAAAGGGGAGAGGTCTGGAGACGTGAATCATCAAGTGACCAAAAACATGGTCGTAAGTATCGAGAAAGTCCTCAAGATAACAATTATCAATGGGTGCAAGAATTGGCCCAAGAAATTAGTGTGAAAGACCCTCATGGGCGAAGTAGCATTCCACAGAAGCACGCCATGCTGAATAGTTATCTCTTCCAATAAGCATTGACAATCGCTGTAAGGTGCTCTTGTGACACTAAATTCTAGAAAGAGCATCCTCCATGATGCAGAAGCAAAGAAAAAGGTGCAAGGTGCAAAAGAAGAAGGTTGCAAGAATGCAAGACTTCAGACTTAGCCGATAATGTGTCTGCAAGAAATACGATACCTAAGAAAAGAGCAGTGATAACCCCCTGTCTGTGGCACTGGATAGTGTGTGACTACAACAGAGTGCAATCATGTGACGTCTTACACTTGACCACTCACAAAGCAGTAGGCAACAAGTCACGCGAGAGTGGAGGCCAATACAAAGTCATAGTTGGAAGCAGAGGAACACACACAATCAGGCACAAAATTGCGTAAGAGACAAGGTACAAACACTATATAATGTGAGAAAATAGGCATCTCACAACGTGAAAGATAAATCTCTCTTGCCGCAAGGCTATGGCAGATGCATCCATTAGTCGCAGGTGAAGTAGAGCGGTACAATAGAGCGAGCTAGAAAAAATGGCCCGGAATGCACAATAACCCTGTTAAATGAGCTTAGAAAAAGATACTCTCCACTAATTACAATGACTTTTTTTTATTAATTTTCCCTTTACAATGTTATACAATGCTAAAAAAAGGGTAAAAGGGAAAAAAAATCCATAGAGGATCTACGGAGGTTTCCTGAAGCTCACGGAGCAAGGGGAGCAAAAACAACTCGCTGAGCTAGCTCGGGCAGCTCGGCGAGCTGGCCGCGTCAGCTCAATTGGCGAGATGGGGTAGAACGACTTGTTGGGGTGAGTGGAGAGCCGAGTTGATCGGCGTGGGAGAATCGAGTGGGGTCTTCAACGGCGAGCGGTGGACCTGCGGTGGAGTGAGCTGTCGCGTCGGGCAAAAATCAACTCGTCCGAATTAAAGCGCCGGGAGATGAGTTATGGTCGACGCGTGGAGTGAGCTTGAATTATGCGCAGCGGCCATAGAGTTGATCGAGGAGCCTGGCTGTCCGGGTCGGGATGGATGTCTGCAAGGGTAAGCGAGAGCGAACGCGTCACACGGAACAAGGCGAGTGGGACGGCGATCAAGGCGGGATGTCAGATCACCAACGCAGAGCTCAAGGTATAACGGCCGAGCTGGACGTGCAGAGAGCCCGACACGAGCCGTTGAGCAGGGAGGACGTGCCGGAGTGGAATCCAATGCCGAGGATGTCACCGGGATGCGCCGAGTAGATATCTGTCAACGCATAGTTCGGAAATAAACCGGGTGAAACGCATAGGATGAAGCCCAAACGAGGGAGGCCGAGGGGCCGAAAAAGGTCCAAGTCGAGCAGAGAGACTCAATGCACAGCACGAGACGGTGCCAACGAACCAGAGAAGGAAGAACCAGGGGTGCTAGAGGAGCTCGGAACGTGTAGCCATAAGGAGATGCGTTGAGGCAGTGGAAACGACACGCGACATAAACCACGAAGCACTGGAACAAATGCAGTTTGCAAGGGCAAACTGAACTGACCACCGAAGCAGGCGTCTAAGAAATTCTGCAGATCGAAACATAGAGAGTAATAAGGAACCACCCGGCCGAAGACTTTGCAAAGAAAACCGATGCACGAGAAAACATGTGAGCCACGAGAAGAACGTCGAGCCACAAAAGAACGAGCAAACCAAACAACATGAGTTGGATCCAAAACAACCAAACGGCATGGACGAGAAGAGAATAGAGAGAGTGGAGCACCGGTAAGAGGCGAGTCACTGAAGAGTAGTGAGCACAGGGTAGTGCAAAACAACACGCAGACAAAGACTTAACAACCAAACCCGTAGCAGAGAATCAACACAGAGCCAAAAAATATTAAGAGCTGAGAGAAGAGGTGAACGGGTTAGCTGGGGCCGAAGTACGCCTAAGAAAGCTCAAACAACCCTCACAAAACCTTGAAACCGTCACAAGCAACACCTTCAAACTCAGATCTGCAACCTGAAAACACTCCAGAACTGTATGTAAACCTAGAAAAACAAAAAAAACCCACGAACACGAACAAACCCGAACAAGAAATTGAAACCCACGAACACGAGCAAGAACACCGGAGATATGAAGCCCAAAATCACTGGAAGAAGAGGACGATTAGAATATCCATTATGACACACGCAACTACAACTGTTTATCATGCCCGGAGCCGGAAAACAAACGAAAAACAAGGAGTTTCACAAATCCAAACATGTGATGTCTGATATCATGAAAGAGGGTTCGAAAACTTGAAACGTGAGGATCACAGGGGATGATGTGAACCTCCACGGATGTGCGAACGGTAGCCTGAAGAGATCTCTGGACGAGCGAGCATCATCTGAAAGTGCATGCAAAGATTCAACAAACAGGTAAAATCTCATTAAACCTCAAAACTCTCTCCCTATCTCATAGATCAAAAATGGTGTACATATAGGAGGTGTTGAGTAACCTCCAAAGCTGCAATCATGAAAACTCAAGTGGAGAGGGGGAGTTACATTCGCTGAATAGAAAAGTATCTCCCATGACACATATGATGCACTGGTACGTAAGGGAATCCAATGATGTCCCCTACATGACACGCAAACCTACGATCTCACCTAAGTGAAATGACTCGCTTGATGATGTGGAAAAGTGACTCACACGAACAAAAACCAAACTGATGCATCTTAAATGCTCGCCACCTTTTCCATCCTTTCCCCCATCTTTCTATGCCTTAGGATATTCTTAGGGACTAGCATATCTTGGTGATATCTGTACATATAGATATGTATATGTATACTTGTACATACATGTACATATATATGTATATTTATATCCATACGAATGTATAAACAAGTAAATAAAAATACAAATGCACACACACACACATGTAGAAGTTTGTACTCAAGATAGAGTCAAGATTCTAATTTAGTATGAGGATCTTCATTAGATAAAATAGGTTGTGTTCATGATAAATAGTCTAGCTAGAATATCCATAGGGAGATAGGTAGTCTTGTAAGTGTGTGATTGATGAAGTCAAGGTTGGACAGGGGCAGATGTTAAAGTGACACAGTGCCTATGCTTGAAGAATGATAAAGATACGTAAGGAATGAAAGTAACTCTTCCTTGAATTAGTTTGCATTCTCTTTGTAATGAAGAATGAAAAATGCATGTGTTTGTGTGAAAGTATATGAATCTAAGAGGTCATTGTTCTGTCAACTCATGAAACTTTGGGTTTTCCATTAGACTGTGTAGTAAGGAGCATAGGAATCATTATGTCATCAGTTTTAGATGATGTTGATATTTAATAAGTGTCCCTAAGAACCCATGCACATGATATATACCATGAAAATTAATGCATAAAATAAGAAAATAACTCAATTAACCCTTTTAGGATCGTGTCAAATCATAGCCTAGGGTTTGTAATGTAACCCCTCCACAACTTGCATGTATGAGATAGTTAAGAACTAAAATTCTAAAATAATCAACATTAGGGCCTTACTTTCAAAATGAAAGTAGTTTGAGGCAATTTTGTGAAGTCTATCAAAAGATATAACTGACAGAAGGTTTAAGGACTTAAATATACAATGTAGAAATGTAACTTTTGAAACTTTTGAGAGATGGGTAAAAATTGTAAGGAATTGGATCTTAAAAGTTTAGAGGCACCTTAAAAAATGATAACGGGTGGTTGAAAATGTTTATCTTTAAACTAGATCACAACAATATCGAAAGTTACACCTCAAACACCCCATAGACTGAGTTAACATACTCCTAGAATAGGGGATAAAAGGAACATAGAGGATTTAGCCAAGAATGAAAAGGGAATGGTATTTATAGACTTACAACATGATAAACTCATCATCAATAGGTATGGAACATAGTCAGTCTTCCTTACTTCTGATTTCAATGAATCATCAAATGATAGTTTGGAAAATAAGTCAAACGTATGAGGATTTATTAATTCAATCCATATTAAGACATCTTGTCCTTTAAAGCCCAACACAAGACACAAAAAGACAATAATCAGGTAATTCTATTGATTTATCACAATATGAGGTGAATACGTCTTTGAATGCAAGCATGGAATTTAATCATGTTTTGAAAATATAGAGAAAATTTTAAATAGATAATTAAGTGTCTTGGGTCCAATACAAAGCTTAAGAAGTGAAAATTACCAAATGAATCAAACATGAAAGTAAAGGAGTGAAAAGATTAGATCTAGACAAGGTCAATGCATGACTTTTCTGTAGACGATGATGAGGAAAGGTGATCTTGCATCATATAAATGAAATAAGGAATTGGAATACATATAAAACGAGAATTGTGATTGTTGACTTCATCAAGGTATATAAGGATTCTATCTAGTTAACTAGCTTTGCATTGAATTCTTGAAAATAGGGACTAATTCTTCAATTTGAAAACGCCATAAGAAATCACCTTAACAAAGATATAAAGTAAGAACAAGTTCATATGTTAAGTATTTTCAAATTCACGTGATGGTTGAATAAAGAGGGTAAAAGATGCAATGATTACATGTTATCATTGTGATGCCACATGAAACCTTTCAACAAAAAAACAATTATGACTGCTATAATCATGTTTTAAATCAAACCAGCCAAGTAAAGGAAGGTTGAGTGTACATGTATATGTATACGTATGTGTATATATTCAAGTAGGTGTCACAACATATTCATTGACTAGGAAACCAAAGTCAAGAGTATACACAATTTTTATCTCTCTTATGTGGTTTTACACACAGTCTATATGTGACAAACAACACTACCATATGATAATACAAAGGTCGAGGTATGTGAGACACATACATACATACATACATACATACATACATACATACATACATACATATATATATATGTATGTATATCTATACTCATACATACATATACATACGTTATATATATATATATATATATATAATATATATATATATATGCATGTATAAACATACAGATACAAATACAAATATATATATATATATATATATATATATATTATATATATATGTATGTATGTATGTACATGAATGTATGTGTATATGTATACGTATGTATAGTTATGTGTATGTATTTGAGTAGGTGTCACAACACATTCATTGACTAGATAGCAAAATCAAGAGTATATGCATTTTTTTATCACTCTTATGTGGTGTTGGTGCTCATTTTGATCTCGCCCTATTTGTTTAAATATGTCCTCAGTCCGCATGGTTTTGAATTTTTCTGTCTCCTTGTATTGATGCCTAAAACCTCCTTCCTTCATTTGGTTTCCATGATCAATCCTTTCGTTTTGGTCGAGGATCACATTAAATCTAGATATTGTTTTTCATTTCTCTGTCCATGAGGAAGAATTTGTAATTTGGGTGTGAATTCGGGGTTTTCCCCTTGTATTTTTCCATAGTAATGTTTCCCTATCAATTTTTGTCCCCAACATCCATGAAAAATTTGGTCCTTTCTGATTGGATGCGGCCCAGTGGGTCTTTTTGGTGAAATTTGTTACTTCTGCCCCCATTTATAAAAATTACCAAATTGGCCCCGCTGGCTTGATACCATCAGATTGGTTATTCAGCAAGTATGAAGCGCTAGGGAAAAAGTCTTACTTTGACCCCGAAGATTGAAACATGGCAGTTTTTTCAAGACAAAGGCGGGATGGTGGGTCGGCGGAACATTTTGAAGTGTTTTTCCTTTTTGTATGAGGGAGAAAAGTTATGAAATAATCCACAACTTTTTTGGGGGCCCCACATTTTAAAGTTAGAAGCGAAGAGGTGGGTCCGCCAGGGTATTTTAAAGTTTTTTTCCCGCTTCAACTCAAATCTTGTCCACATGGAGGGCTGACGCTCATTTGAGGATCCACCTTGGGGTCCTACCTTAGCAGTTGCGCCAAGGAGACAGGTGGAGGCTTCCACTAGCTCCTCTCTATACTTAAACTTTTCAAAACCACTTTCTAAGGGCCTAGGACACATAGAGGGCCCATGCATGTTTGGGGGACTTTCCCCTGTACTTTAACTTTAAAGAAGCACCAAAGGGGACACATGGAGATTTCTGCTGGGTCTTCCCATTCTTAGACTTTTCAAAGGCCGATGAAACTTTCTCAGACCTTTGGCACATGGCGCCTTCTACTGGTCCTTAAACTCTTTCAACAAATTTGTCAGGCTGAGACGTGGTGAGTCTGCGCTTGTTTAGGGTCTCCACTTTTGGGAACCATATCAAAAGTGCGCAAAAGAGACACGTGGAGACTTTCACTGGCTCCTTTTTATACTAAGACTTTTTCAAAGGAAAAAAGGTAATTTTCTTGGGCCCAGAACATGTAAAAAGGCCCATGCTCATTAGGGAATCTACCTATGTACTTCACCTTTGCAATTGTGCAAAGGAAACAAGTGGAGGTTTTCGCTGACTCCTCTTTACACTTGGCTGACTCGGACTCGGAGCGTAGGTATGTGAAATAATCCGTGTGTGGAAACTCATTTGTGAGAGGTACAAATATAGGAAACCCATGCGAGGGCACTCATTTGTCAAGGTGTATTCTTGAGGGTGAAAAAGGATTGCTTGTCAGAACCAGCTATACAGAGCCACCCAAAAAATGCTTAAAAAGGGGATTTCTCGCATGACAAAAATAAAATAATGATAAGAAGAACTGTCAAAAAGTTGAGGCATTGCATCCCAGTCATTAGTCAAGGGTCTGAGAAATGTGATCAGCTCATGATTTTTTCCACCTGGCAGCTTCGGGTGTAAAATTTGTTAAACATCACTTTTTGAGACAAATTGGTAACAAGAAAATGATTCCTCGAATATTGTTCTTTTTGGGGGGGAAATTTGGGATGAGTGAGTGAGTGAATTGTATAAATGTAATGAGGATACTCTTGCAAATAGTTGGGGGTTTTAATTCTTACAAGAAAATTTGAGAAATCCCATCTTCCTGAGAGACCATCTGAGAAACCTGTTAATCTATTGTGTTTTAGATTTGATCTCATCAAGATGGTTGCAATTGTATAGCCCATTGACAAGCTTTGAGACTGTTCAATAAAATTTCCCCTGCTGATAAATATAATCGATCTCGAATTAATCTGTGTTGATATTGGGGAAAAATTGTGTCTCCTTTTTATTTTGGAATGTTTTCAAATGGTTTTGATGTTCCTGTTGCAATATTGTGTTAAAATACCTCTGAATCAAACAGGATCTGGTCCTTGTGATAGTTTTAGTGGCATTTGTAATTTCATTATGAGAAGAGCCTTCATCCTGTAATGAGATAAACAATTTAAAATCACTTTTACTGTCAGTTTGTTGATAAAGATTGTCTGTAAGCCTTCAAGTGTATCTTAGGCATGAGGAACTAGGGGTCTTTAATTTTTTAATTGAGTCTTTAGATCAAGCCTTCATGTTGAATTCTCAAAGATTGTGTGAAAACTATATAGATTTGGGGGCTCCATTGATTCACACCTTCTGGTTGAAGGAATATTTTGGCTATTCTAAAGCATTATGTCTGTTAGTCCTTCCAATTATTATAAAGGTTTCTCAAGGATTTGGGTGAAATCAACTTCATCTTGTTTAAATCCACACAAAAAAATTTCAAATAACCATGAATCCTACCTGAAGTACCCCTATTTGTGCTGTGTATCCACAAATGAACAAAACTCTACTACCAAAATATATAGAAGCAAGCAGGTTTTTAAGTGTTGTTAGTAACCCAAACCCTACTCAGAAAATATCACCATTCTTTAGAAGTGAAAACTCGTGAGAGTTGAATTGTGGCGCATTGATCATATTTTTCTTAAGGTTCCACTCAAAAATTGTGCAAAAAGGGATCTCTTCACGTCCTTCACCGACAGAGGTTACAAAATGGGTCCTCTCACCCAGGTCAAAAGGCACTACCTAAAGTAGTGAGGATAGATCAAATCCTTTTATATAATGCTATCCATTTTCTCTAGCACCTGAGTGACAAAGAGCTAAATGAATCCCTTCCCCGGCTATAAAAACAACTTATGATTCAGCAGTCTCTAAGTATCTTGTTAAATCTGTGATGTTGCTTGAATTTCAAGGGAGAATCAATTTGGATACCAACACCATTTTGGTGCCATTGCCAGGGACTTATTAGCATTTTCAGGGATTATTTGAAATCTGGGACTTATTTGTGTGACAAGAACAGCTGAATGGCATCGTTTCTAGGGATTATTTGAACATCGGGTCATATTTGTGTGGCATCAACACCATTTTGTCACTGTTGCTGGGGATTCTTCAAAGGCATTCTCATATCAACCCTGGTAATGTTTCTTACATGATATAAGTGCAAATACGTTATTTAAATGAAATCCTTTGTTGAGATCTATAAGATTTGTGAAGTTACAAGTTCTGTATGTAATATCTCTAGTTTCTAGTGGTTAGTGCACTAAATTTATATCATCAGTGATATATAATGGTAGAGGAAGGTCATATCTGCTAAGCTTTATAGGAATTAAGTGTTGATAGATATTTGACAAGTCATCTATAGTGCATTTTCACAACTAAGGTGAAAAATCCTTAGTGGTGACTCTGTGTTGATTTAAATTTTGATAAATACCAGTACCTTAACCTTTATTAAGTGAGATCTGTCACTAATATTTGCAAAGTTGGAAGGAAGAAGATCTTTCTTTACTAAAGGACCCTACCAGAAAGTTGTTTCCAGAACTGGGAAAGATGAATTCAGAAGGAAAAAAGAGTCTGGAAAATAGTTGGAGATCAGGAATCAAGAAAAGAGTTATCCATTGTGGAAAGTGATCAACCTACGATTGAGGATTACCATTCTTCTTCAAGTGATTCTGAATCAGGTAATTTTCACATCTATCTTAATTCTTCAACTAGAAAGGGTCCTTCATTAGTGTTTGATAAGTGTGCTTCTGTGTCTGTCCTTGTATTTTTCCATGAAACAAAGTCTTTAGAGGACATTCATTTTTTACAATTATACTCTTGTGTTCCAAATACCCCTTGTCCCTCATCATTATGTTTTTTCCTGTAAGATCACCTCCCCAAAACAATATAGCCTAGCCCCCCACCCAGACCTCAGTTTGTTGTGAAAACTTGTAGTCCTATACATTTTAGAGGTATGGTTGGATATCCAAATGTAGTTGCACAAGATGTTAGAAATAGACTGCCTAAATTTCAAGGGGAATAATGCTATCACTGGCGATCAACATTTAAACCTTTTTGTCAATATGATGGAAGACTTTGATATTGAATTTGAGGATGTTTATATAAAATTGTTTATTCATACTCTTGAGGAGGATGCATGTAACTGGTATAAGTCTTTACCAGACAACTCAATAGATGCATGGACAGAAATGAAAAATGCTTTTAGATTGCAATATGGGGATAAGACATATTCTAGGTTTTCTTTTGTCTGAATTTGAAAATATTAAGAAGAATCCTAATGAATCTATTCATGACTTCAATAAGACCTTAAATAGGCTACATGTGATCCTGAGGCCAAGTGATGTTTCTTGTTTAATAAAAATACTCTGATGCTTTTGACAAAAAGGCTTCCTATTATTTAAGGAACAAGAACCCAAGAACATTGAGGCAGGCCCTCACCATGGCTTTGCAGATTGAAAATAACATCAAGGTAGTTTGTAAGCCTCCTAAGAGGGAAGGTATCAAGTTGATCAATCCAGAGAAGCATTGGTCTAGTAAGCCTGTTGATCTAGAAGAGGATGTAAAAACTTTGGCCAGAGATGATAAGGAAATATCCTATAAAATGGACAGAGCAGAGAAGGGGATTTGACAAGATTCCCAAGGTTGACACAAGCCATAAGTTCAAGAAATATTTGCAAATCATCCCAGAGGTGATCATATATTAGATGATATGGGTAAAGGGCCCATGGGATCAGGAAATATACAGCCCCAACCCTAGGAAAATAGATTGGTGCCTGATCCTTTAGCTGCCAGATTTGCTACTATGGAAGAGGTCCATGATATGGAGTGGTGTGATAGATGTTTCTTGCCCCATTCACCATGTAATGAAGAAAAATAAGTTGAGGAAGCTGATGATGATGAGACAGGTGATGATGCATGTATGATTGATTCCTCTACAAGTTCATAGCAGGGAAACAAGCTCAATTGAACTAATAAGTGCCAAAACTACCATTAATTTTTGGAATTGCATTCACCGGGTATTACCTCTTCCTCCTACTCATACTTATGAAATTGATTTGGTACAAGAATTTTAGTTTCCTAATAATGATTTTAAGTACTTAAGGGCATTAATGATTAAAAAGTATGATGGAGGAATTCCTTTAGAATAGGATAAACAGTTGTTAATGAATGCAATAGTTGCTTAAGAAAAGGAATACAATACCAGGAATAAGGTTCTCAAAGGGGTAGGGCCTCAGAAAAAAACCAAAAATTCCAGTGCTTACTAGTATCCCTAAGGAAACCCCTAAAAAAGATGGATCTTGAAAAGACTTTTTCACCCTAAATAAAACTTGTGTTCCTCCCCATGCTCAGACTGTGAAGACTCCCATATTATCAGATGAAGCTTTGAACCCTCCTCCTAATACTTCCTTACACAAATATGTTCCTTCTGACATAGCCCAAATCTTGAGTCAGATCAAGATTTTTGTTCCTATTGTTTAATTGCTTAGAATCCCTGATCATAAGAATAGAGAATTCAAATATTTGGGGCTTGAGGAAGAAAATATCACCCAGGGTAAAAATGTAAACAAAGTAGAGGTTCCTCTTGCCATTTCAGATTTAGAAAAACCACAAGCATTGGAGGAATTTGGTGAAACACCTGAGGTTTATTTAGGAACTTCTCTGGTTGAATCTTGGCTGAATGTGGATCCATTTTTTACTACTTTGATTATTAAGGATAGGTTGTTACATAACTACATGTTTGATTCATGAGCTTCATGTAATGTAATTCCTCTTGAGTTCATGGATGAGTTGAATCTAAAAGTAACAACAACTTATGGGAAATGTACTGCCATGGATTCAAGAGAGGTGCAAGTAGTTGGATGTGTTAAGGGTTTAGTTGTGCAGTTGGTAGCATATCCAGGAAAGTACTTAACATTAAATGTAGTAATTGTGGATTGTCATGCTAAATGGGGGATGTTATTATCTATAAAGTCGGCAGCTAGTGTGGGTGGAAGTGTGAAAATGGACATGTCTTATGCCGCCATACCAATTAAGGGTAGCCTTGTAAAATTATATGGCGAAAAGAAAATGTTATATCTCATTGAGGACCACAACGATGATTCTTATGAAGTATTGCAAACAAACATTGATGTTGATAACTCAGTGAGCTATGTTGTTTTCAAGGAGTATTAAATTGATCAATGTAGATATCTTGAGTGGATTGATTTTCCTGCGACTTTGATTTTTTATGCATCCTCGAGAGATGTTGAAAAAATTGACATAGGCACAAAGGATAAGCCTACAAAAATGTGGTCGAATAGCAACTTGGATGGAAAAGAAAAACAATTATATGACTAGTAGTTAAAGACGTATCAGAATTGCTTAACATGGTCATATCAAGAAATGAAGGAACTTGAAAATTTTCCTTGATTGTTCTCTCTAAATTAGGGCACACATCATTATATAGTGTACAATATTTTGTTTTCGTTTTACTTTCATGTTTTTCTGTTTCGGTGTTTCCTGGTCCCTGGTGACTAGTTTTTGTTTGTTTCTCAGCTTGTATTGGAGGATTTGGTTATTATCTTTCAGATCTACAAGCTTTTTCTTTGACTTTGTTTCCCAATGGATTTTTGGCATATGGTCTTCACTTTTCTTCTTGCGGAACTCATAGGGAGTTCCCATCCCCGAGTCGGAGCCGATGTTGGTGCTCATTTTGATGTCGCTCTGTTTGTTCAAATACATCTCAGTCTGCATGGTTTAAAGTTTTCTTTGTCTTCCTATATTGATGTATGAAAGCTCCTTCCTTCATTTAGTTTCCATGATTAGTTGTTTCATTTGGTCAAGGATCACATTAAATCCAGATATTGTTTTCTATTTCTCTATCCACGAGGAAGAATTTGTAATATGGGCGTGAATTCAGGTTTTCCCCTTCCTTTTGTTTTTCTATAGTCATGTTTCCCTGTATATTTTTGTGCCAACATCCATGGAAACATGGTCCTTTCTGATTGGATGCAACCCGACGTGTCTTTTAGTTCAAATTTGTCACTTCTGTCACATTTGTAAAAATTACCAAATTGGCCCCACGGCCCTGATAGCATCTGATTGGTTATTTAGCGTGTATTCAAAAAGTATGAAGCAGCAGGGAAAAAGTCTTACTTTGACCTCGAAGATGGAAAGGTGGAAGTTTTTCAAGACAAAGGTGAGAAGGAGGGTCGGTAGAACATTTTGAAGTTTTTTACCTTTTTGTACGAGGGATCAAAGTTATGAAATAATCCGCAACTCCGCTAGGGTCCACATTAAAAGTTAGAAGTGGAGAGGTGGGTCACCGGGGCATTTTCAAATTTTTTACCCACTTCAACTCAAAGCTTGTCCATGTGGAGGGTTGGCGCTCATTTTAGGATCTACCTCTAGGTCCTACCTTAGCAGTTATGCCAAGGAGACATGTGGAGGCTTCCACTGGCTCCTCTCTATACTTAAACTTTTCAAGAAAATTTCTAAGGCCTGGGACACGTGGAGGGCCCCACACTTGTTTGGGGACCTGCCCCTATACGTTACTTTTGAAGAAGCACCAAATGGGACACGTGGAGGTTTCCACTGGGTCTTCCCATACTTAGAATTGTCAACGCTCGATGAAACTTTCTCAGACCCTTAGCACATGGCACCTTCCTCTGGTCCTTAAACTCTTTCAACAAATTTTTTGAGCTGAGACATGTGTTGAGCCCACACTTGTTTAGGGTCTTCACTTTTGGGAACCATATCAAAAGTGTGCCAAAGAGACACATGGAGGCTTCCACTGGCTCCTTTTTATACCTAGACTTTTTCAAAGGCCAAAAGGAAGTTTTCTTGGGCCTAGAACACGTGGAAGGCCCAATCTCATTTGGGAACCTACCTTTGTACTTCACCTTTGTAGTTGCGCCAAGGAAACATGTGAATTTTTCCATTGAATCCTCTTTACAATTTTCTGACTCAGACTCACAATTTAGGTATGTGGAATAATCCGTGTGCGGACCCTCATTTTTGAGTGGAAAAAATGTAGGCATCCATGCGAGGGAACTCATTTCTCAAGATGTATTATCGAGGGTGAAAAGGATTTCTTGTCAAACCAAGCTATACAGAGCCACCTAGAAATGATTAAAAAGGGGATTTATCACATGACAAAATAAAAGAATGATTAGAAGAACTGTCAAAAAGTTGGGGCATGGCATCCCAGTCATTAGTTAAGGGTCTAAGAAACATGATTAGTTCATGATTTTTCCACCTAGCAGGTTCCAGTGTAAATTTTTTAAACATCACTTTCTGAGACAAGTTGGTAACAAACAAAGGATTCCTAGAATATTCTTATTTTTGGGGGGCAAATTTAGGATGAGTGAGTGAGTGAATTGTATAAACGCAAAGAGGATACTCTTGCAAATGGTCGGGGGTTTTAATTTTTATGAAAAAATTTGAGAAATCCCATCTTCCTCAGAGACCATCTGAGAAACCTGTTAATCTCTTTTGTTTTATATTTGATCCCGTCAAGATGGTTTACAAGTGCACAACCATTGACAAGCTCTAAGACTGTTCAAGAAACTTTCCTCTGCTGGTAAATCTAATAGATCTTGAATTTATCTGTGTTGATATTGGGAAAAAATTGTGTCTCCTTTTATTTTGGAATGTTTTCAAATGGTTTTGATGTTCCTATTGCAATATTGTGTTAAACTCCCTCTGAATCACATAGGATCTCATCCTTGTGATAGTTAAATGACATTTACAATTTCATTATGAGAAGAGCCTTTATCCTGTAATGAGACAAACAATTTAAAATCACTTTACTGTCATTTTTTTGATAAAGATTGGATGTAAGCCCTTGGGTGTATCTTAGGCGTAAGGAACCAAGGATATTTAATGTTCAATTGAGTCTTTAGCTTGATCCTTTGTGTTTAATTATCAAATATTGTGTGAAACGACGCAGATCTGGGGCTCCATTGATGTTCACCTTATGGTTGAAGTAATAGTTTGGCTATTTTGAAGCATTATGTTTGTTAGTATTCCAATTGTTGTAAAGGTTCTCAAAGATCTGGTGAAATCAACTTCATCTTGCTTAAATCCCCACCAAAATTTTCAAATAACCATGAAACCTATCCAAAGTACCCCTTTTTGTGCTGTGTATCAAAAAATGAACAAATTCTACTACCAAAATATATAGAAGCAGGAAGGTTTTAAGTGTCTTTAGTAACACGAACCCTGCTCAGAAAATATCACAATTCTTTAGACGTGACAACTCGTGAGAGTTAAATTGTGGTATATTGATCATATTTTATCAAGGTTCCTCTAAAAATTGTGCAAAGAGGGATCTCTTCACGTCCTTCACTGACAGAGGTTAAAAAATGGTTCCTCTCACCCTGGTCGAAAGACATGACCTAAATTAGTGAGGATAGATCAAATCCTTTTATATGGTGTTATCCATTTCTCTAGTGCCCGAGTGACAAAGAGCCAAATGAATCCCTTCCTTGGCTACAAAATGACTTATGATTCGTCTATCTCTGAGGATCTTGTTAAATATGTGATGGTGCTCGGATTCAAAGGGAGAATCAATTTGGATACCAACATGTGGTATACACACAGTTTATGTATGAAAAACAACAGTACCATATGATACTATAATGGTCCAGGTATGTGAGACCAATACGTATACATATATATATATATATATATATATACATATATATATGTGTGTGTGTGTATGTATGTATGTATACTTGTATATACATGTACATATGTATATGTATAATTGCACATACATGTGCATATGTATGTATATACATATGCATATGCACGTATAGACATACATATACAAATATTGATATACATGTATGTACATGTATATGTATACATATGTATATGTATGTGTATGCATTCGAGTAGGTGTCACAACACATTCCTTTAATATCAAGAAAATTCAAGAGTATAGAAATTTTTTTATCTATCCTATGTGGTATACACATAGTAATACAAAGTTTCATGTATGTGAGACAAATACATCTACATATGTATATGTATACTCGTAGATAAATGTACATATATATTTATGTTGATATGCATATGCATGTATAAATATACATATACAAATATAGATATATATGTATATACATGAATATATGTGTATATCTATAAATATGTATAGGCATGTGTATGTATTCGAGTAGGTATCAAATCTCATTAGGATCCATCTATGTTGGCGATAGGATCACGTGACCCCATGTGATTGACCATAACATGCCAAACAAGATGTCTTATAGGAAACACCCATGTGTAGGACCGAGTTTTTCTTTCATGGAATCTATTTAGCACAACCCAGTCATAACCAGTGTTAGTGACTCACCTACACACACATGCCAGATCTGAATGAAGATCCAAAGGAAAGAAAGGCACATGAAAGGATGGAAAAAGGTGGCATGCATTTAAGAGGTGTAATGTTTTGCATTTTTTTATTACAATATATGTTTCATTTTAGGTTTTTGATTTACATTATCCTCTGCATCACCACCCAAGTCAAGTGTATAGGAAATTTTTTATCTCTCTTATGTGGTATACACATAGTGTGTATATGATAAAAAACACTACAATAAAATAATACAAATTTCCAAGTAGGTGAGACAAATACATATACATATGTATATGTATACTCATACATATATGTAATATGTATGTTTCTGGATATGCATATGGATGTATAAACATACATATAAAAATACAAAATATATGTATGTACATGTATAAGTATATGTATTTATAGGTATGTGTATGTATTTGAGTAGGTGTCATATCACATTCATTGACGACCTAGAAAGATCAATATTTTCAACATTTTTTATCTCTCTAATGTGGTATACACACAATGTGTATATGACAAACAAAACTACCATATGATAATACAAAGGTCCAGGTATGTGAGACCAATACATATACATATGTATATGTATACTCATACATACATGTACATATGTATGTATGTGGATATGTATATGCATGTATAAATATACATATACAAATACAAATATATATGTATGTACATGCATATGAATATGTATGTATAGGTATGTGTATGTATTCTATTAGGTTTCAAAACACATTGATTTACTAGCCAACAAAATCAAGAGTATGGGCAATTTTTATATCTCTTATGTGGTATACACACAGTGTGTATATGAAAAACAACACTACCATACCATAATACAAAGTTCCAGGTATGTGAGACTAATACATATACATATGTATATGTATACTCATACATACATGTACATATGTATATATGTTGATATGCTTATGCATGTATAAACATTCATATACAAACACAAATATATATGTATGTACATGAATGTACATGTTTATGTATACATATGGATGTGTATGTTGATGGGAGAACTGGGAAAATTCTCATGCATGAGTCCTTTTTTATTCCATTTGTAATTAGAAAAAAATATTGAGATTGTTGATTACATCATTATATAAGCAGGCTTGTGTTAATATTATATAGGAAATGACACTTTGGAGGCTTGTATAGATAGCCATCTACATGCAACAAAGAAGGGGAGGTTTGTATGTGATTCCAAGAACCACTGGTAATTTAATCATGACAACCAAGTGTGGGAAGTCCTTTAGCACAAATTTGTTGGCTTGAAATGGGATTGGAAGCATTTTATAACGTTACTTCATTCTTAAGCATGCACTGTGTGAAGCTAGGATTTGTAGGATAAAAATTGAATATATTTTAAATGCACCATTAGAATTGGTTACAAATTTGTTAGAAGGACTGTTATGATGCGTCTTAAGGGGTTGAAACAGATTTGTGTTAACAGAAGACGAAAAAATCTCTTCACTTAATAGAAAAAGCCTCTTCACCAAAATGGTGAAGTTGTATTTTTGAAACCCCACAAATCTAAATAAACAAAATTATGTGAATGAGACCACATAAGGATATGTGAGTGATAGATTTTTAAGTTGTTCAAAGATAATTTTTTTATGAAACCCCACCATGTATTTTACTATTCCATTTCTAGAAAAGAGAGATCGCAGATATCCATTTCTATGAAACCCTAACATAGAATATATCAAAGAACAAAATAGGAAAGAAATTTAGATAACAAAACATTAAATTCCATAAATTTAGATAATTTTTTTATCTAAAGGATATAATTTTTAGATAATTTAGATAATGTGCTGCAAAAATTTTGTGACCCTAAACCTAGAAAAAAAAACCTAAACCAAATTTCATATACTTGAAAAAAAACCCGAATGTGTTACGAACTTAACGTTGGGAAGTTGGATCCAACTACAAATGTGGTACTCAAAGCTTCTACAAAATATCCATAGTTCTAGAGATAGAGGAGCTTCCGCGAGAGATTGGAGATGGAGATGATAAGGAGATTGTGCAATTGTCTAATGCAATGGGGGATACACTGAGATGATGGACAAAGGAAGCATTGAATTGAAGACTGAAATGATGGGATGGAGTTAGCGATGTCCTCTTAGGTTAGTGTGACCAATGTGCCAGCTCACCTCAAATCAGGTCACTTTCCTGGCGATGGATTCTAGTGTCGACATTTTTCTCCAAGCGGTATCGTGTCATGCTAGAAGGCGAGAGTTTTAAAAAGTGTGATGCATATGAATGGTTTATATGTATGGGGATCATGTGATATGCATGGGGGTCATGCAATACTATCACCAAGATAGCCTCAAGCATCTTCTAAAGGTCATTGTGCATATCTATCCAAGGGTAGGATTGTATGGAGGATTTAGGCCACTAGAGGAAAAACAAGAAAATGAAAAAGAAGATAGGTGTAGACCAATAAATAAAAAATGTTGCAAATAGGGGGCCAAACCATCAATTTATTAGATGACATGGAAATATTTCAGATCATCTAAACTACCATATCAAAGTTGTTATACACCATATATGATAAATTTGAGTAGAAAGAAGGAGGAGGTTCCAAAGTTAATTTTAAACTGAAGAATGAGTAGGAAAGAACACATATAAAGGAAGAGAAAACGTCAAATGTAGGGACTACTATGGCTATCGAAGAAGTGAAATAGGTTGTGAATTAATGTTGATCTTGATAAGAGCTATAAAAGTCCTTGGTGAATCCAAACACCACACCTAGATAAGTTCAAATTCCTATTAAGAGATATAAAATTATCCCATCAAATGGAAGTCATTTGTAGATTCTATTAATTATTTAAATATAATGAAATTTTTACTATGTTGTGGTGTTTTCTTTATTTTTTAGTCTACAAATGTTATAGGATCACTTCATTATTAAAATTATATCATCATTATCTCTTAGACTTCTGGAACACTTCCTTCTAACATTTTAACTTCTATTCCAATTTGGGCTCAACAAACACTACAATATGTATATGATTTGGTTGGTTATCTATAAGATGAAAATTAGACACATTTAAAGTTCCATAATTTTTAAAATGTTAAAATTTCATCTACCTTTGATCCATAAGATTTTAGTGCAATATATGGCATTCTTGATTTGGATTCATTCATCACCAATTTTATCTTAACAGTGGGATTCTAGATCTACAAGATCTATTATGAGTTCATGATAACTCACAATTTTTGGGGGCTACTTAAATTCATATCTTCTTCTCTTATTTCTATCTCTATTTCAAAGGAGATTCTATGTTCTTGTAGGGGGACTTATCTATCAAGGGATATTTTTGTGTATTTATCTTTTTTCTCTTTTAGGGATTATTTTTTCACATTCTTTTTTCATTTTCTCTACTTTATGTGAGATTTTATCGTACTTAAGTAAATCATAAGGCATTTTTCTTAAGACCCAATTATTCTACCCACCTATCATATTCTTAAGGGGGTGTTAGTGTAAATTTATTATTCTATTTCATAGTTTTTCTTGAACATGTATTTATCTTTTATGGTTTCATCAAGATAAATCAGAGTTAAACTTCTCCACCTTTTTAGGTGGTAGTTAAACATCCTGAAATCTTATTTACGCACCTCTTGTAAATTTGTATTTTAGATCATTCAATACAAACTATATTTTGGCCTATTTTTAGTTTCACTCACTTTCACACATAGCATTACTCTCTCTCTGAATTTGTATGTTATCAATTTTTTAGCTTGGCCCATACTCCCATGATCACTTAAATGTGAGAGGTTATTTATCCTTGATTGAGTGGACACTTGTTGAAAACCTTTCTGAATTTGACATAGTGTGGAAGGAGGAACCTAAGAAGGAATACTTATCAGATTGAAATATTAATATTATTCATGTAAAAATTGTTTTGTGATGCTCCTTTTTTATCCACACTTCCATCTTATGATTCTTCTTCTATGAAACATACATCTTTATATATAATCACCGTTTATATGAGTGAAATGTATGGAAAATATGCTTTAGTTTCCTCAATATATCATACAAAGATTCCTTTTTCTTGTTTATCATCAAGTGCATAGTTGACACATTTGAAGAATCTCATGTGAGATACAATTTTCTTTCTGGAACTCTAATATTATTTTGGAATCACATTCTTCACACTCACAATTGGGAATCTAATCATAATTTAGATGATAATTTCTAAAACCTATACCCATTACTAAATTGATAAATGGTTTTCCTTTAACATGCTTTTGGTCATGCCTGTGATGGTTCTATTCTTTCTTTCTACCACACCATTTTTATGAGGTGTATACTAGGAAGTTAATTACATGATAATTGTGTACATGAATTTGTTAGCAATGAAAAAAAAATTAGAACTAACACCCAGCAGTCCTAAAACAAATCAAAATCAAAATCAATGCACCATCATGATTAGAGCTTAAACAAGAATAATATACCAACTTCCTTACATTAGAACATGGATAAATATTCAAACTAACATGTTAATCCATTAATATCTATATTTATTGAATGCTAATCAAATGAAATGAACCTACTTATATCCTTAGAAATCAAAGGGTTTGATTGTATGCTTGAATCCCAAGGTTTTAAGAATGGAATCTTGTCAATCCATGGCTACACTACCATTTTCCATATCTCCATATGATTTCAAAATTGGAAGAATGAATGCAAGAAAGGAAAATAGCTAGCTCCTCTAATGAAGAATTCCCTAAGATGATAAAATGGCTATAATTTATCCTCTATGCTCATTTATGTGTAAGAAGAAAGGTAGGAGGAGGGATCCTTATATAGTCCAACGCAGAAAAGAAGCTCTACATCCCTTTACATGTGGGATAATAGGGAGGTTGGGTTAGTTGTGGATAAGGGAGGTTTAGAAAGGGTTGAGTCAACCTTATGAGAGTTTATTTTTTCCTTTGGTGACTCATGGGGTTTGAGGGGATTTATTAATTAACCAAAATTATTAATTAATAGGTGTGCAAGATTATACAAGATTTTTAGAGGAATGGTTAGTATGATTTATGTTATGAGAGGATTATAATCAAATAAATGACGATTTATTGATTAAATAGAAGAGATAATTAATTAATTAGGAATAATTAATTAATCTCGATCGAAAGACGAGCTTAATTAATTATAGATAATTAATTAATGTAGATAGAAAGGGGAGTTGATTAATGGAAGGTCGTTAATTGGCGACGATATTGGATAGAAGAGTTAATTAACTAACGTAATGTAATTAGTTAACGATTATAGTAGAGAAAATATGTGATATTGACGATATGTCATCAATTTGTGGGAAAGGGCATACTTAGCACAATTTAAGTGTTTAAATTGTTCAAGATAAATTATAGGTGTCTATAAGAATAACATGTTTATCGTATAATTTCATAAATGAATTTTATATATATTCACCAATCTTTAACATTGTGAAAGCTTGATATAGTGTGAACTCTACTTCTTTAATACGATTATTTGAGTCAGATAAAATAGTTGAATGCCTTAGATGTTTTCTTTAATATGTATACACGTATATTTCTACTATTATCCACCAATGAAGGTTAAAAAATATGTGCACCTACCAATTGATGATGCCTTTATCTTTCCATGCAAATAATAGAGACCAATATCTAGTGGTGTCTTTTCTATGATTGACATTTTAGTTGGGAATGATTCTCTAGATTGCTTTCCCATAATCCACCTTTTAAAAACTTTGTTCAAATTCTCTATCACTGATAAGCCTTAAAGGACATTTTTAAACTAAATGAATTCAAATTGTATAAAATTAAAGTGCCCAAAATGAATATTTCATATCCAATTTTTAGCCTTTACCACTAACTAAACAATTGTTATGGTGGTATCTTAAAGTGTTGAAAAAGGAGCTGAAAAAGGTTATTTATTAAGTGATTATTGGGTAGCATTCATGGCTGAATTGGCATAATTGTATTTATAATTTTAAATTTATTTTTATTTTAGCATGTGTCTTTGGACCAAGATTTTGAATTTATCCATTTCATTAAATATTGACAAAACCGCGACTTTTCTAGATATTGTTGGTTTTTTTAATTTCGTGGAGGATGTATGTAAATTTTATGAAAATTGCTTCCATTTGTAGGTTCTTGTTAGGGTGAAGTCTTCCTCTCTATTTTCTACAATCTATCTATAATGGGTTATAAATTCAGTGGCATGTGATTGGAGATGTCGACAAAGTGTTTTGTTTGGAAATTGATCCAAAAAATCTTTCATGATAGTGTGAACTGATTAGTAATTATAAACTTTCTTCACAATTGAAGGCAATGTGGATTCAAGGATCTCATACCAACAAATGTTTTTTGTGTATTTTATAGCTCCACATGATTAGTAGGGGAGATTTAGCTATGATTAAAAATGTAAAGGATATTTGGCCAAGATTAATGCATTGTGAAAAAGGGATTCTTATGCAATGTACAATGTGTTATCCCTTTTGTAAATATTCATTGGCACCATATTATAACGAATTTTCAATGTGAATTAGATTGTGGTAAGTTATCACTATAATGAGAGTTGAGCATGAGTTCTTATAATTATTTTGAACTTGTGTCATGTCTATTTCAAATCTTTCCATAGCCAGAGCATGGCTTGATTTTTCCACTTACAATTTCTCATTTCTTGTACCATTAGAAGATATTACTTTGGGAAATAATTTTTACCATAGTTATAAATATAGTTTTGGTTGACTTAAAAAATCACAAGGGAAGGAGCTTGTGAAAAATGGATATACTTTTGGAAAATATATTATTGATTTATAATAATCATTGTAAGGAGTGCTTGATATTAGTGAGCATGTAAATATGGTTTAATCTTCAATGGAAACATTTTTGTTATCAATCATATAAGCCTTAATAATCTGTTAAGAAATAAGGGATAAAATATGCAGAATAATCCCTCACAGAATCACAACAGTAGAAACTAATATGCATAAAATAGTACAGATCTCAAATAAAAGTCCAGAATAAAATAACACAACACAAAGAGACAATATTTAACGTGGTTCACCCAATGTGGGATACATCCACAAAGAATCACTTGCTCAGATTTTATTATAAGCCACCGCTCTCTCAATACAATACCCAGATCCATTTGGAGCTATGCTCAACAAACTCTATAGAATTCATAGCTGAATTCAAAACACATCTGCAATGTTTTCATTATATCTACCATATGCACAAAACCATATAAATAGACAACTGCTTAAGCAGTTTTACAAAACCGTGGGTATGAAAACCATGGGCCAAAACTATCCCATAAACCTATGGGTCAAAAAACCCACCCATATGAGAAAATCACGTTTCCCGATATATTGGGCACATTTTAAAGCCTGCACCCCGAAACCGGGGGCTACCATCCCCGGAAACCCCAGAAAACTGTGGAAAGTGTACAATTCTCTTAGTGTATAGTCTTCAACACTTTCACATGAAAACAGGCTCCACAACCTAACAATCTCCCACTTGGAGACTAGTTTTCCTCTGAGCAAGCTTCTCAACCCTTCACTAGTTTCCGTGAAGACCAACCAAAGCTGAACATAGCTTCAGTTTTTCCCTTGTGACCACCTTGGTCATCATGTCTGTAGGATTCTGACTGGTATGAATCTTCTCCAGCTTCAACTTCTCTTCCTCCAAAGTTGTCCTGATGAAATGGTACCTTAACTGTATATGCTTCATCCTAGAGTGGAAAGCAGAGTTCTTAGCTAGGTGTATAACACTCTGACTATCACTATGCAACTTTCCTTCCTCCTGATTATGCCCCAAATCCTCAAGAAATTTCTGTAACCAAATCATTTCTTTTCTTGCCTCTGTGGCAGCAACATACTCAGCCTCTGTGGTTGACAAAGCCACCAACTTCTGTAGTCATGAAATCCAGCTCACTGCTGTCCCACCTACAGTGTAAACATAACCTGTCGTGCTCCTCCTACTGTCTACATCTCCAGCCATATCTGAATCTACATAACCACACAAAGTGGTGTCTGATCCACTGTAGCACAAAATTGTCCCCATGGTCCCTCTCAAATACTGAAGGATCCACTTTACTTCCTGCCAGTGATCTCTACCTGGATCACTCATAAATCTACTCACCGCTCCCACTACATGGGAAATATCAGGCCTGGTGCACACCATGGCATACATCAAACTGCCAACCGCTGATGAGTAAGGTACCTTGGACATCTGGTTTCTCTCCTGCTCTATCTTGGGACACTGTTCCTTTGATAACTTGAAATGGCCTGCCAAAGGAGTCCCAACCAGTTTAGCATCCTACATATTAAACCTCTCCAAGACTTTCTTAATGTACTCTTCCTGAGATAAAGTCAGCTTTCGTTCCTTCCTATCCCGAGATATCCTCATACCAAGGATTTGTTTGGCTGCCCCCAAATCCTTCATAGCAAAGGATTCACTTAGCTGCTTCTTGAGTACTTTTATTTCCTGCATGTTTTTACCTGCAACCAACATGTCATCCACATACAGACACATAGATAATATAACTGCCATCCTCAAATTTCTTTGTATACACGCAATGGTCAGAATGACATCTAATATAACCTTGCTCCATCATGAAGCTATCAAATTTCTTATACCATTGACGTGGATCTTGTTTCAAGCCATACAAGCTCTTCTTCAGTTTGCACACCATCTCCTCTTTACCTTTGACCTCATAGCCCTCTGGTTGCTGCATATATAGTTCCTCCTCCAAATCACCATGGAGAAATGCAGTCTTTACATCAAGCTGTTCTAAGTGCAAGTCTTCTGCTGTAACTATTCCAAGAACAGTTCTAATAGAAGTCATTTTTACTACAGGAGAAAAAATATCATCAAAATCTATACCTTTTTTCTGTGCAAACCCCTTGACCACCAACTGGGCCTTGTATCTTTTCTTTCCTCCTTCTTCCTCTTTGACTCTGAACACCCACTTGTTCTGTAATGCTCTTTTTCCTTTGGGTAGCTTCACCAAATCCCATGTCTGGTTCTCCATGAGAGCCTGATGCTCCTCATCCATGGCTTGCTCCCACTTCTTCCTGGCATCTACCTGCATTGCTTCATCAAATCTCTCTGGCTCTCCACTATCAGTGAGTAATAAATAATAAAGAGAAGGAGAAAAACGTTCAGGTTCTCTTCTTACCCTAGAAGACCTCCTCAATATAGGAGTTTGGGGTTCCTGTTGAGGAGGTTCCTAAACTGATTCATGTGTCACTTTCCCATCTAGAAGATCCTCTACTGCTGCATATTCTTTCTTGGATTCTTCCCTATTTTCCTACAACTGCTACTTATACATGACTTTCTCATTAAAGACCACATCCCTAGATCAAATGATTTTCTTGTCCTTAATACTCCAACATTTATATCCAAAGTCATCACCACCATAACCAATGAAAGTACATTTTTCTGATTTAGCCTCTAGCTTGGTCCTATCATCCTTGTCTATATGGACAAACACCTCACATCCAAAGACTCTAAGAAATGAATAATCAACTTTCTTACCATACCAAGCCTCCTCAGGTATGCCTCCATCCAAGGCACTTGAGGGTCCTCTGTTTATCAAGTACACAACTGTGTCTCACCGCTTCTACCCAAAAAGAAAGAGGCAGTCCTGCATGTAACCTCATGCTCCTAGCACGTTCCATTATTGTTTTGTTCATCCTTTCTGACACCCCATTCTACTGTGGAGTTCCTGGAACCATCTTTTTCCTGCATGGATTCCATTCTTAGAACAGTAATCATCAAATTCATTGCTGCAATACTCCCCTCCATTATCTGACCTGAGACATTTTAGCTTAAGACCTGTTTCATTCTCTACCAAGGCTTTCCATTTAAAAAAGTGTCAAATACATCAGATTTGTTTCTAATACAATAAACCCAAACTTTCCTTGTTGCATCATCAATAAAAGTAACATAATAACTTGAACCCCCAAGAGATGATACCTGAGTCAGCCCCCACACATCAGAATGCACCAGCTCTAACTTACTCTCTTTCTTTGTAGGTCCAACCTTGAGAAACCTTACTCGCTTCTGTTTCCCATATATGCAGTCCTCACAGAACTCCAAACCTGTTTCTGTATATCCAGGAAAATCCTTCTTTATGATCTCCATGCCCTTATGGCTCATATGACCGAGCCTATAGTGCCACAATGTTGTATCTACTTCTGAAGCCACAAGATTACAAACATTAGTGCTATAAGTGGTTAAATACAAGGTTCCAACCTTCTTACCTCTTGCCACCACAAGAGCACCCTTGGTAACCTTCCAAGAGTCTACTGTAAATATCATAGTACAACCATCACTTCCCAACTACCCTGCCGATATCAAATTTCATCTTAATGTAGGCACATGTCTGACATCCTTCAATAGCCAAGTATTCCCATTCTACATCTTAACCTGAACAAGAACCTTTTCCAACTATGCTGCAAGGCTCATCATCACCAAGAAAAACATGCCCAAAATCTCCTTGAACATAATCAACAAAATAATGCCTATGTGGAGTAGCATGGAAAGAAGCCCCCAAATCTAAAACCTAAGATTCAGTAATATTGTGCAAAGAAAGAATCAAAGCATCCTGACATACATTACCCGTTGCCACATTTGCCTCCTTGTTTTCTTCCTATTGTTTCTTCTTGTCCCGAAGCTCCCAACAGTCCTTCTTTGCATGCCCAGACTTTCCACAGTGCCAGCATACTATCTTGCTTTTGGATTTTGACCTTGCCTGATCCTTTGATTTTCCACGGCTTCCTCTATTCTTCTGTCTCCCTCTAGTTTCCACTGTCAAAGCATTCCCTGAAGTAGAAGATTCACCAGAGATTTTTCTTCACATTTCCTCACTTAGAATCACCCCTACAACATCCTCAAACTTCAACTTTGAGTTAGCTGGAACTGAGTTGCTTACTGCCATTACCAGGCTATTCCAACTCTCAGGTAAAGAGCACAAAACTAATAAAGCCCTAACTTCTTCATCAAATTCTATTGTAACCGAAGCTAGCATATTTACAACCGTATTAAAATCATTTAAATGATCTGCTACTGAACCATTCTCAGACATCTTCATATTAAACAAATTTTTCATTAAAAATATCTTATTAGAGGCAGAGGGTTTTTCATACAACTTCCCTAATGCATCCATCAGTTCTTTTGTAGTCTTTTCCTTTGAAACATTAAATAATACCAAAGATGCAAGACACACCTAGATTGTCCCAAGTGCCTTCCTATCCAGCAAATCCCATTCCACATCTGTCATGCTCGAGGGTTTGTTCACCTTCTCAGACAACAAAATATAAATATCCTTTTGATAAAGGTAATCTTCCATCTGCATCTTCCAAAGACTAAAATTCTTGCCTGTTGAATTTATCAACCCTAGATCTTCCATCATCTACCATAGCTCCCACTCAAGATAAAACTTTCCCTGTGATTCAACACTTCAGAAAACCAAACCAGGCTCTGATACCAATTGTTAGGAAATAAGGGATAAAATATGTGGAATAATCCCTCACAGAATCACAACAGTAGAAACTAATATGCAGAAAATATTACAGATCTCAAATAAAAGTGCAAAATAAAATAACACAACACAAAGAGACAATATTTAACGTGGTTCACCCAATTTGGGCTACGTCCACCAAGAATCACTTGCTCAAATTTTATTACAAGCCACCACTCTCTCAATACAATACCCAGATCTGTTTGGAGCTATGCTCAACAAACTCTACAGAATTCACAGATCCGAATTCAAAACACATCTGCAATGTTACATTATATCTACCATATGCACAAAACCATATAAATAGACAACTACTTAAGTAGTTTTACAAAACCGTGGGTATCAAAACCATGGGCCAAAACTGTCCCATAAACCTATGGGTCAAAAACCCACCCATATGAGAAAATCACATTTCCCGGTATATCGGGCACATTTTAAGGCCCAATTTTTTTTTTCAAGGGATGTGCCCCTGAACCCCTACTATCAGGTGCTGCAACCACCTCAGGACCCCTGCTTGGGGCCCAGACCTGGCCCCAAACCCCAGTGAGACAACTATGGAAAGTGTACATAGTGCTTTTAGTGTACAATCTTCAACACTTTCTTACATGAAAACAGGCTCCACAACCTAACACATGTTGGTGACCGATATTGTGATACTTGTCTTGAGATGTTAGATGATCTGTTACTTTTAAATGGAAAATCTTCTTCCCACATTCAAACTATTCAGAGGGCTCTTTCTACACAGTTTGACATGACAGATTATTGGGTTATTGCCAACCCATAGTTCACTTCAGTTTGCATAATTTCTCAGACAGATTCAGGGACTTTGATTTGAGTTAACAAAAGTACCTTTTCCCATGATCTTCTTCAATGCTTATGATATGGCTAGATTGCAAGCCATGTCCATCTCCTTTTGTAGTTATGGGGTATACTCTTACTTCCACATGTACCACTCCTACTCATGTGATTTCTTAAGCTACATTCTAGTAACTAGGTATCTTGGTTGGAAGTCATCATGTACTTAACCCATTACTCACCCTAATATTTCATTTATAGTAGATGACCCTAGTATCTTACAAGTTATTTTACAATTATTTCTCATAGTAGTCAGTTACAGGCTTACTTTACAAGGATTTTGTGCTATTTGCAAGACACTGGTCCCACTTTATGAAATACACTACACTAGGGACATTCTACTCAGTTGAAATATACCTGGTTATATGCCTAGATTCAAATTGGGTAGGTTCTATTGATGACAGACATCTCCAACTTCAGGCTATCTTTTGATAGTTGGTTGGGTGTGCAAAAAGCAACTAAGAAAATGCTACCTCTTGCATCTTCAAAGCCAGGAGTAACAAAATAAACAATTCTACAGTGAGTATCAACATATTCTAAAGGAGTGGATTGACAGTTTTCTCATGTGAGATAAAAGAGTTGTGGAGTTGACCCTAGAGTCAAGTGTGCTCACATGGTTACATTTGGATCCATCATGTGTTGGTGTGTTGGCATATTCAGTTGGTTAACATGATGAGATCCACTCTCCATTACCAGTTTTCGAGCACTTCTGGTGTGAATATAAGATTGTGCAACTCTGATATCAGGTAGTCTAAGCATGACTTGAACAATTGATAGTATGTACTGGAATGTACAATTAATCCGTCATCACCTTTTAGCTCAAACTGGTAATGGAGAGGGATCTTCTAAGTTGTGTTAACCATCTACTATGCCAACACACCCCTACACAATGTGAGCCTATATGCAGTATCCCATGCCTGAGCCTTGAACTCACCATGCTATTCACCAATTATTAGGCCCAACGACATTAGGAGGATTTTATTCCAAGCTATTAGGAATAACCTTTGGAGGTCACCAATCCCATGTACTACTCCTTGAGTCGAGAGTGCTTAACTGCCTAAGTATCAGAGTTACACAACTTACCATCACACCAGAAGCTCAAACTGGTAATTAGAATAGGGATCTCATTTTCATAGTTAACTATTCATATTTTTAACATCAAACATGATGTAGGAGCATCATGGGTTATTAGGCTATAATACCAATTTTTTGGTTTTGCTTTTTTGGAGTGTCTTAGGTTTAGGGGTTCCACCCATTACGCAATTGTTGTTGGGATGGATCCTAAAGTCCATTCTGGGTCCCTGGTAGGCTCTGATAATAGAGATGGGATTTTGGAGAAATATTAAACCACACACAAAAATTCTTCTACCATATTGAACAATTATAGCTTAGGATATTTTACATATAATGTTTTGTAGATTTTCAGTTGTCTAACAATTCTATACCTGATTAGACTAGTAAAGAATGATGTACACATGTGCATGTACAAAGAGCATTATATAAAGGTGTAAGGCCATGTGTTTACTTTCACCAAATAATGGTCACTCTCACCATGAGTATAGGTTAATGTAAAAGACTAGTAAATATGACTACCTCTTCTTGATCATAAATAAGTGCTCAAATTCAAATAAGGATTTAGAGGGAGATGTAAAAATGTAGAAGTAGGGTAGGAGGTAGTTAGAATTGAAGAGCTATACAATAGATAGAAGTGGTTGGGATTACACTGTACTGTATTCGTTACCTATTTAGAACATCAATATGATAGGGTAACTGTGAGAATTTTTTTATAGACAACTGTATGGAGTGTTTAATACAGTATGTTTGATAAATGGTTAATCTGTATGTTGAAATTTATAGTATCCAACCCAAATAATCATTGATAGGATGTGAATGGTGTGAAATTCAATGGAGGAAGATTTGGTTACAAAAATGAAAATAAACCCTAATGAAAAATTAATTAGAATTTTGTAAAGGTTAGCTATGAAGGATCATATATCAAATGATGAATGAATGAATGAATGTGTGTATATTTGTATGTTTAACAAGGATATACAATTCTCTTCATTTGATATAAATATCTAAGGCTTAACGTTGTTACTCAATAAAAATAGTCTTGTGTAAGATAAGTATCTTGGTGACTAAATCGATATTAAACAATGTTATAGAGAATAGAACGTGTGGAAAACCTTAGGAATGGGGTATAAGTTATATAGATGATCATCTTTCCAGAATTTTAGATAGGACATAGAAATATGAAAATCCTATGTATCCAAAACTACTTAGCTATCGGTTTGTACAACCCTATTCCTTTAGGGTTTGCAGACACTAAACACATCCCATAACTAGTTTGCAAATGACTCCATCATGGAAAAGCATTTTCAATTGGTGATTTCACTTGATCCATGTCTTATATGTCAAAACAAACGTGTATGAAGTTTAAAGGTCCCTTAGTCTGAAGTCCATTTCCCATAGGCGATGGAGTCGATATTAGGTTTTCCATTTTTCGATGCCATTTCCCAAATGGACTTATAACATCCATTATATATGCACCCCACACCCAGAAATTCACATTTGATTAAAAATAAAAAGAAGCCTATCTTATATTCACTATTAAGACATCATCAGAGTAGGTCTCTCTTCTTCTGGTTTCATCTATGAACTTGATTTGGATTATACATGGTTGTAAGGAAAAATGTTCAAGTTGATTTGGGAAGATTGGGTTAAAAACACAGTGACTAGGATAGGACTATTTTGTAACAGTTATCCACCCATATCTTAGTAAGTAATGGCACTATGAGACAAGTTAATTGGAGAGATAAATACAATAAATGCCACCCCGTATGTAAGTTGATTTAACTATGTTTGTCATTTAAACTTGAGGATTGATGGATATCCATTATAAATGTATCTATGTAAGCTAAAAAGTGTATTTTAGATTAGTGACTATTAGTATATTACTCATAGAAGCTTTAAGAGCTTATATTTTAAGCATATTGATAGCAAGAAGGTTGAGAAGGTGAAACTAGTGTGAGTATATGACCGCATGGAATGTACATTTGAAAAGAGGATTTATGAAGGATTGAAGAGGTGGAGATGATAGTAGGAGAAAACATAAATAAATCTAAAACATGGACAAGTTGGTCTAAGGGTAAAAACAAAGTCATAGTGAACAACATTGTATGAAGGTGTTAAAACTTATCCAAGGTGTATGCAGGCTAAATAAAGATGGAAAAAGGAGAAGAAAGGATCATAGGGTGGAAATAAGTATTATGTAAGGAAGTTAAGCTATAAACTTGATGCATCCTAGAATTCACCAGTAAAAGCCCAGGTGCATTGGCACATCACTCAACCTAGACTGAGCGTTCACCCAAAGCGCACAAAGGTACCAAGCCCCTCTTTAGGGTGGCCATTGTAAGGATGTTAGCATGATGAAGAATTTAAGAATTAAGATCCATGACTAATATATCATTCTACAGTGCATGTTCAGATTTAGCTATGGAGAATAACAAGACTTAAAAGATAACCATGATGAAATCAAACATGCAAGAACCAATTATACTTAGGATTTGACACTCTATTTCAGCTAACACATTCCATTGCATTTAAACATGATAAATACACAAGAAGCTTATTACAATAGATAACACCATAGTTTATGTGCGCATCAAATTTGGCAACATAACCTCATAATAACCCAGTTCTTACTCGTATCCTCTCCCACCTATACTACACAATTCACTTCATATTTATAAGGGTGGGGACTTGTCCCTTCACCACTTATCTAATCCCAAAATAGGTCACATGCTATTATTAGCCACTCACTGTTACAATAATAGCCACAAATGTAAGTGCGCTAACGATAGACTTCTTCTAGTTAACTGCTAGTTCACAAATTTATGCTTAGCCTGTACATCCATGCAAAGTGCTTCGTAGCCGATCCTCCAAAAATAGCCAGTGCGTGTCGCACAAGTCTTTAACTGGTTTTTGTGTTCCTCATGCCATCTTCCAAAAATATATCCTCATCGTGAAAACAACTAAGTCCCAAATCTATCTCTATTCCTCAGTGTGTGATTCCTTTCCTGATCCTCCCACGCTTTTAATGCACTCTGCTCTTCCCCTGCGAACCTTCTATATGTTTTTGCTAAGTGCCATAACTTTAACTGTAATCAACATTACCCCACACTAGTTACATTGTCACCTCGGAAATGGTTATCACCAAAACAAATCAAAGAATATGAATAGAAGAATAGAAAGAATATTCATGAACAAAAAAATGTTTTACCCTGCAGTATCTTCTACTTCAACCTGAAGAATCAATTATGGATATTCTTCTTTTATTTCTACCTCTAAAGTTTTCCAATCATTGAGTGTGGCCTCTACCTTTTCTGGAATATCCATTGCAATTGACTCTAACTCATCTTTTGTAATTTATCCTTTCTCATTCTGCAAGACCAACACAATGCTAGACATGGAAGTCATTCTTCCTTCTAATAAGTCCATATTTTGCATGTGATGAGTTTCCCAAGCTCATCTAGCCTTTTCTTGTGTGGCTCTTGTGTTACTATAAGGGCCTCGTGCTTCTGCTTGACAAGTGCTAATCATTTTACATGGCCCAAGGTCTCATCTTTCATGGCCTTCAGGACTTCATTGTCTTCTAAAATGGTCCTAGTTCTTATAACAGCTTTTAGGCACTGTACAAATATTCAACACTTGATCTACTTTCTTCAGTTCCTCCTGATAAGCTCTGAAGCAACCCCTCATATGATGTAATCTTTCACATCACTGAAGCCTTTTCCCACTCTACTTCCTTGTGCTCAAGATCCTTTGGTTCTGGCATACACAGAGGTTCATCTTCAAGCACTAAGTCCACCAAGGTACTTATATAATGCATTGCTGAAGGAAATGTTTTGGGTACCTTTGGCTCTAAAATGTGGCTTTGCTTTCATGATATTGTCCCCAAATTCCTCTTCCATGCTGATGAAAATAACTGTTCTTCTTCTGCGCCAAGTCTTTTTCTTGCTTTAGGCATGCACTATTTCTACATCCTTAGTTTTGATCTCTTCTCTCAGCACCCTAATTATTGTAGCCTTATCCATATTTTATCCTTGCCACCTCTATTAAGACCTTTACCAAAGCATTTCTCACTTGTTCATTTGACATAATAATAGGCTTTACTGTTATGTGTCTTGCCTGAGGTGTCTTCTTCAACCTCTTTGATACACATGACTCTTCACATACATAAAAATCTGGTTCATCCATGTGTGTGTGCATAGACCATGACACCTACTTCCTTGTGCACATGGTTTCCATATCTTCATCCATTAGCTCTCAGCCATACAAATCCTTTTGTGTCATTGTGCTTTGAAAATGGGTGCATACAATTTTACTTGTGTCCTCAGCATAGCCCATGACTGATGAAACATACTCTCCACTTGTTCTCTTTGATCTTGGCCCCTTAGGAACTTGGGCTTCAAGATTTGGAGCTTGTTCTATTGTACCTTGAGCAGTCTCATTCATTATCTCATCTACCTCCCTTTCTCCTTCTTCTCCATCCTTCATTTCTTCATCCTTTTTCTTCCACATCCTTTATAGGTTCTCTTTCCTCAGAGGTGTAGGAGATTTGGGTGCACTTCCTTAGACTCTTCTCACCTCCATGTCTAGCTTCAACTTTCTTCTTCTCTTCTCAGCTATCTCCTTTTATGGAGAGATTCATGAGGTGATCAAGGTGATAACTGATTTTGGAGTATGCACCTTGGGTCCTTGTTCTCCTAAATACTCTTTTTTGAAGTGGTGCACTCTCCTTGTACCACATCCAAGTCCTCATCATCCCCTTCTTGTGGCTGGGGTGGAGTAGTTACGCATGTACTCAACTTATTCCCTATTTGTAGGTTGCCTTCTACCTCTATGCTCCAAACCACCACTATCTTCATGCTCATCTTCTTCATCATCTACTTGTATTGTCTCTGTGGGCTTAGGTGCTGGAACATTCTCCATTGTATGCTTACCTTTTGGCAGCCCTGGGAGCGTAAAATCATTCTCCACATACTTAGTGTTCCTCCATCTTGGGCTTGAGTTGAAGGTACATAAGCACTTCTTTGGTGTCCCCAACTACCAAGCTTACAAGCTTCATGCTTATAATATCTGAGATAAGCCTCTCAATGTAGGCATTCCATCCTGGATATACATACTTCTTTCTTAGAGTATGGTAGTCACAATCTACCTTGTCTGCATTGAAGGTTAGGTGGTGCATGCATCCAAAAACCAGTGTGAACTGATGCCTAGAAATATCTTGTGCTATGAAGGCATATGGTAGTTTGTACCATGGGCTCCAAGCCCCATCCTTCATCACAAATCACACGATGCAAAAATGTTGGTAGACTACGAACTGAACTACCTTACCCACCACTGAAGGTAACTCCTTGGGTATGCACCACTCTTCTTTGAATGCTATGTGGAGTCTATCATACCACATCTCCACCCTCTACTTGAATTGTCCATGCTCATTGATCCATCACACAAATACTTGCCAAATATTTCTGCAAGTGACTTGTGTTCCATGGGGTACTCCCAAATTTTCTCCTTTGGCCCATCGGGCACTCCAATCTCCATAAACACTAAAGACAATAAAACAATGCCAAAAATTATTCTTCACCTCATCTGCATGCTTCTTCAATGATAGTCTTTGCTATGTAATCTAGAGATATTGTAGACCACTCCTTGAGACATCTTCTTTGCAATGTGTAGCCACATTGTGTTTACCTGTGACCATCTTTCTTGGTCATTCAACTTTGTTACAAGATGTGCAACTGGCCTACACTACTGGGTACTTCTTCAATTTGTCAATGTCCATGCCACATGGACCTTTGGTATACCCAACTCCTTCCTTATCTCTAGGATTGTGGCCTTATTAGTTAAATCACTCTCTAGATCCACTCCTGAGAGGCCCTTAGTCCTGTTACTATTGAAATTAAGGTAGTTGTGATTCTAACCCTCCGTCTAGCAAAGTAGAAGAAGTCCTCATGGACTCTGCTCATCAACCATTGATACAATGGTTCATACTTCCAAAGTTATGGAAGCTCATACAACTGGTAGACTCTAATCTATTTCAGTAACTTCTCACCAGTGTCATCATATACTGGCATATCTTCTATTGTGTGCTTTTTTCATTTTTGTGCTCAACAACACATCAAGCTCCTTCTTATTATTTGATGTACGATGGTTGTAATCATGGTGATTTTACATTGACAGATGTGGGAATCCCATTCTTTCCCCACGATCATGCCCTCTAGATAATACATTTATGAGAAATTACTCTCGGGAGAGCAATTTCTTCTTCCACTTCGACCTTCTTCTTCCCTTTTACTCCTGTTGTGGGTGCTTTCTTCAGTGCCATCTTAAAAATATCTCTTTTCTTCCTCTGCAATAATCAAGAAACCCTTGAAACCCTAGTTCAAATCTCACATGCCCTAGTGGAAATTTTCATGTGCCCTAGCTTGTTTGTAATGTCACACATCTGCTTTGCTCAAACCCTTCACCTATGGGAACACAAGCTTTTCCTATGCACAAACCTTCTCTCCACGTTTGGTTTCACACTCTTCACACCTCAACATGATTTTTTGGCTCGTTTGGACACTTAGCTCTTTTCAAATTATCTCAATTGCAATGGTAAAAATGAACTCGCATCCCGTTCTTATATATATTTTGAAAAAGTTAGTGCATTTATTGCTCCTCCACCTACCAAAAATCCTCTCATTAATTGACCATTTTCATTCTTTCACGTGGTACATCTTCAAGCCCAAGCTATAACCTTCTAGAGTGCCCTCCTACCTTTTAGCCATAGACTTCTCTTCAATATGCCTTACATGTGCACTTGAGTACCTCGTCTACTGCACCTTCCACTTGTAGTCTTTATGGCCTCTGCTTATCTCGCATTATACTTGTTTCTTCATCTACCTCCACCTATGGTCCTTATTTCTAGAAGTAACTTTTTTTCTTTCAATTCTCCAACTTGAATAACACCCATAGCAGTTTGTTCCTTTCATGTGGACTTATTTTCAATAGTCATGTACCTGGATATCAATAACCTACCCCACACTAAGGGTATGTGCAGTCCTCTGCGCATAAAAATTATTCAAAATAGTAATTAGCTTCTGGCTTGTAAACGCACTTTATTACACAAACACACCAACTAAATTGACAAAGCATAGTGATGAAGAAGGAAATACATTAAGGAAATGGAAAATTGAAAACCTAATCTAAATGACAACACTACCTTATTACAAACACCAAGAAGACTTATTTATAGTAGGGCTTCAGCCTACTCCCGTTGAAGTAACCTGGGTAACCGTATTCCATCAAGTGCCTCTAATTGACAAGCACCTGTTTCGAATTATGTGAGTGATAAAATACGACCCCAACCAATGTACTTTGAGTTTACCTAGATGGCACAAAAATTTAGAATCATAAAGGAGCACCATCTTTCCTATCTAAAGCTTTTTATCCCTGATGTGCCTGTCATGCCATGCTTTCTGCCTGGCCTTTTCTTGTTTCTGAATCCAATGTGCTATTCCTTGATTCACTCATCCAACTTGATTAAATTTTCAATCCATTCTTCTAATGCTTTCTCATCAGCTAGACCTCCAGCGTGCATGTAATACACAAAGAAGGTAACATGAATTCCATAGGAAGAACTACTTCTGTGCCAAACACTAACTGAAATGGTGTGGCTTTGTTCAACCTTTTATATGTTGTTTGATATGCCCAAAGTACTGTAGATACTTTATCATCCCAATCCTTTCTTCCAACATCACAGATTTTTGTCAATGTCTGGCTCAAAATTTTGTTGAAAGCCTCAACAGTTCTCATTTTCCTGAGGATGATAGGGTGTAGTCTTATGGTGTGAAATCATGAATTCATCAATAAAATTCTGATTATCTCATTCAAAAAGTGTGTGCCCCTATCACTAGTCAAACTTAAAGGACATCCATACCTTGTAATAATATTCTCCCATAGAAACCTTGGTTATTGTAGCTGTTGTATAGTCCTTTGTAGGTGTTTATCTTCTTCCCACCTTGTCAGATAGTCTGTGCAAGTGATGATATAGTGTGATCCAAGTTCTATGTGTGGCTGGTGAAATAGGACCCACAAAATCTATAGCCCATTTCTCAAATGGTTCTGCACTAGGAATAGGCCTTAATGGCATCTCATCTCGTTGTCCTAGTTTCCAAGACGTTGAGTGATCACAAGCCTTGCAATAATCCTTACAATCTTTATATAGGGTCTCCCACCATAATCCAATGAGTAAAATCTTGCATGTAGTGGCATCACCTACATAGTGGCCACCTGTAATACCACCATGAGCTTCCTCCATGATATCTATGTCGCTCATGTTCTAGTACACAATGATGCAATACCTCATCCCAACCTAATTTGTATAGGTCATCGCTAATCAACATATAGGGTGTCGCACGTGTATAGAAAGTTTATTTCTTCTCCAAGGATTTCATTCCTTCTGGTGCCATGCTATTCATAGAAATACAACAATGTCCTCTAATTCTGATGGTGCTCATTGTAACCTATATAATTGTGCATCTAGCATGATATATTCAATTGCCTGTGCTTCTTCTCTTGAATGGATTTTGGATAAATGGTCTGGTCCAGAATTACTTTTCCCTAGTTTTACCACAACTGTGAAGTCAAATTCTTAGAATAAGAGTACCCATCTGCATATGCACCCTTGTAAAATGGGCTTGTTTACCAAATAATTCAATGCCATGTGATCTGTATAGAAGAAAAATGGTGTAGCTAGTAGGTACTGTTTGAATTTATGTAGTGCATAGATCATTGACAAAGCTTCACCGCACTCTGTAGTTGTGTAGTTTATGTCTATAGGAGTCAGCTTTTTACTAGCAAAATAGATAGGATGATCTATAATACCTTCTCCAGGATGAGCCAAGACTATGTTAATGGTCATGTAAGAGGCATCCACATGTACATGAAATGGTTGGTCCCACGAAGGAAAACATAGAATAGGTGTGGTAGTAAGTTTCTCCTTTAATGTCTTGAAATGCACATTGTTGTGGTTCTCCCTAGTAGAATGTACCTTTCCCTCTCAATAAATCCTCCAATGGTGTGGAAAATTTGGTGCATATCCTTTAATAAACTTCCTTGTAATATCCTGTATGATCCAAAAATCCATGTGCACCTCACTCTGACTGGTAGGATCTTTTAGGCCTATAATGACTGCAACCTTAGCTGGATCAAATAACAAACCTTCCTTGCAGATTATGTGTCCTAACAATATCCCAAATGGTGTAGCAAATATGCACTTCTTGATGTTCAAAGAGATACTCAACTATCTACATCTTTCAAACATTAAGCAAAGATTGTCATAATGATCCTTAATTTATCCATACAGTGTCCAATCATCCAAATAAGCATGTAAGAAGTTGTGAATAAACTCCTTGAACTCTTGAACAACTATGCGTGAAAATACAACATGCACCGGTTTTTCAAACCAAAAGGCATCACAATATAGGTGAAGCTACCCCATTTAGTAGTAAAAGTGGTATTTTCCTGATCCTCCTGGGTAATCATAACCTGATGATACCCAAAGAACCCATTTATAAATGAATAAATTTTACAACCTATAAAGCCTTCTAGTATTTCCTCAGTGAATGGCGTAGGAAAGGGATCAGTCACACATGCATCATTCAGCTCCCTGTAGTCCACACATATCTAATCCGTCGTCCATCCTTATTGATACTGATCACCATTGGACTAACCCATTTTGACTCTTCGAGGGGCTTGATAATCCCAAACTTCAACATTTTGTCAATCTCTTCTTTGACCTTTTCACGTAAGTTGGGGCTCATCCTATAGGGTCTCTTTCTAACTGGGTTAGCACCCTCTTTAAGATCATTATCCTCATATCCCCTAATGATTCATGCATTCCTTTAAGTTTATGGTACCCTCGAGGGAATAAGTGTTGATAATCCTGTAGTAGCTCTATAATTTTTTCCACTTCAGACTCTGACCAATAGTCTCCAATTAGGGCTTCCTTAGGCTCAACATCCGATCCAATATTCACCTTCTTTTCCTTCATAGGTTTATGATAGGTATGCGTGGTATTATCTGCACTATCTAACACCATCACACCTATCTTATTGAATGGTTTATATCTAGATCTTCTACTTCTTCATCATCCACTAAATAGAATATTTTTCCTTTTTATTTTTCAAGGCAAGCGTGCTAAAGTAGTGTGGAATCAGCTTTTGTCTCTTCAACAATACATGCTCTTGAGTTTCCTTCATCCAATAACTCCTGAAGGAGTTCTTCAGTCTTGGTACTATCCCCCATAGTTAAGCACTTTATGATTTTTAGCACTTCTTGCACAAGAGGCTTGTTAGAGAAGAAGTCAAATGTCTAGGCCATTCCTGTAATTAAATCCTACCAATTTCCAATCTCTCTATAGAGTTCTGCATAGACATACCAAGCACACCGCATGACCCTGTAAAGTGGAACAAAAATTTTACACCAAGAGAAAACGTGGTAAAGCTTCCTACCCATCCTATCTAGAGTCTCTCATACTTCTAAACATGATGGTGAATAGGTTGACTACCATGATAAGTACATATTTGACGTAGGTGCATTACTCATGTAGAAACTAGTGGGAAGAGCAATCCTAACTTCATTCCATCCTACAAGATCATCCTTATGGACCACCCACCAATGCGCCTGCTGTCCCACGTAGGTTATATGCTAGCATATTCCTTCTTTCCAGTGGGTCTATCCATTGTTCCTCTATAGTGCATAGGAACGCCATATGATCTCCTTCTCTAGTGTAACAAGGTACTGATTTGTTACCTATTATTCTAACATAATGCATTTTTCTACCCTTAGGAAATATGTAATTTATTTCGTGCCCTACCAAATCATAAGTGTTATGAGTGATGAGGCCATCATTTGGCCATTAATTACCATTATTTTTTTCCATTCCAAGTTACCTTTGAAAGTGGATTTAAATGTAATATAAGAACTTACTAGTTTTCTTAAGATAGAATATAGGATATATATCTTGTTCATTATTTAAAAATATTTTCTTATCTATTTTGTTGACTAATCCTATTGATGATTTTGGAAAAGATGTAAAGTCTGTATGTATGCAGGTCATAAATGGCAACGATAATGCTAGTATTGGGAAAAGTGGAATTGATCATGGATAGTATATCTAAACTCAAATCTGATTTCATGTCTAGATTCCTCTCAAACAATTATGCAAGTTCAAAAAAAGAATCATCTCAATCCAAGATCATATGCAAAAGTTACATATGTTTTAATTTTGTTCCGTAACTCGCAGAGTTAGTTCTAAAACTCGCGGTTTTAGTTCTGGAACTTGCACATTTAGTTCCAGAACTCGCATCAAATTAAGACTATGAATAATCAAAGAGTCAAATGGAAAATATGAGAATTTTTTTTTTACAAATTTTTTTTTAACATAAACCTCATTCAAATTTTCTACATGTTTTACCAATGAAGAGAAATCTAACTTTCAGTGAGCTGCAATATGAGGAAGAGTGTATCGGATGAGCACTAAAAGTTCCATAAACATAAATAGAAAAGTCAAATGGAAAATATGAGAGAGGTTTTTGTTCATGTAAATGTGTTTAACAAAAACCTCATTCATATTTTCTATACGTTTTACCAATGAAGAGATATCTAACTTTTAGTGAGCTGCATTCCAAGGAAAAGTGTATTAGATGAGCGCTAAAAGTTCCATAAATAGGAATAAAAAATTCAAACAGAAAATATGAGAAGGGTTTTTGTTCATAGCAATGTGTTTATTTTTACAAACAGGTTTTACCAATGAATATAAATCTAACTTTTAGTGAACTGCAGTCTGAGGAAAAAGCGTATCAGATAAGTGTCAAAAGTTCCATAATTAAAAACATCAAAGTCAAATGAAAAATCCAGGAAAGGTATTTGGTCAAAATCATATTTTGAGGAAAAACCTCCTTCCAATAATGTAGGAGAATAAAATCATTATGATTCTTGTTACCGAAAAGCAAGCAGAAGATTTGAGAGCAAATCTTCCTAAAATAAGTGAGATAAGTTTTTGACTCCAATAATATATCTCTCTCAATATTTTGTGGAGATGGAGATCTTATTTGTTAGAATTAGAATAAAGATAAGATCATATTGTATCTCCCAAATTAGGAGTTGGTTGGATGCATAAATTATAAATGCAACCTTTGACACTCAGATATGTAGTGTCTTTTCTCTCTAATATTATGTAGTTTTGAGTTAAGATATCGAAGCATGGTTTAAATCCTCTTCCAAGGAATGAGCTAACCACTCATTCTAAGGAAGATGGATCTGTATATTTTTGATTTTTTTTTGTAATAATTTGTGTTTATTTCTTCTTCTATAATTATCATCTTGTTGTGTTGTTCTTTTCTTTGTATTATAACATTCAGTCTGTTCTAAACCTACAGGTGTTTCATTTAATTTTGCTTATTTCCAATTCAACAATTTCAATTTATACAAGTGTGTTTTATTCCTGTAAGTGTGATTTCCTGTATGCAAGTGTGTTTACATTTATGCAAGTGTGCATTTAAATTTCCGCATGTGTGCTTTCAATTTATGCAAGTTTGGATTGTGTTTAAGAGATATCCTTTCCAAGATCTTATTCTCTTAATGCATACGGCCTTCAGACACCAACCCATATTGATATTACTAATGGCAAGGATTGACGACCCTCATCAATGAGCCCAATTATCACAAGAAACACTTGTAGTATCGTTGATAGACTGTGCATCCTACCACTGAAGGATTCCTTCTTTACATGGCTCAAGCACCTCTAGATCCTAGAAGGCGCTTAAATAAATTATATTCAGGTATTCTTCACTCAAAGGCTCAACATAGGGTGCAGATTTTCCATCTGTTAAAGGGTTAATAACTCTTTCCTCCTTGTTTTCAAAGATGATATAACCCTTATTGAACCAAATATCAACATTATTTGTATGGAACCAAGGACTCCCCAATAGAGCTGAGTAGTTATCTGACTCTTCCAACACTAGAACCTTGATATCTCTAGTGAACTTGGCTCCTTATATGGTAATGGATGCATATTTTAAAACTCTGATGGGAGTGGCCTTAGTCTAATTATCCATGAACAATACATTAGAGAATGGCTGTAATGGGGGCCTCTCCTACATATTTCGTAACCAAAATATTCAATTATCTCAACCACATACCAATTATATCCCAATGAACCCCATGGAAAATCAATAAAATGTTCTTATTTCAAAACAACCTACTCAATCTAATTAATCTTACCACATCCCTATATCTCAACATCAAGCTTTATCTCAATCAATCCAATCACATCTCCTTAACTATATTCCCAATTATCAACCACTTCTACGAACACCAACACATCTCTAGGATTATCAAATATTTTAATAACCAAACCCATTCACCTCATTCAGATCTCCAACTCATCATTCAAAATCTAAACCATTTAATGATCCCTTACAAGAATTATTAAGTTGAATGGCTACGATTGAAGCCACAACCATGAGATCTAAAACTGCATTTTCATATGATAAATTTTTTAATAAACCCATTAGTCCATTATTTCTAGTCAAACCCTATCCTCCTTACTGGGATCTTCCAAAGTTCTCTAAATTCAATAGTAAGGAGGATCCCCAAAAAACACCTTCAAGATTTTAGAAATGTGTGTTAACTCATTCCCCACAATGAAGATCTCATGATTTACACATTCCCCATGTCACTATCTGAACCCTCTTTGGTCTGGTATAATAGTATCCCACAACACCTGTTATCTCATTCACGCAACTTTCCCAATGATTCCTTTAAAATTTCTTCATCAACATTGTGCATAAGATTACCATCACCAACCTCTATGCCATTCAATAGTTTGACGAAGAATCTATTGGAAATTTTGTCATACGATGACATAGTATCATTAATAATATTGTCATTTCCCCTTCCACAGAATGAAATCATTGAACTCTTATCACGGTCTTGTGAAAAACACATATCTTCAACTACTCAAATATAATTTGTTCTTACCTTTCAAGAGGAATTCACTATGGCTCGCAAAATCAAACTCCACGCCCTTGAACAAGGCCACCTTAAGCTTTGATCAAATAAACCCAACCCTAATTTTATGAAGTTCTCCACACATGGCAACCAACCAAAGAATTCCCCAAATGCCATCTAGGTTCAATATTCATCCACATCCACTTCTCACATGAAGCATTTACAAAGATCTCCCAGACCATATTATAACTATACTCCCCTTGGGTGATCATATAGTTCCATATTTGACAAGTTGATGGAAATACACCTCATTCAACTTTCCCTAGTCAGATATGTTGATGACTCACGACCCAAACCCATATGGTATCAAAAGGGGCCTTATTATAAGTATCATTGAGTCCAAGGTCATAACATTGAGAAGTGTCATTCCTTTAAATATCATGTCAAAAAACTTATAAATCAAGGGGATCTCAAAATGGACAATCCTAACACATCATCTAACCAATCTCTTAATGTTTTTAAACAACCTTTTCCTAATCAACCACCAAAAAATCAATTTCTACCTCCCAAATATTATGAATCTAATTCTCACATAGACAACACTATAAATCAGGAGTCTCTATTGTTACCTATATCCACTACCCCATTATCTACCAAATCTACACCTACCTTATAAATTATGCCTACATACACCACTTCACCAACATCTACCCTCACATCTACGTCAATCATATCCAAGACTATTACACCCATATCAACATCTATTACTTTTCTTATCTCTACATATACTCCTCCCTTTACCACATCTACATCAAATTTGACTATACGTACTGCTTCATCCACATCTATAATACCCCAATCTATCACATTGGATTCATCCATAGCATTTATTCCAGCCCGAAGGGTATCCACACTTATCCCTCCACCTACCACATCTCAAACTATCACATCTTTTCACTCAACCACATATATATAAAACATACTTATCACTACATATACATCGGCTATATCTCAAAACATCTCAATTATACCCACTTCCACATCAATCCCAACTAGACCTATTTCTAACATAATTATAATGTTACGTAAAACTACTACATCACCTACCTTGACATCTTCATCACATGTATCTACATCTTTACCTTTGGCCACATAATTTATTCTATCCAAATATTTTACACTTAATTCTTCACCAACATCCATTTCTATATCTATAACTGCTTCCACATCAAGCACATATTATGGTATACCCACGCCTGCACCTATATGTTACTTTCTAGGTATATCTTTGGTACCACTTGAAACATTTATGAAACATAAGTACCCATTTAAGACAACCATGAATGATATTCATGCCCCATCTACAAAACCAATAATCCCTACACCAATCAATTATCCACTTGTACAACCCACAAAATCATTTGGACATCATCAACTGCATCATTTAAACGCATCTTTTTTTGTCAATATCCTCCACTACATCACATTTTATGGATCCTCCAGTTGAAATTTTTTATATCCTTGCTAAAGGAAAAACCTCACATCAAAATTCTAGCAACCTTGGCATACCTATCCTAAAAGCCCTTACACATCCTCAAAAGAAGTTGGAGCTGCCTCCTCCCAAGCCTAATAAAACCAAGTGTTACTATAACATCTTTGACATGACTATTATTATGATGACTTCCACTCTTGACATTGCAAATGTTGATAGGTGATTTGTCTTAGGAAGGAGTACTCTTAGGATTTTCATAAATCATGTTTGCAATGGATAATTCTTTATTTATTGAAAAGAATCATTTTTGGTTGTGATTTCTTCTTACTTTAAAATAATTCCATTCATCTCTCTTTATAACTTAAATTCATTTTTAAGAAGGTGATGAACTTGTATTCTGTATACATAATTTATTTTCTTTAAACAAAAAAACCTTGGATCAATTCAATCGATCCAAGGTATACCTTACTCTTCTTACCTTCTTGCCTTGTTTTCTTGAAATTCGGAAATGGAAAGTGAGTTTGAATGTGACTTGTTTTGTCTAGAGTAGTGAAGAATTCTTCTTAGGGATCCTTGACCGAAGGCATGGGCCTTCTTGTTAATTGTTTTAACGTTCTATAGTGTATAAGAATCATAGACCTAATAGTAAATTACTAAGGTGGATACCGTAACCTAAGGTAGAATATTCTATACTAAGTTTGGATTATAACCTAAGGCAATTAAGACCTACCTAGGAACTAAGGTTGATTTCTAACATAATTAAAATCTAACCTAAACTATTGGTAACCTAAGAAGATACCTATGGACTACTTGGTAAATGGTAAGGTCAGTGGTGTTGATTTTCAAGGAATTAATGGGAATTGATTTTTGTTTTTAATGACTTTGGACTACCAATTTTGGTGGAGGCCTTGCGAGTTAAGGGATAACTAGTTGGCATCATAATTAAATGGAAATTACATGCAAAAATTGAATTAAAGTCTAGCCAAACATGGATAGTGGTGGCATGTAGAAATGGGAGGGAACTAGAGGTCCTTCACATTTATTGATCCTATTTTTGGCATGAAAACTGCCTAGGAAATATGCATGGCGGATTTTGGAATTTTTTTTTGATATTTAGTTCATTTCAATTTTTTCTCTGTATGGGGTTTTTCGGTTCTTCGAACCAACAGTTCTATTTTTGACTTATTTGCATTCTTGAACTATTTTTGGACTCTATGTGAGTATAAGAAGAAGTGGAAATATTGGGGTAGTTGAGGTTGCTTGGCAAAGGAGATAATGTTGAGGATCGGCTGGGAAATTGTCTGCAAATTGAGAAGAAGCTCTATTAGGCATGATAGGATCTACCCATTAAGTTGTTCTACTTTTTCCTAAATGTATTCATTAAAAAAACTCTTCTCTTAGGGAACAAATGAGTTTCTTTGTGTTGTTTGATCTTTCTTTCAAAATTTATTTTATCTGTATTTTATCTATATGGATTCACTGATATGGTAGAAATATGTTTTAGGTTTGTTCCTTTGTTAAAAAAAAGAGTGAATCATGCTTAATCCTTTGTTTGGACTTGAGATGTTGTTGAATCTTGAGAACTCATGTTGGATTGTATTGAAACTAGGAAGTATGTGTAGACACCTGTAGTTTGATCAATACACTATTATTCTTAATATTGTACTAACTACTCTTCCCCTTTGCAAATTTACAACACCTCATCAGTTAGATCTATCTAACTCCCCTCTTATGACACTTTGTTGGTTGTATTTCCTCTTGTAAACTAATTAAATAGGTTATAATAACCTCTTTTCAGCTAATATTCTATTCTTTACCACCTTTATTAGCTCCCTGGAGTATCAATCCACTTTGTTGGATTGATTAAGTCTTTCAGAATCCCTTTAGAAACCTAATTTCTCTTTGAAAAATATTAATTACCCTCTAAACATGGTTAGCTAGTCTTAACCATGGTCATCTCTTCTTAACATAGTCAAACATCACTTTGACTTGCTAAAAGTGCTTTTTGGACTTTAGAATTTGTCCCACATACACCCAAATCTCCCATTTTCCCAAATGGAAAATTGTAAATAGGGCTAGAGCCCCTCCCTCATTTTCTAAGAATTCTCTCTTCTTCATAACACAGATTATAATAATTTTTTTAGGATTTAGATTGTATTTCATTTTCTTCCATTGAGCTAGTAGCATTTTCTTTTGTATTGTATAGCACAAATATGGAGTAAAAGAGAATAACCATTGGCCTTGAAGCCATTAATGGGGAGATCTCTTTCTCTCAAAACAAAAAATGAATGCTTAGATCCACTTAGGTTCATTATTTCAAGATTTTAAAGAATAGAGGTTGATTTAATTTTCTTAGTTTGCTTGTTTACTTAAAATTAATGTATGCAAAGAAGAAACCCTTGTTGATTTATTATCAGATGGTCCATTAATCAGATTGTTAAAAGACTTTGGGCTTTCTTTACAGATTCTTAACCCAATTCCATGGCTTTTGAAAATTTTCATTGAACACATTTGGCACGCTCGATGGGACTCTTATGTCCATCCTTTATTAATGGAGATATTGTGAGTCCCTCAAAGTTCATTTCAAGTTTTTGGCTCAAATCACTTGGTATTTCCTTATTCCTGTTTCTAAAACTAGATAAATGACCTTCATTTACAGGTATTTTGTGGGTTTGATATAGAAATAGGAAACTTTGACTAACAACTAACCTATTTGCTTTTGAAAATTTGAAAATCCGTGAGTTTTGACCGGTTTTTCATAGGGTACACATTGGTATTAAGAAGGGGCGTGTACATATTGAAACCCCAGTGTCCCTGTCAGAACAGGAGCATACTTGTATCAAAATCCTCATCATTGAAAAATATTTTCTTTGCAGGGATGTGCACGCGTCTCCGTCGGATGGTTGGCATCTCTGCCTCTATGGCCGCGTCTGTGTAAAATTTTTGATTGTCTATTTTATGATTGGATGCGTATCCGTTGAAACCTAAGCGTCCATGTTGATTTGTAAGCGTCTTTATCTAAATGGATACATTTGTGTTTTTAGTATACTGGATTTCACTAATTTTTGTCTATATGTGTATCCGTTGAGTTAGGCGCGTACCCATCAGTTTGGGAGCGCAGGTGTCTGTGTAAATATTGAAAAAATTTTCTATAATCTACAAAATCCTTTTTTCTCATCTTTTTTGTAGATTTCTTGGACTAACAAGTTAAAAAAGAGTTTATCTTTGGTATTTTAGTTTGCAATAGTTAAGTGTTTTTAGTTCATAGCTTAAAACTAGGTTTGTAAAAGTGTGCATTCTCTCTCCTCATGCCTTCAAAAGTGATCTTGGAGATCAGAAACACTTATACAAAACTTGTATCAAATGTTGCAAACACTTATTTTATAGAGGATAAAGTAAATTCTCATGTGATTTAGTAGGATTTTTCACATTATGTATGTTCTTCCTTCGCGCCGATTGGCGATCTTAAGAATCAAAAGAAAAGTGTAAAGTTCTCTTTCTTGACATCAATCTGTGAACTAGAAAATTACTAAAACATTTTCTCTACAAGAGCCAACACTTGTAGAAGAAATACATCCAAAACACACAACTTCTAATACACGTGTTCTTATAGGTTTCCAAAATGTTGTGCCACTTAAAACCACATTAAGTTAAGCAAGATAAAAAACACACCATATTCAAAACAATGTATTGTAGGTTTCAGATAACGATACGTCCCTATCCACTGAAATCAAACATAACCCCTTTGGCATAACAAATAAAGCTAAAACAATGGGGGTGGTTCTAGGAACCCTAAACTAATCCACCGCTGAGTAGCCTCATGGATGAAATAGGAAGCGCTCCACTTAACCACTTGACTAGCACACCTTGTGAGTTAGAGTTACCGGTTGTTCATATGTTGACCCCAGGAAGAGCACACATGGATGCAGTAGTTTCCCTTTCTACTCAAAGGGGGTAAAGTAAATCTGAGATACTCCTAAGATAGGCAAGTGACTATTTGGGTAAATTGCGCTGGATTAAGACAACTTTGTAACACCTATTTGAGAGAAACTTATTAAGGAGGCCATTCTATCTTAGAGCCCACTTTACTATTCCATTTTTGTGTCAAGCCATCATGAAGTGACAAATCATTTGGAATCTAAACCTTGTTTTTCAAACAAGGCAAAGAACCCTTGTGAGTTTAATCTAAGTGTCTTTCATCACGAAACTAAACCATGTCCTACTTTTTTGTTAGTTTTATTCTTGTCTTTGGGCAAGGTGAAACTATGCCCAAGTGGTGCTTGGTTTTTTTTCATCTTTTGATCTATACCCTTGCATTTTCACCACCCATTTTTTGGGGTGAGAAAGGTCCATACATAACACATTTTTATTAGAGATAGTGCTCGCCACTTTTTTTGTTTGTTCATGCCCATCCATGTTTGCAGATGGGTTTTTAAACGTCTAAAGTACACAGGTATGTTTTTCATATCTTTGATAATAGTCCTTCCATATTTATTTCAAGATCATCTTCGCCACTATGGGTTTGGTTCATCTTTCATCTCTTCTTGAGTTGATAGTTTATTTTGTATCCTAGACGCATAATCTTGGTACTTACATAGTGTAATCATTTTTTATGATAAAATGGTATAAGTCCCCTTATTTTGCGGTTACGTTGTTCACATGATTTAAAACTCCTTGTTATACTTATCACTTGGTTTTGGTTTCGACGTCATCTAAGTATTCTTAAAAACTTTTGATAACGCCTTATATATATCGTGATAAAGTTGGTACTAACACCTTGTTGCTCGGTTAACGTATCATGGTGACATTATTACACTATATCTAATCATGACTTGGCTTTCGTCGGCATTCAAACTAGTTTATACGTATACCTTGTCGAGGGACTATGCCAACATCATGTCACTACTTAGGCCTTGTTAGAATTATGACTTGATCTATGTATTGATATGGTATTGTCGATATATATATTTAGGGCACGGTCTTGGTAATAATAAAATTGAGTGATCATTACATTTAGGTGTGCATATGAGTTTTCCTTGATAAAAATTACTACATAACACTACATCTCGGATACACTATGGTATATCTCAAACATCACCTTATTCGGCTTGCAGAAACCATACACTTAGGGGTCATGCTAGCTGCACACAAGCGTCTCCTAGTAATGCCTAAAATCAAAAAAATGGCAACCAAATCAAATGAGAATGACATATGAGAAAACCCTTTTGAAACCTTCCCATTTAGCAGCAAAATTTTTTCCCCTCTCTTTCCACAAGTCAAAGATATAGAGCTATTAATTAATCATAGTGGAGAAGAGTCAGAATCTTCTGGAGAACAACAAATGTTAGAACTAAATTTTTTTGATGAAATCCTATATTATAATAAAGATCAAGTACTCACAAGATTCTTAGAATTAGGAGTAAAATACTGGAAGAGCGTGAAGAAGAAACAAAGGTCATTAACCCTAAACTAGGAGAGCAAAGATCTCTCTTAGACATAGATAATCCTTTTGATGTGGGCTACACTTCCACTTCCAAGAAACATAAGGCCACCGTCGAAGGAGACCCATCATGAAAACCTCACTAGAAAGATTCATGTAAAGTAAAAATTCAGCGTAAAGCTTCCCCTCTAAAATTTGATGAAGAAGAGGACCCACTGGTTAAGGAGGAGATCCTCCAAAAATAGATCTTGAAGTTGAGCCAGAAGCTAGCAAACTTAGGTTCTTCATGAAGAAACATATACAAAGATAAAGACAAAAATAAACTTAGCGAGTTTCAAATTGATCCATAAACGGACTATACCTTTAAAGAAACTCAGGTACAAAGACCAATGTCACATACTAAGGAGCAACTCATTCAGAAAGAGTTACAGTCAATGAAAAATACACTCACTACACTACAATAGGGAAATGTAGGCCAAAATAGAAAATATTCGTATGAAGAACTATGCCCTTACCCCTTTGATAAGGACATGTTACAAAAACCTTTCCTAAAACACTTTACCATTCCCAAGTTTGATAAGTATAAGTGCAAAACTGATGCTTGTGATCATATAAAAGTCTTCTACATGGCTTGTCAAGAGGTCGCATATAGCGATAATTTCTTAATACGAATTTTTCCTCACAGCCAAGGAGCCATGGGATTGGAATGGTTCTATAACATACCCAAGGGCTCTATTACAATGTGGCCCGCATTGTTGGAAAAATTTGTATGACATTACTCCTATAATATGGAAAGCGACATCATAATGAATGATTTATGCAATACAAAACAAAAACCCAATGAGACGTTTGTAGGATTTTTACAATGATGGCATGGGTTAGACATTCCTTTTTCTTGTGAATTACCAAAAAATAAGTTGGTGAGCATATTTTTTCCTGATTTAAATCATGAAATAGCCTTTCACAAGAAATTCATTGTGGCTTAAAATTCAAAGAAGTCATAGATAAAGGTGGTCAAATTGAGAAATCCCTCACTGCAAAAGCAACGCTTGAGTCTATAGTTAAAAACAAACATGAAGCCAAATCCATAGACAAACCTAAATTCTTCAATAAGAATAAGCATGTTGTTGGTGATGGCATTACAGACTCTAAGAGAGTATAATCCGTATAGACATGCCCACTTTTAAAGCTTTCGGAAGGACCTCTTCCCAAAGCACCTACAAAACATAAATTTACATCCTTAACAGAGTCCTTATCTACCATCATAAAACAATTAGATGATGCCAAAATGATGGAATATCCAACTACAACGGTACCATATCTAGAGGATGCACCAAAACTGGGTTGGTTTAAAGATCATGAATATTGCGACTTCCACCATGTTAAAGGACACAAGATGGATAGGTGTTTGATACTGCGCCATTATATATAAGATTTCATCAAGGAAGGAAAGATCATTGTGGATTCTCCCCCTAAGTCCAAGAAAGGTCCAAATGAAAAAACAGGTATTTATAAGGAACCTTTTCCTAACCATGTAGATAAAAAGAAAAGGAAACCAGATCAAGGGCAAACCTCCAAAGACTATAGAATTACTACCTATGTTTACCCTACAAATGATAGTCCTTATGATTACCTCATTGGATGTATTAGCTCATCTAATGAACAGATCAACACCATTCAAATTTTAGAAAAGAGCTACGTAATAGGGACAAGATGTGCTCGATTAGTCATACCAGATCCTATGCCTATCCCTCAAGAAGGTCAGTATAATTTAATAGAGCAGTTAGAGAAAACACCTTCTAGGATATCTATTCTTTATCTCCTCAAAATCTCCAATGCCCATAAGAACATAATATACAAGACTTTGCAAAATTAAGGGTTTCAACAGATGTAGACCCCACGAACCTTCAAGCCATGATTGTGCACCTAGAATGCAATGATCATATTAATTTTGATCATACTACAATCACACATAACTTACCCTTGTATCTCGAAGTGGTGGTTACCTTTCACAAAATCCAGAGGGTACTTGTAGATGGGGGATCTTGTCTAAATATTTATACTTTGAAGCTAGTTAAGCAGCTAGGCCATTCAGAAACAGATATGTGATTTAAGACTATCCCAATCACGGATTATGACAATGAAGAAAGAGAATTAGTGGGTACTATCATGGTTCCCATGGAAGTAGGCCCAATGTGTCATGACACAACATTCCATGTCCTTAACTTGGACCTTCCATACAACATGCTCCTGGGGTGCCCATGGATCCATGCCATGTAAGTTGTTACATCAACTTTCCATTAGTGCATCAATTATGTCATGAAGGTCAGGTGGTTACCATTTTGGGTGACCTAGAACCATTCACACATTATAGGGCATTGCACAAATTTTCTTGTGCAGCTTATGACTGTCCTTCTACAGATGTAGTTTCCCCCCTACAAACATAAGCTATGAAAAAACAGATAGATTTAGAGTCCCTCATGCCTTACAACAAATACTTTCCTTCATTTTTTAACCCATTCTCTTCATGGGAAGAAAAATTGGAAAAATATGGCCTAGGTGAGCCATTCGCTCTTGAACATGATTTGTTAAAATCAGACTTATCAGTATCCCCCAGGACAAGGGGTAAGCCTTATTTTATAGTTTAAGAGCACTCGTGAGCAATGTCCTAAACCATTGGAAAAATTTGTCCATAGTGGTCTCTTATCTGAGGAGAAAATTTTAGAGGATCCTACTAGCAGAGTGCTAGAAGGCACCATGGCTTCATGCCATCAAGCACCTCAGTACATCAAAGGTCATCGTATGATGTTTTTCATGGTCTATAGTGGGTTTGGATGTGGCATTAATGCACAAGGTTGGCTAGAGCCTATTCCCATTCCTCATTTTAAGTCTGATAAACATGGCCTTAGGATAAGGCCTCATAACACTCTACCCTTTGAGAATGATGCCACCTCTTCTGAATGTGAGGATGTTTCATCTCATTCTGATAGTGACGTAGATTCCCAATGTAGCCTCTATGAAGATCTTGCATCCACGAACTTATTCCCAAATTCATAATTCCTTACCTTATCTGAATCCATCCCCTTAAACAAATATCAAGTATCCCTTATATATCTTGAACTCATAGATTGGGATCAACAACTTGACATGCCCCTAGACTTCTTTGAAAATGATGAGGCATTTATAGATTTCATGGGACTCAGGGATTTTATCCTAGCTGGGGACCACAAGAAACGATTTGCAATTCAACTAGACACCTGTGTGTACTTTGGGGAAGAAGCAGAGATGTGTGGACATTTGAATAAGAAGGCTATAAATAAAGGTACAACCATTTATGAGAAACATGGCAAAAAGGATAAAAAAAATCTCATAGTGACAAAGTATTTGAAAAAATCATAGATAAACAGAACGAAGAGTCTAAAGATAAATTGATTTATCCATTTGAAGATGATAATGAGATACAGTAGGAGGTCAATCTTAGTCTTCCCCCTGATCCTACATGGATGGAAGATGCTTCTAAAATGCTTGTTGAGGAAACAATCAATGTCAATATTGGCTCAGAGGAGCAACCTAGAATAATAAAGTTCGGGGCTTCACTCTTAGCTCAGGAATAAACGATATTTGTAGAGATCTTAAAAGAATATGTGGAAATATTCACATGGACATATGTAGATATTCCTGGTTTGGACCAAGAGGTAGTTGTGCACAACCTCGTTGTGCACCTAGAGGCCAAACCATTCAAGAAAAAGTTGAGAAATATGCATCCTAAGGTGGCACTCCTGGACAAAGAAGAATTATCAAAGCTGTTAGCTGCTGATTTTATTAAACCTATTGACCATTTAGAATGGATCTCTAACATAGTCCCAACACAGAAAAAACCTGCTGACATAAGAATCTGCACTGATTTCTGTGACATTAACAAAGCATGTCATAAAGATGACTTCCTCCTACCTAACATTGATATGATAGTTGATTCCACTACGGGTTATGAAATGTTGTGCTTAATGGATGGATTTTTAGATTACAATCAGATATAGATTGCAAAAGAAAATAAACATAAAACAACATTCATCACCCCTTGGGGAACGTTTTGCTACAAATTCATGCCTTTCAGGCTCAAGAACGTTGAGGCTACTTATCAATGGGCCATGATAGTTATCTTCCATGATATGATAAGTGACATCATGGAAGACTATGTTGATGACATCCTAGCAAACTCCAAGAGTAGAAAAGAACACCTTGAAGTACTTAGGCACATTTTTCAACATCTACAAGACTATAAGGTTCACTTGAACCCTAAGAAATGTGTCTTCAGTGTTTTATCAAGAAATATCCTAGGGTTCATTGTTTCAAAAAGAGGGATTGAAGTGGACCTTGCAAAGGTTATGGCTATCACATAAATGCCACCACCTACCACTCTCAAGCAACTAAGGAATCTACAACGGAAAATTCAAGAAATCGGTCACTTTATTTCATAACTTACGGATAAGTGCCACCCCTTTACCCATTTGCTCAAGAAAGATGTCACATTAAATTAGGGCCCTAACTATCAGAAGGCCTTTGCGCTACTCAAACAATACTTGGTCAGCCCACCTGTACTCATTCCACCTACCCCAGGTGAACCACTCCTCTTATACATTTCTGCAAACCAGTTTGTTATTGGTGCATTTCTTGCCCAATAAAACTTAGACCATAAAGAGGGAGTATTTTACTATCTCAACCGCACCCTGATTGTGTACATGCTGAATTATCCCCAAATAGAAAAGGCCTGCTTGGTAGTTGTTTTCACATTCCAAAAGCTTCACCATTATCTCCTGAATAATAAAACCAAGCTCATTTCCAAAGTTGACCCTCTCAACTACCTTTTATCCAAACCTACCCTCACAGGCTGAGTGGCTAATTGGATCAATCTCTTGAGTGAATTTGATATCATGTTTGTGAATCAGAAGTCTTTTAAAGGACAGGTACTGGCTGATCAGTTAGAAGAAGCACCTCTTCCATGGATGGAACCTTTATGCCTAGATCTGTCAGATGCATCTATGATGTATATTGAAGAATCCACAAAATGGCAAGTTCATTTTGATGGATCTTTCACCTTCCATGGATTCGGAGCAGGAGTGGTCCTCATCACTCCAACAAGCAATGTCATACCACAAGCATTCTGGCTGGGATTCCCATGCACAAATAACATTATAGAGTATGAGGCACTCATCGTAGGACTCAAGCTAGCTATTACTTGGAACGTATGACAATTAAGAGTCATATGAGATTCTCAACTTATTATTAAACAAGTTAATGATGAGTACAAAGTTAAATATGAGAAGCTTGTTCCATATAAAAAGATGGTTGAAACCTTGAAGGAATATTTCACACAGGTCATATTTGAGAAAAAACCAAGATCACACAATAGATGCATAGATGTTATGGCTACTATTGGGTCTATATTACGCATTCCCCCTCAAGCTAGTAAGATGCCTTTCTTTGTAGAGCATTTACAAGTGTCGGAATATGATATGCCAGAGTCGTGTTTAGCCTATGAAGTTATTGGTCCCTTACCCCCTTATTATGATCCAATATTTCAATACCTACAAGATGGAACTTTTCCACTAGACATCAGTCATTCTGAAAAGAAATCCCTTATCTGATGCATAGCCCATTATACCCTCCTAGGAGGAACCCTTTATCATTATGGCCACGATGGGAATCTACTTCGTTGTTTGGATGTTGCTAATTCTATCCATGCCATTAAGGAAGTACATGGTGGTATTTGTGCAGCACACACCAGCAGTATAGTCCTAGCTAAAATGTATTAAGAGTAGGCTATTATTTCCTACCATGGAATTAGATTGTTGCAACTTTATAAAGAAGTGTGAACTATGCTAAAAATATGGAAACTTGATACACATGCCAGCACAGGCCTTACAGCCTATTGCAACACCTTGGCCATTCTCTAAATGGGGCCTACATCTCATAGGGAAGCTCCATCCTTCTTCTTCAAATGGTCATACTCACATCATCACTGCCACCGAATATTTTACCAAATGGGTAGAGGCTATCCCTCTTATCTATGTCACCGGTGCACAAATTTTAAAATTCATCATGAACCATCTCATATGCCGTTACGGGATCCCATTAGCCATTATCACTGATAATGGTAAATATTTCAAAAACAATATAGTTAAAACCTTGTGTCAATGTTTCCATATCCAACTCAAATGGTCAACTCCCTATTACTCCCAAGGTAATGGACAGGAAAAATCCACTAATAAAACCCTTATACGGATTATGGAAAAAATTGTCAGTAAAACTGGCTGTAATTGGCACCTACAGATACATCCCACCCTTTGGGCATATCGTACTTCCATCTGCACTCCTACTTGTGTGACCCCATATTCACTTGTCTATGGCACTAAATCCATCATACCTCTGGAAGTGGAGCTTCCTTCCCTAGGAATATCTCTCATAGATTATCTTGATAAAGACGAGGACTACAGAGTCTCTCACCTGGCAGAGTTAGAACTATTAGGTGAAAAGCATATTAGAGCTTGCAATCACTTAAAATTCTATCAGGACAAAGTGTCCAAGGGATACAACAAACGCATCATTCATTAGGAATTTGATGTAGGATGTCTAGTCCTAAAAGAAAATCAGAATAACATTGTCAAAGACGGGGAAAAGAAAGGTAAGTTTGAAGTTAAATGACTAGGTCCTTATGTAGTAATTGCAAAATATAGATCTGGAACATATAAGCTTGCGTATTCAGATGATGAGGAGCTTCCAAAACCTATGAATGCCATACACATCAAGAATTTCTATGTTTAAGCATGACAAGAATATAAGATAAAAACTAAAAAAAAGAAAAACAAATAAAAAATAAGCAAAAAATAAAAAAAATGAGAAAACAATAAAGAAAAAGTAGGTTGTCCACATGTGAAAACCATGCAATTGTGGCGCAGTGAGCATGTCTTTGAGTGAAAACTAGTTTTTGGAGCTCAAAGAACATTCATTGGATGCAAGTTACTTTTACAGTTGGGCGGGTAACCCTCCCCACTTTCTAGATATGATTTCCTTTACTAGGTCTAGGGATCCTACTAGAGACACCTTTGTCGTACTGTGATCTGGCTCATTTGCTCTTATATTTGCATGAAGGACATTACCTTTGTATACTCCCATCTGGCATTGAGAAGACATGGACATTATCACCTTCTCATACATACACGTGTGGCATTATACCTTTTTATATTCCCACATCACTTAAGGGGCAACCACGCTTCTTTGCTCTTGTACATTTATTTCAGAACATGACCTTGGAAAATACAAAAACATTTGGAAAAAGGATACACAAAAACCTAAACATCTGGAAATTTTCCCTTTTTAGGGATAAAGCTACATTCATTTCACAACGTTATCTTAGGGAAACCTAGACAACCAACAAAACGTAGCCTTGAATATTTTATGTTTCAAGATAACCCAAAAACATTAGAAAATATATAAATGTTGTCCCGCAAAAACAAAGTAGTATTTAGATTTATTTTAGTTGCTGGTTTGTATAGTTTTCATGTACTTATCCTATTGAATTGTTTGTTCTTTGAATAGTTCATTTGCTTACCCTATATTGAATCTTGTTTGATTTGATTGTGTATTACATTGCATTCATTTAGGAACTCTCATACTTGTAAAATATTATTGTAGGTTTCCTTGTTTGTTTTATGCATCTATTAGAATGCATTTTACTTTCTTAGATTAGAGACCACTTTAATCTCTTGCTAGTATTTGCATGTGTTTATTTATTTGTATTTTGTTGTGTTATTTGTATGTGTATATTTGTTAGTTTGTTAACTTTTTCTTGTGTGTTTTGCACAGTTGTTTGTTAACTTTTGCTTGTGTGTTTTGCATAGTTGTTTGCTATCACATCTATCATCTATCATTTCATCACATTTCTAACAGCATTCAATACATCATATATACAAAAAAATTCTAAGTACTACATCATGCGTGTATGCTAAGATAATCATCACATATCGTATCATCAATGGGGGCAAGAGGGGTTGCACATAATCACAAATCTATCCCCCACACACCAATATCATCTAGTATCATCCCAAGTGCTAGAATAAAAACTCAGAAATATCTCATAAATTGAAAAACATGTGGTGTTATCTGCAGATACATCATCAATATGAAAGCATGAAACATACACATTTGTAACTCCAAGGTATGTCATATACATAGAGGAAAGAGAAATCATATATCATAATCAACACTCGTACAAAGCATAATCATAGTATAGTATATCAAAATGTCCATATAATACATGTATAACTATCCAAGTCAATGCTTAAAATATACATCATCGATACAATATGCAATCTAAAAAGGGCATGCATGAAAAAAAATTGAGCCTTCACCAAGAGGTGTCATCAAAACAATGGTACATAAAACTAAACAAAAAGATTCGGCCTTCATAAGAGGCATGTATATAAATACATCTGTACAAAAGGAAAAGTAAAGATCTCAACCACAGCTCTCTCCCTCACCAAGGGTCCTGGGTCCATGACCTGGTGAATGGAAGAGAGGTGGCTGTGATGGACCAGTACCGAGGGTACCACCCTACTATTTGGTTGGCTATTGTCCAGCTAGCTATGCTGTGATGGGCTACCGAACTAATCTAACTAAATGGCCTGAATGTCGTGATCTAGAGCCTATCATGCTCACATCTGACTGCTCAAAAGGCACAACTTGCTACTCTGTAAGGACTTCCCTGAAGTGAGAAATCGTATAGTATAAGTCCTCACCACCAGATCTCATGGCATCGCATATCAAATAAACATCTCCAGAAGTTATGGCTACTTGTAGGGTAGCATCTCACTAACCTATCAACTTGCCACTACCATCCTAAGCCTATTTAGAAGCAACAACCTCTCGATCTTTTTCTGCCATAATAACCTGCACTTGAGCCCGTGCATGATCTCTCTATATAATATAGCCTCGTGACTGTGCCTAGGAATGGTCCCTCTGAGCAACTACCATCTACACCTTAGTCTGAGATTGATGTAAAAGGCTCAATATTTAAGCCCCCTATGCAGCCATCTCACAAATTTGACTCTACCATAGGGTATTATCACTGCCTTGGGTGGCATGTGCTCTAGCCTGATCTCTCTCCACTACAAACATCTACACTTGAGCATGTGCTTGATCTCGCTCTACTGTTAGGGCCTATAACTGTGCCCTAGCTGCATCTCTCTCTCCAGCCACCTATAACTACACAATGATCACTTCCTTTAACTATTGTTGAAGGGTAGCCAGTTTTCCACCATCACTGCCACCCTCTGGAGCATTAGGTGGTGGGCCTTGCTCTGGAAGTACCTACTAGAGAGGGCTATAAATCGCCACTGGAATACTTACAAGGAGCAACTCTATGTCAACTCCCCTGAACACCTATCTCAGCCTAGGCCTGGGGTCCTATCCCTATGGCTGCTGCAATGTTGGACCCTGTCCCTTGCCCCTGACATACCCATATGCGTCAAGGCCACTATCATCATCACTATCCTTACCACCGAAGACTCCACCCTCGCCACCACTAGGAGGCCCCCCTAGAGGATCTCTCACACTAGTGTTATAAGATGCCCTGGAAACATTTGAACGGCATGGAAGCACACCATGATACCATGCCCCATACTCAAGTGGAGTACATGAATCTCTAATATGTCTTAGTGGCACCCACATAGTAGGTACCACTTGTTGGAAACTAGCCAGTGCTCTATCACGAGCGAGCTGTGGACCCATATCATTACTCTTTGGCCCTGCAAGCATATCACCTGTGTGGCCCATGAACATTGCGGGTACTTCCAAACTACCTATGGCACCGATCCACCCTGTATAGCTCTCACATATAGCTGCAGCTACCTAAGATAAAATGCTCTACTATGGCAGTGTTGAGCTCTAAACCATCCTCGGGCCATTGGAAATGTTTGTAAGGCCTCCACAACATAAAAACCAGTTGTAACTCGTCAAGCTTTCGGCTGTAATGATAGGTGTCCCCAATATATGTTCGCACATCATCCCCTGTCAGGACAACCCATCGTAGAAGGCTCCTCGAGAGCCCAAACTCTCAAAACATCCAAGGGCGACCAATTGCAATGTGGTCCCACACCCAAATCTGCAACAAGCAAGTGGGTCCTACCTTCTTCTGACAGTAGTAGGTAATCAAGTGAAGGTCCCAGTATAGATGCGCTTAAATACACTGACCCTTGTAATGGGTCTCTCCCTCTACCAAACCATGTATCACTCCGAGGAGGCAGAGTAGAAATGAAGCACCGGTATTGTCAGGGAGTAAGACTCCACTGATAAAGGCCATCATATAAACCACTACTCTGTCTAGCTCTGGATCATTAATGCATCGTGATAACTTCATGGTCATCCCACACCATGGTATCATCCAGATGCCAAACAAATCTAAAATATAGCGTTGAATATCAGCCCAACGGCTCGTAGACTAAATGAGCTGACCCTAAATCGGGACCTACATAATATATGACACATCCTCGAGAGTAATAGTAATCTCCCCGGTCAAGAGCTGAAAGCATTAACTCTCGTTGTACCATCGCTCTATTATGGCTGTCAGGAGGCCATGATCTAATGTAATTTGTGGCATCTCAGCCACATGGGTAAATCCCGTAACATATAAGAGGTTGTCTAGGGTTTCCCTATCGTCATCGTCAAACTAGGCCTTTATCACTACTAGCTAACCATAGCTCTCACGATTCTAGATAATGGGTAATATACACTGTAAAATCAAGAAAAGTATCAGGCACTTACTTATATCAATTTTTCTAAGGAAAAATGCTTCTTTCAATCATCTAACTTACTAATTATTCTTTTCTTCTAAGCTAATCTAGTCTATATTGTTCTATACTTGACTACATTACTAGCAAGTTTTTTCCCCCTTCCTTCTAGCACCTACGCACCTCTTTTGGCACATGCACACCCTTTTTAGCATACATTCACCCTTAAAAACACATACACACCCCCTCAATATTTCCTCCATTCACCAAAGGCCACGCAGAATGCATGTGCACCTAATAGAATGCCTACACACAAGCCTTAGCATGTGCGTGTGCACATGCCTATCCTACCCTCACTTGACATAGATGTGCACCTCCTAACACTTAAACCCCTAGTTTGATGTGTGCACATGCACGTCCACTAGTTTCCCTCCCAATGAGTGCACATGTGTGTATATACTTTTGACGAATGTGCATACGCACACCTATCCTATTTTGATGCAGACGTGTGTGTGTACCCATCAAACCGATGCATACGCCCATGTGCATGTGTCAAATTCAACCCTAACTACCCTAGAAAAACCCTAAAAATGCATTAAATGTGTAATTAATTAGAAGGGATAGGCCACTCACGTAGGGTCCATCCGTTGGGTCCTGCATGAACTCTCAGATGCGATTTACATGTCTCCTCTTACTCGGTATTCTCACCATCTCACTTTAGGGCTCTCTCTCTTGCTCATGGTAAAAATTCGCAAGAACTCTGGTAGAAATGAATTGGTTGTGATTGATTTACCGACCCCGAGTTGGTATATTAATGCGTTGCGATGCCCCTGGGGCATGTTCTCTTCACAGTGAGAGTTATAACCTTCTTTTATCTGCTATCATAATTATTTTTGTATTAAAATAATTATATTTTCTATTTTTCACACACTAGGGCACTTTGTGCCACCCTGCGGCTACTTCTCCGTCGCACTAAAATGGTTTATGAACCTTTTAGGAACCTTTTCCCACCTTTTCCCTCTATTTTTCATCTATTTTCCCCCGACGTGATGATTATTTATTAATTTATTTTAAAGAAATTATTCCCGACCCATCTATCTTCTTATGGGAATATACTATAGCTCTTTGATAGCCTCACCTTCCCACTATCGCCCTCGCGTGTACTTTTAGAATATCTTCGATCTTTTGAAATTTATCTGACTGATAAAAAATATAAATAAAAAATTAGAATACCAGTTTAAAAACCAAAAACATTGAAATACTTCGGAAATAGATTAAAACTTGCTAAACCATTCATTTACAGCTGAAAAATGTGTCTCTCGCATGGCACTCATCCCATATCTTGCTCACATTTTCGAATATTTTGAAACAATGACTCACAAATAATCTAAATCTTTAATCACCTACAAAATCTATGCTTCTTACTTCGTCTATACTCTAGGGCACTATCAATTTCCTGAAACTGTTTTCGTCATGCACATTGTTTTTTCACTTGACCCAAGTGTCCTCCATCTTTTTCCTTGCATTATAAACCTTTTTTGGAGTATTATTCTTCACCATTTTCATTTATCATAACATTTGGGAATACATCTTGATAACAAAATATTTGTGTAACTATCTTGAACGTTGTTGGTTTACACGTGTGTGATTGTACTTATTTCCTTGTTAGGTGATATTGTTTATTTCTCGTATTGCATTACATTTGTGTATGTTGCATGGAGTTGGGTGTTTTTATCACAAGACATTTGTTTGTATCTTTGCTTTTCATGTCATTTTACACTTCCGCCACATGCTCATATTTTAATAAGGACCGATGAGGAGGATTCTAAGCATTATGATGATTATATATTGATGGAAATTGATTTTTGGATAGCTCAATATCCCTCTTTCTTCTTGTTTTTCATCTTCTCTATGTAATTTTCCTTCTATTATTCTCTCTTTCTATTTCTGATGGAGTTTCTTCATCAACCCATTGACACTCAAGGGGGAATCCTTCATCCTTCATCCTATTAATTTATTTTGTACCCCTTTAAAATTGTTCTACTCGTTTACGTTTGTCTACTTTCTTTGAAGTGACATGGCTTACGTCACCCCAAAGAGGGGAAAATGTAGACACTTGTAGTTTGATCAATACACTTTTATTCTTAATATTGTACTAACTATTCTTCCCCTTTTCAAATTTATGACACCTCATCAGTTAGATCTATCTAATTCCCCTCTTATGACACTCTATTGGTCGTATTTCCTCTTGTAAACTAATTAATAGGTTAAAGTAACCTCTTCTCGGCTAATATTCTCTTCTTTACCACCTTTATTATCTCCCTAGAGTATCAATCCACTTCGTTGGATTGATTAAGTCTTTAACAATCCCTTCAAAAACCTAATTTCTCTCTAAAAAAGATTAATTACCCTCTAAACATTGTTAGCTAGTCTTAACCATGGTCATCTCTTCTAAACATAGTCAAACCTCACTGTGACTCGCTAAAAGTGATTTTTGGAGTTTATCATTTGTCCCACATGCACCCAAATTTCCCAAATGGAAAACTATAAATAAGGCTAGACCCCCTCCCTCATTTTCTAATAATTCTCTCTTCTTCCTAGAACAAATTATAGTATTTTGTTTACGCTTTAGATTGTATTTAATTATCTTCCATTGAGCGGGTAGCATTTTCATTTGTATTTTATAGCACAAATATGGAGTAAAAGAGAAGAACCATTGGCCTTAAAGCCATTAATGGGGAGATCTCTTTGTCTTAAAACACAAACTAAATGCTTAGATCCTCTTAGGTTCATTATTTATAGCTTTCAAAGAATAGAGGTTAGTTTCATTTGCTCAGTTTTCTTGTTTACTTCAAATTAATGTATGCAAAGCAGAAACCCTTGCTCATTTCTTATCAGATGGTCCATTGATCAGATTGTTAAAATCCTTTCGGTTTTCTTTAGAGATTCTTACCCCAATTCGATGGCTTTTGTAACTTTTCATTTAACACAATATGATCCACATCTATGCTAGAAAAATGTATTGGGTTTTGTTTCTTTATTGGAAAAAGGTAGGAAAAATGTTTTACTTCTGCTGAACTTGAGATGTTGTTGAATCTTGAGAACTCATTTTGGACTTTTCTTAAACTGGTTAGTAGGAGTTAATGTTATAAAAGAAACATGTTTCAGGTTTTGTTTTCCTTTGCTGCAAAAATGATAGATTCATGTTTAACTTTTTCTTGAACTTAAATGAAGTCAATTCTTTACTTACACCTGTAAAGTTATGAGAATACTTGTTAGTGACTTGTCTGATAATGGGTTTGAACGAATCTTCTCGAAACAATCTATCTATTTAGCATGGTTGATAGTTTATCTTGATGGCATGATTCATGGAAAGGTTTATTGAATTTATTTGCATCTTTTCTTAAGTGAGTTTTAGTGTTTCAAGAGTTTCCTTATGGATTCATCTTGTTGGGATTGACTATTTATTTTTAATTAAAGAAGATATATAGTTGACATTGTAGGAATGTGGTAACTTACGTTGAACTATTGAATAACTCAACCCTGTCTATCTTAAGGAAATGGAATGTAACATTTTCAATTTAGTAATTTTTCTGTTAATCTCGACTTTGAGCACCAGTCTTGCGGTCACATTGTTGTTTCATTATTCTCCTTGTGGTTGAATCTGCGTCATGCTCCGTCTTCCTGATCTAGTAGTTTGTCCATTGATTCTTGTGATGTATGTGGTTCTGAGTGGGCTTGAATGGAAGCTTTTACTGTTAAGTCTTTCTCTCACCTTCTTCGCTTCACCATCAATGAAAGGGTAAGCTTTGTGTATTGTATCTTTGAAAATAAAATCATGGCCAAAAAAGGGTAATTCACTGAAACGTTGCTTTGTCACTTCTTTGTTTGCGGAAAACTTGAGTAACTTCTATAACTAATGTTATTAATGTTTGGAAAGAATGTAATTTTTAGTTATTGATTTTATTTTTGCTAGGGATATTGTTATTTTTTTTAATCCTAGGATCAACCATTTTCATTTGTATCTTTTACGCTATAGTTACTGTTATCAATTGTAAGTTGGGAAAACATCATTATCAGTTTGTGACTTTCATTTTACGATTGTGTTATCGACTGTAATATTGATTTGTTCTTTGTGTTTCAATGGTTTTCAGAGTTGAATGCTTTCTTTTCTTTGGAAAATTAAATCTGTTGTGGTTCTTTTCGATCTCAACAGATATGGGTTGTTGTCTTTCTCTCTTTTCATTCATCTCTCACCTGTATCAATCCTATGGAAGGAGCTGACCTGTTCGGTTTGTAATTACGTTGAAGGCTTGCAGGGTGGGTAGTTGATGGATAAATCCCTTCTTTCTTCTCCTTGACAACTACATTGGTAAAGAGGTAAATTTATGGTATGATTTTTTAATCATATGTACATATTAATTCAAATTCATCCTTTATCAAACCTATTAACGTTGATCCTAAAACTTAGACTAGAGTTTGACTCTGAACTTAGATATAGTTTCTTAAATAAGAAACTTTTACTTTAAGGTGTTGTTGGTTCATCCTAAATTTTATCATAAAGTTTAATTGAGCTTGGCATTTAATATGTTAGAATGCAACAAGTTAGTGTTGAGTTATATGAATTATTGTTCCATCTAAAGTAGTCCTATACCTATAAAATAGTAGAGTTAGTATCTTTTTAGGTTAGATGGAATAAATCAAGAGATGAATCATAAATATCTATACATATACCTACTGCTAATTTGTAAAATAACTTTTTACAGAAAAATAATAACAGACATAAGACCTATGGGAGTCAAAATGATAACTTTAAGGATGGAAATAAATTTTAACCTAGGAAGGGACCTGTAGGAGGCTGCTACAATTGTGGTAAAGATAATTGCATAAATCAATTTCCTTTGAAGAAGGATGACCACAATCAACAACATAAGATACATGTTGCAGTAGCTGAAAAACAAGATGAAAAGATAGCCACACCCATAGAAGTTCCAGGTGAGTTATTCAGAATGCTTATGACTATAATTTTTGATACTGGAGCTACTGAATGTTTCATTTCTACTTAATTAGCATTGAAATTAAAAATAAAATATCAAAAAATAGATAAATCATGGGAAGTACATTATGGAAATAATGTTGTTTTCATAGTTTGTATGTGTCTTTTTGGAGCTGTCCTTGACTTGCCTATGTTTACCACTGAAGTTTACCTTTACGTTGCTCCTTTGGGGTCTTACGATGTAATCATAGGTGTTAAACGGATAGATGAGCATAAGAAAAAGGTTGACTATTTTAAGAAACATATTAGTTATTTTGATGACCTATAGAAAACAAAAGACATTCAGGGTATAAAACTTGAGAGTTCAGTTAGGAAATTGTCGGCTATACAACTTAAAAAGGCCAAAAACAAAGGCTACACCTTGTATGTAGTAACAAAATTTAAAACAACTGATGAAAGTGGTGATTTCATGGAAAAATACCCACTTTTATTAAATTTCAGTGATGTGTTTCCGAAAGAGTTACCCAGTCTTCCACCCAAAAGGGAGTTTAAATTCACGATTCAGATCAAACCAAGAACCAAACATATTTGCAAGGCACCATATAGAATGAATACCATTGAATTAGGAGATTGAGGCACATTTGCAAGAAATTTTTTGCAAGGGTTTGATAAGACCGAGTGTCTCACCTTGGGGAGCACCAATAATTTTTGTGAAAAAGAAAGATGGAACACTTAGATTGTGCATTGATTATAGGATGTTAAAAAAAGTAATAATTAAGAACAAATATCCACTTCCTAGAATTGATGATCTATTTGACCAGATGCATGGTGCATCGGTTTATTCTAAAATAGATCTTTGATCTGGATATCATTATTTAAAAATAAAGGATGAGGATATTCATAAAACAACTTTTAGAACAAGGTATGGACATTATGAATTCATATTTTTACCATTTGGATTAACGAATACACCTGCAACATTTATGAATTTAATGAATAATATTTTTCAAGAATACTTTGACAAATTTGTGCTTGTATTCTTCTAAGATATTCTCATATACTCTAAGATCATTGATGAACATCATGAGCATTTGAAGATAGTACTGGAAATCTTAAGAAAGAGAAGGTTGTATGGTAGGTTGTCCAAATGTTCCTTCTACGAGATAGAAGTACACTATTTGGGTCATGTCATAAGAAAGGATAGAATAGTAGTAGATCTTCAAAAATTGTTGCAATAACTGAGTGGCTTGCACCTAGGAATGTACATGAAGTTATAAGCTTCATGGGTCTTGTTGGTTACTATAGGAAGTTTTTTAAAGACTTTTCTAAGGTTGTTGCACCAATAAATTCGTTACAAAAGAAAGATAAGAAATTTGTGTGGAATGAGAAATTTGAATATACATTTAAGACTCTAAAGGACCAGTTATTATCAACACTTATCCTAGTTGTACCTGATCCTGATGGAGACTTCATTTTAGTGACAGATGCTTCCAGTGAGGGTGTTGGAGGTATTTTAATACAAAAGAATCATGTGATAGCTTACGAAAGTAGAAAGATCAAGTTGCATGAACTGAATTATTCTCTAGATGACCTAGAGCTTCCTGCCATTATTCATGCACTTCAGGTATGGAGGTATTATATTCTTGGTATGCCTTTTGAACTAAATAATGATCATCTTGGGTTGAAGCATATTTTTACTCAGCCAAATATGAATGCAAGACAACGAAAATTGTTAGAATTTATATCTTAGTATGATTTTGATATAATTTATATTAAAGGAAAAATAAAATAGAGTTGTGGATGTTATAAGTCATGGGAAGCACATTTCTACTCTTATAACGTTCAGAACTCGGTTTAAAGATGAGGTAAAATGTGTCATGGAATATGATTCTTATTATCAGCAAGTAAAAACAACACTTGTTGTAGATCCATATGATGTGAGGTGTAAAGGTTCACTTTGACAACGAAGGAATCTTGAGGTTTGAAAACAGAGTATACATACCTTTGTTAAATGAATTAAGAAAGAAATTGTTAGTTGAATTTCATAATTCACCTTTTTTTGGACACCTAAGAATTACAAAAATGCTTGCTAATATAAAACAACAATATTTCTAGAAAGGGATTAAAAAGGACACGATTGATTTTGTGACTCACTGCTTAGAATGTCAGCATGTTAAATCCGAACATATGAATCCATCTAGTTTACTATACCCTTACAACATACCGCAATATAAATGGCAAGTAATAAGCATGGATTTTTTAAAAGGGTTTTCATGTGTAAAGAAATAAACATGATGTTATTCTAGTTGTTGTTGATAAACTAACAAAGGTGGCACATTTTATTGCTGGTAATATTAATGATGATTCACCTATTTTAGAAAAAATATTTGTGAACCAAATTTTTAGATTACAGGGAGTACTTGAATTGATTATATCTGATAGAGACCCAAGAATGACATATATATTTTAGCAAACACTTGATGCATCCTTAAGGAGAATCTAAATTTTAGTTCTACATATTATCCAGAAATGGATGGACAGACTAAAAGAGTTAATCAAGTTTTAGAGGATATATTAAGAATGTATTGTATGGATCAGTAGTATAAATGGGAAGAATACCTTCCATTAGTTGAGTTTTCTTATAACAACATGTATCACGACTCTTTAACAATTACACCTTTTGAAGAATTATACGAAGGAAAATGTAGAACTCCTGTTAGTTGGGATAACATAGAGGATAGAGAGGTAACTGTACCTAAAATATTTACGGAAATGGAACATCAAGTTAAAATGATTCGTGAATGCTTGAAATAAGCAACAGATAGGAAACAAAGTTATGCAGACTTAAAGTGGTTTGATAGGAAGTTTGAGCTTGGTGAGAAGGTCTTTCTTTGGGTTAAACTGAAAAAGAGTTCTATAAATTTTGGCAAGGTTGCCAAGTTATCACCTTGTTATGTGGGACCCTTTGAAATTGTTGAAGTAATCAACCCTGTAGCTTTTCATTTAGCTTTACCTCCTGATTTATCATGAATGCATGATGTTTTCCATATTTCTCTGCCTAATAAATATGTTTCAGATTTACAACATGTGTTGAATTGGAATTCCTTGCAGGTCCAAGACCCAGGAATAATCATGGTTAAACCCATTCGAGTGCTAGAAACTCACCAGTTACACTTAAGAAATCATGAAATTAGTCAATGTAAGGTCCAGTGGAATCAGTTTAGTGAAGAAAGTGCAACCTAGGAAAATCTTGAAGATATGAAAACTGTGTTTTACATATTTGTTTGAACAAAATTAATTCTGTTGACTGATAAATTTTAAGATTTAATTCATGTTATGTCAATAAATCTTCCATTTTTGGGCAGATACTACTTTATTTAAAATGGACAACTACTTTAATGTTGATTATGGAATTTGAATTTCTCAAATCTAGTTTTGTTATGAACATATGAATGGAAGGATGATAATTGGATTTTTTCCTAGACTTAAATTGTTTGACTAAGTTGATCATCAGGACGATAATTCTTTTTAGGAGGGAGGTATATAACATCTTTGACATTAATTTACTATGATGACTTACACTCTTTACATTGCAAATGTTGACAAGTGATTTGTCTTAGGAAGGAGTACTCTTAGGATTTTTGGAAATCATGTTTGCATGGATAATTCTTTATTTATCGGAAAGAATCATTTTTGGTTGTGAATTCTGCTTACTTGAAAATAATTCCATTCATCTCTCTATATAACTTAAGATCACTTTTAAGAAGGTGATGAACTTGTATTGTGTATACATAATTTATTTTGTGTGAACAGAAAAACCTTGGATCAATTCCATTGATCCAAGGTATGCCTTAGTCTTCTTACCTACTCACCTTGTTATATTGACATTTGGAGATGGAAGGTGATCTTGACTTTGACTTGTTTTGTCTATACAAAGGTGAAGAATTCTTCTTAGGGAACCTTGACTAAAAACAAGCTTTAGGGTGATAGGCATGGGCCTTCTTGTTAATTATTTTAAACATTGTATAGCATATAGGAATCATAGACGTAATAGTAAATTACTAAGGTGGATACCCTAACCTAAGTTGGGATATTCTATACTAAGTTTACATTATAACCTAAGGTAATTAAGACCTACCTATGAACTAAGGTTGATTTCTAACCTAATAAAAATCTAACCTAAACTATTACTAACCTAAGGAGATACCTATAGAGTACTTGGTAAATGAGTAAGGTTGGTAGCGTTAGTTTTGTAGGCATTAATTGGAATTTATTTTGGTTTTTAATGAATACGGACTGCTAATTTTGGTGGAAGCATTGGGAGTTAGGGGATGCCTAGTTGGCATCACCACTAAATGGAAAATTTCATGCAAAATTTGAATTGAAAGTCTCAGCCAAACTTAGACGGTGGTGGCATGTAGAAATGGGAGGGAACTATTGGTCCTTCACATTTATTGATCTTGTTTTTGGCGAAGAAAACACCTAGGAAAAATGCATGGTGAATTTTGGAAAATTTGTTTGATATTTAGTTCATTTCAATTTTTTCTCTGCATGGGGTTTTTGGTTCCTCGAACAAACTATTCATATTTTTTATTTATCTATATTCTTGGCATTATTGAACTATTTTTGGAGTTTGTGGAAGTATAAGAAGAAGAGGAAAGATTGGAATAGATTGACGTGTTCTTGGAAAATAAGAGACTGTTGAGGCTCAGACTAGGAAATCATCTATCAAATTCAAGAAGAAGATCTATTAGGCATGATAGGATCTACCCATTAAGTTGTGCTTATTTTTCCTAAATTTCTTCATTAAAGGAACTCTACTCTTAGGGAAATAAATGGGTTTTATTTGTGTTGTTTGATCTTTCTTTCGAAACTTTATTTTGTCTATGTATTTCATTTGTACGGATTCACTGATATGGTAGAAATATGTTCTGGGTTTGTTTCCTTTGTTGAAAAAAAAGAATGAATCATGATTAATCCTTTGTTTGGAATTGAGATGTTGTCAAATCTTGAGAACTCATGCTTAGAATGTACTGAAACTAGTTAGTATGATTCACTACTATGCTAGAAATATGTTTTGGGATTTTGTTTCTTTGTTGGAAAAAGGAAAGAAACATGTTTAAATTTTTTTGAGCTTGAGATCATGTTGAATATTTGAGCACATCCTGTTGAACTGTGTTAAAGCTGATAGTAACTTGTTTGATAATGGTTTGAACTGAATTTCCTCAAATGTAATCTATCTATTTAGCATGGTTGATTGGTTAATCCTTTGCTTGTGTGAAATTATTGAATTCTATGTACATATTTTCTAGTATAAGGAACTTAAATGAAAGTTCAAGGTTTATTTTCTTGTACCGACTTGTAAAGTTGTGAGAAGACTGGTTATTGACTTATTTAAATCAGATGGAATTTTTGTTTTGTTAGGAATCTCGTGATACAATCTATGGTTTTAGCATTTTTGAGTAACTTGACTTTTTCTAAATGAATGAACACTGTGGAGGAAGGTAAATTGTAATGCTTATTTGGATTATTACTTCATTTGAGCTCGACTAGTTGAGTACCAGACTTGGGTTCATGTTGTTGTTTCATTTTCGTCTCATCTTGTTGGTTGAATATGGGTTGGGATCGTTCTATCCTAATCAAGTAGCGTGTTCCAGTTGATTCTTATGTATGTATGTGGTAACTGAGTTGTTTTGAACTGAAAGCTTCAAGTGTTAAGTCGTTATCTCACCTGTCCTCACTTCACCATCAATGAAATGGGTACAGATAATGTGTGTTGTCACTTTGATAAAGTATATCATTAAGCTCGGACTTTGAGGTACCATTTACTTAGACCTCGCTCATGTCTGCTATCTTTGTTTGGGAAACTAGAGGTTGAACTTCTGGGGTAACTGATATTCATTAATGTCTTAGAAAGAATAGTAATGTTCAGTTGATTGGTTTTGATGTATGTGGTTCTTTGAATACTGTTATTGATTGAAAGCTTATGAAAAATCATTTCCAGTTGTAGATTCTTGGGCTAAAGTTACTATTATCATTTGTAAGTTGGGAAACCATCATTTAAAGGTTTTTAAGCTTTCTTGTTATATTTGTCTATTATCGACTGTCATATCAATTTTCTCTTTTGAATTAAATGGTAATTCACTTAGGACGTTAATTGTGTCTTCTTGGTCTTGAGCATATAAATATGTGTCAGTTCTATTTCAGCTTCAGGCAACTGAGTGCTCCTATTCTGGGAATGGATAGTGAAACCACATCCGTAATATTTATTTGATGGTTGTTACCTCTTACTCCTCTAAGGATACTAATATGGGTAAACTTAAGCTCTTGGCTCATTCATTTCCAGTTGTAGATCTTCTGCTACAGTTACTGTTAGGAAATTTGTTACCGATGTTGGAAACATCATTAAGTAATTTATAAATTTCAATGTTCCGGTTGGGTTTTGAGACTAGAAGATTGTATGTTGTTCTTTGTTCTCTCTATTATTGGGATAGTTATCTAGACCTGGGTCTGAACCAAAATCTGCTAGGAATTGGAAAATAAAGATCTAGACTGTGGTTCTTTATTATATTCTTGACTTGGATTTTTAGTGGTATAATCTTTCTACTCTCTTTTCATTCATTTCTCACCTATAACACTCTTGTGGAAATGAGCTCACCTATTCGGTTTGTAATTATGTTGAAGGATTTTTAGGTTGGGTAGTTGATTGATAAATATTTTCTTTCCTTCTCCTTGACTATCCTACATTGGTAATGAGGTAACTTTTGGTATGTGTTAATCAGATCCTATGTATACATTTAATTCAAATTCATCCTTTGTCAAACTTGTTGATGTCAATCCTAAAAATTATGCTAGATTTTGACTCTAAACTTGGATCTAGTTTCTTAATTAAGAAACTCTTAATCTTAATGTGTTGTTGGTATCATGATTAATTTTATCATAAAGTTTAGTTGATCTTGGAATTTAATATTTTAAGATGCAAGTAAGTTAATGCTGAGTTATATGAATTATTGTTTCATCTAACGTAGTCCTATTCCTATGAGATATCAGAGTTAGTATCTTCTTAGGTTAGATGGAATTAATTTTGAGAGTAAATCATAAATGTTTGTAAATGTAAATGCAGATTAGTGATTTTGGGGAAATATTATTTATCTGAAATAATGATTTAAATATTCTATGAAATGACTAGTTGGAAGTTGAAGTTGATTATATTTTGATCCTTTTCTTAATGTAGAATACGGATTATCACTTTGTTTCTCCCTCTTATGACTGTTATTTATTTATGATGTGTCTTTCTATAATGATTTAAATGTCTCATAAAAGAAGATTTCCTTTTCATGAAAAAATTAGTTAAAATTACATCGTTTTATTGCTTAGTGCTTATCATGCTCAGTTCTCTTAACTAACCTATGCTAGTCAATTTTTGTAGATGGACTTCGTAAGTGGTAAAAAGGGAGACAAGATATTTTATGATGTTACTTTTGTTTACCAAAAGACTGGATCTTTTATGAGAAAATATGATTCATTATTAAAATGTATTGTTGGAAAGGAAAGTTATAATTTTATAAAGATTATTGTTGTTGTTTGACACTAAATATGTCTAAAGTATTTGTAGATGTAATGTATGAATTCCTCCTTGATAAATGGAAAAGTTTGTGGGTTTATTTTAATTTGATGTGTCATCTTTTTACATATTCTATGAATAGTAGTGAAAACCTTATCTCTGTTCTTATATATATATATATATATATCTAAATTGAACCCTTTCGGGTTGAAATAAAATGAACTAGGTGTTAAGGGAATTAGATATACTATACCTTTATTTAAATGTAACTTATCAAGTTGGCATTCATGGCTAATCATTTAATTAAATCACTATGGTTTATTAAAAAGATGTTAATGGATAAACGAAACCATTATGATTAATTGGATAGTGTTAATGGGTTACAAATGAACCCTAAATTATTATTAGAAAAAGGAAGACAACTATTCTGCAATGATAATCAGTTTGTTTTAGAATCCTTTGGAATTAAACCTAATGTCATCTTGGAAGGAGGAAGATGCACTTCCTCTTCATTAATACCTTAATCTGAATAAAAAAATTAAAGGAATATATTATTATATAATAGTAGACTTCATTTCATTGAAGTCTATTATAAAATAATAAGATTCAAAACATAAACAAGCTAAGTCCTGGTTAAATTAAATAAGTGATACATATTGTTAGTATGCTGAATTTGTTTGTAAAATTGAATCTAAAATTAGGAAGGTAATGATTGAAAACCAAATCTACGTTGTATTGGCATAGCAATTGTAATTCATTTATTGCTTGCAACCTTAATGGTTAACAAAACTAGGGACTCAACATGGCTGCTATAAGTATACTTTACATAAGGAAACTAATTAAGTAATTAACTTCTTTCTTGGGTATGTACATCCATATGGGACAACTCTGTCGGATGTTGGCACATGCCAATTGCAGCACCGTACCTCCATGAATACTTGGGTCTTCATAAGGATACTATGTTGCAGTTGACATGTTGCAACACCCTTTAGAGTTAAATCATCTATATCTACATAAACTCGAACTTGATCTTAGTTATACCCTAGGTTAGGTTGGAAGTATAATCTAGTGTCAGGAGAAACTCACAATGACTTAGAATAACTAGACACATGCAATCGTTGTAGGTTGATTGAGTATGTCTATATACCTTTATTGACCATAAGTAGCCTTCTACACTAGACTATGTTGCTAACCTTGGCTAGGGTTAAACCTTGAACAAGTGGACTGACAGGAGTCAGTGAAGACCATTCTAGATAATAGATGAAGTGGGGTGAAGGACATATTCCTTTTGACGAGTATGTTGTCTAGGCATATTAACATAAACAATATGTTGTAAATATTTGGCCAAAGTATCACAAGTTGGTGGCTGCATTGTCCTATGTCACCTAGTTTTAAAAAGTGATATTTCAGATGAATATTGGTAACAAGTATTCAGATAGGCCTCTTAAATAGAACACTTAACACCCTGAAAATTATAAGAGAATCGAGTATACCTAGTTTACAATTCAATGAGTTAACTTGATAGATCGGTGTTTCATCGAGTCATGAAATGAGAGATTAGTGTTTCACCAATTCATTATAACTGCATATGGTTATCTATTATGAGATTGATTGGCATGGAACGTGTGTTCTAAATTATGATTATTTAGAATAGAGAAAATTATTATTAAAAAAAAATACCTTTTTTTTAAAGTCTTAAAATGGGAATGTTATAGTTACATCATCAATCTTAGGAGCATCGCCATCCATCTTAGGGCCAGGCCCTTTATCTAAGGAACCCATCATCAATGAACTAAAATCCAAGCAACCTAAATCAGACCCCCTTCAAAATCATCTATGTCCCAAGTCATCAAAACCAAATCAAAAAATCCACTTCTCCTTCCAACTGTAAATTTTGACCAAAGGACCTCATGAGGCCTCATTAAAGAAAACACCTATTTTTCCTTCGTCTATTAAAACCACTTCATCTACGAAATCTTCTTCAACTGATCCCATTGGGTCCTACACAAAAACATTTCAATGCTTACTCCAAACCTCAACAACCAGCCTTTTAGCTATTAAGGATTTTCATCTGAACACTCAAAAACCTCCATGGTTAGATCCTAATGTCGTATGCACTTATCATCGTACCCTAGGTCATGACACTGAGCATTGTATGGGCCTCCAAACTATAATCCAAAATATTATTTAGGAATATTACATTCTCATCAAGGGGGATCATCCATCTCCATCCACTGTCTTATCCCTAATGAATCTAATTCCCATTTCTACATCTTCATCCACAAAATTATCTAAGTATCCCCACTCATCCAAAACCTTATTTTCCATTCCTCCTCCACAAGTAACTCTTCCCAAAAAAGGTCCTTCCTTGTTAATGGATGTTGTTTTTCTTACCCTTCACTCCCATGATCCTCAATCATCTATCTAATGAAAATCCAAATTCATCATCGCTAATCCTTCTAACAATCATACCCCCTCTCTCTCCACATTTACTAACTTATCCATATCTACATCCATGTTTCCTAATGAAATGTAACATCTCTCACTTGTGGAATATACACCCCTACTCCTAATCCTATCAATTATTCTTCCTCATCCACATACCCCACACATCAATCCATCCTCCTCTCCATCAAACAACACCCTAAACACTAGGGGGTTTATTTTTAGGAGTGCTCTACTATCACGCTAGCCCCCTTTCCTCTTAATCTCCAATGTTGTCTTATCTAATCTTGCACAATCCCATCTAAATATTGTTATCTTTCAATTATTTATCTCATCTTATCTAATCTAATTATCTATCACCTCATGCTAAGTGCACCTTACTTTCCATTCTTGTGCCTCTCTTGTGGAAACATATCTCATCCTAAGTCTACTTTTCATGACCATCTTTGTGTCACTAGGATGCATATTTTTTCACTTCCTCATCTCGAGGATAACACATAATATTTTATCTCCTTCTCCTATATACCTCACCTCATCCAATATTTATCAAGTTATCATCTCACCTCATCCATTAGCTCTTATAAAAAGCATAAAAAATAACTTGACTTTAATGTTGGTGACCTTGTCCTTGATTCAAAACATCACTACTCTAGAAAAGAACCAGAGTGGAAAGTTTTCTCCCACCTCGATTGGGCCTATCATTTAGTTTCCCTTGATGGTAAACAGAAACATAACCACTTAACACATTGCACTTTTGAACATTCTAATTTTAACATACTTACTAATGTGCACTTAGTCATCCCATTGGTCATCCATCCATCATTAGTCATCTTGTTGGTGAAATAATTTGTTGAGCGAGAAAATTAGTAGGTTCTTACTAAAAGTGTGCGGGACTGAGTCCCTCTTCTTGAATGGGGAAGCTCCATTTATTTAAAACAAGGAAATTAAAACAATTTAAAATAATTTTCAAGGTGGTTCGAAGACCAAGATAACACAGGAATACTTCCCTATACCTATGGAAATTGCTTGCACTTAATACAAGAGAAGAAAATTTTCTAGTGAGGGAGGTGGGAGAGAAAAATGAGAAAAAGGGATTTACATTAAAAAATGAAATAACAAATTTTGTTGCATTAAAACAAGAACATTTCACTTCCATCAATTAGAATAAATCATTTTCAAAGGAAGAGGAGTAATCAACAAGAAACAAAAAGTCTTATTGGATCATGTTGCACATTTTACAATTCTCCTGGAGTACAAGTCAAGAGAGAGATAGAATAGTAGATGAGGTAAAAATGATCTGAATGCACTTGATTTTATATAGAAAGTGAGAGATAGTAAACAATAATTAACCATTACCTCAAAATATGGATGTCATTCATACTTATAGTGTAAGGAATGACTTTTCTTCTCCCCCACATGACCCTTCACTTTCCCTCTTGATTGTTGACATTTCAGATTCCTAACCTCTGGTGTCCCAGTTCTCGGATGTCAATACATTTTTCTTGTTCTTTGTTTTCAACACATTCTTCTCATTCCTAGACATCATCAAAAACTTTCTCTCGGTCATAATCATAATCTTTCCATTTGCATTCATCATCAAAATAAGACTCTTTAACATCAAAAAAATATTTTTGTTCCTGGTCGGCATCAAAACCATGTTCCCGGTCAGTAATACATATTTTTTTTTACCATATTGTAACACTTTTTCATGTTCCTGGCCAGTAACACATTTGTGTTACCGGCCATTAACACTTTGGTGTCATAGGACAAAATTTTAATTTTTCCTTTTCGGGGTCAAAAATTAAATAAATTTTGTCACATAATATATGAAAAATTATGGAAAATTTCCAATGAATAGAATGAAAATATTTATAAGTCATAAATATTATTTATTCATCATTTTTTACCCATATTGTGACTTTTTCGTCAAGGTGTGTGCCACTAAACTGAGTGATAGGAAGGGTTTATGATCAACACAAAATAACAAATCATATGTTATTTGAAGAACACTGAATATAATTTCATTTGAGATTTGGATGAGATATCAAATTTTAATGAGTCTCTTAAAACCTTTCAAACAAGTATACACCTTATACAAGGGCCTTTGTGTCGCACTGTCAAATGATTTTCAACCTCTCAAAGTTTCCAAAATATTTCCTTGATTATTCCAACATGATGTAGGATATTTTATCTCTTCGATTCATAGAGTATGAGATTCCAATTCTTTGCAATGCTCCTGAAACTCTTCAAACAAGGTGACTAGCTGTTTTAGAACATGCATTTCCCAATACCTTGCTCATAAAAACCCTAATTTTGTATACTTGTTCCTAAACCTTTATTTTTATTCCATAACTTTATTAAATTTCCTTGATTGACCACATATATCTTGCATAATCTACTTGGAGGCATTATATATTTTTGATACATCCTAAGAGGTGATCTGCAGCTGTCAGAAGTCTAAAAATAAGCCTTTTTGGGCCTCAAGGAGAAACTCCTTCTAGGTGAATCATAAAAATTTCAAGAATTGTTTTCCACGGACTTATGTAAACATGAAAAACACTTGAAAATCTAGTTAGAAAATCCCTCTTAGCCAGTATGGTGATTACATAGTCAGATATTGGCTAGTGGTCAAGTTCACACTACCCGGTTTAGGGATTTTAGAGTGTGGGCTTGATTGTCATTGAAAAAATTAAAAAAATTATATTAGAAATTTAACATCAAAAAACATCTCCATCTATCATTGTAATGATTTTGAATTATGTGGTCTTCTGTCATTTTCCTAGTCATAACCTTAAATATGGGCACCACATCTCTTCCCATAACATATTCATCATGGATAGGTTCTTCCTTCTTGGTGAGAAATCCATGATAATTACATTCATTATCCAGTTATTTACCTACTATAACCATGCTAAGGCTCCATGAGTGTTACTTGTACAATCAGTATCCCCTCCAAAGTTGTCTACCTAACTATCTCTAGCTCTTCCCCATAAAAAAGTCCAAATTCCATAGATGCTCATATGAAAAATTCCAAAGCAAATAGACTTCTCCCTTGAAGGACACGTGTTCAAGAAAAATTCAAAAGTATATATTTATCCCTTGAAGTATATCTATCATGCATATATTATCCCTTTTATTTTTCAAAAAAAATTGAGAATCAAAAATCCTAAATAAAATAGTAGACCACTCCCTCAAAGGATGGCTACCCTCTTGTATCATGGTAGCAAAGGCTTCCTGCATTGATCAACCTTGTATCTTATAAAGTAAAGCATAAAATTGAAAAAAAATCATCCTAATAAATCTTCCCACATCGATCACCTTTATTATTCATAGCAAACTTCCCACATTGATTAGTTTTTTTCCCCTCACCTAGAGCTAGGGCATGGACCTAGGGAAACCCACTTATGAAGAACATGTATTCCCATGTACAAGTCACATATAACTTTGTTTTCCTTGTCAACTCTAGGTTCATAAGTTCATCATCCACATTTTCCTCATGATCTTTGGAATAACTAACTATCGTTTTTTTATTGTTAATGCCTATATTAGTTGTAAGTGCATTGTTTTACCTATATTTGTTTACTGTTTAGCTCGAATGTAGTTGGATGCATCACTTCTTCATACGTTACTTACTACACTATAGTTTCACTCATATGGGATCACCTTATCAAATTAGAGTTTTATCTTTCATATCCTCTTATCTAATATTCTCATCTCATCCAACTTATCTCAATTTCACCTTTGTGGCCATATCTTTGTTCCCTATTGGGGGATCATATTATCATCCGTATTTCATCTTAAATCCACATTTTGGGCCATCTTCGTGCCCTTTTCTGGGGCACCATCACTTTCTTCATCATCCTTGACTTGTTCGAATGCATACTTACTCCCGATTCCTCATGTATGAAGGATTTAACATTATTCTCGCATTTGGTTTCACATGATTTCGATGTGTTCCTATGACCCATTGGTCCCCATGGTTTTCACATCCATTTGAGTGGATTCCCAATAGATTCCATCCATATTCACACTAATATTCACTGACCCACAAACCGCTAGGACATTATCATTGTCTCACTATAGACCGTAGCCTTTGTTCCCTACCGAAGTGATACCTAAGATCACTATCATATTTTTAATCTTAATCTTCTGCTTGAATCCTTCTTTCTTCAGGAAATTTGCCTCATCTTATCATTCCCTATTATTTTCCCCTCCAACCCTTCTTCATCTATCTCTTTCAAACATGTGTTAGATTCTCCTTTATGTCATAAATCCTTAGTTTGAGGGGGATCACATCATTAACCCTCTGTAATCCTTCATATTATCTTCCTTTTTTCATCGTTTTTGTCTCACGGCTTGCTTACGCAAACCCCTTGACAAAAATTTGATAATGTAGTCACCAAAATTTGGTATCACTACCCTTTTCGCCCTGCGTTCACTTCTTTTCACCATGGTAACCAATCTAGTCCTACATTTTAACCATTTTATTACCATTTCCCACCTTTCCCATCTATTATTCCATCCACCCCTAAATATTTTTAATCATCGTTAATTATTCCCTATTCCTCATTTCAAGTTATAATTATCCCTAAATCACCTACAATCAACCCTAATTATCCTCCCTTGGTGGTTTATCATCCATAAACTACCTATTTTCTCATCCCTAGACTCCCCATATCCTTTATTTACTCCATTTCATCCCTCACCTACCCATTTCACTTCGCCATGCAACCCTAACCTACGTAAGAATCCTAAAACCTTGACCCTCCTAAGCATGTTAAAAACCTATTCCGACCTCTAATGGGCTTGATGCATTGAGTTTGGCATCCTCTTAGTCACCAAATGGTTGGTTCCCCATGATCGATGGTGACCCACCCAGGTCACTGTCCATTCTATAAAGCTACTATCAACCCTCCTTCCAAAGGGATGCAAAATTAAAATTTTAATGTGAACTTGCAAACTTATCTTCATGCCCTAGCCTCTTTAAAGTTATTATAGTCTTCTTGGAATCCCTTTGAGCTTATTTGCATCAATCTCAAAGACTTTTGGGATTTTATATTCATATTTCTTTGGTGTACCTATAGTTTCATTGTCATTGTTGTTATCATCTACCACTAACATTTTGTAGCTTCATCTGCCATCAAAGATGCAGTTCCGGCCTTCTCTTCCATCCATATTGTTTTTAGGTTTCCATTCGAGCCCATCAATCTTCATTCAAGCCTAGGTTATCCTAAGTCATCATTGACCCAGTCTGGTCGCCATCTACTAAGTCTCCTTTTGCATCATCCTCTCTACAATTCATTACCACAATTTATTGTTTTTCTTTTTCTGTGTCCGCACAACTCCTAGATTTGTCATCTTATCCTTCTTCCATCTCATATCCACTCTTTCAGCCTTCAATCACTGCCAACTAAGCTCTGCCACCATCGATCGATTCCATTTCTCCATCATATCTCCTTATATCCATATTTTCCTACATCCTTTCTATTTTTCATGTCTAAGATCTCTTCTACAGGTTGCAAACAGTCATTACTGAGGTTCATCAACTTCATATCTACATTAAAAGCTCTCATATATGAATTTTTGGTTAGTGATTGATCCTAACCCCATTGACTAACCCCACGCATCCTGAGTTGCCATCGACCAAGTTAGGTTTGGTTTAATTTACATCTATTTTAATTAGATCTATACTTTCCTTACATTTCTACATTTTAGTTTCGATTTATCTTAGATTCTACAAATTATGTAATTTTTTATCATTGATCTTATCTCATTTTATCAATATGGGGGTTATCATATGCATAAGTAATTTCACGCTTATTTAGAACCGACTTCCTTGGGAAACCTCCCATCTACCATCTAATGAATTTCTTTCTAGTTGTCTTTTTTTGTAGATTTATCAAGCTTGTAGAAAGGATTCTATTTTGTGCTTGTCCATCATCATCATATTTGACGTACCATAAACCCTCCATATTTTGAGTTGTTTCTTTCTTTCATTACTATTTCATTAACTTTAGGAATGAAGAAACTTGTCCAAAAATAAGTTGAGAAACTTCTCCAAGATAAGTATGTACTTCAACAATTATGTCGTTCCTGTTAATCCCATCGAGGATGAAATAACTAAGTGACTTGAGGCTCCATATCATTTCCAAAATTATAATTTTATGCTATATGAACCAACAATTAATGTATGTCATGATGATGATCCCACACAAAAAGTCACGGTTTTTTATTTCTATCCACATTTACGTGAGCATCACTTAAAGTTATTACAAAAACATAAAGAAGGATTCACATGGGGATAAACCAATATTCCTAGCATTTATCCTAATATAATTTCACATATCATCATTTTCTACCTCGAAATCACTCTCATTCGGAGAAAGAAAAGGAACTTCCTGCCCAAGATCAATGATTTGTGTCATAACGATCTCATCAAACTCTTAAGTGTAAATTTAATTCATACAGTGGACTACTCTTAATGGGTGTCCAATATCGTCATGGTTTGGAAAAAAACCACTTTGGCTATTTGTATTTACATATAATTTAGAAACTGATGCCTTATTTTTCCTAACAATAACTCTCCTTTATCCTCCATTGATGTCATCATCAACGCCATGAAAGGGTATGGGATATTATCTTGTATGGATGGGTTCTCAGCGTATAACCAAATTTAGATTTCCCCTGAAGATCAACATAAGACTACCTTTAATAAACAATGGGGCACTTATTGCTACATAAAAATTCCCATTGGAATAAAAAATGATGATGCAACATATCATCGCACCATGACACATATATTTAATAACCTCATGCACAAAATAATCAAAGTCTTTGTCTATGATCTACTCATCAAATCTTGACACACTGGTGATCATGCTCATGATTTAAAAATTTCGATATGATGGCTTTGTACAATACAAGGTTCACCTAAACCCCAAAAAATGCATATTCAGGGTGACATGGGGTAAAATCCTAAGTTTCTTGATCTCTAAATATGGCATTGATGTCAACCAACAAAAACATTAAATCCATGCCTCTCACTTATATGTAAGACCTTACTACAGTTGAATTCATCCTTAATAAAATCATTTTCCACTTTGGGATTCCCTAGAAAATCATATTTGACAATGGAAAGAGCTTCAAATGAAAAAAAATGAAGCAACTCTATGCTAAGTTTAAAACTAAGCATTGATTCTTGACACCATATCATAAGTAGTACAATGTAAAAACCGAGTATACAAATAAAATTCTCAATAAGATCTTAGAAAAGATGACCCGTGAATCGCGCATAGATTGGCATGTAAAGGTATATCCTACATGATGGGCATACTGCACCAACGTCTATATCACAACATGGGAAACCCAATTTTCACTCACCTAACTATATGAGGTTGTCTTTCCACTCGAGTTAGAACTGCATTAACATCATATCTCCCTTCATGGTATCATTCTAGATGAGGAAATCTGTAAAGCAAATCTTTCTAAACTTGTCCTATTAGAATAATTATGTAGCCATGCATACACTTGTAATCAGTAACATTAAAAATTCCTTTCCAAACAACATAACAAACATGTTTGTATGTGTACTTTCAACATGGGAAACCTTGTTCTTAAACTTGATTACACACATTAGAAAGAAGGAAAATACGCTCAGATATGGTGGATTCCCGACCTCATTAAATATATCATAGGTACTAAAACATATAGCCTTTATACCAATGAAGGCCACATATTCAATGAACTAATAAATACTCAATTCGTCAAAACTTTTCATGCATGAAGGAGCTCAAGAGTTTCGGTATTCAACTATCATCTCTTATCCTCTCTTCTCAAATTAACTACTTCATCAACATTTTCATACTCATTATAAATGCTAATTTATTTTTATAGCATCTACCTCATGTTGTTTGTGTTTTTCAATGTCTCTATCAGCCCTTTAGATCATTCATCCATCTTATATTTATTTACACCTTCACATTTATGGAAGTATCTCTTTATATATTCTACCATATGGTTTTTTGCACTTTCTAGCATTATTACCCACCCCTTCAGGCTAGATATATATGACACTATGACACCATACCATTATGATATCATGAAACTATGACATGATCGTTGTCCTATATGCCCCTAGTTATGTGATTTATGTCTTATTTTACTAATGATCCTTTAGTGTTTCTTTTTTTTTCTCCTTCAGGGTTCTCATAGGGTTGATCATACCCACATATGGTAGGACGAGAAACACTATCATGTAGACATTACTGGGTATATTTCATTTCAAATGGTCATTTATTACTTCCAACATTCCTTTTATGCACTTAATTTCAATATTTCCTTTCAATTTCAATGTTAGGCACTATATAATTTTACTAATTGCCTCATTATTCAATATTACAACATACGATGATCAACAGTTGGGGCATATGTATACACCTAATTTTTCATGATGTTACTAATTGTTTTTTGCAGATAAGGGTTGTTGATATATCTATTTCTCAACTCGGTACCTTAATGGGCTTGTCAGGAATGGGGTATAACTACACACATGGTCATTATGGGATTCGAGATAGTACACAAAGAGATATGCCTCTATGTGTCCCTACCCTTAGTTACCATTTCATGTCATTCCTTTATGTTTCACACACTAGCACTACTGATACTGACTTACATCTGACATCATCATTTGAACATTTTTTCTTTCTTTCCCTTAATCCATGGCACATTTTCACTTCACTTGACATTAGGTTCCCATTTTCCAATGCCATATTCTACATGAGATGGTGTCAGTACTAGGTTTTCACTTGGATGATGGCATTTCCCATGGGTGATGGCATCAGGTATATATGCACACCACACCCAACATTCATAGGTTAAAAGGAATGACATGAACAAGCCATATGCTCCACTTTTCTACACCATTTTCATGTCATATTTCTCTACTCTTGGTGTATCTCAAAATTTATTTGGATTGGACACTCTTCCTAGTTGTTGGATTGTTTTGATGATTTGGTCATCTATAGTGTGATTAGGATGGGAATGGTGTTCCCCTTCTCCACCCATAGAAATGATCTCTCATTGTACTATTTCTATAGCTCAGGGGTCAAAGCATATAATTGTGTCCCACTTTTTTGTAGTTTTTGTACTTTCAGCAAACTATGTCTGACAACCAAAACATGACCAAACACATATAAAATGACCAAACATGCATTTTTAAGAGGCTATAAATACCAAGGTGCAGGGCATCCAGAATTTACCTGATTTTTTAAATTTTTATAGTATTTTTTAATTATTTATTTACTAGTCAAATTTTAAAATATTTAGGGCCACAAAGTGGGACACACTTGTATGCTTTGACCCAGAGATATAGATGCATCAGTGACCACCCTACAGGTAATTTCTCTAACTCTCTTTGTTATTTTACATACATTAGTTCATTTCCCTTCTCATTTCTCTATGTTAACTTAGTATTGTATGTACATTAGTTCAAATTAGGATATTGCTATTATAATATCAGCTCATTAGCATTCCTTTATTTATCTTTAAGTAATATCATAGTAGTATATATTGTGTATCCTTATTTTATATTTCTATCAATCCATATCTCTCCCCCATTAATCGATATCCTACAAGGTTTCTCTCCTCTATGTTGACTGTAGGACTTTGAAACCCTGGGTTGACTTAGTTTAGGGATCACTCCCCTTGGGTTATGCAGCATTATTACCCACTGTATCAAATTTTAAATTAGTCAACTCTATGCCGATCTATTTATGTCTCCTCTTCATTGCCTCATAACTTTATAGAATGGAAGACTTAGCAATGCAAGCCATCGAGACACATTCTAGGCCCTCCATACATTGTCCTAGAATTTAATTAGTAATATGTATCATCAAGAAATGGAAATAAATAATAAACTAACAGAATATGATCAGTGATTCCCTACACAAGTATTATAGCAAATTGAATGGACCAAAAACAATTTTATTTTCTGAACGCAAAAATTATGAACCTTAATCAATTAATTGGACTCAATACAATTGGAGAAATGATCCCTATCAACACATTATAAATACACTACCCAAAACTTATCTTAGAGGAGAGAAATTATAATATCATATGCTTCCACAATGCATTCACCTTTTCTGTATTCAGATCATTACCCAAATGAGAATAATTTTTGACTTGATATGAGATCTATTTAATTCAATTATTAAAAAATACATACATATTATCAAGACATGTATAAGTTTTGTGATATGCGGAAGAGAAATTTTTTTTGATAGGATAGTGTAGAAACTTATATATATACATGTTAAATAAAAAGGTATGTAGGGAACTCCAACTATATTTCACATGGAACAATAGTTTATGTATATTGGGTTACTACATGGTTCACAAAAGAGACTATGGAAATTTTTTCTTATAGTAGATTGTAACCTTCTAATATGGTTTATATTCTCAAGGGAACATTTGATAATGAAATTTATCTAGTGAAAGATTTATATGTTAGCCACATTATGTTTGTCTTGGTAATATTAACAAATCGGTCCATCCAAAAAAAGCTACAAAATGTAAGGGCCACATACTAGATATGCCATTGGAAATTTAATAAAATGATTTAAGAAGTTGGATAAATTTGCTAGATTTGAAGGATCTAAATGAGTTAGGTATTTGATAATTCAAGGACAGAAAAATAATTTTATCTAAAAGGCCTCTTAAAGTATTCTCCTAGCTTCCACCTCTCTCAAACTAACCACATACAAATATGGGGAGCCAGATAAGATCTTGATCATGGTTATATTCCATAGCATACCTATGGGAATCTTGGTATTAAATAATCTGTAGTTCCTTATCAAAAGGAGCTAAAGTCCTTAGATATAAATTCCACTAGTCGATATGACCCCTTTTTTTAAGGGATTGGATATGTTTGATTTAATCAAACACAAAATAAAAAATAATAATACTGTTACATCAAGTCTAGGTCACATTGAATATTATTTCACAAACATCATTGATCATTTACCATACCTTAACACTCTCTCCTCCCCATTCCTTATTTTCTAATATTTATTCACCATAGAATATCCCTAATTTATAATATCCCCAAAAAGACAATCACATATTCTGATTAAGCCCTCTTTGAGATTTGAGAAATAGTTAGTATATATTCAAGTTATCAAACTTTTAAGCTGGTAAGGAATTTAATTGTGAAAAATGAAATATTCAAATCCTCATAACTTAAATTGTTTGCAGCTTTTGGTTTCTTAGAATTTTCAATAAAAAATGTAAATCTAACTTCTTGAGGAGTTTTTATGTGTTTGGTGGTTAACAGTTAAATATGGGTTATGACATAACTTCTCTATATAGCTTTATCTTACCAATATAATATTACAAAAACTATTTTTCACAATACAATTGAATCGTGCTCTTGAATTGTATCATTTTGTTTAAAGTTGTGTTGTAAATTTAAAATAAATGATATTCTTAAAGTAAATCCAATTTTTCCATTGTTATGTAAATGCAATGTTAAACAAATTGATGTTATAAGAGAATATAAAACCAATTGAATAGGTGTCATTACCAATCATCAAGTTGTGCCTTCATGGATTGCATGTTTGACAAAATCATGTTCTATAAACCTAATATTGCAGGGGAAAATGGTAGCAAAAGTAGATCTAGAGGTGTTGGAGCTTGAAATGGGGGCTTCACGACCCTATATAGCATAAACATTGACCATGGTGGTATTTTTTCATACTAGGGTCCCATTTCAGGTGATGGACATGAAAATAGAGACCCCAATAAAGTTGCCTCTAGTTTTCCTTCCAAGCCAGGAAATAGTGGAAGCCATGGTCTAGAGTATGGTAGGGTTAGAAGTAGCAGTGATGCTCTTAATGGTGGATGTGAAGGTCATGCCAAGTCCTTTACTGCTATGGTTTCCAAACATGTGAAAGATAATAGTGAAAATGTTGGCAGATTTTTAAAACCCTCGTAAAAGAATTCGGTGCTGAAGATAGAGGAGAATCTTTTGCAAAATGTTTTCAAGGAGGAGATGAATCTATCCCATCTTAGCCTCATTTGTAGGTTTACAAATTTCTTGCCTAAGCTATATCATCTCAACAATTGGATTTCTCTAATATGGAAGGAAAATATTAAAGGTAAGATTGAGCTTTATCCTTGTGTTAAATGTTATTTCATTGTTGTCTTGAAAACCCCTCAAGAAAGGGATTTAATTTATTGAAAACATTGGGTTTGGGGTGAACATGGGATCATGTCCAATCCCTGGTATCATTCTTTTGATACCCTATAATACACCTATGATACCTACCCTGTTTGGGTCCACTTTCCAGAACTCCCATTACAATTCTGGAATAGCTCATGCCTTATTGCTATAGCTGATACTTTAGGCCCTTTTGAAACATCATATGATAAAAATGATGAGTGCATTCACACAAATTATTCTATAATATTGGTAGATCTTGACACCTTTTAATACATTCCAGTATAAATTAGTCTACAAATCGATGGCAAACATTGGTTGCAGAAGATTGACTATGAGGATTTAGCCTTTATATACCGATGTTTCTATCAAACAAGGCATGTCTCAGATATATGTGAGTACTCGATATGTAAGAGAAGAGAAAATATAACGTGGTAGAAGGAATCCCTTCCTGAACATCTCACAGTCAATTTCCATTTAGATCTAGTTGACGAGAGCCCTTCAAGGATAGCCACCCACTCCCAAATCATCTAGAGAAGGAGCCACAAAACCCAAATCCTCGTGAATCTAGTGGGAGAGCACAAGATTCCTCTAACCAAATTGCTGAATTTATGAAGCATAGTGCGTCATTTCTTGAGGTTCACATTCCTATCAAGACTCTTGAATTTTTTCTTCCAGCCTTCACAAAAGAAGTAAATGTGGGGTGGATGGTTGTGGATAGGAGAAAGAAAGGGCATGCCAAATGTAAATCTACCAATGGTTTGGATAGGGAAAAAATAAACATTATCCCCTATTTTTCTATTTTTCTGGTTTCATGCAGTTTCAGTGTTGATGTGGTACTGTAGGGTTGTTGTTTTCTTGCTTCTTTTGGTAGGATGCTCCCTGATTTTCTTCTTTATTTCTTTATTTGTGTATTTAGGCCCTTTTTCTCTTGGTTTGGTCCTCATTTGTTAGAAAAACACTGGTATGTCTTTATATATCTAGTTTTTGAACCTTCTTGTTGTTGGGGCTATAGTCCCTCCCAAAAACCTATTTACCAATAGTAAAAAAATAGAATATAAAACTTTTTTTAATAATTTTCTTATAGAACTAAATTGAATGATGTTCTTAGAAGCCATTAACATTTCATATACTTGTTTACATAAAGTTTTTTTGTTTTTCTTGTTGTAAAACTCAATTAAATAGTGTTTTTATAATATATCATTTTTTTCCTTTTATAAATTATTAAAATCAAGAGAAAGAAGATTTTAGAGTTCATCGATTATTGAGATATTTTTTTTTTGTAATACTTAAATGCATATTTTTTTGGAGTACATCATATTTCAAACACTTTTATTATAAAATTTGTTTGAATTTCATATTTAAAGTGCATTTTTTTTTTCGGTTTAAGTTGTGACAAGATATTGAATTGTTTTTACAAATTGCTTCATTATCCCAATACATTAATTATATTTACATTTTCATTGTAAAAATAATTGTAATGGCATATTTTTTTGCAATACATATTATATGAAAAATTTATGTAAAACTCAATTAAATTATTTTTTCTAAATACATAAGTTTTAATAAAATGTTTTCTATATAACTCAATTAAATGGTGTTTTAAGATTACATTGAAATTTTTCATCCTTTAATTTTAAAAATCTCATTAAAAAGTGTTGTTGGACCACAACAAATTTTGTTATACTTGTGTTGTAAACACCATTTATATAGTTTTCTTAATTAGGGTGCATGATTATTTTTATATTTGTTGTGTAAAAAATGAATTGAAGGACCTATTAAGTATACATAATATTTTTCATAGTTGTATTATAAAACTTAATTGAAGGGTGTTCTCAAAATACATAAGTTTTATGACAATGATTTTGTAAAAATCAAAAATATGATGTTCTCAAAGTACATACTTTTTTGTGATGATTGTGTTCAATAAATTGAATGAATCTTGTTTTTTTAAATACATAAAAATTAATTATGGTTTAGTTTTAAGAGTCAATTGAATGGTTTTTTTTGGATTATATCAAAATATATGGCAGTTTTGCTATAATATTCAACTAAATAGTGGTTTTATAGTACATCAAGTGTTTGGACATTTGTGTTATAAATATCAATTAAATTTCCCAATGGATTTCATCAAATGTTTTGAGATTATTCTTGTAAAACTCAATTATATTGTATTTTAGGAGTACATCTATTTTTTTGATAAGTATGTTATAGAATTCATTTGAATTTTTAAATTTAAGCATATTTGTTTGTTGTTGTGAAACACAATTGAATTGGCTTCATTCATAAGTGTAATTGATTCAAAAAGATTAGAAAATGAATGATTCACTTGCACTGATAGTATATTTAAGTGATGTTTAACATGGAAATTATTTCACCTAAATGTAACGAACTCTCTAGCATACATATTAAATGATTAATGCACTTTATATTCTCATTCATTTGGTGTTCTAAGACCACATCAAATTTTCTGAATCTTGTAATATTAAACCTATATTAAATGATATTTTATAATGTGTCATGTTTTTTTTTATAGTTGTTTTGTAAATATCAATTCAATGGTGTTTTCAGATTATAATGATTCTGTAGATACTTTTTTTTGTAAAATGTAATTGAATTGTGTATTTATAAAACTTCAAATTTTTTGATAGTATTTTTATAAAATTCAATTAGTGTTGTTTTCAGAATACATAATTTTTTTTATATATTTGTATTATTAAACTCACTTTAACTATTTAGAAAAACATCTCATTAAACATTTGTTGTAAAGATCAATTGAATATAATTTATTCACTATCAATTGTACGTGAAATGTACGATGTGAACACTGAAAGGAATAAAGTGAAGAAGCGAAAGTGCGTGGAGAGGAATAATCAGAAAGGAATATGGGTGTAGCAAAAGAAGTTTAAGGGTGGAGAAGTGCATGGGGAAGGAAAGAGGAAATGAGAAGCCAATGTGAAAAATGAATTATGTTCAAAGAGCAACACACATATGTCAATGGAAAGAAAGAGAAAACTTAGAGTGGGAAGACATGGATGAAATTACAAAGGGTGATATCTCAATGAGTAATTATAATATTTTTATACTTATTTAGGAACTATAGATAAAAAATTGATATGAGACAAGGAACCTCAAAAGACAAATAACTACATTGGCAAATTACAAAGACAAAATTTTGCGTTTTGTATTTAACCACTAAATCATTACATTCTTCAGGAAAGAGAGGTCGCGGTTAAACAAAATGCAGTTTTAGACACATCAATAGTAGGTTATCTCTGTCAGAGTGCATTGATGTATGATTCCAAAATTACCATTGATACCTTCGATGCATGTCAGTGATATTTGGTCTCGGACCCCCTTTGGAAGACATGTTTTGGTATAATGAATTTAAATTCAAACAATTAAATATTTTACCATTTTATTCAGCATGCAAAACTATTATGTAAATATTTTGCGCAGCATGTTAATTTATTCAAACCATTACTTCTAGCAGGGCAAGATGAAACAATATATTAATATTAATATTAATATACCAGAAGTAAGGAAGTGTGGGAATGAAATCTTCCATGATCTACGTCTTGAGAATTTGAATTTTCACTCATTGGCTTGTTAAATAATTTTACAATTTACATTTTCTACACTTCACACTTCTATAAATAGATTTGTAAGAGGATTCTCTACACTTACAGATTCTACATTAAATAGTGTAACTACTCACAGTTGATGTTTAATCTTTCTTTGAAAATACAATTAAACGTAACATTAACTACAAAATATTGAATGTGTATGAGATTGATACATGAAATGGAAAGTACATTGCTTTTGAGGGCATGGATTTTTGGTATGCTTGTTAGCCAAATGAGGTGCCTCTCCCATTTGGAAATGCCTTTCGGCATAAAAATTCAACATATGAAAAGGATTAACTTTGTAATTATTCATTCAAAATTGTAATGTATCAAGTCATGCTATGAAGTGGCAAACATAATTTTAAATTGATTTCCAATAAGGACTGTCGGGAAAACAATAAATAAACTTTAAGAGAGTTAAAAATAAACATACTCGAGTGAACATTGAAGTGTCAATTGCTTAGAGGGTTCCACTACCCAATTGCTGATGCGGTACAACCTCATCGACAAGATACGATGCTCCCAAGTCTCAGCCATCACATATCTTATTTAAAGGATCTTCTAGATGAGCTAAATTTTGAGGCATATTGCACTTCAACATTGGGTTGCATTCTAAAGTTTGACCACTAAATAAAGTTTATTTTACTAATAAACTTGGGTCATTTGATTGTTACCAAAGTTTAGTGATCTTAATAATACAGTCAAAATGTACCCCCACACCATTTTAATTAGGTCCTTTATAATTACAATATTCACCATATTCACCATATTAGAAACAAACCCTGGTATTTTATTTTTGGCAAGCTGAATTTCTTGCCCATATACTTGTTTGATTGTGTAGGGTTATTAATGTGAGTTGTGTAACCAAATAAAATATGCAAGCAATCGAAAAATTTGTGAGTGAAACAGAAGAAAAGTTTTGAGCATTTAGTATAAACCATAAACATCTCCACACACTTATGTCCTGTCTGCATGAAAATATTAAAAAATCCAAATCAATAAGGGTTTTAAAATGTCTTAGAGCTTGTGAAAATAAAAGCCTCCTCTTTTTTCACAAAATCTACTCTATTGTGAATTTTCAAACTTTTGTTGTTTATAGATTTCCCAATCATTTTTTGTCTATCATCCAAGGAAATCCTCTTGGTTCAGAATCATATGCATTTTACTCAATCTGTTGCTTCCATAGATTAGGATTTTCCTGAGGATTTAAATTTTTAAACTTGCATGGTGCATATAATAGGAATGGTATAATTTTCAATTTAAAAATTTATCAAAAAAAATTATTCCAGATCAAGATTTTGACATGAAATATCTTTTTATTTTACAAGTTTTTTCCTCTCTACATTACTAACCAAAATGGGTGAACCCAATCAAATTGAACTTGGTAAAGTTGATCTTCATTCATAATGACCATAATTAAATAGAGAGAAGTTGATTAAACTAAAATGTTATATTATAACCTAATATGATGCAATGTAAAGCAGTAAATAATAGCTTAAAAAATTAAGGAAATGACCTAAGCAACTAAGTAAATATAAATGTGAAACCCTAATGTGCAAGAAAGGGTTAAGAAGTCCTTAGCTAATTCAACGAAGTTGTTGGATTGTCTCGTAGTGTAAATTAGGTAAACAGGAGGAGGAAACAACCACATAGAATCTCGAGAAAGTGTATATATGAGCTCTCTAACTAGACTGGGGCACCTGGAAACGGATAGGAGCACCCATGGGTGCCCTAGTCTAGATCTGGGCACCCTAGTCTTTGGAAATGGCCTAAAACCTCCTTTGAAGTGTCACTAGATATTCTCCTGTATTTTTCTTCCTATCGCACTGATGTCACTGAACTGCGTCGGATGTAACTGTAAGACCCACATGAAGGAATCAATTGCAAAACCCCAATCAAAGCATCAAAACCTTAAAAAAAGATAGATACAAATAAATGGGTTAAATTTTCCTCAGCGGCCACAAAGGTGGACTTATTAACTATTTTTTGCACTACATCTCAAACTCAAAGTATTTCTAGGTGTGTGTGTGTAAATCATGTCATAGTTTTCTCTTGTGCTAGTCACACTTTGTGAAGTAGTGGGAAAATAACAAGGGATAGAATGCAGTAAATGTGTGCATGGAAATAATAGAATCTCATCCTATAAAGTGTGATGCAGATGAACCAGCCTTATGTGCCTTTTGATGGGGCTAAATGGATACCAATGTATCTTTAGGTGCCTTCGATGAATGCAACTCTAGATGGTGATAGTATATGTTTAGTGTTTTGTCCTTTATTATGGTGAAATAACTTTATATTTGAATCGTTCTCTTATTCTAATTTCATAATTAACCCTGAAAAGGCTGAGCTCCAAAAATATGAAAATATCAAATAGTTATAAAGTGCCAAAAGGGTTAGAGTAAAGTGCAAAGAGGATCAAGGCACCCCAGAGGGGACCAGGGCACCCAAGGCACCACAGTGCTTGGCTAGGCATCCAAGTCAAAAATAGGGGGAAAAAATAATGAAAATACACACATGGTTTAAAGTAGTGGTAGAAAGAAAAGTTAAAAGGAAAAAGACATGTTTAATTATTACTCTATTAACTCAAGAACCATATGAAAATTTGTATGAGACCGAGACGAAATAATGAATCAATTTGAGTGATTTAGTGACTACATTTACCCTCACTTTATGTTGGTGAGAAGAAATATCAGTAACATAAAGTAGATACAGATGTGTACCTGATATACATGTAGAGTGATGTAGTAAAGTGTGCCAAAGGACTAGAAAAAGCGTGGAGCTACAAAAAATATGGAGCATGGCTCGAATAAATATGCAAAAGTGTAAAAAGTGATGAGAGGGAATGTAGGGCGAAATCAGGTGTATAGATTTCAATGTGTGTGAGGTACCTACATGTTAGTATGGGGTGCGGAATGTCGAATGACGTTGTTGATGACTTTTTTTTGTTATTATTTACTTCTTGTTTCCCATATGAACAAACCTCCCAAGTAGAAGATGATCAAGTAGTCAATATATGCATGCATATGTATAAAAACTGCATGTATATAGGAAATAAAATTTAATGAAAGTATGAGGATGACAAAGTAACATGTGCACCTAATCCGTGATGAGATAAAAGTTGTAAATGAGATATCCTGTAACCATCAGTGAAGAGTGATTTTTGGGGTGATCTAGCACCGCTGTGGCTGAAGAAGTGTAGGGAGATAGCTGTGTTATTTTCCAACTTGTAAATAATTCCTTGAGATTGGTGAAGAGATATTTGTATTGTCTTTTTTTTTGGATGATCTGATGTCGTTGGCTGAGGTAATGTAGGGAGAAAATTCCATTATATTCTCAAACCTGTAACTACTCCCGATGATGCTAAGGACAATATTCCCTGTAAAATCCACAATGTGTGGGGTTCATAGACTAGTCTGAACCCACTCAAAGACTGTAGACTAAACCATAGACAAAACTGTAGACTGAAATATACTAGTACCATGTGTAAACCCCAAATGATGTCCCCCTCTTGGGGGGCACATGCGACATTATAGATAGGATAATGCATCCCTCAAAGAGGAATGACCACGTGTAACTAAGCCATGTAGGGGGAAGGGAAATGTTCTTGGTAAATACAAAGGCACACAGAAACAAGTTGCTAGAAAACAAGTGTTACTACGAACAAGCATGCATGTAGAGAACAAGTATAAGGTAAACAAAAAAAATGTATAAGCTTTAGAACATGAGAAGACCATGTAAACACCCAAGAAGACAATATAGGATGCACAAAGTGGGTTGCAAACATGGGACACCACTCACTGTGTCAAAAAACACTCAATGTCATCAAGGCCACAAAAAACAAGTGTCACACAAGACAAAGGGAAAATCCCACAAACAATAACAAGAAATAACAAAAGAACAAACAAGTATAGAAGAAAATAATCCTACAAAATAAATGTTGCACATCTAGCACCCATTAGCATGTTATAAAAATAACGAGTATGTCAAAACATGTATAACATGATATTGGAAAGTGTTAAGTACAAAATGAAACAATAGCACCTGCAGTGTACGAATGTGGATGCCCCCAGTAGGTAGCATGTCAATCATCATTGTTACATGTAGAAGCTCTGTATCTAGGATCACAACTAGAAAATGACGTGAACATGCATGTGTGTATAATAAATATAATGACATACAAGAGATTTATCTTACATGTGTAGTAAAGTGAACATGTAAAGACAAGTGCAAGAAAGAGTAAATGCAACAATAAAATGCAACATGTCTTCCAGACAGATGCGACCAGATGTAATATGGATGATAGGAGCTGCATGCCCCCCAGTGAATGGAGTTATATGAAATGAGGTTCATTTAATATGCCCCCTCAAAAGTAAAGAAAGAACCAAAAACTAGAGTACATCATCTGGAAATGTTCGAACTATATGTTGTGTGTAACATGTTGTTATAAGTATGTGGTGATGAGATGCAACATAGATATGAAATTTTTGTGACTCTATAGCCTAAGCGTATATCCTGACAATATGAATAAAATGAGTGGTAATTTAGCCTAAATTGTATACCACTAAACAATCTTGGTGAAAGTGATGTTATAACCTATCGCGATATGATGCTAGAATAAGTGACCCTAAAGCATAAGGCGTATATCACTAATTCTAGGAATGTCACATGAGAAACATAAGATTAAATGATTGAATGTGTAAATGGGATGTGGTCTATTTGTAGTGTATACCATTCATAGTCGAGTATGGACTGTGATACTAGAGTACGTCATTGCTTAATGAGTGCAATGTGGAAAATAAGATGTAGGACGTGTGATGATAATAAATGACCACGTGATGAGAAAAATGTGTAAATATATGGTGTGTAGAATGTAATGCAAGATGTCTAGATGTTCTAATATTGTGAAATGCGTGTTATATAGTATGTACGATGAATAGTATGTAATGCTAGACTCATACAAAATAAGAGTGTGACACATGTGTGATAAATACAAGAATGGTGTATATCTAATATGTATGATATGGATATGTGCAAATGTCAAAATACAAATTATGTAATGTAAGATGTAGTGTGCAAGATGTATAATGTGAGACGTACTATGAGATATGTGAAGATTCAAAATGTGTAGTATTTATGATGCAGTGTGTGGCTTTCATGTGTATAGACTTCCCTCAACAGTCAAGTATGAACCAAAGCACAAGCGTGTGTCATTGGGTAATGATGATGTATGTAATGTAGATGACTATGTGAATGCTAGAATGTGGGTGTGTGTAAATGCAAGCATGAGACATGTGTTGATGTTAGGATGGGGGGATGTGGGAATGTTATACCCCCCAAGTATGTGTGAATGAATAAACTAACTAATGAAATCAGACGATGAAGACCCCCCAACTAATGTTGGTGGTGGTGAAAGTGTATGATCATGATCTACTAGTGTTGGAATAGAAGATATTCATTCTTCATATGAGTGAATTCTATTTGCATTCGATGGGTGAATAGATTATGAGTTCCTAGGTGCAAAAAAATGCGTAGGTGATGGATACCGATCATAAGGTGCATGTGGAGATGATGGAAATCCACATGGAATAAAACAAGGTAGTGACCTACACCACGATATAATAATTGTGTGAGTTATACACCTATATCAATGTGTAGGACTAGCAGAGCGGTGTGGCCACGTAGATGGTGTGTGAGTAGGTAAAATAGGAGTAAATTAAACTTTAATTAACATAGGTTGTGATGTGGTAGCTGAAGTAGGAGATGTATGAACTATTGTTCTAAGAAATGACGATCATGGAGTAGATGGGGGTACATCATTGATAGAAAAAATTGATTGTTATGAATTAACTTGAGTCACAAATGATTCATAGAAATGAGACACTAAGATAGATGAATCCAATTGAGAGCAAGAAGCATGTCACAACCATCGACTATTTGGTCCATGAGGAAGTGCACCAGAATATTAAGGGGACCAATAGTAACACGTAGCGTAAAAATACCATATGAATTATTCATGGGGTAAGAAATTTATGAATGCGGGTAACCAATAGCATCAATAAGTGGAAGAGAACATGCATTGATAGGATATGATGGGTCAACCTTGGTATTATTGATCATGATTGTTCCAATAGAGGCATTAATATGCAAGTGATTAGAAGTGAAACTGGTCTGATAATCATGACTAGAGAAAGAGATGACTAGTGGGTTGATGTCATTGTTAGCCACTCAGAATTCAAGCACCTCTGAGTAAATTGGGGGCATTACGTAATAAGTATGATTATCACATACATCAACTATTTTCTTGTCGTGTTCTAGAGGAAGGTTACCAAATAATTTGATCTTATGATTTTCATTAACTAGTTGAGAATATATAGTTTTAGGAAATTCAAGCTTATTGTTATCAATAAGATATATGGATGATGGTGCAGAGATTGAAGTGCCTATTGGTTGAGTTCCCCACACAATGGTGATAATCACATCAGAATTACTCATTGTAAATCCTTCCTTCTAGTCATGATGGATCTAATTCAAGTAGTGGAGGAAGCATCATAAGATCGCTTTCAATAAGTTTGTACGATAAGCTTTGGGGTAGTAGGAAATTTGATGAAAGTTTACTGAGGTGGTTGTGACTGAACTACTTTAGTAGTAGCTACCTCATTTACAATGAATTTTATGTCAGTAGGTTTAGTTTTAGATGGATTAAATGTTTTCTTACCTGTAAAATACATCAAGGATGATGCTTTCTCTTACTATTTAAGTTTCTCGATAGCTAAGATATTGGTTTCATGAAGTTTAAGAGTATGAAAAAAGTGATCGAAAGAAGGAGATGTCTAAAAGTGGTAACTATCCTGGTGAGGTGGTAGTAGACTTTGGATAAATAAATCTTGAAGTTAAGAGTTTTCAAGAACATTTGACATCTTGGATAAGTTGTTTTTGTATCTTAAAATGTAGTTTTGTAAGTGTTTGTTGGATCTTGTTTAAGCTACATGAGTTCGGCATATGAGTTCTTAGAGCCAATATTGATAAAAAGGTGAGTGAGAAAAGCATCAGCTAGATGCGTGAACGAAACTACCGAGTGGACATGTACGTTGTAAAACCAATGCATTGCATAATATTGCAAATGACGAGGAAAAATATTAGCTAAGAGTATATGATCATCCACAAAATCTAGACAAGCCACATGGAAAGCTTAGAGATGTTATTTGGGGACACCATGGCCATTAAAAATAGGTAGTTTAGGGGTGACAAAGTTTGGCAGAAATGAATAGGTTTATATAGCAGGTGCAAATGAAGTATGTAGTAGCAGAGTACAATCCAAAGATGGAGATGCATGAGAAGTAGCTTGCTGTAATTGATGAGCTTATGCTTGAAGGTCTTGAGAAAGAGAGGCTAGATCCTAAGTTCCAATGGATGGAGGCTTCCACATATGTGAAACAAGGGGCGGGATATAATGATTAGTAGGAGATGCAATGGAAAGGTGGAGATGGGTTGTGTTGGTGCTCAAATTAGTCTCACCCCATTTGTCAATGAAATTCTTCAGTTTGTAGGCTCTGTCGTGTTTTCTATCTCCCCGTATTGATGCATAAAACTTCTATCCCCCATTTGGTTTCCATGATCAGTCCCTTCCTTGGTTGAGGATCACTTAAAAGTCTAGAATTTAGTTTTCGTTCCTCTATCCATATGAAAGAGTCTATAACTTGGGCATAAAACTCAAGTTTTTCCTTTCCTTCCATTTTTCATAGCCACGTTTTATCGTCCATGTCATTTGTGTCCCAAATATCTATGGAAATGTGATTGGATGTGGCTTGGAGGATCACATTTGGGCCTTATATCATTTCCAAACTCTCTATCCGTGAAGAAAGATTCATTTCCAAACTCAAATGGTGATTCTCCTGCATTTTACGGTTTGACGGGTGTATTTTTCCCCATCAAATTTACATCTCACCATCTGTGGAAATGTGGCCCTTTTTGGTTAGATGTGGCTCGACGGGGCACTTTGAAAACTCAAAGGCTTTCTTAAGACTCAAAGATTGTCCACGTGGAGGAATGACGCTCGTTTAAAAGTTCACGTTTTGGTTTGGCCTTGGAGTTATGCGGGGGAAACACGTGCAGATTTCTGCTACCTTATCCAGACTTAGACAAATATTTTATGAGGCCGGTATAGTTTTGGTGGACCATGGACACATGGAGGGCTAGTGCTCATTTGAGGATCTACCTTAGGGTCCCACCTTAAAAATTGTGACAGGGAGACATGTGGAGGCTTCCATCGGCTCTGCTTTGTACTTAAACTTTTCAAAGTAATTTTTAAAGGCCTAGGACACATGGAGGGACCACGCCTGTTTGGAGACCAGCCCCTAAGTTTTACTTTGAAAAAGCACCAAGAGGACACTTGGAGGATTCCGCTCACTCCTCCCTTTTCTTGGACTTTTCAACGGCCAAATAAAAATTTCTCGGACCCTAGACACATGGTGCCTTCTGATGAACCTTCAACTTTTTTAACAAACTCTATCAGACTGAGACACGTGTTGAGCCCACACTTGTTTGGGGTCTCTCCTTTTTTTGAACATCTCAAAATGAGCCATTGAGACATGTGGAGGCTTCCACTGGCTCCTTTTTACACTGAGACTTTTCAAAGGCAAAAAGGTGTTTTTCTTGGGCCCAGGGCACATGAAAGGCTTGTGCTTCTTTGGGACTTTCCTCTGTGCTTCTCCTTTGTAGGTGCGCTAAGAAAACACGTGGATGACTATGATATAATATGGGAAAAGGGTAGAATAAATGGTTGCTATGTATTACGTCTATTTTTCTACCATTTTTTCTCCAAGGCTACTAGAGACATGAATATGCACTATTTTTCATCGTTCTTTGATGCAATTCCTTATCGTCTCTGTCTTTAAAGTGCCATTTGATGGATTAGGAACTTAATTTGTGATTCCAATGATTGTTAAGGTTGATATTTTGAAGTTGAAATTTCTCAAGAACTTGCAAAAATGTGAATTACCAGAGGAGATGGATGTGGGGTACAATTGTAGAGGAAAGAGAGGAAAAAAGGATGAAATGAAGAAAGTGCATGCACAAAAGATGAAAAAGGTGTTACCTCAAGAGTGAAAAGGATTACCTGTCATATCCAGCTATGTAGAGCCTCCAGAAAATGATTAAAAAGGGGATTTCTCACATGACAGAATCAAAATGATTAGAAGGTTAGCCAAAAAATTGTGGCATGGCATTCTAGTCATTAGTCGAGGGCCCAAGAAACGTGATTGGTTCACAATTGGTCCACCTAGAAGCTTTCGGATCTAAATTTGTTAAACTTCATTGTCTGAAAAAAATTTGTAACAAGCAAAGTTCCCTCAAATATTTTTCTCTTTTGGGGAGAAAATTGAGTGAGTAAAATGTATAAATGCAATGAGAATACTCTTGCAAAGGGTCGGGGGTTGAATTCTTAAGAGAAAATTTGAGAAATTTGTCTTCCTGAGAGACCAAGTTGAGATAACCTGTTATTTTATTTTGTGTTATATTTTCTATTGTGTCAAGCTGGTTGTAGATGTATAGCCATTGACGAGCAGTGAGATTGCTCTAGAAGCTTTCCCCTACTGATGAATCTAAGAAATTTTGAAATTAATTTGTGTCAATCTTGGAGCAATTAGTGTCTGCTTTGTTTCAAAATTTCTGCAAGTAATTTTACTTGTTCCTATTACAATCCTACTTTGAAATATTTATGAAATCACAAAGGATCTTGTCCCTATGACAGTTTAGTGGTATTTGTAATTTCATTTCAAGAAGAGCCTTCATTTTGTGATGAGATAAATTTTTTTAAAATCAATTCATTGTCATTTTTTGATAACTATTGTCTGTAAGTCTTTGGGTGTACCTTAGGTGTGATTGATCAGAGATTTTTATGTTTAATTGAGTCTTTTAGTTTGATCCTTCGTGTTAGAGTCTCAAAGATTGTGTGAAAACGTGTTGATCTGGGCCTCCATTGAAGAACACCTTCTAGTTAAAGGAACATCCTAACTATTTTGAAGCTTTCTGTTGTTGAGTTGTCCATTGTTGTGAAGTCCCTTAGAGGTCTAGTATAATCAACTTTATCCTGCTTAATCTCCCACCAAAAATCATTGAAAAACCATGAATCCATCCTAAACTACCCATGTTTTCCCTGTATATCCACAAATGAACAAAATCTATTCACTAAAATATGCAGACCAATCATGATTTCTTAATGTTTTCAGTAACCTTAGCCTTGTGTTGAAAGTATCTCCATCTTTTAGAAGGGACACCTCTTAAGAGTTAAATTATGGAGTATTGACTATATTTTCGCAAGGCTTTCTTCATAAAATTTGTACAAAAGAAGCATATCTCCATCTCCTTCATCAAATAGAGGTCACACTAAGGGTCCTCTCACCCTAGTCGAAGAGGCATGCCCTAAAGTAGTGAGGACAAGTCAAATCTTCTTGAAGTTATTATTCATCTCTCCACAAATCTGAGTGACAAAGGGCCAATTAGATCTCATCCCTGGCTACAAAACAACACACACTATGATCTATCTGTCTCTAAGCTACATGTCCGATCTGTGTTGCTACTTGTCTTGAAAATGATAAAAAATTTGGATACCAACACTAGTGGCACCGTTGCCAGGGACTCTTTGAAGTATTTGAACAAAGGTGTACACATACAAACCCTAGTAATGATTTTTTACAAATTTTTAAGTGCAAATATTTTGTTGAAGCATCATTATTTGTTCAGATTTGTAAGAATTGTTCAAAGTTGTGAGTTTTGAGTGCAATATTTCCATATTATACAGTTATTGCACTAAATTTTGTATCGTCATTGATAAATTTGGGTAAAAAAAGAGTAGATCTTGTAAGATTTGCATGAATATGGTATTGACAAACATTTGATAGGTCTTTCATAGTGCATTTACACAAACTAAGGTTAAAATCCTTAGTGGCAACTCCGTGCTATTTAAATTCTTTATAAATACAAGTGTCTTAACCTATATCAACTAATATTTGTCACTAATATCTGTAAAGCTAGAAGGAAGAAGATCTTTCTTTGCCAAGGACCCTAGTAGAAGGTTATTTCAAGACAAAGGAAAGTCTAATTTAGAAGGAAGAAGAGTTTTGAAGGTTATTGAAGATCAAGCATCAAGAAAAGAGATCTACATTAGTGAAATTGATCATCTTTTGATTGAAGATTGCAGTACTTCCTCAAGTGCTTCTAAATCAGGTAGTCTCTTTGTTGAACTGAATTCTCCATCTGGAGAGGGTCCTTCTTTTGTATTTGAAACATTTTCCTCTCAACATGCCTTGGTATTTTCTAGATCTAATAAAGTTTTCAAAGAAACAGATCCTTTAAAGGGAAATCATTTTAAAAGTTGCATCCATGTACAACACAGACCCCTCACTCCTCATCATTTTGTTTCTCCTATAAGATCACCTCCTCAAAATAATATGGCTCAGCCTCCATCCAGACCTCCATTTGTTGTTAATACTTTTGGTCCCGTTAGTTTTAGAGGTATGGCTGGCTATCCAATTGTTGTGCCACAAGATGTAAGAAACAGATTGCCTAAGTTTCAAGGAAATAATGCAATCACTAGTGATCAGCACTTAAAACTCCTTATCAATATGATGGATGACTTCGAAATAGAATTTGAGGATGTATACATTAAGTTGTTTATCCATACTCTAGAATAATATGTTAGGTTGTGGAGCCTGTTTTCATGTGAGAAAGTGTTGAATATTGTACACTAAGTGTACTATACACTTTCCCTGGTTGTTGGTCCTTAAAATGTGCCCAATATACTGGGAAACTCATTTTTCTCATATGGGCAGGATTTTGACCCATAGATTTATGGGACAGTTTTTTCCCATGGTTTTGATACCCACATTTTTGCACAACTGCTTAAGCAGTTGTCTACTTATATGGTTTTATGCATATGGTAGGTATAGTATTATGTAACATTGTAGATGTGTTTTGAATTTGGGTGTGAATTCTGTAGAGTTTCTTGAGCATAGCTCCAAATAGATCTGGGTATTCTATTGAGAAAGCGGTGGCTTGTAATAAAATATGAGCAAGTGATTCTTGGTGGACATAGCCCAAATTGGGTGAACCACGTTAAATATTGTCTCTTTGTGTTGTGTTATTTTACTATGCACTTTTATTTGAGATCTGTAATATTTTATGCATATTAGTTTCTACTGTTGTGATTCTGTGAGGGATTATTCTTCATATTTTATCCCTTATTTCCTAACAAGAGATGCAAGGGACTGGTATAAATCTCTGACAGATAAGTCCATTGACTCCTAGACAGAGATGAAAAATGCTTTTAGAATGCATTAGGGTGATAAAACAGACCCTGGGTTTATTTTATCAGATATTGAAAATATAAACAAGAATCCTAATGAATCAGTGCATGATTTCAATACTAGAGTTAACAAAACAATGAGAATATTGCCTATTAATTTGAGGCTATGTGATGAATCATGTCTAATAAAGTATTTAGATGCATTTGATAAGATAGTTGGTTACTATTTAAGGGATAAGAACCCTGGGACTTTGATGTAGGTCTTTACCATGGCTCTGCAAATTGAGAACAACATTAAAGCATTTGGAAAACCTCCTAAGAGGGAAGGTGGTAAACTGATCAACTCTTAGAATCCTTAATCAAGTAATACTATGGATCTTGAGGAATTGAACAGACTTTGGTCAGGGCTGTCAAAGAAATCTCTTACAAGCTAGCAAGGGCAGAGAAAGGAATTAGACAAGGTTCTCAAGTTCAACATATTCAACAAGGATAAGACATGTTTACAAATCATCCTATAAATGATTAGAGATCTGATGATAGAGGTAAAGGACCCATGGGAGCTAGACAACCCCAAACTAGGGAGAAGAGAGTAGTGCATGATCCTCTAAATGCCAGAGTTGTTGTTGTTAAAGAGATAAATCAAATGGATTAGTGTGAAAAATGCTTCTTGCCCCACCTGTCATGTGAATTAGATCAAAATTTTGAATAATATGATGATGATGATAACATTGATGATGATGCATGCATGGTGGACTTATCTACAAGCTCACAACAAGAAGTAACTTCAACTGAGGTAATAAATGCAAGAACTGCTATAAGTTTTTAGGAATGCATTCACCAGGTACCTCTTCTTCCTCTCTGTCCTGCTTTAGAAATAGATATGGTACAAACATTTGAAATTTCTAATAATTATTTTGAGTACCTAATATCTCTAATTGTTAAGAATTACAATGGAGGAATCCCATCAAAAGAGGATAGGTAGTTGTTAATTAATGTTGTTGTGGCCCAAGAAAAAGAGTACAATACAAGAAGTAAAGTTGTCAAAGGGGACAAGGCCTCAAGCCAAAACAAAGACCCCAGTTCTCACCAATGTCCCAAAAGAGGCTCCAAAGAAATATGCATCTGGCAAAGGCCTTGTTATTTCAATTAGAACTGATGTTCCTACCCATGCCCAAAATGTGACAAAATATTGTGCCATATGATGAGTTTGTGAATCTTTCTCTAAATACTGCATTTCCAAATTACATTCCTTATGACATTTCCCAAGTCTTGAGTCATATCATGATCTCTTTCCAAATTGTTGAACTACTTAGGATTCCTGAGAAAAACAAGAGGGCTTTTGAGTATTTGGGATTGGAAGAAGATAGGAGTGTCGAAGGATGAAACATAAATAATGTAAACGCTCCTTCTCCAACCATTACAGACCTAGAAAAACCACCAGCATTAGAGGAGATTCCAGGTGAAACAAATTCTACAGAACCAAGGCGAGTTTACTGACCAAAATATAGATTGGGAACCAATGGTGTGTGTTGCTGAAGAAAAGGAAACTTTATTTGGCAAAGACATCATCCAACTAAAGACAAACATGATTCCCAGAGGTTTTGTGGCTCTTGAATCAAACTTTGATAATGATGATTGCTTTATTAAAAGAAGTATGTCAGTTTCAAGAGATTTGGAAGAGCATGACCTGGGCACAAAGGAAAAACCTCATAAAATATAGTTACAAAGCAATCTTAGCAAGGAAGAGAAGCAGTCCTATATTCAATTATTGAAGAAATATCAAGACTTCCTAGCTTGGTCTTACTATGAGTTGAAGGAATACAGGGAATATTTATTCCAACATGAAATTCCTCTTGAATATAATGTCAAGCCTTTCAAAAAATAGAGGCCCATCAATTTTCTCCTTTCCTTAAAGATGCAATAAGAACTAAAGAAGTTGAGCGATGGAGGGATCATTCAACCCACAAGGTACTCATCTTGGGTTGTAAACCTAGTGGCTCTCAGAAAAAAGAATGGTGATATATGGCTATGCGTAGGCTTTAGGAACCTAAATAAAGCATCATTGAAAGATAATTACCCTCTTCCAAACATGGAGAATATGCTACAATTGGTACTAGTTCTGAACTTTTATCCACTCTAGATGGTTTCTCTAGATATAATCAAGTTGTTGTGAATAAGTCGGAAAGAATAAATAATTCCTTTAACACTCCTTAGGGAACTTATGTTTATGTCAAGATTCCTTTTGGCTTAATAAATGTTGAGGAAACTATCCAAAGAGAAATGAATGTAGCATTTTCTAGTTATATTAATGACTTCATTGTTGTTTATCAAGATGATGTAAATATGTTTTCAAGAAAAAGAGATGATCACTTGCAACACTTGGAGAGAATGCTGATAAGGTTCAGAGAGTATGGCATATCATTAAATCCCAAGAAGTGCCACTTTGGAGTGCAAAAGGTGAATCTTCTTGGTCACATTGGATCAAAGGAAGGGGTCATGATCGATCCCAAGATAGTGGTAGCCATCAGCAAGGTTCCAATTCCAATAACTAAGAAGGGAATTCAATCCTTCTTTGGACAAATAAACTTTATCAGAATATTTGTGTCTAACTTTGCTAAGCTGACCATCCCCATTAGTAGCATGCTGAAGAAGGACCAAGTTATCAAATGGGAAGAAGTTTCCATTTAAGCTTTCAATGGGATCAAAGAAGCACTAAAGCATGCCCTTGTTTTGATAGCCCCAAATTATAAGAATCCTTCTCAAGTGTTTTATTTTTCTTCAAAAAACACTATTGCATTTGTTTTGTTGCAGAAGGTTGATGAAGGGGATGAGAGACCAATTGCCTTTTTCAGTAAGGCATTGCAAGGAGCTGAGTTAAAGTACACCATCACACAAAAGAAAGCATTTTCCTCGGTGAAAGAATCAAAGGTTTTCAGACCCTACATCTTGATCTCTAAAGTTGTTGCTTATGTTTCCCACACCATGGTGAGAGACATCTTATCAGATATGGAGGTCTCAAGAAAAAGATACAGATGGGTGAACACATTGCAAGAGTATGACATGGATATCCAAACCATGAAATTGGTAAGAGGTTTAGGCCTAGCTAAGATTATGATTGAGGTGAATGAAGTATATCGAGAAAGGGTGGATGTCCTTAAAAAGTTGTTAAGCTCTGAATGGTACAAGGATATAATATTTTATCTCAGACATCTATGTTGCCCTGAATATTTGAGTAAAAATTAGAGTAAAAATCAGAAAAGAGCTCATAAGTTAGCCTCTTAAAAATATGTCTTTACTGATTTTGGGTTAGCTTGGAATAACTCCAAGGGAGTGCTCTTGAGATGCATGACTGAAGATGAGGCCCCTAAAATAATTTATGATCTCCATGGAGGAGTTTGTGGGGGAAATTTTGCTGGAAAAGTTACATCGCATAAAATCTCGAGGGGTGATTATTGGCGGCCAACTCTCTTCAAAGATACAACTCTATTGGTTAGGAAATGTGAAACTTGCCAGCATTTTTCTAGAAGAATGCAAGCTTTAGGTTCTGTTATCAAAATTACCCAGATGTCTTCACTTGGACTTATAAAGATTTAAGAGGTTTCAACCCAAAGTTGGCACAACATACTATTGAGCTGGATCTAGAATCCAAGCCTGTCAGGCAAAAGAAAAGGCCAGTAAATTCTCATATCGAACCTCTCATGAGAAAAGATTTAAGCAAGCTCATTGAGGCCAATATCATCTTCCCCATCAAACACTCAAGTTGGGTTGCAAACTTGGTGCCGGTAAGAAAGAGAAATGGAGAAATAAGATTGTGTGTGGACTTTCTCGATCTAAATAGAGCATCACTCAAAGATCATTATCCGCTTCCATCAATGGAACAAATATTGCAGGTTGTAGCTGGTTCAGAAAGGTTTTCATTGCTAGATGGATATTCAGGCTATAATTAGATAATGGTGAAAGAAGAAGATCAATTCAAGACGGCCTTCACTACAAAATGGGGCACGTATGCTTACAAGAAGATGCCATTTGGACTATCAAATTCCGGAGCAACATTTCGGCGAGCTATGGATATGGCATTCAAAGGCTTAATCAACAATATAGTGCTGGTATACCTAGATGATATCACTGTCTTCTCAAAGAATGCAACAGACCATCTCTTTCACCTCAGACAAGTGTTTCAAAGCTGTAGAAGGTTTGGAGTGTCGTTGAATCCAAAGAAATGTATATTCTTGGCACACGAGGGAAAAATTTTGGGCCACATTGTCTCTAGGGAAGGGCTAACAATTGATCCTGAAAGGGTTGAAGCCATCCGAACGCTTCCATTGCCACACCACAAGAAATATCTTCAAAGCTTCTTAGGAAGGATAAACTTTGTCCGCAGATTTGTGCCTAATTTTTGCCACTCTTGTGAAGCCTCTAACAATGATGTTGAAGAAGAGTCTAGCATGAAAATGGACAGCAGAAGGCAAAGAGAGTTTTGAAAACATCAAGCATGCAATATCACAAGCTCTAACTCTTATCAACCCAGAATTTTCAAAGGACTTCATGTTGTATGCATTTAGAGGATCAGACACAATCTCAGCTATCTTGACATAGCTGAATAGAGAAGATTCAGAACAGCCCATAGCATTCTTCAGCCAAACCTTGGAAGATTACGAAATAAAGTATTCTTTCATTGAAAATCATGTCCTTGCTGTCATCAGGAGCTTGAAGAAGTTCAGACATTTGGTCTCAAACAATAAGATTCAACTGCTGGTGTCTCATGCTGGTGTCAAGGACTTCCTCCTAAACAAGGATTTAAACGAGAAGAGAGCAGGTTGGATCACTCGGGTGATGGAATATGATATTGAAATCAAAGTGACCAAGCTAGTTCGTGGCAAAGGCTTGTGTGAGCAGATCACTTCCAAACAACCAGACGAGTCAAAAAGTGAAGAGGATGTTGTCTTGCTACTACAGAATGATCAAGAACAACCAGCTGATGATGCACTCATTCCATGTTGGACTCAAGACTTGGTGCATTACCTCCAAACAGGCTTGTGCTCTCTAGAAGTGAGCAAGGAAAAGAGGAGATACTTTAGATTACAATCTATCCCGTATGTAATCATTAATGGTATCTTGTTCAAGAAAGACATACATGGTGTTCTATTAAGATGCATTGGAATAGGTCAAGTTGAGAAGATCTTGCACGAGTTCCATGACGAGGAAGCAGGAGGCCACTTTGCTCCGCGAGTGACAACTCTCAAAATCATGAAAGCTGGTTACTATTGGCCTACTGTGTTCAATGATTGCTACTCATGGGTCAAGAAATGCAGGAAATATGCATTCTTCACGGGGAAAGAAAGGTTAACAGCACTGCCCCTTCATCTAATTTCAATAAATCAGCGATTCATGCAATGGGGATTGGACTTCGTTGGGGTTATCAATCCCAATTCAAGTCAAGGTCACAAGTGGATACTTGCAGCAACAGACTATTTCACCAAGTTAACTAAAGCAGTGGCACTAAAGGAGGCAAATGAATCCAATATCTTAGATTTCTATGAAGGGATAGTCACGAGGTTTGGTGCCCCTGCAACTATCATATCTGACAATGCATTGGCATTCCTTGGCACAAAGATCACTGAATGGGCTGTCAAGAATTGTGTGTATCTCAGCACTTCATCGAACTATTACCCTCAAGGTAATGGCCAAGCTGAGTCTACAAACAAGAACTTACTAAGAATCATCAGAAGGACTCTAGATGAAAATCAAAGAACTTAGAATGCAAAGCTCAAATCAGCCCTATGGGCTGATAGGATCACACCCAAGAGGTCTACAGGAAGCTCTCCATACAAGATTGTGTATGGGAAAGAAGCAGTTCTACCTATATCACTTGAGTTTCCAGTGTTGGAGCTCATGAAACAGTTGGAACTAGCTGAGGTTGAACCTATGGAAATCAGGTATGCAGAGCTGATGGAATTAGAAGAGACAAGAGAGCACGCAATGCAGACCATAGAAAAGGATAAAGCATTGGTCAAAAAGAGTTTTGACAAGAAAGCTAAGGCCAGGATATTACAAACTGGAGATTTGTTACTGAAGTGGGATGCTGATCGTGCAAAACCGGGAAAGCACTCCAAATTTGATGCCATCTGGAGTGGCCCATACATGATCATTGAATGCAAAGGTAGCAATGCTTTCCGACTGGCTAAGTTGGATGGTGAAGAATTACAGATTCCGGTCAATGGGATCTATCTCAAACGTAGCTACTAGAAAGATAGATTTTCACCCTTGTAAATATTAATTTAGAATTTCCATTCCTCTAAGTGCTTATGCACATTGTACTGCTGTTAGAGTAGTTTTTATTTCCCTAAGTGCTTGTGCACATGTCCTATTGCTTCTAGTATGTGCATGTTTGTAGTTCATCAAGCTCCTGGAAAAGAATTATAGCCACAAGAAAACCAACTCAACGAATGTTTCAATGGCTCAAGGACACAGGTTTTCAAATTTCAGATCAGCTGAGAGGTTATCAAATAGACTCCATGCCCAATGGATTGCTACAAGTAGCTGGCCGTTCTTCATCTAGCAGGCAGATGACCCCGCTGAGTCGCCAAAATTGTTATCCAAAATTTTCCCCTCAAGGTAATTTTGATAACATGCATCAAATTCTTTAGTCCCAAGCAATTATATTGATTCAAGGCAAAAAATCATGTTTCTGTGGTCCCCTCAACTTCTTTCTAACTCTCCTGTCCAAGAAGAAAACCCAATCAAGTTTTAAAAATGTGAAAAAATTGCAAAAGCCAAGCTTGGTGCCAAAATACAGAGAAAATCGGCTAAGTCTTGTCCTAGGCGGTCCTTGGGACAGTTGGGACGCCGGACCACGAATCAGCTGAAAAAGTCGCCAGGTGGTCTACGCAGCATTTGGGACAGTTGGGACATCGGGACGCGCGGGACGTGAAAAGGTGAACCGGCCGAAAAGTGGGAAAAATCGATTAAGTGATGTTTTCGCACAGTTTGGGAAAGTCGGGCCAAAGGTATGCGTGGGACGTGAACCGGAATGAAAATCCAAAGGAAAGTTTGGGACATTCGGGCCAAAGGTACGCGCGGGATGCGAGGGACGTGAAAATCTGAACCGGCGGAGAGGAAAAATTGTCAAGTTTGGGACATCTGGGAAAAAAGTACGAGGAGGAAACGACCTAGCCAATTCGGCCGAAACACGAGACTTTCATCCAAGGCAGTTTGGGACATCCAGGCCAAAAGTACGCGGGGGACGCGAAAAGCCGAAGCGGCCGAAGGCAAAGAAGAAAAGTCAACGTTTGACCCGTGAAACTTCAAACGGCCATAACTTTTGACTCCGAGCTCCGATTTTCACAAAATTGGACTTTCTGGAACTTGCACGACGTCCTCTACGCCACAAAAACTAGATTTATTATTTTTAATTAGGGTAGATATATTTAAATAAAAGAATCATATTCGGCTCCAGTCAGTTAATGCTCATTCCCGTCAAATGACAGAAAACCCCTGCCAGACCCAAAATAGCTGCCCGCACTCAGAAGGCAATAACTTTTGCATTTCTCAACAAAATCACACAAATTTGGTACCTTTGGAATTGTGGCTCCGAGCCAAACGCATAGCAATAAAGAAATTCTATATTTTTTGAGAGATTGATGGAGAGTTTTTATAAAATGTGGATGAGTTCATAACAGTGTTTCATTTGGTGGTTGGGAGTGCAATTAAGAGGCATGGTCATGATTCTTTTTCTGCTGTAGCACCTGGGACAGTATGGGGATCCTTTTGCAAGTAATATATAATCATTTTACTCCATTTAATGCCTCTTAAAAGTGGTTGAAGGACAGATTTCCATTTTCCATTCTCTTTCCCTTCTCATTTTTCTATAAATTGGAGTGTTGGGGCTCATTGTAAGGGGAGGTAGTTTTCAGATAGCAAAGCTCTATCAAAATTACTTTGTGAATCCAATGTGCTGTAGGCCCTTGTAGTGGACTCCTTGCATGGTAATCCAGGCCCTTATCCTGTAATAGATTGAACTGTGCATATCATGAAGCAATAAAATATTAGTTTGTGGATATATCTTCCCCTGCTGTGTTTTCTTGCATTCTTCTTGCCCCTTTAATCTTTCTACAAGAATATTGTGTCTATTATTATGTTCTTACAGGGATCCATTATCATTGTGTATGCTTGTAATATCATTGTGAATGCATTTTTGTTAGATTATGGAGAACTGTCATCACCTCTTCTAGTGTGTACTTTGCCTCTGTATTTCACACATTTAGAGACTACTCTCACACCCTCCTTTTATGGTGTATCACCGCTTTAGTGTAGGCTTTCATTTTATGCATTCTCTCTCTCTGGTCCCTTGGAAATTTAGATTAGAATAGTTAGTTTCCCCTGCATTACAGTAGATTGTGGCAGGTAGTTTAGGAGCAAGAACCAGCTTTCTCTGGAGGTCTATCTCAAGTAGCAAGTCCCACAACTTGGAGATAGTACCCATGTTATCCAATCACATCGTGAGTTCAAGTATATGCACTTATATAATCACAGGGGTGCTATGATTCGGTGATAACAGGTTCCCTTCCTTTGCATCCTGTGTCAGTTGAATCCTCATTTAAGCAATGGGGAATGGATTTCATTGGTGAAATTTCTGATCCTTCCAGTGCTGGTCATAAATGGATTCTTGTAGACACTGGTTATTTCACTAAGTGGGTGTAATCAATCCCCACCAAGAAGGTAACGCACCAAGTTATCATGGACTTCATGTTGAATCAAATCATATGCAAATTTGGAGTGCCAGTAAAAATTGTTGCTAATAATGCCATGAGTTTCAGACCCAAACCTTTTGTGGCAATGTGCAAAGAGTATGGAATTAATCTAACATATTCTTATAACTACAATCCCCAAGGAAATGAACAAGATGAGTCCAACAATAAAAACTTGTTGAAAATCATTAGAAGAACCTTAGAGCTGAACAAAAGGAAGTGGGGTAAGAAATTGAAGTCTGTTGTTTGGGCTGACAGAACCACTGTTAAAAGATCTACTGGTAAGAGTCCATTTGAGTTGGTACATGGAACTCAAGCTTTGTTTCCCCTTCATTTGCACTTGTTTTCATTTCAGTTTGTTCAACAAATTGATGATCAGGAAGTTATTCCATATGATGCTCAAATCAATCAAATTATTGAGTTAGATGAAAAGTGAAGGGCATCTCATCAACGGCATGTGAAGTTTAAAGAAAAGTTAAAGAAGTTATTTGACAAGAAGGTGACTCCAAGAGATTTTAGCATTCGGGATCTTGTGCTATTATGGGATAGTAGGTATGAAGATAAGGGCAAGCATGGTAAATTTGATGCATTATCGATGGGCCCTTATTCAATTGATATTTGAAGTGGTTAAAATACCTTCTTCCTGAAAGACTTAGATGGGAAACTCCTTAAATTGCCTATTAATGGCACGTATTTGAAACATTTCCTTGATTGATTTCTCATAATCAAGGTATAATCCATTGCATAGTTTAAAGTTCTTTGTTTTCATTCTGCTTTTTTGTTTTTGTTTGTTCTAGTCCTTGGTGACCTAGTTTTGCCAGTTTCTCGGTTCATTTTTTGAAGGATGGTTATGGTTTCTCTTCTCTGCAAGCTTATTATTTGACTCCATTACACAATGCTCTATTTTTGTCACTTGGTCTACTATTTGTTCTTGTGGCACTCGCACGGAGTTCCCATACCCGAGTCAGAGCCTATGTTGGTGCTCAAATTAGTCTCACCCCATTTTTTAGTGAAATTCTTCAGTTTGGAGGCTCTGTCATGTTTGCTATCTCCCCGTATTGATGCATGAAAATTCTATCCTCCATTTGGTTGCCATGATCAGTCCCTTCCTTGGTCGAGAATCACTTAAAAGTCCATAATTTTTTTTTGGTTCCTCTATCCATATGAAAGAGTATGTAACTTGGGAGTAAAACTCAGGTTTTTCCTTTCCTTCTATTTTCCACAGCCATGTTTTGTTGTCATTGTCATTTGTGTCCCAAATATCTATGGAAACGTGATTGGATGTGACTTGAAGGATTACATTTGGGCCTTATATCATTTCAAAACTCTCCTTCCGTGAAGAAAGATTCATTTCTGGACTCAAATGGTGAATCTTCTACATTTTACAGTTTGATGGGTGTATTTTTCCCTGTCAAATTTACATCTCACCATCAGTGGAAACATGGCCCTTTTTTGTTATATGCGGCTCGGCGGGGAACTTTGAAAACTCTAAGGCTCACTTTAGACTCAAATCTTGTCCATGTGGATGAACGACACTCATTTCAAAGTTCCCCTTTTTGTTTGGCCTTGGAGTTACGTCGGGGGAGACACGTGGAGATTTCTGCTTCCTTTCCCAGACTTAGAGAAATTTTTCATGAGGCTGGTACAATTTTGGTGGACCATGTACATGTGGAGGGATGTTGCTCATTTGAGGATCCACCTCAGGGTCTCACCTTAGCAATTGCGACAGGGAGACATGTGGAGGCTTCCGCGGCTCCACTTTGTACTTACACTTTACAAAGAAATTTTGAAAGGCCTGGGACATGTGGAGGGACTGCGGATTTTTAGGGACTAGCCCCTAAGATTTATTTTGAAGAAGCACCAGGAGGACACTTTGAGGCTTCCGCTCACTCTTCCCTTTGCTTGGACTTTTCAATGGCCAAAGAAAAATATTTCAGAACTTAGACACATGGTGCCTTCCGCTGAACCTTCAAATTTTTTTAAAAAATCTTTCGGATTGAGACACGTGTTGAGCCCGCGCTTGTTTGGGGTCTCTACTTTTGGGGACCATCTCAAAATTCATAGTTGAGACAGGTGGAGGCTTCCACTAGATCCTTTTTACACTGAGAATTTTCGAAGGCCAAAAGGCATTTTTCTTGGGCCCAGGTAATGTGGAAGGCCCGCGCTTGTTTAGGACTTGCCTTTGTGCTTATCCTTTGCAGCTTCGCCAAGGAAACACATGGACGACTATGATATAAAGTGGAAAAGGGTCGGAATCAACGATTATTGTGTATTGCATCTATTTTTCCACCATTTTTTTGTCCAAGACTCCTGGAGATGAAAATACACATTGTTTTGCATCATTCTTTGATGAAATTCCTTTTCGTATTTGTCTATAAAGTGTCATTTGATTTATTCAGAACTTAATTTGTGTGTCCAAGGATTGTTAAGGTCGATATTTTGAAGTTGGAATTATTTAGGCACATGAAAAAATGATAATTACTAGAGGAGATGGATGTGGGGTAGAATTGCAAAGGAAAGAGAGGGAAAAAGGATGAAATGATGAAAGTGTAGGCGCAAAAGATGAAAAATGTGTTGCCTCAAGAGCAAATAGGATTACCTGTCATATGCAGCTGTGCAGAGCCTACGGAAAATGATTAAAAAAGGGAATTTCTCACATGATAGAATCAAAATGATTAGAAGGATTACCAAAACGTTGTGGCATGACATCCTAGTCATTAGTAAAGGGCCCAGGAAACATGATCAGTTCACAATTGGTCCACTTGGCAGCTTTCGGATCTGAATTTGTTAAACGTCGTTGTCTGAAACAAATTGGTAACAGGAAAAGTTCCCTTGAATATTATTCTCTTTTGGGGGGTAAATTGAGTGAGTAAAATATATAAATGCAATGAGAATACTCTTGCAAAGGGTCGGGGGTTGAATTCTTAAGAGAAAAATTTGAGAAAGTCATCTTCCTGAGAGACCAAGCCGAGATAACCTGTTATTTTCTTCTTTGTTACATTTTCTATCATCTAAAGTTGGTTGCATATGTATAGCCATTGACGAGCACTGAGATTTCTCTGGAAGATTTCTGCTACTAATGAATCTAAGTAATTTTGAAATTAATTTGTGTCAATCTTGGAGCAATTAGTGTTTGCATTGTTTCATAATGTCTACAAAACATTTTACTTATTCATATTACAATCTTACTTTGAAATATTTGTGAAATAACATAGGATCTTGTCCCTATGACAGTTTAGTGGTATTTGCAATTTCATTTCAAGAAGAGCCTTCATCTTGTGATGAGATAAACAAATTTAAAATCAATTCACTGTCATTTGTTGATAATTATTGTCTGTAAGTCTTTGGGTGTACCTTAGACACGATTGATCATATATTTTGGTGTTTAATTTAGTCTTTCAATTTGAGCCTTCATGATAGAGTCTCAAATATTGTGTGAAAACATGCTTATCTGGGCCTCCATTGAAGCACACCTTCTAGTTGAAGGAATGTCCTAACTTTTTTGAAGATTTCTGTTGTTGAGTTGTCCATTGTTATGAATTCCCTAAAAGGTCTGGTATAATCAACTTTATCCTGCTTAATATCCCACCAAAATCATTCAAAAACCATGAATCCATCCTAAACTACCCTTGTTTTCCTTGTATTTCCACAAAGGAACAAAATCTATTCATTAAAATATGCAGGCCAATCATGATTTCTTAATGTCTTTAGTAACCTTAGTCTTGTGTTGAAAGTATCTCCATCTTTTATAAGTGAAAACTCTTAAGATATAAATTATGGAGTATTGACCGTATTTTTGCATTGCTTTCTTCATAAAAATTTGTGCAAAAGAAGGATATCTCCATCTCCTCCATCAAACAGAGTTTACACTAAGGGTCCTCTCACCCTAGTCAAAGAGGCACACCCTAAAGTAGTGAGGACAGGTCAAATCCTCTTGAAGGTGTTATTCATCTCTCCAAAATCTGAGTGACAAAGGGCCAGTTAGATCTCATCCCCGGCTTCTAAACGACACACACTATGATCTATCTATCTCAAAGCTCCATGACCAATCTATGTTGTTGTTCGGCTTGAAAAGGAGAACAAATTTGGATACCAACATGTTGAACAGTAGAAGTAATCAGTTGAGTAATAACTTTGGTGGGAATAGCGGTAGAAGCATTAAGCTCCACAAGGTTTGTGGCTTCCTTATGTGCAACATATAAAAGAAAATTTATATCTTGAGGATGCTCAGTGATATGACCATTGAAGGCCTTACGACGAGATTCAATAAATTATTTTGAAGATTTAGCCATAGCGAATAGGAGAAAAAGAGCCCTAAGTGAAAGGTGGTGTCAAGTGTGGGGTTCACCAAAATGATTAAACTAAAATACAATATTATAGTCTATTCTGATGTTATGCAAAAATTAAGTAATGACTAAACAAATAAAGGAAATGACCTAAGAAAATAAGTAAATAGACATGCGAAACCTTAATGTGCAAGAGAGGGTTAAGAAATCCTTAGATGATTTGACGAAGGTGTTCGAATGTGTTGTAGTTTAAACTAGGTAATCAGGAGGAGGAAATGACCATACAAAATCCTAAGAAAGTGCATATCTTAGCTCTCTAACTGGACTGGGGCACTTGGGATGGGATGGGGGCACCTGTGGGCTCCCCGATCTGATATCTATGCATCCTGGTGTTCAAAAAAGGGCTTAAAACCTCCTTTGAAGTGGCATTGGATATTCGACTGTATTTGTTTCCTTTTACATGGATTTTGTTGAACTTTTTCAGATGTCGTTATAAGACCTCCATTAAGGAATCTCCTATAAAATCCCAAACAAAGCATCAAAATCCTAAAAAATAAAGATTCATATCAAGGTGTCAAACTGTCTTTAGTGGCCATAAAGGTGGACTTACTAACGAAGTATTACACTACATCTTAGACCCAATGTAGTTCTAGGTGTGTGTGTGTGTGCAAATCGTGCCCCAGGTTTTTTCTTGTGTCAGTAGCACTTAGTGAAGTAGTGAGAAAATAACTAGATGTAGAATGTAGTAAATGTATTTGCCCATGCAAACAATAGAATTCCCTCCTATGAAGTTTGATGGAGATGAACGGGCCTTTTGTGCCATGTGATGGAGCTAGATGGATCTAAATGTAGCTTTAAGTGCCTTTGATGGTTGTAATTCTAAAGGGTGATAGTAGATGCTTAGTGCTAGGTCCTTCATTATGGTCTCATAACTTTATATTTATATAGTTCTCTTGTTCTAATTTTGTAATTAACCTTGATCAGGTTGACCACCAAAAATATGAAAAGCTCAAACAACTAAAAAGTGCTCAAAATGTGAGAGTAAAATGCAAAGAGGATTAGGGAGCCCCATAGGGGACCAGGGCTCATAGGGCTCCCAAATCAAAAATAGTAAGAACTCAGAATGAATATAAAGACTGGGAAAGTGTGGGTGAAAGACCAAAAGTAACGATGGAAAGAAAATTAAAAAGGCCAAAGACATGGGGTGATTATTACTTTTTTCAATCAAAAACCATATGAATAGTAGTATGAGACCGAGACTAAATATTGACTCAAATTGTGTGATTTAATGACTTCATCAATGAAGCTTATTCCTCGATATATCAATAGTTTGGGGCAAAAAGACAATTTAATAATTGGAAGCAGTAGTGGCAGGAAAACTGAAGGTGCAAGTGGATTCATTGGTGGGATAGATGTAAGCGTGTGGGCATTTTTCCTTGAAAAAAATTGGAGTAAATTATTGGGTCGGGAAGTCGTTGACATAGGCCCCTATACAGCAGTATTGTGGTGTGTTAAATGTAGCATAGGAACTCTCGCATCGACCGCTCACCTTCAACTCACTAAGACAACACAGTATGTATGTGGGGAAACACATTTTACTGCCTTGCAGTTGTTGCTTGGCAGGGTTAACGACAGAGGCAGATTGAATCTGTCTACAAGAGACATTTCGTAAGGGTGTAGGTTTTGGAATTGGTTCAGGGAATACTCCGCAAAATTTGTAGGAATCTTACCTTCACCTTGCTACATGAGCATGCCATTGCAGTCAACGGTTTCACAGGATCCTCGAACGCTATAATGAAACAACAATGAAATTAGGGCTTGTGTTTGGAGACCGTAGGATTTCAACACACCCCTGGCAAACTACTCACCACCATCTGATTTCTGACGGTTGTCAGACTCATCCAGTCCCATCTCATAGTGAAAAACACCTTACACGTAATAAATGTAAAATAAATATTAAGAATACATATGAATGATCTACTTACAATCACTAGATATTTAAAAGTGATGTTGAGAGGAAATTTCATTCATCTATGTATAATGAATGTTAGTAATACAATTCTAAATTTAATTATTTTATTTCATTGGATTTATTTTAGACTTAAAGATTTGAATTAATGAACTATGTATATGAGATACCCAATTAACTATAAAAAGTTTTATATTCAAAAGGAATATGTATGTGTGGAGTTTAAAGTTTTATGTATCATATAATCATAGGGGTGCTAGTATGTGGGTTGGGTACCAAATCGTATATTTTCCGTTTTATTTTGCCAAATTAACTTAGGGAATGATCTCAGTACCATCTATTATTGTTATATCATTGAATTTGAATCTTGGTGGATGGCTAGCAACATCTTATACACCATCATCATCATCATCACACTACAACTCACTTGCTTATATTTTAATTTTAAAATATCATATTAATAATATTTTTTAATATATCTCTTCACAACAAAAATATCATATCATACCCCATTGGCATTTTTTTGGTGCACCATACAATCATAATCATAAAATTGCATACTTCTAGCCACCATTTATAACTATGTTGCAATCTACATTAAATTTGTGCCTATTAAAGTTAGGAAAACAACTTGAAACACTCTTAGAAAATTTTAATTTGAAATATTATTAACACATGGATTATAAACATATCAAAAAATGATATTTCTCTAACACAAAATTAATTCTTTAAATTATTCACAATGCACCAAGAGATCATAATAAACTAAAGTGTTTACAAAATACTCCATATAAATTTAAAGTAATATATAAATTTTAGTTGGTTTTTTTCCCCTAATATTAGTATTAACACCTAAAGATATATGTAAACAGTGGATAGGGAATGCACACACACACACACACACACACACACACACACACACACACACACACACACACACACACACACACACACACACACACACACACACACACACCCGCGCGCGGACTTAGGGTATTCTATTCCACCAAGTTAACTTAAGGTATATCATCAATTTTAATTGTTATATTTTAGGATTTGTATCTTGGTAAATGTCTACGAAAACTTTATACACCATCATTCTCACCATTAAACTACAACCCATTTAATTGTATTCTAATTATAAATAATCATATTAACAATATTCTAATTAAAAATATTCATATCAACAATTTTTTAAAATATATCTCTTCAAAATACCAATACCATATCATGTATTTCATTGTCATTTTTTTATACAACTAACAATCACAATCATACAACTTGCTTACTCCTAGCCACCATCTACAACTATTTTTCCATCTACATTACCATTAGAGTCAAGAAAATTACTGGAAATACTTTTAGAAAATTTTAATTTGAAACATTAATAAAACATTTCAAAGTACATCAATCTAAAAAATGATATTTCTCTAGGACAAAACGAACGCTTTAAATTTTCCACGCATGCACCTAGGACATCATAATAAATTAAAGTTCTTACTAGCCTAAAAAAACATCATATCACGGTGGAGTTGGATGTAATTTTAAATTAGTATTTATATTGTTTTAATTAACACCTAAATATACATATAAATAATTGATAAGGACCAATGAACTATAGGTTTATTTGAGTGATATAATAACAAATACGATTCTCCAGTTTATTAAAGGCAGAGATGAACGCATAGATGTGATATCTATATAATTTTTTGTATCCCAATCAAAAAAGAAATACAATTGTTAATACTTAATAAATCTATAAATACTAGTTCATATCAATAATAATAAGAAATTATATGTATTATAGAGTATTTTTTTATGAATATAATCACAACTTTCTTTTTAAAAATCTTTAATTGATAATTTTTGTTAAGCTTGTTAATGTTTAGTAATTATATTTAATAGGTAGAATGTACCATCTAATTTATTTGTAAAAAATTGTATAAATATAAAGAATAAACAATGTGTTATTATAATAATTATTTGACTGTCATTGAATAGTTTAAATTATTTATTTTAATCAAATTAAAGTAGAAAAATATGTAAAGAACATTTTCCATTAATATAAATAATTAAATAATAAATATCATTTCAATAATAATAAATTAAGATTATGTGTACTACGTTAAAATTTAATCTTTGAAATCATAACGTTTATAAAACAGGATTCAATATAGTTTTCATAATTTCAAGTACAATTTAAATTTATTTATTCTAAATATTAATAAAAGTATACCACAAACCAGTTGACCTCTCTAGATACTCAACTACTTGCGAGCAAAACAAATTAACCATAAAAGAAACACATACCTCTTGTAATATAGTTTATCCACAGTGAGAGATTTAAATTTTACATTCACCCTTAGAGTTGTTTCCCGAGTTAACTCTGTTAAAAATGTCAATATGGAAGTTTTGGGTATGAGACAAAGGCCTAGTAGTTGATCCTGTGTAATCGATGCGTCACCCAATTTGAAGAATGTCAAATCACTGAGAATTTTGATGACACTGCCAACAGTGAAGTGAGTGAGCTACGATTGTACAATTACCAACTCCAACCTTCTTGTTTTCTCTTTCACTCCTCCATCAAGATTGCTATTAACTACACCAAAATTTATTAATGTGATGATTAACAATAAACAACTATGGTATCAATCTAAACACCAAGAAATCTTCCATGGGTATTAAAAACATAATGATCGGGGTTGAGATTTGATGTAGAAAACCTCTCCAATATTTTTTAGTTGCCTTCACATTGGATTCTTAGATATTGTTTAATCTTGGGTTGTTTCACTCTACTGGATAGGTCTGCTTATCTGACCCTGAGACAACGAGGGAAAATGAGGAAAAACAAATAAATCAAGTCAGGACAACAATGAGAATGAAAAAATAGTAAAAAGAAAATAAACCAAGCTCACTCAGCCAGTGGCATTGTCACCTAGTTGAACTCTTCATAACACATTTAAATAGAGCATCTCTCGGATGAGTGTGAGTAATCGAGATGTAAGAGAAGAGAAAAACTAGTGTGGTGGAAGGAATCACTACCTGAACATCTCAATATCAATTCACATTTAGATCTAGTTGAGGAGAGCCCTTCAAGGATAGCCACCCCCTCCTGAAACAACCATAGAAGAATCCACAAAACCCAAATCCTCTAGACTCTGTTGGGATAGCACATGATTCCTCTAATGAAATTTTTTAATTTACAAAGCATAGTGCTTAATTTCTTCAGGGTCACATTCCTATCAAGAATCTTGAATTTTTTCTTCCGGCCTTCATGAAAGAAGTAAAGATGGGGTGGATGGTGGTGGATAAGTGAAAGAAAGGGCATATCAAATGTAAATCTACCAACGGTTTGGATAGGGAATAAATCTCCATTCCCCCATGTTTTAATATGTTTCTAGTTTCATGAAATTTAAATGTTGATGTGGTACTGCAGGGTTGTTGTTTTATTGCTTCTTTTGGTAGGATGCTCCCTACTTTTACTCTTTGATGCTTTATTTATCTTTTAGGCCTTTTTTCTCTGGGGTGTGGTACCCACTTGTCAAAAAAACATTGGTATCTCTTTGTATATCTATTTTTTGAACCTTCTTGTTGTTAGGGTATGGTCCCTCCCAAAAAACCATTTACCAATAGTAAAAAAATAGAATATAAAACTTTTTTATAGTTTTCTTATAGAACTTAATTGATTGTTGTTCTTAGAAGCCATTCACATTTCAGATGCTTGTTTACATAAAGTAACTTGGCTTTCATGTTGTAAAACTCAATTAAATGGTGTTTTTATAATATATCATGTATCTTCCTTTTGTAAATTACTAAAAGCAAGTGAAAGATGATTTTAGAGTTCATCAAATTTTTGAGATATTTTAGTTGTAATAATTAAATGCATTTTTTTAGTACATCGTATTTTGAATTTTATATTTAGAGCGCATATTTTTTTCCGTTTTAGTTTTGAGAAGATATTGAATTTTTTTTACCAAATTGCATCATTTTGTGACACTTTTACCATAAAGCTCATTTGACTAGTGTTCTTTGAGTTTGTAAACTTTTCTAATAGTTTTGTAATAAAAATCAATTGATATGCGTTATCCAAATACATAAATTATATTTACATTTTCATTGTAAAAATAAATCAAATGGCATATTTTTGGAATACATATTATACGAAAATTTTATGTAAAACTCAATTAAATTATTTTTTCGAAATACATAAATTTTTATGAAATGTTTTCTATATAACTCAATAAAATGGTGTTTTAAGAGTATATGGAAAATTTTCATCCTTTTATTATAAAATTTAATTAAAAAGTGTTGTTGGACCACAACAAATTTTGTTATAGTTGTGTTGTAAACACCAATTATACAGTGTTCTTAATTAGGGCGCATGATTATTTTTAGATTTGTGATGTAAAAAATGAATTGAAGGATCTATTGAGTATACATCATATTTTTCATAGTTGTGTTATTAAACTTAATTGAAGGGTGTTCTCAAAATACATAAGTTTTATGACAATGATTTTGTAAAATTTAAAAACACGATGTTCTCAAAGTACATCAATTTTTGTGATAATTGTGTTCAATAAATTGAATGAATCTTGTTTTTTAAATACATGAAAATTAATTATGGTTTAGTTTTTAGATTCAATTAAATGGTTTTTTTGGAGTATATCAAAATACATGGCGGGTTTGTTGTAATAGTCAACTAAATAGTGATTTTATAGTACATCAAGTTTTTGGACATTTGTGCTATAAAAATCAATTGAATTTGCCATTGGATTTCCTCAAATATTCAAACATTATTCTTGTAAAACTCAATTATATTTTATTTTAGGAGTACATCTATTTTTCTTATAATTATGTTCTAAAATTGATTTGAATTTTGAAATTTAAGCATATATTTTTGTTGTAAAACAAAATTGAATTGGCTTCATTCATAAGTGTAATTGATTCAAAAGGATTAGAAAATGAATGATACACTTGCACTCATAGTATATTTAAGTTATGTTTAATATGGACAGTATTTCACGTAAATGTAATGAACTCTCTAGCATACATATTAAATGATTAATGCACTTTATATTCTCACTCATTTGGTGTTTTGAGACCACATCAAATTTTCTGAATGTTGTTATATTAAACTTATATGAAATGATATTTTATAATGTTTCATGTTTTGTTACAGTGGTTTTGTAAATATCAATTCAAAGATGTTTTAAGAGTACATTGATTCTTTAGATACTTTTTTTTGTAAATCGTAATTGAATGGAGTATTTATAAAACATGAAATTTTGTGGTAGTATTTTTATAAAATTCAATTACTGTTGTATTTGGAATCCATAATTTTTTATATATATTTGTATTATTAAACTCATTTTAATTACTTAAAAACACATCTCATAAAAAAATTGTTGTAAAGCTCAATTGAATATAATTTATTTACTATCAATCATACGTGAAATGTACAACGTGAATGCTGAAAGGGATATAGTGAAGAAGCGAAAGTGGGTGGAGAGGAATAATCAAAAAGGAAGATGGGTGTAGCAAAAGACGTTTGAGGGTGGAGAACTGCATATGGAAGGAAATAGGAAACGAGGAGCCAATGTGAAAATGAATTATGTTCAAAGAGAACCACACATATGTTAATGGAAAGCAAGAGAAAACTCAGAGTGGAAAGACATTAATGAAACTGCAAAGGGTAATATCTCAAAGAATAATTATAATATTTTTATAATTATTTACAAAATAAACATAAAAAATTGATATGAGACAAGGAACCTCAAAAGACAAATAACTACATTGGAAAAATTACATAGACATAATTTTATGTTTTGCATTCAACCACTAAATAATTACATTCTTTGGGCAAGAGAAACCGCAGTTAAAAAATGTAGTTTCAAACACATCGAAAGTAGGTTATCTTTGTTAGAGTGTGTTGACGTACGATTCCACAAAGACCACTGATCCCTGTCACGCATGTTAGTGATATGTCGTCTCAGACCCCTTTGGAAGACGTGTTTTGGTGTAATGAATTTAAATTCAAATAATTAAATATTTTACAATTTTATTTAGCATGAAAAACTACATGTTACTTTATTCAAACCATTACTTTCGGCAGGCCAAGACAAAACAATATATTAATATATCAAAAGTAAGGAAATGTGGGATTGAAATCTTCCATGCTCCGTGTCGTGAGAATTTAAATGTCACACATTAGCTCATTAAGAAATTTTATAATTTACATTTTCAACATTTCACACTTTTGTAAATAGATTTGTAATAGGAATCTCTACATTTACATATTCTACATTAAATAGTGTAAATACTTACAATTGATGTTTAATTTTTCTTTAAAAATACAATTAAACATAGTATTAACTGCATACTATTGAATGTGTATCGGATTGATACATGAAATGGAAAGTACTTTTCTTTGGAGGGGGTGGATTTTGGTATGGTTGCTAGCCAGATGAGGTGCCTCTCCCATTTGGAAATGCCTTTCGACGTTAAAAATGAACATATGAAAGGCTTAAATTTAAAATTATTCATTCAAAATTGTAATGTATCAAGTCATGCTATGAAGTGGCAAACATAATTTTAAATTGATTTCCAACAAGGATTGACGGTAAAACAATAAATAAACTAAGAGAGTTAACAATAAACACAATGGAGTGAACATTGAAGTGTCAATTGTTTGGAGGGTTCCACCACCCAATTGGTTATGTGGCAGGACCTCACCGACAAGATACAATGCCCTTGAGTCCCAGCCATGTCATACCTGATTTAAAGGCTCTTCTAGATGAGTTCGATGTTGAGGCATAATGCACTTCAACATTTGGTCACATTCTAAAGTTTGACCACTAAATAAAATTTATGTTACTAATAAATTTGGTCATTTGATTATGACCGAAGTTTAGCAATCTTAAGAATATGGTCAAAATGTACCCCCACACCATTTTAATTAGGGTCATCCTAATTACAATATTCATTATATACACCATATTAGAAACAAACCTTTGTATTTTATTATTGGCAAGATGACTTTCTTTCCCATATACTAGTTTGATTGTGTAGGGTTATTACTATGAGTTGCATAACCAAATAAACATGCACGCAAATGAAAAATTTGTGATTGAAAAAGAAGAAAAGTTTTGAGCATTTATTTTAACCATAAACATCTCCACATAGTTATGTCCTATTGCATGAAAATATTAAAAAAAATCCAAATCAATAGGAGTTTTAAAATGTCTAGGAACTAGTGACGATAAAAGCCTCCACTTTTGTCACAAAATATGCTCTATTGTGAATTTTCAACATTTTGTTGTTTATAGATCCTAAATCACTTTTTGTCTCTCATCCAAAGAAATCCTCTTGGTTCATAATCATATGCCTTTTATTCAGTTTGTTGCTTCCATTGACTAGGTTTTTCCTGAGGATTTAAATATTTAAACTTGCATGGTGCATATAACAAGAACAATATTTTCAATTTAAAAATTTATTCGAGATCAAAATTTTGACATCAAATCTATTTTTATTTTTCAAGTTTTTCCTCTCTACATTAGAAACCAAAATTGGTGAACCCAATCAGATTGAACTTGGTAAAGATGATCATTCATTCATAATGACCATCATTAAATTGATGGAAGTTGAATAAAGTAAAATATTATATTATAACCTAATTTGATGTTATGTAAAGCAATAAATAAAAACTAAAAAAAATAAGGAAATGACCTAAGCAATTAAGTAAATAGAAATTTGAAACCCTAATGACAAAGAGAGGGTTAAGAAGTCCTTAGCTAATTCGACGAAGTTTTTAGATTGTGTCGCAATGTAAACAATGTAAACAAGAGGAGGAAACGACAACACAAAATCTTGAGAAAGTGTATATCTGAGCTCTCTAACTAGCTTGGGGTACTTGGAAAGGGATAGGACCACCTGTGGGTACCCTGGTATGAGATCTGGGCATCCTAATCTTTGGAAATGGCCTAAAAAACCTCATTTGAAGTTCTGCTGGACATTCTCTTGTATTTTCTTCCTATCACACTGATGTCATTGAAATACATTAGATGTCATTGTAAGACCCATAATAATGAATCACGTGCAAAACCCCAAAAAAAGCTTCAAAAACCTAAAAAGGATAGATGCATATAAACGGGTTAAACTCTCCTCAACGGCCACAAAGGTGGATTTATTAACTGATCATTTCACTACATCTCAAACCAAATGTAATTCTAAGTATGTGTGTGCAAATCATGCCCTAGGTTGCTCTTGTGCTAGTCACACTTTGTGAAGTAGTGAGAAAAAAAACTAGATGTACAATGTAGTAAATGTGTGCATGGAAACAATAGACTTCATTTGTATGAAGTGTGGTTTTGATGATGGGGCTAGATGGATACAAATGTATTTGTAGGTGCCTTTGATGAATGCAACTCTAGATGGTGATAGTAGATGCTTAGTGTTTGGTCCTTTTTTATGGTCAAGTAACTTTATATTTAAATCACTCTCTTATTCTTATTTCGTAACTAAGCCTGAATAGGCTGACCTCCAAAAATATGAAAATCTCAAATGGCTAGAAATTTCCCAAAAGGTTAGAGTAAAGTTCAAATAGGATCAGGGTGCCCAAGATGCATCAGTGCTTGGCTGGGCACCTAAGTAAAAAATGAGAAGAATGCAGAATGACAATACACACTGGGAAAGTGAGGGTGAAAGACCAAAATTAATGATAGATAAAAAATTAGAAAGGCCAAAGAAATGGTTTATTATTACTCTATTCACTCAAGAACCATATGAATAGTAGTATGAGACTGAAACTAAATAATGAATCAATGTGAGTGATTTAGTGTCTACATATTAACCCCCCCCCCCCCTTTATGTTGTTGAGTGGAAAGCTCAGTAACATAAAGTAGATAGATATATTTACCTCATACACATGTAGATTGTTGTAGAAAAGCATGCCAAAGGACTGGAAAAAGTGTGGAGTGAAAAAAAAGATGGAGCGTGGACAATAAAGATGCAAAATTGTAAAAAAGTGATGAGAGTGAACATAGGGCAAAATCATGTGTATAGATGTCAATGTGTGTGAGGTACCTACATGTTAGTATGAGGTACAGAATGCTGAATAACGTTGTTGTTGGTGTTTTTTATTCCTTTTTTGTTGTTATTGTTTACTACTTGCTTCCCATATGAACGGGCCTGCAAAGTAGAAGACAATCAAGTAGTCAAATATGCATGTATATGTGTACAAAATGCATGTATATAGGAAATAAACTTTAATGAAAGTATGAAGATGAAAAAGTAACATGTGCACCTAATCCAGGATATCCTATAACCATCAGTTAAGAGTTAATTTTCTGGGAGATCTCATACCACTATGGTCGAAGAAGTGTAGGGAGAAAGATGTGTTATTTTCCGACTTATAACTGCTTCCTTGAGATTGGTGAATAGATATTTTTACTGTCTATTTTTTTGGATGATCCGACGTTGTTGGCTGAAGTATAGTAGGGAGGAAAGAACATTGTATCCTCAAACCTGTAACTTCTCCCCATTATGCTAAGGATAATCTTCTCGATAAGAATCCACTGTGTATGGGGTTCGTAGACTTTTTTGAACCCACTCAAAGACTGTAGACTAAATTGAAGATGGAACTATATATTGAATTGTCATACTACCATGTGTAAACCCAAATGATGTCACCCTCTTTAGGGGCACATGCAATGTTGTAGATAGGAGAATGCGGCCCTTAAAGAGGAATGACCACGTGTAACTAAGCCATGCAGGGGGAAGGGAAATATTCTTGGTAAATACAAAGGCACACACAAATAAGTGGCTAGAAAACAAGTGTAAGTATGAACAAGCATGCATGTGGAGAACAAGTACAAGATAAACAAACAATGTATAAACTAGAACATGAGAAGACAATGTAAACACCCCAAAAAGACAATATTATAGGCTACACCAAAGTGGATTGCTAACATGGGACACCACTCATAGTGTCGCAAGAGACTCAACGTCGTCATGGATGCAAACAATAACTGTACACACAAGAAAAAGGGAAAATTTTGCAAACAATAACAAGAAATAGCAAACAAATAAACAAGTATAGAAGCAAATAATCCTACAAACCAATTTTTTACATGAAACAACCTATTATCCCTATTATAAAAAAATAACGACTATGTCAAAACATGTATAACATGATAATGGTAAAGTGCTAAGTACAAAATGAAACAATAGCATCTGTAGTGTACGAATGTGGATGACCCTAGTAGGTAGTGTGGCAAACATCATTGTTGCATGTAGAAACCTTTGTATCTGTGATAACAACTAGAAAAGGACTTGAACATGCATGTGTGTATATTAAAGATAATGACATTCAAAATATTTATCTGACATGTTTAGTAAAGTGAACATGTAAAGACAAGTGCAAGCAAGAGTAAATGCAACATGTGTTGGACGGATGCAATGGGATGCAAATGGATGATAGGAGTTGCATGCCTCTTGAGTGAATGGAGTTATATGCAATGAGGTTCATTTATTATGTCCCCTTAGCAGTCAAGAATGAACCAAAAACTAGTGTGCGCCATCCATAAATGGTCGAACTATACGTTGTTTGTAACACATTGTTATGAGTATGTGGTGATGAGATGTAACATAGATATGAACTTTGTGTGACTCTAGAGTCTAAGAATATATCACGAAAATATGAATAGAAATGAGTGGTGATTTAGCCTAAAGTGTATACCACTAAACAACGTAAGTGAAAGTGATGTTATAACCTATCATGTGATGATGCTAGAAGAAGTGACCCTATAGCCTAAGACGTATATCACTAATCCTAGGAATGTCACATGAGAAATGTAAGATTAAATGATTGAATGTCCGAATGGGATGTGGGCCATTTCTAATGTATAACCTCAGTAGTCCAGTATGGACTATGATACTGCAGTACGTCATCACGTAATGAGTGCAATGTGTAAAATAAGATGTATGATGTGTGATGATAATAAACAAACATGTGATGAGAAAAATGTGTAAATATGTGGTGTGTAGAATGCAATGCAAGATGTATAGATATTCTAATAGTGTGAAATGTGCATTATATAGTATGTACAATTAATATTATGTAATGTTAGACTCATACAAAATAAGAGTGAGACACATGTGTGATAAATACAAGTATGGTGTGTAGAATATGTATGATATGGAGATGTGCAAATATCGAAATACACATGACATACTATAAGATGTAGTGTGAAAGATGTATTATGAGATATGTGAAGATTCGTAATGTGTAGTATGTATGTTATAGTATGTGGGTTTCATGTGTATATAATTCCCTCAACATTAAAGTGTGAACCGAAGCACAACAATGTGTCATAGGGTAACGACAATGTATGTAATGTAGATGACTATATGAATGCTTGAAATTGGGTGTGTGTAAATGTGAGCATGTGACATGTATTGATGATAGGATGGGGGATGTGGGAATGCTATACCCCCCAAGTGTGTTTGAATGAATGAACTAACCAATGAAACTTAATGATGAATGCCTCTCAACTGATGCTGGTGGTGGTGAAAGCATATGATCATGCTCTACTAGTGTTTGAATAGAAGATATCTGTTGTGCAGTTGAGCGAAGCATATTTGTATGTGATGGGTGAATATATGGTGAGGGCATAGGTGAAAAAAAAATGCGTAGGTGATGGAGACCAACGATAAGGTAAATGCGGAGGTGATGGACACACGCATGGAATAAAATGAGGTAGTGACATATGTTGTGATATATTAACTATGTGAGGAATAGACCTATATCAATGTGTAGGACTAGTAGAGCAGTGTGGCCACGTAGATGGTGTATGAGTAGGTGAACTAGGGAGTAGATTACGCTTTAATTAAAATAGGTTTTGATGTGGTATATGAAGTAGGGGATGTCTGATATGGTGTTCTAGGGAAAATGATGACTATGGATTAGATGTGAGTACATCATCGATAGAAAAAAATTCATTGTTGTGAATAAACTTGAGTCACAAATGATTCATAGAAATGATTGACTGAGACAAATTAATCCAATTGAGATCTATAAGAATGTCAAAACCATCAACTATTTGGCCCACATGTGAGGGCACCAGAATAGTAAGGGGACCCATAGTAGCGTGTAGCTTAACAATACCATATGAATTGTTTCATGGGGTAGGAAATTTGTGAATGTGGGGTAGATGATAGCATCAAGAAGTGGAAGAGAACATGTGTTTGATGGGCTATGATGGGTCAACCTTGGTATTATTGATCAATATTCTTCCAATAGAGGAATTAATATGCAAGTGATTAGAAGTGAAAGTGTCATGATAATCATGACTAGAGAAAGATATTACTAGTGGTTTGATGTTAGTGTCAACCACCAAGAATTCAAGAACCCATGAGTTAAATGGGGGGCACTACACAGTTAGTATGATTAGTAACATACATCGATTGTTTCATTGTTGCATTACAGAGATGGGTTACCAAATAATTTTTGCTTATGATTTTCATTAACTGGTGGAGAATCTATAGTCTCAGGCAATCCAAGCTAATTGTAATCGATAAGATATTGGATGATGGTGAAGAGTTTTAAGCACCTATTGGTCAAGTTCCCCACACAGTGGTGATAATCACATCGTAACTACTCATTCTAATTCCTTCCTTTGGTCATGATGGATCCAATGGAAGTGGTGGAGGAAGTGTGATAAGATTAATTTCAAGAAATTGTACGATAAGTTGTAGGGAAGTAGGAAATTTTGTGAAAATTTGTTGAGGTGGTTGTGACTGAACTTCTTTAGTAGTAGCTACCTCATTAAAATTGAATTTTAGTGTTAGTAGGTTTAGTTGTATATGGTTTAAATGTTTTCCTACCTGGAAAACACATCGAGGATGATGTTTAATTTTAATATTTAAGTTTTTTGATAGCTAAGAGCTTAGTTTCACAAAGTCTAAGAATATGAAAAAAATGATCAAAAAAAGGAGAGGTCTCAAAGAGGACACTCTCTTGGTGAGGTGGTTGTAGACTTTGGATGAGTAAATCCTAAATTTCAAAGTCTACAAGAACATTTGACATATTGGATAAGTTATTTTTAATCTTAAAAACATATTTTTCTAAGTGTTAGTTAGATCCTTCTTTAAGATGCGTGAGTTGGGCATACAAGATCTTAGAGCTGATATTGATAGAGAAGTGAGTGAGAAAAGAAACATATACATGCGTGAAGGAGGCTAATGATTGGACATGTAGGTCATAAAACTAACACATGTCGCATAATATTGCAAACCATGAGGAAAATTTTTAGCTAAGAGGATATGATCATCTGCGAAATCTAGAAAAGCCACATGGAAAGCTCGGAGATTCTCTCTGGGGTCACCATGGCCATTTAAAATAGGTATTTTAGGGGTGAAAAAGTTTAGTAGAAATGAATAGGTTGATATAACAAACACGAATGGAGTATGTAGTAGTAGAGTACAATCCAAAGATGGAGATGCATCAGAGGTAGCCTTTTGTAATCGATGAATTTATGCTTGAAAGTATTGAGAAAGAGAGGTTAGATCCTGAGTTCCAGTGGAAGGAGGATTCCGCGTATGTGACACAAGGGGTGGGATATAATGATTATTAGGAGTAGGAATGGAAAGGGGAAAATGGAGATGGGTTAAAGAGTAGAATAAATCAGTTGCGTAACAACTTTGGTCGGAATAAAGGTAGAAGAATTAAGCTCCACAAGGTTTTTGGCTTCCCTTATGAGTAACATATAGAAAAAAATCTATATATTGGGGATGCTCAACGATATGATCATTAATGGCCTTAAGATGGGATTCAGTAAATTCTTTAGAGTATTTAGCCATAGTCAATAGGAAAAAAAGAGCCCTAAGTGAAAGGTGGTGTCGAGTGTGGGGTTCACGAAAATGATTAAACTACAATGTGATATTATAGTCTAATTTTATGTTATACCAAGCAATAAATAACATCTTAATAAATTAAGAAAATGACCTAATAAAATAAGTAAATAGATATGTGAAACCGTATTGTGCAAGAGATGGTTAAGAAGTCCTTAGCTGATTCAATGAAGGAGTCGAACTTTGTTGTAGAGTAAACTAGTTAAATAGGAGGAGGAAACAACCACACAGAATCCTAAGAAATTGTAGATCTTAGCTCTCTAACTAGACCAAGGCACTTAGGAAGGGATGCGGGCACTTGTGGGCTCCCCTCGTCTGAGATCTAGGTTCCTTAGTCTGCAAAAAATGCCTAAAAAAACCTCCTCTGAAGTGTTGTTGGATATTCGAATATATTTTCTTCATATTGCATTGATTTTTCAGAACTATCTTGGATGTCACTGTAAGACCTCCATAAGGAATCACCTATAAAACCCTAAAAAAAGCATCAAAAACCCTAAAAAAGAATGATCCATATGAATGGGTCAAACTATCCTCAACAGCCACAAAGGCAGACTTACTAATTGAGTGTTACACTACACCTCAAACCTAATGTAGTTCTAGGTGTGTGTGTGTAAATAGTGCCCTAGGTTTCTCTTGTGCTAGTCACACTTAGTTATGTAGTAAGAAAATAACTAGATGTATAATCAAGTAAATGTACTATTAATGGAAGCAATAGACTTCCCTCCTATGAAGTTTGATGTAGATGAATTGGCCTTGTTTGCCTTGTGATGGAGCTAGATGGATGTAAATATAGTTTTAGGTGCCTTTGATGGTTGTAACTCTAGATGGTGATAGTAGATTGGTTAGTGCTAGGTCTTTCATTATGGTCTCATAACTTTATATTTATATGGTTCTCTTGTTCTAATTTTGTAATTAACCCCAATAAGGCTCATCACCAAAAATATGAAAAGCTCAAACAACTAAAAAGTTCCCAAAAGGTGAGAGATAAATGTAAAGAGGATCAGGGCTCCCCATAGGGGACCAGGGCACTTAGGGCACCCCCAATAAAAAATAGTAAGAACTTAGAATGAATATATAGAGTGGGCAAGTGTGGGGTGAAAGTTTAAAATTAATGACAGAAAGTAAAGTAAAAGTGGCCAAAGACATGGGTTAATTATTACTCTTTTCACTCAAAAACCATATGAATAGTAATATGAGACTGCTACAACACCCTTAACCTATTGTTTGTATTAGGATATGAGTAGCCGACTTTGTGGCTTACAATATCATTTTACTATATCCTTTATACTTTCTCATGCTTAGTAGGTCAGCCTTGGCTATGGCCATAAACATATGAATATTATATATAGAGGATTGTAGGTAGTAGTTCATCATCATTGGAGCATTTGAGTCTTATTGTATGGTTTGGAGGTTTCCCCTTCGAAGTGGAAAAGCTATTTTAATTGCATATTGGGATCATTTATCTACAATATTGTGTTCCTTCGTGTTTTATTTTTTCTCATAATCTAAATTATACAAGTAATTTCATTACAAGTGGTATCAGAGTTATGATCCGGGCCAAAATTAGGGCAAAAAACCCCTAATTTTTTATTTCCAATATATCTTTCGAACCAGAGAGAACTTGTAAGATATTTTTTAGCATAGTTGCAAATAATGTCCAAGTAAGATTCCCTAAACATTTTAGACTGTTTTTATTTATTTTACAAAATTTATTGCAAATTTAAGATTTTTCATAAAATCGCTCCCTAGGCTAAAATTTGCGGATTTTTTTCAAGTTCTTTACATTTTTCAAAAGCCCTCAAAAAAATATCGGTAGTATCTTTTTTTGGTTTTTTCCTATTCGGCCAAATTTGTATTGAAACCCTAAACCTTGTGGTTTGACATCATTGTGGGGCCTTCCAAAAGAGCCAAAAAGAATTTGGTTACTCCTGGTAAAAACCCAAAATAAATATGGGGTATTGATAAAAGAGTTGGAGTCAGAAAGGGTAAATACAGATTCACTCTACACTAGGGTTTACCTTAGTTGATCATATGGTGAGCCAACTCGAGTATGAAATGCAAACTGTATAATATGAGATGGCCTATAAATGAGACATAGACCAATCAATTAGTGCTTTTTATGATATCATGCAACATGTAAAGGGTAAACAATATGTCCCAAGTCAATCCCAACTCAAATAAGGAGGATCTTTAGTTTAGTATAATGGGCAAAATAACCATGTTTGGATCGCTTTTTTAGCCCAATCAGAATCCAACTTATTCTCAACCATAGAACATGATGATGATAATGGAGATGTGAAAATTTGATGGGAAGGATCCACTTAATTGGATAAATGAAATGGATAAATTATTTGAGGTAGATCAAACCCCATCTGGACAAAAGGTGACCCTTGGCATCCCTGTATCTTGAACAAGACTAATTTGTTTGATATCGACAGTTATGTGCTCAGAATGCAGAAGAGTGGTCTCATTGTCACTTGGACAATATTTACTAGGGAGTTACAATTTCACTATAGTTTGATTGTTTCAAATAACTACTTTAGTCGATTGGAAAAGTTAATACAAACATGTTCAGTCAAAAAATTATGTGCGTCAATTCCAGAGCCTATCCTTATGGGTGGAGAATATTACAGAAGAGAACCTATATGACCTATTTTCTTAGGGGTCTTGAGGACCACATTGAACATGACATACGTATGTTTAATCCACTCAAGCTTTCTGATTCTATTATCATGGCATGTAGAGAAAAGGAAAAAAATATTTGTTGTAGGAGGCAAAATTTCACTAACACAAGAGACTGTAGTACCCCTTCCCCATCATTCACACTCGTCCAATTATACTGAATCCTCAAAAAATAGAGAAAAAAATAGCAAAAGGATTATGTTTTAACTATGACAATCAATTATGGACTGGGACACAAATGTGCTAAGAAGAATTTGTTCTATATTGAAGGAGAAAATGAGGAGGAAGAGGAAACTGAAATTACAGGAGAAGTTGAGGAACCAGTACAAGATGAAGTAAAGGGTCACCAACCTACAATTTCTTGCCATGAGTTATCAAGTATTATTACTCCTCATACAATCAAGGTTATTGGCTATCTTAAAAATCAGAAGGTGACGGTGTTGATTGACTCAGGGAGTTCTCATAACTTCATAAATAGTAAGTTAGCTACCCACCTCAATTGTTTTATTTACCCCAGCTCCAGAAATGCAAGTTATGGTTGTGGATGGTGGGAAAGAAAACTGCACAAGAAAGTGCAATAGTATTAAGCTTTCCATGGGAGACTACTACATGTTAGACTCACCTATGTTTGTTATTTCTATGGGAGGGGAAGATATTGTTTTGGGTGTCCAATGGCACACAATCTTGGCTACTATAGAAATGAATTTCTAGGAATTGTTCATGTGATTTCATTCAGAAGGAAGGACAATACAATTGATATGGATGGTGGGCTAAATCTCCATAGATTATTAGCTCTTATAAGATGTAGAAGGTTCTCAGAAAAGGAGTAGATGGATTTGTATCAAAGTTATTTTCCATAGAGGTACAAAACATAGAGTCTTCAATGGCACCCAATCTTCGGAAGACTTTTGATGCTCACCATCGTCTATTTTTTATGCAATTAGAAAGGAACTAAAACCAGTTAGGGATCATTATCATGCCATTCAGTTGAATTCAGGTAGCCAACCACCTAACATCAGACCATACAAATACCCATATTCCCAGAAAAGTGAGATCAAGAAAATGGTGCAGGAAATGCTAATTGGTAGGTATAATCAGGCATAGCCAGAGCGCATATTCTTCACCAGTGGTCATGGTATGTAAGAAGAATGAAACATGGATGATGTGTCTAGATTACTGAGAACTCAACAAGCACACCATCAAAGATAAGTTTCCTACTCTAGTAACTAATGATTTACTAGATGAATTGCATAGTGCTTTTTATTTCACAAAATTAGATCTTTGTTCGAGGTACCATCAAACTAGAATAAGAGAGGAAGATGTTTCATAAAATAGATTTCATGACTCATGAGGGCCATTATGATTTTTTGGTAATTCCTTTTTGGTCTTACAAATGCTCCCTCAACATTTCAAATCTTGATGAATAATCTTTTTGGGACATTTTAAAGGAAATTTGTATTAGTTTTCTTTGATGACTTATTGATTTACAATAAGACATGGGAAAAACACTTGCAACATGTAAATAAAGTGTTTGAAGTTTTGGAGAAACATAAGCTCTATGCAAAGCCATCCAAATGGTTTTTTTGGTGTATAAAAGGTAGAGTACTTGGGTCACATTGTATCTCTTGAAGGTGTCAAATTTGATCATAAGAAGATCAAAGCTATGGTAGAATAGACAAGGCCCAAAAATCTCAAAAATCTCTAAGGGTTCCTAGGACTAACAGGGTACTACAAAATATTTGTTAGGGGATATGGTAGAATCAGGGCTCCACTCACTACATTGCTAAAGAAGGATGCCTTCCATTGGACATACACAACCACTAAATCCTTTGAGAAGTTGAAGGAAGCCCTATGCACCACCTCAGTTTTGGCTACTCCCAACTTCTTGAAAGCATTCATTGTTGAATGTGACCCTTAAGGATCAGGATTGGGAGCAGTTCTAATGCAAGAAGGAAGACCAATTGCATTTGAGAGTCACCAATTCAAAGGAAAAGATCTTCTCAAACCTTTTTATGAGATTTAAATGATGGCTATTCTTCATATAGTCAAGCAATAGAGGTTGTATCTAATGGGTAGAAAATTTAAGGTAAAACCTGATCATGATAGTCTCAAATCCTTTTTGGAGCAAAGGTTATTGTTATAAAAAATAAGCTCATGCTTATTTTTGGTTAACTTCACTCATTTTTCCTCCTTTAGTGCTTCAATCCAAATTTTTAAATATTTTTAAGCACTCTAAGTTTCCTAAAAGCATCTTCACCAAATGGGAAATTTCTTCCCCTTTCCAGAAATATAAATAATTCCTTCTAACTTCACATACCTTGCAAGTTACGGGCCGACGGGCCTTAGAAGAATTTTTTTCCAAAAGTAGGTCGGCGGGCTTGGGGAAGATTTTTCGCCAAAAGGGAAGATCACAGACTGGCGGAGTAGCGGAAGATACTTTGGCACTTCATAATTTTTGTGCAAAAGGCACAAGTTACAATTTCCAGCCCACAGGCCTAGTGAGGTTTCCTTGCCAAGTGGAAAATGCAAATGCACAATTTTTGGGGCTGCTAAGAAAATTTTGCCCAAATGGAAATTTGGGTCAGTGGGTCTATGGGACATTTTTTACATTTTGTGCTTTTTGTAAAAGGTGTGGTTTACAATTGCGGGCCCACGAGCCCTTAGATTTTTTTGCCAAATGCAAATTTTCAAAGCGGGAGGCGGGTCGTTAGAGGAGCTTTGGATTTTTTGGCTTTTGTTTTGAAAAAGTGTAAAATTCTAACGTAGACCGCAGCCTCCGTCAACGCTCAGAAAAAACCATGTGTCCAAGCCCTTATTAGAAGCAGATGGATGGGCCAAAATGTTCAAAAGTGCACAATCCTTAAGTGGCATAAAATGTAGCAAACATCCCCAAGCCCACTTTTGGTTTTTCAAACCTTCAAAGCTCTCAGACTGTCAGGCCATTTTTCACAAAATTACAATTAAATCTTCAGGCGACCATATTTTTCGACTAGATGCTCAGATTTGAGCAAGAGAAGACTTTTTGGAAAGGTCTTGACATCCTCTATGTCATGAAAGCCTGAAATTTTAATTTTGGAAAGGTTAGGTGGGTGAAAATAGGAAAACATATTTCACGCCATTAATGTATGATCTGATTGCTTTAACCACCCAGATTTTGATTTGATCCACAATTATTCCTTCTTCAACATGCCAAACAGGCATGGAGAGCATGGTTTGATAGATTTCGGGTGGATTTGCAGACATTTATGGCTGGTGGTTGAGCTTCCAAATCAGATTTCTCACCTCATTTTCTTCTCATCTCTTCACTTCATCTATAAAGGTAAGATCTTGGTTCATTCTAAAGGGTTGGACATTTTTGGTTTTACACCCTCCCTTCTTCTCTGTTCTACAAATGAATTCATGGAGTTCGAAACCTTCTATTAAGACTGTAATGCAAGTTTTTACCTTTTGGCCATCGTAATGTTTTGTATCTATTTGTGAAGCAATAATACATGTTTGTGGATGATTTCAACCCTCTCTTGTGTTCATTGCTTTATCTGATCTTTTATTTCAATATTGGTTATATGTGCATGGTGGTTGTATTACATTTTAATGGTCTGTGTTTAATAGAAAATTTGGTGTTCAACATTCCTTTGGTGCATCACCTCTGTTAGTTTAGGTTTAATTTCTTGTAACCTCTTAACCCTGTCTCCTTGGCAAGTTAGAATAGATTTTAGAATAGATCCTCTACAAATTTTATGTGTGCACCTGAACAGAGGAATAGGAACCAACCTTCATCTAGAGATCTTTCCTGAATGCAAAGTCCCACACTTTGGGAGAAGATCCATGTTATTCAATCACACTAAGAGTCTCAACCCATTGAGTTACATAAATTTAGGGGTGTTGTGATTCTACATCAATAGTTCTGGCATGCCTTCTAGGACCAAGAGGTTTTCATTTCTATTGCAGAAAGATTGATGTGTACTTGTTGTAAGTTTTCAGCTTGTAAGGATCTTTGAAATTACACATCAGGTGACTCAACAAGAGGCAGAGCCACTGGTTTCACCAACCCAAGCTTGGAAAATTCATGAGAATAATTCATACTAGATCAAGAACTAGAGAAGGTGGATTGTCTTTCTATCTACACTTGTCCCCAGACAAAGCAAAGAGAGGAAGAAGATCTCAAAGATATCCATCTCCACCAAATAGAACTTTGTCAGCACCTCCACCTAGTAGGCCTTTCATTCAATCAACTAGAGTTCTTCGACCAATCAGAATGGAACATTCCAATCGTTATGTCAATTTCATTGGCAACAGCCCACTTGCTCTCAATGTAAAAAATCTAGTTCCAGTTGCAGCATTGAACAATATCCCATATTTCACTGGAGAAAACCAAACAACTCCAATTGATCATATTCAAGACATTGCAAATGTCTATACAATTCATGAGATTACTGAAATGAACATTGTTGTATTGTTAGCATCTTCATTTAAAGGCAAAGCTCTGCAATGGTTCAGAAGTCTAATAACAAGTTCTATCCAAAATTGGGACCATTTGTGCACAACCCTTCCCAATCAATTTGGAGAAAAGGGGGATAATTTTTCTTTGTTGGAATAACTGACAACAATCAAGAGGGATCCTAATGAAAAATTGGTTGATTTTAACTTTAGATTCCAGAGGATGTGGGATAGGATTCCATTGGCCGTGATACCAATAGATCAAGGTGCTTTCTTATACTTTCTTAAATCTTTAAATTCTAATATTTCTATAATGATTCAATCCATGGTAGGTGTAACCTTACCTAGACCCTATAACATTTCCATTAGAGCTGAATATTGTTTAATTCAAGATGGTAAACTTGCACCTAGGCCACCTATGCCTTTATATCTAGAATTAGGAGCTGTAAGCACTAGTTAAGCACCCACATTAGCTCCCATTCCCGCTCCAAGAAATCAAAATTCAACTGAAGTTTCTACTTCATCTTCTAGTACCCCAAATGAGCTCCAAGAAGTCATGAAGCAACTACAAAATATTTGTAATGAGTTGGTGACACTTAAGAGGCAGAAAACTCAAAATTTTAGATCATATCAACCTCAAACCCAACCCAATAGACCCCCATATCAACCTAACAGGACACCCATTAAAAACATAAATCAAAACTAGGTCAAGCCTCTTGATAATAGACCATTCCAGCCTTACAATCTTAATGTTGCATCCACATCTAGAGATTGGGTACGAGTGTAAAATCACATGGCTTAGGAATATGACTAGTGTTTCCCATGCAATCAACCTCATAACTAGTCAATGTTTTTTAATGGTGCTTTGAATCAAGCTCTAATGGTGACAAAAACTGGTGTAGAACAAGAGATAAGCCAAGAAGGAAATTAATGGCAGGGAGCATCTTAGCAAGAGGCACCTCTAAATGAGACTACACTTGTGAATTAGCAAGCTGAATATTTTTGTGGTATGAACCAAACACCTTCTCAAAGTGTAGCAACTAATACACAGTCCAAGAAAAGGAATATTGGAGAAGGGAAATCATCCAATTCAAGTGACCCACAACCCTCTTTCACTCGACAAGGTATGAGAAATCAAATTGATGCTCCCAATGCGCAGGGGGAAAGCAAGCCACCTTCTAGACCAGCGCAAATGTCAGCTGTAATAGCCCATGTGCAAGAGAAGAATGTGTAAAGTAGAAGGCAATAGAGATATAGTTCATCTCCATTCCACATCATTGAGAAGATGAAGAAAACCAATGTAAACCTATAAATGTGGGAATCATTGGATATCCTAGGACAAAGAGACCTATTGTGAGCTGCTATGGAAAATTGGTCGGCATCAAAACAACCACCCAATCAACAAAAAAAAGTGCTTATTGATGTAGTTCAGCTTGAAGGAAATCATAGAGGACAACAAGGTAAACATTTGAAGCCCCCACCATTCTATATCTCATTGATCATTAGAGATAATTGGTGCATAATTGCATGATTTTTTTATAGAGTAAGTAGCTCTATAATGCCAAATCAAATAGCTGATCGGTTGGGTCTTCAATATGAAGTCATTTCCAAAGGTGTGGTGCAATTGGATGGGACAATAGTAACAACAGTTGGAGTAATCAAATATTTGAGCTTCACATTACATGCATACCTTAATGTGACCATCTTGCAAGATGTATTAGTCATAGACTTTCCACCACTCTTTTTCTTGTGTCTATCATGAGACTTCACTAGCAAAGTTGGAGGCTATTTGCCTACTGATTGGTCACACATGTTGTTCAGAACAAGGTATGGAGCTAAGGCTACAATCAGATCTGATCCAATAGTAAATTTCCATATTAAGCCTCATACATCAAATCCAATCAATTCAAATTGTTCAACCTTTGATCAAGAGGATCTTCCAAGAACTTATGAAGCAGATACCAAAGTCGAATGCATACTAGACTTGACTCTTGATGAATGGGAAAATAAAATACATGCTTTTGACCCTTACAAAGAAATGGAGGAATCTGAGCTAGGAGTTTATTGTTTTCATAAAGAGAATCATCCTCTTCATAACATCACTAAGCCAGACCACAAGGATGATAATGACGTATGGTAGTTATTCTTTGATGGCTCAAGATATAGACAAGGTGCAGGATGAGGAGCTATGCTTGTTTCACCTCAAGGCATAAGATATTACTCAGCTTTTTGCTTCCAATATTCTTGCTCAAACAACACAACTATATATGAGGCTTTGCTTCATAGATTTAATTGGGCCAAGAGGAGAGGCATTAAGAATCTACAAATATTTGGTGATAGTGAGATTATTATGAACCAAGTAAGAGGACAACATGCTACAAAGAATGACCTACCTAGGAGCTATAAAAACCAAGTATGGGACCTCATTGAGGACTTTTAAGCTTTCAACATTGTGTCCATATCTAGAAAAAAGAATTATGTAGCAGATAGACTGGCAACAATTAGGGCAATGTTTGATGTCATAGAGAGTATAAAAAGAGATAAGTCTCAGCCCCATATCAAGGTGGTTATGAGGCCAGCTGTCCCAGATAATATCAAAAGTTGGACGGTCTTCAATAATGATCAGCAAATTGTCAATTTTCTACAAAAAGAAGCTGATTTCTCCTCCAAAAACAAAGACAAATTGGAACAACAATATGGAGACTAAGTGGTGCAGCTGAGAACTAACAAATTACCAAAAGGTCTTGTAACCTTGGATTCAATATTCAACCCAAACGATCAGTTCTGGAAGGAGAAAGCAAACATTCAGGTAAAGGGTGAAGACTCAGAGCTCATTTCAGTAGATGAAGGCAAGACATTGCAAATTGGAAAAGTAAGTACTCCACAAAAGAAAGCTGAATTTTTTCAACTTTGTCATGAATTCCTAGATGTTTTTGCATGGACTTATAAGGATTTAAGAGGTTTCAACCCAAGATTGGTTGAGCATACAATTGAATTAAAACTTGAATCCAAGCCTTTCAGATAGAAGCAAAGGCCAGTAAGCCCTCACATTGAACCTCTCATGAGAAAAGAGTTGAACAAGCTAATTGAGGCCAGCATCATCCTTCCTATCAAGAATTCAAGTTGGGTTGCAAACTTGGTGCATTTGAGAAAAAGAAATGGAGAAATAAGGTTATGTGTAGAGTTCCATGATCTAAATAGAGCATCACTCAAAGATCACTACCCACTTCAATCGATGGAGCAAATATTGCAGGTTGTAGTTGGCTCTGAGAGGTTTTCATTGCTAGATGACTACTCAGGATAAAATCAGATAATGGTAAAATAAGAAGATCATTTTAAGACAACCTTCACCACCAAATGGGGTACATATGCTTATAAGAAGATGCCATTTGGAATTTCAAATGCTAGAGAAAAATTTCAGCAAGCTATGGACATGGCATTCAAAGGATTAATCAACAAGATACTTTTGGTGTTCTAGATGATATCACCATCTTCTCAAAGAATCTTGGAGACCATCTCTTCCACCTCAAGCAGGTATTTCAAATGTGTAGAAGGTTCAAAGTATCATTGAATCCAAATAAGTCTGTATTCTTGACACATGAGAAAAAAATTGTTGGGCCACATTTTCACAAGAGAAGGGTTAACAATTGATCCTAAAAGAGTTCAAGAAATCTGAACACTTCCATTGCCACACCAAAAGAAGTCTCTCCAAATCTTCTTGGGAAGAATAAACTTTGTTCACAGATTTGTGCCTAATTTTTCCACTCTTATCAAGCCTTTGACAATGATGTTGAAGAAGAGTCTTGCATTCAAATGGACAATAGAAGGAAAAGAGAGTTTTGAGGCCATCAAGCATGCAATATCACAAGCACTAACTCTTATCAACCCATACTTCTCAAAGGACTTCATGTTGTATGCTTTTGGAGGATCAGACACGATCTCAACTATCTTGGTATAGTTGAATAGAGAAGAATCAGAGTATCCCATAGAATTCTTCAGTCAAAGCCTTGAAGATTACGAAGTAAGATATTCTTTTATTGAAAAGTATGTCCTTGTTGTCATTATGAGTTTGAAGAAGTTCAGAAACTTGGTCCCGAACAACAAGATTCAACTACTAGTGTCTCATGTTGGTGTTAAGGACTTTCTCCTGAACAAGGACTTGAATGAGAATAGAGCAGGTTGGATCACCTGCGTAATGGAATATGATATTGAAATCAAGATGACCAAGCTGGTTCATGGAAAAGGGTTGTGTGAGCAGCTCGCTTCCATACAACATGATGAGTAAAAAGGATAAGAAGAGATTGTCCTGCTACTACAAAATGATTAAGAACGGCTAGCTAATGGTACACCCATTGCATGTTGGACCAAAGACTTGGTGTATTCTCTCCAAACATGTTTATGCCCTCAAGAAATGAGCAAAGCAAATAAGAGATACTTCAAATTACAAGCCATTCCATATGTGCTTGCTGATGGTGTTTTGTTCAAGAAAGACATTGATAGTGTTCTATTGAGGTGCATTGGGACAGGTCAAATTGAAAGGGTGTTGCATGAGTTCCATGATGGAGAAGCATGAGGCCACTTTTCTCCTCGAGTAACAACTCTCAAAATCATGAAGGCTAGTTACTATTGGCCTATAGTGTTTAGTGATTGCTACTTGTGGATCAAGAAATGCAAAAAGTGTGCATTCTTCACATGGAAGGAAAAGTTAGCAACCACGCCCCTTCATCCAATTTTAGTAGATCAGTCATTCATGCAATGGGGATTATACTTAATAGGAGTGATTAACCTAAATTCAAGTCAAAGGCATAAGTGGATACTTATAGCAACAGACTATTTTACCAAGTGCACTGAAGCAGTGGCACTTAAGGAGGTGAATGACTCCAATATCTTGGATTTCTATGAAGGGATAGTCACTAGCTTTAGAGTCCCTGCCACTATCATATCAAATAATGTATTGGCATTCCTTGGTAAAAGAATCACTGAATGGGCTATCAAGAATGGTGTATACCTCAGCACTTCATCAAACTATTACCCTCAAGGTAATAGCCAAGCAGAGTCCACAAACAAGAACCTAATAAGAATTATCAGGACTCTTGATGAAAATTAGAGAACTTGGCACACAAATCTCAAATCAACTCTATGGGCTAATAGGATCACACCCAAGAGGTCTACAAGAAGCTCTCTATACAAGCTTGTATACAGAACAAAGGTACTGTTGCCCATATCATTGGAGTTGTCCGCTTTGGAGCTCATGAAACAGTTGGAACTAGCCAAGTTTAAGCCTATGGAAATCAGGTATGTCGAACTAATGGGATTAGAAGAAGAAAGAGAACATGCAATGCAAATCATGGAGAAAGATCAAGTATTGATAAAAAAGAGCTTTAACAAGAAAGATAAATCCAAGATATTCCAAATTGGAGGCTTGGTACTAAAGTGGGATGCTAACCGTGCAAAGACAAGCAAGCACTCCAAGTTTGATGCCATATGCAGTTCTACAGAAAATTGAAAGTGTTTCTTAGAAACTAGATTTGCCTCAATCTTCACGCATACACCCGGTATTCCATATTTCCTTCCTGAAGAAGGTTATTGGATAGAAATTTGTAGGCCAGATAGAGTTACCAAAACTTGATGAGAAAGGAAGAATCACTTTGGAGCCATATAAGATTCTGTAAACACGTACTAAGAGATTGAGAACCATAGACATTGAAGAATATATGATCAAGAGGAAGAATCTGAGCATAGAAGATGCGACCTGGGAGGATGAATGTTTTTTTCAGAAACATCCAGGATTATTCAACGTTGAGGAAAACGTTAGTTTGAAGGGGAAGGGCATGCTACGCCCTTAACCTATTACTTGTATTAGGATATGAGTAGATGACTTGTGTCTTACCATATCATTTTTCTATATCATTAATACTTTCTCATGCTTAATAGGTTGGCCTTTGTGATGGCCATAACATATGAATAGTATATATAGGGGATTGTAGGTAGTAGCTTATCATAATTGGAACATTTGAGTCTTATTGTATGGTTTGGAAGTTGCCACCTCAAAGTGGCGAAACTATTTTAATTACATATTGAGATCATTTATCTGCAATATTGTGTTCTTTGATGTTCTATTTATGCTCATAATCTGAATTATAAAAGTAATTTCATTACAGATATCGAGACTAAATAATGACTCAAAGTGTGTGATTTAATGACTACAACAACGAAACTTACTCCTTGATATATCAATACAGAGATATAGATGGTTCTTGGGACAATTTAATAATTAGAAGCAATAGTGGCAGGACAAGAGAAGGTGTTGGTGGATTCATCGGTGGGATGGATGTAACTGTGCGGGAATTGTGCCTTGGAAAAATTGAAGTAATTATTGGGTTGGCAGTCGTTGACATAGGCCCCTATGCAGCAGTATTGTGGTGTTAAATGCAGCACAGGAACTCTCACATCCACCGCTCACCTTCAGCTCATTGGGACAACACGGTATTTATATGGCAAACACATGTTACTACCTTGCAGTTGTTGTTTGGCGGGGTTAACGACAGAGGAAGATTGAATCTGTCTACAAGGGAGATGTCGTAAAAGTCTAGGTTATGGAATTGGTTCAGGGAATACTCCGCAAAAATTGTAGGAATTGCCATTCACCTTGACACACGAGCATGCCATAGTAGTCACCGGTTTCGCAGGATCCTCGACCACTAGCATGAAACAACAATGAAGTTAGGGCTTGTGTTTGGAGACCTTAGGATTTCAACAGACCCCTTGCAAAATCCTCTCCACTGTCTGATTCATGACAGTTGTCAGACTCAGCAAGCCCCGTCTCATAGCGAAAACACCTTGCGACGTAATAAACGTAAAATAAATATTGAGAATACATATGAATGATCTACTTACAATCACTATTTTTAAAAGTGATGTTCATAGGAAATTTCATTCATCAATATATAATGAATGCTAATTATACAAGTCTAAATTTAATTTTTTTATTTCATTGGATTTATTTTATACTCAAAGATTTGAATGAATGAATTGTGTATGTGAGATATCTAATGAATTATAAAAAAAATTATATTCAAAAGAAATATGTATGTGTGGAGTTTTTAATTTTATGTATCATATGATCATAGGGATACTAGTATGTGGGTTAGGTACCAAATCGTATATTTTCCATCTTATATTTAAGGATGAAGGGGTATTTTAGTCCGCCAAATTAATTTAGGGAATGATCTCAGTACCATCTAATATTGTTATATCATTGAATTTGTATCTTGATGGATGGCTAACAACACCTTATGCACCATCATCTTCATCATTAGATTACAACTCGCTTATATTCTAATTTTAAAATATTATATTAATAATATTTTTTTAATATATCTCTTCACAACAACAATATCATATCATACCCCATTGGTATTTTTTTAATACATCATACAATCAAAATCATAAAATTGCATACTCCTAGCCACCATTACAACCATATTGCAATCTATATTAAATTTGTGCCTATTAAAGTCAAGAAAACTACTCGAAACACGCTTAGAAAATTTTAATCTGAAAGATTATTAAAACATTTATTAACACATTGAAATGATATTTCTGTAACACAAAATGAATTCTTAAATTCCTCATAATGCACCTAGAGATTATAATAAATTAAAGTGTTTACAAAATACTCCATATAATTTTAATGTAATATGTAAATTTTAGTTGGTTTCATTCCGGTACTATTAGAATCAACACCTAAAGATATATATAAATAGTTGATAGGGATTAATATTATAATTTCATTTGAGTGATCAACTAAGAAATACAATACCATTGATTTATATTCTAATTTTAAAATATCTTATTAAAAGTGTGTTATAAAACTCTAAAATAAAATATAAAAGTGATGTTTATGGGGAATCACACACACACACATACAATTAATGTTAATTATACAAGTTTAAATTTAATTCTTATATTTCATTTCATTGTTATTATAGTTACGATTCTAAGGACTCGGAGGTATTTTATTCCACCAAATTAATTTAAGGATGATCATTATATCATCAATTTTTATTGTTATATTTTAGGCTTTGTATTTTGGTGAATGGCTAACAAAATTTCATACACTATCCATTTAATTATATTCTAATTAAAATAATTGTATTAACAATATTCTAATAAAAATATTCATATTAACAATTTTTTTTAAGTATATCTCTTCAAAATACCAATAATATCATATCATATCTCATTATCATTTTTGAAAATTACTGAAAACACTTTTAGATAATTTTAATTTGAAAATTTAATAAAACATTTATCAAAGTACATCAATCTAAAAAATGATATTTCCGTAAGACAAAACAAATGCTTTAAGTTTTCCACACATACACATAATAATAAATTATTAAAGTTCTTACTAGCCTACTAAACATCATATCACGGTGGAGTTAAGATGTAATTTTAAATTAGTCTTTATAAAAAAATTTGTTGGTTTTAATCAACACCTAAATATACATATAAATAATTGATAAGAACCAATGAATTATAAGTTTATTTGAGTGATATAATGAGAAATACGATTCTTGAATTTATTAAACAAAGATGTGATATTTATGTAATTGTTTGTCTCGCAAAAAAATTTAATTCTTAATACTTGATACATCTATAAATACTAATTCATATGAATAATTACTATTCACATTTAGTTATTGATTCTATTAATTATTAATAATACCTAAAACTTGTTTTTGAAGTTTATATGTAATTTACTAATTAATTTATTAATAATGTAGAATTATATAAATAATAATAAGAAATTATATATATTATAGAATATTTTTTTATGACTATAATCATAGCTTTCTTTTCAAAACCTTTTAAGTGATGATTTTCGTTAAGTTTATTAATGTTTAATAATTAAATTTAATAGTTAGACTGTACTATATAAATTATTTGTAAAATAAAAAATAAAAATAAAGAATAAAAAATATATTGTTATAATATTTATTTGACTGTCATTGAACAGATTAAATTATTTATTTAAATCAAATTAAAGCAGAAAAATATTTGAAAGACATTTTTTTACTAATATAAATAATTAAATAATATACAACATTTTAATAATAATAATTATGTAATCAAAATAAACACCTCTATTAACATATTTCAACTAAATAAATTAAGATTATGTGTACTACATTAAAATTTAATGTGAGAAATCATAACGTTTATAAAATAGGATTGAAAATAGTTTTCATAATTTCAAGTACAATTTAAATTTATTTATTCTAAATATTAATAAAATTAAAATTATATTTTTAATAAAATTAAAATTCTGATAAAAATTTAGTACCGCTCACATTAACTGAACCATTACGAAAAAAATATACAAATCATTGCTGTCGTATACCACAAACTAGTTGACATCTCTAGGTACTCAACTATTCGACAGCAAAACAAATTAACCATAAAAGAAACACATACCTCCTGTAATATAGTTTATCCACAGTGAGAGATCTAAATTTTGCGTTCACCTTAGAGTTGTTTCCCGAGTTAACCCCGTTAAAAATGTCAATATGCAAGTTTTGGGTATGAGACAAAGGCCTAGTAGCTGATCCTGTGTAATCGATGTGTGCACCCAATTTGAAGAATGTCAAATCACTGAGAATTTTGATGACGCTGCCAACAGTGAAGTGAGTGCGCTACTATTGTACAATTACCAACTCCAACCTTCCTGTTTTCTTTTTCACTCCACCATCAAGATTGCTATTAACTACACAAAAATTCATTAATGTGATGATTAACAATAAACAATTATGGTATCAATCTAAACACCAAGAAATCTGCCATGGGTATTAAAAACATAATGACCAGGGTTGAGATTTGTTGCAGAAAACCTTTCCAATATTTTTTAGTTGCCTTCGCATTGGATTCTTAGAGATTGTTTAATCTTGGGTTGTTCCACTCTGCTGGATAGGTCTGCTAATCTGACCCTGAGACAACGAGGGGAAATGAAGAAAGACAAATAAATCAAGTCAGGACAACAATGAGAAAGAACAAATACTAAAAACAAAATACACCAAGCTCACTGGGCCAGTGTCATTGTCCCCAAGTTGAACTCTTCATAACACACTTAAAACCTATTGTATTACATATTATAAATCAAGATATGGTCAAGTAATCAGAGACTATTTTTTTTGTGAACATATAATTCAGGTAAGTTGCGCAAGATTTTGTGTTGTAAGTAATTGTTCAATATAAAAGAGCTAAGAAGAAGATCACCGTTGTTTTCATATGCCGAACTTTCTTTCCGTGAGATCCAACATGGGTATTCGGGTTACAATTAATTCCGAGTACTGGATTCTTCTTATTGTCTTTTGCTACTAATGTGCACCCAACTATAGGCGAAGAAAGGCCGAGGCTAAGATCTAGATTTTGCTCAACACCTGAGTATACCAATTTATATGTATGCACTATTAACATTTAATGAAAGAGGAGTTTGAATACTGAGTAAAATATACTAACGCAAAGCCCAGTTTTCTATGGACTTTGGAATAGAAGATAGATAAAATGTATATAATCAAACATACTTTCATTCTTCGTTGCATGAAGTTCATTCCTGCAAAGGCTGTACTTATCAAAGATGTTAACTGCCTCCATTGCATTGCGTTTTTTTGATGTCTGAGCAGAAGCCCTGTAGTTACACAATTGAGATATTCTTAATTAAAAAATTACAACGGATAGCATAAATTGCAGTTTCTACTTCATTGTGAAACAAAGCGTAAGCATATGGACATGCCTGTATATAGAGAATGACTGCAACTCAAGTCAGAGAAAGAAAAAAATCGAATTAAATTTTAAAGGCAACCGAGAATATATCAAGTGTAGACACAATTCCGGTTTACATTTTTGAATTCAGAAAATGCCACAATTTTTCTTGATTGTAGAAGTCTATAAATCATAAAAGCCATTCAAAATTTTCTGATAACTTTATCTTGGGAATTCATAAATGAAAATACTTATAAAGAGAGTAATTTACATTACTTTTTGCCATGGATTTGCACCATCCTAGATTCCCATCTTCCAGACTTGTGGAGAGTGACGCCTCTATACTTGGAACTTGCTCGAGAGAAGGCAGTACATTGTTGGCGTAAAATGTGGACAAATTCTTCTTTTGTGAGATTACCCATCTATTAAGAACACAAGTAGAATGTTGAGCACAAAGGATATTTCATACCCAGAAGAAAAAACTAAAAAAGACAAACAAACAAACAAGGTCAGAAACGAGAACATATATCCATACCTGTTTAAGATCGTCGACGTAGTCAGAAAGATTAAAATTTATATCAGCTCCTGCACCTCTGAACCTGATGGCCACCTTATCGTATGCCCTGCAGAACCCAAACAAATTTCTGGTACACACATTATATAGATCAAAAAACATCCTTAAAAATAGCCTTATGGGGATTTTTTCCCAATGCAAGCAAACCCAATATCTTACTTTGATGACAATTATACAATACCAGGTCATTAATGAAAAGGAGGATACAAACACTCAACCGTCATACTTATTAATTCAGTATTGCAGCTATGGGGAATTGATACTCGACATAGCCCCATTAAATTAACTATTCCTAAAGTCTGAAACTGTTGTAAAAGATTAATTAATTATTTGTAGTTTTCTTCCACTGTAGTAGATGAGATTGGCACGCTACTATTAGGACAAACTGTTGCAACTCAATCTAAGATTTGGTAGTACCATTAGTAAAAAACACATAAAAAAGGGATATGGAACAATAGATAGCCTGGAAAATGAATAAATCAATCTGATGGTCACCCATAAATAATAGCTCGGAGGGAAAATCGCCTCGTTAAGACAATAAAAGTTAAGTTTTGCAGCCAGTGACATAATTATTGTCATCTCTATTTTTATTTTTATAGTCAATACATGTAGCTGTGTTTTTTGTTTTCCGTTGCTTAATATCAACAAATGATTCTCTGTAAACAGAAACTTGACACAAATATAGAGAAAGAGTGTATCCTTAATTTTTTACTAACAAAAACGAATGTTTGTTTAAATATTATGTAAAATTTATCTAATTGTCAGTGTTTAAGAATATTTTGATTCCAGAGATCAAAACAATTGAAGATCAGATTTACACAATCAATCAACAGATATCAAAGCAAACAATCAATTAAAAAGTATTTATTGTGTAGACACAAAAAAAGGTATTTAATGTGTAAACACTGCAACAGAATGACTAATTAATAAACTATTATTGATGTGAAAATTAAAATATTTTGGGTGGAAATCAGTTTACCTAGCAGCCATATAAGCAGTATCAAACCCACCTGAACACCATGCAGTGAATTGATCAGATAAAGCATGAGAAAAGCTTTTAAACAGGTTCTGATCCAACTTAAAGAAAACGACAAATCACACTTACCGAGATACACTTGTTTTCCACAATCCCTGTAAATAAGATAAAAAAACAATAAAGGCAAACAATCAATGGAACAATTCCTATGCATTGTCACAACAAGGTTTTGTCCTGTGCAATAATATGCAGACAGTCAGCATGTACTAGTATTTGCTGTTTAAAAGAAAAAGAAAGACAAAAATCTTAAAAAATGGAACTAACCAGATGTGAGATTCCCATCGACCAGTGCGTTTATAGAAAGTGACGCCGCGGTATTGAGAGCTTTTTGAGCGGGGTCCTCGCCTGCTCTTCCTGATCACCTGTTGATGTTGCTGTGCTGGAAACTTCAACCTTGCGTCTCGGCAATACGCCTTGAGAAACTGTGCCTCGGGGGAAGCGCTAACAGAAATGAATAACGGAATCCAAGGGGATTTTGGGTGGGAAAAATTGGTGAGTGATATGAGGTTCGAACCCTGGTTGATCCATTGAAAAAACCAGAAAAGTTGTGTAGAAAGAAGGAAGATTTGCTTGGATCAGGCTGAGTCGAAGACGGTGACTGAAATTTTGAGCGATTTGTATTTTCACCGTTCGCCATATTGTTATCCATGGCAGAAGCATTGCCCACGCAGGAATTGAGTGATCCCAAACCGGCTCCACAATTTTTTTTACACACGGCTTGCTTTACATCAACTGGTTCATCGCAGCAGTAATTAAGATCCCACACATTCCTGTCATCTGAAGGAGAATTTACAGTCTTCATATTCTTTTGATCCGATGACAAAATCTTGAAATTACTGGCTCGAACAAAATAAAGAGAAAATCGTCCCGGGAAAACCTGATTTACCCAAGAAATTTTCCAGCTAAAACGGAGAATCTGCAAGTTTGTGAAATCCGGTTTTGAAACCTCTCAATTAATTGCTCGAAAACACTTACATGGCAAGAAAAATGTTCTAATCGAAATCATGAAGGTTGCTCGCTTGAAAAGAGGGTCCTCCCAATAATATTACAGTAAAAACCCTGTCAATTCAAATGCTGATGTCGTGCCGATGTGCAGCAATTTCAAGGCCGCTAAATGTTCCGCTAAATGAAGTATGAAATTTCTGGTTTTAGAAATCGGATTTGACAAACGGGAGCTTGTCAAAGAACCCATGTTCAAAACCCTGGATATCACGGAAACGCCGTTCCAAATTTATCGTCGTATTTTGCTTTTTTAACATCACATCAGATTACTTGAACAAACACCGCTGAAAGAGGAGCGAAAAAAACTTGCTCTCGACTGGTTCAACCTGCCCAGGGATCCTACGCCATTTTTACTGAGCCCAAGAAACCAAAAATACAAGCATTCAAACATTCACCATAAAAACTGCTCTGGTGTGGAAAAAACGATTTCTTCAATATAATTATCAAACCAATATTTAATGGCCCAGGTAATTTTCTTTCCATTTTAAGGAACTTGAGTGTTACCCGATATCCTTATTTGAGGGTAAATTAGAAATATACTTCCTAAATGGAAACGAATGATCCTGTTCAACAACCCTACCTAGGTTGATTTATCCACCTCCTAATTGTACTTTATTATTTAGCCTACCGAAGGGAGGTTATATAGCGACTGTAGAGGGTTCCCACATTATTTGGATCAGTTAATTAGATTTTATTTGCCTGGTTCAAATTATAGTTTTTGTAACCTAAATGGAATCGAATGACATTGTTCAATTACCGTAAGTAGTTTAATTTATCCACCTTCTAATGGTATTTTATTATTTATCCACCTTATAATTTTCTCTTAATGTTTATTGATTGAACTTTATTTTCCTAATCATACGAAGCCTTATTATAAATTAATTAGAAATAAAATTCATATTCCAACTAATAGAAATACACGGTTTTTAGGGAGTCATGGACCATAGTTTTAGTCTAAGGAATGATGCATTATTCTACAACTATGATGCAAAAAAATAATTTATTGGTTTTTTAATCGAGGGTTTCTTGCAAAGTTTTAAATACCTTTAATTAAGGTCATCCAATATGGTGGGAGTTATTGTCATGTTGAGGCATGCACATTATGACGATGTTGATCTTGTTGTGGTGTTTATTTTCAATTTTGCCACGTTGAATGCAAAACTATGGTGAGAATGTTTTTTCAGAAGAGGGAAATTTATGTGCAATTAAGACACTAGTGCAGATGTTGCAGGAATTTATTAGAGAAATATAACAACGTGAATATTGTTTCCATGTGAATGCACTTGATCTTGTACATTTTACAATGGTTGTGGTGTCGTGTTGTGATGGCGGTGGCTTGCTATTTTACATTTACTTGGATGTTTGGTGTTTTACAAAGCCATCAATCTAATATGAAAATTTTGATTTCGTATTGATTCTTCTAATTTTTCCTTCATGTTTTAATTATAGGTAAGATATTGTAGAATTTTCTATGAATTTTCCCCCTCCATTTTTCCTATGAGGGTGTTCAAAAAATATTTTGTATAGAGATGGGTGTTTTGTTTGTTATGTTAGATTACAATTATGGTCCTGACTATTTTTTGGTTTGGAATGGTGTTGAAGAAAATACATGTTGGTATGTGGAAAAGAAGGGTTTGTTTTTGTGTATTTGAATTTCTATTGTTATGCCAAGAATTTTTATAAAAAAAAAATCTATTCTAAAATACTATTTTTTGGGTTTACATTTATATGTAAACCCTCAACAACACACACACACACACACACACACACACACACACACACACACACACACACACACACACACACACACACACACACACACACACACACACACCTTAGCAACGGTACTATAAAGGATGTACCAAATATTGAGAGTTATGTGTCGTCATTACTCTAGAAGTACATGTTGTTTCTCCACCCACTACTTTCAAACAATGTACAATGAAAATTATCTAAATTTGGAGATTCTTCATATTCTCCACCTCCACTACTCCTCCCTCCTCCCTAGTTCTGTACATACCCTACTGATTTAACCTAAATATGTTAATTTCCTATAAGTGTAGTAACTGATAGTAGATTGTCCTAATCAATTAGTTTTCAAGCCTAATTGTAGCAATATATGGAATAATCATATAAACAAAGCCAATAAATGACAAAAATTGAAACTAAGTATTAATAATGAGAGAGAAGAAGAATTTACTAATATCATCATTTCTGTGTTGATTTGGGTTGGCCTGATGACTGGAAATAGCTAGAAATGATCTACCACAACCATGAAATTGAAATTGTGACTTGAGCACTTGTGTGATCAAGGGCATATGGTACAACCCAAAGCATAGCCCCGTTATGGCCCTTTTCGTATAATTTAATCCTTTTATGCTTTCAAAATTTGTAACTTCATGTGCTTATTCAATATTTCTTATTGTTCTCTTGTTTTGAATATGGAACCTTGATAATGTGTTATGTTATTTGTGCAATTGATTCAATCTTCAAAACCCTAGATTTTAAGAGTGTCCTATAGCACAAACATTTATTGGGTTGTAGGAATCTCTATGCATTTCTGACATCATAACTACTCCAAGAGGGCAGAAACCACACGTATTTCTCTTGAAGCATGTGATATCTTGAATGTATGCAACTAAATTGAAAACCATGATCTTGCAATAGTGTATTTTACATGGTAATTCCCTTAGCTTGAATTTCATAATGTGTCTTTGTAGTTGTAGACTTGAGCGTATGACTTTCATGAAATGAGTATGTAGAGCATCTAGAGCTAAAGGGAGTCTTGGAATAACATTTCTTGTGATTGCTCTTAGTGTATTCTCATTGGAATGATAGGAGCCAAGTAGAATTGAGTTCTCTCTTTAATGGCAGGTGAATAAATTTCTTATATATGTGTTCTAAATCTGGAAAAAATAAATAACGCTGAGTAGAAATGTACTAAATGTGTTCCAATAAGAAAAAGTGTCATTACAGGAAGATAGACCAAAGCTACGAAGTTTGCCCGTGGCTTATTAGCATTATGTCCCTCCCTATTTGTTATGGTCCCAGACACGTGTGTGTGATATGAAAGTGTGAATTGTGATATGCAATGGTATAACCTAATTATATGGATTCATATGACCATTTTGCAAACCAATAGTTTTTGTATGAAAGCCGTAATGAGTGAGACATAACTAGGATAAACTTAATTGGTCAAATTGAGAAAGTGTGGACTAGTGAAAAAGTGTTGTATAATTTGCGTTATTGTAAATTATGAATTTCAAAAATGAGTGTCTACATTTTCCCCCACCTTTAAGTATGGAATAAAAAAAATGGTTAAGGAAGAGCCCCTTAAGTGTCTCGACACAATTTTTGTTCGCTTGGAGAGCCTTGTGCTTGTGCTAGGAAATTTGTGTTAGTTATGGTTGTGTTTTTTTATCTAGGATGAGTACGTATAGAGAAAAACTGTAGTAAATGTTGATAGTATAAGAAATCATACTTTAACTTGAGTATTTTGAACTTAGTGTGAAAATAGGAATTTGTAAAGTACAAAATAAAAATAAAGGAAAGAGAAAACCTGATTATTTTGTGAGAGAGGGGAAGAGTGCACTTCCACTATTACTGTTATGGAGATTCGAAGATGTTTTTGTTGGAATTGGTTGGAAGTAATTTTGGGTGATTTCTCCCCAAGTGGAATGTATTAAGGAGAATTGAAAGAAGTGTAAATGCACCTCACATGGTGAAGATAATTTTATGGGGAGTGTTTTAGTTCCTCCACATCTATCCACAAAAATATGAGTTGTGAAAATTCAAGTGTATGAGGATAATAATCACCTCAACACTTCCCAAGACCCAGAGATAAGTGCCATTACATATGAACATGAACCCAATGGATTTGTAAATAACGAGACAAATGTACTCCAATAATGATAGATTACACATATCCTGTTTGCAACCATAACCTGAATTGTACCATGTGTTATGTCATCTAAATTAAGTAAATAAAATATAAATATTTGTGAGAAACTGTACCAAATGACAAATTTATTGAATTTTCCCATGACATAACTGTACGGAATGGGTCATAGCATCCATACACTATGATCCTTGTTTTATGGTTTGGTCCCAGTTTATTTCCTGGCCGAATTATGTTTTTGATCCATTTTTTGAGTCTCTAACATGCTTGATTTTGTAGTTGTTACTTTGTTTCCTAATTTTGAGTTGATGTGAGTGCAAAATATCACTCGATGGTTTCCCACTTTTTTGGGGCACATGACATGGAGTAATGTGAGCATGTTCTAAACAAGAATACCTATAGATTATGTGCACATGTGTTGTAAGATTCTTATAGGGTAAAAAGAAAAGGGGAATGCACATGGTATATACCGTGGCACATATATATCAATATAATAGAAAATAACTAACAAGGTGTTAATGATATGAAATCGGAAAAATAATTCAATAAACGTAAGGAAATGAATTCGTTGACACACGATTAAAATAACATGGAAAATAATATTTCAAATACATGGGGCACCAAGCACGATGTCACAAGACACTTAAGGAACACAAAGCCAACAAACAATAAAAAGAGTAACATTAGGTATTGCCCACAAACTGTAATGCCTCCTCTTATTATTAAAAAAAATAATAAAAAATAAAACAAGTAAATAAATCAAAAGGAATTAAAAATAAATAAATGAAAAAAATCATGTGATATCTATGGGGCGAGTTAGGGCATGGGGGCTCGAGCTCCATGTTTTTTTTATTGCCTTTTGTTTTTTTTTGTTTGGTTTTTTCTTTGGCTTTACTGTTGGAGGTGAGCGCCACCACTATGGGAGAGAGTAGGTTCTTTGACAGTTGTTGCATTCACAATTCCTAAAGGAACAGAGGTTTCATTTGGTGCTTTGGTCGTAGTTTTACACAAATCTATGTGTTTGGGCGACGTTTTGTCTTCTGCACAGAAATGCATCGCCAAATGTCATCCCATGGAGTGCCATGTTCTCATTTTGTAGCCTGTACCATCATCCTCCCATCCTGCGTCAAAAATCGAGCTATTTTTCCTCCGTGGATAGCTATCAAAGCACATTGGAGAGAGGGTTTTGACAGATGTTGCAATTGCTACTTGCCCTGGTCAACATGTATACGCAAATGGATGTGTAAAAGAGGCCTGTGAACTATTTTATAGAATGCCTCAAATAGATGTGGGCTCATGGAATGCCACGATGGCAGGATATGCACAAATGAGTTTGTTGAAAAGGCCTTAAAAACTTCCAAGCAAATGCATTTGGTACGTGTAATCCAGACTCCACAGCCTTTTCCTAGCAACCTCCTAGCCGCTGTCAAAATGGGAGTTTTAGAACAACACATGGACATCCATCAAAGCATCATGGAAAGATAATATTTTTTTTTAAAATGTCTTGTCAGGTGCTTAGATTGGTATGTATGCAAAATGTGAAGGCATACACAATGCATGTGAACTGTTCGACAAAATACCTGAAAGATATGTGGTCTCCTGGACTGTAATGATAGCAGGATATGCAAAAAAAATGGGTCTGTTAAAAAGGTGTTTTAACTGTTTGACAGAATGCCTCAAAGAAATGCAGTCTCATAGAGTGCCATGATTTGCATTTTGATCTGCACAAAATGGGTATGTTAGATATGGATGCAAAATGTGAAAGCTTTGTCAGAGCACGTTAACTGTTTGTAAAATACCCCATAGAGATGTTTTATCATGGACAACATGATTTGCAGAGTATGCACAACCATGGTTTGTTAGATCTTATGCAAGTTTGGATTTACAAACAAGTTGGTGCTCAAAAATATTGGTTGAGCTTGGATTCATTCATGGAGATATGCGTGCTCATAACCTACTATGGTGGGTGAAAGCCAAATTTCATAACCTTTGCAAACATCCTAACTCCTTGTACCAAAATGTAAATCTTGGAGAAAGATTGTCGTGTGGTGGACTTGTTGCTTGTATGCATTCTAACTAGCTTGGGGCACCTCATACACTACATCATCGATTAACAAGATTTGTACGAACTGGTATGTTAAAAAGATCAGAAACTTTCAAGCAACTAATTATTCTATTGGAAAAAAATTCAAGTGATCGGGAAGTTGGTGTGATGTGGTAGAGATTTGATCCACGCTCGTGAACTGGTTGATGAAGTTTCAGGTGAGATGCTAAACCAAAGGCTGCAGGTTTGACCGACTCTGTTCCTCCCAGGCATGGTTCTTCTTCCCTTACCTCTCATAATTCTCATGTTTTAGTTCTCATTTGCAACTAAATAGAATTTTAAATTATTAGGATTTTTAATACAGTTAAATGTCCCTTCAAATCATTGCAAAATAATAAATTGTCATGTCGTAACTCACGAAGTCATTATAACTTGTCTACTTTAAACCATGAACTATCACCCTCACTTTGAGATGATTTAGAAAAATCTTAACTATCACCTTGACCTTTGGTTTGACCCGAAATGAACATATGTCATCCTTTTGACGCTCTTATAGGAGCCCTGTCACACTGGTTTACAACAGTAGAAAGCTATTAAATCTAGAAAGTTGGCTTTCGTTTTGAACCGCCATTTGAAACCTGAATGGAGAAATTACTTCCTGTCTTCACAAACCTCTAGTGTTTATACTAGACTAATGCATGGAACATTCAGTATAGGAAAGAGCACTTTTTGGGATAGTTTGGAGAAGCCATTTTTTAGGCCTCCGGTCACAGTTTGACGAGGTCAAACTAGACCAATTTCGTCTTGTCGCTCCAGAAAACATGTCGCCATTTGAAAATAGTTTTCTAGTTCTTAATTCCATCGACTCTGATGAATTCTCCTTATATAGGGGAACTAGTAGGAAGTGTATTGTTGCGTGTGCATCCTTGAACGTTAGTTTTGGACGTGGTTTTCTAGGCCCTCGAGCTAACTTTTGTCATTTTACAATTGGGTGAACTACGACCAGTGGCCCCAGAAAACTAGCTGCCAAACGCAAACCCTTCGCGCTTTTTCAATTCCGTCAATTTACTATGAACTCTTGGTATATCTGGGGACACGTAGAAAGTTAATCGTGTTGTGTGTTCTCATTGGAAGATAATTTTTGACAACGGTTTCTTAGCCTCCTAGCCCGTTTTGAACATTTTGTAACTAGTGAGAAAATGTAAAATTAGAAAGCTGCAGGACCCTCGTAGAGTTGCCAAATCACCCTGGAAACTTTTAACACATGTAAATAACTATTTAAAACAATGTAATGTAACTTGTTGTGTGCATTAGAACTTTTGACAAAAATTCATTTTCTCTCTCTACCCTTCTCTTTCTCTCTCCTGGGTTACAAAAAGAAGAAAAATGAAATGTAATGAATACATGTCTCTAAACCCTTTTATTTCGATTGCAAATTGTAATTTTTATCTTATGTAAATGGGAAACTTAAGAATGATAATTATGATTGTTTAGGGTGGATGCCATGCCATCGAATTATCACTGATATCATGCTCACGTGGTTTTTGCAAGATGAAAGAATGATGACGTAAAGGTGTTGAGTAATTCTTTGTTTATTTTTGGTAATATATTGAAAGACTTATTGTGGAAATTGGTAGTATGTAAAAGTCGTTAGATTTTTAAGTGCTCGAGAAATGGGTATTTCTTTCATGGGTGTTATTTTTTATCCCAAAATTTGTTATGGTAAAAGTGGAATACAAATGTCAAAAGGAATGGAAATTATTACCTTGTAGTGAAATTTCATTGTGCAATTATTGTTTTAATAATTGGTGTTGCGCTTCTTACCTTGAAAATGTAATAAAGGAACCTAACCACAACAGTCAACCCTAGTTCAAAATTTGTATATATAACTAACCTGAAAATGTTAATCCCTTAGCATGGAAAACTAGGGCCTTCAAACGAACCTTTACACTTGATGGAACATCCTAGTGTTAGGCAAATACGACCCCAAGAAAGGGGGTTTATCGTCCTCGTAGGTACGTTTAGGGACATCGACATAAACTAGACAGATAAGAGCAACACAGTCAAATAAATCTTCTGCATCGAATGAATTTATTGTGGGATCCAGATGACATCATGGAGCTAGTGAAATAGTGGTTCTATCATGTAAAAATTTGCTAATGAATAGATCCTCTAAGCTATAGGTGTTATCTTTGGCTAGTGATAATATAGCGCTTTGTTCTTTTACGGAGGGTTTATAGGGTGAATATGTTTTGAATCTTATTCTAATCTATAATAGAGCGTAAAGCCCTAAGTGAAAAATTTGAACTAAACTAAACCCTAGTAGATTAGAATGTTAACTTGTGGGTAGAAAACTATAATTTAACTCTTTGCATACGAAATTGTTTTGAAAGATGTTGATTCAAGAGAACCTTAGAAACTGTAATCTTGTCCCTAAATCCCTTGTTATGTCATTTTATGGCATTAAGGAATAAAGAATATTTCTTATGTGGAATCGTGTAATTGCAAAGCTATGGGATCTTCATGAACATAGATCACTTGTGTTCATGTGTAGGTTATAATGCTCCTAGATATGTACTTCCTTAAGATGTTAGACAAGCGCTTTCGTAACTTTTTTTGTTTTAAGATGATGCTAAGGACGAGACCATAGTACGATGTAAGAGCATGTCATATAAGATGAAAATGAGATTTTAGATTAGGATTAAGGTCAGTATAGGAGTCCTTATAACTTAATTAAACGTTTTCATGCGTTGCAAAGAATATAAATTGCCTTGGTGTGACCAAACTTCGAGAAAGCAAAAGATAAATAAATATAAATGGGAGTCCATAAGTTATTGAACTTTATTAACTATGGTAGCGAAATAATTATTCCGTGATTGAAGGATGTTCTTGGGGAAAAAGCTATCTCGAATCTATGTCTTCCTTGATCTCAAGATTTCATCTTGACATCACGTTAGGTTCACTTGTGTAGCAATGTTAAATTTTAAACATTAAATAAATGTTTGAGAAGCATATTCTTAACATAAGAACAAGATAATTAAGTATTGTATATGTGATATGAATTGTGACAAATGAGCAAGTAAGTTATGGGAATTTTTGTGATGCATAAAGGAAGCCAACTTAAAATGAACAAACTGTAAATTAAACGTGGAATGAACTTAATATTTTGTAGATGGAAAAAGGAGAAAGATATCCTTGCACAATAATTTTCTTAGAATGTTAATCGTAACTAAGATGCAATTACAGAAATGATCTATTGTGGGTTCGCCATTCTTGAAGTCATGTTTTTTTGTGGTTGGGTCATTGCTAGTATTCGTTCATTTGGAAAAGTGTGGTATAAACAGGTATATGGTCTTGTCATGTGTCTATGTGATTTGATGACTGATGTAAGTGTCGTATATGTTGTTGAGTTTTCCTACTTGGAGTCCTTGTGGCATTTTGCATTGAGCAATGTAAGTCAAAAAAAAAAAATTATCCTTGTATTTTACTGTGTAATTGTGTGATGTAAATGTGGGCACTACATATGGTATCAGATTGGAGGTTCATGCTCTCAAACCTCTGAGATGGATTGGAGTTGTGATGATTCTGCATGATGGTGATGGTGTTTCATAATGGTGATAAATATTAGAAGAGTAATGTGTTTTTAAGACTGATGTGATCTATGTCGTAATTGTGATAGTGTGAACGCACATGATGTGTATGTCACCTAGTGCGCTTTTGTTATCATGTTGATTTGTTGGGATGGGAGTATTCTCTCTCCTTCATGTGGACTCTATGAAGAATTCATGTGTGAATTATTGCTTGTGATGAGAGTATTGACTCTCCTTTTTGTGGATCCGATGAGGAATCCGTGTGTGATGTATTGCCTTGTTTTGTGTGAAAGGAATGATATGGTGAATTGCAGAGTGTTGAGACATTTTTACCTTATATGATGTGAAGGTGTATTGATGTATTGCATGACAAAATTGATGTAAAGTGAAAGGAATTTTATCGTGATGTCTTCACTGTATTGTGATTAGTTGTGTACATTTTCGTGTTGTATTGCAATGGACTATATGTCGTAATGTTAGACATTGCTTTCCTCATACATATAATTTATGTAATATGTGATGGTTCATGTCGTGAGTTAGGGGCATATGGTGAGTATGATCCCTAGTGTATAATGATTGCACTTTGGGTGCGCGATGAGGTAATGTGATGTATTGTAACTCGTGAAAGTAATGATTGTGTTGTACCATGTATATTTATATCATGTGTAAGACATTGTGGTTATGGTGCGTGAATCACCATTGTGTTAGTGATGTAGTTATGTGTATGTTGTGTACCTTACACTAGACGACCCTAAGGGGATAAACTGTCAAGAGTGTATGTGTGGAGAGAGGAGGTGTGGACCAGGGTTGACATAATCTTGAGTTGAGTACAAGTGAGAAAGTGGAGTCTTATATAGACTGAAAACCCACTTTTATCTGTTTAGTATACTTCTAGCTTGCTCAGTATATTGTGGGTGCGCACCACCTTAGGCTCAACTTATGCAACCTTGTGTCCCCTGCTCTTTCCTATTGGATATTTCATTGAATAATCCTATGTGATTTTGTCTATGTTGATCCTTGTGGGAGTTTGGAGTTATGATTGAGGCAGAGATGATGACAAATACATTATTTGATTTACTCATTTCTGGTTACATGTATATTTTCACGAGCTGAGGCTCGATGTCCGAGTGCTAGAAAATCGACGAGTACCCCTTTGGTGGTAGTATGAGGCCACATAGTGATTGTGCTGTGATATTTTCTCATTACGTATTTTATTTTTAAATTAATCTTTCTCTTTTAGCTAGAACCAACCGTTTTCTTGATTGACACGTTCTTATATTTTGGGCATTTATTTGATTGTTGCATTAACATTTGGATTTTTCACTAACTTAGGCTAATTAGCCATTTGATTTTTCTTGTTTTAAAAAACTTTCTTGTCATATTTACAAGTTTTGTAGCCTAGCCCAAGGCTTTTGATTTTTCCACTTAGCGTTTGATTGGATTGTTATGCTGGTTCTAATGTCGTAATGTGTTGGAATAGGGTCATGGGATTCACCATGGAGTGGTGGAACCTATGGACCCGCTTCATTATATGGGGGTATGCCCCAAGGAGTTATAGATAACTAGTGGGCTATTGAACAACGAGTTATTATGTCACTTGGGTTGGGGGTGACGGGGCTCTATGTGCCTATGGCCATAGGGTGACCCAACCTCATTTAAAAGGAGAAAGGAGATGGGTCTCTATGATTGAGTGACCTGATATTCTTTATGACACTCTATGGTGGAGTGACCTGATATTCTTGATGGGGCTCTATGGTTGAGTTACCCGACTTGGTTCTGGCACTATGTTTCTTCCTCTTAGGAGGTATATGGAGATTATCTGGTGATGCTTTGGGGAGTATATGGAGTTGCTTTATGATACTTCAGGAGATATATGGAGTTTTACCTTGTACTTTTGGAGATATCTGGGATTTGTTTCGTGATGTCTTGTTATGTGTGGAGTTGGTATAGCAAGTTATGTGTCCTCTTGTGAGTCTGGTTAGACTTTGTTATGATTGGTGGCGTGACTCTTCCCTTGGTTGGTATGGACTATTGGACATTGGATTGGAACTATGTCGTTATAGTCATTGATTTTTTCGTGAGTCATGTGATACCTGTTGTATATGTATTATCGTGTTGATTCTGTTTGTTAGTCATATGTGTGTACTAGATCTATGTCTAGGACGTAACTATTGGAAATTAATTGTTATGTGGTCTACTCATTGTCATTCCATGGTTTGGTGAAACCCTTGTGATGTGGTACGGTCGTGAAAGTATGTAAAAGTATGCTTGTGAAAATTTGGTGTTGTGTATGACCCTGGTAGGGTGTTGTGACTGTAGTTCATGATGGGAACCCACAGGAATGAAATAAACTAAAGTTATAAAACAAAGAAATTTTAAAGGACTTGAATTAAGAATAATGTTAATGGAAAGAGATTAATGAAATAACGAATAAGAGAGAACTGCCAATCTTCACAGAACCTTGAAAGTTAAAATTTCTACCAATTGTTCCTAGGGCCACCCCGTGACCGTGCTTTTATATCTGAAATCTTAACCTTAGAGCGTACCTTAGCCACATTCGCCCCTTGTTGCGTACCTTTTTCTCTTTCTTCATTGTATGTCGCATCGAGGATGATGCTTTCTTAAGGGGAGGAGAATGTAATACCTCCTCTTATTATAAAAAAATAATAATAAATAAAATAAGTAAATAAATCAAAAGGAATTAAAAATAAATAAATGAAAAAAAGCCCGTGATATCTATGGGGCGAGTTAGGGCATGGGGGCTTGAGCTCCATGTTTTTTTTTGCCTTTTGTTTTTTTTGTTTGGTTTTTTCTTTGGCTTTGCTATTAGAGGTGAGCACCGCCACCATGGAAGAGAGTGGGTTCTTTGACAGTTGTTGCAGTCGCAATGCCTGAAGGAATAAAGGTTTCATTTGGTGCTTTGGTCATAGTTTTACACAAATCTATGTGTTTGGGTGCCATTTTTTCTTCTGCATAGAAATGCATCACCAAATGTCATCCCATGGAGTGCCATGTTCTACTTTTGTGGCCTGTGCCAGCATCCTCCCAGCTTGCATCAAAACTCGAGCTCTTTTTCCTGTGTGGACATCTATCAAATCACATTGGAGAGAGGGTTTTGACAGATGTTGTAGTTGCTACTCCCTGGTCGACATGTATGCACAAATGGATGTGTAGAAGAGGCCTGTGAACTGTTTGATAAATGCCTCAAATAGATGTGGGCTCATGGAATGCAATGATGGTAGGATATGCACAAATGAGTTTGTTGAAAAGGCCTTGGAAACTTCCAAGAAAATGCATTTGGTACGTGTAAGCCAGACTCCACAGCCTTTTTCTAGCAACCTCCCAACCATTGTCAAAATGGGAGCTTTAGAACAGCGCATGGACATCCATCAAAGCATCATGGAAAGATAATAGTTTTTTTTTAAATGTCTTGTCAGGTGCCCAAATTGGCATGTATGTAAAATGTGAAGGCATACACAATGCATGTGAACTGTTCGAAAAAATACCTGAAAGATATGTGGTCTCGTAGACTGCAATGATAGCAGGATATGCAAAAAAATGGGTCTGTTAAAAAGGTGTTTGAACTGTTTGACAGAATGCCTCAAAGAAATGTGGTCTCATGGAGTGCCATGATTTGCAGGATCTGCATAAAATGGGTATGTTAGATAGAGATGCAAAATGTGAAAGCTTTGACAGAGCACATTAACTGTTTTCAAAATACCCCAGAGAGATGTTTTATCATGGACAACATGATTTGTAGATTATGCACAACCATGGTTTGTTAGATCTATATGCAAGTGTGGATTTACGAAAAAGTTTGTGCTCATAAAGATCGGTTGAGCTTGGATTCATTCGTGGAGATATGAGTGCTCATAATCTACTATGGTGGGTGAAAGCCAAATTTCATAACCTTTGCAAGCATCCTAACTCCTTGTGCTGAAATATGAATCTTGGAGCAAGATTGTTGTGTGGTGGACCTTGTTGCTTGTATGCCTGGTCTAACTAGCTTGGGGCACCTCATACACTGCATCATCAATTAACAGGATTTGTACGAAGTGGGTATGTTAAAAATCTCAGAAACTTTCAAGTAACTACTTATTCTGTTGGAAAAAGATTTAAGTGATCGAGAAGTTGGTGTGACGTGGTGGAGATTTGATCCAGGCTCGTGAATTGGTTGACAAAGTGTTAGGTGAGATGCTAAACCGAAGCTTGCGGGTTTGACCGACTTTCGTTCCTCCTAGGCATGGTTCTTCTTCCCTTACCTCTCATAATTATCATGTTTTAGTTCTCTTTTACAACTAACTAGAATTTTAAATTTATGAGGATTTTTAATACAGTTAAATGTTCCTTCAACTCATTGCAAAACAATAAATTGTCGTGTCGTAACTCACAAAGTTATTATAACTCACCTAATTTAAATCATGAACTATCACCCTCACTTCGAGATGATTTATAAAACTCTTACCCTTCTTGATCGCTCCAATAATGTTTTATCGACCAGATGAAGTTGACTCCCTATTGATAAAGTTGACCTTCTCCCTATTTTAAATAGTTAAATTTTGCATTTTTCGAAGACTCACTAAGTACCCTTCATAACTTTGGAAACGAGATGTGAAGTTTCATTCGTGTACCTTGATATACGAGGAGTCACCTTGAACTTTGGTTGGACCCGAAACAAACATATGCCATACTTTTGATGCTCTTATAGGAGCCCTGTTACACTGGTTTACAACAGTAGAAAGTTGTTAAAATCTAGAAAGTTGGCTTTCGTTTTGAACCACCATTTGAAACATGAATGGAGAAATTACTTCCCGTCTTCACAAACCTCTAGTGTTTATACTAGAAAAATGCATGGAACATTCAGTATAGGAAAGATCAATTTTCGAGATAGTTTTTTGAAGCCATTTTGTAGGCCTCTGGTCACAATTTGATGAGGTCAAACTAGACCAATTTCATCTTGTCACTCTAGAAAAATTGTTGCCATTTAAAAATGGTTCTCTAGTTCTCAGTCTCGTCAACTTTGATGAATTCTCCTTATATAGGGGAACTAGTAGGATATGTCTCGTTGCATGCTCCTCCATTGAACGCCTAGTTTTGGACATGGTTTTCTAGGCCCTCGAGCTAACTTTTGTCATTTCACAACTGGGTGAACTACGACAAGTGGCCCCAGAAAACTAGCCGCTAAACGTAAACCGTTCACTCTTTTTCAATTCCATCAGTTGTTATGAACTCTTGGTATATCTGGGGACACGTAGAAAGTTAATTGTGGGTGTACGTCCTCATCAGAAGATAACCTTTGGAAGTAGTTTCTTAGCCCTCTGAGTCCATTTTGAACATTTTGTAGCTAGTGAGAAAATGTAAGAATAGAAAGCTGCGGGACCCTCGTAGGGTTGCCAAATCACCCTGGAAATTTTTTAACACATGTAAATAAATGTTTAAAACACTATAATGAAACTTGTTGTGTGTATTAGAAATTTTGACCAAATGGTGTTTTCTCTCTCTACCCTTCTCTTTCTCTCTCCTGGGTTACAAAAAGAAGCAAAATGAAATGTAATGAATACATGTCTCTAAACCTTTATATTTCGATTATAAATTGTAATTTTTATCTTATGTAAATGGGAAACTGAAAAATGATAATTATGATTGATTAGGGTGGATGCCATGCCAATGATTTATTGCTGATATCTTGCTCACGTGGTTTTTTTGCAGGATGAAATAATGATGATGTAAAGGCGTTGAGTAATTCATTGTTTACTTTTGGTATTATATTGAAAGACTTATTGTTGAAAATGGTAGTATGTAAAAGTCATTAGATTATTAAGTGCTTGAGAAATTGGTATTTCTTTCATGGATGTTATTTTTGATCCCAAAATTTGTTTATGGTAAAAGTGGAATACAAATGTCAAAAGAAATTAAAATTATTACCTTGTAGTGAAATTTCATTGTGTAATTATTGGTTTAATAATTGGTGTTGTGCTTCTTACCTTGAAAATGTAATAAAGGAACCTAACCACAACAGTCAACCTTAGTTCAAAATTTGTATAAATAATAACCTACAGATGTTAATCCCTTAGCATAGAAAATTGTGACCTTCAAATGAACCTTTACACTCGATGGAACATCCTAGTTTTAGGCAAATATGATTCCAAGAAAGGGGTTTATCATCCTAGTAGGTACGTTTGGGTGACATCAACATAAACCAGACAAATAGGAGCCACACAGTCAAATAAATCTTCTGCATCGAATGAATTCCTTGTGGGGTCCAGATGACATCATGGAGCTAGTGAAATAGTAGTTCTATCACTTTAAATTTTGCTAATGAATAGATCCACTTAGCTATAGGTGCTATCTTTGGCTAGTGATAATATAGCACTTTGATCTTTTACGGAGGGTTTATAGGGCAGATATGTTTTGGAATATTTTTCTAATCTATAATAGAGCGTAAAGCCCTAAGTGACAAATTGGAATTAAACTAAACCATGGTGGATTAGGATGTTAACTTGTGGGTAGAAACTATAATTTAACTCCTTGCATACAAAATTGAGTTGAAAGATGTTGATTCTAGAGAACCTTAGAAATTGTGGTCTTGTCCCTTAATCCCTTGTTATGTCATATTATGGCATTAAGGAATAAAGAATATTTCTTATGCAGAATCGTGCAATGCAAAGATATGGGATCTTCGTGAACATAGATCACTTGTGTTCATGTGTAGTTTATAATGCTCCTAGACTATGTACTTCCTTAAGATGTCAGACAAGTGCTTTCGTAACTCTTTTGTTTTGAGACGATGCTAAGGAAAAGACCATAGTGCGATGTAAGAGCATGTCATATAAGATGAAAACGAGATTGGAGATTAGGATTAAGGTCACTCTAGGAGTCCTTATAACTTAATTAAACATTTTCATTGCGTTGCAAAGAATATAAATTGCCTTGGTGTGACCAAACTTCGAGTAAGAAAAAGATAAATAAATATAAATGGGAGTCCATAAGTTATTGAACTTTATTAACTATGGTAGCGAAATAACTATTTTGTGATCGAAGGATGTTCTTGGGTAAAAATATATCTCAAATCTATGTCTTCCTTGATCTCAAGATTTCATCTTGATATCACGTTAGGTTCACTTGTGTAGCAAGGTTCAATTTCAAACATTAAATAAATGTTTGAGAAGCATATTCTTAACATAAGAACAAGATAATTAAGTACTGTATATGTGATATGAATTGTGCCAAATAAGCAAGTAAGTTATGGGAATTTTCGTGATGCATAAAGGAAGCCAACTTAAAATGGATGCACTGTAAATTAAACATGGAATGAACTTAAGATTTTATAGATGGAAAAAGGAGAAAACGATATCCTTGCACAATAATGTTCTTAGAATGTTAATCATAACTAAGATGTAATTAAAGAAATGATCTGTTGTGGGTTCGCCGTTCCTGAAGTCATGTTTCTTATGGTTGGGTCATTGCTAGTATTCGTTCATTATGGAAAAGTGTGGGCATTGACATGTATATGGATGTTTTCATGTGTTTATGTGATTTGATGACATTGATGTAAGTGTCATATATGTTGTCGAGTTTTCCTACTTGGAGTCCTTGCTGTCATTGTGTGATGAGTACATTGTAAGTCAAAAAAAAAAAATATCCTGGTATTTTACTGTGTAATTGTGTGATGTAAATGTGGGCACTACACAAACAATTGAAAGCAGAGGGAAATCATGTTAAGAAATAAATAAACAATAGGATGAAGATGACCTTGGTTTGGAAGTGACCTAGAAAATAGATACTACACATGAAGCACTCAATAACATGTTGGAGTAGTAAATATTATGACATGATTTATGTATTGAGTGAATGAGGAAATAGTAAGAAAAGTATAAAAAATTTGAATAATGGAAATTGTATCTGTGATAGTGTAAAGTGGATTCCCTCTGTAGTTGTGAAATAACTAGTAGAGAGTATGATCAAACATCTAACATTTTTTAAAAATATATATTTAGCTTGCATTCAACCGAATGTACCACATAAATGCACATATGTAAACAAAAAAATAAGATAACATATTATGCATTAAGGATAAGTAATGTGCATAATGAATAATATTAGCATGTAATAGAGACAAATAAGAAACAAAAATTCATGTATTTTTGGATGTTTTGTATTTATTTTATTTTATTTATTGGTCTTTTCAAATATATGACTATTTTTAGATTTTTAGGATATATGAATGTTTTTGGATTTTTAGGCCCCCTAAGGGCATAGATGAAATGTTATTCCTTGAAGATAAGGAAGCTTGATCAAAGAATTCCCATAATGGGGAGAATATTTAGAGTTTTATGGATTTTTATTAATATAGAGTATGCATTGAGGGGGGGAAAGTAAGGTTTCCCCATTCTATGTGCACAAATTGAGGTTCAAGTGTGTAGATGCTACCTCAATAGTCAAGCTAAACTCTAAATAGAGTATGTAGGGAAATAAGGGGGAAGTCAAATGCCACAAGTGTGTAAGTAGTATATTATCGCTGCAATTAGAATATTGAGGAAGGCCCACTAATTTCCATTGTGAATGAAGGAAGCATATGATCATGGGTCAGAATACTAGTATCATGTGAGACCATGTGAGGGATAGTGTGCATAGAAAGGATGTTTCCTAAGGAATTATGATATGGAGAAGCTGTAATCGACCTATGAGGAGACCTAGAGGTCTAACGTGTTCCATGAACTCTATGTGACAACCTAGTGCTATGTGGTAGACTATGATACCTAAGCATACGTAGAGAGTTAGAAATAGGAAATAAAAGTTGAGGAGAGCTATGTGGGCTAGTAACTGGAGATGAGATAATTGGGATAACACTAAAAGTGTGTGGTAAAACCATAAGACTAATATGGCTAGATGCAGGAGTGATGGTAACAATAGGTGGACTAGACATAATGGTAACTAGATTAGGTGGTAAACTAGTTGTAGGAACTAGAAAATCTTGAGGAACAATAGGTAAAGGGGCCCTATGTGGAAAATAGGGATGAACTAACCTTCATGTATGAAATTGACACACTGGTACATAATGGATGGAATAAACCTAATAAAATTGAGTAATGGAAGACATAAGACGATGTCACAATTCTTGTTTTTTAAACTACGATAAATGGCATGCATATAGTGTGTAGCCTCATTGCGATGAGAAAAGTGAAACATCCATATGTAGTAGGTAAATTATGATTAATTTAAGATAATGGAATACCTTAGCACATAAGAGAGGAAGTGAACATATTTTATGCTTGAAACAAAGATTGATCATTACATTATTGAGAGCATGATTAGAAATAAAAACATTGATGTAAAGCTTGGAAGATTTGAAAGAAGCATTAAATTCTACATCCCTACAGGTAATGATGGGTTGTGAAACAGTAAGAGAAATAAGAAGAAAATCTAAATGAGAATTGGTAATTGAGGAGGAGTAACTTCATTCTAAGTATGGAAGGAAGTTCCCTTAACTATAACATTTTCATGTGTAGGAGGTTTTTCATTGAATATTTTAAGATTAACATTTGAAAGAACATCGAAAATGGAGAAAAGTGTAGACACAAAATTATGTACTTTACACATAATTTGGCCTGGTGTTATATTACTATTTAGAATGTTGTCTTGTGTACAAAATACTAATTAATCCCTCCTTTTTCCCATCTTTATTTTAAATTTCATTTTGTTGTTCCCATGTATTTTTGAGCACTTATCTGTCTATTTCACAACTGCCTCAACATTCTAGCCCTAAATCAAGGTGCCCCAGTCCCACTCTAGGCACCCTGATCTATGAAAATACCCTTTCACTCCTTTTTAGGTCATTTATAGTTGTTGGTCATCTTTATCTTTGTCTCTGTCAGTCTTGTCATGATTAATTACAAAATTAAGCTTGAGAACCCAATAAATATTAATCTATAAGACCATAATGAGCGTCCTAGGTCATATCCTTTACACACTACTATAACTCCATCTAGAGTTGCATCCATTGCATCACTTGCATCTACATAGTTCCATGCATCAAGGTTAGGAGATCTAAATCACACACACTTCATAGAGGGAGGGGTTCTATTCTATTCCATGCATACATGTTGTTTACATTTTCTGTATTTACTATTGCTCGCTATTTCACAAAGTGTGATTGACACGAGAGCACCTAGGGCACGACATGCACAAACACACCAAAAATACATCTAGGTCGAAAATGTAGTGGAGTGCTTGGTGATAAGACCACAAGTTTGGTGGCTGAGTTCCTGTGCAACAAATAGGGAAGGTTCAGAACCAACTTGTGACCATATCAATTACAGGTTTTGAGCATTTACAGTGATGAAAGCACCCAAATAATAGACCAATGCTCCCCAGTAGGCTCGCAGGTGTCCTAATCACTTCAAATCATTAAAATCTACCCTTCGCAGGGTCTCTGAGTGTTCATCGACACTTCCTAATTATATTCTCAAACCTGCAACACTATGTGACTATCTACAACAATAAGGTAAGTCATTTCTCCCTGTTCTCTTACACATCTATAGTTACATTTTACGTAGCATATTTATTTACATCTACTTTATGTTATTTACTACATGTATATAAAATTTTACTCCTCCTAGTTATATTAACTACTTTATTATTATTTCCTTTCCCATGGTTCTAATTTTAGTTAATCATTTTGGTTGATGTGATCCTCTTTCATTGCACCTTCTAGGTCCTATATTTAATCATCATGAGAATCTTGATATTTTTTTTATTTTATCACATTTATCATGCATCCCATTTTGACATCCTACATATTAGGGTTTCATGTAAATTGCTACTCATCTTCCATCTAGGTTATGTTAGTGTGAAATCACAACACCCCTAAATGATGTCATGGATCTGCTTTTCTAAGGCAGGGTCATTTGGTGTGATTTGCATAACATTGGATCATTCCCCAAGATGTGGGACTTGCTAATGGGATGATCCTCCAGAGAAGGTTGGTTCCTCTTCCTAATCCTAACACTAAACTACTTATAAGGAAGGAAATGTGACTATTTACTCTTAATCTAACAACTCCAAGGGACCAAGGATAGAGAGAGTGAAAATAAAGAAATACTACACTAAAGAGGTGATAGAACCAAGAAAAGGGAACTGCTGATCACAGACAACTACCTAAAATGGAGAGAGGTGAGCAATGGAGAGGATGGAAAAATGCATCACAGACCAACGATAAATTTCAGATAGAACACCATTTCAAACACCTTAAACACATCTCCCAATACCTACAATGGACATCAGAGATATGCACAATATACCCTGCAATAGTGAGAGGCGAGAAGAGACAACAAAATAAGCAAAGGATGGAAAAACGAATCACAAAATAAATTTTATTGCTCCAGGAGTTCACATAGTACACCATTAATTGGTAAGAGGTAAGAAAATTCCATTGCAAAGCCAAGGGAGGAGGCTTAAACTCCACATTCGACCCTGGAGAAGAAAGAATGAGGGGGGCAGGGAAGAAGAATGAATGACCTTCACAATGAATCATGTCCCTGTATTTATAGATTTGATTGGAGAGAAGAAAGAGAGAGTCCGGAAGCAAGAAAATTGGGTTGAAGCTCAACCACTATTGTTAATGCTTATGATAAAATATGCCCCAAATTTGTCTTTACTATATGATTCCTTTATTCAGTGCCTTGAAAGAAGAGGAAATGGAAAAAACAAATCAAATCCGATCTGGTTGTTGAGATAGATGGACCCTGTATTGAAGGACCGAAGATGTTTCCTCCATTTTCTTGTACTTAACCTCCTCAAAAATTAAAGTCTCAGACCTCCATGGTGTAGGTGAGGCCTGGATCTTTCCAATGCTGTCAGATTTGCAATATTTTGACCCCTGACTTTAAAGATATGCCCCTTCAAAGTTTGTATCAGATCTATATGAATGGACGGGGAATAAAAATTGAAAAATGGGCCCCCTTTTGGTTTGGGACATGTGGCAGCCGGATTAGAACAAAAAATCAGTCTTTCGGGTCTGCAATTTATCTTTTTCCCTTTCAACGAAAGGAAAATTTTCACGTTTCCCTCCAACTCCCCGCCTTGGCTTTGGGACACGCATCAGTCTGGTGCTCATTTAAGCCTCTCTCTTTTGATTCATCTTTGGAGGAGAGTCGTTAGGACACGTGGCTTCCTTCGCTTGCTTCTCCATACTTAGTCAGTTTTAGACTCTTTCCCGAACTGTTTTCAAACCCGAAAACTTTGGATCCTTTCCATTTTTCCTTTGTTTCTCCTGGCCTCTCTTGCGGTATTTCCCCTTCTTCTTTGACCTTGAAATTCCATTTTTGAGTCCTCCCTTGACCATTTAAATAGATTTAAGATATGGAAATGTTCAAAAGAGCCGTTTCTTCTATTTCTTCTTGTGCAGGGTCAAATTTTACTCTCACGGGTCTCTGTTTTCACTTTTCCTGGTTCTAGAACTCGAGGTCATGGGTTTGAATCATTTCCCTCCATGTTCTCTTTATGTGTGAGGCTTTTTATAACAAAAAATTTTGGGGGCAAGTTTGAGATAACAATTTGACGACTCACAGGGACATTTGCCTACTAGATGAAGAGCCCAGTGGCCTTGAAGCATCCATTGGGCAAGGATTCTACTTGATAAACATGAAACTAGTCTAAACCTAGAAGTCTTGATCCCTAAGCCACTGTGAGCTTGACTGTATGCATTTTCTATGTTTTGTCTGACCCTAAGTCTTCACTCTCAATTTTCATAAGGAAATCTTGAAAATGGAATTTCTTAGAGTAGAAAATTGTTTTAACTCTAGGTCTTTCATCTGTCCCTAAAATGGACTATTTTGAAATGAATTTAGTTGCTTTGCATTTGTTATCTTTGAAGATGAAAACTATTATGGGTAACTTTGAGTTTCCCTGCTATGAATACTTAAGAGCGTGGCTTTATGCACCTTTGGAGCAATGCGAACAAAACTTATATATTGAGACCAAATCATACATGCCTCAAATGAGACATGTAGAGTGTGCATACGAACTTATTCTACTAGAAACAAAGTCTACTCCTACTCCTACACTAACTAGAGAGAAAGAATGCTAAACAAAGCCTGGTATAGGAAGGGAGAAGTAGCTTCCCTTTCTCAAGAGGGGTGGGCATGCAAATGATTTGACACTAAATATAGTTTCCTGTATGAGTGAAAAAATGGCTATAATCCTGTCCTCCACCCAAATCATCAAGGTATCAAAATTAATGTAAGATACCTCTTCAAGTTGACTTGCATTGGACTCCTGGAGGTATTGATGGTAACCCTTGGTACCTTAATGCTCATCCTTATGCCCTGAAGTAGCCATGACTCATTTTGGCTTCTCCATTGGTTCTAATGAAGCCAAGTACCTAATTAGGCATGGTATGATCCTTTGAATGCGCCCCTTATTCTAAGTTTTAACTCCAAGAATGGAATTTTCTTATGGACCTTCTTGGATGAATGGCGTGAGAGAGATGATGGCATCCTCATGCCTCTTTCCTTCCTCCTCTTTTGAAGAACATGGAACATCAAGATCTTTGAACCTTGGTTCCAGAGGGCCATTATGGAGTGCAGGATTTTGCACTTGAATATTTTCCTTCATGGCAGCAAGTTCATGTACGTGGAAGATGGATGGAGGAGGAAATGATGTAATCTCCATGGCCTCATTTTTCATCAAAGCAATCTCTCAATTCTGAGAGATAGTTTTCCTCCTTGTTGTCTTGTTGTAAGTGCTCTACCTCCCTCATGGTGTCCCTCTTGATCTACAACTTGCTCAACATGGTTTCTCTCTTCCTCAAACATGAAGTTTGAGAGATCAAACTCTTCTTCAACATCAGAGCTTGAAGGGGATGAAGTGGGAGGAATAACTGAAGGTTCCTCTGTAGCCTGCTTCACACTTAGAGCCTCTAGAACTGTATGGTCCTCTTCCATCATGTGTTCATCAATCAAATCAGGCCCTTGAAATGAAAGAAAAAATTCTTCAATGATGCCTTCTTCATTAAGTGGATTTAACACTGATATGATCTATCCCAGTTGCTCCTCTTCAATGGGGCTTGGGAATGATTGTTCCTCCTCTTTTTCTTTCTCTTCTTCTAGCTGCAAACTCAGCCTCAGCCACCACTGGTTCTTCAATCTTGACCTCCTCTATTGGCTTGACAATCAAGGGGATCCTTGTAAACCTAAATTTGGTAGCCCAAATCTTCAAATTGTCTATCATTTCATTTATGTGGGGATCCTCTTCTTATTGTTCTCCTTGAATGGATTCTTGAGTCTCTTCCCAACATGGGCTTGGGAAAGCAAGAGGAGTGACAGGTGGGGTTCAACCACCTTTGAAATTGTTGGTGGTGGGGAGGGAGGTGGAACTTCATATTTGTTTGGAGGGGATGAATGCTTGGAAGGGAAAAGGGGAGAAGAATTGAAATGGGGTGGAAGACTAGGAGATAGAGAAATGAAATCAACACTTGGGGTAGCAAGTGAGGGGCTTGACTCTTGCCTTTGCTAAAATGATAAATATTGAGGGAGAAAAAATCAAAGGCAGAGAGTTGGTGATTGAATTACCCATTAACAAGGTTGTCCCACACTTTGCTCATAATCCCAATGTCCTCAATCCACTGTGTAGGCTAAGGCAACACTTCAACCATGAAGTCAAGCTTCTCTTGAGGGTTGTAATGTCTTGGAAAAGGGCCTTCCTATGGATATGGTGCCCTACAATCAATCCTGAATGCCTTCATTTGTGTTATGCCCCTTGACTGAACCATGCTAGCATCCAGTTTTTGAATCTTCTCTAGTAGACTAGCATCCTCTGCATAACTATCACCATCATATACGTCCCCTTGTGCTTGATAAGCATCATAGTAAAAATGGTTTTGACACTGCTCATATGGGTAAGCATAATGGTCATGGATATGATTATAATGCTGATCTAGAGGAGTTGGGAAATACATTGGAGGTGGACGGTATTGCTGTAAGTGTGAGTTCCATGAAGGGAATGAAGTCATGATTGTATAACCTCACGAAATGGGAGAAAATGGAAGATGTGGAAGAGGAAATGGAAATGTATGAAAAAGGTCTGTAACTCCGAGAATGGGTTTTAGACTAGATGGAGTTGCCATATGTGCTTGAAAGTGTCTCCAAAGGCTGAAATCTTAACCAAGAGCACATCAAACCTGATGAAGTGAAGTGTTAAGGTGATTCAGACCTATCCCATCGGGCATGTCAAAATTGTTAGTGTGAAATCATAACACCTCCAAATGATGTCATGGATCTGATTTTCTAAAGCAGGGTCATTTGGTGTGATTTGCATAACATTGGATCATTCCCCAAGCTGTGGGACATGCAAATGGGAATGATCCTCCAGAGAAGGCTGGTTCCTCTTCCTAATCCTAGCACTAAACTACTTCTAAGGAAGGAAATGTGACCATCTACTCCTAATCTAACAATTCCAAGGGACCGAGGAGAGAGAGAGAGAGCATGAAAATAAAGAAATCCTACACTACATAAGTGATAACACCAAGAATAGGGAACTGCTAATCACAAACCCAACTACCTGAAATGGAGAGAGGTGAGCAATGGAAGGATGGACAGATGCATCACAGACCAATGATAAAGTTCACATAGAAAATCATTTCAAACCCCTTAAACATAGCTTCCAAAAATTGCAATGGACATCAAAGATATGCACAGTATACCCTGCAATGGTGAGAGGTGAGACGAGACAACAAAATAAGTAAAGGATGGACAGAATGCATCACAAAACATAGATTTTATTGCTCCAAAAGTTCACATAGTATGTCGTTAGTGGGCAAGAGGCAAGAGAATTCCATTACAGAGCCAAGTGAAAGGAGGCTTCAAACTCGATTTTTGACCCTAGGAGAAGAAAGAGATGAGGAGGGGCATGAGAAGAAGAATGAACAACCCTTTACAATGAATCATGCCCCTGTATTTATAGATTTTATCGGAGAGAAGAAAGAGAGAGGGAAACAGGAAAAGTGGGTTAGAAGCTCAATCACTGCTATTAATGCTTCTGATAAAATATGCCTCAAATCCATCTTTATTGCATGATTCCTTGATTCATCAGCCTTGAAAGAAGAGGAAATAGATGGAAAATAGATCGAATCCGATCTGGTTGTTGAGACAGATGGATCCTGCATTGACAGGCCTGAAGATATTTCCTCCATTTTCCTTTACCTAACCTCCTCAAAAATTAAAGTCTCAGACCTCCATGGCATAGGTGACGCCGAGATCTTTCCAATGGTGTCATATTTGCAATATTTTGAGCCCTGAGTCGAAAGATATGCCCCTTCAAAATTTGTATCAGGTTCGTACAAGAGGGACAGGAAAACAACTTGAAAAAATAGGTCCCATTTTTGGTAATGTGGGACACATGGTAGCTAGGATTAGGGCAAAAAATCAGGTCTTGCTGGGTTCATAATTTATCTTTTCCCCTTTTCCCGAATGAGAATCACAAAATCTAGAAAACTCCCGCCAGCTCCCTGCCTTGGATTTGGGACACGCATCATTCTGGAGCATCGTTTGAGCACTCTCTCTTTGGATTGGTATTTGGAGGAGGTGCCGCTAGGACATCTGTCTTCCTCTACTTTCTGCTCCATACTTATGTCAAAAGGAAAATCTTTACTGACCTATTTTTGAGCCCTGAATATTTGACTCACTTTCCAAAATTTTCCTTTCTTGCTTCTCGGCCGCTCTTATGGCACTTCCCCTTCTACTCTAACCCTACAATTCCATTGTTGAATCCTACCTCGAAGCTTGTAAAATAGATTTAAGACACGGAAACATGGCTTAGACATAGTCATTTCTTCTCTTTCTTCTCACACAGGGTCATGGCTGATCCAATATTGAATTTCTCTGTGGGTCTGAAATATGGATAACAATTACATTTGAATCACTCATGAAACTCGAGTTACAAGTGGGTAATAATAATATTTTCCCTCCAATGATTATCTTTATGTCTCAGGATAGTTCTGACAAGAATATTTTCTTCTTGAAAATTTGGGATAACAGGTTGTCTTTCAAGCTAATTATTAAGACCATGAACTGTATCCCTTATTTGCCATAATTGTCTGAAAAATTTGATGAGCCTTCCCAAAGTCTAGAAACCCCATGATTGGATGGTTATTTAGATACCGATGATTGATCCCATCAATATACCTCAAGAGGACTAATGTCTAACACAATTACATGAAGATGACCTCTAAAGAAACTCTAAGTTTCCAAGAAGATAACATCAAGAGTGCACTACTAATGATTTGAACTCTCCACTTTTGGAGGGAATAGTTGAACATGACCTGTTGTTGTATATCAAACCTTGCATCTAATATAAACATCTGTCAAAATGGCATTAGTTGATAATAGACCTAGGTCTTAACATTCTTAAACACTCCTAACCTATCAACAAACCCAAATTAGAACATATCGGAATCAAATTTTTAAAAGTGAAACATCTATGCTCCTACATCATAGTAGTTTGAAAATCAACCCAAAATATTGGTATTGACTAGGTTGTAACACAAGGGTTAGTACCTCCCTATTACCATTGGTCCTAAAACTATAAGCCATATCCTTACCAATGGTTATGCCCAATGAACTCTAGACTATAAAATACTCCTTAGAAGGTAAATAGTTGATCCATAAAATGAATGGGATCCCCTTGTCTTAGCTTAAATATATGCAAAACAAAATGTTATAATTCTATAAAACAATCAAGGCACAATATATAAACTATATTAGGTGTTAGGGAAATGGAGGCTGAAAATACTCTTTTTAAATATTGTAACTACAGCTTAGAGAAATAGGTATTGAAATCCTCTATGTCAAACACGTCCCATGAATCTTCTAAGCTATGGGTTAGGGTATGACTATTTACAATGTGATGATGTTATACTAAAAGTGTTGAATTTTAGTACAAAAGACACTGAATTTTATGACTATTAGCCCTTGGGACTTTATGCTAAATGCGCTAAACATATTCCAAGCAGTGATTGAAGCTTATCCCTCAAAAGTGTTGTTATGTCAAATAGTTATGTGGAAAACCTTCATTCCTCTTGCCTGAGCTTAATCAACCTGCATATATAGAATGTTATAATCGTACAAAATACTCCCCATAACATAAAATCAATATGAGTTGTTCAGGAGACATTTCAAGGCATGAAAGAATCTATTTATTAAGATACTTTCAACTCTGAAGTATGTGTGGTACTACTAATTTAAGACACTTGCTCAATGAAAAGGTTAAACGTGTTGATCCCTTAGAAGTGTTGATATGAAATCTAGGTCCACTATGTGTTGATACAAAGGACCCTATAGTGCACTGATATCATAGGTTGTATGTGCTGATACATAGGGCATAGGTGTTAATCTTAAAAATTATACATTAAAATGGATTCATATGTGTTGAGTGCATCAGGATACTAGGTGATCAAATACCACCTCATTTCGACCTGGTGTAGAAATCAATTCAACACCTCCTTCTCTCAAGTCATCCACTGGACTACCATAGTTGAGGTACGCAATTATTTTTTTCAAACTAGTCCACTTCCTTATCCTACCAATGCATCTATAAGATCACCAATCCCACATAAACTTGTAGCTAATCACAAGAAAAGAAACAAACTAGTTAGCTTATACTACTTGGAGTAAGTCCACATTTCCTAAGTTCGTCATGGGGAATCATGTAAATAGGGGAAAAATTTGTAACAGACTGTGCCATTGTGTACTGGTCATCTGCTCAAGATCACGTATCAGGACCAATACTCTCCCATGATGGAATGACACATGTTGTGTGGCTGCATAGATTAATATTATTATTCTACACTTGGGGGACATAACATTCTACACCCCCCTATACACTATGCACATCTGATACTCTCAAGATAAGCATACAATTTAATGTGTTATAGCTCAATCATTACCCGCATGATGCACTCTTGTGCCATAGATATCTCACTTGACTCCAAAGGGATTACCATTACAATGAATCCCCTAAAATGGTTGGGTGTAGTCTTCTTAGATAATTAAATTCTATGCAAATGGTGAAACTGGATGACTTGATGACATTACTCCAATTCTGGCTTCAATCTGACAGTATGTAGTATATCCTAAGATCATCTTGGATGCGTACCACATCTGGAAGAGTCATTGTATACTTCATCTAAGTGATGCATGACTATGCAAGGTGGATCATCTCACAATGTGTATATATTTGGAATGGCCCATCACTGACATAGGCTCTGATGGACAATTGGTGACATGTTGTAGCAACCACACAGGGTGAAGGTGGAATTTGGACTGGTGACATTGTGGGAGGTTCTAAATAGGAGGTCTAGGTGGAGGTCCTATCCATATTTTTACTACATTTTAAATTCCAGTGGATAGTTCTAGATGATGGTTTAAATTAGCCTAATCAAGATTAACTAAAAAATTACATACTTCTATTTTTAGATACACCTATTGGAGGAATTTTACCCTAGAATACCCACTTAGCACTTAATAAATCCTATGACGCATAGGTACACTAGATATCCTTGGATGAGTTAGGTCTAGTATTAGGTGTGAGAGAGCTATACAAAGTGGTCTAGGTTGTCTAATCTGGACACTTAGTTACATTACATAATTAGATATAAAATATAGATTTGTATAGAGGAAATCCTATTTGGCACGTTCAGGTGAGCTTAGGAATTTTGACACTCCCAGAAATGTTTAAAACAGATTTATAGGGCATTCATGAAGGGTAAAATGACACACTCTAATTCCTAGTTCCATAATCGACTGCAAAAGGATAACCAATCGGATGTAGTGATGTTGACCTAGGATTCGACATGTAATATTACCACAGTGGTCGGACTATTAGATTAATGCTCTAGTTATGATTATGGGATAATTTACATTTTAGTTACAATGTCACATCATCTAGTGATGTTTACACTTTAGGTTACATAACTAATTTTTTGTTACATACATATATTAGACATTGTAAATCTATATTTATGGTGCCATCCCATTTGGTCTACCTATCCTAGATTATATATCAATTATATTATGTCATTCTTTATCTTATTCATCACTTTTCTGCTTCCATATGATTTCGTCAAAGTGGTCATTATGTTCCTTACATTTCTAAGTCACAGCTAGATGGTGCTATCTCGACAATAGTGTTCCCATTTACTATTTTTCATAAATGCATATACATTTTAATGGAAACTTTTCCTATCACTTTAATCATCCATCTCTCTAGATAATTCAAATATTTCAATTATTATAACTATTTCAAATCATCACCTATGTTCCTTAAATACATATAGTGATGTACACTTATCTCTAGTTTATTATTTACATCTTTTTAAAGAAAATTGTCCTACTGAATGCCTCGGCTATATGTTTAATGTACATTCAATATAAAATCACATAAATAATCACCACTTGCTATCGCTCATCCCATAGTGATATATGCTTAGGGATAAATCATCCCTCCTTTATTATACCAAGTCGTGGTATATGCTTACGCTATAGGGTCCGCACACATATTCTCCCCATGTCGTATCTCAGCACCACTACATATACACATTCATTATAGCGTACTAGACATAACCAATACTGCTTGACCATTTCCTGATGACACACTCTTATTTACGGCTCATTATTGAGTACCGAGGGGGAAAAAAAATGAACCTCACTACATACACTTCCATCCACTTAGGGATCATTTTGCTCATATCATTACATCTTGCATTCCATTCTATCCATCTACAACATACTCCATTGTCTTGGGGGAATTTACTTTTATTACTATTGTTTTGCATGTTCACTTTACTACACATGTTAGCTTGATTTTTTATGTCATTATCATGCAAACATCCATGTTCACACCTTTATCTAGTGTGATGGGAGATATAAGAATTTATATGCGACATGGATGCTTGCCTTCTACCCTTCCTATACCGGTTGCTAGGGGCACCCACATTCATCTTATACAGGTGTTGTTATTTCTTTTTGTACTTAGCATCTTATACTACATGTTTGTAAATGCTTTGACATATTGGTTATCACTCTAACATGCTGGCAGGTGTTCCATGTGCAACACTTATTTTTGTAAGATTCTATGTTCCCATGACTACTTGTTGTTTCTACTTGTCTGCTTCATTTGATAACGTATGTGGGATTTTCCATTTTCTTATGTGCACACTTTTCTATTTTTTGTGGTGTTGATGGACTTGCGTGTCTTGCGACATCTTGAGTGATTTCCCTTGTTTGAAACCTACTTTGTGTGGTCTTCTTGTTATCTTACGTGTTTACACTACTTTCTTGGGTAGTTTCTACATTGTTTGCGCATTTTACACTTATTGCATACATGTGTTTTCGGACTAACACTTGTATTGGCTAGCCATCCCCTTTTGTGTGTGCCTTGGCATCTACCAAGCATTAACCTTTCCCCCTATACGGTAGAGTTCTACACGTCAGAGTGTAGTTAGTCCTCTTTTATGGCTGAATTCTCCTTCATATGTCATCACATGCACCACCAAAGAGTGGGACATCATTGTCGGTTTTCTAGTAACAGAATGTATTTAAACTAGTTTAGGCACCACAAGTGAGTTCACAATAGTCTATGAACTCCATACACAATGGCCTTAACAGGACATGGTGTCCTTCAACAATTTTGTGGAGCGATTACAGGATTGGAGGTTACAGTGGGTGTGCCTCTCTACACTTCTCCATCCAGTGGCATCGGATCACCCAAAAAAGAGGACAGTAAATAGATCTCTTTAACAAATTTAAGTAGAAGCAGTTAGATCTAGAGGACACAGAGCAGGGTGGTGTGAGATCACATGAAAAACTCGCAACTGTATAGGATATCCTTCTACACCCTTTTTCTCAACATGGATCAAGTGCACATGTTCTGTTTACAAATTTTCTAGTATATTTTCCATTTGAGTACTTTACACATGCGCATTTTACACAACATTTTTACATACATACATATTTGACTACTTGATTATTTTCTCCTTACAGGTTCACCATATGAGAAACAAATAGTCAAACTGGGGGTAACAACAACAATAACAACAGTAACAATGACAATACACTGCGATGGTACTTGCCATAATAACCATGTAGGTACACTACACACCATAAATCTACACACGTGTTACGCCCTAGGTTCACTCTCATCAATTTTTATGCACATTTTTCATCTTTAGAATCCACGTTCCTCCACATTTTTGTTTTTTTCATTCCATGCTTGAGTCTAGTCCATCGACATGTCTTTTTCTACACACTACATGGATAATAGGTATATATCTCTATCTACTTTATGTTACCAAGATTTTCTCTCACCAACATAAAATAGGGGGAAAATGTAAATAAAAAATTATGCAGTTTACAAATAATTTGGCCCAGTATTATGCTACTATTTAGAAGTTTCTCAAGTGTAAAAAGAACTAATTAATCCCACCTTTTTTCCATCTTCATTTTACACACATTTTACATTTTATTTCATAGTTCCTCTGTATTTTCCAGCACTTATCTGTCCATTTTGCAACTACGCCAACATGCTAGCCCTAAATCAAGATGCTCTAGCCTATACTGGGGCACCTCGGGGCGCCCCGATCCCACTCTGGGTGCCCCGATCTATGTAAATCCCCTTTCACTCCTTTTTGGGTCATTTCTAGTTGTTGGTCATCTTTATCTTTATCTCTGTCGGCCTTGTCATGATTAATTACAAAATTAAGCTTGAGAACCCTATAAATATAAATCTATAAGACCATAATGAGGATCCTAGGGCATAACATTTACACACTACTATCACTCCATCTAGAGTTGCATCCACATAATGCTATGCATCAAGGCTAAGATATTTACATCACACACAGTTCACAGGGGGAGGGATTCTATTCTATTCCATGCACACATGTTATTTACATTTTCTATAGTTACTATTGCGCACAACTTCACAAAGCGAGGATGAAAGGAGAGCACTTAGGACATGACATGCACACAAAAATCAAAACTACATCCGGGTCCATAATGTAGTGTAGTGCTCGGTGATAATTCCACAAGTTTAGTAGCTGAGATCCAGTGCGATAAACAAGGAAGGTTTAGAACCAACTTGCGACCATACTAGTTCCAGGGGTTGAACATTTACATTTTTAAGAGTGCCCAAATAGTAGATTAGGGCACCCAAGGGCGCCCTAGTTCACTCTCAAGCGCCCCAATAACTTTAGATCTGGCCTTCACAAGTTGCCTGAGTGTTCGTTTGCACTTCCTGATTTTATTCTCGGACCTGCGACATTGTGTGACTATCTATAACAATCAGCTAAGAAATTTCTCCCTACTCTCTTGCAAATCTAGTGTTTCATTTTACTTAGCATATTTGTTTACATCTACTTCATGTTATTTAGTGCATTTACAAAACGTTTTAGTCCTCCTAATTAGATTAACTAGGATTGCTATTTCATTGCCCATAGTTCTATTTTAGTTAATCAAAAAGTTGAATACATTACATAAAGTGTGTGGATGAATAAATGCACGTGCAAACAGTTATATAAGCCGGTAACTGACTCCATAAACTGTCGAATTAGTATAACCGATTGATTAAACAAAATAATATATTATTGCTATGCTAACCGGTTGATAGTATTCCCCACATCTTTATTACTTGCCAATTAAAGATTGACATGAGAATGCAACGTCGTATCTCACTGCTTTCCCTTTTCCGTGGTTGCGCCTTCCTGAGCAAACACAACCGCGTCTATATTTTTACCGTATACCCCAAACTCCACTACCTGATCCACCATCAATGCGTCTACTTCTACGGGGGATATATTCTTGCCTCCGTGATTGAATGATGGTCGATCAACTAGAGAAGAGAAGAAACATATTTTGGATTGTTCTGAGTCAATCTTCACATGCAAACTTTGTTGATGCTGATGGGGGAAAATAGACCACACCAAGACAAATCGGGATGACCTACCAAGGGAATCTGCACAGTTGTTTCCTTCCCTTGGACGCTAGTGAATAATTCAGGAAGATCGAGGCGCAAAAGGACAAAAGAAAAAATGTCAAGCACGAAACCATGATCTGATAAAAACAGGGACAATGCAAAAAAGTTGAATACATTACATAAAGTGAGGGGATGAATAAATACACGTGCAAACAGTTATGTAAGCTGGTAACCGACTCCATAAACTGTGAAATCAGTATAACCGATTGATTAAAAAAAATAATATATCAATGATATGCTAACAACATTATCATTGGTAGGTTTTGTTGCATCAGATTTATCCCATTAAATTCCATCAAAATCAATTAAATATTGAAATACATGCTTAATCTTAAAGCATCTATTTTTTGAGTGTCAATTACATCATTGATACTCACATTATGCTTTTTCATTAAATTTCTTTCCCTAAGAATAACTAGAATCAACTTGAGTGATGGACGAAGAGAGATAAGATTACTATCAGATATTGCATTATCACGAGAGGTGGTAGGAGCTTGAAGTTGGAGCTTTGTTGGTTAGGACAGTACAATAATAGTGGGCTTAGCCTCATCACAGGGCTCAGTAGTTTTACTCGTGAAAGTATATTAATATTTTATTATGCTAAAATGTAAATACACAAGCCTAATTTGATGTTATAGTAACACTAAATAAGTGCAATAATGAAATACATAAATACACCAAATCAAGTTAAGAAATAAATAATAAAACCCTAATGTGTAAAGAAGGGTATGATGCCTTAGTTGATTCGCAGTGTTGTCAAAGGTCTACAGGATTGGGGACTGGAGAAATTAGAAGCATTGACCATCGCATTGGAGCATATAAAAATGAAGATCTGGCTAGATAAGTTGGAATGGGGCACTTGAAGAGGGACATGGGTGCCCATGGCCACCCGAGTACTGATTTTGGGCTCCTGGGTCTGCGAAAATGCTCAAAAATCATAATTCTCAGGGTCGTAATATGTTTGTTGATGCTCACCTTTTGTAGCTACAAATTTGCACAAAGATCAATGAGGTCACAATAAACCTACAATGAAGAATGAACCTATAAATTCCTCTAATAGACATCAAATACCAAAAAATGAAAGATGCAGAATGAGAGCTTAGACTTTCCTCAGCTTCCATGAAGATTGAATTACTATTGAGTGTTGCACTACATCTCAGATCCAATATAGTTTTATTTTTGTGTGTGAAATTGTGCCCTAGGTTTCTCTTGTGCTTGTCGTACTTAAAATAGCGATGGATTAGCTAGATCTATAATGTAGATAATGTGACCATGGAAAAAATAGACTCATCTCCTATGAAGTTTTATGTAGATGAACTAGACCTTTGTCCCTAGTGATGGAGCTGGATGGATACAGATGGAGCTATAAATGTCTTGATGAATGAATCCTTAGGTGGTGATAACTAGTGCTTAGTGCTTTGTCCCTTATTATGATCATATATCTTTATATTTATATAATTCATTTTCTTGAAATTGAAAATTAACCCCGAAAAGGATTACTACCAAAAAGATAAGATGCTTAAATGGCTAGAAAGGTCCCAAAATTGATAGTAAAGTAAAAAGGGCACATGAGCGCTTAGAGGGGAAAATGGTGCTTGGTGTTGGTGTCTTGGCTAGGTGCTACTAGGATGAAAAATGCTAAAGAGTAAAATGGAAGTCTCAATAAGTAAGAGTGCAAGACTGAAACTAGCAAGAAAATGCAAAGAAAGGTTTCTAAAGACATGGGTTATTTAGTACCATTCTTACTTAGGAATCATATCAATAGTAGTATGTAATCAAGACTAGATAATTACCCAAAGTGCATGATTTTGTGTCTATAATTTTGTAATTTAGGATGAGATTGATTAGAGGATTGATAATTGTAATTGAGCTTTCCCATGAAATATAGCTTTCCTTCAAAGTCCTTAAGGATATGGCATAAGTGATGGAAGGAACAAAATGTATACAAATTTTTGACTCTTAAACTAGATGCAAAAGGATTTGCAAAAAGAGGGCTTGTAGCTCAAAATCAACTAGGAGTTATTTCTTTTTTGTCATATTGGTCTTAATATGGACAACATAGTCAATAAGGTGATCATTAGGTAATTATTTCATTTTATCCAATTGCACAAAAGAGATTTTACTACCAATGTTAATAGAAAAATGTAAAAAAAATATTTTCTAATGGAGTAAAATATCATATAGGATGAATAGGAAAATCATAGAACCATTGCAATGCATAATTTTTTAAACTTTTAGGAAAAAACTTTGTTAATAATATGTCTTCAAAAGCATAATAGAAGAAAGCATCATGAATTGATTGAATATGTTCTTCTGGATAATCCTTACCATTGAAAAGAGGAATCTTAGGTGAGGTAAAACATGGGGGAATGGGATACGATGCAACTTCAGGTGCAATAGGATTTTGTAGAGAAAGAAAAGCATTTGTAGAAGACAAAGAAATAGTGGCACTCTATTATAATTGAAGAAATTATTCTTGTAGGTCATGCACAAAAGATTATAACGCATGGGTGCTAGAAGAGGAATTTGGTTGAACGTGAGAGACAAGAGGAGAATGAAAATGAATGGTACGTATAGGAATGGAGACATCAAGACTAAATTTTCTGATGGAGGTGGGAGGATAAGAAAAAATAATGGAATAAATGGGGTCCATGGTGGTAAATTTAGCAGAAGTATGGAGCCATTATGATTCCTCATGGAAAATATATAGGAAAAGATCCAAATTTGAGGGTTAGTATCTATGTATGCACTTAAAGATCATTTGAATGTTTAGTAGTAAATTTATCAGGAGGAGCTTCAACCATGGTGAAGAAAAGCTAGTAACCCTAGATATTTCTTATGCACAAGATAAAAAATTGACTTCACTAGATGATATAACCTTAATTGGTTAATTTATTATAGGGGTAGTAACTGATGGTAGTTTATCCCAATAAATTAGTTTTCGAATCGAATTTTTGCAATCTGAGGGATAATCATATGAACAAATATAAATAATGATAAGCAATGTAAGCTAGTATTAACAATGAGTGAGAATAACACTTATCTAATAATTTGATTTCTATGTTGATCTAGGATAGTCTTGTGACTTAAAGTGGCTGGAAATGATCTAACAGAGCATCATTATTGAAACTATCACATGATAAGTTATCTAGACTAGAGTGTATTGTATAGCCTAAAGTTCACCCCTGTGTTAGTAAAATAATTTTTCATGTTGCAAATTATTTGTTTCCACCAACGATCATGGGGCTAAACCCCTTCTTCTTGTGTATGGGGAAGTTTCTATTATTGAATGCAAACTACCTAATTTTTTGGGATGTCTGTTAGACCGGGGATAACATAGGATTAATCCACTAAACCTATGGGAAAATTATTTTATAAATTTCAAGGGAGGAATTTTCTATAAAGGGATGTAAAGAGGATTCAGAGAAATAAGGAGAGAGAGGGTTAATGTTGTGAGTAGGAAAGTACAAAATTCACACACATCAACTAAAGTAGGTCCGCATTCAATTAGAATAATATAAACATGCTACCAATGATAAAACTAACAAATCATAGTCATAGAATTCTATCAATTCATCTATGAAAGGAACTGCCACCTTTATTTGTTTTACAATATCATCATGTTTAAAATGTTGTAAATTAAAGTGAGATATAGTAGAGGAGCATTAAAAAATAAATAGAGGAAATGAAATTTTTATTTCTTGATTTATTAGTGGTAAATGTCAACAACATATAATCAATCAACAATTTCCAACCCCTTCTGAATGGAGAAACCATTCCAATGTATAACATAAAAAAAAATTCTTCCATCTCCCTGCACATCACTTTTCACCTATCCTCATATATTATGACCTTTCACATTCCTAGGGAACAAGAACAAGTCATTTAGTGATGAAAATGACTCTTACAATGTTAATGTTGGAAGTCACTTAAGTGAATAAAATGAAATAGGAAAAAGTTAATTCTTAATGGAAAATTATAATATAAAGGGAGAATAAGGAGAGAGATAGAGAGGTAGGGAGATTTGACTAATCTGATGAAGATGAATCCTTTGATGAAGATCTATCCATTCATGATCTTTGTGGAAGAATTGTTGGAATGAGTTCTTGTCCATTGAATTCTATAATGAACGAGACTGCTGCAAATGCCACTCTATTTTCTTTTAGAATACAGATGTAGCTCAACACTTTGATCTAGGTCTTGAGAACATTATTAATAGCCTTGCCTTGATTAATCCATTCCTTATGGTCCCTTATAATGTTAGAAATAAATATTCATCTATTGGAAAGGAACACCAAAGTATCGTCATTGAAGGAGATAGGATCACTTGCCTACTTCCTGACTAAATCTTGGACATAACCAAGGAGTTCCCTCGATGATGAATTCTTAGTTAGCACCATATAATGACATCATCTAGAATCTCACAGGAATTTCTTCCACTAGATTCAAGCTTAGAGATGGCCTTGTTTCTTGTGTCATATCTAGCATTTAGAGTGTGGATCCAAACTAAGGACAAGTTCTTAGTAATAGATGTAAACAAATTTTTACATACGAGAGTGTGAAAGTCAAGGAAACTCATCTCAAACACAAGTAGGAACACCTCATCCCAATGGGTATTATCTTTTTTAATCTCTTCCCTTGATTTCTTCACTTCTGAAATGGTGCCATGAATATATTTAAATAGATAGATAACCTCTAACTACAATTTTTTTCCTTTTTCAAAAATCCCTTCAACCCACATGTCATGGTCCTTAATTATATTTAGTAACCTTGAAATATATTTATTTCTTTGATATCAAATCTACTGATAGGAGAACGATTTCTTCTACGGGAGGAGGTAATACTAGATAAGGATCCAAAAATTCTTAGACATAAGAAAGGATAGTTCTCACATGCCCTTCCGACCATTCTAATGTTTGCTTGTAAAGTGTACTCATAATTTAGATAAAGGATGCGGGTAAATTATTCATTGAACATATGTGCATCACCCTCATGTGTAGTTGGACGCAATGAAATATTTTTCATCTCATAGTCAATATGAGTCATTTATCTCTTAGATTTTATAACCATTGGTTGGGTAATATCTACATACTAGTCACTAGAAGTTCCACTGAAGAGATGAAAATTTACTTGTACCTTCTTGTTTCATTTAGATCTCAAGGTTTTTGTGATGGATGAAATTTTAGGAATCGCACCATGTTGTATTTTTCTTGGTTCATTCATGAGTAACTCTTGAATCCATTGGTATGGATCTTTCAAAGTAGATATGATGTCAATCACAGGAACAATTTTAGGAGTCCAGTGAGGGATCACATTTTTCTCATTATGGGAAGGTTATGCCTTTGAGAAAGACATACTTTTTTTATCATGAAAAATGGGAGGAGGTGATGGATCAATATCATATGGCTCAACAAGATCTATAGGATCTTCAAATATTTTGACATTCTTATGAAATTTCCTAGAATAACGAACCTCTACAGGGCCTTTTTTATCCTATTTCTTTTCAAAGATTTTTGTCCAATGGCCTTAAGTGGAACTGAAGTGAGACTTAGTTAGAATGTTTCTTCCTTTGAGGATTGATCAAATTACCGTGTATTTTACTAAGTGTTTAAGAATACTAATATGTAAATGAAATCAAGTAAAACCGAGATGGTTTCTCATTCTTGCATACACTGTGCTTCATGTGAAGATCACCCATTTACCCTTCCTGATTCTATAGTACTTCTTGAATGCAATCAAATTTTGGATTCTCATGTATGTTTTTTATGTTACTTTTCCCTATTAATAATCCTAATGCCAATGAAATACTTTACCATGTAAATAATCCAATTGTGTATTAAACAAAAAAAATCGTCTAAGGATTAAATACATATATCTAGGTGAGGACTATGTGTTTCTCAAGTAAATCCTAGGTGATACTCGAGATTCAACACCTCAAGCTATGGCCACATTATGAAGAGAAAATTAGTATTTAAATTTCTTATTTCCCTGGCCAAGAACCATCTTGGGTTATACTTTACGTACCCAAGTTAGGAAATCCTCTAGAGTTCCCCTCTCTAATGCCCACCACTTTCCTTCACTCGGTATCAAATAAAAATTTACATGAGCACACATTTCCATATCCCGCTATCAAATTCCCACACCACATGTTTACATAATTTTCACCAGGTAGGTTTTTCAACAAAAATACCCATTCAAAAAAACTTTTATTAATTACTTTACCAATATTAATATATTAGTCAAATGGTACACATTAACTATTTAATTACCTTTCTCAACATGTCTGTGTTCGAGGAGTTCTTTTTATTGTATCCACCCAGATTAAAGGGGTCTTGAAATAAATAAAAATATTCATGCTCTGTTAATTTTTGAATAACTTTAGGACTTTGATTACATAACTTCAGAATACATAATAATAATAATTTTTTATTTTGATTACAACTTTAATATTTTCTCAATGTGGGGAGTTTGTCACATAACATTTCTCCCCTCATAAATCAACGACTAACCTCAGTAGATTTATCTTTCTCTTGCTAATTATTTTATTTTCCTATTTAAATTAAATTATAAAAACCTTCCTTATCTAATAAAATAAAAGTTTAGAAAAAAAATCAATATTAGATAGGAAAAAAATTAATTTAATTATTTTATTAAAAATGGAAAAATAAAAATGCGCGCACACACACACACACACACACACACACACGCACGCACGCACGCACGCACGCACGCGCACACACACATATTTGGAGCATAGCTCCTATGAAGGGTTAACAACTTGTTTACACCGAACAAGTCATATTTATCCACAACCATGCCAAACATAGCTCTGTGAGACTAGTGGCCAAGCCCAAAAAACATCTCCACACCGACCAAAAATCATCCACTAACATGCCTTGACACAACAACCGAGCCCATGTGGCCTCATTAACACAATCCACATGACATAAATGCAATGCATAGGATTATATAGCATTTCCATCCCCATAGCATCACAAATGTGGGACTAATATCTTCACAAATTTAAAACAAAAAAATTAGTGTTTCCAAGGGCTGTATGTGCAGGCTTAACGCTTATGGAGGGGGTGTGTATTTGGTTCCATATACATAAATAATTTTCACCACGTAGGTCTATCAAGGGTGTTAGGGCTCTGATTCCAAAATTTTATGTGACTTTTCCCTATTAATATTCCTAATGCTAATGAAATACTTCACCATATAAAACATCCAATTGTTTATTAAACAAATAACAATAGTCTAAGGATTAAATACATATATCTAGGTAAGGGACTTTGTGTTTCTCAAGTAAGTCTTTGGTGATACCCAAGATTTAGCACCTCAATTTATGGCCACATTACCAAAAGGAATTTGGCATATAAAATATGTTATTTCCCTGGCCAAGAACCATCATGGGTTATTATTTGCATACCCCAGGTATGACACCCTCTAGAGTGCCTCTCTCCAATGCCCATCACCTTCCTTCTCTCGATATCAAATATAAATTTACATGAGCACACATTTCCATATCCCTCTATCAAATTCCCATGCCACATGCTTAAATAATTTTCATCGGGTAGCATTTTCAACCAACATACCCATTCAAAACAAATTTTATTAATTGCTTTACCGATATTAATATATTTTCCAAATGTTACCTATTAACTAGTTAATTACACTTCTAAACACATCCTTGTTTGAGATTTTTTTTTAAAATTTTATCCACCTTATATTAAAGGGGTCTTCAAATATACAAAATATTTCATGCTCTTTTTTATTTTTGAATAACTTTAGGACTTGAATTTTATGTCTTTTCTCTTGATTAAATAACTTTCGAATACATAATAGTTAATTTATTTTATTTTTATAATAACTTTAATATTTTCTCAATGTGGCGAATTTTTGGGAATTTGTCACATAATAACCTTCTTGTTGACATGCCTCAAATGGGAACATATGATTTCTTGATCATTCACATATGTGTTCTTTGAGTAATTTGATATCTTGATTAGATCATTTTTACTTACCTCTCATAGAGACGGTGACATATTAAGGATATGATGACCCTCCGTTTACTTTATGAGCTTTACATTTGACTTATGAATATGATGACACACTTTTTCACTTCAAAGTTCACATTCTCGACCAAGATATCACCTGAATGGAAACATGATTAGAACATCTAGACACCAATTTTCTTAATTTTCTCCTTATCGGAATGGATTTCCTACTCCAGATAGAAGCATTGATCTCTGAATGGAACTTGAAGATGAATCAACATATTTTTGACCTCTAAATTGCAAAAATATCATGACCAAGAGCATATTAATTGTTCATAAAAACTCTCAGGAGGTAGGAATTATTTTTGAGCTTGAGATTATGGCTAACATTGCTCATGGTAATCTTTTCTAATCATTCCAGATTCTTGCATAAAGTTTTTCCTTGCATACATTACCTCGTAGTTCATGCATTGATATCCTTAAGATTGTTTTCATTTTCTTGTTGGACCATGAAATAACTTCTTAGCTTTGCGATAATGAAAAAAATAAAAATTATAAGAAGAGAAGGATTTTCCACGACTTTCTAGGCTCAAATCCAAGACTGCTATTTTTAACAAGTTATCAATGTTATTGTGTTTTTATATTCCTATCTCATTTGGATTATTTAGTTTGATGAAGCTTTAATATTTTTATATTCTCACTTTCTCAAATACTTCTATTTTTAGAATGTTTCCCAAAATACCCTTTTCTTATGTTTCTTACTTTTTATGGATATCACAAATGCTGAGAATTCATCACTTTTGGAAACTTACTATCTTTTAACAACCTATTATCCTAAACACTTGTTATTATTAGAAAATGCACTTACAAGTGTCATGTTACAATGAAATCACCGTTCTTTTTATTTTGTTTTACACCGATATCTTTAGCTCTGAATGTACTTGTTTTCCACTCTATGTATCTATGGGAAAATGAAAAGGAAAGTTTTAGGGTTTGATATTTTAGTTTTATGCTGTGAAAAATATAGGGCATCAAATTTTTTTTTTGTTATAATCCAACCACATGTTTTTTTGAGAGGGAGATTCTTGAAAACTTCCATAGTGATCAGAATCCCAGTTGAAAAGTTATGTGCAAATATTCATTTTTGGGTGGCCATATATGTTTGGAAGAATTTTGTAAACACCTCTATACAAAGTGGAGTTTTAGAGGGTTTTATAGCTGCAATACTCATAAAAATGGTGACTTGTGTGTTGAGAGGGAGGTTTAAAATGAGATTTATGAAGTTTTTATCTCATCATGGTAACTACACATCGAATATGGGTAAAAATGGAGTTTGAGAAGAGTGTGTAAATTGTCCAATGGGGAAATAAGGGACAAAAGGGATAAAAAAGAGTGACTTGAAGTAAGATTATGATAAGTGGAAACATCTAGAGTGAGGTGAATGAGATGAGGGGGTTGAGAATGAATTCTGGGAGTTGGGAAAATGCACATGCACAGTTGAGTGAGGTCACAAAGGGATATATGATATTCATTTTGTATTGTGTTGCACTTTATTTTTTGCCCTGGGGATAGATTGGAAACTACGAAAAAACACGTTTGACCTAGGTGACTAGAGTGAGGTCATAGTTTTGTGACCCTTTTGTGCCCCTTGCACCATGATGACAAATGTGACAGTGGGGACACTCGAGACACTTGGGTGTCCAAAGTGTGACCTGGGGAGGAGGATGAGGTCATACACTTTTTTCCCTCATGCCCCCTTGTCTCCAAGGGGAGAGAGGGGACACAAGGGTGTCATAAGTGTGACTGGGACAAAAATGGAAAGCCAAATTTCCTTAGGATGTCAAGAAATAGATTTATAACTTTCTTTTCACCTCGGAGGCTTAGGATGATGTTTTGATGTAAAATATTATATTAATTTGACTCCAAAAAAATTTCTAAGATAAATGAAACCATTATCTAGGCTTGATTATACTTGTAATATAAAAAACATTACCTTGTTTTCTATAATTGATGTGGGTAACTATAATGTTTTGAGATGTTTCAAGAAACCTTTAATTGTTAGATCAAAATTGATGTTCAAAAACTTGTAGACAACTCACATATATTTATGATTCCTAATTTTTTCCCTATTAACTTATTACATATCTCTCAAAATAATTCAGAGAAGTCAAGTTTCACTATTATGATGTTCATTCCCTTACACCTAGAAAACTTGATGTTGGAAATATTCTACCTGAATGAGAAATTATTTCCTAAGTATTTGTAAATTTCCTCTAATAGTTTAAAGACTTTCCAAATTATTATTTGGATGTTTTAAACCTTTCCTGAACTCTTCTTGAGGATACATATTGTGTCTAGAATGGCCAAAATTGGTCTTTTTGTTGGCCTCTAAGAAGACTTGTCTTTATCTTAACTTCACTTAATTAATAACGTAAACTTTATTACACATCCTTACATATTGAGCCATGCTTGAAAGAATCCTTAGTTCCTTCCTAAAATTCACGTTGATGGTACCATTGAAGGTATGTAGGCTAGGAGAGGGACTCAATGTGATTGGGAGACATAATTTTTGAACTTTCGGCTTAGTTTTCATGATTTAAAGTTAGAATTTTTAGGATAGTTATTTTGCATGAAAAAAACTTGCTATGGCCCTTTTTCATGACAAAATGTGCAGATTTGGGAAATATGAATGGATTGGGGCACTTAGATAGGTACAAGGGCATTTATGGCCGCCCTAGTATAAGATATGGGTGCCCTAGTCTATGAAAAATATTTGTAAAACTCCTTTGAAGTGTCGGTAAGTGATCACCCGTGTTCTCATCTTGCTGCACTAGCTTCATTGGACTACACAATATGTCACTAGAAATAAAAAATTAAGATGAGACCTGTAAAACCCCCAAGAAAATCATCAAAACCCTAAAAAAATAAAGATGCACATGAAGGGGTTGAACTATCCTCATCTTCCACAATTGTGAACTTACTAACTAAGAGTTGCACTATATCTAAGACCCCGATGTAGTTCTTTATGTGTGTGTGTGTGTGTGTGTGTGCAATCATGCCATAGGTTCTCTTGTTCCATTTGTACTTTTTGAAAGTAACGACCAATAACTATGTGTAGAAAATTTGATAGAATGGTGGATAGATGCTACGCCCTTAACCTATTGCTTGTATTAGGATATGAGTAGCTGAATTGTGGATTACCATATAGTTTTATTATATCATTTATAATTTATCATGCTTAATATGTCAGATTTGGTGATGACCATAACATATGAATAGTATATATAGGGGATTGAAGGTAGTATTTCATTATCATTTGAGCATTTGAGTCTTATTATATGGTTTGGAGGCTGCCCCCTCGAAGTGGTGAAGCTATTCTAATTTCATATTGAGATACTTATTCTAAAATATTGTGTTATTTTGTGTTCTATTGTTTCTCATAATCTTAACTATACTATTAATTTCATTACAAGTGGTATCAGAGCTGCGATCTTAGATAAAATTAGGGTAAAAACCCTAATTTTTTGTTTCTGCCATATTTTGACCAAAGTTGTGAAACATTTCAAGTAAGGTTCCCTGAAAATTTCAGACTTTTTTGATTTATTTTTCACAATTTATTACAAAATTAGGGTTTTTCATAAAATCACTCCCTAGGGTGCAAATTGTGGAATGTTTTCAAGTTATTTACATTTTCAGAAATATATCAAAACAATAGTATTAGTATCTTCTCTATTTTTTTTCTTGTTCGACTGAATTTTTATCAACAACCTAAACCCTAAGGTTTGACATCATAAAGGGGCCTTCCACAAGAGTAAAATAGAATCCAGTTACTCCGGATAAAACCCCAGATAAAGATGAGGTAGTGATTGAAGATATGGAGTCAAAAGGAGTAAATAAAAATTCCTTAGCACTAGGGTTTACCTTAGTTGATCATAAGGTGAGTCAACTTGACAATGAGCTACGAAATGTACAATTTGAGATGGCCTCTAAAGGATATATAGACCAAATCAATCACTAGTTGGATGATAGCATGCAACATGCAAAGGGTAAACAGTATGGCCCAAATCCAGACCATATCAACCAAGGTGGATCTTTAGTTCAAAATCATGGACAAAATAATCATGTTGGATCACTTTTCCAGCCCAATCATAATCCAACTTATTCACATCCATGGAACATGATGTGGAATGTGGATATGTGAAAATTTGATGGTGAGGATCCCCTAAATTGGATAAATCAAATGGAGAAATTATTTGAGTTACATAACACACCATCAAGACAAAAGGTGACATTGGTATCCCTGTATCTTGAACTAGACCAATTCGTGTTTGTATCGATGGTTATGTGATCAAAGGAAAAAGAATGGTCTCGGTGTCACTTGGATAGTTTTAACCAAGAATGTGCAATTGCACTATAGTTCCAGTGTTTCAGAGAACTACTTTAGTCAATTAGCAAAGTTCCAGAAAATAGGACCAGTCAAAGATTATGTGCATAAATTTTAGAACTTATCCGAGAATATTCATGAAGAGAATCTGAATGACCTATTTCTTAGGGGTCTTACAGACCACATCGAGCATGAGGTACGCATGTTTTATCCACTCAAGATTTCTGATTCTCTTATCATGACACGTAGAGCAGAAGAAAAATTTATTTGTAGTAGGAGGACACCTTTCATTAACAACAGACATCGTAGTATCTCTTCCCCTTCATTTTCTAGGCCAATTAGACTGACTCCTCAATAAATGGAACAAAAGCGAGTAAAATGATTGTGTGTTAATTGTGTTATCAAATATGGACCGGGACACAAATGTGTTGAGAAAAAGTTGTTCTATATTGACATAGGTTATGAGGATGATGGGGAAGATGAAATTATAGGAGAGGCTGAGGAACTAGTATAAGATGAAGTAGAGGATCACCATCCTACAATTTCTTGCCATGCATTTTTAGGTATTAGTACTCCTAAAAAACTCAAGGTTATTGGCTTGTTATCACCGAATCACATCACCCTTATGTTTACACAAGTGAATATACTTGAACTCATGGTGTGATTGGATAACATGGGTACTATCTCCAAGTTGTGGGACTTGCTACTTAAGATAGACCTCTAGAGAAAGCTGGTTCTTGCTTCTAAACCACTTGCCATGATCTACTCTAATGCAGGGTAAAATAACTATTCTAATCTAATTTTCCAAGGGACCAACGAGAGAGAATGCATAAAATGAAAGCCTACACTAAAGAGGTGATACACCAAAAAAGGAGGGTGTGAGATTAGTCTTCCATTGTGTGAAAACTAGGAGTAAAATGCATACTAGAAGGGGTGATAACATTTCTCCACAATCTGGAAATGCATTCATAACAATGTTTCATACATGCACAATAATAATAGATCCTTGCAAGAGCATAAATATGAACACAATACACTTGTAATCAAGGTTGAAGGGGCAAGAAGGATGTAAGAAAACACAACAGGGGAAGATGCATCCACAAACTTATATTTTATTGATTCATGATATGCATAGTTCAATTTGTTACAAGATAAGGGCCTGGATCACCATGCAAGGAGTCCACAATAAGGCCCTGTAGTACATTATCTTCACAAAGCAATTTTTGCATAGCTTTGTTACAAAAAATACCTCCCCTTACAATGAGCCCAACACTCCAATTTATAGGAAAATGAGAAGAGAGAGAGAAGGGGAAAATGGAAATCCTGAAATTTGTCCTTCAACCACTTGTAAGAGGCACTAAATGGAGTGAAATGATTAAATGTTACTTTAAAAAGGCTCCCCATACTATCCCAGGTGCTGCAGTAGAGAAAGAATGATGACCATGCCTTTTAATTGCACTCCCAACTACCAAATAAAACACTGTCATGAACCCGGACATGTTTTATAAAAAATACCCATCAATTTCTCATCAAATCTAGAATTTCTTGATTGTTGTGAATCGGGCTCGGAGAAAAAATTCCAACAGTACCAATTTTGTATGATTTTGTTGAGAAATGCAAAAGTTATGACCTTCTCAGTGGGAGTAGCTATTTTGGGTTTGGCAGGAGTTTTCTGTCATTTGATGGGAATGAGCATTAACTGACTGGGGCCGAATATGTTTCTTTTATTTAAATATATCTACCCTTGTTAAAATTAATTAATCCAGTTTTTGTGAGGCAGAGGACATCATGCTTGTTTCAGAAAGTCCAACTTTTTGAAAATCGGAGCTTAGAGTCAAAAGTTATAGCCGTTTGAAGTTTGGGAGGTCAAACTTTGACTTTTCCTTCGAATTGCGTGTATTGCAGAAAAATCAGGTCCGTGTGTCCCAATTTTCCCAATCATATTCTTTTGCATTGGCTGATTCGTCCCTGCTTGTCCCCTTTTGCGGCCTTTTCACCTTTGCACGTCCCGCGTATACTTTTGTCCCGAATGACCCAGACAAAAATCTATGCACCAACTACAATTGACTGACTTGCGGTGAATCGGCTGATTCATATCCCGCGCGTACTTTCATCCTAGCTATCGTAAACCACATGGAACAAAAACTTCCACTTTTGTTGATTTTCACTGCCTGTGGCCATTTAGGCTTTGTGCATCCCACGCGTCCCGATGTCCCAACTGTCCCGAGGACCTCCTAAGACAAAGAGTTCTGACTTTTTTGATTCCTTTATATTCCAACCGCAAACTTGGTACGATGAACCTTGGTACAATCTGCACTGATACAACTTGCAACCTTCAAACCCGCAATGCATTAAAACAAGCCTGCAACTTCATTTTTTGCATTTTTTCAATTTTTTCTAACTCGTTGCGATTTTTCCTTAGATGGGAGTGTTAGAGAGAAGCCAAAGGGGCCCCAAAAACATGATTTTGGGCATTGAATCAATCTACTCACTCATGACTGGAGAATCGGATGCATGTTATCAAAATTTACCTCAAGGGGTGAACTTTGGATAACATGGCTATCTTAAAAAATAGAAGGTGACAGTGTTGATTGACTCGGGGAGTACTCATAACTTCATAAATAGTAAGTTAGTTTCCTACCTCAATTATTTTATTTACCTAGCTCCAGAAATGTAGGTTATGATTGCGGATAGTAGGACAATCAAGTGCATAGGAAAGTGCCATAGTATCAAGCTTTCCATGGGAGACTACATGTTATACTCACCTATGTTTGTTATTTCTATGGGAGGCGCATATATTGTTTTGGTTGTCCAATGGCTCAAAACCTTAGGTACTATAGAGATGAATTTCCAAGAATTATTCATGTAATTTCATTCAGATGGAAGGAAAATACAATTGAATGGGATGGTAGCTAAGTCTCCATAGATTATTAGCTCTCATCAAATGCAGAAGGTTATCAGAAAAGGACTATATGGATTTATAGCAAAGTTATTTTCCCTAGAAGTACAAAATATAGAGTCTTCAATGCCACTCAATATTCAAAAGATTGTTGATGCTCACTCATCTAGTTGTTATGAAATTCCAAAGGGAAAACCACCAATTAGGGATCATGATCATGCCATTCAGTTGATTCTAGGGAGCCAAACACCTAACATCAGACCGTATAGATACCCATTTTCCCAGAAAAGTGAGATCGAGAAAATGGTTCAGGAAATGTTGAAGGCAGATATCATTATGCCTAGCCAGAGTGCATATTCTTCACTAGTGGTCATGGTACGTAAGAAGAATGAAACATGGAGGATGTGTCCAGATTACTGAGAAATCAATAAGTACACCATCAAAGATAAGTTTCTTATTCTATTAATTGATGATTTACTTGATGAATTGCATGGTGCTATTTATTTCAAAAAATTAGATCCATAAAATGTAATGTCTTCATAAAATGGATTTCAAGACTCATAAGGGCCATTATGAGTTTTTGGTAATGGCTTTTGGTCTTACAAATGCACCTTCAATCTTTCAAAGCTTGATGAACACTTTTTTTAGGACATTCTACAGGAAATTTTTATTAGTTTTCTTTAATGACATATTGATTTATGGTAAGACATGGGAAGAAAACTTACAACATGTAAATAAAGTGTTCGAAGTTTTGGAGAAACATACTCTCTATAAAAATCCATCTAAATGTTCTTTTGGTGTACAAGAAGTAAATTACTTGGGTCACATTGTATCCCATGAAGGCATCAAAGTTTATCCTCAGAAGATCGACACTATGGTGGAATGGCCAAGGCCCAAAACTCTCAAAAATCTTCATGGGTTCCTAGGAATAACAGGGTACTACAGAAGATTTATGTGGGGATATGGTAGAATAGCAACCCCCCTCACTACATTGCTAAATAAGGATTCCTTCCATTGGACAGATGCAGCCACGAAATCTTTCGAGCAGCTGAAGGAAGCCTTGTGTAACAACCCAGTTTTGGCTACTCCTAACTTCTCAAAAAACTTCATTATTGAATGTGACGCTTCAGGATTAGGATTGGGAGAAGTTCTAATGTAGGAAGGAAGACCAATTTCATTTGAGAGTCACCAATTCAAAGGAAAGAATCTGCTCAAACCTATCTATGAGAAAGAAATGATGGATACTCTTCATGCGGTCAAACAATGGAGGCCCTATCTCATGGGTAGACACTTCATGGTAAAAAATGATCACGATAGTCTCAAATAATATTTGGAGCAAAGGTTTTTTTCTGTGGAACAACACAAGTGGGTAAAAAAAATGTTGGGTTATGATTTTGAAATCATATACAAAAAGGGTAAATAAAATGTAGTAGCTGATGCATTGTCTAAAAGGGATACATCCGTAGATGTCTTACTATGTGGAATGTCCATGTTGACGGCTGATTGGGTGGATGAAGCAAGATTGGAATGGGGTCAAGACAAGGATACACAATCTCTAATACAAAATATCAAGCAAGGATCTATGACATCTAAGAAATTTGAGTGGAATGGTAATGCCCTATGGTACAAGGACATGTTATACTTGAGTAAAGATTTTGAGTTGAAGCATAAGATTCTTGTAGAGCTAGATGCCTCACCTGTTGGAGGACACTCTGGGTTTTTGAAGACATATCACAGAATAAAAAGACAATTATTTTGGGAAGGACTCAAGGGGGATATACAATTTTTTGTATCAGAGTGTTTAGTGTTCCAACATAACAAAGGGGAAACATTTAAGACACCAAGTCTGTTGCAACCCTTACCAATTCCTAGCCATAGATGGGAGGATGTCTCCATGAATTTTATCACCGGATTGCCTTGTTTAGAGGGTAATAATTTTATTTATCATGATTGTGGATAGGCTCACAAAATATGCCTATTTTTATGCCCTATCACATCCATTTGCATCCAGTAAAGTCATAAATATTTTTTTGGAGACAGTTCAAAGACTACATGGAACCCCAAAGATAATTGTAAGTGATCATGATCCTATTTTTACAAGTAATTTTTGGACGAAATTATTTTCATGTTTGGGTACTTAGGTAGCTCACAGTTCATCTTATCATCCTCAAACTGATGGGCAAACGGAAGTGGTCAACACATGCTTAGAGGGGTATCTATATTGTTTTGTATCAAATGAACAAGAAAGGTGGATTAAATGGCTACCACTTGCAGAATGGTGGTTTAACACATCTTTTCATACCTCTTCTCAAATGACCCCATATTTAGCATTATATGGTTACCATACACCTTCTATCACTTCCTCCTTTAGGGTACAAACTAAGGTCAAAGATGTTGAGGAACACATTCAACATCAACAACATGTTTTGGCTAGTTTAAAGGAGAATTTACCATTAACACAAAACAGGATGAAATAACAAGCAAATCAACACCGTACCGTAGTGAAAGACATTTTGAAATTGGCGATTGGTTTTTTGTACGTCTCCGGCATTACAAAGAGATGTACCTAAAGTAATAGAAAAAGGACAACAAAATTTCTCCTAAATATTATGGCCCTTTTCATGTTCTATAGAAAATTGACATTGTTGCTTATAAAATAAAGTTGCCTCCATATTCACACATACACCCAATATTCCATGTTTCATTCATGAAGAAGGTTATTGGACAAAAATTTGAATCCCAGACAGAGTTACCAGAACTTAACGGGGAAGGAAGAATCATTTTGGAGCCAGAGAAGATTCTGTAAACATGTACTAAGAGGCTGAGAACCAGAGACATTAAGGAATATCTGATCAAGTGGAAGAATCTGAGCATAGAAGATGCAACTTGGGAGGATGAAGGTTTTTTGCAGAAACATCTAGGATTATTCAATGTTGAGGACAACATTGGTTTGAAGGGGAAGGGCATGCTATATCCTTAACCTATTACTTGTATTAGGATACGAGTAGCTGACTTGTGGCTTACCATATCATTTAATTATATCATTTATACTTTCTCATGCTTAATAGGTTGGCCTTGGTGATGACCATAGCATATGAATAGTATATATAGGGTATGAAAGGTAGTTTAAAGGAGACTGTACCATTAACACAAAATAGGATGAAATAACAAGCAAATCAACACCGTACCGTAGTGAAAGACATTTTGAAATTGGTGATTGGTTTTTTGTACATCTCCGGCATTAAAAATAGATGTACCTAAAGCAACAGAAAAAGGACAAAAAAATTTCTCCTAAATATTATGGCCCTTTTCATGTTCTATAGAAAATTGACATTGTTTCTTATAAACTATAGTTGCCTCCATATTCACACATACACCCAATATTCCATGTTTCATTCATGAAGAAGGTTATTGGAAAAAAATTTGAATCCCAGAAAGAGTTACCAGAACTTAATGAGGAAGGAAGAATCATTTTGGAGCCAGAGAAGATTCTGTAAACATGTACTAAGAGGCTAAGAACCAGAGACATTAAGGAATATCTGATCAAGTGGAAGAATCTGAGCATAGAAGATGCAACTTGGGAGGATGAAGGTTTTTTGCAGAAACATCTAGGATTATTCAATGTTGAGGACAACATTGGTTTGAAGGGGAAGGGCATGCTACACCCTTAACCTATTGCTTGTATTAGGATATGAGTAGCTGACTTGTGGCTTACCATATCATTTAATTATATCATTTATACTTTCTCATGCTTAATAGGTTGGCCTTGGTGATGACCATAGCATATGAATAGTATATATAGGGTATGAAAGGTAGTATTTCATTATCATTTGAGCATTTGAGTCTTATTATATGGTTTGGAGGTTTCCCCCTTGAAGTGGCGAAGCTATTCTAATTGCATATTGAGATCATTATTCTAAAATATTGTGTTATTTGGTGTTCTATTATTGCTCATAATTTGAATTATACTAGTAATTTCATTATAATGGAATAGAATAAACTTCCCCCATGTCTCATGTGTGATGCAGATGAACAAACCTTGTCCCTTGTGATTGAGCTAAATGGATGTAACCTTAGATGATGATAGTAGCACCTAGTGCCTTGTCCCTCATTATGGTCTCATAACTTTATATTTATATGGTTTGCTTGTTCTAATTTCATAATTAACCTTGAAGAGGATGACCAAAAAAAATATAGAATTCTCCAATGGCTAGAAAGTTCCCAAAAGATGGAGATAAAATGGGAAAAGGATGAGGGTTCCTGAAATGGGACCAGGGTACCTGTGGGTTCCCAAATCAAGGATAAAATGATGCAGAATGACAAAAACATATTGGGCATTTATTTATGAGAGGTCAACAGTGACGATAGAGAAATAAAGTAAAATGGATAAGAGATGGGGGTTAAATAGTAGTTTCTTCACTCAAAAACCATATGAATAGTAATATGATACTGTGATTAAATAATACCCAAAGTGTGTGATTTAGTGTCAACATTTTCCCCCACTTTATGTTGGTGAGCGTAACACTCTGTAACATAAAGTTGATAGGGATGCATTCTTGATGTCCATGTAGAGTGATGTAGGAACCACACTGAATGACTACAAAAAGTGTGGAGGTACAAAAATATAATGGACCATGGAAACTAAAGATGCAAAAGAGAAAAAAGTGATGAGAGTGAACCTAGGGTAGAAATGCATGTGTAGTTGTCGATGTGTGTGATGTACCTACATGTTAATATGGTGTGTGCTACCACAAAATGTTGTTGTTGACACCATTGTTATTGTTGTAATTTTTGTTGATTACTTCCTTTTCATACAGTCAGACTTGTAAGGAGAAGACGATCAATTTGTCAAATATGCATGTAAATAATATGTAAAAAGTATGTAATGGAAATGAAAATGTAAAAAGGAACATGTGCACCTGATCCATGATGAGAGAAGGAGTGTATAAAGGATATCCTTTACTATGATTTTTTAGGGTGATCTCATGCCACCTTGACCGAAGAAGTGTAAGGTGAAAGATGTGTTATTCTTCAACCTGTAACTACTTCCCTAAAGTTGTGTGAATATATCTCTATACTATTTGGCTTTTTGGGTAATTTAACACCACTAGTTAAAGTAGTGTAGAGAGGAACTCTGATGTATCCTCTAATATGTAACTTCTCCCCATAATACTAAGGAGAACTATGTCCTATAAAATCCATTGTGTAAGGGGTTTGTAGACTGGTCTAAACCCACTCACTGTATAACCCACAACACCAAGGACATAAACTTAGCTGAACTAAACTAGTGTAGAGGCGTTGTGTAATATGTAAAATCCTAAATGATGCCGCCCACTGTGGGGGTGCATGTGACATTGCAAATAGGAGAATGTGGCCCCAAAATTGGACCAATCACATAAACAGTGCCTTGTAGAGAAAAGTGAATGTGCTTGCTAGAAAAAAAGGCACACACAAACAAGTGGCTATAAAATAAGTGTTAGTACCAACAAACATGCATATATAAACCAAGTGTAGCTACACTGACAATGTAGAAGTTATCAAGCAAGTAAACACACAAGAGGGAAATGTAGACCGCCAAAGCGGGTTACCAACATGAGACACCACTCACAATGTCACAAGACACTTAAGGCCATAATGGACACATAAAACAATTAATTTTGCACACCAAACAAATGACAATGCCCACATAAAAGAGAAAACAATGGAAGAAAAAACACATAGATAGCCATGGAAGAAATTAATCTTGTAAAATAAATTTTTCACATGAAGCACTAAAACGTATGTTAAAAAGATAACCAATATGTCAAATGCATGTATAAGAAAGTAATGAAAAGGTGATAAAAACAAAATGAAACAATAAAACCTGTAAGAAACGAATGTGGATAACCCCAATGACCATTGTAGCAGTGGTATAATGCGATAATCTTTGTTGCATGTAAGATGCCTGTATTTGTGAGCATAACTAGAAAAATATGTGAATGTGTATGTGTGTATGGTATAGTTAAATGACATACAAGATATTTAACTATCCTGTGTAAAAAGGTGACCTTATACAAGAAAATGCAAGAAAGAGTAATAGTAACGAAGATATGCAATATGTTGTGGATGGATGGAATGAAACGAAATATGGATGGTAGGATCTGTGCACACCTAAGAAAATGGAGTTATATGAAATGAGGTTCATTTATTTTTCCCCCTCAGTATTTAGGAATGATCCATAAATGAGAGTGCATCCTTGAGAAATTGTTAAAGTGTGTGTTGTGTCTAACATGCTATGATGAGAGTGTATGTTTATTTATGACATGCCACCTAGAGAGGAAGGGTACATGAGCCTTATCGAAAAAGTGTATATCATGACAAGATGATGGAAAGTGTGATGATGTAGCCTAAAGTGCATCTCACTATAAGATGAATAAAGTGAGTGGTGATGTAACCTAAAGTGTATACCACTACAAGATGAAGGAGTAGGTGACAATCTTGCCCATAAAACATGTCACCAACTTAGTAATGCCGCATGATAGAAGGATGGATAATGACCGTGTGATTATGATACGGTCCATTTGATTAGTAAACCCTTGGAAGTCAAGTATGGACTGAGGAACTAAAGTGTGTCGTAGGATAGTGAGTGCAACGTGTAAAAGACGTGTAGTAAGTGTGATCATAATATAAACCATATGATGTGTGGTTTATGATGTATAAGATGCAATGGAATATGCGTATATAGACTAAAAAGTGTAACATGTTCGTTATGTATAAGTATATGAGATGAGGAGTATGTAATGTGAGACTCGTAGACCATGAGAGTGTGATACATGTATGATGAGAACTAGTATGGTATATATAATGTGTGATGTGTATATGCACAGAGGTCGAGATGCAAATAATATAGACTAAATGTAGAATTTAAGATTTATGACACACAATGTGTGAATAGATGTATTTTGTAGTACCTATTATGTAATGTGTATGGTTCATGTGTACTATGCCCTCAACAATCAAGTGTGAACTAAAGCAAAAGAGTTTGTTATCAGGTAATGGTCAGATAATGTGTATGGTGTGGATGAATGTGTGTATGCTTTGAAAGTGATATATGATAGTGTAAATATGAGAGATTCATTGATGCTAAGATGAGGGGGGGAATTTTTTTTATGTTTTTCCCCACGAATGTAAAAGATGAATAATTGATTATGTAATATCATCTAAGAGATCTTGAGTTTCAGGGTCAAAGTCATATGGATGCACATTAGTTAGTTGATAAAAAATAGTTTTTGGTTGACCACGTAATGAGCCTATGTTGTACATACCTACGTCATATTATTTATCAATAAACGAGGGAAGTGGAAAACCATGTACATACCAATGAGTGATATTCTTTGTATTGACAAGAATGGAACTATTTCAAATGAATATGCGGTCAAAGGGCATAGGAAATGAGATATCAATATGACCAGGATCCAATGTGCCCCATATATAACTAAGAAAATAATCTCCTAATGTGAGTGGGGAAGAGTGATGAGTGCATAATAGATAGACTGTAAGATGAAAGAAACATAAATTATAATCAGTAATAATAGTGATGAAGCCATAATACAGATGAGGATCATGAGTAGGAGGATAAACATCCTCGAAAGTGAAACCAAGTCGATCTATACCATCATGTGAACATATAGTGACATCAAAAGTAGGATAAAATGGAATATGATCCCAATATGAATCATTCATGAAGAGTGTGCAAGTAAATGGTGGGCTCACTAATATTTGTAGGAAATGTGAAGGTGTAGGTGATAGAGATACATCCATAGACTAGACATGGCACTGATAAGGAATCATAGCATTAGTGCTAGTAGATAGCATAGAAGATATTTCATCTATCATATAAATAACACCATTATATGGTAGCAAATTAGGTAGTTAGTCGATTGGTTGAGGTTCATTTGTAGTATCGGTGCGTGGAATAGGAAGGGTAGTATTAGGCTCTCGGTCACAATATTGGAATGCATCACGGTCGTGAAGTACAATATTTTCAAATACCATCATGTATGAATTTGACACAATGATTTATATTAGAAGAAATGTCTTACATAGCATGGAGCCATGGTTGACCAAGGAAACAATTATTTGAGACTAGAAAATCAATGACGAAGAAAACAATCTTGAGGGTTTTTGGTCCTACAGTTATAGGAAGAACAATGTGACCTACACATGGGCAGACTAAACCATCATATGCATGGAGTGAGAGGGATGATGGACTAGCATCGAGAGTGGAAAGACCTAGATTTTCAAGGACTTTCATAGGACATAGATTAATTTCATATCCATTATCAAAAATAGGACATAGATTAATTTCTTTTGGTAAATCACCATTCAAAAATGCATTTTTTTACATCCATTTGATGGATTTCCCAACCATACTAAGCAACTATGGAAATCAAAATTATTATTGTGCTCATTTTTGCAACTCATGCAAAATTTTCTATGTAGTCGATCCCTTAATCTACAAGACAGGCTTTGAATTTATCTATACTACCATTTTCTTTATATTTTTTGTATGACCATCTGGATCGAACTATACTTCATTTTTCAGGAGGAGGGACTAATTCCCAAGTTTGAATTTTTATTAAAGTAGTGTACTCATATTTCATAACATCTTTCTATATTTCATCATAAGAGGCTTCTTCAAAGGTTTAGGGTTCATTTTCGTACAAGGTCATCAAACCATGATATGTATGATGACTCCTTGTCGTTTTCTGAAGGTTACCTGAATTAGAGTCTTTAATAACATACTCAACCCATTGAGGTCTTTTAGTTACGGAAGTACTAGGGATAATATCTTCATTAACCATAGGCTATATACTATTTTCTTTATTATATACATCATTTATACAATTTTAAAATTCATTATTTTCATTTTCATAAGAAACAGAAGATGAAGAAGAAGAAAAAAAAGGTTTTTCTAAGAGTTTAACATTCATATTTTCTATAACTTCTCTTTTAGAGGGATCAAAGATCCTAAGACCTTTAGTTTATAGACCATATCGTACAAAGATGCATGGAAAATATGTCTTATCAAGCTTCTTCCATTTTGAATTTGGAATACAAAGAGTAGCAAGGCTTCCAAAAATTCTCAAATGAGAAACACTGGGTTTTTGGTTTGACCAATTTTCTAAAGGAGTTGAATTCACCAAGGCTTTAATGTGAACTATGTTCAAGATATGAATAGTAGTGTTCATGGATTCTTCCCAAATAAACTTAGGGAGTTGAGCAGAATGAATCATGGTCGTAGCCATTTTACCATAATTTCATTAACTTTGTACATTTTACAATCTAGATTAAATCCCAAAATCAACTATATTGGCTTTTCTTATACCAAATATGGGAATTTGATTTGACTATTATTGGAATCCAAAAAGGGGTGTTTTTGAATTTGATTTGGCTATTATTCAAATCGAAAAGGGTTTTTTTGGAATTATATATCATGTATGACAGATTTCCATTTTAGCAGTTTATAATAACACGTATGGAATAATCAATACATTTATAACATTGCACTGCATAAAAATTACTTATATTGTCCATTCTCATAGAAACAATGTTTTTATCTTGTATTGAATGGGTATATTTCCTTCCTCATACAAACAAACATTTTTATATTGTATTGAATGGGAAAATTCTCATTCTCATATAAGAATCATAGAAGAAGAAAAAACTCAATATAGAAAGAAATAAAATTTTACATGTGATTTATTTTAACTATGGGGTAGTGTGTATTTGAAATATGTTGATCATATATATCTGTGTGACAAATGTTTAATTATATCATGGATTTATTTACATAGGATATGAGCTATTTAAAAAATAAAATGATGGTAATAAATCAATTTTTAAGAGATAGTCCATAATAAAAACCAATTTTAATATATTGTTACGATAAAAAATCAATCCAATTAATATATGTATGTATGTATGTATGTATGTATTTGACAGTTTAACACTTCTGACCGGAGCTATAGAACCATGGAATTGGAGGGATCCCACCCGCATACATCCAAACCTATAACACCACAAACAACCCACCCAAACCATCAAAGATACGAAATCCTGGAAATAACCATACACATAACCCAAGGAAACAAAATACAACAATTACATAAAGAAAACTACCCCAGAGAATAAAAATATTCAATTATCCAACTAAATGACATACACCTTAGCAGCTTGACAACTATTTTTCACCTTCTTCCTACCACCACTAGTCCCACCAGCCCAAGCAGTCCGAAAATTCACCCTAGCCCTCAATCACAAACCTTTTAATGGATTTGCATACAAACCCGGATTCATCCTGGAAAATGATGTGTATGCAAGATTTCTTGATGCATCTAAAGAATCCATCTCTCTTTACACCATGCAAAAAAAAAAATAGGCAATGGGGTATTTCCATGTTGTCAAATGTAACCCACAAACGATTGCTTCCTCTCACCTAACAGACATACAGAACAAGAAGAGAAATAAAATTAATTAAGTTACTAAATCAAGTTTAGTAATTGTTTTTGAAATTTTTTCCAAAGTCCACTATACAAAGGCTTTGAGAATTCATTACTTCTCATTCTAAAACAAAGTGAACATTTAGAGGAATGAAAATGTTTGTTTGTCCGAGAACGGACATATGCCCATAGTAAATATTCAACTACAACCATTAATGAATTCAATCATTTTTATACCTCTAAATATTTTGAACATATTTAATTTATTTTCGAATAATGGGCATATGCTTTAAACTAGTTCTGAGAATGGTGATATTTTTAATCTATTCTTATAATTAAACTTCTAACTTCTGTTTACATATATTATATACCATGAAAAGAACTTTTAGGAGTAAACTATATGAAGTATGTACATATTAATATTGAACAAAGTAAACATTTAAGAATTAACGTATACATAATCACTATCATAAAAAGAGCACAAAAAATGTAGAGGGTATACACCTGGAGGCATAGTTAGACATTTATAATATTGTTGGAGCATGATCTCCTACTTCCAATTCTCCACCGTAATGATAAGAGAGGTATTCTTTATTTAATGAATTTGTCCCACCATGTAATATTAATACATGGGACACTTTAGAGTTGCATCTCTCAATCATGTGCTCCCAAAAATGCACTATCTTGATCACTTGAAAGAATGTTTAGGGATGAAAAATATAATTTTATTCAGTTTTAAAATATCCAATGGCTCTGAATGTTTGCCGATTGAGATCCACTGTCACATCTTCCACATCCATACCAATTGAATGACATAGAGTGGATGACAAAATTTACACTTTCTAAGTCTATTTTGACATCAACTTTGAGTTTTTTTTAATAATAATTTCTCTTTTGTAGATTGCTTCACCTCTTGAAAGTGTGATTTTGAAGTGCCTTTTTCCAGCACAGATAATTTTTTTCTTATAAGCATGGTAAACATATTTTAATGTAATTTTTACTTGCCCAATTCCTTAACCATATTCATGCAGTGGGAAACAAATGAGCAAAATGATCCTTATGTAGTAATACAGATCACTTGATTTTGCAAGTTTCGACTTCATTGTCAACTCTGTGTTATGTAATCTTGTACCATTTCAGCAGGATGCAATTTTGTAGGAGGTAGATGAAAACGACCCATATAAAAAAAAATGAATATTTTCATAAATTTTGACCATGTTTTAATAATAATTTATCTTCTGCATATCGCTTCACCTCTTGAACGTGTGATTTTGAAATGCCTATTTCCATCATAGATAATTTTTGTCTTCTGAGCATGGTAAACATATAGTTCTCTTATGAGCATGGTAAACATGTTTCAATGTAATTTTCATTGGCCCACTTCCTTAACCATATTCATGCGGTGGGAAATAGATGAACCAAATGAGCCTTATGTAGTTCTATTATTTTGTTTATAATTGGTACTATCATTTTGGATGGACTTACTGTGGTGGAGATGAGTGTTGGCACTGCCAAGTGCTGCACTACATACCCTCAAAATGGATCAATCCTTATGTAGTTATATTATTTAGTTTTAGAATAGGTGGGATCAAACTAATCTTTTGAGCATGGTAAACATTTTTTATGTAAGTTTCATTTTCCCAATTCCTTAACCATATTCATGTAGTTTCTAAGAGATGAAAAAAATGAGCCTTATGTAGTTCTATTATTTTGTTTATAATTGTTACTATCAATTTGGCTAGACTAATCTTGGTGGGGCCATGTGCTAGCACCATCAAGTGTTGTACTACATACCCTCAAGAGTGATCAAGCCATATATAGTTCTTTTATTTGTTTTACAATGGGCAGGAACAAAGTAATGTTCATATTCATGTCAAGCCTAATCAAAATGGTGAGATGCCCACTCTCATATAGAAAATGTAGAAGAACAGATAGAAGAAGAATAGATGTTTAGAATGGGCATTCTAGCATATGTCCATTATCAAATAAAAATCATAGAATAATTGTGGGCATTTTTTATCTCATATAAAACATAGAAGAACAATAGATGGAAGATCAATCAATGTTTAGAAGAGGAATATGGAAGATAAATATTAGTTTGTTTTAGAATTGGGAAAATTCTCATTTAACATATAGAAATCATGAAAGAAGAATTTATTTTTAAAAAAATTGAAGATAAGTTTTAGATATACTTATAACTCTTCTCTGTTGATTTATTATGAGATGAAGAATATCATCTAGCTTTGTTTATTTTGTATTTTGATCTAGGTATAAAGATAATTTCATATTTTTTATCTTTTGTATTTTTAATATGTGTTTTAAGAATATCACTTCAATATTTTGTAAGACTTACATAGTATTATCCTCCATAGTTATAAAAGGATGCATCTAAATATGAACATTTCTTGCATCTTTCAGATTCTAACCAAGATCATTCCCTTACCAGAAATATATAACTACAGAGACAAAACTAGAAATCATTCAATGTAGGTGAATCATGTCCATGTGTTCATATAGATATATAATTATCTGTTATTTTACAAAATACAGGAAGCCCAAAGCAGAAGGACCTAAGTACATCTACTTTTTTTTGAGTTAGGTGGCCTAGTTGGAAACACCTGGATGGATGGGTGAGCTACACAAGCTGAGAAGGGTGGGCGGTCTGAAAAATTGAGTTCAGCAAGAAAGTTGACATTTCGAGCTTGGTGGATGAGCTATCCGAGTTGAGCAGATGAGCTCACCTACCAAGATAAGAAATATTAAATGATGTACCTTCCCAAAGACCGTTTTGTCTTGCTAAGCGAAAAATTTGAGCAATATTTATAACATATTGTTTTATCTCTTGGCTAAATTTTTGTCGACCATTTCTGCTTTGAGATCCCTCTATTTCTCAAGACCGATAAATTATAATGTGGTATTTTAGATCTTTAGTATTTTTTATATGGGTTTTAAAATATCACTTCAATCTTTTGTAATACTTGCATAGTTGTTATCCTCCATAGTTATAAAATATTTAATCTAAATATGATTGTTTCATGCATGTTTCAGAGTCTCAACATGATCGCAGTCCCTTACAAAAAAATGTATATGATTCTGCTTCTTGGTAAGACGTGGAGTTACTTAAGAAATCCAATATCAATCCTTCATGCTAGGATGAGGAGTTATCTGTTACGTTTTTACCAAAGTACATAGTGGGCTTACCACCTCAGAGGAATGTTTATTTACGAGATATTTCTAAGATATTTTTTTATCCATTCGTTAAATTATTGTTGACCCTTTCTGCTTTGAGTTCCCTCTGTTTGTAAAGACCATTTTGGCTTCTAAAGAAATAGATATGAAGAAAATTTGAAGCATGGATTATTTAACTCTTATCTTTTGAATTATTATAAGATGAAGAATATCATTTGGTTTTCTTTCCCTTATATTATTTTCTCAAATTAAAGACAATGCCCTATTTTTGATCTTATGCATTTTTTGATCTGGGTACTAAGAATATCATTTCAATGTTTTGTGAGACATGTGTAGCCCTTAACCTAATTGTAGTTGCTAATACGAGGAGTAATTTTTTAAATCGAAGATAAGTTTAACAGATAATTCTAATTGTTCTCTGTTGCATTCTGAGTCTCCAGGTATAAATATGAATTATAATGTTGTATTTTAAAACTTTTTTATTTTTGATATGGGTTTTAAAAATATCATTTCAAAATTTTTTAATACTTACATAGTTTTTATTTTCCATAGTTACAAAATATTATATCTAAATATGTCTGTTTAATGCATGTATCAGAGTAGCAACATAATCACATTCCCTTGTAAAAAAAAAATATGATTCTCATTCTTGGTAAGATGGGGAGTTACCTAAGAATCACATTGCCAATCCTTCATGCTAAGACAAAGAGTAATCTATTGTGATTTTACTAAAGTACAGAGTGGGCTTACCACCAAAGAGGCATTTCTTAGTTTGCGAATTGGGAGAGATAGTTGATCACAAAATAAATCCATAAAATGATATTTTTTTGTTCATGATTGATGTTCTTTAAGGTTAGGTAATATTAATAAAAGTAAAATAATTTATTCCGAAGGTGAATCATTTGCTAATTTGCTTTGCATCAATGGTGAATCATTTTCTAATTGGCCTAACATCAATGTTGAATCATGTCAAGTAAGGAATTTTATCCTGAAGATGAATCATTTGCTAATCAACCTTGCATCAATGGTGAATCATGTCCATTCTCATAGATGTATTATTTTGTTTTAGAAATGGAAGATGCCAATTTAATCAAGCCTTACGCAGCTCTATTATTTTTTTATAGAAATTGCATATGTCCATTCTTGAAAGGCTTACATAGCTCTCAAGGGCATATGCCCATTATCGTATAAGAATCATAGAAGAAAAATACATATATATAGAATAGGCATATGTCAATTCTCATATAAGAGAAATCGAGGTAATATTTTATCATTTTCGAATGTACATTTTCCCTTTCCCACATCTTAAGTTCAATACTGCTTCAAGGGAATATGCCCATTCTCATATAAGAATCATAAAAGAAAAATACACAGATAGAACGGGCATATTCCCATTCTCATAGAGGTAATATTTAATTTTTTAGAGCTTCAATGCGGTAGAATAGATAGAATAGATAGAATATGCATATTACCATTCTGATACATACAAAGAGTTTTTGTATTGTGATGAGAATGGGCACCTTGGCTCGAAGGAATGGCAGATGTCCATTTGATCAAGCCCTACGTAGCTCTATTTTTTTTATGAATGGAAGATGTCCATTATGGCAAGCCTTACATAGCTCTGTTTTTTATAGAAATGGCAGATGCCCATTCTCGTATAAGAATCATAGAAGAAAAATACACATAGACAAAATGGGCATATGGCCATTCTCATATAAGAGAAATAGAGGTAATATTTATTTATTTTAGAATGGACAGTGTCCCTTTCTAACATCTTAAGTTCAATATTTCTTCAAGGGTTTTGTTGCTCAATTTGGTCTCACCCCATTTGTCCTTGAAATTCTTCAGTTTGCGGGCTCTGTCATGTTTTCTATCTCCCCGTATTGATCCATGAAAAATTTGTCCTCCATTTAGTTGCCATGATCAGTCCCTTCCTTTGGTTGAGAATCACTTTAAATCTAGAGTTTTGTTTTATGTTCCTCTGTCCACGAGAAAGATCTATAACTTGGGCATAAAATTAGGTTTTTTCCCTTTCTTCCATTTTTCTGCAGTCACATTTTGTTTTCCCTATAATTTTTTGTCCCAATATCTATGGAAACATGATTGGATGTAGCTCAGAAGATCATATTTTGGCCTTACATCATTTCCAAATTCTCTGTATTAAAAGAAAGATTCATTTTTGGGCTCAAATGGTGATTTTCCTGTATTTTACGGTTTGACGAATGTGTTTTTCCCCGTCGAATTTACATCTTAGAATATATGGAAACGTGGCCCTTTCTTGTTGGATGTAGCTCAATGGGGCACTTTGAAAAATCTAAGACTCACTTCAACTCAAAACTCATCCACGTGGAGGGTCGACGCTCATCTGAAAATTCACCTTTTGGTTTGACCTTGGAGTTACATCAGGGAGACACGTGGAGGTTTCTGCTTCCTTTCCCAGAATTCAACAAATTTTTCATGTGGCCGATATAGCTTTGGAAGACCATGGACATGTGGAGGTCTAACGATCATTTGAGGATCTGACTCAGGGTCCCACCTTAACAATTGTGACGAGGAGACACGTGGAGGATTCCACTTGCTCCGCTCTATACTTGAACTTTTCAAAGTAGTTTCCTAAGGCCTTTGACATGTGGAGTAATCACTCCTGTTTGGGGACCGGCCCCTAAATTTTATTTTGAAGAAGTTCCAGGAGGACACTTTGAGGCTTCCTCTCACTCTACCCTTGCTTGGACATTTAACCGGCCAAGGAAAACTGTCTTGGACCCTAGACATGTGACACCTTCTACTGATCCTTCAAATTTCTTACCAACTTTATCAGACTGAGACATGTGGCAAGCCCATACTTGTTTCTGGTCTCCACTTTTGGGGACCATCTCAAAATGCACCATTGAGACACGTGGAGGCTTCCGCTGGCTCCTTTTTTACTGAGACTTTTTCAAAGGCCAAAAGGCATTTTTCTTGGGCCCAAGGCATGTGGAAGGCTCGCGCTTGTTTGGAAACTTTCCCCTATACATATCCTTTGTAGTTACACCAAGGAAACACATGGATGGCTATAAAATAAAGTAGAGAAGGGGCATAATGAATGATTATTATCCATTTCACCTCTTTTTTTTCCATTTCTACTCCAAGACTCTTGGAGATGTGAATACACATTATTTTTCATCATTTTTAGATGAAATTCCTTGTCATTTTCATTTGTAAAGTGCCATTGAATGGATTAAGAACTTAATTTCTAAGTCCAAGGATTATTAAGGTTGATATGTTGAAGTTGGAATTTCTCAGGCACTTGTAAAAATGTGAAATACCATAGAAGCTAGATACAGGACAAAGTTACAAATAGAAAAGATGGAAAAGCATGAAATGATGGAGGTTACAGGTGCAAAATATGAAAAAGGTGTTTCCTCGAGAGTGAAAAGGATTACTTATTACCTCAAGCTGTATAGTGCATCTGGAAAATGATTAAAATGGGGATTCCTCTCATAACAGAATCAGAATGATTAGAAGGACTACCAAAAAGTTGTGGCAAGGCATCCTAGTCATTAGTCTAGGGCCTGAGAAATGTGATCAGTTCATAGTTGGTCCACCTAGCAGCTTTCAGATGTAAATTTGTTAAACATCACTTTCTGAGGCAAATTGGTAATAATCAAAGGTCCCTCGAATATTTTTCTTTTTGGGGGAGAAATTTGGGATAAGTGAGTAAGTGAAATGTATAAATGCAATGAGAATACTCTTGCAAAGGGTCGAGGATTGAATTCTTAAGAGAAAATTTGAGAAAGCCATCTTCTTGAGAGATCAATCTGAGATAACTAGTTAATTTATTCTATGTTAGATTTTATATCATGTCAAGTTGGTTGTAGATGTATAACCATTGACAAGAACTGAGATTTCTCTCAAAGCTTTCCCCTGCTAATGAATCTAATCAAAATCAAGTTTATTTGTGTCAAACTTAGAGCAATTTGTGTCTGCTTTGTTTCAGAATGTTTACAAGTAGTTTTTCTTATTCTTATTGAAATCTTGTGTTAAAGACCCTACAAATCACATAGGATCTCATCCATGTGATAGTTTAGTGGAATTTGCAATTTCATTTCAAGAAGAGATTTCATCCTATGATGAGATAAAAAATTTAAAATCACTTCACTATCATTTGTTGATAAAGATTATCTGTAATCCTTCGAGTGTATCTTAGTGGTAAGGAACCAAGCATATTTGATGTTTAATTGAATATTTTATCTTGAACCTTCATGCTAGATTCTCAAATATTTTGTGAAATCGTGCTAATCTGGGCCTCCATTGAAGCACACCTTCTAGTTGAAGGAGTATCTTAGCTAGTCCAAAGCTTTCTATCATTTAACTTTCCAATTTTTGTGAAGTATCTCAAATATTTGGTATATACAACTTTCACCTGCTCAATCTCCTGCCAAAATCATTTAAAACCCATGAATTCATCCTAAACTACCAGTGTTTTCCCTATATATCCACAAAGGAACAAAAATTGTTTACTAAAATATGCAGAACAATCAGGATCTCATAATGTCTTTAGTAACCTTAGCCTTGTTTTGAAAGTATCTCCATATTTTATAAGTAACAAATCTTAAGAGTTAAATTATGGAGTATTGATCATACTTTCCCAAGGTTTTCTTCATAAAATTTGTGCAAAAGAAGTATATCTCCATCTCCTCATCAAACAAAAGTTACACTATGGGTCCTCCACCTTGGTCAAAAGGCACGACCTCAAGTAGTGAGGATAGGTCAAATCTTCTTGAAGGTGTTATCCATCTCTCCACAAATATGAGTGACCAAGAGCCAGTAAAATCTAATCCCCAACTAGAAAACAACATACACTATGCTCTATCTATCTCTAAGCTCCATGTGAAATCTGTGATGCTGCTTAGCTTGAAATGGAGAAAAAAATTAGATACCAACACTCGCGGCACTGTTGCCAGGGACATGAAAGTTGTGTGCAAATTTTGAACACCATCAGCAATTCATATAGACCCTATTAATGCTTCTTATAAATTTTAAATTGGAAATACATTACTAAAACATCATTCTCTATTCAGATATGTAAGAATTAATAAAAATTGTAAGTTCTGAGTGTAATATTTCTAGCTTATACAGTTATTGCGCTAAATTTTGTATCATCATTGAACAATTTGGGTAGAAGAATAGCATATCTTTTAAGCTTTTCATGAATCTGGTATTGAAATACATTTGATAGGTCTTTCATAGTCCACTTTAACAAACTAAGATGAAAATCCTTAGTGGTGACTCCGTGTTGTTTATATTCTTAATAAATACTAGTGTCTTAACATATATAAAGTAAGATTTGTCATTAATCTCTGCAAAGATGGAAGGAAGAAGATATTTCTTCACCAAGGACCCAAGTAGAAGGTTTTTTAAAGAGCCAGGAAAGTCTAATTCACAAGGAAAAATAATTTAGAAGGTTGTTAAAAATCAAACATCAAGAAAAGAGATCTCCATTGGTGAAATTGATCAACCTATGATTGAAGATTGCAATACTTCTTCAAGTGAATCTGAATTAGGTAGTATCTTTGTTGAATTGAATTCTCCATCTAGAGAGGGGCCTTCATTTGAATTTGAAAAAAATATTCTCAATATGCCCCTGTATTTTCCAAATCTGATAGATTTTTCCAAGAAATAGAGCCTTTAGAGGGTAGCCATTCTGAGAATTACATCCCTACTCTACACAGACCCCTCACTCCTCATCAACTGTTTCTCCTGTAAGATCACCTCCTCAAAATAATATGGCTCAACCTCCACCCAGACCTCTAATTTTTGTTAATACTTTTGGTCCCATCAATTTTAGAGGTATGGTTGGCTATCCAAATGTTGTGCCACAAGATGTAAGAAATAGATTGCCTAAGTTTCAAGGAAATATTGCAATCAGTGGTGATCAAAACTTGAAGCTCTTTACCAATATGATTGAGGACTTTGAAATAGAATTTGAGGATGTGTACATTAAATTATTTATCCATACTCTAGAAGAAGAAGCAAGGGACTAGTATAAATATTTGCCAGATAATTCCATTGATACTTGGACAGAAATGAAGAGCTCTTTTAGATTATAGTATGGAGATAAAATAAACCCTGGGTTTCTTTTATCAGAATTTGAAAATATAAAAAAGAATCCTAATGAGTTAGTGCATGATTTTAATACAATATTTAAAAAAACATTGATAATACTTCCTATTAATTTGAGGCCATGTGATCAATCATGCCTGATAAATTATTCAGATGCATTTGATAAGAAAGTTGCTTACTATTTGAGGGATAAGAACCATGGAACTTTGAGGCAAGCCTTTACCATGGCTCTGCAAATTGAGAACAACATTAAATCAGTTTTAAAACCTCATAAGAGGGAGGGTGTTAAACTAATCAACCCATAAAATCCTGAATCAAGTAAGGTTGTGGATCTTGAGGAAGTTGTAAAGAATTTGGCCAGAGCTGTCAAAGAAATCTCTTTCAAGCTAGCAAGGGCAGAAAAAGGAATTGGACTATCTTCTCAAGGTTAGCATAGGAAACAAGGATAAGATACATTTGTAAATCATCATAGAAATGATCAAATATCTAATAACAGAGGTAAAGGACACATGAGAGCTAGACAACCCCAAGCTAGGGAAAATAGATTAGTGCATGATCCTCTAAATGCTAGAGTTGTTGTTTAAGAGAAAAATGAAATTCATTGGTGTGAAAAAAATTTCTTACCCCACCCGCCATGTGAATTAGATCAAAAAGTTGAAGAAGCTGATGATGATGCATGCATGGTGGACTGCTCTACAAGCTCATAGAAACGAGAAACTTCAACTGAAGTAATAAGTGCAAGAACTGTTGCAAGTTTTTGGGATTGCATTCACCAGGTAACTCTTCTTCCTCCCTCTCATACTTTAGAAATAGATATGGTACAACCTTTTTAACTTCCTAATAATTATTTAGAGTACCTAAGAGCTCCAATGATTAATAAGTATGATGGAGGAATCCCATCAGAAGAGGATAGACAACTTTTAATGAATGTTGTTGTTGCCCAAGAAAAAGAGTATAACATATGAAGTAAAGATATCAAAGGGGTGGGGCCTCAAGCCAAACTAAAAACCCTAGCCCTCACCAATGTCCCAAAACAAACTCCAAAGAAAGATGCATCTAGAAAAAGCCTTATTGTCTCAAGTAGAACTAGTGTTCCCACCCATGCCCAAAATGTGAAAAATCTTGTGTCATTCGATGAGTTTGTAAATATTTCTCCATATGATACTTTTCCCAAATACATTCCTTATGACATTGCCTAAGTCTGGATTCAAATCAATATTTCCATTCTAATTGTTGAAATGCTTAGGATTCCTGAGCACAAGAAGAGGGCCTTTGATTATTTGGGGTTGGAAGAAGATAGGAGTACCCAAGGTAGAAATATAAATAATGTAAACACTCCTTCAACCATTGTAGACCTAGAAAAACCACTAACATCAAAGGAGATAGGTGAAAAACCTAAATTTTAATTGGGAACATCTTTGGTTGAGTATCAATTAAATGTTGATCCATTTTTTACAACACTGATTATTAAGGACAAACTGCTACACAATTGTATGTTTGATTCTGGAGCATCATGCAATGTTATGTCTCTAGAAGTCATGAATGAATTGAACATTAAAGTGAAAGAATCTTACGGAAAGTGTACTACAATGGATTCTAGAGAGGTTTCAATTGTAGGGTGTGTAAAAGGTTTGGTGGTACAACTTGCAACTTATCCGGGTAAGAACTTGAAACTTGATGTTGTTATTGTTGATTGCCCTACCAAATGGGGCATGTTGTTATCATGAATGTGGGATTGAAGTTCTGGTTAAAGTGTTCAGATGGATATGCTTTTTATTACCATTCCAATTGAATTCAGCCTTGTAAAGCTATATGGAGAGAAGAAGATGTTTCACCTCATTGAAGATCCCAATAATGCTTCTTATGAAGTGTTTTATGCTGATGTAGATGTAGATAACTTTGTTGGGTTTTCTTATGGAAAGGAGCACAATATTGATAAATGTAAATCTCTTAAACATGTAGGTTTTCCTTAGACCTTGTTATTCAATGGAGCTTGTTCCAAGTTTAGAAATTGTGTTGGTATTGTTTTGATTTCTCCAAGCCCTGAAGAGTTTGCTTTTTCTTTCAAACTCAACTTTGAATGCACTGGTAATGTTGTTGAATATGAAGCATTGTTATTAGGTTTGAGAATTACATGGAAATATGGTGTAAAGCATATCATTATCAAAGGAGATACAGAACTATTTGTCAGGCAAATTAGAAAATTGTATCCTACTAAAAACTAGAGAACTAAACAATACAAGCATGTAGTCTCATATTTTATTGAAATGTTTGAATCATTTAATATTGTGAACCATGATAGAAAGTTTAATGTTGTTGCAGACAAGTTATTAGTGTTAGGATTCAGATTTGGAAATCGTACAGTATCTCCATTTTGTGAGTATGATGTTGAAATACTAACAAGGCCATCTATCCCTAACAACGTTAAAAATTGGCAACTGTTATATGATGATGCCCAAGTGAAATGGTTTTTCCAAAACCAAGGTGAGTTTGCTGACCAAAATATAGATTGGGAACCAACGGTGTTTGTTGCTAAAGGAAAGGAAAATTTATTTGGCAAAGACATCATACAACTCAAGAAAAACATGATTCCCAGAGGTTTGGTGGCACTTGAATCAAAACTTGATACTTTCGATTGCATTATTAAAAGATGTATGTCAGTTTCAAGAGATGTGGAAGAGCACGACCTGGGAACAAAATAAAAACCACGTAAAATATGGTTAGGAAGAAATATGAGCAAGGAAGAGAAGTAATCATATGTTCAATTGTTGAAAAAATATCAAGACTACCTAGCTTGGTCTTACTTTGAGTTGAAGGCGTACAGGGAAGATTTTTTCCAACATGAAATTCCTCCTAAATCTAATGCCAAGCCTTTCAGGAAAAAAAAGAAGCCAATCAATCCACTTCTTTCTTTGAAGATGCAAGAATAATTGAAGAAGTTGAGGGATGGAGGGATCATTCAACCCACAAGGTACTCATCTTGGGTTGCAAATTTAGTGCCTGTTAGAAAAAAGAATGGTGATATAAGGTTGTGCGTAGACTTTAGGAACTTAAATAAAGCCTCATTGAAAGATAATTACCCTCTGCCAAATATGGAGAATATGCTATAATTGGTAACTGGTTCTGAATTTTTGTCCACTTTAGATGATTTTTATGGCTATAATCAAGTTGTTGTGAAGGAGTCAGAAAGAATAAAGACTTCCTTTACCACTCATTGGGGAACTCATGTCTATGTCAGGATGCCTTTCAGTTTAATGAATGTTGGAGCAACTTTCCAAAGAGAAATAGATATAGCTTTTACTAGTTATATTAATAATTTCATTGTTGTTTATCAAGATGATGTAACTCTGTTTTCCAGAAAAAGAGATGATCACTTGCAACACTTGTAGAGAATGTTGTTAAGGTGTAGAGAGTATGGCATATCATTGAATCCCAAGAAGTGCCACTTTGGAGTGCAAAAGGCAAAGTTTCTTGGTCACATTGTATCAAAGGAAGGGGTCATGATTGATCCCGAAAGAGTGGAAGCATCAAAAAGGTTTGAATTCGAAGAACTAAGAAGGGATTTCAATCCTTCTTTGGACAAATAAACTTTATCAGAAGATTTGTGTCTAAATTTTCTGAGCTTGCCATCCCCATTACTAGCATGTTGAAGAAGGCCCAAGTTATCAAATGGGAATAACCTTCCATTCAATATTTCAATAGGATCAAAGAAGCACTAAAGAATGCCCCTATTTTGGCAGCTCCAAATTACAATACACCTTTTCAAAAAAGAAATTGGCTTCAGAAAACACTGTTGCATTTTTTTTTTTTGCAGAAGGATGATGAAGGGGCTTAGAGACCAATTGACTTTTTCATTAAGGCATTGCAAGGAGCTGAGTTGATGTACACCATCATGGAGAAGCAAGCATTTTCCTTGGTGAAAGTAACAAAGGTTTTCAGACCTTACATCTTGAGCTCTAAAGTTGTTGCTTATGTTCCCCACACCATGGTGAAAGATATCTTATTAGAGATGGAGGTCTCAAGAAAAATATGTAGATGGGTAAACAAGTTGCAGGAATATGACATGGATATCCAAAACACGAAATTGATAATACGTTTGGGCCTAGCTAAGCTTATGGATGAGAGTAACTTGCAAACTATTGAGGTGAATGAAGTAGGAGAAAGGGTGGATGTCCTTGAAAAGTTAGTAAGCTCCAAATGGTACAAAGATATAATTTTTTATCTCTGACATATATGATGCACTGAACATTTGAGTAAAAATTAGAAAAGAGATCTTAAGTTAGCCTCTAAAAAATATGTCATTACTGATTTTTGGGTTAGCTTGGAAGAACCTAGAGGGAGTGCTCTTAAGATACATTGCTGAGGATGAAGCCCCAAAGGTAATTGTTGATCTCCATGGAGAAGTTTGTGGGGGAGATTTTTCTAGAAGAGTTACAACACATAAAATCTTGAGGGCTGGTTATTAGTGGCCAACTCTCTTCAAAGATACAACTCTATTGGTTAGGAAATGTGAAAGTTGTCAGCATTTTTCTAGAAGAATGAAAGCTTAAAGCTCCCTTCCTTTACATCTTGTGTCAATTGAAGCCCCATTTAAGTAATGGGGAATGGATTTCATTGGAAAAAATTTCAGATCCTTCCAGTGCTGGTCATAAATGCATTCTTATAGCCACTGATTATTTCACTAAGTGGGTGGAAGAAATCCCCACCAAGAAAGAAACACACCAAGTTATCATGGACTTCATGCTAAATCAAATCATATGGAGATTTGGAGTGCCAGTTAAGATTGTGGCTGATAATGCCATGAGTTTCAGAGCCAAACCTTTGGTGGCAATGTGCAAAGAGTATGGAATCAATTTGACATATGCTTCCAACTACAATCCCCAAGGAAATGGACAAGCTGAGTCTAGTAAAAATTTTTTGGTTTAAGATCATTAGAAGAACCTTGGAGCTGAACAAAAAGAAGTGGGGTGAGCAAATAAAGTTTGTTGTTTGGGCTGACAGAATCACTGTCAAAAGAGCTACTGGTAAAAGCCCATTTGAGTTGGTATATGGAACTCAAACTTTATTGCCCCTTCATTTGCAGTTGTCTTCATTTTAGTTTGTTCAACAAATTGAAGATCAATAAGTTAGTCCATATGATGCTCAAATTAATTAGATTATTGAGTTAGATGAAGAAAGAATGGCATCCCATCAGAGGAATGTGAAGGTTTAGAGAAAAGCTGAGGAAGTTATTTGAAAAGAAGGTGACTCCAAGAGCTTTCAGCATTGGGGATCTTGTGATATTATGGGATAGCAGGCATGAAGATAAGAGAAAGAATGGTAAATTTGATGCATTGTGGATGGGCACTTATTCAATTGATATTCGAATTGGTGAAAACACCTTCTTCCTAAAATACTTAGATGGGTAACTACTTGAATTGCCTGTTAGTGGTAGGCATTTGAAACATTTCCTTGATTGATTTCTTAGAATCAAGGTATACTCCATTGTAAAGTGTATAGTCTTTTGGTTTCTTTCTTCTTTCGTGTTTTTCTATTTTTGTTTGTCCTGGTCCTTAGCAGCCTTTTTTTTGGTTTCTCAGTTTGTCCTTGGGGGAGTTGGTTATTATTGTTCTAGTCTCCAAGCTCATTCTTTGACTATGTTTCCCAATGGTTTGTTTTTGGAACTTGGTCTGCTATTTGTTCTTGTGGAACTCATAGGGAGTGCCCATCCCCGAGTCAGAGCCGATGTTGGTGCTCAATTTGGTCTTGCCCCATTTTTCCTTGAAATTCTTCAGTTTTTGGGCTTTGTCATGTTTTCTAGCAACCCGTATTGATGCATGAAAACTCTGTCCTCCATTTGGTTTCCATGATCAGTCCCTTCCTTTGATCAAGGATCACTTTAAATTCATATTGTTGTTTTCCATTCCTCTGTCCATAAGAAAGATCTATAACTTGGGCGTAACATCAGGATTTTTCCCTTCCTTTTATTTTTCCGCAGTCACATTTTGTTATCCTTGTCATTTTTTGTCCCAAGATCTATGTAAATGTGATTGGATGTGGCTCGGAAGATCATATTTGGGCCTTTTTATCTCTCGAAAGTGCACCCTGTACAGAGATGACTGCAGGTTTTCTCATCTTGCAAAATTGATCTCTCTCTTTTTTAGATATAATGGAAACACCTCAGGTATGTGCGTAGACCTATTTTGAGGTGAGTCTTCGGTATCAAGGTTGGTTCCTTACTGGTGTATCGTATACTGATTTCTGGGAGGTTAAAGGAAAAAAGTGATTGTAAAATAATTAAAACTAAGGTGATAAACCAAAAATTGTATGAGGGCTTTGACTGAGTATATGCACAATTGATATGGGAAGGATTCTTGATGCACAAAAAAAAAGTTTTCTATAGAATAATTAAAGGCAAACACTTTGTTGTACTGAGGGAAAATATCACAATAGCACTGATAAGTTAACATGCACATTAAAAATATATAGAAAATACTGAATTTTGTAGTAGGGTAAGATAATTGTTTAGGGAATCAGCATTGACAAGACTAATAGAATCATACAAAAGGTTGAAAATAATTGAAAAGGCTGAAATTACTTCACACTCAGAAGGAAAAACTGGCAAAAAATTTCTTCAGTACTCCTATCAAAAAAATTACTCCTCTGTCCTTTGCTGAAGCACACAATATATAGCAAAATAATTTTCACAATCTTCCTAAAAATAGTCTAAGGCTTGTACTTGGCCATGCATCCAATTTTTATCCTTTATTTAATAATAGATAAAGGAATAAAAATAGAACATGTAATTACAAATAGGCATTAATATCCTTTATTACATTACAGTCAAACTGAAGTTGACTCTTCTATTTTAAGAAAATAAAGGTGAATAATTTTTTGATAATAAGCTTACTTTCTGAACAATTCTCTTTCCTTATGCATGTGAATTCATCTTCTTGTCTATTTTTTCCTCTTATGAAGTCATGCAAAAATAAACTCTCTGTGAGTGAATAAAATAATTGCAATACTTGCAATATTTTCAAAAATAAACACCCATACATCGATTTTGTGGGGACCACCTTCATGTGTACATGCTCCCTTTTCTCTTTGCAGTATGTGGGGCCACCCTTGCATTTGATCACTGATCTCCATTTGGTTTGGCCACCTTTGTGGACATAGCATATTATAAGGTATACCACCTTGATTAATATACATAAATTTCCATATTCTTTGCCACCTTTTGATTATATTGCATGGTGCATTTTGTGGGATTTTGCATATTGGAAAATAATTGGTTAAAATTCACCTTTTCGGTGATCACTAGTTGGCATGATTAGGTTTTGAAATTTGATTTCTGAAGAATATAATTTGAAGACATTAGAAAGATCACAAGGAAATGATTCTTTTTTTCTATTTTTTACGTGGGTTGGCCCCCTCTCCATGTTGAATCAACCCTTCTGATGTTTAGTTTACACTGTGCACATTTATTTGGTTTAAAGGCTTGGGCCATTTCCTCCATTGATCTTCTTAGCATTTAAGTTGGAGTCCTTGGTGGATTTGTGCATGGATTTCGGTCGTTGATTATCTTCTATCTTTATTTATACCGTTTTATTTCACTACACCCTCAATTAGGGTTTCTTTTTGCTTCTAAAATGTGTATGCATTGTTAACGCTTGTTGGGTTTGGTCCTTGATGAAGACCATCAATATTTGTCCTAGTTTGATCTTTAGCATCGATTAATGACCTGTGACTAGGGCTTTAACCCTGTAATTAATTTGGTTAGTGGTAAGTGACCATGATGGTTTGCATTGAACATGGAGATTGATCCTCATCGTTTGATCTTTGTACCTATTGAATTCAGACCATTTGATCAATAACTCCAGGTGAGCTAGGTTAAGATGTGGTCATCAGATTGGTTAAAATGTTCGAGGTCCACCATTTTGGTCATTTAGTTTTTACTCACAGAGAATGGTGAAGCCGTGGAAAATTTTGTTTTGACATCATTGTTTGATCTCTAAAACTCAGTTCTGTGTTGTTTATTTTAATGGCCATGATAGTTTGAAAGCTTTGAGCTCCATTTTGTATAATCTTTTGGTCTCTACAATATTTCTTCAAAATGGTCACCACTTCAGTGAGTTAGAGTTCAATCTTCTTTATTTTTTTGGCTTTACATTTGACTGTTTTCTAAGCTCTGCGAGTTGTCTCATGGCCTTTATTGTTGTTTTATTTTACGCTTGGGACCACGTAGCTATCACATTGTTCAGTGGGGAAGGTAATTTTGACTTCCTTACATATTAATGTTACTTCGTCGTCACCAGGGTACTTTTTCCTTTTAGAAATACTAATAATCCATTCTTTCTTTCCATTTTCTGTGGTTTTTTTGTTCGTCCTTGGTCGTTTCAAGTTAAAATCTCATTCTAAGCTTAATATTATTTACTATGAACTTGATGATTATTCGAGGGTTTTGATAGAGCCAATTTGGTTGGTGAGTTCTTTTCTTACTGCATTTCCTTTCTAACCATTAATGGGAATATTCATTTATTTTCTAGAATGTGTGCTTTCTAACATGTGGGTACTCATATTTTCCTCTGAAAATGCATGGAACTGGAACTTTATTTGTTGTAATATTTGTGGTTTTAAATTTGTACTCCTCAAATTCATGTTCTTTTTTTTCTGAAAGCCATTTCGAGTTGTATATGATATCTTAAAACTATAGATCTGCATATTGTAAGATATGGGTATTTGGATTTCTTAATTATGTCTATTCATTTTCAAGCTCGCATGATTCAACCCTATTGTACTGCTTATTTTATTCATGACCCAAACATATTATAGATGTCTTCATGGGTTTATGTCATGTATCTTGATCACCCATTCACAAAAGAGCTCAAGTGTCTCACTGTCATGGACCCAATCATTAACCAATGTGATTTTTTTCTTGAGCTAAGAATATTCTGGGTCGAAGTAGTTTCCATTATCCTTATTCCCTTATGGATATTTTTCTACTTATTTTATTACTCATATTTGTGAGTTTCAGTAAAATTCTTGAGCTTTAGATGTGGATAAATATTGCATTTTAGGTCATTACTCTGAAACTTTGTGAAAAAGTAATTTTTGCATTCCTTATCATTCTCAAATTTATTGAGATTTTTTTTTTGAGATACAATTCTTTGTTGAATCCTCTGGAAGTGGCCTTCTTGAAACTCAGTTTCCTTTTGGATTCAATATTTACGTAATACTGAGTCATATCCATTCATGAAACATAATTATTCTAGTATGTGGTTCCAAGATTATTCTGAACATTTTGTTTGATGTTCAACATTTATTGGAGTATCCATGCCTACTTCAATTTTTTATTTTGACCTTCGAGATAGACTTCTTCTCAATTCATAATTTTGAACTATTTCGTGATCACTGATGGTATGTCTTAGAACCTTTAGCCTATTAGGATATGTACTTTGAATTTGATCATAGATAGAAAATTTTCTTTATCTAAATCTTTAGACCTGCAGGTTGCTCCTATTTTTGTATCATCTAAATGGGATATAATTCTCTTACTCTTAGGACCTTTGATATGTATTCTTGGAAAATGTAATCATCTTATTGATTAGGGAACTGTTTCCTATGAACATCTTAAGTCATTGATGAATATGCCTGATAACCCATTGTTGTACATTGTTCTTCTATGAGATTTTTCCTTCGATACTTCTATTGTGTGGGCTATTTATTTGTATCTGTTTACTGAAATGTGCTTCTCATTTCAATTACATTTTGAAAGTTCATCTACTACTATGTCCTTTCTATTTTAAAGAACTTTATGATTATTTTGTAACTTTCCTAAAGTTACTTACAGGAATTAGTAATTTTTATTTCTTGTTACATCTTGCATTTCAGACTTGAAAGTTGATGGATGTATCTCAAAATTAATTCTGAAATTAACATTTGCAATCAAAAGATCTATCCTGGAACAATGTAAAACTAGAAAATATGCTTTTATTTATGCAAGACTGTTTCTTGATTCTATCTTGTAAAATCCTGCCTTATCCATTCGGGTTGTACTTGAATCACTTGTATACTTGGACTCATGATTATGAACTATTTGATTCCTATGTCATGATCATTTGATCTTAGAACCTACAGTATTAGTGCTTGACTGTTCTTAACTTACTATGATGAACCTGAGGTTAATTTTCTCTTGATCTATTTCCTTGCATAAATAGTTGTACTTCTTTGATATGGTAGCATCTATGTGATTCATACTTGCTTTATTGAAAACTAGAATTCATAGAAGGGATGTACTTGTAAGATTACTTCAAATTTCATGTTATTCAACTGTTAAGCTATAATGAATGCTCCAAGTACTTCAATCTGATGATTGAAAGTGTAGTCCATTTCTTTTCTGTATTATATATTGTATTTTCCTTTTATTACAACTCTGATATGCATGCTGGAAAATTCTTAAATGTCCATTTTACATGGTAAAGCCCTGTCAAAAATTTCCTAGAATTATTTGACTATCTGTTTCAGCTGTAATAAATCCTTTCAGTTAGCTTCAGCTTGTTGAAATCGTGATTTCTTCTTTGGTTACAAACTGAAAAGTATACTTCTATTTTCTAGTCTCTTTTGATTTAAATTCCAGATCCGTACTGTAATTTCTCCCATTTGTAGGTCAGTTACTGAAACATGAGTTACATTCTTCCTTCTTTCTGACATGTACTTATGACTTATCTATTTCTTCTTGGTTGCAACCTGCACCTGCACACTTAAGAAAATAGTTAGAAAATATCTAGGCTTTTTGGCCTCTCTTATGTCCATGGTTTTTTTTTCTTTTCTTTTTCTTCTTTCTGAGTGAGTAAAGCATGTATGCAGCTGATCTTCAAGTAAACTATATCTCCTATTGCTAAGAGATTCATATGCATGAATTAGGATAGTAAAGAAATATGGATTGATCCCTGAGCTCGTAACTGACAATTCTCTCCTTTTCTTCTTTTCAGGTACAATGAATTTTACAACAAAGATGAAGAAGGAACAAAAGATGGAAATGGAGATGCTTTGACCAACGAAGAAAACCCCCAAGGCTAATAATGGGTTCACTCATACTCCTTTACTTTCTCTTTCATGCATGTGTACCTCTTATTTCAGTAGTTGTACTTTACTTTTCAGTTACATCCCATGGCTTGTGTGGGAACATTTGAAATTCCTTATGAATAAAACATTAAATTCTGAAAATGAGTTGTATATTTCTTTCTGCATTTTAGCTTTCTGTATAGATTGTATGATGAACTAAACAACTCAGTAATATAATTGAATGTCTTAATCATGAAGGAAGGAAACTTAAGAAAACATGTAACATCCAGTAATGAATTCTGATCTCTGCAATCTACAATTATGTTTTGTGTTCCAAAACTTAGCATTTTCACATGTTCTGTAATTGAATGTCTTCATCAAGACAACACAGTCCGTCCTTTGGGACCTTGTGTTCTTTTGCTAAAGATAGTCATGAAATTGCAGATTATGTGATCTGTTACATTTTATAACAACACACATAGTTGCATATTTCATGTAATCATTAACTAATTCAGAAGTAACAATAATATCAAAAATCCCTTAGATTAGGTATACTTCACCAATGCCATCCATCATAACAAAGTTTCAAGTTGCCCATTTTTGCACAAGTGCAAAAATTGTCAACATTTCTGGCGATCTTGTGGGGAAAGATGTCTACTAGCTTATAGACCATTGTCTTGCTCTTGTCCATTGGGCATGGAGTCCAAACATGTAACCAAAATCTGCCTTTCGAAAAGGTCCAACCCTTCCAAAACAAAATAAAACTGGGAAAGGATCTAGAAAACCAGATCACGTGCACGAATGCACTTATTGAAGGGAAAAACAATGCAATGTGTAGAACTACACTTATTGAAGGGAAATCCTACTCTAAACAAGACACTGTAGGATTTTCAATAACAGTTTTTGAGAAACATACCATTCACAGGAATGGGAAGTTCCTCTCCATTCAACTTCGAAAGCTAAAAAGCATTGTGTTCTTTGCAAGATGAAATCATTTAAGGGCCACTCCAGATTGTATCAAACTTTGATGTGTCTTCCTAGCTTTGCACGATCAGCATCCCACTTTAACACAATATCTCCTTCATTGAAGATTCTGAACTTGGCTTTCTTATCAAAAGTCTTCTTCATTTATTTCTGATTCTTTTCCATATTCAAATGGGCTTGATCTCTTAGCTCTTGTAATTCCATTAACTCTGCATAACAAACCTACAATGGTTCATTCTCAAGCAGCTCCATTTGATGTAGCAAATCTAATGCAGGTAACTCAACTGAAATAGGCATTCTTGCTTCTTTTTTGTACACAAGTTTGTATGGTGAATTGTCAACTGATCTTTTAGGGGTTACTCTATAAGCCCAAAGTGTTGAATTCAACATCAGATGCCAAGCTCTTTGATTATCTTTGAGTTTTCTTCTGATGATCCTTAAAAGGTTCTTGTTAGATACTTTCAGCAAAGCCATTACATTGTGGGTAATAATTAGATGAAGAACTTAAGTAAATTCCATGGTTGACAACCCAATCTGTTATCTTTGCACCAATAAATGTTAAAGCATTATCTGATATAATAGTTGCTAGAACACCAAACCTGTAAACTATACCTTCATAAAAGGATAGTATGAAGCTTCATTAGCATCTTTCAAGGCTATTACTTCAGTCCATCGTGTAAAATAATCTGTAGCAGTTAAGATCCATTTGTGTCCTTGTGAAGAAGGTAGGTTTATCATGCCAATAAATGTCAAGACCCCACTGCATAAAAGGTTGATCAACTAAAATAGGCTGTAAAGGCAGGGAAGCTAAACGTTCTTTTCCCAACAAAGAAAGAACATTTTTTACACTTTCTAATCCATTCAAAACAGTTCTTGAATATGCTAGGCCAATAGTAACCATCTTTCATGATTTTTAAAGCTGTGGTACATGCTGAGAAGTGACCTCCTGCAGGTTCTTCATGGAATTTTGATAGTAATTTCTGAATTTTTTCATAGTCAACACATCGCAGCAAGATTCCATTTATATCTCTTTTGAACAACACACTATCAATAAAGATATAGGGGACAACTTGTAATCTGAAATATCTTCATTTTTTTTTATCCATACCTTCCAGATAGGTGTCATGCTGTAGATAGTTAACCAAATCAGTCATCCATCTTGATTCCTGAATCTCATGAGCAAGTTTAGGTTGCATGATTTTCTGGTTGAACCATGATGCCTGATTGCTGATACATAATTTCAGCATGTTGTTTCAATCTTCAGGTTCTGTAACTTGTTGTCTTTCCATATCAGCAATTAGGTGTTCACACAAACCTTTACCTCAAAATGTCTTAGCAAACTGGATATCAACATCATATTCCATAACTTTCGTTATCCAACCTGCTCTTTTCTCATTCAATTCTTTATTTAACAAGAAATATTTTACACTTGGATGAGAAACAAGAACATGGATTTTATTGTTTGAAAGAATATAATTAAAATTATTTAGTCCTCTCACTACTGAAAGTACTTTTTTTTCAAGGAATGTGTACCTTGTTTCGTAATCATGCAAGCTCTGTCCAAAGAAAGCAATTGTCTGCTCAATATTTTCATCATTGACCTAAGTTAGTATGGTTGAGATTGTTTCAGCTCCTGCAAGTGCATACATTGTAAAATATTTATCAAAATTTGTATTTGTAAGAGTAGGAGCCTGAGAGATGGTTATTTTGATTGCTTCAAACCCTTCTCTCCCTTCGTCTGGTCCAAGAGAATGTTTTCTCTTTCTTTAACATAGTTGTTAACGGTTTAACTAATGCTACAAAATCTGGAACAAATCTTCTAACGATTTTTTTCCAAGAAAAAATTGTAATGCCTTCTTATGATGAGGCAATGATAGTTATGATATGGCTTCAATTCTGAAAGGATCAATTGCTAAACCTTTCTTAGAAACAATATGGCCAAGTAATTTACCTTGATGTACTGAAAATATGGACTTCTTGGGATTCAAAGATATTCCAAACTGCTTGCACAACTGAAAAGTCTACCTTAGATGCATCAGATGTCCATCAAAGTTTTTTGAAAATACAGTAACATCATCTAAATAGACAAGGATGCATTTATTTAGCAAGCTATGCGAAAATCCATGTCCATTGCATGTTGAAACATTACACCGACATTTGAAAGACCAAAAGTCATTCTTTTGTAAGCATAAGTACCCCACTTGGTGGTAAAAGCTATTTTTGTACCTATCTTTTTCTCAGAATAAAATTTGATTGTATCCATTGTAACCATCTAGAAGAGATAGTCTATCTGAACCAGAAACTGTTCTCAAAATTTGATCCATATTTGGTAGCAGGTAATGATCTTTTAATGAAGCTTTGTTAAGATCTCTAAAATCCACACATAATCTGATTTCTCCATTCTTCTTCCTAATAGGAACAAGATTTTCTACCCAACTTGAATGCTTAAATGGAAAGATAATACTTGATTCAATTAACTTGGATAACTCTTTCCTCATTAGAGGCTCTATTTTGGGATTTACAGGCCTCTATTTCTGCCTAACTGGTTTAGAATTTGGCTGCAATTTGATAGTATGTTGTGCTAAACTGGGATCAAACCCTTTCAATTCTTAGTATCTCGAAGTGAAAACATATTTAAATTCTTTGCAAAGATTAATAAATGACTATTTTTCACCTAAGGAACATACTATTTCTGAGAAACAATTTTTCCCTTCATCAACTGAAATTTCTTCATAGTTATCAGCATGTGTTGACATCTTGGTTTTGTCTTTTCTTAACTGATCATCAGTGCTGAAGATTTCCTCTAATGTGACTAGACCTAGAGGAAACTTATTTGTCTTTAATTAAACAATCTGGTCACCGTATAAATGTTGTAATTTAACCTGATTTACTGCAGAAAATTCAGCTTCTTGCTGCAAAAACCTAGCAGATTTGATCATCATTTTCAAAAACCTTCCAATTCAAGTCATTATCAGGTATAGAAGGCCTGACAATTAACTTAATATGAGGCTGAATTTTTTTGTTCTCTATCTGTTTAAGCACTTCAAAACTAGCACCAACTATGCTGCAAGTCTGTCTGCATGCTTGTTTTCAGTTCTAGGAATGGAATGAATATTAATAGCATCAAAATATTCCATTAAGTCTAAAACTCTATGTTTGTAAGACTTCATTAATGGATTCTTACAAACATTAAATTTTTTTACTTGATTGATAACCAACTCAAAATCACCAAAAAATTTGCAATGTGCTGATACCTTTCTTTCTAGCCCGAAAGTAAGCCATGAATTAATGCTTTCGTATTCAGCTACATTACAAGTGCATGAAAATTGGAGACTCAAAGATGAGAAATACCTTTCATTTGTTGGGGAAGTGAGCATCAAACCTACTCCCTGTCCTTTTTTTTCTTAGCTCCATCAAAATGAAGCTTCCAAATCCCTTCTGCTGAATTTTATGTTTTGGACAGCAAGGGAAGTGGTGTATTTTCTTCATGCATACAATACACACCAAACAAATGTTCTTAAAATTCCTTAAAAGGATCATGGACATGTTCTTCAACTATCTTTTCATCCATAAACATGTTAGAAACACCATCTAATGCTGAAACATGAGCTACATCATCAAAATTAAACTGGTCTAAGGCTACATAATTAGCTACTACGTTGGAAGAGTGAGGCTCAATGTGGAATCTGGCCAATGGATCTGAATTGATAGTAACTTTGGTGCCATAACGAGTAGTGAAAAATAAGGACCAATCTGAAGAGAGATAACCTCCTATCTTTGCTATGAAATCTCTAGATAAGCATAAAGTAAAGTATGGAGGTAAATCTACAACAGTAACATCTTACAAAATAGAAACATTTGGGAAAGCATGCAATGTTACCTCCAAATTTATGATTACACCAACTGTATTAGTTGCAGTTCCATCAAGCTGTAAGAAACTCTTTTCTGTAGGCTCATACTGCAGACCCAATTTTTCTGCAATTGCTTTTGGCATAACTGTGCTACTTGCACCATTGTCCACCATGCAATTATGAACAAGATGTTCCCCAATAATCAGTGATAAATAAAATGGTGGTGGCTTCTTGATTTCATGAGCATTCAAAACCTTCTGAACCATCCACTTAACTTCTTTAATGTGGTCTTGTTCGAACGTTCCTAGGACCATGTCTACTTTCTGGACTTCCTTTTGCTATTGTTTTAGAAGAAATCTGCAGCTTAGCTAGTTCATGAGAAAGTAAATCTTTTTGTCCTGGAATACTTAGAGCATCCCACATTGAGATGTTAACATTATGATTTTTCATTACATCAACAATGTTAAAAGAAGCAATAATTTTAGAGATAGATTCAATTATATTAGCATAGGCCTTAGCAAAAACTATTCTACTTCAGCTATCTTTGATATTGAGGTATAAACAATCTTCTTAGGTCAGGACGTATAGCTGTTTTTTTGTCCTTTATCAACTGAAACACTTGCTATTTTTTGAGGAATAATAGGACTGTTAGCTGGTTTTGGGCTGTACATGCTTGTTGTTATCAGTGACAGTAGGCAGAATATGCCTATTTTGTTGTTTTTGAATTTCAACAACTTTTTCTTGAGCCCTAGTGTAACTATAATGAAATCCTCCTCATTGAAACTGACTAAATTCTATTCAGGTGTCTTTCTGAACATGAGTTTCTTGCTTCCCACTCTCCATTTGAGGCATGAACAATTATTCAGATTGAGGTTGTGCAATAAGATTCAGATTCAGAAAAGCATTTGGGAAATTTAGCTGAATGAGGTTGATTACAAGGTTGACACCACTCTTTTGTAGTCCATATTAACTGGAACTAAAGCATTATATGAACTAGGAGCCTTTGGGTCAAATTTCCTTTGCTGATAAGGCTGCCTATAATTTTGATTATGTTCGTAAGGCTGCCTATTTTGTTGATTTAGCTGATTTTGCTGATAAGGAGCCTGATAAGGTCTACTAGGTAATGCAAGCCTATTCTCAATTGAAGTCAGCTTATTTCCCATAGTCTGCAAAGATTTAAATACGTCATCTGATGGGGACTGCAATAGTAGGTTCTACGATTGTAATAGGCTGTGGGATAGGGGCTAAATCTGCCAAAAAAGGCATTGAAGGTATGGTTGCTAATTTTCCAGCTTGAATAAGAATATTTTCAGCTCGGATGGTGATATCATAGAATGCTAGGAGCATCTCTTCCTCCCATAGACTGAATCATAGTTGAAATATCACTATTTAGTTCCCTAAGATAATAAAGAAAAGCGTGATTAGCTTGAGGCTTGACACTTGCTGAGAATTCTTTCCCAAGTTCTGGTAAAAAAGATGTTGAAGCTTGACATAAATTTGTTGGGAGATCTTTTAATGGTAGACAATTGTTCTATAAGAGATAAATGATCTAATTTTCTTGAAATTGTTTCAGTAATTTATCACCTAAGTCATCCCAAGTTCTTATACATCCGAGTCTCTATATTTCTATACGATTTCAAGGCTCTTCCTTTAAGAGATGCAACTAAAAGTCTCAAGGCTACATCGTCATGAGTAATATTACGAACTACACATAAGGCTGTGACATCTTTAATGTGCTCTTTAGGTGTCACTTAATTTTCACTAGTGAATGATGGAAAAATTTTCATGGCAGCATTAAGGATGTCATGGTAAACTGGGATTACTAATGGGCTTCCATTTGTAAAGGTCACAAAATTTCTAGGTGGTTGGAATGCCATTAGAAAAACTGGCATGTTAATAGAGAAATTGATTCATGGTGAAGGAATGTTAGGAGGAGGGTTATTAACACTAGGTCTATTATAAGGTAAAGTATTACCAAATTTTCTCCTTCTAGCAGAATTCAAAGTTAAAGAAACAAAATTAGGAGGAATTCCTCTTACTGATGATCTCGTAGTAACTTTAGGCATGGAACATGTTGCAATATTGGTCTTAAATCAGCTTTACAGAGTCGCCAAAATATCATAAAATATTTAGATTAAATTGTTGCAGCTTGCTCCCTAAAGTAACTTTTGATTTTTTGTAAATCTGAATTAGATTTGATGTAGAATTTTTAACTTGCATGCATATCTGATTCATTTTCCCATCGGGCCTGCCAAAAACTGTTATCTCTCGAAACTACACCTTGTAGATAAATGGCTGCAGGTTTTCTAATCTTGAAAAATATTATCTCTCTCTTTCGTAGATACAATGGAAACACCTTAGGTCTGTGGGTATATCTATTTTGAAGTGATTCTCCGGTATCAAGGTCGGTTCCTTGTTGATTTATCCTAAATTGATTTTCTGGGGTTAAGGGTAAAAGATGACTTTAAAAGACTAAAACTAAGGTGATACACCAAATTTTTATGAGGGCTTTGACTAAGTATATGAACAATTGATATGGGAAGGATTCTTGATACACGAACAAATAGTTTTCTGTAGAATAATTAAGGGAAATTTTTTTGTTATACTGAGGAAAAATATCACAACATCAGTGATAAGTTAACATGCACATTAAAATAATGCAGAAAATACTTAATTTTACAGCTAGGGTAAGATGATTGTTCAGGGAATTTATATTCAAAAAACTAATAGAAACATACACAAGGGTGAAAATAATTGGAAAGGCTGAAAAATACTTCACACTCAGAAGGAAAAAATGGTAAAAAATGTTTCATTACTCCTATCAAAAAAATTCCTCCTTTGTGCTTTGCCAAAGCACAAAATATATAGCAAAATAATTTTCACACCCTTCCTAAAAATAGTCTAGGGCTTGTACTCGCCCATGCATTCTATTTTTATCCTTTATTTAATAATAGATAAAGGAATAAAAAATAGAACATGCAATTACAAATAGGCATTAATATCCTTGATTACATTACAGTCAAACTGAAGTTGACTATTCTATTTTAAGAAAATAAAGGTGAATAATTTTCTAATAATAAGCATTGCTTGCTGAACAAGTCTCTTTCCTTATGCATGTGAATTCATCTTCTTGTCTGTTCTTTCCTCTTGTGAAGGCATGCAAAAATAAACTCCCTGTGAGTGAATAAAATAATTGTAATACTTGCAATATTTGTAAAAGTAAACATCCATAGATTGATTTGGTGGGGACCACCTTCATATGTACATGCTCACCTTTTCTCTTTGTAATATGTGGGGCCACCCTTGCACTTGATCACTAATCTCCATTTGGTTTGGCCACATTTGTGGACTTAGAATATTATAAGGTCTACCACCTTGATTAATATACATAGACCTTTCCATAGTCTACGCCAGCTTTTGATTATATTACATGGTGTATTTTTTCAGCTTTTTCATATTGGAAAATATTTGGTTAAAATTCATATTTTTGGTGATCATAGTTGGCATGATTAGTTTTCTGAATCATATAATTTTAAGATCTTAGAAATTTCAGAAGGTAATGATTATTTTTGTATATTGATTACGTGGGCTGGCCTCCTCTCCATGGTGACTCAACACTTCTAATGCTTAGTTGGCACTATGTACATTTAATTGGTTTAAAGGCTTGGGCCCTTTCCTCCATTGATTTTCTTGGCATTTAAGTTAGGCCCTTGGTGTATTTGTGCATGGATTTGTGCCATTGATTATCTTTTGTCTTGATTTCTACCATTTGATTTAACTGCACCCTAGGTTAGGGTTTCTTTGTTCTTTTGACATGTGTATGCATTATTAACCTTGGCTGGGTTTGGTCATTGATGAAGACCATCGATCTTTGTCCTGGTTTGATCTTTGGCATTGATTCATGACCTGTGATTAGGGTTTTAACCTTGTAATTAATTCGGTCAGTGGTAAGTGACCATGATGATTTGCATTGAACATGGAGATCGATCCTCATCCTTTGATCATTATACCTATTGAATTTTGACCATTTGATCATTAACTCTAGGTGATTTAGGTTAAGTTGCGGTCATCGGGTTAGTTAAAATGTTCAAGCTCCATCATTTTGGTCATTTCTTTTTTTCTCGCAGAGAACGGCGAAGCCCTGATAAATTTTGTTTTAACACCATTGTTTGATCTCTATAACTGGGTTCTGTGTTGTTTCTTTTGATGGCTGCCATGGTTTGAAAGCTTTGAGCTCCATTTTGTATCAACTTTGGGTCTCTTCAAGACTTCTTCAAAATGACCGATGCTTCAGTGAGTTAGAGTTAAGTCTTGGAGGTTTCTTTGGCTGTACATTTGAATATTTTCTGAGCTCTACAAGTTGTCTTGTGGCCTCCATTACTATTTTATTTTGAGCTCGGGAACATGTAGCTACCACACTATTCAGTAGGGAAGGTAAGTCTTGACTTCCTTGGATATTAATGTTACTTAGTCGTCACCACTTCATCCTTCGAGAAATACTAATAATCTGGTCTTTCTTTACATTTTTTGTGGTTTCATGGTTCATCTTTGGTCATTTTGAGTTGGAAATTGTTCTGAGCTTGATCTTCTTTCTCTAAATTTGATGATTCTTTGAGGGTTTTGATAGAGCTAATATGGTCGGTGAGTTCTTTTCAACCCATTAATGGGTCTTCATTTATTTTCCAGAATCTATGCTTTATGAGACGTGGGTACTCATATTTTCCTCTAAAACTGCATGGATTTGGCATGTTATTTGTTGTAATATTTGTGGTTTTAAATTCATACTCATCAAATTACTTTTATTCATTTTCTGAAATCCATTTCGAGTGAATATGATATCTTAAAACTGTAGATCTGCATATTGTAAGACATGGGTATTTGGATTTCTACATTTTGTCTATTCATTTTCAAGCTCAGATGATTAAATTCTATTGTATTGCTTATTTTATTCATGACCCAAACATATTACAGATGGCTTTGTGGATTTGTGTCGTCTATCTTGGTCACCCCTTCATAAAAGAGCTCAAACGTCTCACTGTGATGGACCCAATCACTAACAAATGTGATTTGTTGCTGGAGCTGAGAATATTCTGGGTCAAAGTAGTCTTAATTATCCTTGTTCCCTTATGGATATTTTATGCTTAGTTAATTTCTCAGATCTATGATTTTCTGTAAAATTCTTGAGCTTTAGATGTGGATAAATATTGAATTTTAGGTCATTACTCTGAAACTCTGTGAAAAATTAATTGTTGCATTATTTAGCATTCTCAAATTTATTGAGAGATTTTTTTGAAAAACAATTCTTTGTTGAATCCTCTGTAAGTGGCCTTCTTGAAACTTATTTTCCTTTTGGATTCAATATTTACTTAATACTGATTCAAATCCATTCGTGAAACATAATTATTGAAGTCTGTGGTTCCAAGATTATTCTAAAAATTTTGTTGGATGTTCAACATTTACTGTAGTAGCCATGCCTACTTTAGTTTTGTGATTTTGACCTTGGAGATAGACTTCTTATCAGTTCATAATTTTGAACTATTTCATTATCACTGATGGTAGGTCTTATAACTGTTAGGCTATTAGGATCTGTACTTTGAATTTGATCATAGCTAGAAAATTTTTTTTTATCTAAATATTTAGATCTATAGGCTGCTCTTGGTTTTGTATCATCTGAATGGGATACAATTCTCTTTCTCTTAGGACCTTTGATATGTATTCTTGGAAAGTTTAATCATCTTACTGATTAGGGCACTTCTGCCTATGAACATCTTAAGTCATTGATGAATATGCCTGATAACCCCTTGTTGTACATTGTCCTTCTATGGGATCTTTCCTTTGATACTTCTACTATTTATTTGTATCTGTTTACTAAAATGTGCTTCTCATTTCAAGTGAATTTTGAAAGATCATTTGCTACTATGTCTTTTCTGTTTTAAAGAATTGTATGATTATTTTGTAACTTGCCTGAAGCTACTTACATAAGCTGGTAATTTTGATTTCTTGTATAATCTATCATTTCAAACATAAAATTTGATGGATGTATCTCAAAAATAATTCTGAAATTAACATTTACAATCAAAATATATTTCCTAGATCAATGTAAAACTGGAAACGATGCTTTATTTATGCAAGACTATATTTTGATTTTGTCTTGTAAAATCATACCTTATCCATTGGGTTGTACTTGAATCACTTGTATACTTGGACTCGTGATTATGAACTATTTGATTCCTCTGTCATGATCATTTGATCCTGGAACCTACAATATTAGTGCTTGACTATTCTTAACTTACTGTGATGAACCTGAGGTTAATTTTCTCTTGATCTATTTCCTTGCATAAATATTTGTACTTCTTTGATATGGAAACATCTCTATGATTCATACTTGCTTATTTCATGTTATTCAGCTGTTAATCTATAATGAATGCTCCAAGTACTTCAATCTGATGATTGAAAGTGTAGTCCATTTCTTTTCTCCATTATATACTATATTTTCTTTTATTACATCTCTGATATGCATGTTGGAAAAGTCGTAAATGTCCATTTTACATGGCGAAGCCCTATCAAAAGTTTTCCATAATTATTTGACTATCTGTTTTAGATTCAGTAAATCCTTTCATTTAGTTATAGCTTGTTGAAATCTGATTTCTTCTTTGGTTGCAAACTGAAAAGTATACTTCTATTTGCTAGTCTCTTTTGATTTAAATTCCAGCTCCATACTATAACTTCTCCCATTTGTAGGTCAGTTACTGAAGCGTGAGTTACATTCTTCCTTCTTTCTAGTATGTAATTATGAATTATCTATTTCTTCTTGGCTGCAACCTACACCTGCACTCTTAAGAAAATTGTTAGAAAATATCTAGGCTTTTTGGCCTCTCTTATGTCCATTGTTTTTTTTCTTTTATTTTCTTTTTCTTCTTTCTATGTGAGTAAATCATGTATGCAGCTGATCTTCAAGTAAACTATATTTTATGTTGTTAAGAGATTCATATGCACGATTTAGGACGATAAAGAAATATGGATTGATCCCTAAGCTCGTAATTGACAATTCTCTCCTTTACTTTTTTTTAGGTACAATAACTTTTACAACAAGGATGAAGAAGGAAAAAAGATGGAAATTGATATGCTTTGACAAAAAAAGAAGACCCCCAAGGTGAAAATGGGTTCACTCATACTCCTTTACTTTCTCTTTCATCCATGTGTACCTCTTATTTCAGTAGTTGTACTTTACTTTTCAGTTACATCCCATGGCTTGTGTGGGAACATTTGAAATTCCTTATTAATAAAACATTAAATTATGAAAATGAGTTGTATATTTTTTTCTACATTTCATCTTTCTGTATGGACTGTATAATGAACTAAACAACTTAGTAATATAATTGAATGTCTTAATCATGAGTGAAGGAAACTTAAGAAAACCTATAACATCCATTAATGAATTCTAGTCTCTGTAATTTGTAATTATGTTTGTTGTTCCAAAACTTAGCATTTAACCTATTTTGTAATTGAATGTATTCATCAAGAAAACACAGTTGTCCTTCGGGACCTTGTGTTCTTTTGCTGAAGATAGTCATGAAATTGAAAATTATGTGATTTGTTACGTTTTGTAATAGCACACATAGCTGCAGATTTCATGTAACCATTAACTAATTCAACAGTAATAATAATATCAAAAATCCCTTAGCTTAATTATACTTCACCAATGTCATCCATCATAATAAAGTTTTGAGTTGCCAATTTTTGCACAAGTGTAAAAATTTTCAACATTCCTTATATCATTTCCAAATTCTCTATCTTGAAAGAAAGTTTCATTTCCAGGCTCAAATGGTGATTTTCCTATCATTTTACAGTTTGACTGGTGTGTTTTTCCCCATGAAATTTACATCTCAGCATCTGTGGAAATGTGGCCCTTTGTGGTTCGATGTGGCTAGGTGGGGTCACTATTAAAATTTTAAGGCTCGCTTCAACTCAAAAATTGTCCACGTGGAGGGCCGACGCTCATCGAAAAAATTTCCTTTTGGTTTGACCTTGGATTTGCGCCGGGGAGACACATGGAGGTTTCCACTACCTTTCCCAGACTTAGACAAATTCTTCATGTGGTCGGTACAACTTTGGTAGACCATGGACACGTGGAGGGCCAACTCTCATTTGAGGATCCACCTCAGGGTCCCACCTTAACAATTGCGATGAGGAGACATGTGGAGGCTCTTGCCAGCTCTGCTCTATACTTAGAATTTTCAAATCAATTTCCTAAGGCATGGGACATGTGGAGTGACTGCACTTTTTTAGGGACCAGCCCCTAAATTTTATTTTGAAGAAGTTCTAGGAGGATACTTGTAGGCTTCCACTCACTCTGCCCTTGCTTGGACTTTTCAAAGGCCAAGGAAAACTATATCGGACCTAGACATGTGGCATTTTCCATTGAGCCTTCAACTTTCTTAACAACTCTGTCAAACTGAGACACTTGGTGAGCTCATGCTTATTTGGGGTCTCTACTTTTGGGGACCATCTCAAAATGTGTCATTGAGATACGTGGAGGCTTCCGACTGGCTCCATTTTTACTAAGACTTTTTCAAAGGCCAAAAGGAATTTTTCTTGGGTATAGGGCATGTGGAAGGCTTGTGCTTGTTTGGAAACTTTCTCTTGTAGCTCTGCTTTGTAGTTGCACCAAGGAAACACATGGATGACTATAAATAAAGTAGATAAGGGGTATAATCAATGGTTATTGTGCATTTCACCTATTTTTCTGCCATTTTTTCTCCAAGACTCCTGGAGATGCGAATATGCATTGTTTTCATCATTTTTTATGAAATTCCGTGTCATTTTAGTCTATAAAGTGCCATTGAATGGATTCCTAACTTCATTTGTGAGTCCAAGTATTGTTAAGGTTGATATTTTGAAGTTTAAATTACTCGGGCACTTGTAAAAATGAGAAATACAAGAGAAGCTAGATACAGGACAGAGTGGACAGAGTTATAGATGGAAGAGATGGAAAATGATGAAATGATGGAGGTTACAGGTGAAAAAGATGAAAAAGGTGTTTCCTCAAGAGTGAAAAGGATTATTTATTAGATCTAGCTATACAGAGCCTCCGAAAAATGATTAAAAATGGGTATTTATCACATGATTGAATCAGAATTATTAAAAGGAATACCACAACATTGTGGCATGGCATCCTAATCATTAGTCGAGGGCCTGAGAAATGTGACCAGTTCATAATTGGTCCACCTGGCAGCTTTTGGATGTAAATTTTTCAAACATTGCTTTCTAAGGAAAATTGGTAACAAGTAAAGGTCCCTTGAATATTCCTCTTTTTTGGGGGAAAATTTAGGATAAGTGATCAACTGAAATGTATAAATGCAATCACAATACTCTTGCAAAGGGTTGGGGGTTGAATTCTTACGAGAAAATTTGAGAAAGTAATCTTCTTGAGAGACCAATCCAAGGTAACAAGTTAATTTCTTTTGTGTTATATTTGCTATCATCTCAAGTTGGTTTCAAATGTATAGCCATTTCTGACAACTGAGATTTCTCTAGAAGCTTTCCCCTACCGATCAATCTAATCAATTTCGAGTTAATTTGTTTCAATCTTAGAGAAATTTGTGTCTTCTTTGTTTAAAAATTTCTGCAAGTAGTTTTTCTTAATCCTATTGCAATCTTGTGTTGAAGTCCCTCCAAATCACTCTGATCCCATTCCTATGACAGTTTAGTGGAATATGTAATTTCATTTCAAGAAGAGAATTCATCTTATGATGAGATAAACAATTTAAAATCACTTCTCTATCATTTGTTGATAAATATTGTTTGTAAGCCTTCGAGTGTATCTTAGGCATGAGGAACCAAGGTTCTTTGATGTTTAAGTGAGTATTTTATCTCAAACCTTCATGCTAGATTCTCAAAGATTGTGTGAAACCATGCTAATCTGGGCCTTCATTGAAGCACACCTTGTTGTTGAAGGAATATCTTAGCTATTCCAAAGCTTTCTATCATTTAGCTTTCCAATTGTTGTGAAGTCTCTCAAAGATCTGGTAAAATCAACTTTATCTTGCTCAATCTCCCACCAAAATCATTTAAAAACCATGAATCCATCCTAAACTACCCCTGTTTTCCCTGTATATCCACAAAGGAACAAAATCTATTTACTAAAACATGCAAAACAACTAGGATCTCATATTGTCTCAGTAACCTTAGCCTTGTTTTGAAAGCATAGTCCATCTTTTAGAAGTGACAACTCTTGAGAGTTAAATTATGGAGTATCGATCATACTTTCCCAAGGTTTTCTTCATAAAATTTATGCAAAATAAGGATATCTCCATCTCCTTCATCAAACTGAGGTTACAATACGGAAGTCCTCTCACCCTGGTCAAAAGGCATGGCCTAATGTAGTGAGGATAGGTTAAATCCTCTTGAAAGTGTTATCCATGTCTCCATAAATCTAAGTGAAAAATGGCCAGTTAGATCTCATCCCTAGCTACAAAATGACACAAACTATGAGCTATTTTTCTCTAAGCTCCATGTCAAATCTGTGATGCTTCTCAGATTGAAAAGGAGAACAAATTTGCATACCAATACTCATGGCATCGGTTGTCAGGGACATGAAAGTTGTGTTCAAAGTTTGAACACCATCAACAATGCATATAGACCCTGGTAATGCTTCTCATAAATTTTAAAGTGCAAATACATTGTTGAAACATCATTCTATGTTCAAATCTGTAAGAATTATTCAAAGTTGTAAGTTATGAGTGCTATATTTCCAGCTTATACAGTTATTGCACTAACGTTTATATCATCATTGAAAAATTTTGGTAGAAGAAGAGTAGATCTTGTAAGATTTGCATGAATCTGGTATTGACAAACATTTGATTCTTTCATAGTGCATTTTCAAAAACTAAGGTGAAAATCCTTAGTGGTGATTCCATGTTGTTTAAATTATTAATAAATACCAGTGTCTTAACATATATCAAGTAAGATTTTTCATTAATATCTGGAAAGTTGGAAGGAAGGAGATCTTTCTTCACCAAGGACCCTAATAGAAGATTGTTTCAAGAGATGGGGAAAGTATAATTTAGAAGGAAGAAGAATTTGGAAGGTTGTTGGAAATCAACACCAAGAAAAGAGATCTCCATTGGTGAAACTGATCATCCTGTGATTGAAGATTTCAATACTTCCTCAAGTGAATCTGAATTAGGTAGTCTCTTTGTTGAATTGAATTCTCCATCTGGAAAGGGGCCTTCTTTTCAATATAGTCACGTTTTGTTTTCCCTGTCAATTTTTATCCCAAATATCTGTGGAAATGCAGTCTTTTCTAGTTGGATGCGGCTCGGTAGATCACATTTGGGCCTTATATAATTTCAAAATCCTCTATCCTTAACTAAAGATTCATTTCTAGGCACAAATGGTGATTTTCTTGCATTTTACGTTTTGACAGGTGTGTTTTTCCCCCGTCAAATTTATATCTCAGCATCTGTGGAAATGTGGCCCTTTCTAATTGGATGTGGATATGCGGGGCACTTTGAAACTCTAAGGCATGATTCAACTCAAAGTCTTGTCCATGTGGAGGGCCGGAGCTCATATGATAATTCACCTTTTGGTTCGATCTTGGAGTTGCACCAGGGAGACACGTGGAGGTTTTCGCTACCTTATCCAGACTTAGACATTTTTTTCATGCGGCCGATGCAGCTTTGGCAGACTATGGACACATGGAGGGCCAGTGCTTATTTGAGGATCTACCTTAGGGTCCCACCTTAGCAATTGTGCTAAGGGGACACATGGTGAGCCCACACTTGTTCAGGGTCTTCACTTTTTGGAACCATCTCAAAATTGCGCCAGGGAGACACGTGGAGGCTTCTGCTGGCTCCTCTCTATACTTAAACTTTTCAAGAAACTTTCTAAAGGCTTGGGACACATGGAGGGACCACGCCTACTTTGGTACTGGCCCCTAAATTTTATTTTGAAGATGCATCAGGAGGACACTTGGAGGATTTTGCTAAGTCTACCCTTTCCTGGAATTTTCAATGGCCAAGGAAAACTATCTTGGACCCTAGAAACATGGCGCCTTCCACTAGTCCTTCAACATTTTCAAAAAACTCTTCTGGACTAAAACATGTGGTGAACCTGCAGTTTTTGGGGTCTCTACTTTTGGGACCATCTCAAAGTACACCATTCAGACACATGGAGGCTTCTACTGGCTCCTTTTTATAATGAGACTTTTCAAAGGACAAAAGACGATTCTCTTGGGCCCAAGGCACGTGGATGGACCGCGCTTGTTTGGAAACTTGTCCTCTATACCTCACCTTTGCATTTTCACCAAGGAAACAGGTGGATGGCTCTAATATAAATTTGAGAAGGGCCAGAATCAATGGTTGTTGTGCATTGCATCTATTTTTCTGCCATTTTTTCTCCAAGACTCTTGGAGATGTGAATATACGCTTTTTTTCATCATTTTTGATGAAATTCATGTTCATTTTGTCTACAAAGTGCCATTGAATGGATTTAGAACTTAATTTGTGAGTCCAAGGATTGTTAAGGTCAATATTTTAAATTTGGAATTTCTTAGACCCTTGCAAAAATGTGAATTACCAGAGAAGCTAGATGCGGGACAAAGTTGTAAAAGAAAGAGAGGGAAAAGGATTAAATGATAGAGGTTGTAGGTGTAAAGGATGAAAAAGGTGTTTCCTCGAGGGTGAAAAGGATTACTTGTCAGATCTTGTTATACAGAGCTACCGAAAAATGATTAAAATGGGGATTTCTCGTATGACAAAATAATAAGAATAATTAAAAGGACTATTAAAAATTTGCTGGCATGACATCCTAGTCATTAGTCGAGGGTCTTAGAAATGTGATCAGTTCATAATATGTCCACCTAGCATCTTTCAGGTATGAATTTGTTAAACTTAGCTTTATGAGGAAAATTTGTAACAAGCAAAGGTTCCTTAAATATTCTTCTTTTTCAGGGGAATATTTGGGATGAGTGAGAAAATGATATGTATAAATGCAATGAGAACACTCTTGCAAAGGGTCATGGGTTGAACTCTTAAGAGAAAATTTGAGAGAGCCCATCTTCATGAGAGACCAATCTGAGAAACCACTTAATTTCCTATGTTTTATATTTCAATCACATTAAGTTGGTTGCAAGTGTAAAACCATTGATAAGCTCTGAGACTGTTCAAAGAAACTTTCCCTTGCTGATGAATCTAATCAATTTCAAATTAATCTGTGTCAATCTTAGACCAATTTGTGTATGCTTTATTACAAAATTCCTGCAAGTAGTTTTTCTTATTCCTATTGCAATCTTGTGTTGAATTCCCTTCCGAATCACATAGGATCTCATCCCTATGAAAATTTAGTGGAATTTAAAATATTATTTCAAGAAGAGGTTTCATCCTATGATGAGATAAACAATTTAAAATCACATCACTTTCATTTTTTGATAAATATTGTCTGTAATCCGTCGAGTGTATCGTAGGCGTGAGGAACCAAGGATATTTGATGTTTTATTGAGTCTTTAGCTCGAGCCTTCGTGTTAAATTCTTGGAGATTGTGTGAAACCGTGTAAATCTTGGCCTCCGTTGATGCACACCTTCTGGTTGAAGGAATATTTTAGATATTCTGAAGCTTTATATCATTTAGCTTTCCAATTATTGTGAAGTCTCTACAAGATCGGGTATAATCAATTTTATCCTGCTTAGTCTCCCACCAAAAGTATTCAAAAACCATGAATCCATCTTGAACTACCCCTTTTTCCCCTATGTGCCCATAAATGTATAAATTCTATTGCTAAAATATGCAGAAGCAGTCAAGATTCCATAATGTCTTTAGTAACCTTAGCCCTGTCTAGGAAATATCGCCATTCTTTAGAAGTGACAACTTGTGAGAGTTAAATTGTGGTGCATTGATCATATTTTCTCAGGTTCCCCTTTCAAATTTATGCAGAGAAGGAAATATTCATTCTCCTTCACCGAAATTGGTTACAAAATGGGTCCTCTCACCCTGGTTGAAAGGCACAACCTAAAGCAGTGAGGATAGATCAAATCCTTAATGAAGGTGCTATCCATTTCTCCTATGCCCAAGTGAAAAAGAGTCAGAAAAATCCCCTCCCTAGCTAAAAAATGATTCATAATAAGATTTTCCTGTCTCTCAGTTTCTTGCTAAATCTGTGATTCTTCTCGGTTTCCAAGGGAGAATCACTTTGGATACCAACACCAGAATGATGTCATTTCTAGGGACATGAAATTGTGTGTAAAGTTTGAACACCATCATCAATACATATAGACCATGGTAATTCTTCTTACTAATTTTAAAATGCAAATATGTTGTTGAAATGTCATCATGTGTCCCGATTTGTAAGAATTGAGCAAAGTTACAATTTTTGATTACAATATTTCCAGTTTCTGTTGGTTTTTGCACTAAGTTTACATCAACAATGTTAAATATGGGTAAAGGAAGGTTAGATCTATGAAGCTTTGCATGAATTTAGTGTTGACAGACATTTTGACAAACCAATTTTAGTGCATTTGCACAACTAAGGTGAAAATCCTTAGTGGTGACTCCGTTTTGAATGAATTTTTGATAAATGTCAGTTTTTGAACCTCTATCAATTGTAATTTATGACTAATATTTGAAATATGGAAGGAAGAAGATCTTTCTTCACTAGAGACCCTACTAGAAAGTTGTTTCTAGAGTTGCGAAAGATTAATTAAGAAAAAAGAAGAATATGGAAAGTTGCTGGAGATTATAAATCAAGAAAGGAGTTATCAATTGTGGAAACCGATTAGCCTATCATTGAAGATTGCCATATTTCCTCTAATTCTTCTGAATCAAGTAGCCTTTTTGTAAATCTAAATTCTCCATCTAGAGAGGGGCCTTATTTTGTATTTGAAAAATTTACATCTCATTTTGTACCTGTGTTCTCCAAAGCTGATAGGATCTTCCAAGAAATAGAGTTTTTAGAGAACATTCATTCTTAGAATTGTATTCTTGTACCCTAAAGACCCCTCACTCCTCATCATTCTATTTATCCTGTAAGATCACCTCCCCAAAACAATATGGCCCAGACCTTTGTTTTTTGTGAGTACTTTTGGTCCTATAGATTTCAGAGGTATGGCTGGGTATCCAAATGCTTTTCCTTAAGATGTTAGCAATAGATTGCCTAAATTTCAAGGAAATAATCCCATTAATGGGGATCAGCACTTAAATCTTGTTTTCAATATGATGGAAGACTTTGAGATCGAATTTTAGGATGTGTACATAACGTTATTTATTTATACTCTAGAGGAGGATGCGTGGAACTTGTACAAATCTTTTCCAAAAAATTCCATTGATTCATGGACAGCGATGAAGAATGCTTTTAGATTGCAGTATGGAGATAAAACAAACCCTAGGTTTCTTTTGTCAGAATTTTAAAATATAAAAAATAATCATAATGAATTTGTTCATGACTTCAATACAAGGTTCAATAAGACTCTAAATAGGCTACATGTGATCTTGAGGCCAAGTGATGTTTCTTGTTTAATAAAATACTCTGATGCTTTTGATAAGAAAGCTACATATTATTTAAGAGACAAGAACCCAACAATATAGTAAAGTTGTGGATCTGAAGGAGGTTGTGAAAACTTTGGTTGGAGATGTTAAGGAAATCTCCTATAAACTAGCCAAAGCAAAGAAGGGGATTGGACAAAGTTCCTAGGGTCAGCACAGGCCACAAGGTCAAGAAATATTTTCCAATCATCCCATATGTGATCATAGATCTGATGAAAAAGGCAAAGTACTTATGGGATCAGGAAATAGACAGGCCCAACCTCGTGAGAATAGAATTTTTCCTGATCCTTTCACTACCAGATTTATTGTTGTATAAGAAGCCAATGAAATTAAGTGGTGTGACAGATGTTTCTTGCCATATGCCCCATGTGATGAAGGAAAATAATTTGAGGAATCTGATGATGAAATTGAAGATGATGTGTGCATGGTGGGGTGCTCTACAAGTTCACAACAAGGAGTAACTTTGACTGAATTAATCAGTTCCAGAACTGCTGCAGATTTATGGGATTGCATCCAGTGGGTATTACCCCTTCCTCCCTCTCATACTTTTGAAATATACATGGTAAAAGATTTCAAATTATGTTGTAATGATTTTAAATACTTAAGGGCATTAATGATTAAAAATTATGATGGAGGAATCCCTTCCGAGGATTGACAATTATTCATGAATGTTGTAGTTGGCCATGAAAAGAGTATAACACTAGGAGTAAGGTTATCAAAGGGACAAGGCCTCAGGATAAACCAAAAACTCCAGTTGTAACCAATATCTCAAAAGAAACTCCTAAGAAAGATACATCTGGGAAAATCCTTGTGTCCCCAAGCAGAATTGGTATCCCTGCCCATGCTTAGACCATGAAATATCCTTTGTTGTCAAATTATTTGTCATTCTTCCTCCAAATGTTACTTTTCCCAAATATGTTCCTTATGAAATTTCTTAAGTCTTGAGTCAGATCAATATTTTTGTTCCAATTGTTGAGCTACTTAGGATTCTTGAGCACAAGAAAAAGGCCTTTGAGTAGTTGGGATTGAAAGAAGAAAATATTACACAAGGTAGAAGTGTAAACAATGTTTAGACTTCTCCTACCATTTCAGAGTTGAAAAAACCCAAAGTGCTGGAAGAACTAGATGAGCCACCTGAATTATATTTAGGAACATCCTTAGTTGAATCCTAATTGAATGTAGATCCATTTTTCACTACTCTAATTATTAAAGACAAGATGTTACAAAATTGTATGTTTGACTCTGGATCATCATGCAATGTCATGCCTCTTGAGGTCATAAATGAATTAGATATCAAAGTAACACTAGCTTATGGGAAGTGCAATTCCATGGATTCTAGAGAGGTACCAATGGTGGGATGTGTCAATGGTTCGATAGTGCAACTTGTAGTTTCCCCAGGAAAGAAATTAAAACTAGATGTTGTTATTGTTGATTACCCTACCAAATGGGGAATAATGTTATCAAGAAAGTGGGCTGCTAGTGTGGGTTGTAGTGCACAAATGGATATGTCTTTTGTCACTATACCTATTGAGGGCAGCCTTGTAAATTTGTATGGTGAAAAAAAGATGCTACATCTCTTTGAGGATCCCAATAATGCTTCCTATGAAGTCTTATACATTGAAACTGATGCATATAGCGTTTTTGGATTTGCTAATGGTAAAGAGCACAAAATGGATCAATGCAAGTCTCTTAATCAAGTAGATTCTCGTGGGACTTTGTTATTTGATGGGGCTTGCTCTAAATTTAGAAATGGTGTTGGTATTGTTCTGATATATCCAGGTTAGGAAGAGTTTGTTTTATCTTTTAAACTTAACTTTAAGTGCACTAACAATATTACTAAATATGAATCACTACTCTTGGGTCTAAGAATTTCTTGGAAATATGGTATTAGAGACGACATTTTTAAAGGAGATTCAGAGCTAACTGTCAAACAGATTAGGAAACTATATGCAACAAAAAATTAGAGAATGAAGTAGTATAAACATGCAGGATGGGATTTCATTGAGATGTTTGACTCCTTCAACATAATACATCATGATAGGAAGTATAATACTATAGTAGAAAAATTGGCCGTATTGGGGTCCAGATTTGAAAATTATGTTGTATCCCCCTATTGTGAGTATAATATTGAGGTATTGACTAGGCCATCTATTCTTAACAATGTTAAACACTGACAAGTGTTCGAAGATGATGCCCAAGTGCAAAGGTTTTTGCGGAACCAAGGAGAAGTTGTTGATAAATGTATTGATTGAGCATTAATGGTTTTTGTGGCTGATGGAAAGGAGACATTATTTGGAAAAGACATCATTCAGTTGAAGACTAATGCTATTCCTAGAGGTTTGGTAGCAATTGAATCAAACTTAGATAATGTTGATTGCATTGTCAATAGGAACATGTCAGCCTCAAGGGATGTTGGAGAGCATGACTTGGACATGAAGGATAAACCACATAAGATATGGTTAGGTACCAATCTGAGCAAGGAAGAAAAGTAGTCGTATGTCCAATTGTTGAATAAATACTAGGACTGCTTAGCATGGTCCTATTCCGAACTAAAATCATACAGGGAGGATATTTTCCAAAATAAAATTCCCTTATGAGCTTCTGCCATGCCATTTATGTAGCAAAAGAGGCCAATCTATCCACTCCTTTCCCTGAAGATGCAAGAAGAATTGAAAAAATTAATGGATGGAGGAATCATACAACCCACAAAGTACTCATCATGGGTTACAAACTTGGCACGTGTCAAAAAGAAGAACAAAGATATAAGGCTATGTGTGGACTTTAGAAACCTAAATAGAGCATCAATGAAGGATAACTACCCTTTGCCAAATATGGACATTATGTTACAATTGGTTACTAGTTTGGAACTGTTATCCACCTTAGATAGTTTTTCTAAATATAACCATGTAGTTGTGAAGGAATTAGAGGTAGTCAATACTAGTTTTACCACTCCTTGGGAACATATGTATATGTCAGAATGCCTTTTGGTCTAATGAATGTTGGAGCCACTTTCCAAAGAGAAATGGATGTAGATTTCTCTGGCTATATTAATGATTTCATTGATGTATATCAAGATGATGTGATTGTTATCTCTAGAAAGAGAAGTGACCACCTGCAACCCTTAGAAAAAATGTTGTTAAGTGTAGGGAGTATGGTATTTCACTAAATCCCAAGAAGTGCCATTTTGGATTTTAGAAAGCAAAGCCTCTTGGGTACATTATGTAAAAGCAAGGGGTCATGATTGATCCTAAAAGGGTAGAAGCCATCAACAAAGTACCCATTCTAAGAAACAAGAATGGAATTCAATCATTTTTTGGGAAGATTAATTTTATTAGGAGATTTATCTCTAACTTTGCTGAACTAACTATCCCAATCACTATCAAGTGGGAAGAATCAGCTGTTCAAGATTTTGTTGAGATCAAAGAAGCATTAAATAATTCCCCTATTTTAGCAGCTCCAGATTATAAGAAGGCTTTCCAAATGTTTTCTTTTGCTTCAGAATGTACTATTACATCTGTATTGTTGTTGAAGGATGATGAGCGAGCTGAAAAACCAATTGCCTTTTTCAATAAGGCATTACAAGGAGATGAGATAAAATATACTATCATGGAGAAGTAGCAATTTTCTCTAGTAAAAGCAACAAAGGTCTTTAGGCAATATATTCTGAGTTCCAAAGTAATTAATTATGTTCCCCACACCATGGTAAAAGATATCCTATCAGAAATGGAGGTTTCAAGAAAAATATGTCAATGGGTAAAAAAAGTGCAAGAGTATGATATTGATATCCAAACAACAAAATTGGTCAAAGGTTTGGGCCTAGCGAAACTTATGACAGAGAGCAATCTGTAGATAATTGAGGTATATGAAGTTGAATAAGAAAGGCTAAATGTCCTTGAAAAACATATAAATTATGAATGGTACAACGACATCATTTTTTATCTCAAACATCTACAATGCCATGAATATATGAGCAAGAATCAGAAAATAGCACTTAAGTTAGCTTCCCAAAAATATGTTATTACTGGTTTTGGATTAGCTTGGAAGAAATTTGAGGGAGTTATATTAAGATGCATTGCTAAAGATGAAGCCCCTAAGATAATTATTTATCACCATGGAGGATTTTGTGGGGGACATATTTATGGAAGAGTCATAGCTCATAAAATCTTAAGGGTTGGTTATTGGTGGCCAACTCTTTTCAAGGATGCAACTCTGTTGGTAAGAATATGTGAAAGTTTCCAACACTTTTTTGGAAGAATAAAAGATTTAGGATCCCTTCCTCTGCAAAATGTATCAGTTGAAGCCCCATTTAGGCAATGGGAAATGGATTTCATTGGAGAAATTTCTAATCCTTCAAATGTAGGCTATAGGTGGATACTAGTGGCCACATATTACTTCACCAAGTGGGTGGAGGCAATCCCCACCAAGAAGGAAACTCACCAAATTGTCATGGATTTTGTCCTGAATCATATCATTTGCAGATTTGGGTTACCTACCAAAATATTTGCTGATAATGCCATGAGATTTTGAGCTAAACATGTGGTGGCCATGTGCCATGAATATGGGATTATTTTGACATATTCTTCCAACTATAATACCCAAGGAAATGGAAAAGCAGAGTCCAACAATAAAAACATGTTGAAGATAATTAGAAGAACTTTGGACTTGAACAAAAGTAAGTGGGGTAAGAAGTTATAATTTGTTGTTTGGGCTGATTGAATCACTGTTAAATGAGCTACTAGAAAAATCCCATTTGAGTTGGTGTATGGAACTCAAGATTTGTTGCCTCTACATATGCAATTTTCTTCTTTTCAATTTATTCAACAACTGGAAGATCAAGAGGTTAGTCCCTATGTTGCTCGCGTAAATCATATTTGAGTTAGATGAAGAAAGAAGGGCATTCCATCAAAGGAATCTGAAATTTAGAGAAAAATTGAAGAAGTTGTTTGATAAGAAAGTGACTCCAAGATCTTTCAATGTGGGAGATCTTTTGCTATTGTAGGACAACAAGCATGAGGATACGGGAAAACATGGAAATTTTGATGCATTGTGGATGGGCCCTTATTCAATTAACATTCAAATTAGTGAACATACCTTCTTATTAAAAGACTTAGATGGGGAATTTCTTGAATTACCTGTTAATGGCAGGCATTTGAAACATTTCCTTGATTGATTTCTCAGAACCAAGGTGTACTCCATTATAGAGTGTATAGTCTTTTGGTTTCTTTATGCTTTCATGTTTTTCTATTTTTTTTTGTCTTGGTCTTTGGGGGCCGTTTTTTGGTTTCTCGGTTTGTCCTTGGGGTTGTTGGTTATTGTTATTCTACTCTACAAGCTTGTTCTTTGACTTCATCTCCCAATGGTTTCTTTTTGGCACTTGGTTTACTATTTGTTCTTATAAAACTCGTAGGGAGTGCCCATCCCCAAGTCGGAGCTGATGTTGGTGCTCAATTTGATCTCACCCATTTGTCCTTAAAATTCTTCAATTTTTGGGCTCTATCGTGTTTTCTATCTCCCCGTATTGATGCATGAAATCTCTATCCTTCATTTGGTTACCATGATTAGTCCATTCCTTTGGTCAAGGATCATTTTAAATCTATAGTTTTTTTTTCCGTTCCTTTATCCATGTGAAAAAAATTGTAACTTGGGCAAAAACTCAGGTTTCTTTCCCTTCCTTCTGTTTTCCATAGTCACGTTTTGTTTTCCCTATCAATTTTTGTCCCAAATATTTGTGGAAACATGGTATTTTCTAGTTGGATGCGGCTCTATAGATCACATTTTGGCCTTATATCATTTCCAAATTCTCTGTCCTTAAAGAAAGATTCATTTTTGGGTGCAAATGGTTATTTTCCAACATTTTACGATTTGATGGGTGTGTTTTTCCCTATCAAATTTATGTCTTAGCATCTGTCGAAATGTGGCCCTTTCTAGTTGGATGTGGCTCAGAGGGGCACTTTGAAACTCTAAGGCCTAATTTAACTCAAATATTTTCCATGTGGAGGGTCGACACTCATCGGAAAATTCACCTTTTGGTTTGACCTTGGAGTTGTGTCGGGGAGACACATGGAGGTTTCTGCTACCTTGCATAGACTTAGACATTTTTTTCATGTGGCCGGTGCAGCTTTAGTGGACCATGGACACATGGAGGGCTGACGCTCATTTGAGGATCCACCTCAGGGTCTGACCTTAGCAGTTGCACCAAGGGGACACGTTGTGAGCCTACGCTTGTTCGAGGTCGCCACTTTTGGGGACCATCTCAAAATTGCACCAAGGAGACACATGGAGGCTTCCGTCAGCTCCTCTCTATACTTAAACTGTTCAAGAAACTTTCTAAAATCCTGGGACATGTGGAGGGACTAACACCTAAATTTTATTTTGAAGAAGTGCCAGGAGGAAACTTGGAGGCTTTCCTTCACTCTGCCCTTGCTTGCACTTTTCAATGGCCAAGGAAAACTATCTCAGACCCTAAACATATGGTGCCTTCCGCTTGTCCTTCAAATTTTTTAGAAAACTCTTCCAGATTGAAACATGTGGTGAGACCGTGATTTTTTCGGGTCTCCAGTTTTGGGGACCATCTCAAAGTGTGCCACTGAGACACATGGAGGCTTCCACTCAATCCTTTTCATAGTGAGACTTTTCAAAGGCCAAAAGATGATTTTCTTGGGCCTAGGGCACGTAGAAGGCCCGTAATTGTTTGTAAACTTCCCTTTGTACCTCACATTTGTAGTTGCGCTAAGGAAACATGTGGACGACTCTAATCTAAAGTTGAGAAGGGGTAGAATCAACTGTTCATGTGGAGTGCATCTATTTTTCCACCATTTTTTCTCAAAGACTCCTAGAGATGTGAATATGCACTCTTTTTCATCATTTTTTGATGAAATTCCTTGTTGTTTTTGTCTACAAAGTGCCATTGAAGGGATTTAGAACTTAATTTGTGAGTTCAAGGATTGTTAAGGTCGATATTTTGAAGTTGGAATTGATCAGGAATTTCCAAAAATGTGAATTACCAGAGAAGATGGATGTGGGACAGAGTTGTAAAATAAAGAGAGGGAAAAGGATGAAATGATAGAGGTTGTAGGCATAAAGGATGAAAAAGGTGTTGCCTCAAGGGTGAAAAGGATTACCTATTAGATCCAACTATACAGAGCTATTGAAAAATTATTAAAATGGGGACTTCTGGTATGACATTTTAATAATAATGATTAAAAGGATTATCAAAATGTTGTGGCATAGTATCCTAGTCATTAGTCGAGGGTCTGAGAAATGTGATTAGTTCATAATTTTTCCACCTGGCAGCTTTCAAGTATGAATTTGTTAAACTTCACTTTTTGAGGAAAATTGGTAACAAGCAAAGGTTCCTCGAATATTCTTATTTTTAGGGGAGAAATTTGGAATGAGTGAGAAAATGAAATGTATAAATGCAATGAGAACACTCCTGTAAAGGGTCAGGGGTTGAATTATTAAGAGAAAAATTTGAGAGAGCCCATCTTCCTAAGAGACCAATCTGGGAAACCTGTTAATTTCCTATGTTTTAGATTTCAATCACGTAAATTTGGTTGCGAGTGTATAGCCATTGCCAAGCTCTGAGATTTTTCAAAGAAATTTTCCCCTGCTGATGAATCTAATCAATTTCAAATTAATCTGTGTCAATCTTGGACCAATTTGTGTCTTCTTTATTTCAAAATGTTTGCAAGTAGTTTTTCTTATTCCTATTGCAATTTTGTGTTAAAGTCCCTCTGAATCACACAAGATCTCATCCCTATGACAGTTTAGAGGAATTTGCAATTTCATTTCAAGAAGATATTTCATCCTGTGATGAGAAAAACAATTTAAAATCACCTCACTATCATTTGTGATAAAGATTGTATGTAAGCCTTCGAGTTTATCTTAGGAATTAGGAACTAGGGGTCTTTGATGTTTTATTAAGTCTTTAGCTCAAGCCTTCATGTTAAATTCTTCGAGATTGTGTGAAACCATGTAAATATGGGCCTCCATTGATGCACATCTTCTAGTTGAAGGAATATTTTAGCTATTCTGAAGGTTTCTGTCATTTAGCTTTCCAATTGTTGTGAAGTCTCTCAAAAAACTGGTATAACCGATTTTATCCTACTTAATCTCCCACCAAAATTATTCAAAAACCATAAATCCATCTTGAACTACCCTTGTTTTCCATGTGTGTCCACAAATGTATAAATTCTATTGCTAAAATATGCAGAAGTAATCATGATTCGATAATGTCTTTAGTAACCTTAGCCCTGTCTAGGAAATATCATCATTCTTTAGAAGTCACAACTCGTGCGAGTTAAATTTATGGTGCATTGATCATATTTTATTAGGGTCCCCTTTCAAATTTGTGCAGAGAAGTAAATATTCATTCTCCTTCACTGAAAGAGGTTACAGAACGGGTCCTCTCACCCTAGTCGAAAGGCACGGCCTAAAACAATGAGGATAGATCAAATCCTTAATTAATCTATTATCCATTTCTCCGATGATCGAGTGACAAAATGACTCATAATAAGATACTTCTGTCTCTCAGTGTCTTGCTAAATTTGTGATGTTGCTTAGTTTCCAAGGGAGAATCAATTTGTATACCAATAGGCTTTACAAAATGGCAGTTAGAAATGGTGGATTCCCATTCTCATGGTTATGTTGTTTGAGGAATGGGAAGCCAAGATGGGCATCTTGGCTCCATGAAATGGTAGTTTGAAATGGTAGATGACCATTCTCATAGTTGTGTTGTTTGAGGAATGGGAAGCCAAGATGGGCATCTTGGCTCCATGAAATGGCTGTTAGAAATGGCACATTACCATTCTCATATTTGTGTTTTTTGTGGAATGGGCATATTGCCTTCCCATTCTAATTTGTTCCCCATTTATTGTTGGATTGTTCCCCATTTCGCATGGTAGGAAGATGATTGTAACACATTCTAACAACCTTTATAGTGTTTATTCTCTAGCTTTTGGTCTCTCCCTCCCTCTCTCTCTCTCTCTCTTTAGGAAAAATAAAAAAGAATTTCTCTATCTCTCTCTTTTTCTCTCTCTTCAAGAAAAATAAAAAAGTTGCTCTCTCTCTCTCTCTATGTCTCTCTCTCTTCAAGAAAAACAAAAAATGAATATTTATAACTCAAGAATAACATCTCATTTTCCTTTCATTGCAAAATGGGGCACGATCCACTTCATCTTCATTTCATTCCCATTCGAGTAGACAGATGCCTATATGAATTTTTGAAATTAATGTTGTTAATTAATTAATTTTCTTTAATCCTAAAATAATATGCTAAATACATATTCTTTGATTTCAATAATTAAATAAGCACTATAAATAATGGTGATTAAGTAGTTAATTAGTCTTATAAAATTTAATTAAGTTTTTATAATATTATTTATTTATTACTTAATTTTATATTTTTCTAATAGTATTTATTTATTAGTATTATTAATTACTATTGTTATTGGTGATTAACTAGTTAATTAGTTTTAATTATATTTTTAGAATGTTATTTAATTGTTTTACAAATATTGCTTTTTCGTTTGATAATATAATTTGGCAATAATAATAACGTTCTTAATTAAGTAATTATAATTAAATACATATTCTTTGATTTCTAATTTTTTGAAACAATGAAGTTTATTTATATTTTTATAATTTAAAAATACACTATATTTAATTAATAATAATTCTTTTATTTATTTATTAGTATTATTAATTAATTTTATTAATTAAATAATTTTCTTTAATCCTAATATCATATGTTAAATACATATTCTAGAATTTCTAATGTTTTGTAATAATGTTGTTTATGTCCTTCATTATTTTTACAAAGTTTAATTGATTATTTAAATTAGTAGCAATACTAATTAATTATAATACTATTAATTACTAATATCATATCTTGATTAGAAACACTTCAAATTTTATTATTACCTATTATTGATTAATTAATTTTTAATAATACCAACACGAGTGCTTCAAATTTCAAATTTTCAACACTTTCTTTCTGGAAGGCTCTTAATGGTCATTTATTATGGTATCTTTGATTCAAATTTTGAAGTTTCGGTGCTCTTTTTTTTTAGATTTGGTTATTTATTATGGTAGGTTTGATTCAAATTTTGAATTTTCGGCTCTCTTTTTTATGAGACACTTTTTATGGCCAAGTACATTATGAAAATAATGATTTTGATCAGGTTTTGATTTTTGCTCCATTGTGACTTTTCATTAAGATATTTACTTGGGGAAAGCCGAAAAACTTAAATGTAGCTAGAGAATTACGAAGATACATAAATTTTTAAGAAGAAATAAGAAGATATAGATGGTGATAGCAAGAGAGATACGAAGATACAAAGATTTTACAGAAGAAAGAAGAAAACATAGCCACCGGTAAACTGATTTTGTAAGGGAGACTTTTTAATATTTCTCAAAGGGAAAACAACAATGGTAGAGAAGGCTATTCAAGGTTTTTATATTTAATATTTTCCATGTTTTCTTCTAAAGCCTAAAAAATTTATAAGCACAGATATTTTAGTTCAAAATAGATTATCTGAACTATTTTTCCATATATCTCGTCTATTTTTATAACTGAAAAATGTATCGATTTGTTTCCATTCAAAAACTTAAAAACAAACAAAAATAGAGAAATTTATTTCTTTAGATTCGTAAATGTAATAGCTACCGAATATACAAATACAAATTATTTCATTCAAATGCGTACATGTTTATGGTGCAAAACAATTGATTAGATAGATTTAGTACCACTTGTCTCTTTCTATGTATTTTTTATTAACCTCTGCAATAAGTTTCTTTTTCAATAATCTCTTTATCCAATCAGGGTAAATCCTCTCCCATAAGAACAAAATGATTTGATAAACTTATAACCTTTCACATAAATTCTTCTTTCTCATAGAAAATCTATGAATGAAAAAACGCGACTGTAACAGAGAAAAAAAAAAATTATCCGTAAGAGAGAAAAAAATCAAAACCCTAGCACTTAAAAATCTACATTTTTATATAGTAATTGACAAAGAAAATTTACCTCTACAAAATGGCGCCAAAAATTTAAAGTTTGAATTTAACCTACCATAATAAATCACCTCCTTTTAATGCTTTAATATTTTGAATATATAATACATTAACAAATCACCACTTATTAATGGTTAAATATTCTTAGATATTTGAATTTATTGGACCCATTTAAATGTTTTAAATAGTTATGTGAATAATGAAACATATATGTAAAAATATATGTTTTATAATAATGAACTTTAAATAAATTGTACTTTTTATGTAACTTTAATGCTTTAATGCTTTAATGTCATATTATCCAAATGTTTTAAAAAGATATAAGAATAAATAAAAATATGTAGTACTTGTTAGTGCAAAATCACAACACCCCCGAATGGCCTGGGTGTGAAGTGGTGCATTCGGTGTGCTTGCACAACATGGGACTATCTCTCAAGATATGGGACTTACAAAACTTGAGATGGACCTCCGAAGAACTCCAGTTCTTGCTTCCTAATCTACCTACCACAAGCTACTCCAGTGCAACCATAACCTATTCTATCATAATCTAACCATTCCAAGGGGACACAGAGAGAGAGAGAGAGGGTGAAAGATCCTACACTAAGTGATGATACACCAGACAAGGAAGTAGTTGAATCACCAATACGACTGCCTGAAGTGGAGAGAAGTGAGCGGAGGAGAGGGTGGACAAAATGTACCACGGACCAGAGATATATTTCACACAGAACACCAATTCAAAACCCATTAAGCACAGCTCCCAGAACCTACAACAAACATTAGAGTATGCACAGTATATCCTGTAATGATGAGAGGTAAGAAAAGACAACAAAATAAGCCAAGGATGGATAGATGCATCATGAAACATATTTTTATTGCTCCAAAATGTTATATGGTACATCATCAGTGAGTAAGAGGAAAGAAAATGCCATTATAGAGCCATGGGAGGAGGATTTGACTCTATATTCTACCCTAAGGAAGAAAGAGAGAGGGGGAAAAAGGAGAAAAAATTACCAACCGTTTGAATATACCCCTTCATTAAAATATATAGGAAGAATAAGAGAGAGAGGAGGGAAGAATGAGAGAGAGGAGGGAAAAATTTGAATCCTACTTCAACATGTTATCCTGTAAAATTGACGAGGGTAATTTTCCAGGTAACCATACCCAAATTTTGTCCTGGTCCCTCGTCAGGGGCCCCTCAGCATTCAGAATGTTATAAATCCCTTTCCGGGAAATCTAGTTCTCCGAACTTAGTAATTTTGGTCCTTTTTTGGCTGGGCATACCTTTTTGCTGTGCAACATAGAACAAATTTGTGCCCCCTTCATTTCCTTGGGCGCACCCTTCGAAGTGTTGACACAACAATTGTTGTGCCTCCCCGTGATGAACCTTTCTTGCATGCGCCAAGGCGCATGCGCCTTCCTGTCAACAACAAAAATGTTGCGCCATTAATCGGTGTGCCAGGGTGCTCAAAGTGAGGTGTTGACAATACTAAATTTGTGCCAAAGGCACTGATAATTTCGTGTTGACATACGTATATCCGCGCCAAAGGGCGTAAAGTTTTATATGTCGACACATGTTTTGGTGTGCCCTTTTAAAAAGTGGTTGGCACATTTATTACACCTTTGCCTATATATAGGCGCATCCGCCTTGTCACTTTCACAATCAGAAAACATGTGATAAATTTTATTCCTCTGCGCATATCCGCACATCCATCCTCCTCGTATCATATTCGTGGACCCAACTTCGTCTCTCACTTTCTATATATTCCGAGTAAGTGGTCCTTGTTTCTCTTGTGTTTTGTTTTGTTGATTGTTTGTGAGGTTGGTATATAGATATGAGAAACCATAAACCCCACAAGCCATTCTTGCAGTTCTTCCCTCCCAAACCATTTTTCATCCTCTTTCCAGATCTGCTAGCCAAGAGATCTCTACCCTAAAAACAAATCCAAACCTCTCTGTTGTACCCCCTTCACCGTATAAATTGATGTGGAGTTAAGATTGAAAGATCACAAACCCATCGTAAAGGAAAGAAAACTTGAAAGTTGTTCTCGGGCTATATTTTCCTCCAGGCGCAATCACCACCTTTATTACAAGAAACACATTTGCACCAAGAAGGCGTACTACCCTTGATTGCAACATGTAACATCCCTACGCCATGCGTAAACCAAGGAAATCCTTAACCTGGCGCAGGCGCATCCTCGTTTGCAACAACAAAGTGTCATGCAAGCTTTCCTTGCACCACGCCAAAGTCCATTTTGTGCACATAAATTTAATGCTACACGCATTAATCCTGTGCCCTTCGACGCACCAACATTCCATGTTACACACAAATTACATGCGCCATTGGCACACCCTACCCCCGTGCAACACCAAAATTATTTGTGCCCAGTATAAAACACATATAACGGCACAGGCGCATCCCCACTTACAATAACAATATGTCATATGTAAAATCCTTACACCCTGCACCCTTTGGCGCTAATTTGCTCCTTGTAACACTTTGATTCAGTGTGCCATTCTATTACTATAGTATCCTTGCGCCTTACGCCCTGAGGCCTTAAAATTGCTAACTCCTCATTCTGTAGTGCTTTAATGGAAGATTTGATAGCTAACATGGCTCTTTTGCGTTGGACTTCGCTCCTTCTTATTGCAGATCAACAACTGGAATCATATCCATATATGTCTACATCAAACAAAAAGCCAACCAAGTCAAAGGGTAAAGCTAAGCTTATAGAGGAAGAGATGAAATATAAATACAAGAGGGTCAGAATGCTCGAGTCCCAGGCGAATGTGACCTGGACATAAGGGATTCAGAACTTGGCCACTTTGACATGGAAGATTTCTGGGTCAGAACCAGGAGGGTCACAGGAAGTCCTTGGATGGACAAACTGGTGGGTAGTGGATTGCATTTTGCTGGGGGAATCCCCGTCAGTGCAGTAAACAATGAATTTATGATGGTGGTGGCCCACTGTTACAATAAATACATAAGGTGTGTCATAAATGAAAAGGGTGAGGTCATAATCAACCTCACTACCCGACACTTCAAAATCATGCTAGGCATTCCTCACCACCGACATTTTTTGGCTGTAAGCCAAGAGGACTGCACCAAGGCATGGGAGGACAATGAAGAAAAGTGCATGCAGTTGATGAATGAAGTGTACTTGAAAAATAAGAAGGTGATAACCAAATGGCCACAGGTTATTCACCATAGTGACTTCTCCGAGGAATTGAGTGACACCATCACGTTCCTGAGTAGAGTTTTTGGGCTTTCTGACGCCCATTACTTTCACAAATGGATGCTCAGGTACCTTGAAACTATGAATAAGAATGTGCTTGATCAACACTTTGAGTGGGTAGAGATCATAAGCAGCACCATATCCGAGCAGCTCCAACAACTCACCACAACGGGGAGGTTCTACATGAACTCCTACGTAGTCTACACTGCAGCCTCGGAGAGGGATTATCCAGTACTGAGCCGATGCAGGGTTTGGCCCCAAGTAAAGATATTTGAATACTACCTGGAGATGAAACTGGAGAACAACATCCCGTAGTTTACCAAGATCAACAATGCTTTCTTCTATGGCATCATCTGCCTTTGGAGGCTAAATATGACTCATGGTCAGACAACCAAGAGCATAGTCACAGCGACTGAGAAGTGGGGGGCGCTATTTACCCATTTCCCCACCTTCACCTATCTTAGAGCGGCCAACTTCTTGGGGGATCCCACCAAATTACCGAGATATGTTGGCCCCAAGTTCATCTTGTTAGAGCTGTCCAGATAGCTTATAACCTACCATGAGAAGTGTTTGAAGAGAAAGAAGGGTGGAACTCCTTTCCCCCTCATAGTGGACAGGTATACCTGCACTTCTCACACCAAGGCCTGGGAGATGTTTGCAGAGCTAGAACTACTCCATCTAAAGCACAACTTCCCGGCAAGCCCATCTTTGATCCAAGAAATTTCCTTCCCAAGGCAAAACTCGATCCAATCCACATTCCACAAATCGAGGACATCTATATCGACCTATATGATCATGAGGTTGAACTTAGAAGGAAGGATCACTCTCGCCTGGCCCTGGCGGAGATTATTCAATATGGCATGGCCATTGTCCCAAAAGGTTATCAAACAATTGATCAAGAAGTTGATCAGGTGTATTTGGACATGGATGGGGACAACTGGCCATTTGCTGCAATTGACAGGACCAAGGCACCCCAGACCATTGAAGAGAGGGTCAAGGAGACATTGCGGAGGACAAAACACTGGTGCAGAATGAATGACCTTATCTACCTTGGAGTAGATTTCACTATGTCCCCATTGGACAATGCACCTGTCAGGCCGAAGCATCTGCCAAAGGGGAAACACAGGGATAAAGAGGGAGAATCTAGCTCTACTCAAGAAGCTCCTGAAATCCCTCCTTCCGCCACACAAGAATAGGTTGTAAGTCTAGTATCCCCAGAGAAAGAAGTAGTGGAAGGTGTTATGATGGGCGCATCTACTTAGGGTGTTACCATAGCTACAATTACTGAGGTCCCTTCTATTCCTTCTCTCTCTCCTCCTTCCCCTCCTTGTGTAACTCAAATGACCATTCCTTTGGTCGTATCTTCTCCCCCATCTTTTCTTCTCTCACGGAGATGTCCCCCACTATTTCTTCTCTCATCTCTCAACTCCCTTCCATTCCCGCGTCTACCTCCCCTGCAGTATCCCTTCCTCCCGTGAGCACTTTCTCGGCCTCCCTTTCGATGCTTCCACCAAGTGTATCTGCCCATTTCCCCTCATCCACTACAGTTTCTCCCTCTTCTACCTCTGGTCCCGTTCCCTTAAGTCCAGCATGGATCTCCCAGCATCTGAGTCAGCAGAAGAAGAAAGTCCCTATCACACCGATGGACTTCTCCGTCATCCCAGCAAAGGGGGCTAAGAAGAAAAATCCTATAACCCACTTCTCTCAGAGTGCATCGAGAGAAAGAGTAATGGAGATCACATAGCCTGATTATACAGTGACCCAAGTCATAATGGGAACATCTTCTAAAAGTCTTCAAGGAGAGATCCTATCTGCGGTGGACACCCTTTGCAAGAAGCTCCATGAAGCAAAGGAAGAGAAGAGGTTATTAAAAGAGCAGAATAAACATCTTCTTCATGCCCTGCAAAAAATGGGTAGTGCACCTCCTATAACTACCACTGAAACTCCTGAGGTCCTAAGCCAGGATAAGATAAACGAGTATGCCAAAATTGGTGAAAAAGGTATGGCAGTTTTTGCCTGGAGAGATCAGATCCTCAAAGACAATGAGGAGGTAATTGTCAAGTTCACCGAATTGTATCAGAACATCAGTCAGGTGAACAAAGAGCTCCAGGTGATCGCGGGACCTATCTCCGAAGAGTTGGACCATGCTAGGTTGCAAAACGAGACGTTCCAGAAAATGCTCGACTGCTCAGTCGATGATTTGGTGAAATTCAGCATTTTCGATCACCCTAGGGTACCCAACAAAATCCTAGCTACGTTAGACTACCAGGTCAATCAGATGGAATTCGTCCTGGAAAAGATTGACAAGGTCAAGGAGGAAGCCTTGGATGCAATGCATCAAATGGAACAAATTGTTTTAAGAATGTCTCCAGGCTTGCTTAATCCTTCTTTCACCTTGAGGAAGGAAGATGAAACTATTCATATCTTCAAGGAGATCATCTCATAAGGGCTAGGGCCAGAAGCCACTTTCGACACCGAATGCATCAAAAACCTTCTAGCTTGCCATGATTTTGTGGGGTTCTTGATGGAGGCGGGCAATGAATATTTCAAGCTCCCTCAAAAACTCAGAGATGAGCGGGAGACTTGTGAGGTCATTGGCGATCATACAAAGGGTCTTGCCCAAGATCAACTTCATCCAATGATCAGTAAATTCATGGAATATCAGACTCAGTTCCACATCACCTCTCCCGAACAACAGCAAAAGCAAGATACCCCCTTTCAGCCATGAGACGAGGATGAATAGCTTTCTTCCTTTTGGCTTCCTTTTTGTAAATATCTAAGAGTATGTTGGTATAAATGATGACATCATCCATGTTACACCATGGGATGTTGTCATCCACCAAGTTGTCCAAAGTCAACATTGAATTTTAGATATTTTGTAGATATTTTGTAATTAGTTGTCGGTTGCTTTTTGCCTTCTCTCTTCTCCTTCTTCTATATATACTTGGATACTTGTTGTATTCAAGCGGTGGATACTTTTTAGATGAAAAATAGAAGTGAGAAGAAAAGACTTTGAGCTTTTTGTAACAGAAGAAAACATTAATACAAATATTAAGACTTTGTGTTGAATATGTGTGTTATGAGCATTTTAATATTTCTTATGTCAGATTTGTTTGTTTATTCTGTTGAATCTATCTCTACTTTTTTGTCATTTATTCATCAGTATTGCTTTGTTTGTTTATGAAAGTAGGTTTGGCTTTGTTTACTATCAGCCCAAAACATAGACCCTCTGACCTTTCTGCTTTGGAATTCATTTCTTTTCTCCCTTCAGATCTATCCTATCTCCTCACCTCATTTATTTCCCTCCTTTTCGCAGTTGGAAATACCTCTACTGCGATGAGATCCCAAACCTCCGAAGGTAGAATATTGTGAGACTTGCATAGATTCCTGCTGATAGAATAGCAATAAACTAGTTTCACTTTGCTGACTCAAAGAGGGGCTATGCCCCGCACACTGTTGGCTCATCTATCTAAAGATCTGTCCACCCGGAAGATTTTTGGACCAACACAACCACCTTGAGATATGCATTAAATCCTTCTTTGAATACTCAATCAATATCAATCAATGCCCCTCTCAAATCCACCTACAATCTATCAATTATGGTTCCCTAATGGATCAAATTAAATCTAGTCTAGTAGTTGAAGAAATAGGATTATGCATTAATGGCTTGGAAGACATTTTCCCATTTTCACCCACTAAATCCTATTAAGAATGATATATTATGTTTCTATGGAATAGAGGGTATCGAGACATTTCCAAAAAGTCTTCTCCCACCCAAATCTAAGTTTCTAATCAAAATATATGGCCATTTGAATATTCGGATCATGGGAACGCAATATTTAAAGAGTCTATCCATATAGAGTCCACATGGAAGCCTCGCGCACCTTAAAGAATCATCCCTTGCCTTTCACTTCTAAAATTTCACCGGATTGATATGTGGTGACTTCCATGAGCTCTTTGGGCTCCTTTGTATTTTTCCTAAGTCTCTTTTCTTGGCAGAGCCAAAAATCTGGCCTTGGACACATGGAGGCTTGGCGCTTATTTGGAAACCCACCCCAAATTTTACTTTTGAAGTAGCGCCATGTTGAAAATTGTTTCCTTCCACTATCCTACATCTTCTTTGAATATTCAACTCCCGACTCTGTCTCTTTTTGGACTTGGGACACGTGGAAGGCCCACGCTCATTTGAAAACCCTCTCAAGAGTTTACCTTTGAAGGAGCATCGTTGAGACATGTGGCACCTTCCGCCTGCAATCTTATACTTAGTCATTTTGGGCTCGATCTCACTTTTGGATTTGACCCCTATTTACCATTGGCCATGTGGAGGGTTGGCACAAGATTGATTGTCCGCCTTGGGATCCCATCTTGAAATTACACTGGGCTGACACTTGGCACCTTCCGCTGAGTCAAAGAATTTTCAATGGCCGGTGTAACTTTTGAGATCTAGACATGTGGAGGCTTGGTGCTTATTTTAGTCTCCAGCTTGGGATATAATATTTGGAGGTACGCCATTTGTACACTTGGTATATTTCGATGTCTCCTCCATATTTAGCCAATTTTTGGGCTCATTATGAGTCATTTACAGAGCCGAAAGACTTCGAGCCTTTGTTGTTTCTTTTCCTTTCAGCCTCTGGTTTCTTTGACACTATTTCCTCCTTCCCCAACCTTTCTATTCCATTGTAGATCCCACATATACCTTGTTCATTAGATTTTAATTGTGGGTTTGTTTAACGGAACCATTTCTTTAATTTATTCCTGCGTAGGGTCATGTTTGGTCAATTTTGCCAGGGGAAAAAATAGAGATAACAATTTGGTGACTCACGAGGACATCTTCCTATTAGATGAAGAGACCAGTAGCCTTGAAACACCCATTGGGCATGGAGTTAAGAATGATCCAGCCTGATAATGATCCTATCTCTGATCTACGAGCCCGACCATTTGCACTTGGTGACCCTGAACCTACCCTAGAAGAAGATTATCTCGAAAATGTTTTTAGTTGCTCTGCATTTGTTTTATTTTGAAATTAGAAATTGTTACATGAAACTATGGGTGTTCTGCCATTAAAAATTAAGGGCCTGGCCTAATGCACCTCTAGAGCAATACGAACAAAAATTATGTATAAAGACAAAAACTATACATGCCTCAAATGAGACATGCAAAGTGTGCACAAGAACTTCTTCTACTGAAAACAAATTCTACTCCTACTCCTAGACTAACCAAAGAGAAAGAGGCTTAAAAAAGGATGATATAGGAAGGGAGAAGTAGCTTCCATTTCTCAAAAGGGGCAGCCATGCAAATGATTTGACACTAAATATGGCTTCCTAGATGAGTGAAAAACTAACTTTAAGCTAATCCTCCACCCATATCAGCAAGGTATTAACATTAATGAAAAATACCTCCTCAATCTGATTGGTAGTGGTCTCCTAGAGATGTTGATGGTGACCCTTAGTAATTTGATACTCATCCTCATGCTTAGAAGTAAGCATGACTTTTTTTGCCTTCTCCCTTGGCTCCAATAAAGCCAAGTATCTAATTGGGCATGGACTGATCCTTCAAATGTGCCCATTTCTTTGAACTTCAACTCCAAAAATGGAGTATTTTTGTGGACCTTCTTTGATGGATGGTGTGAGAGAGATGATGAAATCCTCTTTATTTTTCTCTTCCTCCTCCTAAGAAGAACATGGAAGACTCATATCTTCTAACCTTAGTTCAAGAGGGTTGTAACTAAGAGTAAGATGTTGTCCTTGAATGCTCTCCTTCATAGCATTAGGCTCATATTCTTGGAATTTGGAAGATGGAGGAGTAAATGATGTGATTTCCATGGGATCTTCTCTATCACAGCAATCCTCCAAGTCAGACAGATAGTCTACCTCCTCCATGGTGTCATCCTGATTTGAAACTTGCTCACCATGGTTTCCCTCTTCCTCAACCATGAATTTTGAAAGTTCAAACTCTTCTTTAACATTATAGCTTCAAGAGGATTAAGTGAGAGGAAGAACTAAATGTTCTTTTGTGGTCTTCTCCACACTTGGAGCCTCTGAAACTATATGGTCATCCTCCATCATGGGTTCATCAATCAAATTAGGCCCTTGGAATGAAAGCAAAAAATATTCAATGATTATTTCTTCATTGAGTGGCTTCAACTCTGATTTGATCTCTCCTATCTACTCCTCTTTAATGGGACTTGGATCTATTTGTTATTCCTCCTTAATTGGTTGTGTAGCCCAAATCAGATCAGCATCCTCTTCAGACAAAGTTCCATTAGAGAAAATATATTTAGAGTAAACAAACTATTGATCTTCTTCTTGTTGGTGTTCTTGTTCTTCTTTTATTGTAAACTCAGCCTCAGCCACCTCTGGCTCCTCAACCCTGACCTCCTCTATTGGCTTGACCATTAAGGGGATATTTTTAAATAAAAATTGGGCAGCCCAACTCTTCAGATTGTCTATCATTTCTTCTCTGTTGGGCTCCCCTTCTTGTTGTTTTCCTTGAATCAATTTTTGAGTCTCTCTATCCTAACATGGACTTGGGAAAGCAAGAGTGACATGTTAGGGTTCAACCAGGCTTGCAATTCTTTGTGGTGGGGAGGGAGGTGGAACTTATTTTTTCTTTGGAGGGAATGAATGCTTGGGAAAGAAAAGGGGAGAAGAATTGAAATGGGTTAGAAGATTAGGAGATGGAGAAGAGAAATCAACACTTGGGGCAGCAAATTAGGGGCTTGAATCTTGATCATGTAGAAATGATAAAGTTTGAGAAAGAGAAAATGAAGGACAGGGAGCTAGTGATTGACTTACCCATTGACAAGGCTCTCTCTCACTTTTCTCATAAGCCTCAATGCCCTCAATCCACTATGTAAGCTGAGGCAACATTTTCAACCATGAAGTCAATCTTCTCTTGAGGGTTGTAATATCTTGGAAAAGGGTCTCCCCATGGACAAGGTACCCTGCAACCAATATTGAATGCCTTCATTTGTGTTATGGCCCTTGACTAAACCATGCCAGCCTACATTTTTTTGAATCTTCTCCAGAAAACCAACATTATCCACATAGTTGTCACCATTGTATGCATCCCCTTGTTCTTGATAAGATCCATGGCCAAACTGAACTTGACCCTACTCATATGGGTAATCATAATGGTCCTGGATCTGATTATAGTGCTAATCTAGAGGAGTTAGGAAATGCATTAGAGGTGAACTGCATTGCTGCTGCTGTAAGTGTGAGTTTAATGAAGGGAATGAAGTCATGATTTCACAACTTAATGGGAATGGGAGAAAATGAAAGAGATGGAAGAAGAAAATGGATGAAAATGAGTGGAAATGGATGGAAAAGGTCTGTAACTTAGAGGATGGTTTATTGACTAGATGGAGTCACCAGATGTTCTTTGAATGTGGCCTCTAAAGGCTAAAACTTAACAGGAACACACCAACCTGCTAGATGAAGTGGTAAGGTAGTTTAGACATATCCCACCGAGTGTGCCAAAATATTTCGTTGTGGTCGCAGAGTGCTTTGTGATTTGATATTGTAATGAGACACCTTGGAAAGATGGAATATTTAACCTCAGTGTCCCACTGGGCATGCCAAAAATGTTAGTGCAAAATCACAGCACCCCCAAATGGCCTGGGTGTGAAGTGGGGCATTCATTGTGATTTCACAATATGGGACCATCTATCAAGCTGTGGGACTTTCATAACTTGAGATGGACCTCTAGAGAAAGCCGGTTCTTGCTTCCTAATCTATCTTCCACAAGCTACTCTAGTGCATAAAGAACATATTCTATCCTTCTATAACCATTCCAAGGGAACAAAGAGAGAGAGAGAGGAGGTTAAAAGAGCCTACACTAAGTGGTGATACACTAGAAAAGGAAGTGGTTGAATCACATATCTGACTTCCTGAAGTGGAGAGAGGTGAGCAGAGGAGAGGGTTCACATAATGCACCATGGACAAGGGATAGATTTTACATGAAACACACTTAAACACCGATTAAGCACAACTCCCAAAACCTGCAACAAGCTTCAGAGTATGCATATTATACCCTAAAATTATGAGAGGTAAGAAGTGACAACAAAATAAGCCAACACTGGGATAGATGCATCACAAAATAGATTTTTTTTTCTCCAAAATGTTACACAGTACATCATCAATGGGAAAGAGGCAAGAAAATTCTATTACAGAGCCATGGGAGGAGGCTTAGACTCCTAATTATATCCTAAGGAAGAAAGAGAGAGGGGGGATGAGGAGAAATAATGATCAATCATTTGAATATGCCCCTTCATTACAATATATAGGAAGAATAAGAGAGAGAGAGAGAGGAGGGAAAAATTAAAATCCTTCTTCAACCCACCTTGAGATATGAATTGAATCCTAATTTGAAGACTCAAACACTATTAATCAATGCCCCTCTCAAATCCTCTTACAATCTGTCAATTTTGGTTCCTCAGTAGATCAAATTAAATCTAGTCTGGTAGTTAAAGAAATCAGATTATGCATTAATGGGCTGGAATATGTTTTCCCCTTTTTCACCCACTAAATCCTATTAAGAATGATATTTTATGTTTCCATGGCATAGAGGGTGTTAAGACATTTCTAAAGAGTCTTCTCCCACCCAAATATGAGTTTCGAGTCAAAAGATATGGCCATTTGAATATTTAGATCATGGGAGCACAATATTTAAAGAGTTTATCCATACAAGGTCCATGTCGCAGCCTTGTGCACCTTGATGAATTGACCCCTACCTTTCACTTCTAAAATTGTGTCGAATTGACATGTGGCAGCTTCCACGAGCTCTTTTGGCTCCTTTGTACTTTGTGTGAGTCTCTTTGCTTGGTGGAGCCAAAATTATGACCTTAGACATGTGGAGGCTTGGTGCTTGTTTGGAAACACGACCCAAATTTTACTTTTAAAGTAGTGCCATGTTGACACTAGGCTCCTTCCGCTGGCCTGCCTCTGTTTTGATTATTCAACTCTTGACTCTGTCCCTATTTGGACTTGGGACACGTGGAAGGCCCGCGCTCATTTGAAAACCCACTCAGGATTTTACCATTGAAGGAGCATTGTTGAGACACATGGCGCCTTCTTCCTGCACTCTTATAGTTAGTCATTTTGGGCCCACTCTCACTTCTGTAATTAACCTCTGTTGACCATTGGCCACGTGGAGAGCTGGTGCAAGTTTGAGTCTCTACCTTGGGTTCCCATCTTGAAATTGCACCGAGCTGACATTTGGCACCTTTCGTTGATTCGAACACTTTTTAATGGCTGGTGTAAATTTTTGGATCTATGCACATTGAGGATTGGCAATTGTTTGAGTCTCTAGCTTGGGATCTAATCTTTAGAGGTGCATTGTTTAAACACTTGGTAGCTTCCATTGTCTCCTCCATACGTAGCTAATTTTAGGGCTCTTTCTGAGTCATTTGTAGAGCCCGAAGACTTTGAGCCTTCACTGTTTCTTTTCCTTTGAGCCTCTTGTTTCTTTGAGACTTTTTCCTCCTTCCCTAACCCTACTATTCCATTGTAGAGCCCACCTGCAACCTGTTCATTGGATTTGAAGGATGGGTTCATTCGACGGAAACGTTTCTTGAATTTCTTCCTGCCTGGGGTTGTGTTTGATCAATTTTTCCAAGGGGAAATAGAGATAACAATACTATTTTTGTATATATATTCAAAATTTTAATATATAATACATGACGTGCCCAAATTAGTAGGAATTTGACAAGGTCATAACTTCACCTCTGGGTGTCCATTTGAGTCCATTTTTTTAAAACCACATGTTTCAATGAGATGAACACACTGGCAAGCAGGCCTACCCATTGGGGCAAGTTTTGGCACATTTTTGGGCCCTAAATCTGCCATCTTGAGGCCGAAAATTAGGATTTAAGTTTTAGTTCATTTTTTTCCTATTTTTGGGCATTGGTTAATTTTGTTCTATTAGTTGCATTATGAGTTAGAAAGTTGGAAATTCCTATAATTTAGGAATGTAGAAGATGCATGGAAATTTATGTGCCCATATGAATAAGCATGCAAACTTACTAAGAATAGAAGGTTTTAGTAAACTGCTAAAAATAGTCATTTCCGCCACCTAGAGTAGATTTAGTCAAAGTTAGTTAGAGTTTACTTGGAAAATCGAGTTAGGAATTGTTTTCCTATTTAGGAAACATTGTAATTCATTATTTGATAATGAAGAAGGAGATATATTTTATTTTGGAGTTCATATTATTTGCATTATATCAAGTTTATTTAGAATTTGGCTACATTATCTAGTATCAGAGCTGGTTTGAGTCTTTAAAAAAAATGGAAGGAAGAGGAAGAGGAAGAGGAGGCGGTATTGCTCAGATGAATAGAAATATGCAAGATTTGTAGAGGCAAGTTGTTATGCTTGCTACAATGATAACCTAGAGAGGAAATCAAGATGGAGATGACAAAGAGGAAGAATAAGTTTATGAAGAGCAAGAAACGTCAGCGCCATCATTATCTTTTGAAGAAAGGATGTTTTGAGTATTAGAAGGAAAGAATGATAAAATAAGAGTTGATTTTTTAGAGTATGGTGGTAGTCTAAAACTAGGTGAGCTGATAGACTGGTTAACTAGCTATTGGTTTTAAAATTAGGACTTTAATGAAAACAAAAGTTAAGGGACAGAAAGTCCCTCCTCTTTAATGGGAGAGGTACCCTTATTGAAAGCAAGCAGCAAAACTATTTACAAATGTACAAATTTCTACTTTAATGAGGAACTCTAACATCATGAAAGTGTTTTAATGCCAAGGTAGATCATCAATACAAAAGAACAAAAGAACTAAGGGAGGGAAAAGGTAGAACATAACAACATTCTCAGGAAATATAGATAGAAAAATAGTTCCTTATAAATGTTGAGCAAGGATGATATGTAGAAAATAATCATTCATATTAAACCACCAGATATTATTTCATAGACAAAAAGTTTCAAAAATGACATCCATAAGAATACAAATCTTCTTAATGCAATAGATTAATGATTCACAAAATTTAGCCAGGCAAGAGAGAATAAATAGATGCAGATAGAAACAGGAAGTGGAATCTTGTGTATTGATAGCTTATAGCTCTTTTACACTTTCCAAAATTATCAGACTTCTAGCCCCTTGGAATTTCATGGAGATCCCAATATATATTTTACAAAGTGTTTATATTTAGTAACTGTTTCTCTTAACCAAAATATTAACTAAGGAAATACACAAAATAAAGAGCTTAATTAAATTACAAGGAGATCAACACTAAAAATAGAAGAAGAAAGTCAACAGCCAGAAGTCGAGACATCTGATTGTGGCTGAGGAGGGCCCATTATTTTGAGGATCTGATGCCTAAATCTCTTCAATGCTTCCTCTATCTCCATGCCCCTTGGAATTGTTGTGTTCGAAGTATCATTATTGTACATGCCCAAGCATTTATCCATATCTTTTTTAAACTCAGTATGCTCCAAATATTCCTAATTAGCCTTGGCTATAGCTAAATGTAGAGAACAAACATCCTTCATTTTCTCTTTAGTGATTGACTCTTCCTTGAACAAATCAGCCTTGACAAAGGCTTTAATCTGACCCTTGATTTCTTAAAGAGAGAAGAATACACCCGTGGTTTCATCTTGAAAAATGGCAGTGAATACCCTTGAAGGTGGATAAAGAAAAAGTTTTAAAAGACTACCCTTTTTGACATACATACCTCAATTCCCTCAATGCTTCTTCTAGAACCTTTATTTTCCACTCGATGCTAAACATCCATGTCCTTGACAAGTTATTCTTGACATCATCAAACACATTCTTGGCTAATAGGATCCTATCATCGATTTGACCCATCACACAGAGATTCGCAATACATCCACTCCAGATTTTCAATTCCTTGTCCATAACCTTGATTGAGGATGTGAATTTCTGTTGTAACTTGTTCACCTTCTCATGAGTTTTGAAGGCTTCCTAAATGAAGTTTAAACCTACTACAGTCATATCGTCCACCATGGCCTCAACAACTTTCCCATAAGTAGAATATTTTAGGATGTCCTTGATGGTTTGGACCTCATCTTGCTTAAGAACTATGGGAGGTGGGAGAGTGGCCAATGGGGATGGATACAAAACTTTATCCTTTTCCAACAATGATTTGATAAAGTTGGAAAGAACTTTGTTGTGTTCTTCCAAATGTTCCATGGTTTGCTTGGCTTTCTCCACCCATTCAATAACCTTAGTCATGATTTCCTGAAGGTTATGAACTTCATTCTCAGGTGTGGATTCTCCCATTGGAATTCTGGAAAGCTCCGAGTCGGAGGTCAAAAGATCTTTCTCCTCTTTATCCACTTTGGGTTTTGCAACCTCCAAGAACTGCTAGGCTTGGGCATCATTTACCAACCTTGAAGTAGTATTCTCTTTCTTTTTTGGAGGAGGAGGGGTAGTACCAAGAAAAGTTGCTACAACATCAAAGTCAGGAACTATTAATTAAGAGGAAGATTTCCTTTTCTTACTGTCGACTAGGGGCTGCACCAAGGCAAAGGAAGAAGAAGAAACAGAAGAATCAAGGGACCCGAGTGCAAGTGAACTCATGGCACTTATATTATGAACGAATTTTCTCTTCAGTGGGGAAATAAATATAACCCTAAGAATTTCCTTTGCAAAGGAGTCTGTTAAACTTGGAAGTTCAGCCCTTGGTCCTTCCTTCTCCACTTTAGCAGTGATTTAAGGGGTTTCTTCTAGGTCTTTCATCTCATAATCATCATTATCAAGTAGGAAAATAATGTTCTTTGACCTAATAGGCAATTTTGACTGCTCCAGAAGAGTATCTTCCTTGATTGGTTCTTGCTTGACTTCTTTGACCTTCTTCTGATACACTTTAGTGGAAGAGGAAGGAGTAGAAAACTCAGGTTCTTTCATCAAAGAAGAAGGAGGATTTTTCTCAAGTACCTCATTGTTAGGTGAATGTACTTCCTTCCTAGGTGTGGAAGTCTCTCTTGAAGAGGATCTACCTTTGTTCATCCTGAGGTCACGTATTTTTCTGTCAAAACAAATCTTAGTTCTGACGATGAAAGGGGCTATCATCTAATTCAAGTCATCTCTTTCCTTCACATACCAATCCATGGTTTCTAGAGAAGTGTGCTTGATTTATCTTTGGTACTCAAAGGATTACAAATCTTCATCATTTTCCTTAAGCCCTTCAGGCACCTGGTAGAGGTTGAGGTCTATGATTTTTTGTAGAGAAAATCTACCAAAATGTCTCCTCCTAGCTTCAAAATCATCATCACAATCAGATCAGTAATCCTCATTATCATGATGCTGATGATAAGTTATCTTGAGATTTTGATTAATGTATTTATTAACATCAAAGCAAGTCATTGGCTTGAAGAAATGAACTATAAGAGGAGCATTATTCCTTTCTATATTTTGAGCATCTAGAGCTATCGTGCATGTATAATTCCCTAAGGTGATAGGGAAATGAAGACCAGTAATCTTCTTATCTCATCAGGTTCTATGAAGTATATCCAGCTACCTGCACACCTCAACAAAATCCATTTTTTCGTTGTAGAACATGGGAAACTTGAGAGGTGTGCTTTCAAAACAAGCCAGCCTGATGTATGATAACTTTTGGAACTGAAAGAAGAAAGCCCCATACTTAGTTCTCAAAGCCTTAGCCTCATCAGAGAACCTTCTAGCAGTGTCACCCTCCAAGAGCCTCATAATGTACATGGTGAAGGCATAATTTACCCTTCTGAAATTATGATTACCGACCTTAAGGGTAAATTGAGGGAAATATGCGTAGATGGGCTCATCCTTCTTGTCTCCAATGAAAGTGAAGTTGAGACACTCACGAGATGCTACCAAGGTGTACATGAGATAGGAAGTCATGTAGAAATTTTTTGTCTGTTAAACATTTGGTAATTTTTCAGTAAGGTTTCCACAGATAATCTTAGCCCAATTCAGATTTTGCTTACCCTTGTAGATGATATTTATGAAAGGGCACATCCAAAAAAAGGAATTCTTTAGTAGAGGGCATTCCCATATTATGGGTGAGAAAAGTGATGATATCTAGTAGTTCTTATTTGAATTTGACCCTAAACAATGCCTTAGAGAGTCAGGACGATCCCTTCTTAGGGCACTTCAGCCATGATTTCGCTACCTGAGCCTTATATTTCTTATTTTCTTGATCAAATAGAGTTTGAGCTTGAGTGAGAGTGAGAAGATGGGAGTCTTCTATTTTAGTTATGCATAGGGAAACAACTATGGCATCATCATCCAATCTTGCAATTAACTCACCGTGCACATTGACAACTTCCTTGGTGTCCAGATTAAAACTAGCACCACAGGTGAGCGCAGTGTCGGCACATTGCACATAGAGAGGAAAACAAGTGGCATACATGATTCCACTATCATTTATCATTTGAGCCATGGGAGTAGGGTTTTCCCATGCTAATCTTCCCTAGAAATCATCGAAATTAAAATGCTAAACTTTGCTATCTCCAATATTGGGCACAAAATTATCCAAAAGGGAGAGATTCTCGTGCCCTTGAAATTTGATCTTCATTTTGATAGTGAGCAAAGGAATGGCCTTCAAAAAACAGACTCACAAAAATTATTGCAAGGATATACAGAAAGGTGGACAAACAACTCAATTTTGCAAAAATACGGGTAAGAGATAATGAGCAGGCAATGTGACAAGTGCATAAACAGTCACCCCTTTAAATAGTTGTTTAGGAGAGAGAAGATCATAAATGCATATTAAATATACCTCGCGCTGACTCTAAAACGGTGAAATGCTAGAAAAGTAGAAAATATTGGCCTGGATGGTCCATGGAACATTGGGACGTGAAGGATGTGAAGATTCGATTCAGCCGATGCGGGCGATGTGGGGAATTGGTGAACAGGAGGTCTAGGCGTACTTGGGAACATATGGGCTGAAAAAGTCTGAAAAAGCTGACGGAAAAGGACTTGCTAGGAAATTGGCCAATCGGTGAATAGGAGGCCCACCGGTACTTGGGACATGAGGGACAAAAATGTCCAATAGACCCGCAAGTCACTAAAACTGACCCCAAGAAATGGAATTTTTCACCATCTCTTCGAATCTCTTTTTTCACTAAAGCACTACAAAAGGGTGCCAACTCAAAATTTACAAAAGAAATTTAACTTTCACAAGAGGGGAATTTTGATTGGAACAATACTAGCATGGGGAAATTTTGTGAGTGGAAGGCTATGTCTGAAGAAAAGATGGTAAAATTTGCATGCATGGAATTGAAAGGTAATGTTATGCTATGGTAGGATCACCTATAGAAAGAGTGATCATGAAAGGGGAAAGAAATAATTAGGACACAGAGTAAGATGGATAAGAAGCTGAAAGATAAATTTCTCCCTGTGGATTATGCACAAACCCTTTACAGGAAGTTTTCAAAATCTCAAATTGAACTTACAAATAGTGCAAGAATACACAGATGAGTTCTACAAGTTGTCCATTCATGTAGAGCATGAAGAAACTGAGGAACAAATGGCTGCAAGGTATGTAAATGGATTAAAATTTTCTATTCAAGATGAGATAAGTATGCATAGGATTAAGAGCATGGAGGATGCCTATCAATTAGCCTTAAAGGCCGAGGAAAAACAAAATCGTCAAAGTTTTAGGAGATCACCTGGAATGAATAGGGGGGCCTCATCTTCCTTTCAGGGATGAGATGGTTTCAGACCAAGGTAGGGGAGAATCATCTCATGGATTGGAAAAGCAAGAAGATACGAGACAAGATTTCCAGAATCAACAAAGAGGTAGAGGATTTTCTAGGGGCAGAGGATATGCTGGTGATAGAGGATGGGAGGCTCCACAAAGACCATTTGTTTGTTATAGATGTGGTGAAGAGGGGCATCAGGATTTTGAATGCTCCACATTCTTATACACATGACAAGAGACAAGGAGATGCATCCAAGAGTAAATCTTGATGAAGCTGAACAAGTAGAAGATGAAAAGGACCTAGAAATTCCACCAGATGTTGGAGAAAATTTGATGATCAAGAGGACGATGATTGCTCCAAGAAAGGATATCAAGGGGGATGCATGGCTGCGTACAAATATTTTTGGAACAAGATGCACTTGAGGAGGAAAGGTATGTAATGTTATTATTGATGGTGGTAGTTGTGAGAACATGGTTTCAAATGAGATGGTTGAGAAATTGGGTCTGCATTGTGAGAAGAATCCTAACCCTTACTATATTGCATGGTTTAAGAAGGGTAATGAAGTTACTATTGATAAGAGATGTTTAATAAGTTTTTCTATTGGGAAAAGTTACAAGGATGAGATTTGGTGTGATGTTATTCCTATGGATGCATGTCATATGCTGCTAGGAAGACCATGGCAATTTGATAGAAAATTTATTCATGACAAGGGAAAGAATACTTATACTTTCTGGAAGGATGGCACAAAAATAGTTTTGCTACCTCTTAAGGAAGAGGGGAAGGCTGAAAATATGCTTTCTGCAAAGGAATTTGTGAAGGAGGAAAAGGCAACTGGTTTTTGTTATGCACTAGTCACAAATAAGGATGAACCTGTAAGTGCACAAATACCAGTAGAAACAGTAGAATTAATAAAAGAATTTTCTGATGTTATTCCTGATGAGCTACCAGACAGGATTACCACCCAAAAGAGATATTCAACACCATATTGATTTGATTCCAGTTGTCTTCACTCCCAAATCAAGTGGCTTATAGGATGATCCTAACATTACATGTAGAGTTGAATAGGCAAGTGGTAGAGCTCGTGAGAAAGGGGGTCATAAGGGAGAGCATGAGTCTATGTGCAACCCCAACTTTATTAACACCAAAGAAGGATGGAACATGGAGAATGTGCATGGATAGCAGAGTAATCAATAAAATTACAATCAAGTATAGGTTCCCAATACCTCGCCTTGATGATATGATGGATATGCTTGTTGGATATAGGTATTTCACCAAGATTGATCTTTGAAGTGGTTACCATCATATTCAGATTAAGAAGAGATGAGTGGAAAAAAACATTCAAGACAGGAAATGGATTATATGAGTGGTTGGTGATGCCATTTGGGTTATCCAATGCACCTAGTACTTTTATGAGATTGATGAACACCATGTGTGGGAGTATAATGGTAAGTTTGTTGTGGTTTATTTTGATGATATCTTGATCTTTAGTAAAACTAAGGAAGAACATTTGAGGCATCTAAGGGTGATATTTTAAGTTTTAAGGAAAGAGAAACTCTATGCAAATATGAAGAAGTGCACATTTATGCAAGAGAGTTTGGTATTCTTGGGCTTTATTATTTCAGTAGATGGGGTACAGATGGACTCAAAAAAGATAAAGGAAATTATTGAATGGCCTACTCCACAGAGTATAACAGAGGTAAGAATATTTCATGGTCTAGCAACATTTTACAGAAAGTTTATTAAAAATTTCAGCAGTATTGTAGCACCTATAACAGATTGCACAAAAGGAAGGGAGTTTTTGTGGACAAAGGTAGCTGAGGATAGTTTTCAGTTCTTGAAGAAGAAGGTGACAGAGGCACCCATTTTGGCACTACCAGATTTTGATAAAGTGTTTGAGGTTGATTGTGATGCCTCAGCATGTGGGTATTGGTGTTGTTCTAAGTCAAGGTGGAAATTCATTAGCTTTCTTTAGTGAGAAACTGAATGAGGTAAGAAAGAACTACTCTACTTATGATGTGGAATTTTATGCAATTGTACAAGCATTAAGGCATTGGAGGCATTACTTAGTGCCTAAGGAGTTTGTGTTATTTACAGACCACATAGCCCTGAAGTATGTGAATACACAAAAGAAGTTGAATAGTAGGCATGCAAAGTGGGTATCATTTTTTGCAGGGTTATACTTTTTCTCTAAAACATAAATCAGGAAAACAAAATCAAGTTGTAGATGCATTGAGTAGGCATGTGACTTTGTTTACCACTATGGAAAATGAGGTGGTGGGTTTTGAAGCAATAAAGGGTTTGTATTATTCTGATATTGATTTCAAGGATATTGTTGAAAGGTTAATTCGTCCATTGTCAGACAATGCAGGAGATGTCCTGGATGAATACATTTTACAGGATGGCTACCTATTCAAGGGATGCCAACTATGTATTCCAGTTGGGTCTATGAGAGAGAATATAGTGAAAGAGTTGCATAGTGGAGGATTGGCTGGGCATTTTGGTAAAGATAAGACAATAGCCTTGGTAGCAGAGAAATACTATTGGCCAAAGCTGAAAAGAGATGTGGTAAGATATGTGGAGAGGTGTTGAATTTGTCAAGTCTCGAAAGGCCATGCACAGAATACAGGGTTGTATATGCCATTGCCTGTTCCTAAAGGGTTCATGGACAGATCTGAGTATGGATTTTGTTTTGGGATTACCAAAAACACAACAAGGTAATGACTCAATTTTTGTGGTTGTTGATAGGCTTTCTAAGATGGTTCATTTTATTTCCTGCAAGAAAACAAGTGATGCAACAGGCGTAGCAGATTTTTTTTTCAGAGAAGTTGTTCATTTGCATGGTGTTCCAAAAACCATTATCTTCAGATAGGGACACAAGGTTCTTAAGTCACTTATGGAAGACTTTATGGGAGAAATTGGGAAACTTAACTATGGTTCAGTAGTGCCTATCATCCTCAGACTGATGGGCAAACAGAATGTGGTAAATCAAAGTTTAAGAAACCTGCTAAGGTGCATCGTTGGGGAAAAGCTGAAACAATGGGACTTAGCATTACCACAAGCTGAGTTTGCATATAATAGTTCCATAAATATATCCACAGGAAAGTCTATCCATTTTCAATTGTGTATGGGAGTAATCCAAATAGGGTGTTAGAATTGGTACAACTACCAGTTGATGGTAGATTCAGTGATGATGCAGAAGCATTTGCCGAACATATACAACAATTGTAGGAAGAAGTGTAGAAGAAGCTGCATAATAGTAGTGATAAGTATTAGGAAATAGTAGATGTGCACAGATGGAGAAAGGTATTTACAGTTGGTGAGTTGGTTATGGTATATCTATGGAAAGAAAGGTTTCCCAAAGGAACCTATAACAACATGAAGTACAACAAGATTGGTCCCTGTAAAATCATGAAAAAAATCAATGATAATGCTTATGAGGTATAATTTCCAGGGAATTTTGATATTTATCCAGTGTTTAATGTTTCGGATTTGTATTATTTTCATGGGGATGGTATAGAAGGGGATGTTATTGATGAAATAGTAGATTGGAGGTAAAAGCTTTTGGTCAATAAGAAAGAAGAAGTGGATCAGATTATAGATAAGAAAACAATGGACACACGACATGGGAAATACAACAAATATTTGGTCCATTGGAAAGGATTGGAACAAGAGGACAATACAAGCCATAGAATGGGTGCCCAGTATAAGTGAAAGGAATTCAATGAATCTGGATTGTAGGAGTTGAAATGGAAGCTTTTGAAGGAGAACTTGAAGGAGCTGCGATTTCAAGAGGTTTGTAGAATGATCTAATGTATAATTATGAGGGGTGTGAGGAGGTCAGTAACTGGAGCTCCGAGTTCTGTTTGGGTAGAGGAATGGCTGAGTCTCGAAACCACATGTTTTGTGAGAAGACAGTGTGGAAAGGACCATGCAAAGTATAAAATGATAGTAGAAGTAACAAAGGCTATTATACTGAAATAGATTATGCTAGTAGAAGATACACTTAAGCAGTTATTGAAATGCCAGGTTTGATGGATGTATGGTGATGGCAGTTGATTAGAAGCTATGGTGTTTGGCCACCATAATAGTGCTTCTAGTGGAATAGAGTTGCTTCCATGAGTTGGCAATGTTCTTATGGATTCATTATCATAGTGTATGGCTATGGATGTTTGTAGGTATGTAAAGGCTCTGGTTCTGCGTATTTGCATGCATACTCTGTTCTCACCTCTTTGATCTCAGCATGTGCCCATTTCAAAAACAAGGTTACTAAGGTGAATAAATGGTACACCAAAGTAGGTTTTGGATTAGAATTTGGCATCATTTAAGGATGTTGTTGGAGTCAATTTAGGAACGTAATTCCCTAGGTTTACTAAAAGATGGAAGATCTTAGATCTTTTGGATCAGGTTCCTTCCATTATGCATGGATCCAAATTGATGTAAATTGTTATGGTGGGAAGGTGGTTAGAGGAATAACAGGCCTCTGAGTATTTAAGGCTTGGACCAAGTCTTATTCATATTATGGAAACATGCAATGAATTCATAGTCTATGGTGAGGTGTCTATTCATTTTATTAAAATAATTATATTAATAACGGGGTGAGGACGAGGTATTACTTTAATTATAATAATTAAATTAATGTTAATATGGGGTATAAGGGTCATGGTTAGGTGAAGGAGTTTAATTTGGTTATTCAAACATCTGGGACCATAGGGGAGTGTGACATAATCTCCTGGTGTCTGAATTTTACCCCCTTTTGTTGGGAATAGCCTATCCCATTTCTAGGTGCCATGACAAAAATGAAGGTTTATTACACAATATGCCCTACATGTGAATTTAGGGTGAATGAAGAGTGAATAAATTTGGGTCTCCCCAAATAGGGGCATGAGTGATCCCACCCTCAAATCAGGCACCGATGATGAAGAATGGAGATCATCAGTGGGAAATGGTTTCAGAAAACTAGGTTAGGTGTGAAGAAGGTGAGGGTCTAGGGTATGGTGATTGCACAAAGGTAGGGTTGGTGATTAGGTAGATAATTCAGACGTTGCACATTTTTGAAATGCCATGAGAATATAAGGGTTGCTCAACATAACAAATTTATGTTAGCTAGGCTTGTAAATGAGTCATCTAAACAAGGGTTGTTGATAGGTTTGGTATCTTGAAAAGGTAAAGGATACATGTATGGTTCAGGAACTCAACCTCTGGTAAGATGCAATTAGGAATCACGTTAGGTGTGGTTCTAGTACATCCAAAAGGTCAAAAGGTCAAGGTTTTTCTACTCAGAACAATGGTCATGACCATAGGCAAGGTAATACTTACATTCTCCTCTGAAACATAGGTACCATCATCGTAAGATACAAATGAGTCAGGACATGGGAATATCCACATAATCAAAGGTTCCCCAGGTAGTGATGCTGTAGGTTTTAGGTGGACATCCTAATCCACACTAATGGCCTAGACATGCATGTCAGCATGCTGTTTCGCTCGGAATGTTTCGGCTTCTGGGAATAGAGTTGCTTCTATCCTTTCATTCCTTTTAGAAACAGATGAGGTTAGGGTTAGGAGGAATACCTGTTGAATGTCGAGATGGTGTGCGCGTACCGTAGAGAAAGATCAGGCTGACTGCGAAGAACTCCTTTTTGTCTTGGAAGGACTACCTGCAAATAAGAACACAAGACCACAAGATTTTGATTAAACAATAAATGAGGAAACTGCCTTGGGCCCAGGAAATATAAAACTTCCTTTCGAAGGTGGTCAGTTCCCCTGCTAATATGAATTAACACAAAAGACTGCAAAATATCAATTAAATTGTTTCGTTGAACTGGGTAGGGGAAAGGCTGGTTTTCTGGTTTTGATCAGAGGAACCGATGCCGGTTACTGATAACCGATGCCGGTTACTGATAACCGATACCGGTGGGTTCTAGGATCTTCTTGGTAGCTATGGTGTTTGTAATGGCTGGTTTATGGATGATATTAGGAAATGGGATGATTAGAAGCAAAAGAATGACAGTTAGATGCAATGGCACGTTGGGTAGTGGATTCAGAAACGGATTTAGGAGGACTGAGATTCAAGAAGCATAAGAAATGTTATAACAAAGGACATGCAAGATGTGACTTACTGGTTTTGACCAAGATGCAAGTTGATCTCCTTGGTTGTAAACACTTCTGGTTTCTTTACTCGTCTCTGCTCTGTCAAGTGAAGATCTGGACTCTGTTCCTCGCTCGCAATGCTCTCTGTTGATCCAGAAATCCTTTGACTGATCTCCAAAATGAAATTCCGATCCGTTGTTTTGGTTTGGGGAGCCCATTTACAGGGAACCGATGGCGGTTGCGTAACCGACGGCGGTCGAGTAGGAACCGGCATCGGTAAGGAAAAAGTAGGCTATTTTTAGTAAAATAGCCCACCTTCCCTGCTTTTCTCCCGAGAGATCAGTTGCGGGCTTGGTCAAGTGGCTAGAAGGTCGGCTTTGGGTGCGAGTAAGGAGGCATTAGTTATGGATGTGAGTCTAGACCAAGTCATGGGTCTTAATTAGGTTAGTTTAGGGTTAGGGCTAGGTCATGATGAGGTGGCAAAGTGAGGTGGCGGGTAAGGTGATGTGGATTTATCAATTATAAGGTAATTAATAAATAATTGTGTAAGGTTTAGGTAATGAGGTTAGGTTGCGAAATGGGATGCGGGTCACAAGGGGTCGTAAGACACGAATTTGGTGTCTACATTAGCCCCTTATTGTCGTGTAGCTTGTTCTGTAAAGCTGCGCGGACAATAATATGAAGTGGTTTCTCGTGTTAAAGATATAGGTAATCCCCCTCAAATCTATCGCCGATTGAGTGAACGGGAAATCAGGGATAGGGTTGATAAAGGGTACATGTTGTAGAGAGGATGGTAAGGTGGTGGGGTAGGTCCAAGGAAGCAGACGCATGTTGAAATGCAATAGTACGACGAGGGTACATGATTTGACAAGCAAACCAGCAATGTGTAGGCAAAGGTCGATAGTTTATCCAAACAAGGGTGATATAATCCTGGTATCCAAGGCATAGGAAGTAGCTCCAGGGTATATAACAGGTGAGGTACAGGAACGTTTAGGCATGTTCGGCAGTACCAAATGGTTGGTTTGGTTGAGATAAACGTCACGGTCTAGGTCTAGGCAAAGTTGGTCGACAGATCAAGTCAAGGACCCTAATCATGCTAAAACACGAACAGGTGAGCTCGATTGAACAAAAGGTACATGATGGATGGATAAAATAAAACGTTGATTGTGGGTATGGTATTGAAGTGATACGGCCTTGGGTCAGGCCAAGTGGTTGGGCGGTGGCCCTGGGTCAGGTTAGATGGGTAGGTTGAGGCCTTGGGTCAGGTCAAATTGTTAGGGCGAGGCCTTGGGTCGGGCCGGATGGGTAGGTTGAGGCCTTGGGTCGGGCCGAATAGGTAGGTTGAGGCCTTGGGTCGGGCCAAATAGGTAGGTTGAGGCCTTGGGTCGGGCCGAATAGGTAGGGCGAGGCCTTGGGTCGGGCCGAATAGGTAGGGCGAGGCCTTGGGTCGGGCCAAATAGGTAGGTTGAGGCCTTGGGTCGGGCCAAATAGGTAGGGTTGAGGCCTTGGGTCGGGCCAAATAGGTAGGGCGAGGCCTTGGGTCGGGCCGAAAGGTAGGTAGGGGGTTGAGGCCTTGGGTCGGGCCGAATAGGTTGAGGCCTTGGGTCGGGCCTTGGGTCGGGCCAAATAGGTAGGGTTGATTGGGTCGGGCCAAATAGGTAGGGCGAGGCCTTGGGTCGGGCCGAATAGGTAGGTTGAGGCCTTGGGTCGGGCCAAATAGGTAGGGCGAGGCCTTGGGTCGGGCCAAATAGGTTAGGGCGAGGCCTTGGGTCGGGCCGAATTGGTAGGTTGAGGCCTTAGGTCGGGCCGAATGGTAGGTTGAGGCCTTAGGTCAGGCTGGACAAGTGAACAAATGTTGTGCAGCAAAGGTGGATAGAGGCGATATTGGTGAAAAAGAGGCAAGGAGTAAATAAGGGCAAAGAATGGGGTGAAAGTTGGGTAGCGAACCGATGTCGATTCTGCATGACCGATATCGGTTAAGGGACCGATACCGGTTCCTTAGGGCAAAATGAAACCGATATCGGTGAAAGGCGAAAAACCTATAAAAAGAAAAATACGGCTTGTCATTGTCACTTTTGTTATTTGCAATCCAAATCGACTTGTCTGACGTGGAGACTTGGGATTAGAGGCTTGATTGAGTGAGGTGGAGCTATTGTATTGGCGGAGAGAGTTGATAGTGGGCCCGATTAAGGAGGAGGCAGCAGTTGATTGGCCGGGGACCCAGCGGATCAGGATTGGAGCCATGGCACAGGCAGGAGGAGCTGGAGGGGCTGGACCAGCTGGACCGCCACCACCCATCCCACCACGACGACGTGTCGTCGTTCGGGTAGATTCGAAACTCTTTAATTTGGTGATTTGGTTATATTATGCTAAATCGGGGGTTTGGGTAGGAATTAACCTTTTTTAGGAAATAATGAGAAAATGGAAATGATTTGAAAAAGGGAGAGGGTAGATAGGTTAGATAGGCTAAGGTGGGTAGGTGGGTAAGTTTTTAGGGTTTTTGGGTGGGTAGATGGGTAGAAATAGGTAAAAAATGGGTTTTGGGGGCCGCGCGGGGGTTCGGCTCCGGGAGAGGACAGTGACCGATGTCGGTCACTAAGCGACCGGCATCGGTCGCACAATTTTAGGGAAAGGAGGGTTGTTGGTGACCGGCGTCGGTCATGTATCGGCCGGCGTCGGTTGGGATGGGTAGGTGTGGGTTTGTGTAGGGGTTGGGTTGGGTTGGGGGTGGGTGTGGGGGTTTAGGGTTGGGTTGGGTTGGGGGTGGGTGTGGTGGGTTAGGTGTTTAGGGTTTAGGGTTTGGGTTTTGTGGTGGGTTAGTGTGTGGGTTTGGGTTTTAGGGTTTAGGGTGGGGGTTGGGTGTGGGTTGGGTGGAGAAGGGTTTAGGTGTGGGGTTAGGTTTTGGGTGTGTGGGTTGGGTTAGGGTTGGGGGTTGGGTGGCCTGGGTTGGGGGTGGAGAAGGGTTTGGTGTGGGGAAAATTGGTAAAGTTGGGTTTTGGGGGTTGGGTGGGGATATCGGTTAAGGACCTATACCGTTGGCAGAATGGGGTGGGTTTAAAAGGGGTTAGGTTTTGTTATTTACAAACCAAAGGTTATCTGATGTGGAGGTTGATTTGGAGGGTTTTGGGTGGTGGAGCTATTTGTTGGCGGAGAGAGTTGGGTTTGTGTGGGGGTTGGGTGTGGGTTGGGGGTGGAGAAGGGTTTGGTGTGGGGTTAGGTTTTGGGTTTTATGCATTTTGGGTTTTTGGTGGGGGTTGGGGAAATGTGGGTTGGGGGTGGAGAAGGGTTTGGTGTGGGGTTAGGTTTTGGGTTTGGGTTTTTTGGGGGCCGCGGGGGGTTTTGGGTGGTGGGTTGTGGGTGTTGAAGGGTTTGGCGTGTGGGTTGAGGGTTAGGTTTTGGGTTTAGGTTTTGGGTTTTGGGTGGTGGGTTGTGGGTTTAGAGATGGGTTTGGGTGGGGTTGTGGTTGGGTTTGTGTGGGTTGGGTGTTTAGGGTTTAGGGTTTAGGATGGGTTTGTTTTGTGGGGTATGGTTTTGGGTGGAGTGGGTTAGGTGGTTTTGGGTTTTTAGGGTGGTAGGTTGCTAGGGGGGGTGGGAGAGAGTCGGGGTATGGTCGGGGGGATAAAAAAAAGGTATTTAGATGATAAAGTAGATGTTGTAATAAAGAGTAGGTCTAAGGATGTGGGTTGGTTTTGCAGGCACGTCAGCAGTTGACGATGCGGGATAGGATGCCCCCGCTGTTGGTGCGGATGAGGCCACACGTATCTGCGGCGCATTGGGCCATCATGCGCGAGGTGGGACTCGGTGGAGTCCAGAGGTACAGAGCGATAGAGAGAGATCACAGCCTGATGGTCGCCCTCATCGAGAGATGGGATCCGGCGACCAATGTGTTCCATCTCCCGACTGGGGAGATGACCGTCACATTGGAGGATGTGTATCGCATCCTTCGGTTACCTATCGAGGGAGAGGCAGTCTTCCAGGTAGATTCAGAGACTGCCATGGACAGCATACTGCAGGTTTTTGGGGATGCAGCCGCGCTACTGACCTACCATAGCGCGAGTATCGGGTACAGGTGACATGTACCGTGCGCATCGACACGAGACACGACTGGCTGTGTTGATGATGGTTGGGATCACCTGCTTCGCCCTCCCGGACTCAGAGGGAGGCCGCTTCCCACGAGCATTGATGGGGGTACTGCTGGAGATGGTGGAGGAGCACACCTGTTACGCCTGGGCACCAGTATATCTGGTGCAATTATACAGGGAGCTATGGGGCTATCGCCGGAGGAGGTGATTTGGTATTTGTTCTACATTTTTGTTGCATTGTTGGGCATACGAGCACATCGTATGCATCAGGCCAGTAGGGTTACCCCAGCAGCCAGGGCCACAGGTCATATACCGATATGGCTTTCAGAGGTGGTTGGGGGTCGTGGGCCAGCCACGAGCAGTTATGGCAGGTCGGGATGTGGCATACTATAGACATCTGCTAGAGGGCCTTACAGCAGTAGACATTGTATGGAGACCCTACAGAGGTCACCATCCTGGCAGAGGAGCCCGCTTACAGTTGCGCCTAATCCAGTACACATTCTGGATAGCAGGACGGAGGCCAGGAGAGTACGAGCGGATACCCCTGGAGAGGGTACGCAGGCAGATGGGGCTGCGACAGGACGAGCCACCTCCCGTTCCTCAGTACAGGAGAGATGATGTAGAGGCCCCACTGCCTGCACCACAGCCTTTGGATCCAGATTGGGTAGCAGAGAGGCCAGCAGGTGAGGGTATAGATGATGCTGGGTGCACGGGAGCATACAGGGTGTGGTGGGCTGGGCAGAGAGCAGCCAGGATAGTACCACCTGCACAGCCAGACTTGGCTGCAGTGATAGGAGAGAGAGATCAGCTCAGGGGTCAGGTGCAGCTCTTACAGGGGCAGCTAGCTGCAGCACAGGCACAGATAGGTGTCTTACAGGGGCAGCTAGCCCAGGCTCAGGCACAGGCACAGGCAGCACCACCACCAGCACCACAGCCACAGGTGCAGGTACAGGTACAGGCAGCAGCACAGGTACCAGCACCACCACCAGCAGTGGTACAGCCACAGCCCCAGGCACAGGTACAGGTACAGGTACCATAGCCACAGGCACCACCAGCGGCACCAGCACAGGCACAGGGGGCACTGGTAGTAGGTGTCAGGGGACCAGCCCCAGTACCTACAGTGGCTCGAGAGCGTTACATGGAGGCTAGAGCGGAGGCCCGATACTATCAGGATATTCTTGATGGTACCGGAGCTGATTATCAGCCCTATGCGGCACATAGAGCAGAGACCTCTCGGAGCCAGAGGTCTCAGGGAGGTGCAGCCACAGCTGGTGGGTCCGTCACAGGCAGGAGGCGAGAGGCACCACAGGGACCAGCGGGGAGAGGTGCCGAGGGCGGTGGGGAGAGCTGAGGGATCCCAGACATGGTTTTGTATTTAGAGATGGGCACCGGTCTGCGAACCGGGTGTATTGATAGAGGCCTGCGTGCCTATGTATTATTCATGTATTCATTTATTCATTTATTGTATACCGGCCTGCGAGCCGAGTAGGGGTTGTATAGTGGATACCGGCCTGCGAGCCGAGTATATATCTATTTTTGATACGAGGGACCGGCCTGCGAGCCGAGTCGAGATTTTTTTTTGACAGTTATTGCGGCCTGCGTGCCGGCTTTGGTGGATTATGAGATCACAGAGGCCCCGATGTAGGGCACATTGTATTTTTGAAAATTTGTATATATATAGAGATGATGTTTTGATCCTCATGCAGTGTTCAAAATGTGTTTAAATATTTTGTTAATGGTTGGTAATATGTAATGTATGATAAGTTTTAGTTGACATGTTGATAGATGGATGATGTTGATGTTTTTGTTTTTGCACGTATATATGAATGTCAGGTTATGTGATGAATTGGTGGTTTTGTGACATTGTGATATATGTAACTGATGAGTTGGATCCAAATGATGTATAGATTGATAGTTTCTTGATATCCGTAGTTGATGGTTTGTGTATTTGTATAAAATAAATGATGTTAATGAAATTGTAATGTTATGTGTGGTGGATGAACAAATGTGGTAAATTGTGTTGTTTATGCAGGAAAAGAGGCGGGCGCGACAAAAATTTAGGTGAGAAATGAAGAAAAGAACGTTGTTGAGAAAAGATAGGTGTGTAACCGATATCGGTTAAGGAACCGATATCGGTAGCTGGTAGACCGATATCAGTTAAGTAACCGATACCGGTTATTTAGGTATGAGCTTTTCTAAAAATAGAAAAGCTAGGGTGGCAACTTAAATTTTAATTTTAGAGCCATGCAAGAGGTTAAATACGTGAACGCGACGCTTTTTGACGACTAAGACAGGTATTTGCATGAGAGATTTGAGTGATAAGGAGTAGAGAGACAGGAATTTGTATGAGAGATTTGGGTGATAAGAAAAGAGAATGGGAAGGTGAATGCGATCGGAGATTCAAAAAGTAGAAAGGCGAATTTGAAAAGAGTGGTGATAATGGCAGGACAAGGAGAAACATCCAGCAGGCAGGGACAAGAGGGAAGATAAGGGCCACCTCAAGCTACTGCAACCCCAGAGGTAAATGTTTTGGTTGTGATTTGATTTTTGCATGTGTTATGAATAAGAGATTAAGTGGGTAGATATGAAGAAGAAAACATGATAGCAAGGGTTATAAGTGAGGTAAGTGTTACATGGTAGGTAATCACGGGTTTCGGGTATGTCTGTGTATACAGAGAGGAATAAACGAGCAATTTATTATCGTAGGTGGTTGTTTTAGGTAAGATGTATGTAATTGACAGTGACCAGGTAGCGGTTAGGGAGAACTGGTATCGGTTACTCAACCGATATCGGTTATGTATAACCGATACCGGTTACTGGAGGAATTTCCAGAATGTTTGAAAAAACCCTGACGGATTGAATGGTTGTTTGTTGTTTTGGTGTATGCAGGCAGAGGCAGGATTGAGGATGAATGATAGTGTGCCAGTGCTATTATCACGAATCCGAGCGGATGTAACACCAGCTGAATGGATATTGATAAATCGTTTGGGGTTAAGTGGAATCCGCTATTATTCATGAATCACACGTAATCATGCTATGTTGTAGGCATTGATTGAGAGATGGAATCCTGAGACAAATACCTTTTATCTGCCAACAGGGGAGATGACAGTAACATTGGAAGATGTGTTTCGGATCTTGAGACTCCCTATTACAGGAGAACCAGTATATCAGGCACTACCTAGCGTGGCACGGGGAGCGATAACAACAGTATTTGGTCTATATGCACAAGATTTGACACAGCGAGGTTTATCTTTTACATATGGGGTAATGTATGCAGCACACCCTGAGGAGACAAGGTTAGCAGTGATATTAATGATAGCGGTAGGGTATTATGCGTTACCGAGGGCGGAAGGGGGAAGATTTCCAAAGGCATTGATGTGTGTTATTTGGGAGATGATAGAAAGGAACGTGACTTTTGCATGGGCACCTAACGATAAGCCCAAAGGGCAAAGGGATGTGATGTGCCAATTTCTTCCGGATTCATTGACAACTTCATGAGGATTTTGCGTTAGTGTTTTATTAGAGGGACTCGGCTTGCCCATTCGGCTTGTGGGATAGTAGGGGATGAGAAGCTAAGTTTGATAACAAAAGTTGTCGCCAAAGGTCTTGTAACAACTTGTTTTTAAAAGATTTACCATATTCGTTATTAGGCGATGTGAGGAATACCAAAACGACAGATATGTGATGGTTAATGAATTCGACCAATTTTTTCTTTTGATTGAATGAGTTAGAATAGCCTCCACCCATTTTGTTGTAATATTTGGTCGACTTGTGATTATCCAACGGTGACTTGTGAAGAGGTCGGAGCGTGAATCTCACCAATAAGGTATAAACCCATTGTGAGAAGGGCCAAAGATCTAGGGGAGTCTGGAGCGGGTGGATAGGAGTATGTTGAAGTTGGAATGTGCTGACACAAAACAACGCTAACTATTCGTAGCAGTCGTTATTGAGAGTAGGCCAAGAATAAACCAAGGCAGAAGGATTTGGTGGCCACGGCAAGGAGCTTGAAATGTCCACACACAATTACCGGCATGGACCTGTGGATGGTTATGAGTGGCCTCCGCTGGCCAGATTAGACAGAGAAGGAGGATGCCATCAAAGCACCGTTTATAGAGGAGTCCCCCCTTGACAAAAAATGCGAAACAACCTTTTAAAAAACGAACGTGCCGTTACTAGTAGGTTTAGAAGGGAGAACAGAGGTGAAAGGTAGTCATGGAATGGTGTCCAGGTATCCTGCAAGTTAGTAGGACAAAGTATTTATCAACAAAAACTACCGAGGGTTGAAAGGATGGGGCAAAAGTGTTGGAACACGATGAATAATTCAGAGTCAGGTTGCGCGGCCGGGAATGCGAGGCTAAGCAAGCCATAGTGTCCTCAAATTTGTTAGTGGAGCGTGGAATGTGGAATGGAATGGTTGTATAGAAGAGGAGTGGAGTAAATAAGGCTAGAGTGAATCCACGTAGTGTTTGTATTTTTGGAGTAGTTCCTCATTTTTGCATTGGTAGACACCCATAAAGTGATTGACGACCAATGAGTGTCGCAAAAATGTTGATAGATTTTGATTACCTAAAAGTTTTGTTAACGAAAACTTGGAGACCCAGAACAAGGGCCTCGTATTCACTGTATTATGAGTGCAAAGGAAATCAGTCGGAATGAAAGAGGCATAGGTTCAGCGTTGGAGGATGAGAACAATGCCGGCTCCTCCGCCCGCGCCTGGCCATTTAGATCATCGAAGAAGAGGGTATTGGGTAGACTCTTCCCGGATTGAAAGAGTGGCGATGAGTTCGTCGGGGGGAATGTGAAATTGGTAAATGTTCCCAGGTAAAGAGCTTCTGCAAGTGGTTTGCGATGGTTGGTCTTTGATTAATTTCTGGGGAAAAACTCAAGGTCGAGGTTGGCGAGAGCATGAGCATCTGGCAGCATTGGTTCAGTGAGGTTTGGCATACATGTAATGGGATGGGGTCTGTATTGGTGATGACGAAAGTCTTGTGACTGTAGAAGGTAGTGTAGGAGTTTGGTGGCCACGAATGATAGGGCAAGGCACAATTTTTATACATGTGTGTACCTAGTCTCATAGTCCACAAAGTTACACTTATAGTAATAAATGGCTTGTTCACGATTCTCAGAGTCACGAGTGTTGCAAGCTTGAGCTCCTACAGGTGGTCGGGGCGGAAAGGTAAAGGTAGAACGGGCAGTCGACTTGGGTGGGACGATAAGCACGGGGGCTGACAAGAGATAGGATTTGAGAGCTTTGAAGGTTGGTGACAGTTGCTCCATTGGGAACTGCAAAGATACTTGAAGGAGGTGATGGAAAGGTTGACACCGATCCGAGAGTTGGGAGATGAGGACTTCGGATAGATTGACGCTACCTTGTAAACTACGCAATTTTGAGATTTTTGGTGGGGGGCAGTTTAGGATAGCTTTGACTTTATTGGATCGACCCTCAATGCACGCAAAGAGACGAGAAAGCCAAGGAGTTTTCCCGAAAAAGACACCAAAGACAATTTCTGCGGTTGAAGGCGGAAGCATATGTAACAGGCGCGATCAAAAAATAATGGTTTTTAAACATCGAGAGTCACTACGGATGTTTAGACTTGCCAAGAGTAAGAAGATCTCGACATATATCTTCACGGATAGTGTGCATAATGTCAGAAAAAGTAGGTCATTAGCACCGATGAAGGTAGACACCGGCATCTTAAGCTAAACGGATGCATGCAGACACGATAACCGCACGTCCCAAGGAGTTATGAAGGCAGTTTAGAGTTTTGTGTGTCGGCAGCGGGCAACCACCATTTGGTTGTCCGAAAGCCATCCATAGAGAGAGCTCTATGACCTGCAGTTAGATCAACAAGGTGGTCAATGCTAGGTAAGGGGAAGTAATCCTTAGGGCAAGCGAGGTTACGAGATCAGGAAATCTGTGCAATCGAAGTCCCCTGTCGCTTAGTGAGAGGAACGAGTTAGAACACCCTTGAGGATAGTCAATAGGCAAGATGAAAGGAACCAGAAAGCGTCGTTGGAGCTCCCTTGACCAGAGAGCCAATGCGTGGATGATTTTCTCAATTCTGTTTGACTGGTTTTGGAATTGGGGTTAGCGAATGTATGGATTGGCAAAATGGTAGGATCAATCCTGGCCTGTCAGTGTAAAAAGACCATGCGAAGCTGATTTGCGAGCTGAGAAAGTTAGAGTAAAAGGCGGACTTGTTTAATGTGTTAAGGGATTTTCCAATCTTCACAATGGTGAGGATTCGTCCTCCGTGTGGATATGATTTCATGGTAAATTGTTCAGAATGGGTTTGGTTCAGCTGGTAAGGCCGTTTGAATTAGAATATCCGCGCCAAGTAACGTGAGATGGAGTGTCATCCTGGCATTCAAAAAAATTATCAAAGCGTGGGAATCCTCTTCGATACAGCTCTGGATAAAGAAGGGGCCACAGAGCGGGTCGTCCTATCGCGTGATAATGAGAGGACCTATGAAGATAGCATTTATGAAAAAAAAAGTAGGAGGAGGATATTCAGGGTCTATAGATTCTGTTGTATGATGGAAAAGGGGTGATGATGGTGTTGTAGGGGCGACGTTCTTCCTCCAGGATTTACAGCTGACAGGAGGTGTCTCTGTGTAGGTGTTAGGTGTTCGGGAAAACTGAGACCTCTGCGATTTTTTTTTTTCATCGTGTTTTGAGTTAGTCACGGGACAGGAGTGTATGTCGCTTATTCATAAAGGCCCAAAACCAAAGCCTTTCCAGCACAGCGAGGAAAGAAGGTGAGGGCGATCGACGATTTGTCAAGTATTGAAAATAGAATTGGAAAGGAACCACACCAAGAGGAGTTCAGGAGTAAGTATGGAGGGATGGTCAACACCCCCATACGTTAGGTTTAGTGCGGGCAATGGGGTGCGTACGGTAAGAGATTATCTCCCCACGCGATGGTCGTAGGTGGGAATGGATGGATAAATGTTAGTACTCCTGCGGGGTAGGGTAAAGAACTAACCTTATATAGGCGATACTCCCAGCGTAAGGCGCTGAAAAACATCTACTAAGGGGGCAGAGGTTGGAATGAATGTTAGTGTGGAAGGGTACAGTGGTTTTTTTAGAGGGTGAGGTTCATCAATTGAAGGGTAGGCGCCGGTTGAGGTGATGGGTTTTGAAGGTACATTGAGGAGGATGGTTGGCGTGAATGTATGGTGTCTTGATTGTTTACGACATCGTTAGGGCGGTATAAATATTGAGGTTTTAAAGGGGGGAGGGCAGCTTCTTGGTGTAAAGGATTCCCCTCGTATCAAATTTTATGCATCTATGTCATGTTGCGGGAAGCATACCAGGGTGGCTCACAGGACGACCCAGCAATAATATTATATTGGAACTCTCCCCCAAGACATAGAAGGATTTGGGTAGGTAAAGTAACGTGTCTAAGTGAATGTTGAGGGATCTACGGTGCCTAAGGTAGAAGTAATAGCGTATTTGAATGACGCCAAAAAAAACATGATGGAGGTTGGCACACATGCAAATAGAAGGGAATTAATCTGTTGGAAGGATTTTGAAGCAGAGATGATAGTTTAGGGCTATCGCCCCTGTACAATATAACACGACTTACTCGAATGTCCCGGAGTAAGCGGAGATGAAAGGGCAGGGTCAGGGTCTTATGTACCAAAGCGAACATTTCATCTTTCCAAGAAACTAACTGCAGCGGCTATTGTACCGAGCAGAAGTTGGTGGGGGGAGATTGGATTGTTTGGGAGAGAAGCCAGTGATTGGGTGTTAGAATGGAAGGTGATAGGAAGGGTTTCATCTAGGTAAACATAATCCCTTGAAGGAATCTCAATGAGAGCTTGATCGCTGAGATTCAAGAAGTTTGAATGAGATCAACAAGATGTCATTTTTACGGGCGTTTGGTGAAGCTGTTTAATCAATTTCGGTGGGCAAATTGCCATTAGCAGAGGGAGAGTGCGGCCGGGTCGCAAAGACCACTTTTAGGTGGTGGGCATAGGGATGTTTTGACGGAAGAAAGAGATGCGCAGGTGTGTTTCTTTTGATTTCCCTATTGTTTTTCTACCCTCGAGTTCGCGACCCACTATCATATAATCTCATAGACGGAGATAGAAGATGGTTGGATACTCCAGTGGTCTTCAGGGTGGGGTCTGTAATATGAAAGAATTATTGGTGAGCGCTGGGGGGACAGATGGTTATAGGAGCGGGAAATGAGAAACTAAAGGTCCTCCTTAGTAAGTTGTCTTTCTAAATGTTTCTATCCGGAGAGGTGACTGACGAGGATGGGTTTAGAGCGCATCCTCACATCTGTCCTGGGTGCGGTGATAAGCAGTTGTAAATTTTAGACTCTCGTAACCATAGGTCGGGGTGGGTTTAGACGGGCATTCATAAGGTCAAGTGGAGGTAGGGAAAATGGTCGCGCCTTCTCCACCAACATTAGCAAGGATTTTGGCGTAAGATCATTTGAGTGGCACATAGGAGGGAAGCGGAGAGGGTCTGGTTGTGTGGGTTTTGGTAATGTTGGGCATCATGATTTGTTCACCGGGTGGTGGGTGGTGTGGGTTTAGCCGAGTGAGGGGTGTGTTACAGGTTTTTAGTAAACGTGATTCTTTGGCAAGAAGCTCTGGGATGATGAACGGCCGCAGATGATGGGGTACAGAAACACAACCGGGGAGGCAAAAGGAGTTGACCGAAAACAAATATTTTGATGATGGAATTGTTTAGGGTTGGATGGTGACAGGTCGCGGAGTGACGGTGTTGCTATACCCTGGAATTTCTGATAGGTGCGGAAGGCGTAGGTTGTTGTGAAGAAGAAGCAGAGGTATGATATATTGCTTGTAAGGTAGAGGGATGGGGCGGTCCCAATATGGAGGTATGACGATGATGGTTTGATTGTGAGGGGGGCACGATTGAGTTGTCTCTAGGTGGCGGAGTGGATTGTTTTTAGATAGACGAGTCGTTAGGCGGGAGGAATGCGTTTAATGGTCATTGGTGACCGTCCCAATTAGGGAAAAGATCGGTTAAGTTGTTAAGTGCTCGAAGTGCGACGGGGCATTGTCGAGGTTGCGGGGGTGAGGTGAGAACCGGGGGCTTTTTAAGCTTCGGTAAGCACTTCGGGGCTTATGGTGAGACATTCAGGATCAGGCATTGCATTCGAGTAGAAAAGGGGTACTCAACGTTCCCATAGGGGCCACTGGTATCTTCTGTGGAAGACAGTAGTCTCTAGGTTGTGATTTGTCCATTTTTGTAGGAAGAAAGGTGGGTGTAATTCACAGTCACTCGGGTTGACACAGGAGGAGTGAGGGCACTGTATCAAAGATGTAAGAGTCAACTCCGGTCATTGGACAGATTTAGGCGAATGAGGACTAATAGGTCGGAGGGGTGTTGAGGGGATCTGTCACGTTTAAAGAATTGGGTGATGTGATGTCCGACGTTAAGAGATTTCCATCTAGGAGGTCAAAAGGAGTGGCGGCCTTCCTCTTGTTGTATAGCAAGCGTAGCGGGGAGTTGGGAATCGATATAAATTTAGATAGCACCGTCCTCAGTCTTGTAGGATGTGGTTTGTAAGAAGATTCGTCGAGGAGAAGAGAAGGTCAAGGCAAGTTTAACTCGTCTATGGGTAATATAAAGGAATGATTTCACTTTGGGCTTGATGGTGGTGAAGGAGGTCAAACTCCTGTGTTATTGGTGGAGAGGCTTGCTTTAAAAAAATTCAATAGAGGCGTTTGGCTGAGAATCACGACTAATGGATATCATGAACACTCTTTACTCGGCTAAGCTTAAGATATCTTGGTTCACGTTACTGTTGGACAAGTGATTAGGGAATGGCTTGTTTGAACAATTTTCAGATTCGGTTAGCAGGGGCGTTAGGATTATCGAGGGATATATCCCGCGTAAACCATGTTCTGCAATATGTTTTTCAAATCTTGCATTTTTCATGACTATGTCTTTTAAGCGTGAAAGTTTACAAAGTCATTTTTCTTTGTACCAGGAAGGTATTGCGCGGGTGGAATAGTCAAACCAGAGTGAGGTTTTTTTAAACGGGAGGGCAAGGTGCTAGCCCCATCTTGATCAATTTCTCCAGGATGACGCCATAAGTTGCTCCCAAATTCGGGAGAGGAGTGTATTGGTATGTGGGCCAGCTTCGTACGTATAAGTGGTTTTCGGCGGCAGTAGAGTATTGGACAGTGTTTGCGATTGACCATTACCGCGTGGACAGCCCTGTGATTTAGAAGAAGTGACGCGGGGAGTGGTTGGGTTGTGTTTGGTTGTTGGTAGCATCAGGAGTTCGGAAGTGGCGGTTTTTGGTACCGCAACCGCAAATCTCTTCTTCTAAGGTCGAATTCACAGTTTGCCGAGCCATGGTAAGGCCTAGTCGAAGTTGTGCGGACGTTTGAATTTGGAGGGGTGGCGAGATATGTGCTTTAGCGCAGCCCGCCGTAAATAGTTCGATGGAGTCGGTTTGAGGCAAAGGATACGGAAGTTGGTTGATAAGGCCCCGCATCGTCCACTGAAATCTGCGATCGATTCATCCTTCAAATTGTCGGAGATGGCATATAGAGGTCGCGTGATAGATACTTTCTTGGCAATGTTAATGGAGAAATTCGATACAGAAAGATGGGTTAGTTGGTTAAAAGAGAAGTGGAGGGTAGGTTTAAAGCACTGTACACTCCAGGCAAGGTCCTGATAAGGACATGGGGAGGTGCCAGCGTAACAAGGGCGTATCATGGGCATCAAATAAAAAGCATGTTTACATATAGAGTGTTGTGAGGATCCTCTACTGTTTTTAAACGGGAAACGTTTGGCAACTCCCATTGAGGAGGATATGATGAAGGGGGACAGGAAGGGTGATGGTGCTACGACAAACTTACTCGTATGTCAAGGCGCTACCATTCTGAAACGGAAAAGCCGCCCAGGTGTTGCATTTTGTCCATCATTTGTTTATGAATCTTGTGGTTGGATGAGATGATGGTGCCACGAATAGGGATTTCCATCTAAGGCTGTTGAGGTTTACTGGCATACGTGTATGGGATGAAAAGGTCAGGCGGGGAGTTGAGAAGGAAAAGCTCATGTGAATATGGGGCAGAGAGTAAGTTCATGGAATGGAGTGGCTGAAAGAGCGATGAGATAGGACTGGGGAAGTTGGTGGTAACGATACGTGGGGGGTCAAAGATTAACCAAAGGAAAGCTAATAGGGGGCTATGAACTCTGAAGCCGTCGGATAGGAGACGGGGGCTAGAGTAGAGATTGCAGAAGTAAGGCAGTGTTAGCAGGAGGAGAGCGGAGGAGTGGGGCTAATGAGCAGCTATACTAATAGGCATGCAATAAGGAAGGCTAACCATCAGGAGTACGGTGGGGGCCATGAGACAAATAGTATGTACAGCACTGGGGATTAGCATCCAGAGAAATTTGCAAAGTCCTTGTCTCCGACAGGAATTGGGGAATCTCACTGGTTGTCCATAGGTTTCCATACTTTAGAATGTGAAGGGGGTGATTCAGGCATAAAAAGACACAGAGCAGCGGTGACACCCATGGTGGCGGCTGCTGCGAGTGATGACAAAAACCCATGGCAAGAACACACAGGAAAGTTTCATCTATCAAAAAAAAAGCAACCTCCGAATGATTGAATCTGGAAACGTTGTGGTTTGTCAGGGGTGATGAAGACAGTAACCCGGATATCTGGTTAGTAACGGTAATTTATTTTGTCGGTCATAGAGCAAACGACGTCGGTCCTTAACGATTTTGCGGTGTCCAAAAGTCTAGGATAGAAGATATAAAAGGCGCTAATTTGATTTTTTTAGCAAATGTGGTACTATTTATCTAACTTATTGTCACAGAGACAAGTATGACAGAGGAACAAGAAAATCGAATTTGAAAACAAGCAGAGGACACGGCACAGAGAGAACTAATTCTAGGCGTAATTTTACGTTAGCGTGGGCTTATTGCCTTTAGACGTAAGATGATGTCAGCATCCTCAACCACCACGACCTAGGGAATGTCAAGTTTGTTTTGGCTTATAAGGTTCCTAACTCGGGCAGAGGATACGTGGCAAAGGGGGGTGTTTGAGTGTTTTGTGTTAGTTAATTGTGAAGGATTCGGTAGGTGTTGTGCCAGTGAAATAAGGTTACTTTCCTGTCAATACCGTGGATTTCACCCCACGTGTAGACCTGTACTAATATCTGTTCACAGAATTGAAAAAGACCAAACAAGCAAGAAGCACTGCATGGTTTTCACCCAAATCGCAATTAATTGAGAATGAAGGGCCAAGAGCGACCTGACTTTCACTAAGCGACACTAGGAAAGCAAGGACAAGATTTACGAAAATATAAACAACAATAGCAAAAAGCTAAGCGAGCAAGCAACAGCAAATATTGCTTCCTAAAATGGAAAATAAAAGAGAAAAGAACCGAAAAAATGGGTCCCAAACCGGCGCGTGCAAAAATGTTTCCTGTTTTGCCGTAGAATTTTCTCAGCTTTGGGAATAGAGGTTTATTCTAATCTTCATTCCTTTTTTCGAAATAGATGAAGGTTAGGTTAGGAGGGATACCGTTGAAATGTCGAAGCTGGTGTGCGCGTACGTAGAGGCAAGATCAGGCTGACTGCGAAGAACTCCTTTGTTTGAGCGCTTCTACCTGCCCCTAACGAACACAAGACCCCCCAAGATTTTGTTAAAACACCACATGCCCTCTTTCGCACCTCCCACCTTCCTCTATTCCCCAAAACCCTCCTCCAAACCACTACCTCCTCAACCTTCTGCTCTCGATCCAAACTTTAGAAACAATAAATGAGGCACGAGGAAACACCTTGGCCCAGGAGGAAATATATAAACTTCCTTTCGAGGTTGGTCGTTCCCCTTGCTAATATTGAATTGAACACAAAATATTGCCAAAATATCAATTAAATTGTCTCGTTGCACGGGGTGGTAGGGGAAAGGCTGGTTTCTGGTTTTGATAGAGGAAACGATGCGGTACTGATAACGATGCGTTATGATAACCGATACGGTGGGTTCTAGGATACTGTGGTAGCTTATGGTGTTTTAATGGCTTAGTTTATGGATGATATTAGGAGGAAATGGGATGATTTTAAAGCAAAAAGAATGACAGTAGATGCAAGGCACGTTGGGTAGTGGATTCAGAGAAAACGGATTTTTATTTTAGGAGCTCCTTCTCCTTTCTTCCTGAGATCAATGAAGCATAAGAAATGTTATATAGAGGAATGCAAAATGGAATATTGGTTTAGACCACAGATGAAGTCTTGATATCACTTGGTTGTAAACACTTTGGTTATTCTTTACCGTCTCTTGCTCTATCAAGTGAAGATTCTTGAGATCTGTTCCTCGCTACAATGCTCTCTGTTGATACAGAAATCCTTTGAAGATCCTCCAAAAATGAAATTCCGATCCGTTGTTTTGGTTTTTGGGGAGCCCATTTACAAGGAAGATGGCGGTTGCGTAACCGGACGGCGGTCGAGTAGGAACCGGCATCGGTAAGGAAAAAGTAGGGGGCTATTTTTAGTTAACAATAGCACCACCTTCCATGCTTTCCCGAGGACGATCAGTTGCGGGCTTGGTCAAGTGGTGAGGTCGGACTTTGGGGTGAAGAGAGGTAAGAGCGGCATTAGTTATGGGGGTGAGTTCTAGCCAAGTCAATGTGGTCTAAGTAGGATTAGTTTTAGGTGGGTTAGGGTAGGGTATGATGAGGATGGCAAAATGAGGTTGAGGTAGGGATGTGGATTTATAAATTACAGTTAATTAATAAAATATGTGTTAAGGTTAGGTGAATGAGGTTAAGTTGCGAGATGAGATGCGGGTCACAAGGGGTGTTAACGACACAAATTTGGTGTCTACAAGGAGGTAGGTGTGGTTAGGGTATGGTGGAGGTAACAATAAGTAATGGGTAGTTGATCAAAATGTACACACATTGCAAATATTGCAACATTGGTATTCAAGTCAAAGAGTTTTAAACTCTATATCATCAAGGTTTGATTTGGTTATCTAAACAAACGGTTGTTAAGGCCCAGTATAGGGTAAAGAGATAGGACACACAACGGGGATAAGCAGGTAGGAAATTGTAGGTGTGGTTCTGGGTACATCTAAGAGGCGCAAAAGGGTCAATGTTTTTTTTATGGGTCATGGCCCAAAGAAAGGGACGTTGGTAGCGGAACAATGTGGGTAAAAAAAATCGCAAGGTTTTAAAGAGAGTGTGAAAGGTCATGGTCACATCAATGAGAGGTCAAGTGTGGGTGGGAAAAAGAAGGTGTGTGTGGTCCTAGGTAAGGCCATAGGAGGGGTAGAAATATGCCCCAACTGATGGTGAGGTTAGTGTGATGATAAAGATGGGTCAAAAGGCTGAGTGTTGGGGTTTTCAGGTTAGCTTCAAGTTAGGTGCAAAAGGTGCGATCAAGTTAGATCAAAGGTGTGTAATGGTTCCCATGGGGTCAACACGGGTAACAACAATAGTCATCTTTAACGATACTGGTCCAGGGAAAATAAACCACAGTATGATAAGGCACAGGACCGATGCGGTCTAGGTAAAAAAGACACGGTCAAGTCGGGGAGAGGTTAAAAAAGGAACATTTCACTTTTTGTGTAATATTGTAATTTCTCCAATAGGATTAAAATGACAGGAGCTTTGAGAGAGGAAACGGTGGAGGAAAGTGAGAAGTGAGCGACGAGATGGAGAGATGAGTTGGGGAGCATCTTAGTAGTGATCGGAAGGCGAAGTAGGTCATGAGCTTTTTTTGATCGATTCGGTAGTGTTGTGCGTGAAACTAGGTTATTTTCCTGTCAAACCGGGATATCACCCCCACTTTTACGCCCTGTTACTTAATCTATGTTCACTAGAATTGAAGAACAACAAGCAAGAATGCAATGCATGTGTTTTAAACCCAAATCGAAAATTATATTCGATGAAGCAAGAGAGATGACTTTCACTAATGCGAAACTAGGAAAGCAAGACAAATTCTTTACGAAATATATAACAAAAGCAGCAACAGCAAATATGCTTCCTAAAATGAAAATAAACAAGAGAAAGAAACCGAAAATGGGTCCCACCGGGCGTGCCAAAATGTTTTGCTCGGAATTTTTTCAGCTTCTGGGAATAGAGTTTCTTCTATCCTTTCATTCCTTTTAGAAATAGATGAGGTTAGGATTAGGAGGAATACCTGTTGAATGTCGAGATGGTGTGCGCGTACCGTAGAGAAAGATCAGGCTGACTGCGAAGAACTCCTTTTTGTCTTGGAAGGACTACCTGCAAATAAGAACACAAGACCACAAGATTTTGATTAAACAATAAATGAGGAAACTACCTTGGGCCCAGGAAATATAAAACTTCCTTTCGAAGGTGGTCAGTTCCCCTGCTAATATGAATTAACACAAAATATTGCAAAATATCAATTAAATTGTCTCGTTGAACTGGGTAGGGGAAAGGCTGGTTTTCTGGTTTTGATCAGAGGAACCGATGCCGGTTACTGATAACCGATGCCGGTTACTGATAACCGATACCGGTGGGTTCTAGGATCTTCTTGGTAGCTATGGTGTTTGTAATGGCTAGTTTATGGATGATATTAGGAAATGGGATGATTAGAAGCAAAAGAATGACAGTTAGATGCAATGGCACGTTGGGTAGTGGATTCAGAAACGGATTTAGGAGGACTGAGATTCAAGAAGCATAAGAAATGTTATAATAGAGGACATGCAAAATGTGACTTATTGGTTTTGACCAAGATGCAAGTTGATCTCCTTGGTTGTAAACACTTCTGGTTTCTTTACTCGTCTCTGCTCTATCAAGTGAAGATCTGGACTCTGTTCCTCGCTCACAATGCTCTCTGTTGATCCAGAAATCCTTTGACTGATCTCCAAAATGAAATTCCGATCCGTTGTTTTGGTTTGGGGAGCCCATTTACAAGGAACCGATGGCGGTTGCGTAACCGACGGCGGTCGAGTAGGAACCGGCATCGGTAAGGAAAAAGTAGGCTATTTTTAGTAAAATAGCCCACCTTCCCCTGCTTTTCCCGAGAGATCAGTTGCGGGCTTGGTCAAGTGGCTAGAAGGTCGGCTTTGGGTGCGAGTAAGGAGGCATTAGTTATGGATGTGAGTCTAGACCAAGTCATGGGTCTTAATTAGGTTAGTTTAGGGTTAGGGCTAGGTCATGATGAGGTGGCAAAATGAGGTTGCAGGTAAGGTGATGTGGATTTATCAATTACAAGGTAATTAATAAATAATTGTGTAAGGTTTAGGTGATGAGGTTAAGTTGCGAGATGAGATGCGGGTCACAAGGGGTCGTAAGACACAAATTTGGTGTCTACAAGGTAGGTAGGTGTGGGTAGGGTAGGTGGAGGTAAAAATAAGTAATGGGTAGTTGCAATCAAATGTACACACATGCAAATATTGCAACATGGTATCAAGTCAAAGAGCTTTTAAACTCTATATCATTCAAGGTTGATTGGGTTATCTAAACAACGGTTGTTAAGGCCCAGTATCTAGGGTAAAAGATATAGTCCGGACACACAACGGGATAAGATGTAGGAACTTGTAGGTGTGGTTCTGGTACATCTAAGAGGTCAAAAGGTCAATGTTTTTTTTTTATAAGGGTCATGGCCAAAGGAAAGGTATGATTGGTAGAGGAACAATGTGGTAACAACATCGCAAGGTAAAGAGAGTGTGAAAGGTCAATGGTCACATCATGAGAGGTCAAGTGTGGGTAAAAAGAAGGTGTGGCATAGGTAAGGCCATAGGAGGGGTAGAAATATGCCCCAACTGATGGTGAGGTTAGGTGATAAATGATGAGGTCAAAAGGATGAGGTGGAGGTTCAAGGTTAGCTTCAAGTTAGGTGAAAAAGGTTGCGATCAAGTAGATAAGGTGTAATGGGTTACCATGGGGTCAACACGGGTAACCAACACTAGTCATCTTTAATCGATACTGGTCTAGGGAAACTAACCACAGTATGATAAGGCACATGACCGATGTCGGTCTAGGTAAAAAAGACATCGGTCAAGTCGGGGAGAGGCTAAAAAAGGAAATTTCCACTTTTTGTGTAATCATTTGTAATTTTCCAAATAGGATAAAATGACAGAGGAGAGAGGAAAAGGTGGAAAGTGAGTGAGCGAGATGGAGAGCTGAGTTGGGGAGCCTCTTAGTAGGTGATCGGAAGGCGAAGGTAGGTCCATGAGATTTTTTTGATCGATTCGGTTGGTTGGAGGTGAGGAGGTTGGTTGGTGATGAAAAAGGTAGGAGAGGGATTGGGGGAAGCACCAGTGTAGTGACCCAATGTGCCACCGCAGAGATGCATGCATAATGAGGTATGATTCAATCCTATTCCTTCTGTTGTGAGGTATATTGGTGTATAGAGGTTGGGTGAGGGAAAATGGGTTTTGGGGGGGGGGAAGTGAATTTTGAATGTGGGAAGAAAAAATTGTGTGTAATAAGAATGGGGATGGGTGGATTTAGGTAAATGAGGGGTGGGCAGGGGTTGAGGGGGGTTTTAGGTAGGAATGGGTGGGTAATTAGGGAGAAATGGAGAAGTTTTTGAGGGAAATAGGGGTTTGGTGTCATGTATTTTGACCATGACAATGACCGACGTCAGTTAAGGATTGGATGACGTCAGTTGTTGTGAGCTGACAATGGTCAAAGATGAGGTGAATGATGCCAGTTGTGGTAGAATGTTGGTGGTCGAAACAAACCGATGCTAGTCATAATTTTAAGGAAAATGGGATTACAATGAGTGATATGGGTGGGTGAGGGAGGGAAGGAGATAGAAAGGTAGGATTTATTAAAAATAGCTTCATTAAGGGGGATGCATAGGTATGGTAAAGGTTTAATAATGTGATGGTTTGTTAGATGCAGGTGAGACATCAGTTGCAGATGCAAGATAGGGTACCACCCTTGCTTATGGAGGTGTGTGGGAGCACAAAAGTCGATAATTGGAGCCATGTTGCAAAGATCGACCTAATTGGGGTCAGGAGCTATCGACACATAGTTTGGGATCCGAGTTTGATGAGTGCCCTCATTGACAGATGGGACTCGGTGACCAATACATTCCATCTGCCAATGAGTGAGATCACAGTCACCCTAGAGGATGTGTATAGGATCCTACGGTTACTAATAGTGGGGATGCAATTGTATTCAATCTCCTTAGAGGTGTCTAAGGAGTTAATGCTGACAATTTTTGGTGACAGGCTGGTGGAGTTGAGATGCCATAACACCAATATGAGCCACGAAGATATGTATTGGGCCCATGTCGAGGAGATGAGCCTAGTGGTGTTGGTGATGGAGGCAATCTGCTGTTTTGCACTACCAGATGTAGAGGGTGGGAAATTTCCATGATCATTGATGGGGATTCTACACGATATGGTGGAGGAAAAGACTCATTTCGCATGGGCACCTGAATTCTTGGTGCAGTTGTACAGAGAGATATGAGCTTATGGGTGGCTATGAAGGTTCATCCTATGTTGCACTTTCTTACTACACTACTGGGTGTATGAGTACATTGTGTGTGTGCATCTAGTTGGTATGCCCTGAGCTGATGTATTTGAGCCAGGATTAGTGTGGGTGCGTTACAGGTGATGGGTACCTGCTATTGGAGACCACCAAGTGGCCAAGGTGACTCATGATGTAGCCTATTATCGGCATTTACTAGAGGAGTTGTCCCAAATGGACATAATTGAGAAGCCATATGTGGGTTTTTCATCATATAGGTAGATGACCGATGAGCTAGATGGACTACATCTATTCTGATGGATAGAGGGGCATTGTGCTAGAGAGCACGAGATGATATCTATAGATAGGGCGAGTCGGTAGTTCAGGATACCTCAGGATATACCCCCCACACTTCCCATAGTATAGGAGGGATGACGTGGAGAGGCCTCTACCTCTACCAAAACCGACAGTACCGACAGGGCAAGAGGAGCAGGTGATCGACTTGTGAATTTATGATGTTGGGGTTACTGATAGATACAAACAGTGGTGGGTCATACATTTACAAGCAGTACTATCGAGGTTGGGGCAGCTAGATTTAGCCACCATCATTGTTCATAGGGACACCCTACAAGGGCAGGCGCCTACCCTGATTAGACAATTGTGGATAGTGTAGGGAGAGTTTACAGGGTCAAAGGCACAGGTGGACACTTTACAGGCATAGGTGGCCTCCTTACAGGCCCAGGTAGCACTGGGACAGGTACCCACATAAGGCAGAGAATGAGATGGGATACAAGAATCTTCCCTATAGGTGAAGGTTACAGGTTTACAGGGCTAGTTGGCCACTACATAGGCATAGGTTGTGGCCCTCCAGGCCTAGGTACAGGCATAGGAGGAGAGGCCAATTGTACCACCACAAACTCAGGGGCAGGGTCCCGTAAGATAAGTACAAGGTTAGAGGTCGATGAAACCACCAAAGACATTACTTATAGCTAGGTTGAGGGATGCCCTAGGTGAGGTGAGGTATTATCAGGATCTTTTGATGGCCATAGGGATAGATTTTCTATCGTATGGAGAGTATAGAGCACAATAGGCCTTGAGTGAGAGGACCAGGTGATGCACCCATAGTGTGGAGAGTAGAAGAGACCATCAAGCCCCAAGTCAGTGTCAAGGTGAGGCTACCAGTTCACTAAGGCCAGCCCTAGGTGAGGTACTAATAGAGATCAGGCCAGGACCCATAGTGGGTGATAAGGTGTTAGCGGGATGTCGCATGGTAGCGGAGGAGGAAGAGGAGACAGGTGAGACAAATATGGAGGATATATAGTGGGGTGATGACTGATAGCATTATATACCTCATATTTTGTGTAATTTTTTATTTTTAATATATATCATCCTATATGCCAAAGAGAGTGATGATGTATACAAGATTTTTGAGACTTTGGATCATGTACCTGCTTGCGTGCCAAAGATGGTGAGGTTTTATATGAGATTTTTGTATTTTTGATCATATACTAGCATGCGTGCCAAAGATGGTGAGGCTGTATATGAGAGTTTTGTATTTTTGATGATGTACTAGCTTGTGTGCCAAAGATGTTGAGGCTATATATGAGAGGTTTTGAGAGATCAACATTATTTGTTATCAATGTATATTATATGGATACACAGATTTGTATGATGAGATGGATGATTTTTTGATGCACTTGTGTTGGTAGAATTTGATTGTTATCATAATGTATAGATGGATGGAAAATAGGTGTGTTTAGGCATGGTGGAGTCAGGTCATAGGCATGATGGAATCAGGTTATGTTTAGGCATGGTGGTGTTTGGTCATAAGCATGGTCAAGTCAGGTGGTAGGCATGGTTGTGTCAAGTCATAGGCATGGTAGAGTTGGGTTGGTTTAGGCATGATTGAGTTAGTTTGGTTTAGGAAATATTAAGTTAGTTTGGTTTAGGAATTGAGCTAGGTTACTTTAGGAATGAGTTAATGTCCAAGTTGTAGGTAATATGAAGGAAAAATGGTGATGTATATACAGGTTATGGTTTTAATTTCCAAATACGTGTTATAGTGTAAATGTGAAAATGATAAATGAATGATTTGATGATGTAATAAAAATGTGTATTAATTGATTCTTGTTTGATTTAATTTCAAGTTATTTATATAAAATGGAAACTAACTAGAGTAGAATATTAATAGGAAAGTGAAAGGGGGAATTAGTTAGGGTAAAGAGTGGGCCAGCTAACATCCAAGGTGTAGGTATCCAAATTGATTCTCCCTTAGAAGCTGAGCACCATCACAGATTTAACAAGATACTTAGAGACATACAAATCATGGTATAAGTTATTTTGTAGCTGAGGAGGGGATTCAACTAGCTATTTTTCACTCAGGTGTTAGAGAAATGGTTATGTTAGGTTGTGGAGCCTGTTTCAATGTGTGAAACTGTTAAAGATTGTACACTAAGAGTACTATACACTTTTCATGTATCCTCACCAGGGTTCGAGGCCAGGCCGGGCCTTGAGTGGCGGTCCACGGGCGGTATCCCCCGGTAGCAGGGCTGCGCCCCTGAAAAAAAAAATTTAGGCGTAAATTTTTTTTTGGCCTCGAAAAAATGCACCCGACATATCGAGAAACGTGCTCTTCTCATATGGGCAAGTTTTTGACCCATAGGTTTATGGGACGGGTTTTTCCCATGGTTTTGATACCCACGGTTTTGTAAAATTGCTTAAGCAGTTGTCTATTTATATGGTTTTATGCATATGATAGAGGTATGAAAAACATTACAGATGTGCTTTGAATTCAGCTATGAATTCTGTAGAGTTTGTTGAGCATAGCTCCAAATGGATCTGGGTATTGTATTGAGAGAGCGGTGGCTTGTAATAAAATCTGAGCAAGTGATTCTTGGTGGACGTAGCCCAAATTGGGTGAACCACGTTAAATACTATCTCTTTGTGTTGTGTTATTTTCTTCTGCAATTTTATTTCAGATCTGTAATAATTTATGCATATTAGTTTCTACTGTTGCAATTTTGTGAGGGATTATTCCACATATTTTATCTCTTATTGCCTAACATGTTAGCACCTTCATTAAGGATTTGATCTATCCTCACTACTTTAGGTCGTGCCTTTCAACTAGGGTGAGAGGACCCATTTTGTAACCTTTGTTGGTGAAGGATAGGAAGAGATCCTTCTTTGCACAATTTTCAGGGGAACTTTGAGAAAACATGATCAATACACCACAATTTAACTCTCAAGAGTTGTCACTCCTAAAGAATGGAGATATTTTCTGAACAAGGTTCAGGTTACTAAAGACACTTAAAACCTACTTGCTTCTATATATTTTGGTAGTAGAATTTGTTAATTTATTGATACACAGTACAAACAAGGGTACTTCAGGTAGGATTCGTGGTTATTTGAAATTTCTGGTGGGGAATTAGGAAAGATGAAGTTGATTTCACTAGATCTTTGAGAACCTTTACAACAATTAGAAAACTAACAAACATAATGCTTCAGAATAGCCAAAATATTCCTTTAACCAAAAGGTGTGCATCAATGGAGGCCCAGATCTGCATGGTTTCACACAATCTTTAAGAATTCAACACGAACTCTCTAGCTAAAGACTCAATTAAACATTAAAGATACCTGGTTCATCACGCCTAAGATACACTCATAGGCTTACAAAAATCTTTATCAACAAAATGATAGTAAAATGATTTTAAATTGTTTATTTCATTACAGGATGAAGTCTCTTCTCATAATGAAATTACAAATGCCACTATACTATCACAGGGACGAAATCTTATATGATTCAAAGGGGTTTTAACATAAGATTGCAACAGGAACATCAAAACTATTTGGAAGACATTCTGAAATAAAAGTAAACATAATTTTGCACAAGATCAACACAGATTAATTTGAGATTTATTAGATTTATCAATAGGGGAAAGTTTCTTGAACAATATTAGAGCTTGTCAATGGATGTACACTTGCAACCATCTTGACATGATCAAATCTAAAACACAAGAGATTAACAGGTTTCTCAGATTGTCTCTCAGGAAGATGGGCTTTCTCAAATTTTCTCACAAATATTAACCCCTGGCCATTTGTAAGAGTATTCTCATGGCATTTATACAATTCACTCATTCACTCATCCCAAATTTTCCCCCCAAAAATAAAAATATTCGAGGAATACTTTTCTTGTTACAAGTTTGTTCAAGAAAGTGATGTTTAACAAATTTACACCCAAAAGCTGCCAAGTGGATGAATTATGAACTGAGCACGTTTTTTAGACCCTCAACCATTACTGAGATGTCATGCCATAACCTTTTGATAGTACTTCTAATCAATCTTTTATTCTATCATGTGAGAAATCCCCTTTTTAATCATTTTTGGGTGGCTCCATATAGTTGGATCTGACAAGAAATCCTTTTCACCCTCAAGAATACACCTTGAGAAATGAGCTAGTGGAATCCTCCATGTGTCTCATTAGCGCAACTGTAAAGGTAGGACCCAGAGGTGGATTCTCAAATGAGCGCAGGTCCTCCACGTGGAAAATATTTGAGTTGAAGTGGGCCAAAAACTTCAAAATTCTCCGATGACCCACCTCTCGACTTCCAACTTTTGATGTGGGCTCCATCGGAGTTGCAACTCACTTTTATACCTTTACATCATTTGAAAATAAAGGTTTAAAACTTCAAATTTCTCTGTTGACCTGCTTCTCCTCTTTGACTTGTCAAATGTTGACTCAAACATGTGATATCACTTTGTCCCCTGCGGGGTTTTGATCAATTTATAACTTTTTTCCTTTTTCACAAAAAGGGAAAAAACTTCAAAATGTTCTGACAATCTACCTCTCCACCTTTGCCTTGAAAAATGGCCACGTGTCAAATTTTAAATGTCAAAGTAAAAATTTTTCCCTACCACTTCATATTTGTTGAATAGCTAATTAGATACTATTGGGGCCATGGTGCCAATTTGGTATTTTTTTATAAATATGAGAAAGGTTACAAGTTGCACCAAAAAGCCCCTTCGAGTCACATCCAATCAGAAATGACCATGTTTCCATGGATGATGGGACAAAAATTAACAAGGAAAACATGACTGTGGAAAAATAGAAGGAAGGGGAAACCCCAAATTCACGTCCAAATTACAAATTCTTTCTCATGGACAGAGAGACAGAAAATAATATTTGGACTCAATGTGATCCTCAACCAAAGGAAAGGACTGACCATGGCAACAAAAAGAAGGAAAAATCTTTCACGCATCAATATAGGGAGACAGAGAAAACAACAAACCAATCAGACTAAGACGTTTTGAACAATCAGGGTGAGATTAAATTGAGCACCAACATTGGCTCTGACTCAGGGATGGGCACTCCCTGTGAGTTCTGCAAGAACAAAAAACCATATGCTAAAAAATCCATTAGGAAAAGGAGTAAAAAACAAGCTTGTATAGCAGAAAGACAATAACCAAATCCCCCAAGACGAACTAAGAAACCAACAAAAACTTGTCACCAGGGACCAGGACAAACCAAAATAGATAAACACGAAAGCAGAATGAAACCGAAAGAGTATACACTATACAATGATGTGCACCTTGATTAAGAGAAAACAATCAAGGAAAATTTTCAAGCACCTTCGATTCTAGATATGACCATACTAAGCAGTTCTCATAAATCTTTAACAACTAGTCATATGATTGTTTCTCTTTTCCATCCAAGTTGCTATCTGACCACATTTTTTAGGCTTAACTTTTGTGCCTAGGTCAAGTTTATCAACATCTCTCAAGGCTGCATCAAACATCAAAGTCCCAAGAAAATTAACCTGCTCACAATATCTGCATTGATCAATTTCATACTCCTTGAAAACAACATAGCTCACAGAGTTATCAACATCAATGTCTGTGTGCAATACTTCATAAGAAGCATTTTCGGGGTCACCAATGAGATATAACATTTTCTTCTCACCATATAACTTCACAAGGCTTCCCTCAATTGGTATGGTGGCATAAATCATGTCCATTTGCACACTTCCACCCACACTAGCTACCCACATTCTTGATAATAACACCCCCCCATTTAGTAGGACAATCCACAATTACTACATTCAAAGTTAAGGACTTGCATAGATAAGCTACCAATTGCACTAATAAGCCTTTGACACATTAAACTACTAGCACCTCTCTTGAATCCATGATAGTACATTTCCTATAAGTTGTTGATACTTTGATGTTCAACTCATTCATGACCTCAAGAGGCATTACATTACATGAGGCTCCTGAATCAAGCATGCAGTTATGTAATAACCTATCTTTAATAATCAGAGTAGTGAAAAATAGATCCACATTTAGCTGAGACTCAACCAAAGAAGTTCCCAAATAAACCTCAGGTGTTTCACCCAATTCCTCTAATGCTTGTGGTTTTTCTAATTCTGCAATGGTAGGAGGAACCTCTACACTGTTTACAATTTAATTCTTGGTGACCTTTTCTTCCTTAAGCCCCAAATACTCAAACACTCTCTTTTTATGCTCAGGGATTCTAGCAATTCAACAATAGGAACAATAATCTTGATCTGACTCAAGATTTGGGCTATGTCATAAGGAACATATTTGGGTAAGGAAATATTTGGAGGAAGGTTTACAAATTCATCTGATGGCATGAGATTTTTCATAGTCTAAGAATGAAGAGGAACACAAGTTTTATTTGGGGTGACAAAGCATTTTCTAGATCCATCTTTTTTAGGGGTTTCCTTAGGGATACTTATAAGAACTGGAATTTTTGGTTTGTCTTGCGGCCTTACCCCTTTGGCGACCTTACTCATGGTATTATATTATTTTTCTTGGGCAACTACTGCATTCATTAACAGTTGTTTGTCCTCTTCTAAAGGAATTCATCCATCATACTTTTTAATCATCAATGCCCTCAAGTGTTCAAAATCATTATTGGGAAAATCAAAATCTTATACCATATCAATTTCAAAAGTATTTGTGCGAGGAAGAGGTAATACCCAGTGGATGCAATCTCATAATATTTCAACAGTTTCGAAACTTATTAACTCAGTTGAGGTCACTCCCTACTGTGAACTTTTAGAGCACTACATCATGCATGCATCATCATATATCTCATCATAAACTTCTTCCAAAACTCCCTTTTCAATATCATATGGATAATGTGGCACCATTTTGTTTTCCCAGGGTTGGCACTGTTTATTTCCTTATGCCATGGGCCCCTTTCCTCTTTCATCTTATCTATGATCACCTCTGGGATGACTTGCAAATATTTCTTGACCTTGTGGATTGTGCTGACCTTGGGATCTATATCCAATCCCATTCTCCGCTCTAGCCAATTTGTAAGATATTTCTTTAATAGCTCTGGCCAAAGTTTTTACAGCCTCTTCCAAATCAATAGCTTTTCTTGACCAAGGCTTCTCTGGATTGATCAACTTGATACCTTCCCTCTTAGGAGGCTTACCAACTGCTTTGATAGTTTTTTCAATTTGTAAAGCCATGGTGAAGGCATGCCTCAAAGTTCTTATTTTTTTGTCCCTTAAATAATAGGCAACCTTTTTTTCAAAATCCCTAGAATATTTTATCAGACACGAAACATCACTCGGCCTCATGATTATAGGTAGCCTATTCAAGGTCTTATTAAACCTAGTATTGAAGTCATGAAAAAATTCATTTGGATTCTTCTTAATATTTTCAAGTTCAGACAAAAGAAAATGGAAATCTGTTATATCCCCATATTGCAATCTAATCATTTTTCATTTCTGTCTAGGAATCTATTGAGTTATCTGGAAAATATTTATACCATTCACATGCATCCTCCTCAAGAGTATGAATAAATAATTTTATATTCATATCCTCAAATTCAATCTCAAATTCTTCCATCATATTGACAAAAAGTTTTAAATGTTGATCGTCAGTGATAACATTATTCCCTTAAAATTTAGGAAGTCTATTTCTAACATCTTGTGGCACTACATTTGGGTATCCAGCCATACCTCTAAAATTTATAGGACCAAAAGTATTCACAACAAAAGGAGGTTTGGGTGGTGGTCGGGCCATATTGTTTTAAGGAGGTGATCTTACAGGAGGTACAAAATGATGAGGGACAAGGGGTATTTAGAACATAGGAGTATAATTTTCAAAAATAATTTCCTCTAAAGACTTTGTTTCATGGAAAACCCTATCAAATTTAGAAGATACAGAGAAATAATAAGAAAACTTAACAAACACAAATGAAGGCCCCTCTCCAGATGGATAATTCAAATCTATATGAAAATTACTTGATAAAGAATCACTTGAAGAAGAATGGTGATCCTAAACCACATGTTGATCACTTTTCACAATGGATAACCCTTTTTTTGATTCCTGATCTCCAACTATTTTTCGAACTCTTTTTACTTCTGAATTTGTTTTTCCCAGTTCTGGAAACAACTTTCTGGTAGGGTCTTTAGTGAAGAAAGATCTTCTTCTTTCCATCTTTGCAAAGATTAGTGATAGATTTCTTCATATAGGTTAAGGCACGGGTATTTATCAAAATTTAAATCAACACAAACTCACCACTAAGGATTTTCACCTTAGTTGTGCAAATGTAATATAAATGACTTGTCAAATATCTATCAACACTTAAATCCTACAAATATTAGCAGATATGACCTTCCTTTACCAGTATTTATCACTGATGATATAAATTTAGTGTAATAACCACTAGAAACTTAAAATATTGCACACATAACTTGTAACTTGCACAAATCTTATAAATCTCAACATACGATGATGTTAGAACAATGTATTTGTACTTAGATCATGTAAGAAATATTACCAGGGCCAAATATAAAAATTCCTTCTAAGATTCTCTGGCAACAAGGCCATTCAGGTGTTTTTTGCCACACAAATAGGTCCCGGTGTTCAAATAATTCCCATAAACGGTGTCATTCTAGTGTTTTTACCGCACAAATAGTCTTAGAGTTCAAATAATACCAAACAACTATGTCATTCAGGTGTTGGTATCCAAATTGATTTTCCTTTGGAAGATGAGTAGCATCACAGATTTAACAAGATACTTAGAGATAGACAAATCATGGTATAATTCATTTTGTAGTCGAGGAGGGGATTCAACTGGCTCTTTGTCACTCAGGCATTGGAGAATTGGATAGCACCTTTATTAATGATTTGATCTATCCTCACTACTTTAGGTCATGCATTTCAACCAGGGTGAGAGGACCCATTTTGTAACCTCTATTGGTGAACGACATGAAGAGATCCTTCTTTGCACAATTTTTAGTGGAACCTTGAGAAAACTTTGATCAATACACCACAATTTAACTCTCACGAGTTATCACCTCTAAAGAATGAAGATATTTTCTAAAACAAGGTTCAAGTTACTAAAGACACTTAAAACCTACTTGCTTCTATATATTCTGGCAGTAGAATTTGTTCATTTGTGGATACAAAACACAAAGATGGGTACTTCAGGTAGGATTCATGGTTATTTGAAATTTTTGGTGGGGAATTAGGAAAGATGAAGTTGATTTCACCAAATCTTTGAGAACCTTTCCAACAATTGGAAAACTAACAAATAGAATGCTTTGAACAGAATAGCCAAAATATTCCTTCAACCAGAAGGTGTGCATCAATGGAGGCCCAAATCTACATGGTTTCAAACAATCTTTAAGAATTCAACACGAAGGCTCGAGTTAAAGACTCAATTAAACATTAAAGATACCTGGTTCATCACCCCTAACATACACTCATAGGCTTACAAAAATATTTATGAACAAAATGATAGTAAAGTGATTTTAAATTGTTTATTTCATTACAGGATGAAGTCTCTTCTCATAATGAAATTAAAAATGCCACTATACTATCACAGGGATGAAATATTCTGTGATTTAGAGGGATTTTAACATAAGATTGTAATAGGAACATAAAAAATATTTGGAAGAGATTCTGAAATAAAAGTAGACATAATTTTTCACAAGATCAACACAGATTAATTCGAGATATATTAGATTTATCAGCAGGGGAAAGTTTCTTGAACAATATCAGAGCTTTTCAATGGATGTACACTTGCAACCATCTTGATGTGATCAAATCTGAAACATAAGATATTAACAAGTTTCTCAGATGGTCTCTCAGGAAGATGGTCTTTCTCAAATTTTCTCGTAAAGATTAAACCGCGACCATTTGCAAGAGTATTCTCATTACATTTATACAATTCACTCGCTCACTCATCCCAAATTTCCCCCCCAAAAAGAAGAATATATGAGGAATCATTTACTTGTTACAAGTTTGTTCTAGAACGTGATGTTTAACAAATTTGCACCCAAAATCTTCTAGGTGGATAAATTATGAATGTATCATGTTTCTTAGACCCTCAACCATGACTGGGATGCCATGCCATAACTTTTTGATAGTACTTTTAATCAATCTTTTATTCTATCATGTGATAAATCCCCTTTTTAATCATTTTCAAGTGGCTCCATATAGTTGGATATGACAAGAAATCCTTTTCAACCTCAAGAATACACCTTGAGAAATGAGTGCCCTTGCATGGATGCCTACATTTGTGTGCTACAAGTCCAAATCAGCCAAGTGCAAAGAGGATTTAGCGGAAACCTCCATGTATTTCCTTGGTGCAACTACAAAGGTGAAGTCTAGAATGCAGGTTCCCAAATGAGCGCAGGCCTTCCACATGTTTAGGACCCTAGAGAATTGCTTTGGTTGCTGAAAATTCAGAGTATGGGAGTGGGAATGCCCAGCGCAAGCTTCCATGTGTTTTTTCGGTGTAACTTCAAAGATGAAGTTTAGAGGTGGGACCTAAAATGAGCGCAGACTCTCCATGTGCCCTGGGCTCAAGAAAGTTACCTTGGCCTTTGAAAAAGTCTCAGTACAAAGAGGAGCCAATGGAATCCTCCAAGCATCTCTTCAATGCACTTCTGATGTGATGCCCAAAAGTGGAGACCTTAAACAAGCGCGGGCTCACCATGCGTCTCAGGCTAACAAAGTTGTTGAAAGAGTTTAAGGACTAGTAGAAGGTGCCACGTTCCTAGGGTCTGAGAAAGCCTTCTCGGATGTTGAAAAGTCTAAGTATGGAAAGATCCAACAGAAACCTCCATGTTTCCCTTCAGTTCTCTTTTAAAATTCAAGTTCAGGGCCACATTCCCAAACAAGCGCAGTCCCTCCACATGTCCCAAGCATTAGAAAGTTACTTGAAAAGTTTAAGTATAGAGAGGAGCCAGTGGAAACCTCCACGTGTCTCCTTGGCGTAACTATAAAGGTAAGACCCAGAGGCAGATTCTCAAATGAGCGTAGTCCCTCCAAAGGGAAAATATTTGAGTTGAAATGGGCCAAAAACTTCAAAATGCTCCAGTTACCCTCCTCTCCGCTTCTAACTTTTGATGTGAGCCCCATTAGAGTTGTAACTCACTTTTATACCTTTAAATCATTTTAAAATAGAGCTTAAAAAATCCAAAGTGCTCCGTAAACTTGCTTCCCCAATTTGACTTGTCAAATGCTGACTCAAACATATAATATCACTCTGTCCCCTACGCGGTTGTGGATCAATTTATAACTTTTCTCCTTTTTAACAAAAAGGCAAAAAACTTCAAAATGTTCCGATGATTTTCCTCTCAACCTTTTTCTTGAAAAATGGCCACATGTCCATATTTGGGGTCAAAGTAATAATTTTTCCCTGTCACTCCATATCTTTTGAATAGCCAATTCGATATTGTTGGGCCCACGGGGCCAATTTGGTATTTTTTACAAATGTGAAAAAAGTGACAAGTTTCACCAAAAAGACCCGCCGGGCCGCATCCAATAAAAAAGGACCATGTTTCCAAGGATGATGGGACAAAAATTGATAGGTAAAACATGAATGTGGAAAAATAGAAGGAAGGGGAAACCCCAAATTCACGCCCAAATTACAAATTCTTTATCATGGACAGAGAAACGGAAATAAATATCTAGACTCAATGTGATCCTCAACCTAAGGAAAGGATAAAACTTCAAACCACATGGACTGTGAATTTTTGAACAATTAAGGCAAGATTAAATTGAGCACAAAAAAAGGGCCCCATTCCCTCGAAGTGCTACCTACATAGTCCCAATGAAAAGGGACCTCAAGCCGATGCAGTTCTCCCATAAGCTAGGGAAGATTATGATGAAGTAGAGGAATGCGTTGGTAGGTGTTAGGTATGGTTGAATGTAGGTCATAGGAATGGTTGAGTTTAATTCATAGGAATTGTTAATTTTTTTTAAATATAGATGTCGATGATCTGGTACTATTTAGGATAATCAATAATTAATGAGGAAGGAAAATGGTATGTGGAAACAGAGCCTCTTAATTGATAAGAACCCTAATGAGTCTAGTATACCCAAGATGGGATCATGAACGTAAGACCCTAAAGGTGTTGCATAATAGACCATGATAAGGGTGAATTAAGTCACATAATCACGAAATGTTACAGTTGTGGAACGTCCCTTGAGTAAATAGGAAATTAGGATTAAAAGGCAATGAGGTGAGAATGGGAGGTTTAGCGTAACTTAGTGTATAATAGGTTGTTTTTCTCAGCAAGAAACCCAGGATCAAAAATAGGCAATTCCATCATGAAATTTTCATCATCTTCTTCATCATTCATTTTTTTAATAGATTGATCAATGCAGGAAGTCTATATGGGATGAGTATAGTATCTCCTTGAGGTATTCGTGATGTTGATCAATGTTGGAAGCTTCTAGATAGTTTTATTGGATTTTTGAAATGACTTTATATAGTTGTCCTTCAAGGGAGTAGTCTATTTATAGAGTTGCAAATAGAGTGAAGATATGTCCCTTTTGAGGGAGTTATCTTTTGTTGGAAGTTTAAATTAAGGAATTGCATCCGTTTTTGTTTTGGATGTTTAAGTCATGGAAAAGACTATAAAGGAAGATTAGGTTCTTTTCTAGAAGACAAGACCATAGCACACAAAGTTTAACTATGAAAGAGGTGGTTTCAAGTGATGAATGAACATGTGATTTCATCTTGAAGAAAACAAAAAGTATCCATGAGAATCATGCTATGAGTAGAGCCATGGTACTCATATTGAAGATAAGTCTGAAAGGTGACAGGTAATCACATGATTCTTGTTGAGTTGTGGATCCTCAAAATGGGTAATATGGAAGGTGGAAGACACTCAAGAGACAAGTGATCAACTGACAGTAAGTGGTATAGAACTTGATTTCAATAATAAAATGGTCGAAGATGTAAGGAATTAAGGGGATCAGGTTTGGGTTTAGCTTCGAGTGAAGATAAACAATAAGCACCTGATCCATAGGCATGGGTAACGATATAGGGTCCAAGAAAATTAGGGGAAAGTTTTCCATTTGGAGGTTGTCAGGGTTCTCACTTACAGCCATAATAAAGAATGAGCTTCCTTTCTTTCCCAACAAGGAACATTAATGGAGGCATGGGCTCTGTCAAGGAACCCATCATTGTTGTAGGTTAATTCAATGCATTGTTAGGGTGGTTGAGGTAGGATTTGTTTTTTTTCTCTCCTCTCATTCTTCTATATATTGTAAAGAAGGGCATATTTCTAAGGGTTGGTCATATTTTCTCTCATGCCCCCTCTCTCTTTCTTCCCTGGGGCCAAATGTGGAGCTTAAGCCTCCTCTCATAGCTCTGTAATGGCATTTTCTTGCCTCTTACCCGCTGATGATGTACTTTGTGAACTCATGGAGCAATAAAATCTATTTCGTGATGCATTTTGTCCATCCTTATTTTATTTTCTCTTCTTACTTCTCATCATTACATGGTATATTGTACATACTTCTGATGTCTATTACAGTTTTTGAGAGTTGTGTTTAATGGGTTTGAAGTGGTGTTCTGTGTGAACTCTATCTTTGGTTTGTGATACATCTGTCCATCCTCACCATTGATCAACTCTCTCCACTTCAGGCAGCTGATATTGTGACCAGAAACCCCCTTTTCTTGGTGTTATCACCTCTATAGTGTAGGATTCCTTTATTTTATGCTCTCTCCCTCCCTGTCTCATTGGAATTGTTAGATTAGGATTAGATAGTCACATTCACTTCCTTCGAAGTAGTTTAACATTAGGATTAGGAAGAAGAATCCAGATTTATCTGGAGGGCCATCTCAATTTTGCAAGTCGCACAGCTTGAGAGATGGTCCCTTGTTATGCAGTCACACTGGATGACCCACTCAGGTCTGAGGCCATTCGGGGAGTGCTTTGATTTTGTGTCAACAGTTTTGGCACGCCCAGTGGGCTAGGTTTGAAGAACCTTACAACTTCACTTCATCAAGTTTGATGTATTATTGGTGAATATTTCAGCCTTTGGAGGCACTTTCAACTACATCTGGCGACTCAATCTGGTCAAAAACCCATCCTCTGAGTTGCAAACCTTCCAGCATTCATTTTCACCCATTCATCTTTCCACATCTTTCATCTTCTTCCGTTCCATGAAGTTTTGCAGTCATGACTTCATTCTAATCTTGGAATTCACACTTGTAGAAACAATAGTGCAGTTCACCTCCAATGTATTTCTCAAGTCCTCCAGATCAACATTATTACCCATATGAGCAATGTCAGAGCCATTTTGGCTATGGTGCTTATCAAGAACAAAGGAGCACATACAATGGTAATAGTTATATGGAAAATGTTGAACTTCTAGAGAATATTCAAAGGATTGAGGCTATCATGGTGCATTCAAGGGCTATAACACATATGAAGGCATTCAGGATTGGTTGTAGGTACCTTGTCCATGGGAAGGCCCTTTTCCAAGACATTACAGCTCATAGGAGAAGCTTGACTTCATGGTTAAGATGTTGCCTCAAATTTCATAGTGGACCAAGGAAATAGAGGCCTATGAGCTTGGTGTCAAACAACCTTGTCAATGGGCAAGTCCACCATCTCTTATATTTTCTGTTCCTCTTTCTCAATCAGCACCATCTCAACTAGAGCTTAAATCTCCAAGCTTCCCATCTACTGCCCCAAGTGTTGATTCCCCTTCTCCATCTTCTAATCTTCCATCTCATCTCAATTCTTCTACCCTTTTCCCTTCCAAATCCAAGTCCCCTCCACAAGAGCCAAAGGAAATACCTTCCCCTCCACCACAAATAAAGGAACAACTAGTGGTGACCCCACCCACCACTCATGTTACTCTCCCGATTCCATATTGGTAAGAGACTCAAAAAAACAACAAAGAGGAAGAGCCAACAAAAGAAGAAATGATCAACAACTTAGTGATCTTGGCTCTTAAATTTGGAATTGAAAAGATTCCCTTGTTGATTAAGCCCATGGATGAGGTTGGGGTCAAACCATAAGTTGTGGAAGCTTCAGGTGTAGCATAAGCGAGGGAAGAACAACTAGCTCCAAGTATCATTGAAGAGGAGAAACTGGAGGATATCAAATCAGAGTTGAGGCCACTTAATGAAGAAAGCATTATTGAATATTTTTTTCTTTCATTTGGAGCACCTGATTTGATTGATGAACCTATGACGGAGGAGGAGCATACGGTTCTAGAAGCTTCAAGTGTAGATCGGGCAATAGAAGAACCTTTAATTCTTCATCCCACTTCCTCCCCTTCAAGATCTAATGTTGAAGAAGAGTTTGAGCTTTCAAACTTCATGTTTGAGAATGAGGGGAACCATAGTGAGCAAATTACAAATCCTAAGGACACCATAGAGGAGGTCAAACACACACAGCAGGACAATGAGGAAGTAGATTTTCTGTCTAACTTGGAGGATTGTCTTGATGGAGAGGAGCTCGAGGAGATCACATCATTTTATCCTCTATCATCCACCTTCCAATCACATGAGTCTGCTGCCATGGAGGAGAGCATCTAAGTACAACAATATGGATCTCACAACAGCTTTTTGGAACCAAGGTTGGAGGATCATAATCTTCCATGTTCTTTTAAGGAGGAGGAAGGAAAAGATCATGAGGATCCCATATCCACCACACCATCCATACAAGAAATTCCACAAGAAGACTCCATTCTTGGAGTTAAATTCAGAACCATGGGCATAATTAAAGGACCAGATCATGCCCTATTAGGTACTTTGCTTCATTGGGGCTAAGGGAGAAGCCAAAACCAATCATGCCCACTTTAGGGCATGAGGATGAGTATCACATCACCAAGAGTCACCATCAACACATCCAGGAGTCCAATGCCAATAAGATTGAGGAGGTATTTTTGATTGATGTTGATACCTTGATTATATGGGTGGGAGACCGACATCTTGTTGGTTTTTCACTCATTATAACAGCCATGTTTACTACCAAATCACATACATGGCTGCCTATTTTGAGAAAGGGAAGTTATTTCTCCCTACCTATAGCAGGTTTTGAGTAACTTTTCTTTGTTAGGGTTAATGTAGGAGTAGGAGTAGATTTTATTTCAGAAGAACAAGTTCCTTTGCACACTCGGCATATTCCACTTGAGATATGTATGATTTTTAGTTTTTTACATAGCAGTGTTGTGGTAATTTGTTTCTCCAAGGTTGTATCACTGTGCGGATTCGGTGTACCTCCAGGGGAATATTGTAATAGTCCATTTTGAGGGACAGGTGAAGGCCCCAAGTTAAGATAATTTTCTACTCTCAGAACCTCATTTCTAAGATTTTCTTATGAAAATTGAGAGTGCAAGTAGTCAGGATCACGGTTTCAAGGAATATATTAGTACCAGGATCTCATTCTTGACTCCATGCCCAATGGAAACTTCCAAGGCTACTGGTGTCTTCATCTAGTAGGCTAATGTCCCCTATGAGTCACCAAACTGTTATCCCAATTCTCCCCCCCACAAAAATTGATCAAACACGACCCCGCATAGAAGAAAATCAGAAGGGTTAGTTTAGTCATGCGAGCCCACATTTGAAATCCAACAATAAAGGGGAAGGGTCAACGAAGGAGGCAGATAACATTAAAAGAGACCAGAGGCTCAACAGAAAATAATTGGAGAAAGGGCTAAAAAATTCTCAGACTTCACATATGAGTCTACTAGGGGCCAAGCATCTAGGACTGGTGGAAGGAGCCATGTGCCTCATTGGCACAATTCTAAGGGAAGAATCTAGAGTAGGGTCCCCAAATGAGTGCCAGCCCTCCACGTGGTCAGAGTCTGAAAGGCAGCACTAGTCTTATAAGATTCTAAGTACAACATGGTCAGCCGAAGCCTCCACGTGTCTCAACGGTGCACCTTCAGAGGTCAGGTCCAAACAGGGTCTCCAAATGTGTGTGGACTCTCCACATGTCTAGGGTCCAAAAGTTGTTCCTAAATAGGTACCAAGCTTGAATCAGATAAGTATAAAGGAGTGATCAAAGATTCCAATTTTCCACATCGGTGCACCTTTAAAGGTGCGGCCTAAAGAGAGAACATGAACTAGTGTCAACCCTCCATGTGTCCCATGTCTGAAAAGGTGACACAGGCCATTGAAAATTCCAAGCTCAGGATAGGCCGAAGGAAGCCTCCATGCATCAGCTCGGCGCATCTTCAAAGTTAAAATATGGAGGCAGTCCCCACACAAGCGCATGCTCACCACATGGCCAAAGTCAAAGAGGGGGCAGAGCAGGCCTAAATCAGCTAAGTCAAAGGACCAACGGAAGCCTCCACATGTCATCTCAGTGTAACTTCAAAGGAAGAATCAAGAGTGGGTTCCAAAATGAGCGTGGGCTTGCCATGTGGTCAGAATCAAAAAGGGGCAGAGCCGACCATTGAAAATTCCAAAATCTTGCAGAGGCCTCCACATACCTCATGCACGCAAATCCAAAGGAAAAATCCGAGGCAAGCCCCAAATATGCGCTGAGACTCCACATGTCCAGGATCAGGCACAGTGTCTCTACCAAGAGGAAGGGCTTAAGCATAATACACAGGAAATAGACCATGCCTGCGGATGATGCCACATGTTAGTCTGACACAACATCAAGAGTGTAAAGGAGGGGGCCAAATATTAAAATGTGCTAGGCTGCTATGTGGACCTCGTATGGACAGACTCTTTTAGATATTGAGAGCCTATGTTAAACGCCTAACCTTGACCTTCAGCCAGCCATATCTTTCAACTGGGAACTCAGATTTGAACAAGGGAGGAATTTTTGGAAATCTATCGACATCGGATTCTCACCCACCACCATAATGTTTTAGTCTGTCGTTTGGAGGTTATCATGCTTCTCACCTACCACCATAATAAAAAATGATCTTCCTTTATTTCCCAACAAGGAACATTAATGGAGTCATGGGATCTTTCAGGGAACCCATCATTATTGTAGGTGAATTCAATGCATCGCTAGGGTGGTTAAGGAAGGATTCATTTTTTTCTCTCCTTCTCTCATTCTTTTATATATTGTAAAGGAGGGGCATATTTCATAGGGTTGATCATCTTTCCTCTCCTGCCCCCTCTCTCTTTCTTCCCTAGGGTCGAATGTGGAGCTTAAGCCTCCTCTCATTACTTTGTAATGGCATTTTCTTGCCTCTTTCCCATTGATGATGTACTGTTTGAACTCATGGAGCAATAAAATCTATTTTTTGATTCATTTTGTCCATCCTTATTTTTTATTGTCTCTTCTTGCCTCTCATCATTACAGGGTATATTGTGCATACTTCTGATTTCTATTGTAGGTTTTGAGAGATGTGTTTAATGGGTTTGAAGTGGTGTTCTGTGTGAACTCTATCTTTTGTTCATGATGCATATGTCCATCTTATCCATTACTCATCTCTCTCCACTTCAGGCAGCTGAGATTATGACCAGCAACCCCCTTTTCTTAGTGCTATCACCTCTGTAGTGTAGGATTTGTTTATTTTCCTACTCTCTCTGCCCCTATCTCCTTGGCATTGTTATATTAGGAGTAGATTTTTCACATTTCCTTCCATAGAATTAGTTTAGCATAAGGATTAGGAAGAAGAAGTTGGCTTTCTTCGGAGGGCCATCTCAAGTCCGCAAGTCCCATAGCTTGAGAGATGGTCCCATGTTATGCAGTCACATTGGATGCCCCACTCAAATCTGAGGCCATTCATAGGGTGTTATGATTTTGCATAAACAATCTCATCCTAACTATTTTTCACATCTCTAAGTTGTTTAAACCAAATAAGAAGATTTAAATCTAATTAACACATGCTAAAAAATTGACAAATTTTACAAATTTTAAATAGACAAATCATAAATAAGCACATGTAAAAATTAAGGAAAGGGACACAATTCACCCCATGGCCACACATGTGAAGTCACCCGCCCATGCGGAATTCCAAACAAGACATGTAAAACACATGCTAAACAACATTACACAAGTTGTCAAATTTGGCCTCATTGCTCAATTCTCGACATCCTTCTATGGTTTTTCCCCTATCCCCTTTGATATATGTGATAAAATTCCTACACACAATAACAATACCTCTCTGGTCTTTCGGCTGTATTAACAACATCGAGAAATCATATATATAACTCAATATTCATCATTCAACATTAGCAATTCTATTATCCATTGATATACCAAAAGCTAACCCTAACATCCATGAGATTACAATTATATTCCTACATCCCAAAAACATAACATGTCAGTGTAAAATCCACATCATGAAATTCAAGATATACCCAATTGTCTAACATCAAGTTATCTTGTGCATCCTAATAAAACATAAACTTCATAGTGTCAATAATCCACATATCAATATAATATATCATCTACTGATCAATGTATCATAATTAAATGTCTTAACATGAATTACATAGTATCAATATCAAGATAAAATAGTGTCGAAGATGAGTGGAAAATAATTCCCCTCCCCTTAGACTTGACTTCCTCCTTGAAGTCATTGGAATAAATGAGGAAACTAAGCTCGAAAAATAGTAGCATCCTCCCAAGTGGCTACAGTCATGTTGTACCTATCCCACTGGACTAGCACCTTGAATCTCATGGCCTCGAAGGCACATGGGCCTATGCTTTATGATGCGCATGGGCTCCACTAATACCTACCCCTACTCCTGTACCTGTAATGTGGTCCAATCAAAAACATGAGAGGGATCTGAAATATATCTCCTAATTATAAATACATGAAAAACCTCGTGCACGCGAGACAAGCTGGGTGGAAATGCTAGATGATAGGCAAAGGGACCAATACACTCCAAGATCTCAAAGGAACCTAAAAATATAAGAGCTAACCTAGAGCCTTTTCCATAATGGATAGGACTCTTATGAGGCCTGACAGAAAGAAAAACCTTTAAGCCCACCTCAAAACTATGATCTGGCCTCCTCCGATATGCGTAGTTCTTCTAGCTATCTTGAGCCTCTTGAAGCCTCTGACAAATCAAGACAACCTGTTAATCTATATCCTGTACCAAATCCAACTCAAGAGAAACCCTATCCTCCAACCTATCCCAAATTAAAGGTGTCCTGCACTCTCTGCCATATGATGCTTGAAACGGGGCCATGCCAATCAAAAATTGAAAACTATTGTTGTAGGAAAACTATATCAAATACAATTACTCCTCCCACCTAGACTGCTGGTCTATGACATATAAATTTTGGATCAGACTTGCACAGGTAAAACACTGAGAATAATTATATTATTTTTCTATATTCTTGCTACATCAATTACACAATGAATTAGGCTAATTTATAGCCATTACAATAGACAAACCTCTTTCTATAAAATAGGAAGTGTATCAAACAACTTACCCATTTATAATTTTATGGGTGCAACAAAAATCTATAAATAATATATTGTTGAAACAATATATTATAACAATAAACATTCAAACCTAATATTTAATATCTAACAATATTAAATATTAACTAACAACTATAATGTAAACATTAATATTTAATTTCCTAACATTCCCCCCCTTAATGTTTACATGGTAACATTAGAACTTTCACACTTCCTTTGCATCCTGCCACCTCTGTGCACTCATGATCTTAGCACACACTTGAACTGAAGGTAGAAGAAAGAACACATCAACTTCTTATCGACAAATCACTATTGGGAACACATCTGACCGACGAGGATGGGAACACACTCAGGAATCATCTGCTTATCAACCAATCACTCCAGGGAACACATCTGACCTAGCAATGTGGGAACTCAAGCAGGTACACATCTGAATAGCCTTCAATGGTTTTCAAGAGGATAACCACAAATCTAGGTATGAACAGGAACACATCTGACTGTTCTACCTCATCATGCCTCATGATGCTGCATTTCACTGTGTTATTTGTTCTGTACTATGTTTTTTCATTTGGGGAAATAGGAATAGCCACATACTCAACTGAAAAACTGAAAATGGAACATTGGATCATGTTGATCATGTTGCCCCCTCAATGTGAACATTTCACTTATTCAATCCAAAACATAAACTCTGAAATTATACTGCACACAAAAAACTGCAATTCTGAAATGAAAGAAAACTCACACCACAACCTGTGCCACCAAATCATTCTGTGTGGCCCCATCGTTGGTGACTGACGAGAGGTCACTATCTGACCTCTAGCCTCCGATGCCTCCATCCTCCATTGTCATGTTGCTAACTCAGCAAGATGTGAACATGAAGCGCATTTATTTCCACATTGATATTATTCTTTTCTTCCCTCCCAAAATGTGAAACACTTTATTTTTTTCAAACGTCGGGTAACACCGAAAATGCATCCGTGAGGAAATTTTATTTTATTTTTACAAGTTTTGACTCACATAACAAAACTTTATGGTTTGACTAACCATATAACACTATTGAATTGGACAAGAAGACTCGACTAGACAGATAACCTAAAATCACCTATTTCAATTAACTTGACATAAGACACAATGAGACTTGAAACTAACAACATAATTACAACACTTTTGGTATTTTGATTCTAAATGAAAAATAGACATTTGGTTCACAACTAATTAATTACACTAAAAAAATGGTGAACTATTATAAAAGACTGACTTAATAAAAGACTATCAAATGACAATTAGATTATCAATGATGAGTGTAGAGGAGATACGTGGTGTTTCTAATCCTATCTCTAAAAGTATATTGACTTATAATAAAAAACCATTGAAGGAAGATAATGCTTATGCCAATGACAGAACTTACATGTTTCAGGGACTGAGGATGTCAGGGCTACAACATCAACACCAAAAAACAAGATCGTAGCAAGCTGGAACGAATTCAAAAGATAGGAATATGCATGTACATGATGGATTTGCAGGTCGTGTGGATAGAGATGTACGACAGTATTTCTATCAGAACATGCACAGTGAATAACAAGAGATGGCATGCATCAGATAGTCCTGAATTTGAACACCTTTACCTCGATTAACAAATTTGTTTGGCAAAGTGTACAGAATGAGTACATTATGTGTAGCTGGAAGGATGCTTCCTCCCTAGAGGACGTCTCCCTCTGTGTCTTGATCTGTGGCAACAAAGACTTGGATGCAGATCTGGACTAATAGTAGTCTGAAACCGTTGCACCAAAACAATGACAAACGTCAAGGCCGAGCTAGGTTCAAGATTTCAACATGTAGTGAACTAATTGATGTATATAGAATGATCTTATAATCCAAATTTTATTACACGCATAAAGTCTTGATGGTTTGATATGTGATGAGGATCAAATTGAGATCACCAAGTGCTTGGAGATATAAAATCAGACAGTATGATTCTATGTGGTAAATAAAGCTGAAGAACCAATATACTGCAATCGAGGTGCAGGCAAGCCTATTATGGCACAATCTGATCACTGTATAAGTCTTAGTAGAAATTGGATGCTTTGTTGTGCACGTGATCCGATGAATACTATGGCAAACACCATATATATCATACACAAAACATTGGAAGGAAAACTTAGACATGTCAAAGACCTCCGATATGCATAGCCACGCAAAAATTTGACAATATTAAATATATGCAACCACAACTATTAACTATGGTGGAATATCCTTGAGAAAACCATAATTTGGGACAACATAGAGTGAAACCACTGCCCCTCCAAATCTCTTAGAACCCCATCTCGCTCTGATACCAAATATAAATTTTGGATCAGACTTGCACAGGTAAAACATAGAGAATAATTATATTATTTGTCTATATTCTTGCTACATCAACTACACAATGAATTAGGCTAATTTATAGCCATTACAATAAACTAACCTCTTTCTATAAAATAGGAAGTGTATCAAACAACTTACCCGTTTATAATTTTACGGGTGCAACAAAACTCTATAAATAATATATTATTGAAACAATAAATTATAACAATAAACATTCAAACCTAATATTTAATATATAACAATATTAAATATTAACTAACAAACTATAATGTAAACATTAATATTTAATTTCCTAACATGACATACATCCGTAACATATCCTCCAAGATCTGATTTACCCGCTCTATTTGTCCATCTGTCTCTAGATGATAAGTTGTACTGAATTTGATACTCATACTAAGAACTCGTTGCATGGTAGTTTGAAGTGAGAAGTGTACAAGGGATCATAATCACAAATGATCTTTTATGGAATCCCATGTAGTCTGAAAATATCATCGAGGTATACTCGCGCTAGTGCACTAGTTGTATAGGTGGTCTTCACCGAAGAAAAATGAGCCACTTTTGTCAATTTATCCACCATGACCTTGATGGCATTGTGGTGGTATCTCGACATCAGTATCCCTACAATGAAATGCATGGAAATGGTGTCCCATTTCCACTCCAGTATGGCAAGTAGTGAGAGAAGGCTAGTTGGATGCTGATGTTCAGCCTTTACCCTCTAAAAATCTAAACAATGTGACACAAACTGAGCCACATCCCACTAAAGGCCTCTCCAAAGATAAAGTTGTCTCAAAGTAGTGTGTATCTTATTCACCCCTGGATGGCCTGAATAAGGTGCATGATTAGCCTCTGTCAAGATATCATATCTCAAACCTCTATCTCTAAGAACATAAATCAAACCTATGTGTCTGAGAAGACCATCTACCTTTAATAAGAAACCATCAAAATTCCCCTCAAGGGGTCTCTGAGACTCAATCTCCAATCTAGCTGCAAGGTAGAATTATTTGTGGTGAAGATGATATAATATCATGCTCCGTAAATCTGTACTCACTAAGGTAGCCATAGCTAAATGTCTCCGTCGACTCTATTGGTGCCATTTTTGACCTTGCACCATGTTGCCCTAAATTTTCAAATTTGTATCTACTCAAGAAACATTTCAGCCTTTGATTTGATGGTTTGTAATTCTTCCCCTCTAGTTGAAATGCTTTAAAAATGCTCACAAACTTGTTGTTTTTCCCTAATTTGAAGGAATAATCCAAGTTTTCCCTTTTCTGTCCACTAGTTTTTCCAATTTTGTGGGCTATGTCATTTTTCCCTTTACGAGATCATGGAAAAATAAAAAATGATCAAATCATACTCATCTGTAATTGAAAATCCAATCCCAAGGTCGAAAATGTTCAGAAATCATGCTTTAGTTGATTCAGAATTGAAAAATCTGCCATCCTTGGTGAAAAAATTGAATTATGGGGCATCCCTGGAATTTTTTGTGTTTTGACGGTCAGACAGGCGTCATTTTCCCATCAGATTCATCCTCAGAAGGTATTGGAAATGTGGCAGGTTTTCATCGGTTGAGGAGAAGCGAGGAAGTGTTGTAACTTTTCATTTTTTGCCTTGTTTTGGCAATGGAGCATTTTCGGGCCCAGGGACCCGTTTTTTCCAAATTTCCCTATGTGGCATGTTCTGATTGGGAGGGGATTGGTGGGTGGTTAGATTCCCTTAAGGTTTTTAGACCTTATTTTGCAAAAATGTTAAATTCACAAAATGGTCTGAAGCCCTGCAGCCAATCGGGAGTGGACACGTGTCCTAAAATACCAAGAAGGGAGGAGCGGGCTGGTGGGGGACTTAGAGTTTTTTAGCTCTATTTTCCTAAAGTTTCAAAATCAGCTTTGCCCCCGCTCTAGTTAGAGGAGGGAACGTGGCATCATTTTTGAGCAGGTTGGTGGGCCGGCACAGGCAAAAGGGAATTTTTTCCCTTTTGCGAAAAGAATGCTTAAAATTATAAGTTTGGAGTGTGGCCTCATGGCCAATCATAGGTGGACACGTGTCCAATAGGGTCAGAGGGAAGTGTGAGCTGTGGAGGGAAATGGGAAAATTTTCCTTTTTTGTAAAAGGAGTTAAAGCAAAAACTTAAGCCGTGGGCTTGCAAGCAAATCAATGAGAGACATGTGGCAAGGAAGAAATTGAAGGCGCGGGCCCGCAGAGACAAAGTTGAGATTTTTCCCTTGGCTTAAAGTGGGAAAAAATGAAGATTAAGCCCACGGGTCCTCGGAAAATTAGAGATGGATACGTGGCAGAGGGCAAAGCGGGTTGGCAGGCCAGCGGAGGCAGGACAAAAAAATTTCCCTTTTACAAAAAGGGCTCAGAATCAAAATTTGGAGCATTGGCATGAGACGAACCACAAGGATACATGTGGTGAGGTAGAAATCGTAGGTCATAAGTAAATGTTTTAAAACTGAACCCAATCCAATCATTTGTTTCCACGTGTCAGGCCTTTTCCAAAAAATTAAAAAGGTAACTCAGGCTTATTTCTAAGTCCGCATCTTCCACATGGAGGGCCAAGATTAAAAGATGGATAAAATCAACGGTTATTATGCATCCATTTGTTTTGACTTCCATGGGAGCTCTATGAAGTTTGGAATCATGATTTTTTCATATGTTGCCCTAATCCATCCAAAAACGTGAAATGAAAAAATTGATAGTTGTAGAGGTGGTTTTAAAAGGTGAGAAGGTGAAATGATGAGAAGAAAGGCATCTGCATGCCTTGATGATGAAAAATGTGCCTCCAAGAAGGATAATTATCTAGATATTTGTAATGATTTAATATTTTTGGGCACACCTGGTAGCCTGCGAATGTTTTTTTGTTTGATGTCTTTTTCATTGAATCATGAGGATAGTTTTGTAACAAACTTGATCCCATGGCATATTCTTTCCTTGGGAAAGAAGGATCTAATGTGGCATGAGATATATAATGCATGTTTTGAGACATGCAAAGGGTCGGGAAAAAAGTTGAAAATCACGAGTAAATTCTGAGAGAAAGCTCATTTTATGAGAAACCAACCAAAGAACCAGAAAAATTTATTATGTGTTGGATCTTCATGTATGTGAGTTGGTTACAAGTGTATAGCCATCACACAGCTCTGAGATTGTTCATGAAACTCTCCCCTGCTGATGAATCTAACAAGCTTTTGAGGTAATTTATGTTTTTCTGGGCAATATGATGTATGTTATCATTTTTTAAATGCCTGCAAATAGTTTTCATTGTTCTTGCTGCAATCTTGCATTGAAAGTTTTTAGAAATCACACAAAATATACATTTCTTGTTGATAGTTTAGTGGCATTTGCAATCTCGTGTTCAAAAGAGCCTTCATCTGATAAAGAGATAAACAAATTTAAAATCACTTTACCTTCCTTGACTACAAATATTGCTTGTAAGCCTTTGGGGGTACCTTAGGCATGGTTTGATCAAGGATTTTTGTGTTTAATTGAGTTCTTTACTTCAAGCTTTTGTGGTGAATTCTCAAACATTGTGTGAAGAGTGCAACTTGGGCTTCCATTTATGCCTCTTCTTGTTGAAAGAATATCATGATTATTTGAAGCATTTTATCTGATAGTTGTTCAAGTATTGTAGAGGTTGTCAAAAGATATGATATATCCCAGTTTGTCTTGTCAACACCCCACCAACAAAATTCATTCAAATAAACTAATCCTACCCATAATACCCTTGCATTGCATTGTGTGTCAAAAAAAGAATAAAATCCATTTACAAAAATGCACAAAGCAAATCAGGATTATACAAAGTCTTCAGTAACCCTTGCCTTGCATTGAAAATATCTCCATAATCTAGGAGTGACAACTTGTGAAAGTCATTTTGGAGTGTTGATCATATTTTCTCAAGGCCTTTTCATACTATTTGTATAAATTGAGGGATATCTTCATCTCTTTCACCATTTGGGGGTTACAATATAGGTTCTCTTACCTTGGTTGAAAGACACAACCTAAAATAGTGAGGGTCACATGAACTCCTTTTAAAGTGTTATCCATCTCTCCACAAATCTAAGTGTCAATTAGATCACATCCCTAGCTACAAAATGACACACATCATGATCTATCTAACTTCAAGCCTCATGCCATATCTTTTATGCTACTCAGACAAAAAAGGAAAACAAATTTGGGTACCAACAGACTTAGGGTGTTTGCAACCACATTCTCCTTCACCTTCACATCTTATATCTCCATGTCGTACTCACAAATAAAATCCATCCAATGCCACTAACAAGAGTTGAGATTGGGCTATGTGAATATGTGGCAAATACTCAAGTGATCAGTCCTAAGTATAAATCTCTAGCCAAGATGAAATTATCTCCATTAAACCAAGGCATAAACAACAACTACAAGCTCAAGGTCACGAGTCATATAATTGAGCTCATAATCCTTGATTTTTTTAGAATCAAAAGCTACAACATGGCCCTCCTGCATCAACACACCTTCTAATCCTACTAAAGAAGCATTTATGCAAATGAAGAACTCACCTTGAGGGTTTTACACAACAAGAATAGGTGCTTTTGTAAGGAATTCCTTTAGTGTCCCAAAGGATTGCTCACATTTATTTAACCAAAATAATTTCTTCCCTTTCCGTTGAAGGGAAGTGATGGGGTGCACAACTCGAGAGAAGTCCTAAATAAATTTGTTATAGTATCCTACCAACCCCATGACACTGCACACCTCAGTCACACTAATAACTATTGGCCAATCCGTAATGGCTCTAATCTTAGAAGGATCGACTATGATACCTTCCCTTGAAATGATGTGACAAAAATAATGCACCTCTGACTGAAAGAATGCATACTTCTTCAAATTCCCATAAATTTGATTCTCTTGAAGACACTAAAAAACCTAACGAAGGTTCTCCTCGTGCTCCTCATGCATATGTGAGAAGATCAAGATGTCATCAAGAAACATGAGTACAAAAAAATCCAAAACTTTCTTGAACACCTAGTTAATCAAACTCATGACCACAATAGGGGCGTTCGTAAGACCAAATGGCACAACTGTGAACTCATAGTGGCCATAACTTGTGTGGAAAGCTAACTTGTGGATATCTTCCTTTGTTATCCTCAGGTGATGGTATCCTGACTTAAGATCAATCTTAGAAAATATAGATTCCCCCTTCATTTGATTAAACAAAACATCAATGCGAGGAAGAGGATGAAAATTATTGATCTGTACTTTGTTCAGTTGCTAATGTTCCATGAAAAAAAACAAGGATCTATCCTTCTTCACAAAAATCACTGGTGCACCCCAAGGGGATATGCTAGGAAAGATTAGGCCTTTCTCAAGAAGGCCCACAAAATGTAACTTGAGCTTGCATATCTCAAGTGTGGTCATCCTATAAGGAGAGCATGAGATCATTTCCTCTCGTGGAACCAGATCAATGTGAAAATATATCACACGTGGGGAGGCATCCCTAGAAGGTCACTATGAAACACATCTGAGAACTCATAAAAAATATGGCGATCATTGAGTGAAGGTCCACTAACCTCATCCTCTGACCTATCACTAACTTTAATAGCATAAAAATGACAACCCAGTCGTGCACACCGATTCAGCTACATAGAAGAAATAGTATGAATAGAAATGGGTCACCTGACTCCAACTATCATTGACTCCACACCCAAATCATCTACACAAGATATAATCTTATTGTAGCAATTAAATTTGACTCTATGTGTAGATAACAAATCCATGCTCAAAATACCTCCATAAGATCCCAAGGGAAGGATGTGAAGATCGAGAGTAGTGGTAAAGGGTCCTAGGTCTACTACGTACTCCTTAACTAAGGATTCAATTGAGATCTTGTCTCTAGAAGCAATCTCAATGTCCCAACTAAGACCCTGTCTAATTGCCACTAGCTTGCAATGGTATACTAAAGATGGTGAAAGGAAAGAATCTTATGAGCCTAAGTCAAATAAAATAGGGATAAAAATACCACCAATGCTACCTGTGGTATCTATCACCTTGCTCTGGTAAACTTCCTAGCGGTTCTTGACTGTTGCATATATCCTATGGCTCCTAGCCATGTCGCCAACAGTAGGCTCAGAAGGATGTGCCTTACCGTTATTAGTAGGTTTTTGAGGGATCCCTCTCCAACAATGTCCATGTACTCCACATCCATAAAAAGTTCTTGGTCCTGTCCACTATGTAGATAGTCCTCCAGGTAGCCCAGTATTATGTGTTGAAGGACCTGATGATCCAACCATAGATATTTGTGGGTGTTGCGGTGGACATGCTCCTACCAACTGTGCTTGAGGTGGTGCCTATGTCCTGTTGGGCCCCCTAGCTAGAGGTCCCAAACTCTGCCCTCTTTGAGCATCATGACGTTATGGAGGTCAAAATATCAGTCGAGTCTATTATTGCTACTGCTACTGAGGAAGTGGAGGAGGCTATAAGGAAGACTATGCTGAAGTTTTTTCACCATGAGGAGGAGGATTTGATCCCCTCTACCTATTGTCCTACAGCTGTTGTATGTGACTCCTCACTCTGTCACATTCCTACCGAGTCTTCCCCTTACTTTCCTCTGAAATATAGGTCTTCTCCACATCTTCTGATAATTTCTATGGTTAATGAATATGCACTACCCCACCCAAGTCCAAGTCTAGACCCCTGATGAACCTCTGAACCCAAATCTTTTGATCATGTATGTAGTCTAAATACTAAAGTAGATCCAGGAATTTTCCCTCATACTTTGTTACCATCATGGAGGCCTTCTAAAAATTATGGAGCTCATTGATCCACTACTGAATGAACCTCCTGCAAATATAACTACTCCTAAAATGCTCCTCAAAGAGCTCCCAAGTGACCATCTCAGAATCTACATGGATCGTCTACTTCTGAGTCCTCCACCATACTCTAGTGTTTCACTCGGAAATATTTTGTTCCTGGGAATAGAGTTGCTTCTATCCTTTCATTCCTTTTAGAAACAGATGAGGTTAGGGTTAGGAGGAATACCTGTTGAATGTCGAGATGGTGTGTGCGTACCGTAGAGAAAGATCAGGTTGACTGCGGAGAACTCCTTTTTGTCTTGGAAGGACTACCTGCAAATAAGAACACAAGACCACAAGATTTTGATTAAACAATAAATGAGGAAACTGCCTTGGGCCCAGGAAATATAAAACTTCCTTTCGAAGGTGGTCAGTTCCCCTGATAATATGAATTAACACAAAAGACTGCAAAATATCAATTAAATTGTTTCGTTGAACTGGGTAGGGGAAAGGCTGGTTTTCTGGTTTTGATCAGAGGAACCGGTTACTGCCGATGCCGGTTACTAATAACCGATACCGGTGGGTTCTAGGATCTTCTTAGTAGCTATGGTGTTTTGTAAGGCTGGTTTATGGATGATATTAGGAAATGGGATGATTAGAAGGAAAAGAATAACAGTTAGATGCAATGAAACGTTGGGTAGTAGATTCAGAGATGGATTTAGGAGGACTGAAATTCACAGAGCATAAGAAATGTTATAACAGAGGACATGCAAGATATGACTTACTAGTTTTGGCAAAGATGCAAGTTGATATCCTCTACTGCAAGCACTTCTGGTTTCTTCACTCGTCTCTGCTTGGTTAAGTGAAGATCTAGACTCTGTTTTTTGCTCCCAAATGATCTCTATTGATTCAAAATCATTCGACTGATCTCCCAAAATGAAATTCCGATCCGTTGTTTTGGTTTGGGGAGCCCATTTACAGGGAACCGATGGCGGTTGCGTAACCGACGGCGGTCGAGTAGGAACCGGCATCGGTAAGGAAAAAGTAGGCTATTTTTAGTAAAATAGCCCACCTTCCCTGCTTTTCTCCCGAGAGATCAGTTGCGGGCTTGGTCAAGTGGCTAGAAGGTCGGCTTTGGGTGCGAGTAAGGAGGCATTAGTTATGGATGTGAGTCTAGACCAAGTCATGGGTCCTAATTAGGTTAGTTTAGGGTTAGGGCTAGGTCATGATGAGGTGGCAAAGTGAGGTGGCGGGTAAGGTGATGTGGATTTATCAATTATAAGGTAATTAATAAATAATTGTGTAAGGTTTAGGTGATGAGCTTAGATTGCGAGATGAGATGCGGGTCACAAGGGGTCGTAAGACACAAATTTGGTGTCTACATTAGCCCCTTATTGTCGTGTAGCTTGTTCTGTAAAGCTGCGCGGACAATAATATGAAGTGGTTTCTCATGTTAAAGATATAGGTAATCCCCCTCAAATCTATCGCCGATTGAGTGAACGGGAAATCAGGGATAGGGTTGATAAAGGGTACATGTTGTAGAGAGGATGGTAAGGTGGTGGGGTAGGTCCAAGGAAGCAGACGCATGTTGAAATGCAATAGTACGACGAGGGTACATGATTTGACAAGCAAACCAGCAATGTGTAGGCAAAGGTCGATAGTTTATCCAAACAAGGGTGATATAATCCTGGTATCCAAGGCAGAGGAAGTAGCCTCAGGGTATATAACAGGTAAGGTACAGGAACGTTTAGGCATGTTCGGCAGTACCAAAAGGTTGGTTTGGTTGAGATAAACGTCACGGTCTAGGTCTGGGCAAAGTTGGTCGACAGATCAAGTCAAGGACCCTAATCATGCTAAAACACGAACAGGTGAGCTCGATTGAACAAAAAACTACCGGATGGGTGGATAAAAGTGTATGGTGTTGATTTTGGGTAAGGGATGCAAGTGGTACGGCCGTGGGTCAGGCCAAGTTGTTGGGTTGCGGCCTTGGGTCGGTCCAATGGGTAGGTTGAGGCCTTGGGTAGGGCCAAATTGGTAGGGCGAGGCCTTGGGTCGGGCCAAATAGGTAGGGCGAGGCCTTGGGTCGGGCCAAATGGGTAGGGCGAGGCCTTGGGTCGGGCCAAATGGGTAGGGCGAGGCCTTGGGTCGGGCCGAATAGGTAGGTTGAGGCCTTGGGTCGGGCCAATTGGTAGGTTGAGGCCTTAGGTCGGGCCGATTGGTAGGTTGAGGCCTTAGGTCGGGCCGAATAGGTAGGTTGAGGCCTTAGGTCGGGCCAAATGGGTAGGGCGAGGCCTTGGGTCGGGCCAAATGGGTAGGGTGAGGCCTTGGGTCGGGCCGAATAGGTAGGTTGAGGCCTTGGGTCGGGCCAATTGGTAGGTTGAGGCCTTAGGTCAGGCCGATTGGTAGGTTGAGGCCTTAGGTCAGGCTGGACAAGTGAACAAATGGTGTGCAGCAAAGGTGGATAGAGGCGATATTGGTGAAAAAGAGGCAAGGAGTAAATAAGGGCAAAGAATGGGGTGAAAGTTAGGTAGAGAACCGATGTCGACTCTGCATGACCGATATTGGTTAAGGGACCGATACCGGTTCCTTAGGGAAAAATGAAACCGATATCGGTGAAAGGCGAAAAACTTATAAAAAGAAAAATACGGCTTGTCATTGTCACTTTTGTTATTTGCAAACCAAATCGACTTGTCTGACGTGGAGAGTTGGGATTAGAGGCTTGATTGAGTGAGGTGGAGCTATTGTATTGGCGGAGAGAGTTGATAGTGGGCCCGATTAAGGAGGAGGTAGCAGTTGATTGGCCGGGGACCCAGCAGATCAGGATTGGAGCCATGGCACAGGTAGGAGGAGCTGGAGGGGCTGGACCAGTTGGACCGCCACCACCCATCCCACCACGACAACGTGTCGTCGTTCGGGTAGATTCGAAACTCTTTAATTTGGTGATTTGGTTGTATTATGCTAAATTGGGGGTTTGGGTAGGAATTAACCTTTTTTAGGAAATAATGAGAAAATGGAAATGATTTGAAAAAGGGAGAGGGTAGATAGGCTAGATAGGCTAAGGTGGGTAGGTGGGTAATTTTTTAGGGTATTTGGGTGGGTAGATGGGTAGAAATAGGTAAAAAATGGGTTTTGGGGGCTCCGCGCGGGGGGTTTGGCTCCGGGAGAGGACAGTGACCGATATCGGTCACTGAGCGACCGGCATCGGTCGCAAAATTGTAGGGAAAGGGACTGTTGTTGGTGACCGGCGTCGGTCATGTATCGGCCGGCGTCGGTGGCTTGGTGTTTTTTGGGTTTTTGAGTTGGGTTTTGGGTTTTTGGGTTGGGTTTGAGGTGGAGGTGGGAGAAGGGTTTGGTGTAGGGTTGGGTTGTGGGTTTTTGGGTTGGGTTTGAGGTGGAGGTGGGAGAAGGGTTTGGTGTAGGGTTGGGTTTTGGGTTGAGAAGGATTTGGTGTAGGGTTGTGGGTGGGTGTGGGTTGGAGGTTGGGTTTTGGGTTTTTGGGTTGGGTTTGAGGTGGAGGTGGGAGAAGGGTTTGGTGTAGGGTTGGGTTTTGGGTTGAGAAGGGTTTGGTGTAGGGTTGTGGGTGGGTGTGGGTTGGAGGTTGGAGAAGGGTTTGGTGTAGGGTTGCGTTGCATGTGTTTTGTTTGGGTTTTGTTTTTGTTGGTTTTTGGTGGGATGGTTTTGGGTTTTTAGGGTGGTAGGTTACTAGAGGGGGGTGGTAGAGAGTCGGGGGGATAAAAAAGGGTGTTTAGATGATAAAGTAGATGTTGTAATAAAGAGTAGGTCTAAGGATGTGGGTTTGTTTTGCAGGCACGTCAGCAGTTGACGATGCGGGATAGGATGCCCCCGTTGTTGGTGCGGATGAGGCCACATATATCTGCGGCTCATTGGGCCATCATGCGCGAGGTGGGACTCGGTGGAGTTCAGAGGTATAGACCGATAGAGAGAGATCACAGCCTGATGGTCGCCCTCATCGAGAGATGGGATCCGGCGACTAATGTGTTCCATCTCCCGACTAGGGAGATGAACGTCACATTGGAGGATGTGTATCGCATCCTTCGGTTACCTATCGAGGGAGAGGCAGTCTTCCAGGTAGATTCCGAGACTACCATGGACAGCATACTGTAGGTTTTTGGGGATGTAGCCACGCTACTGACCTACCATAACGTGAGTATCAGGTACGGTGACATGTACCGTGCGCATCGACACGAGACACGACTAGCTGTGTTGATGATGGTTGGGATCACCTGCTTTGCCCTCCCAGACTCAGAGGGAGGCCGCTTCCCATGAGCATTGATGGGGGTGCTACTTGAGATGGTGGAGGACCACACCTGTTACGCCTGGGCACCAGTATATCTGGTGTAATTATACAGGGAGCTATGGGGCTATCGCCGGAGGAGGCGATTCAGTATTTGTTCTACATTTTTGTTGCATTGTTGGGCATACGAGCACATCGTATGCATCAGGCCAGTAGCATTACCCCAACAGCCAGGGCCACAAATCATATACCGATATGGCTTTCAGAGGTGGTTGGGGGTCGTGGGCCAGCCAAGAGCAGTTATGGCAGGTCGGGATGTGGCATACTATAGACATTTTCTAGAGGGCCTTACAGCAGTAGACATTGTATGGAGACCCTACAGAGGTCACCATCCTGGCAGAGGATCCCGCTTACAGTTGCGCCTAATCCAGTACACATTCTAGATAGCAGGACGGAGGCCAGGAGAGTACGAGCGGATACCCCTGGAGAGGGTACGCAGGCAGATGGGGCTGCGACAGGACGAGCCACCTCCCTTTCCTCAGTATAGGAGAGATGATGTAGAGGCCCCACTGCCTGCACCACAGCCTTTGGATCCAGATTGGGTAGTAGAGAGGCCAGTAGGTGAGGGTGTAGATGATGCTGGGTGCACGGGAGCATACAGGGTGTGGTGGGCTGGGCAGAGAGCAGCCAGGATAGTACCGCCTGCACAACCAGACTTGGCTGTAGTGATAGGAGAGAGAGATCAGCTCAGGGGTCAGGTGCAGCTTTTACAGGGGCAGCTAGCTGCAGCACAGGCACAGATAGGTGTCTTACAGGGGCAGCTAGCCCAGGCTCAGGCACAGGCACAGGTAGCACCACCACCAGCACCACAGCCATAGGTGCAGGTATAGGTACAGGCAGCAACATAGGTACTAGCACCACCGCGGCCACAGGCACCACGAGCAGCACCAGCACAGGCTCAGGGGGCATTGATTGTAGGTGCCAGGGGACCAGACCCAGCTCCGTCAGTGGCTCGAGAGTGCTATATGGAGGTTAGAGTAGAGGCCCAATATTATCAGGATATTCTTGATGGTAAAAGAGTCGAGTATCAGGCTTATGCAGCGCATAGGGCAGAGACCTCTCACAGCCAGAGATCTCAGGGAGGTGCAGCCACAGCTGGCGTGTCCGTGACGAGCAGGAGGCGAGAGGCACCACAGGGACCAACGGGGAGAGGTGCTGAGGGCGGTGGGGAGAGCTGAGAGATCCCAGACATGGTGTATTGATAGATGGGCACCGGTCTGCGAACCAGGTGTATCGATAGAGGCCTGCGTGCCTATGTATTATTCATGTATTCATTTATTCATTTATTGTATACCGGCCTGCGAGCCGAGTATGGGTTTGTATAGTGGATACCCGGCCTGCGAGCCGAGTATATATCTATTTTTGATACGAGGGACCGGCCTGCGAGCTGAGTCGAGATTTTTTGACAGTTATTGCGGCCTGTGTGCCGGCTTTGGTGGATTATGAGATCACAGAGGCCCCGATGTAGGGCACATTGTATTTTTGAAAACTTGTATATATATAGAGACGATGTTTTGATCCACATGCAGTGTTCAAAATGTGTTTAAATATTTTGTTAATGGTTGGTAATATATAATGTATGATAAGTTTTAGTTGACATGTTGATAGATGGATGATGTTGATGTTTTTGTTTTTGCACGTATATATGAATGACAAGTTATGTGATGAATTGTTGGTTTTGTGACATTGTGATATATGTAACTGATGAGTTGGATCCAAATGATGTATAGATTGATAGTTGCTTGATATCCGTAGTTGATGGTTTGTGTATTTGTATAAAATAAATGATGTTAATGAAAGTGTAATGCTATATGTGGTGGATGAACAAATGTGGTAAATTGTGTTTTTTATGCAGGAAAAGAGGCGGGCGCGACAAAAATTTAGGTGAGAAATGAAGAAAAGAACACTGTTGAGAAAAGATAGGTGTGTAACCGATATCGGTTAGGGAACCGATATCGGTAGCTGATAGACCGATATCGGTTAAGTAACCGATACCGGTTATTTAGGTATGAGCTTTTCTAAAAATAGAAAAGTTAGGGTGGCAACTTAAGTTTTAATTTTAGAGCCATGCAAGAGGTTAAATAAGCGAACGCGACGCTTTTTGACGACTGAGACAGGTATTTGCATGAGAGATTTGGGTGATAAGGAGAAGAGAGACAGGAATTTGTATGAGAGATTTGGGTGATAAGAAAAGAGACTGGGAAGGTGAATGTGATCAGAGATTCAGAAAGTAGAAAGGTGAATTTGAAAAGAGTGGTGATAATGGCAGGACGAGGAGAAACATCCAGCAGGCAGGGACAAGAGGGAAGACAAGGGCCACCTCAAGCTACTGCAACCCCAGAGGTAAATGTTTTGGTTGTGATTTGATTTCTGCATGTTTTGTGAATAAGATGGGGGAGAGTATGTGGGTAGATATGAGAAAGAAAAGATGATAACAAGAGTTATAAATGAGGTGAGTGTTACGTGGTAGGTAATCAACGGTTTTCGGGTATGTTTGTGTATACAGAGAGGAATAAACGAGCAATTTATTGTCGTAGGTGGTTGTTTAGGCAATGTGTATGAAAGTAACAGTGACCGATATCGGTTAGGGATAACCGGTATCGGTTACGCAACCGGTACCAGTTAGCTGTAAACGATACCGGTTGCTGTAGGAATTTCTTGAATTTGAGAAAAAACCCGTGGTGATTTGATTTATTGAATGGATATTTGTTTTTGTAACGTATGCAGGCAAAGGCGGGGATAAGGATGAATGATAGTGTATCGGCGCTGCTGTCACGGATCCGAGCGGATGTAACACCAGCGGAATGGACATTGATAAATCGTTTGGGGTTAAGTGGAATCCGTTATTATTCACGAATCGCACGTAATCATGGTATGTTACAGGCGTTGATTGAGAGATGGAATCCCGAGACAAATACCTTCTATCTACCAACAGGGGAGATGACAGTAACATTGGAAGATGTGTTCCAGATTTTGAGACTCCCTATTACAGGAGAACTAGTATATCAGGCACTACCTAGCGTGGCACGGGGAGCGATAACAGCAGTATTTGGTCCATACGCACGAGATTTGACACAGCGAGGTTTATCCTTTACGTATGGGGTAATGTATGCAGCACACCCTGAGGAGACAAGGTTAGCAGTGATATTAATGATAGCGGTAGGGTATTATGCATTACCGAGGGCAGAAGGAGGAAGATTTCTAAAGGCATTGATGTGTGTTATCTGGGAGATGGTAGAAAGGAACGTTACGTTTGCATGGGCACCTGCATATTTGGCGGAGCTATACAGGGGTTTATGGGCTTGTAGGTGAAATCACAGGACGACGCTAGATTGTTCATACTTATTACACTGTTGGGCCTATGAGCACACTGTTTGTGTGCGACCAATAGGCCAATCCCTCCAGGCAGGAGAGACCGGAGTACAGAGGTTGGGATTCAGACGATGGGTCCAGACAGAACAAGAGGCAAGATCTCAGGCCGTGATGGGTGACATTGAGTATTACAGGCAGGTATGGGAGAGAGTGACGGTTGCGGATATCTGTTGGAGGCCTTACGGGAACTATATGATAATAGAGAGCATAGCTGAGGAGTTAAGGGGTGTAGGGCCAATGAGGTGGATCGCGGGGCACAGGCCAGGTGAATATGAGAGGATTCCTCTAGATCACGTGTGGTGACAATTCAGATTTGTGTAGGATATACCCCTGGCTTATAGACCATATATGAGGATCGATGCCGAGGCAGCATTCTCACCTCCCTGGCCAACACCTCCAGAAGGGCCAGAGGAGATAGCAGCCGATCGCAGGGTAATGGATGCAGGAACGATAAAGGCCTATAGGTTATGGTGGGTAGCAGAGCTACGAGGTGTACATGATCGCCCTGACATAGCTGTGATTATAGCGGAGAGAGATCGTCTGCAGAGTTTAGTTCATCAGCTCCAAACGCAGATGAATGAGACAAGAGGATTGTTAGCGGTTGCGGAGTCACGAGCAGAGAGACTAGAGGCTGGATTCCTCCATGCGAGAGGGCGTATTCATATGTTACAGGAGAGATTGGCAGATCAGTGGGCGGTACCAATAGCCGTGGTACCTTTGAGGACAGAGAGGCCCGGCGAGAGGGGTCGACGATCACGATCATCACCTAGTTCGGGATGAGGCGTGAGCGTCTGAGTAAATGTTAGCAAGGTATAAGAATAAATAAGAGTACCGACCTGCGTGTCGATGATAGAGAAGATGTATTTGTTTAACATCTAAATAAAACGAGATATGTATGTTGATTTGAGTTATAATAATAAGAATGTTTTCGTTTTGACTTTCGGTGTTTTGAAAAAGGATAAAGAGGAATGTGATTAAATAGAAATACACAAAATATTTATATTTACCACACATGATAGGTTATGGTAGGGGATGGTCGAGCTAACCTTGGGAGACCCCATGTCTCCGAAGTGCTACCTACATAGCCCTTTGCACAAAGCAAGGAGGGGCCTCAGACTGATGTAGTTCTCCCTTAGGATCAGGGAGAGGCGAATTCAGGCAATTTGGTACAGTTTAGGCAATTGGTTGGTTGGTAAAAATATTAATATTAGTAAAGGTAAGGTTGATGGTGTTGGTAATGAATTGGTGATGTTGTAAAAGGTATAAGGGAAGCGAAAGTTAGCCTACCCAAGTAGAAGGGAATCATGTCCTGATTAAGATCAACACACAATCCTAGATGCGAGGCAAAGCGGAAAGAGTGCTTCGTAGGTGAAAAGAGCTAAACAAACCACACAACGTAGAATGAGCCTGAAGCCCTAGGTATCGTGCATAGACGAGAAGTCAATAGGTGAAAAGAGTTGTATGATCACAATATATCAGGTGTACGTCACGTCCCTTGAGTTTGAAACAGATGGTGAGGTGAGGTGGATGATATAGCTGAGGTACGGAGAACTCATTACAAAGTGAGTGTTCTGACAAAAGAGAACCTACCCTAAATAGACAAGTCCATGACTCAAAAGTTCTTCTGAATGAGGATTTTATTTTATTGAATATACACTGATCGATGCGGGAAGTCTACCAGGAATATTGATTGTTTTATTCTTGAGGTCTTCACGAAGCTGATCAATGCGAGAAGCTTCTGATAAAGGCTGACTGTGTATAGCTGTCCTTCGAGGGAGCAGTCTATTTATAGTAGCAGATATGATTTTAATGCATAGCTGTCCTTCGGGGGAGCAGTCTATATATAATAGCAGCAATAGTTCGGCATATAGCTGTCCTTCGAGGGAGCAGTCTATATTTAATTTAGATGACTAGATGTTCTTTTGGCGTGAAGCATCTAGTTTAGTAGGAAGTTTGACTCAAGAAAATCCCATAAGAATACGGCTTATTTTAATACTTTGAAGTCATGGACTAGACTAAAAAGGGGAAGGCATCATCAAGGGGAGGTCAGAATCAAACTATGTGAGCTTGATTGTTATTATGAGGTGTAGGAAACAGAGTGTATGTAGTGGTAAGTGAGCTCAAGAGACGAGTGGTAGGTAGATAAGAAGTGATATAACACTAATTTCAATAGTAGAATGGTCGAAGATGCAAGGCATTAAGGGGTTCAGGCTCAGGTTTACCATTAAGCGAAGCTAAACGATAAGTACCAGATCCATAGGTGTGAGTGATTATATAAGGCCCAATCCAATTGGGAGAAAATTTTCCACGTTTTCTCTTTTCTAGTTTGGTTACATGTTGATTCTCTTTGAGGACAAGATCACCAACCTTAAAGGTACGCTCATGAAGTCGCTTATCATAAGCACGTTTAATGCGTTTTTGATAGATTTGAAGGTGATCAAGAGCTGTAAGACGGCGTTCGTCAAGAAGCTCCAATTGGGCTAACCGTTTTTGGCGGAAATCATCGTTGGTGAGAATATCCTGAAGAGATATTCTAAGGGAGGGTATTTGTATTTTGAGAGGCAAAACAGCCTCGGTACCGTATACCAAAGAAAAGGGTGTGGCATTAGTAGAGGTACGAATGCTAGTACGATAAGCCCAAAGGGCAAAGGGAATGTGATCGTGCCAATTTCTTCCGGATTCATTGACAACTTTCATGAGGATTTTGGTTAGTGTTTTATTAGAGGACTTGGCTTGCCCATTGGCTTGTGGATAGTAGGGTGATGAGAAGCTAAGTTTGATACCAAAGTTGTCGCAAAGGTCTTGCAACAACTTGTTTTTGAAAGATTTTCCATTATCTGTTATCAGGCGATGAGGAACACCAAAACGACAGATAATGTGGTGGTTAATGAACTCGACAATTTTTTCTTTTTTGATTGAAATGAGTGGAATAGCCTCCACCCATTTTGTGTAATATTCGGTCGCTGTGATTATCCAATGGTGACGTTGTGAAGAGGTCGGGTGAATCTCACCAATAAGGTCTAAACCCCATTGTGAGAAGGGCCAAAGATCTTGAGCGATCTGGAGCGGGTGGCTAGGAGTATGTTAAAGGTTGGCATGTTGCTGACACATAACACAACACTTAACATATTCGTAGCAGTCGTTATTGAGAGTAGGCCAATAATAACCAAGGCGAAGGATTCGTTTGGCCATGGCAAGGCCGCTAAAATGTCCACCACAAATACCGTCATGGACCTGTTGGATGGTATGAGTGGCCTCCGCGCCAGTTAGACAGCGAAGGAGGATGCCATAAAAGCCACGTTTATAGAGGAGTCCCCCCATGACAACATAACGTGAAACACTTTTAAGAAAAGCACGTTTTCCGTTACTAGTAAGGTCAGGTGGGAGGACAGAGATTGTAAGGTAGTCGTGAAATTGGTGGTACCAGGTATCCTGTGAATTAGTAGACACAGTATTTATCATACAAGCTACCGGGGTTGAATAGGATGGGGCAAAAATTTGTTGGACCACGACGAATAATTCAGAGTCAGTTGGCGCGGCGGGAATTTGCGAGGCTAAGCAAGCCATAGTATCCACAAATTTGTTAGTGGAGCAGGGAATGGTTTGTATAGAATAGTGAGTAAATAAGGCTAGAAGTGAATCCACGTAGTGTTTGTATTTTTGAAGCTCCTTATTTTTACATTGGTAGATGCCCATAACTTGATTGACTACCAATTGAGAGTCACCAAAAATATTGATAGATTTGATACCTAAGTGCAGTGCAACCTGGTGACCCAGAACAAGGGCCTCGTATTCCGCGGTATTATTAGTGCAATGGAAATCGAGTCGAAATGAAAGAGGCATAGGCTCAGCATCGAGAGGAATAAGAACAACGCCAGCTCCTCCGCCACGATGGCATTTGGAGCCATCGAAGAAGAGGGTCATTGGGTACAACTCCTCCGTGAGGGAAAGAATAGCGATGAGTTCGTCGGGAAATGTGAAATTGGTAAATTGTTCCCCAGGTAAAGGAGCTTCCGCAAGTTGGTCTGTGATGGTTTGTCCTTTGATTGATTTCTGGTGGACAAACTCAAGGTCGAGGTCGGCGAGAAGCATGAGCCATCTGGCAATGCGTTGGTTCAGATGAGGTTTGGCATACATGTAATGGATGGGGTTTGTATTGGTGATGACGAAAGTCTTGTGATTTAGAAGGTAGTGTCGGAGTTTGGTGGCCACGAATGATAGGGCTAGGCATAACTTTTCTATATGTGTGTACCTAGTCTCATAGTCCACCAAAGTACGACTTATATAATAAACGGCTTGTTCGCGATTCTCAGAGTCATGATGTGCAAGCATGGCTCCTACAGCGTGGTCGGTGGTGGAAAGGTAAAGGTAGAAAGGGCGGTCATCTTGGGGTGGGATAAGCACGGGTGGCTACAAGAGATAGGATTTGAGAGCTTCGAAGGCTTGGTGACATTCTTCGCTCCATTGGAATGCAATATCCTTTTTAAGGAGGTGATGGAAAGGTTGACATCGATCCGAAAGTTGGGAGATGAAACGTCGGATAGATTGGAGCTTACCTTGTAAACTACGCAATTGTTTGAGATTTTTGTGTGGGGGCATTTCTAGGATAGCTTTGACTTTAGATGGATGGACCTCAATGCCACGCAAAGAGACGATAAAGCCAAGAAGTTTTCCCGAAAGAACACGAAAGACACATTTCTTTGGTTGAAGGCGGACAGAATATTGTAACAGGTGATCAAAAATAATGGTTAAAACATCGAGATGTTCACTACGATGTTTAGACTTGCCGAGAAGATCGTCGACATAATCTTCAAGGATAGTGTGCATAATGTCATGAAAAATGTAGGTCATAGCCCGCTGATAGGTAGCACCAGCATTCTTAAGGCCAAATGGCATGACACGATAACAGAAGGTTCCCCAAGGGAGTTATGAAGGCAGTTTTATGTTGATCGGCAGGGGCAACCAAAATTTGGTTATATCCTGAAAAGCCATCCATGAGAGAGAGCATCTCATGACCTGCAGTTAGATCAACAAGTTGGTCAATGCTAGGTAAGGGGAAGTCATCCTTGGGGCAAGCGAGATTAAGATCTCAGAAATCCATGCATATCCGAAGTCCCCCTGTCGCTTTAGTGACAGGTACGATGTTAGAAATCCATTGAGGGTAGTCGATAGGCAGGATGAAGGAAACAAAAAGGAGTCGTTGGAGCTCCTCTTTGACCAAGAGAGCAATGCATGGATGCATTTTTCTCAATTTCTGTTTAATTGGCTTGGAATCGGGTTTCAGGGTGATGTTATGGACAGCAATGTTAGGATCAATTCCTGGCATGTCAGCGTAGGACCAAGCGAAAGCTTGGTTGCGAGCACGGAGAAAGGTAGTAAAGGCGGCTTGTTCTGATGTGTTAAGGGATTGTCCAATCTTCACAATGTGAGGATCCTCCTCCGTGTGGATGTTGATTTCTATGGTAGATTCGTTTAGCATGGTTTGGGTTTCAGATGGTAAGGCTCGTTGAATATAAGAATCATCCGCGCCAAGGTAAGTGAGGATGGAGTCGTCATCCTGGCATTCAACAACATTAATCAAAGGCGAATCCTCTTCGATCATGTCTGGATACAGAAGGGGAAGAGAAGATGGGTCATCATTATCGCGTTGATAAGTGAGAGGACCTATGAAGATAGCATTTATGAAAAAAAAAAGTTAGGAGGGATGGATTCAGGGTCTATAGATTCTGTGGGTGATGATGGCAAAGTGGGTGATGATGGTTTGGTAGGGGTGACGTCTTCTTCTTCTAGGATACAGCTGACAGGAGGTGTCTCCTATGTAGGTGTTTCGGGAAAACCGAGACCACTGCGATCATTATGTTTACGGGTAGTCACGGGAACGAGTGTATGTCGGCCTTGTTCGTAAAGGCCAAAACCAAAGCCTTTCCATGCACAGCGAGTCAAGAAGGTGAGGGTGAAACGACGATTTTTCAAGTATTGAAAATCGGATTGGAAGGGAACCACACCAAGAGGAGGTTCAGGGGTAATGGAGGATGCGTCAACACCCCCATACGTTAGGTTAGTGCGGCAATGGGGTGGTCCGTAAGAGATTACCTCCCCCACGCGACGGTCATAGGTGGGATGTGCATGTAATTATCCGTACTCCTGCGGGGTAGGGAAAGAACTAACATTATATAGGTGGTACTCCCCCAGCGTAAGGCGCTGAAAAACATCTACTAAGGGGTCGGAGGTTGGAATGTTAGCTGCAGGAAGGGAAGTGGTTTTTGCGATGGTGGTTTCATCAGTTGAAGGCGTAGGCGTGGTTGAGGTGGATGGTTGAGGTACATTTGAAGAGGATGGTTGGGTTGAATGTATGGGTGTCTTGATTGGTATAAGCACATCGTTAGGGCGGTATAACATATTGCAGGTTTTAAAGGGGGGAGGGTCAGCTTTTACGGTGTAGGACTTCCCCTCGTACTCAAATTTTATGCGTCTATGTAATGTTGAGGGAACGCATCCCATGGCTCGGATCCAAGGACGACCCAGCAATATATTATATTGGAACTCTCCCTCCAAGACATAGAAGAGTTCGGGTAAAGTACGTGGTCCTACCCGAATGTTGAGGATCACGGTGCCTAAGGTAGAAGTAATAGCGTCATTGAATGACCACAACATGATGGGGTTGGCACACATGCAACTAGAAGGGATATTCATTTGTTGGAAGGCTTTTGAAGAGATGATGTTTAGGCTAGCGCCCCAGTCAATCATAACCCAACGTACTCGAATGTCTCGGACGTAAGCGGAAATGAAAAGGGAAGGGTCAGGGTCTTCTATACCAAAGTCAACAATTTCATCTTCAGAGAAACTGACTGCAGCAGCTTGTGGTATAGAGACAGAAGTGATTGGAGTAGTGGGCTGTTTAGTGAGAGAGGCAACGTGATTGGGTGTTAGAATGGAGGCGACAGGCAGGGTTTCATTAGGTAAAACCTCTATCCCTTGAAGGATCTCAATGAGAGCTTGTCGATGAGATTCAGAAATTTGAATGAGATCATACAGTGTCATTTTTACGGGCGATTGGTGAAGCTGTTTAATCATATTTCAGTGGGCAATGCCATTAGAGACGGGATAGGCGGGTCCGCGAATGACCACTTTAGGTGGTGGTGCAATCGAGATGTTTGACGGAGAAAGAGATGCCGCAGGTGTGTTTTCTTTTGCTTTCCCATTGTTTTTCTGCCCTCGAGTAGCGACACTAATCATATTAATCTCGTAGACCTGAGATGAGGAAGATGGTTGGGATAACTCATGGTCTTCAAGAGGTGGGGTTGTAATAATGATAGATCTTGGTGAGGCGGGGACAGATGGTATAGGAGAGGGAATGGAAACTAAAGGTCTCTCCCTTCGTAAGTTGTCTTTCTTAATCTTTCTATCCGGGAGAGGTGACTGACGAAGGATGGTTTTTAGAGCTTTGCACCCCCCCACATCATGTCCTGGTGTGCAGTGATAAGCGCAGATTTTAGACTCATCGTAACCCATAGGTTGGGGTTTAGACGGGTCATAAGGTCTAAGTGGAGGTAGGGAAATGGTCGCATTCTCCACCAACATAGCAAGGATTTTGGCGTAAGATCCTTTGAGTGGGTCAAAATCGGAAGAGGATGAGGGTATTGGTTGTGCGGGTTTTGGTAATGTTTGGGCATGATTGGTTCGCACGGGTGGTGGTTTAGCTGAGGGGTGTTGATACATGGTTTTCACTAAACGTGATTTCTTTGGCGTAGAAGCTATGTTGGATGATGAGGCCGCAGATGATGTGGTATCAGAAAACAACCACGGGGAAATAGGAGTGACCGAAAACAAATCTTTTGATGATGGAATTTGTTTAGGGTTGATAGGTGGACAGGATACGCGGAGTGACGGTGTTGCTATACCCTGGAATTTCTGTATAGGTGCGGAAGGCGTAGGTTGTTTTGAAGAAAACGCAGGAGATATGATATATTGATGTAAGGTAGAGGGATGGGGTCCCAATATGGAAGGTAGGTATGATGATGATGGTTTTGATTGTGATAGCGGCACGGATTGAGTTTGTCTCCTAGGTGGCGGGGTGGATTTATTTTTGGATAGATCGAGTCGCTTGGGCGGGTGCGTTAGACTGGGCATTGGTGAGGTCCCAAGCGTAGGGGAAGATCTGGTTAAGTTGATAGAAGTGGACGGGGCATTTGGTAGAGGTGAGGGGGGTGAAGGTGAGAACACGGGCATTTTAAGCTTCTGTAAACACTTCAGGTATATGGTGGAGACATCAGGATCAGTCATTTGCATTTGAGTAGAAAAAGGGGTACTCAAACGTTCCCATAGGGCCTTTCTATCTTCTGTGGAATGACAGTCTCCAGGTGTGATTTGTAATTTTTGTACGGAAGAAAGGTGGGTTGTAATTCTAGTCCACTGCGGGTGTGATACAAGGGATAGATGAGGCGCTGTATAAATAGATGTTAAGAGGTCAACAGGTCGCTGAAAAGATTTAGGCGATGAAGAACTAATAGGTAAGAGGGCGTGTTTGAGGGGGTCCGTTATGGTTAAAGAAGTTAGTGATGTCGGTGTAAGAAGTTTTTTGTCTAAAGGTGACAAAAGGAGTGGCGAGCTCTCCTCTTGTGCAGTAAGAGCGGTAGAAGGGGACGTTTGGGAAATAGATAAATTAGATAACATCCGCTCACAGTCTTGTAGGGTTGTGGTGTAAGAAGACTCATCGATGAGAAGAGAAGTCCAGGCAGTTAATTCTTTTATGGGTAAAGGAATGATTTCACTTTGGCTTGATGGTGGTGAAGGAGGTTCAGACTCCTGTGTTGGTGGAGAGGTTTGATTCAAAAAAATTTCAATAGAGGCTTTTGGCTGAGAATCGAAGACTGCATGGATCTCATGAACACTCTCCTCGGCTAAGATATCTTGGTTTACGTTACTATTGGACGAGTGATTCGGGAATGGCTTGTTGAAAATTTTCAGATTGCGGTTAGCAGGGGCGTTAGGATTATCGAGGGTTATATCCCCCGCATCAACCATTTCCTGCACTATGTTTTTCAACATCTTGCAGTTTTCATGACTATGTCCTTTTACGCGGTGAAAGTTACAAAAGTCATTTTCTTTGTACCAGGAAGGTATTGCGCGGGTGGAGTCAAACCCAGAGTGAGGTTTAACAGGGGGCAAGGTGATAGCCCCAGCTTTGAGCAATTTCTCCAGGATGACGCCATAAGTTTCTCCCAAGGGAGTGTAATTGATGGGCTCGGCTTTGTACTTATATGTGGTTTTCGGTGGAGTATTGGACGGTGTTTGAGATTTGACCATTACCGCGTGGACAGCTCCTTTTGATTTAGAAGAAGTGGATGCGTGGGGAGTGGTGGTGTTTGGCTTGTTGGTAGAATCAGGAGTTCGGAAATTGGGGTTTTTGTTATGCAACCGCAATTTCTCTTCTTCTAAGGCTCGAATTTCTAGTTTCCGAGCCATGGTAAAGGCCTCGTCGAATGTGCGGAAAGTTTGAATTTGGAGGGTAGGGGAGATGTGCTTAGCACAGGCCCACGTAAATAGTTCGATAAGTTCAGTTTGAGGCAAGGCATACGTAAGTTGGTTGATAAGGCCCCGCCATCGTCCAACGAAATCTGCGATAGATTCGTCTTCAAATTGTCGGATGGCATAGAGGTCGGTAATAGATACTTTCTTGGCAATGTTAATGGAGAAATGATCCAAGAAAGACTGGGCTAGTTGGTTAAAAGAGAAGATTGAGTGCTGGGTTAAAGCACTGTACCACTCCAAGGCAGGTCCTGATAAGGACATGGGAAAGGTGCGGAGTAACAAGGCATCATCATGGGCAATCAAATAACAAGCTCGTATGTCAAGGCGCTACGACTTCCTGAAACAGAAGCCTCCAAGTTTTACATTTTGTCCATCATTTGTTTGATGAAATCTGTGGTTGGATGAGATGATGGTGCGGTTGTGGTAAACGGAGGCAAGTTGGACCAAGGGCTTCTGCTGGACAATGGTGGGGCTAAGTGTTGATAAGGTATGGAGGATGAGTATGTTGGAGCAACAGAATAGGGATGTCCCATATAAGGTGTTGAGGTTACTGGATACATGTATGGGAATGAAAAGGTAGGCAGAGCTTGAGAAGGAAAGCTCGTGTGAATAGGTGGCAGAGAGTAAGTCATGAATGGAGTGGTTTGAAAGAGAGATGAGGTAGGGGCAGTTGGTGGTAACGATACGTGGGGTCCAAGATTAACCAAAGGAAAGCTAATCGGGGTCGTATGAACCTCTGAAGCCGTCGGATTGAGAGACGGGGCTAGAGATGCAGGAAGTAAGGCAGTGTTATCAGGAGGAGTGGGAGCTAAATGAGCAGCTATACTAATAGGCATGCCAATAAGGAGCTGACCATCAGGCGTACAGTTAGGGGCATGAGACAAATAGTATTGTACAGCGCTGGGATTAGCATCCAGAAATTTGGCAAAGTCCTTGTCTCCTACAGGAATTTGGGGGATCTCACTGGTGTCCATAGGGTTCCCTATAGAATGTGAAGGCGGTGATTCAGGCAAAGACACAGAGCAGGCATGTGAAACCATGGCAGCGGCTTGCTTCCGAGTGATGACAACCATGGACAAGAACACATAGGAAAGTTTCAATCTATCAAGAACAAAAACAACCTCAGAATGATGAATTTTGCAAGTTGCTGGTTTGTCAGGGGCTGATGAAGATAGTAACCGATATCGGTTTAATAACCGGTGTTGGTCAGAGAGCAAACGACGTCAGTCAGTTAACCGATGCCGGTGTTAAAAGTCTAGGATAAGAAGATATAAAAGGCTGCTAATTTTATTTTTAGCAACGTTGAGTATATTTATCAACTTATTGATCACAGAAGACAAAGTATGACAGAGAAAACAAAATTTGAAAACAAGCAAGATGCACACGCAAATCCAGAGACTAATCCTAGGGTTAATTTTAGTTATCGTGGGCTTATGCCTTCAGACGTAGAATGATGTCGGAATCCTAAACAACGAGACCTAGCGGAAATGTCAAGTTTGTTTTGGCTTATAAGGTTACCTCAATCGGGCGGAGGAATACCGCGGAAAAGGGGGGAATGTTTGGGCTGTAGTGTTAATTGTGAAGTGATTCGGTATGTGTTGTGTAGTGAAACTAGGGTTAATTTCCTGTCAATACCGTGGATATCACCCCCACGTGTACGACCTGTTACTTAATCTATGTTCACTGGAATTGAAGAACAACAAGCAGGAATGCAATGCATGTGTTTTAAACCCAAATCGAAAATTATGTTCGATGAAGCAAGAGAGATGACTTTCACTAATGTAAAACTAGGAAAGCAAGACAAATTCTTTACGAAATATACAACAAAATCAGCAACAGCAAATATGCTTCCTAAAATGAAAATAAGCAAAAGAAAGAAACCCAAAATGGGTCCCACCGGGCGTGCCAAAATGTTTCACTCGGAAATATTTTGTTCCTGGGAATAGAGTTGCTTCTATCCTTTCATTCCTTTTAGAAACAGATGAGGTTAGGGTTAGGAGGAATACCTGTTGAATGTCGAGATGGTGTGCGCGTACCGTAGAGAAAGATCAGGTTGACTGCGGAGAACTCCTTTTTGTCTTGGAAGGACTACCTGCAAATAAGAACACAAGACCACAAGATTTTGATTAAACAATAAATGAGGAAACTGCCTTGGGCCCAGGAAATATAAAACTTCCTTTCGAAGGTGGTCAGTTCCCCTGCTAATATGAATTAACACAAAAGACTGCAAAATATCAATTAAATTGTTTCGTTGAACTGGGTAGGGGAAAGGCTGGTTTTTTGGTTTTGATCAGAGGAACCGATGCCGGTTACTGATAACCGATGCCGGTTACTAATAACCGATACCGGTGGGTTCTAGGATCTTCTTAGTAGCTATGGTGTTTTGTAAGGCTGGTTTATGGATGATATTAGGAAATGGGATGATTATAAGCAAAAGAATAACAGTTAGATGCAATGACATGTTGGGTAGTAGATTCAGAGACGGATTTAGGAGGACTGAAATTCACAGAGCATAAGAAATGTTATAATAGAGGACATGCAAGATATGACTTACTGGTTTTGGCGAAGATGCAAGTTGATATCCTCTACTGCAAGCACTTCTGGTTTCTTCACTCGTCTCTGCTTGGTTAAGTGAAGATCTGGACTCTGTTTTTCGCTCCCAAATGATCTCTATTGATTCAAAATCATTCGACTGATCTCCCAAAATGAAATTCCGATCTGTTGTTTTGGTTTGGGGAGCCCATTTACAGGGAACCGATGGCGGTTGCATAACCGACGGTGGTCGAGTAGGAACCGGCATCGGTAAGGAAAAAGTAGGCTATTTTTAGTAAAATAGCCCACCTTCCCTGCTTTTCTCCGGAGAGATCAGTTGCGGGCTTGGTCAAGTGGCTAGAAGGTCGGCTTTGGGTGCGAGTAAGGAGGCATTAGTTATGGATGTGAGTCTAGACCAAGTCATGGGTCCTAATTAGGTTAGTTTAGGGTTAGGGCTAGGTCATGATGAGGTGGCAAAGTGAGGTGGCGGGTAAGGTGATGTGGATTTATCAATTATAAGGTAATTAATAAATAATTGTGTAAGGTTTAGGTGATGAGCTTAGATTGCGAGATGAGATGCGGGTCACAAGGGGTCGTAAGACATAAATTTGGTGTCTACATCTAGCTCTATCTCTCAGAAGGTGGATGGAAACACGAGATTTTGTGTTACTAGAAAAAGGTCGTAGCTTGAAGCATCCACTCAAGCAAACCAACCATTCCTCAGCATTAAATCCACCTATGTCTCCAACAAAATGAGGCTGGTGTAACTTCAGTATCTCTCTAATGTGCTCCACTACAAATAATTGTCACCCTCTAGGCCTCTCTACATGATCAGCTCTCAGCCTAGGGCTGCTAGACCTATCCCTGTGCTTCGCATCTCGATCTATGAGATCTCTAAGAGGTGACTCATGTCTAACTGAATCCACATGGGAGTTCTCTTTCCTCTCCTCTACACTGTGCTATGAAGGTGCACGAGCCTCCTGTTGGTGCTCACAATTGTCTCGCCCCATTTGTTCCCTTGAAAATTTATTGATTTACTGCCTCTGTCATTTTATCCTTCCCCATGTTGTGCTTGGACAGTCTTTGTTGCCATTTTTAGTCTGCTCCTAGGTCAAAGATCATGTATGGGTCCATAGTTATCTCCTTGTTTCTTTGTTCTTCTAGGAGGGTTTGTATTTTGAGTCTCTCATGCTTTGTTCCTTCAAAAACTCACATTTTTCCATTCTCTCTGATCCCCAAATTTGGAATTTTTTGTTCTTGTCATTTTTGCCTTGAAATAATTGAAGAAGAATGAGTTGATATGTCCCTGAGGAACATTTTTGAGCCTTATAACATTCTAAACTCTCTGTCCTTGAAGAAAAAATCATTTTCAGGCTCAAATGCTCATGTTTCTATATTTTACGATTTGATGGGTGTTTTCTCCAAGTTAAATTTGCATCCTTACATCTACAGGAGACGTGGCACATTTTGGTTGGATGCGGCTCAACTAAATACTTCAAAGTTTCTGTGAAAGCTTCAACTCAAAAAATGGTCCACATGGAGGAGAGGCGCTCATTTGAAGATTTAATTTTTGGTTTGACCTTTGAGTAGTGTCAGGAGGACACGTGGAGGCTTGGCGTGATAGAGACACATGGAGGCTTCCCCTGGGTCTTCTCAGACTTAGTCTTTTTCAAAAAAAATTGTGAATTCCGAGACACGTGGAAGAACGATGCTCATTTGAAGATCTAATTTTGGGTTTTTCCTTGGAGTAGCAACGAGAGGACACGTGGAAGTTTTTGTTGCTTTCCCAAACTTAGAAAAATTATTTTACAGTTAGATACAGTCTGGCGGGACAGGGACGCATGGCAAGCCCACGCTCATTCAGGGTCTTAAATTTGGGCACCATTTTGAAATAGCGTCAAGAGGACACTTGGAGGCTTCTGTTCACTTTACATTTTTCTTAGACTTTTCAATAGAAAAAGGAGACTTCCTCAGAGCATGACACCTGGTGCCTTCTGCTAAGCTTCAAGCATTCAGAGAAGTCTCACCAGAAAAGGACACATGGCGAGACTGCTCTCGTTCAAGTTATCAAAATTTTGGCATGCCTCAAGGTGCGCCGCATGGTGACACGTGGCAATTTGAAAAGTCAAAGAGGTAGGGAGGTGGGCCATTGGAGGCAACTAGGAAATTTTTCCTCTTGCATGCAAATGATTAAAATCTCAAAATGGCCCACGAGCTCGATAAGGGAAATAGTCAATGTTTTTCCCGGTCAACGGCAGAGGTGAGGGCCTTCAGAGGAAAATTGAAAAATTTTCCCTTTAGGGGAAAGGGAGTTAAAGGTATAAAGGGACCTGGGGTTCTACTAGGACCCACTTTGGAAACTTGAAGCAGAAGGGCGGATCTGCGCAAGAAACTTAGAAAATTTTCCTTTTTCCAAAAAGAGATTCAAATGGTACAACTTCTCCATGTTTCTTTTGGGAGCCACCTTAGGACACGTGTCAGGCCCACTTTTCAGAAGCAGAGGTGCAGAGAAAAATGTAATTTTTTTACATTTTTTCAAAAAGGTCAGAAAAAAGTCAAAAGAAGCCCTCGAGCTTGTTTTTGAATCTTCCACATGGACGACCCACATTCAAATCAAAGATCAATGACTGTTGAGTGTAAAATCTGATTTTCCCCCCATTTTTTTCTGTAAAACTCTTAGAGGTGCATGTCTTCATGATTTCTTGTTATTTTCTACATGCCAAATAGAGGGGCAAGTTTATGTTGATATCTATAGTTTGGTGGGAGAGATCTAGATATGTCTTTTGCCATTAAAGTGGTCTGACTATCGAGCTCCATCTGATTTTCCATTTTTCTTCTCCCGAGCATGCAAGGAGAAAAATGTGAAAGATTTGGGGTAGAAGTGGTTGGAAAATTGAAGGAAGAGTGGTCTACTAGAGAAATAAGTGAATGCGGAGATATTCGGTGAGATCTGCCCCCTCGAGCACTTGGAGACTTTTACAGATCTGACTCTGCGAATCACGAAAGAATCATGGACGAGCACTGGTGCATTTAAATTTTTTGTCTTTTAGGAGGAAGGGATCTTTTTTAAATGTTATAAATGGCACAAATTTTTCATTGCAAAGGGTTCGAAGTTGGAGGTCAGAGTGCTAGAGGTCGAAGAAAGTTCCTAAGAGGAAAATTTGACTAAGCCTGTCTTTTGAGAATCTGTCTGAGAAACTAGGTTATCTCTTTTGTATTAAGTTTTATTGTGTCAAGGTGGTTGCAAGTGTACAACCATTGACAACCTATGAGATTGTTCTATGAAACTTTGCCCTTGTAATAGACTTAATCAAATTCGAGTTATTTCTGTGTTGTCTTGAGCAAAATGTGTTTGTTTTGTTTCTAAATGTTTACAAGTAGTTTTTCTTGTTTATGTTGTAATCTTGTATTAGAATATGATTCAATCACACAAGCCTCAATCCTTATGACAGTTTAGTGGCATCTGTAATTCCATTTCTCATAATATCTTTCATTTGGGAATGGAATAAATGATTTAAAAACACTTTTCTCTCATCTGTTGACAGAGATTTTTTGTAAGCCATTGGGTGTACCTTAGGCATGATTTGACTCAAATCTTGATGATTTTTTGGGTTTTCTAACTCAAGCCTTTGTGATAGAATCTCATATATTGTGTGAAAGAGTGCTAATCTGGGCCTCCATTAAAGCACATATTCTAGTTGAAGAAACATTTTAGCTGTTCTGTGGCATTTTGTTGGTCTAAATTTCCATTTTGTAAGGTCCCTCAAGGATTTGGTGAATCTAGTTTCACCTTGCCCAACCTCCCACCAAAAATTCTTTTAACAATAGCCAATCCTACCCATAATACCCATGTTTGTCATGTGTGTACACAAATGCATAATCTATGTTACCAAAACATGCAAATGTAATCAGGGTCTCAAATGTCTTTAGTAACCTTTTCCTTGTTGTGAAAGTATCTCCATGATCTAGAAGTGACAACTCGTGAGAGTCAAATCTGGTGTGTTGATCATACTTTACCAAGGTCCTCTCTACAAAATTTATGGAAAAGAAGGATTTCTCATTGTTCTTAAACAAACAAGAGGTTACAAAATAGGTTCTCTTACCTTGGTTGAAAGGCACAACCAAAAATAGCTAGGATCATATCACATCCTTTTAAATGTGTTATCCACTCTCTTCAGAGCCTGAGTGCCAACAAGTCAGATAGATTACTTCCCTTGCTACAAAATGACATACATGACTTTCTATCTGCCTCCGAGTGTCTTATCTAATCTATGATGTTGCTCGGTCTTTAAGGAGGTTAAATTTAGGTACCAACATAAATGGTGTCATTGTCGGGGACTATTTTGAAAGTCGTTGAGAAATGATTTGTTTATTGAGATTCTCACTTCAAAATCAAGAACCTGGTAAAACACTTCTTGTATGCTCCAAGTGTTGCGTGTAATTCTTTCAATTTTCACACCTAGCGCACTAGCTTTCATTTTATACATCTAGGTAAAGAAAGGTCAGAATCTTTCCATTTCCAATCTCTTGCATTGAAAAACATTTGACAAATCATATTTAGTGCATTAGCACAACTAAGGTGGAAATCCTTAGTGGAGACTCCCTATTGATTTGATTCTTAATAAGTAGTGCCAATGTCTTAAAACTCTATCGAAATCAGATTTGTTACTAATATTTACAAAGATGAAATGAAGAAGATATTTCTTTGCTAGGGATCCTGCTAGGACATTGTTTTCAGAGCTAGGAAAAGAAAAATCAAAAGGAAGAAAAGCTTGGAGAGATGTTGGAGATTAGCAGAAAAGGATAGGGATCTCCATTAATGAAATTGAACATCTTATCATTGAAGACTGCCATTCAAGTGACTCTGAATCAGGTATCCTCTTTGTGGAATTGAACTCTCCAGCTGGAGAGGGGCCTTCTTTTGATTTTGAAAGGTTTGCTTCACACTCTGCACTTGTATTTTCTAAGGTTGATAAATATTTCCAAGAGACAAGACCTTTGGGGGATCTCCATTTTGAAAACTATACTCCTGTGTTCCAAGGACCCTTTGCCCCTCATCAATTTGTCACCCCTCTAGGATCACCTCCTCAAAGGAGCATGGCTTTACCCCCACCCAGACCCCCTTTTTTTGTAAACACTTTTCGACCTATAAATTTTGTGGGGATGGTTGGATATCCAAATGCAGTGCCTTAAGATGTAAGGAACATAATGCCAAATTTCAAAGGGAAAAATGATATTATTGGTTATCAACATCTAAATATTTTTATCAATATGATGGAAGATTTTGAGATTGAACATGAAGATGTGTATATCAAGTTGTTTATCCATACCTTGGAAGAGGATGTTAGAGATTGGTATAAAGCATTTCCAGATAACTCTATTGATTGTTGGACTGAGATGAGCAATGCATTCAGATTGCAGTATGGTGATATAACTGACCCTAGGTTTCTTTTGACAAAATTTGAAAACATCAAGAAGAACCCTAATGAGTCAGTACATGATTTCAACACAAGGTTTAATAATACCTTGAGAATATTTCCTGTTAAAATAAGGCCTTGTGATGAGTCATGTTTGATCAAATATACTGATGCATTTAATAAAAATGCTACATATTACTTAAGAGACAAGAACCCCAAGAATTTTAGGCAAGCCTTCACCATGGCCATGTAAATAGAGAACAATATCAAGGCAATTTGGAAGCCTCCAAAGAGGGAAGGTGTAAAGTTGGTTAACCCAGAAAAACCTCAAACAAGTAAGGATGGTGATTTAGAAGAAGTTGTGAAAACTTTGGCAGGGGCTGTCAAGGAGATCCCCTACAAACTAGCCCGGGATGAGAAGGGAATTGGGAAGAGTTCACAAGGACAACAAAAGAAACAAGGCCAAGATAGATTTACAAATCATCAAAGAACTGATGACAGAAGAAAAGGACATGTTGGATTTGGAAATAGGTAGCCCCACGATAGAGAAAATAGAATGGTACGTGATCCTTTGGCTACTAGAGTTGTTGTGGAAAAAAAGAGGTCATTGTTTGGTGCGATAAATGTTTCATACCCAATGCTCCTTTTGAAGAAAGTCAGCAATAAGAAGAAGAAGTTGATGATGATGTTTGCATGATGGGATGCTCCACCAGCTCACAATAAGGGGCAACCTAAACTGAGGTGATAAGTGCTAGAACTGTTGCCACTTATGGGGATTGCATTCATACAGTACCTATTCTTCCTCTCTCTCATGCTTTAGAAGTAGATACTGTACAAGCTTTTGAATTGCCTAATAATGATTTTGAATGTTTAAGGGCTTTAATGATAAAGAATTATGATGGAGGAATTCCATCTGAGGAAGATAGGTAGTTACTGATGAATGTTGTTTTGGCTCAAGATAAGGAATATAACATAAGAAGTAAGGCTATCGAGGGGACAGGGCCTCAAGACAAGCCAAAATCTCCCTTACTTTCAAACATTCCTAAAGAGGCCGTTAAGAAGGATCCATCTGCTAAAATCCTTGCAGTTCCAAACAAGAATCATACTCCTCCTCGTGCTCAAGCTATCAAAAATCATGTGCCACCCAATGAGTGTATCAGCTTTCCTTCCAATTCTACCTTACCCAAGAATGTCCCATATGAAATTGCCTAAGTTTTAAGTCAAATCAAAGTATTTGTCCCAATTGTTGAGTTGCTTAAGATTCATGAGCACAAAAGGATAACATTTGAATACTTGGGATTGAATGAAGAGAAGACTGCCTTGGGAAGAAATGTGAACATTGTGGAGAATCCTCTAGCCATTGAAGAGTCTGAGACACCATCAACATTAGAAGAGCTAGTTGAACCACATGAGGTTTATCTGGGGACATTCTTGGTAGAATATCAGCTGAATTTGGACCCATTCTTCACCACTCTGAACATCAAGGATAGGATGCTCCATAACTGTATTTTTGACTCAGGGGCATCATGCAATGTCATGCCTTTAGAATTCATGAATGAGCTGAATATTAAGGTAACAACAGCTTATGGGAAATTCCTTGCCATGAACTCCAGAGAGCTGTGAGTAGTGGGATGTGTGAAGGGTTTGGTGGTGTATCTTGCAGCCTATCCATGTAAAAATTTAAAACTTGATGTTGTCATTGTTGACTGCCAAGCCAAATGGGGCATGTCATTGTCAAGAAAATGGGTTATAAGTGTTGGTGGGAGTGTCCAAATGAATATGTCCTATGCTACCATTCCAATTGAAGGCGGCCTTGTCAGGTTGTATGGGTAAAAAGAAATGTTGCACCTTATTGAGGACCCCAACAATGCATCCTATGAAGTATTATACACAAATGTTGATGCTGACAACTTTTTGGGATTTGCTGATGGAAAAGAACACAAGATTGAAGGGTCCAAATGCCTTGAGAAAGAAATCTCTCCTTGGACTCTATTATTTGATGGAGCTTGCTCCAAATTTGGAAATGGTGTAGGTGTTGTTCTTCTCTCTCCAAGATAGGAAAGGTTTTTTTTCTCCTTCAAGCTTAAATTTGAATTCACCAACAACATTGTTGAGTATGAGGCATTGTTGTTGGGTTTATGAATTGCTTGGAAATATGGTGTCAAGGATATCATTGTCAAAGGAGACTCAGAATTAATTGTGAAATAAGTTAGAAAGTTGTATGCCACAAAGAATCAACGAACAGTATAAGCATGTGGTTTGGGACTTCATTGAGATGTTTGATTCATTTAACATAGTGCATCATGATAGGAAGTTCAATGACTTGGCTGACAAGATTGTAGTGTTGGGGTATCGGTTTTACAGTTGTATAATGTCCCCATATTGTGAATATGAGGTTGAGGTATTCACAAGACCTTCTGCACTTGACAACATTAAACATTGGCAGGTTTTTGATGATGATGCTCAGATCAGAAGATTTCTTCAGAACAAAGGAGAATTTTTGGATCAAAGTATTGATTGGGAGCCAATGGTTTGTACAAAAGAAGGAAATGAAACCTTGTTTGGCAAGGGTATCATCCAGCTAAAAACCAACACCATTCCTAAGGGGCTGGTTGCTCTTGAGTCCAATTTTGATAATGTTGATTGCATTATTAATAAATGCATGGCAGCCTCAAGGGATATTGAGGAGCATGATCTTGGCACAAGGGAGGAGCCAAGGAAAATTTGGTTAGGCAGCAATCTCAGAAAAAAGGAGAAGCAATCATACATCTTATTGTTGAATAAGTACCAAGACTGCCTAGCTTGGACCTATTTTGTGCATAAAACATATAGAGAGCACTTGTTTTAACGTGAGATCCCCTTAGAGCCCAATGCAAGACCATTCAATAAAAAATAGAGGCCAATTAATCCTCTCTTATCTCTCAAAATGAAAGAAGAGCAGAAGAAGCTAAGAGATGGAGGGATTATCCAACCCACAAGGTATTCTTCTTGGGTTGGTAACCTAGTACTAGTAAGAAAGAAGAATGGTGACATCAGGCTATGTGCAGACTTCAAGAATCTGAACAAAGCTTCAATGAAGGACAACTATCCTTTACCTAACATGGAAAACATGCTATAGTTGGTAATTGGTTCTGAGTTGTTCTTTACTTTAGATGGTTTCTCTAGTTACAACCAAGTTGTAGTGAAAGAATCAGAAAGGATCAAGACAAACTTCACTACTACTTGGGTAACATATGTGTATGTCAGGATTCCCTTTGGTCTGATGAATGTTGGAACCAATTTTCAAAGAGCAATGGATGTTGCCTTTGTTGGTAAAATAAATGATTTTATTGTTGTTTATCAAGATGATGTAACAGTGTTTTCTAAGAAGAGAAGTGACCACTTGCTGCACTTGGAGAAGATGTTGATCAGATGTAGAGAATATGGCATCTCACTCAATCTAGAGAAGTGCCACTTTAGAGTGCAGAAGGAAAAGTTACTTGGTCACATAGTGTCACAGGAGGGAGTGATGATTGATCCAGAAAGAGTGGAGGCCATCAACAAATTCCCAATTCCAAAAACTAAGAAAGGAATTCAGTCCTTCTTTAGGAAGATAAACTTCATTAGAATATTTGTAGCAAACTTTGTTGAGTTGACCATCCCAATCAATTGTATTCTAAAGAAGGACCAGGTCATAAAATGAGAGGAGGCTGTCATCCAAGCTTTCAATGGAATCAAAGAGGCATTGAAGCATGCTCCTGTTTTGGCAGCCCCGGATTATAAGAAACCTTTCCAACTATTTTCTTTTTCTTCAGAAAACACTATTTATTATGTCTTGTTGTAGAAGGATGATGAAGGAGCTGAGAGGCCAATTTCCTTTTTCAGTAAGGCTTGCAGGGGGCTGATCTAAAGTACACTATCATGGAAAAGAAGACATTTTCCTTGGTAAAAGTAAAAAAGGTTTTGAGGCCTTATATTCTAAGTTCAAAGGTTGTTGCTTATGTTCCCCATACCATGGTAAAGGACATTTTGTCAGAGATGAAATTCTCAAGCAAGAAATGTAGGTGGGTAAACAAATTGCAAGAATATGATATGGATATCCAAACCACTAGGTTGGTGAGAGGTTTGGGCTTAGCTGAGCTTATGGCTAAGAGCAACTTGCAGACTATTGAGGTAAATGAGGTTGAGGAAGAAAGGGAAAGTGTTTTTGAAAAGTTGATGAATTCTGAGTGGTACAAGGATGTGATGTTCTATCTCAGATATTTAAACTTCCTTGAGCATTTAAGTATGAACTAGAAGAGAGCTCCTAAGTTGTCTTCATAGAAATACATCATCACTGATTTTGGGTTGGCATGGAAGAACCCAGAGGGAGTCCTCTTAAGATGCATCACTGAATATGAATCCCCCAAGATAATAGTTGATCTCCATGGAGGAGTCTGTGGGGGGCATTTTTTTAAAGAGTGACAACACACAAGATCCTGAGGGCTGGTTATTGGTCACCAACTATTTTCAAGGATAAAATCATGTTGGTCAGAATATGTGAGAGTTGCCACCATTTCTCTGGAAGGATAAAAGCTTCAGGATCCCTTCCTTTGCATCATGTATGAATTGAAACCCCATTCAACTAATGGGGGATGGACTTCATTGGTGAGATTTCAGATCCTTCAAATGCTGGCCATAAGAGGATTCTTGTAGCCATTGACTATTTTACCAAATGGGTGGAAGAAGTTCCCACCAAGAAGGCTACACACCAAATTGTCATGGAATTTGTGCTAAACCATATCATTTCCAGGTTTGGAGTACCAGTCAAAATCATAGCTTATAATGCCATGAGTTTCAGAGCTAAACCTCTAGTGGAAATGTGCAAAGAATATGGGATCAACTTGACATATGCCTCCAATTACAATCCTCAAGGAAATGGACAAGATGAGTCTAGTAATAAATTTTTTTTAAAGATCATTAGAAAAACATTAGAGAAGAACAAGAGAAGGTGGGGTGAACAGTTGAAATTTGATGTCTGGGAAAATAGGATCACTGTCAACTGGGTCACTGGAAAGAGTCCATTTGAGTTGGTGTATGGGACTCAGGCCTTACTGCCTCTTCATATGCAATTTTATTCATATCAATTTATATAATAGCTGGAAGATCAAGAGGTAGGTCCTTATGATGCTTGCATTAACCAAATTGTTGAGCTTGAAGAAGAGAGGAGAGCATCCCACTAGAGGCTTGTAAAATTAAGAAATAAACTGAAGAGGTTATTTGACAAGAAGGTCACTCCCAAAGCTTTTAATGTTGGAGATCTTGTGCTACTATGGGATAGCAGATATGAGGATAAGAGCAAGCATGGAAAGTTTGACTCATTATGAATGGGCCCTTACTCTATTGACATCAAAATTGAGGAGCATACCTTATTCCTTAAGGACTTAGATGGTGAATTTCTCGAGTTTCCTATCAATGGTAGGAATTTGAAGCATTTCTTGGATTGATTCCCCTGAATCAAGGCATAAATATTCTGTACATTATATAGTTTGTTGTTTGTTCCCTTTTTTTTTTGTGTTTTTGCTTCTTCTAGTCGTTGGTGACCTGTTTTTGTTGGTTTCTCTGTTCATTTTTTGAGATGGATTTTTTTTTTGCTCTGCGAGCTAACTCTGTCACCAGATGGATAATTTTTGGCACTTTTTCTACTTTTGTTCTTATGGCACTCACAGGGAGTTCCCATCCATGAGTCATAGCCTATGTTGGTGCTCAAAATTGTCTTGTACCATTTTTGCCCTTGAAAATTTATTTATTTGTGGCCTCTGTCATTTTATCCTTCCCCATGTTGTGCTTGGCCAGTTTTTGTTGCCATTTTTAGTCTACTCCTAGGTCAAAGATCATGTATGGGTTCATAATTATCTCTTTACTTCTTTGTTCCTCTGGGAAGGTCTGTATTTTGAGTCTCTCATGTGCTACTGTTCCTTCAAAAACTCATGTTTTCCCGTTCTCTCTATGTTCCCCACAGTCAGAATTTTTCATTCTTGTCATTTCTGCCTTGAAATACTTGAAGAAGAATGAGTTGATATGTCCCTGAGGAACGTATTTGAGCCTTGTAACATTCTAAACTCTCTATCCTTGAAGAAAACATCATTTTCAGGCTCAAATGGTCATTTTTCTGTATTTTACGGTTTGATGGGTGTTTTATCCTAGTCAAATTTGCATCATTGCATCTACAGGGGACGTGGCACATTTTGGTTGGACGCGGCTCAGCTAAACACTTCAAAAGTTTCTATGAAATGCCTCAACTCAAAAAAATTTCCACGTGGAGGAACGGAGCTCATTTGAATACTTTTTGGTTTGACCTTGGAGTAATGCCAGGAGGACACATGGAGGTTTGGCAAGACAAAAACATGTGGAGGCTTTCGTTGGGTCTTCTCAGACTTAGTCTTTTTCAAAAATGTTTTTGGTAAGTCCAGGACACGTGGAGGAACGACAGCTCATTTGAAGATCTACTTTTGGGTTTTTCCTTGGAGTAGCGCCGAGAGGACATGTGGAATTTTTCGCTGCTTTCCTGAACTTAGAAAAATTCTTATGCAGTTGGATATAGTCTGGCGGGACAGGGATGCGTGGCGAGCTCGTGCTCGTTCAGGGTTTTAAATTTGGTCACCATTTTGAAATAGTTCCACAAGGACACTTGGAGGCTTCTGCACTCACTTTGCATTTTTCTTAGAATTTTCAAAGGCCAAAGGAGACTACCTCAAAGCATGACACGTGGTGCCTTCCATTGAGCTTTAAACATTCAGACAAGTCTCACTAGAATAAGACACGTGGCCATCTGAGCCAATGCTCTTTCAAGGTATCAAATTTTTCAGACCACCCTCAAGGTGTGCTGTGGTGACACGTGGTAGTTTTAAAAGTCAAAAGAGGCGAGGAGGCCAGCCATCGGAGGCAACTTGGAAATTTTTCCTCTTGCATGCAAATGACCAAAATCTCAAAATGACCCTCGAGCCTGATGAGGGAAATAGTCAATGTTTTGCCTCAGTCAATGATGGAGGCGTGGGCCTTCAGAGGAAAAGTGAAAAAATTTCCCTTTGAGGGAAAGGGAGTTAAAGGCATAAAGGGACCCGGGGTTCCGCTGGGACCCACTTTGGAAACTTGAAGCGGAAGGGCGGAGCTACGGAGGAAACTTGGAAATTTTTCCTTTTTCCAAAAAGAGAGTCAAATGGTAGAATTTCTCCATGTTTCTTTTGGGACCCACCTTAGGACATGTGTCAGGCCCACTTTTCAGAAGCGGAGGTGTGGGGAAAAATGTAAATTTTTTAATTTTTTTCAAAAAGGTTAGAAAAAGTTCAAAAGATGCCCCCGAGCCCATTTTTAAATCTTCCACGTGGACGACCCACATTCAAATCAAAGATCAATGACTGCTCAGTGTCAAAATCTTGATTTTCCCCCCATATTTTCTGTAAAACTCCTTGAAGTGTGAGTCTTCATGATTTCTTGTTATTTTCTACATGCCAAACAGAGGGGCGAGTTAATTTTGATATCTAAAGTTTGGTGGGAGAGATCTGGATACGTCTTTTGCCATTAAAATGGTCTGACTATCAGCTCAATCTGATTTTCTATTTTCTCTTCTCCTGAGCATGCAAGGAGCCAGATTTGATATATTTGGGGTGGAAGTGGTTGGAAAATTGAAGGAAGAGTGATCTACCAGAGAAAGAAGTGAATGCGGGAGATATTCAGTGAGATCTGCCTCCTTGAGAACCTGAAGACTTTTACAGATCTGATTATGTGAATCACGAAAGAATCATGGCGAGCACTGGTGCATTTAAATTTTTTTTATTTTAGGAGGAAGGGGTCTGTTGTAAAGGTTATAAATGGCAAAAAAAAATTGTGCAAAGGGTTGGAAGTTGGAGGTAAGAGTGCTAGAGAGGTCGAAGAAAGTTCCCAAGAGGAAAATTTGACTAAGCTTGTCTTTTGAGAATCCATCTGAGAAACTAGGTTATCTCTTTTTGTATTAAGTTTTATTGTGTCAAGGTGGTTGCAAGTGTACAGCCATTGATGAGCTCTGATATTTTTCTCTGAAACTTTCCCCTGCTAATAGACTTAATCAAATTCGAGTTATTTCTTGTCTTGTCTTGAGCAAAATGTGTTTGTTTTATTTCTGAATGTCTGCAAGTAGTTTTTCTTGTTTCTATTGCAATCTTGTATTAAAATCTGATTCAATCACATAGGCCTCAATCCTTGTGATAGTTTAGTGGCATCTTCAATTCCATTTCTCAGAAGAGCTTTCATTTGGGATTGGAATAAATGATTTAAAATCACTTTTCTCTCATTTGTTGACACAGATTGTCTGTAAGCCTTTGGGTGTACCTTAGGCATGATTTGACTCAAATCTTGATGCTTTTGTTGGGTTTTCTAACTCGAGAACCTTTGTGATAAAATCTCATATATTGTGTGAAAGAGTGCTAATCTAGGCCTCCATTGAAGCACATATTCTAGTTGAAGAAACATTTTAGCTATTATGTGGCATTTTGTTGGTCTGACTTTCCATTTTGTAAGGTTCCTCAAGGATCTGGTGAATCTAGTTTCACCCTGCCCAACCTCCCACCAAAAATTCATTTAACAACAACCAATCCTACCCATAATACCCCTGTTTGTCATGTGTGTACACAAATGCATAATCTCTATTACCAAAACATGCAGATGTAATCAGGGTCTCAAATGTCTTTAGTAACCTTTTCCTTGTTGTGAAAGTATCTCCATGATCTAGAAGTGACAACTCGTGAGAGTCAAATCTGGTGTGTTGATCATACTTTATCCCCAAGGTCCTCTCTATAAAATTTATGGAAAAGAAGGATTTCTCATTGTTCTTCAACTAACAATAGGTTACAAAATAGGTTCTCTTACCTTGGTTGAAAGGCTCAACCTAAAATAGCTAGGATCAAATCACATCCTTTTAAATGTGCTATCCAAACCCTTCAGAGCCTGAGTGCCAACAATTTAGATAGATTGCTTCCCCAGCTACAAAACGACATACATGATTATCTATCTTCCTTTGAGTGTCCTTTCTAATCCATGATGTTGTTAGTTTGTTAAAGGAGGTTAAATTTGTGTACCAAGACTTCCATTAATGGCTCCCTTTCCTGCCTGCTAGGTCACCATCTTATCGATCATCTGCATATAGTGGCATTAACCTCTTGTAGGGTCTACAATATCTGAGGCAGGATAGTGGCTACTGCCTGATATGGGGGTGGTAGATCTAGGTCCATGTGTAGGAACCCCTTGTCTAGTCTGTGCCTCCAACATAGACCAAGGTGAGAGTTATTTAGTAATCATCTAAGATTTTACTGTTAGTTTTCTAAAATTTCCATGTTTCAAAACATCATGCATAGTCATGTGTACTAGGTTTACTTGTTCTTGTTTTGTGTTTTCTACGTGTGCCTGGGATCCAAGCATTGAACCCATGACTCTGATACCAAATGTAACGCCCACATATTTTCATACACAAAACCCAAAACCAAACATAGGTTATACTAGAAAAATTCCAGGATAATTTTTTTAGTTAAAAGATGATTGCAATGTTTAGTTAATAACCGATCATCACAAAATTAAAAAAATAATAATATTTAATAAAAAATTTGATTAAGTCTATGGTTTGGTTTAAAATATTTCATTCAATTAATTTTAAATTAATTGAATACCTAGGTTTCTAAGGTCATGCAATACTTTAATGATAGAAGTCCAAGTCTAAACAACCCTTTCATTTACATAAGGATAAATATTTAGTTCTCTATTTTAAAAGTAATCTAAACTAATAAGGGGAAATTTTATTTGAATTTAATGCAAAGATAAAAGGCAAGAAATTGAATTAACTTTAAAACTACACTAGTGGCCCCACTAAAAAAAGGGATACCCATGTGATCAAATGATCATCTCTCACCTACCCCCACCTAACTTTTGTAGGAGACATGTTGGGCCACTAGATGAATCCAATCTAGGCCATTGGATGAAGGAATTAAAAACAAACTTAAAAATCCTTTAGGAATACATTTATTCTTTTGTTGTGCTCATTTCTCTCATTTCTAGGTTTTGCAGGGTAAGGGAAGATATGGAAGAGGAGGAAGCCATGGGGGTGGAGGAGAAATCTTGGGGGGGGAGGAGAAATCTTGGGGATGGATATACACATCCTCAGATCCCATTCTATTCTATTTTTATATTTATATTCTACCCTATTACAAAGGGTTTGTAAATTTTCATTTAATTGGTTATATGTTTGGTTTCCATACAAGAATACTCATTTGGGTATTCTGACATTTTCCCAATAAGATCTTAAATTTTCTATAATATGTTGAACTTTCATTTAAATGTATGTGAATTCCCTCACTGGGAATATATGGGTGTATATAAATATACCATTTGTAGGTGTATTTATACATACTGGATATTCTGTAGTTTCTGATGTGTAGATCATATTTAAATACACAAATTTAAAGTAGGGTGTAAAGACCTGACATTATGTGTACACACACCCACACCCCCCCCCCACACACACCACAGATATATATCCGTGTGTATGTGTGAATGTAAATATGTGTATATGTGTCTGTGTGTACAAGTGTAAAAAATATATATCCTGTGATGTGTATATATATATATATAGTACACAAAATATCAAATAATGGAAAATGCTACGGGTTTTCAAAAAGACACAGTCTGATACAAAGGACTGTGAATGAGCCACCAATCGTATTTCAAACTGGTGGTAAAAAAATTTTCTTTCGAAGTTTGGTACGGGTCTTGGTCCCCAGGGACCAGTATTATAGTTTTTAATGTTTTTGGGTTGGGGGTGGGGGCGGTTTCCCTCCGACCCCACCCACCATCCATATCCCCACTATAGGGTGGGGGTGGGGTTGGCTGACCCCTACAAAAAAAATAGTGCCCAAAACGGCTTAATGCGATTTTCGCATAGTTTCTTTTTTTTTTTCTTTTTAAGTTTTATTTATTATAAAAATTTATTACCATAGATAATATTAACACATGGTCAATTATTTAAATTTATATTAATCATTATCTAAATTGTAAATTGATATTAATATATATAACATATATATAAATATATATCGAGTTTATATATAAAATTTCTCTCTTTTTTTTTGAAGAGCAAAATTTCATTAGTTTATTTATAAAGGAAAATGGAAATTAGCAATACATCCTTATCTAATTCGTTCAATTATAGTTACACCGGAGTAGGAATGTAAATATTTACTTTTATTTCCTTATGTCAATATGTGTATATTTTTTTTTTGTTTAATCCATCTAAGACCAAGTTGAGAGATTAATAAGTTTTCTTACACAGCTAGATACACTTAATAAAAATGAATATTTTTTATAATTCTAAAAGAAGATCAACACACTAATTTATTTCTTTCAACAAATCTAATAATACATTTGTAATTTAAATGCTTCAATCTACTATCATATAAGGAAATGAGAATAGTCATTCCATTTCATAAATCAAGTGCAATCCATCAAGATACTTATTTCTCTTAAAATGAAGTTTATCACGATTTACAATAATAGAATAACCTTCATTTAAAAAAAGAAGCATTATCATTTCAAATATTCAAGTCTTCCCATCCACCAAAACAATGTAAACTTGATAATTTCTTAAAATAAAACTAACACACTTGAAATTATAATTTTTCTCAATCCACTCTTTTCAAAGAGTTTTTCAGGATAAAATGATTTCCATGTATTACAAACCCATTTCTCTTAAGATTACAAAGTTACAAACATCCACTCAAGTGGGAAGTATAAAATTGAATAATTTACAACAAGGTTATCAACAAGCCAGATTTCAAGTCTTCAAAATGCATGCCCTCTCCACAACGGTAGCTCCATCTTTGGTTTTATCTCAACTTCAGAATGAGATCACAAAACAAGGAAAGCAGAGTAGGCAACGCTCTCCACCCAACCTTAAATCCATTAAGGGAAGAATCCATTTTGTTAATGGCCCCCAAGAGACTAACCAAGGAACCATGAGGGGAATTGAGACAACAATGACAACTCAGACAAGGTGTTTTCACAAAAAACACATACAAGGAATTTAACTCAAAACATGACAACGTCATGCACAAGATTACAACTTCACAACAACAAAAAGGTTTGAGGATCAATTCAAAATAGAGGAAGTGTTTTGGGATACCACCTCCTTATGCCTCCCAAGTGAAGTGGGAGTCTTACCCTAAGCCTCCAAGTGCACAAAATAATCACATAGAATCCCTTATCTCTCCCTTACAAGCATGCAACAAATCCATGAATTCCTTTTCTCTCCCCATAGGTAAGACTCCCATTCACAGTCCCACACAAAAAAATGCCTCACATAAAATCCCTTCTACTTCCTGAATGATCCCATAAACCCTTCTCACACACACCCAACTTATGCCAACTACTAAACCAACCCACACAAACAACATCACAAGACAAAAACACTTTTACTAAGCACAACATTGCTTAAAACAAACAAAATAAGATAATAATAAAAGGTGGAGATCCTACCTCTCCATAAAGATCAAATAAAACCTTTACAAGCCTCTTCAAATTGAAGCCAAGAAATTTCCAAGCACTCCAAAAGCTCCAAAATCCAGAAGTGCACAAGAAGCAAAATGAGTAACTAACCCCCATTCCAACCAAAAATCATGAATAAAAAGAAATGGAATGTGAGGATGATGAGGTGGATCCATGTAGGATTCCACTTCATCATTCCCCATCCCCACACTCAAGTAAACACAAAAATACCAATAAACATCAATGCACAAGTAACGACTATGACAACCCACATGGCTCGAAACTTGCAAACCATGCTTTCAAGGGACATAATAAATTGGGGTAGAAAGAAAGTGAAATTATTTTCCTTCTCTTCAAAAATTGACAAAGAATTCAAAATTAAGCTTCCCAACCCATAGGTAGGGTTGTTGGGACAAATTAAGAGGCTTGGGAAAAGTCTTTCTTGTCCAACAAGTCTCCAAAAGTGCCCCCCAAGTCAAAATCTGAATTTTGAGCTTGGGGTGGAGTAAAACACTCCCAAATAACATAAATGTTACTCACAAAAAGGCTACAAGATCTCATCATAACTATTTGGCACATCTCTAATTTGGTTAAACAAAACAAGAAGGGTTAATTCTAATTAACACACATTTACACATTCTAATAAAGTTACAAATTTTCCAAATTTTAAATAAAAAAATCATAAATAAGAACATGCAAAAATTAAGGAAAGGGACACAATTGACCCCATGGCCACACTTGTTAAGTCACCCCCCCATGGGGACTTCCAAACAAGACATGGAAAAAACACATTAAACAATATTACACAAGTTGTCAAATTTGGCCTTATTGCTCAACGTTTGATATCCTTATGTGGTGTGTCCCCTATCCCCTTTGATGTATGTGATAAAATTCCCACACACAAAAAAAATACCTCTTTGTCCTTTCGATTATAATAAAAACATCGATAAATCATATATATATTCATCATTTAACATTAGCAATTCTATTATCCATCAATATACTAAAATCTAACCCTAACATCCATGAGATTACAATTATATTCCAAAAACCCAAAAACATAACATGTTAGTATAAAATCCACATCATGAAATTCAACATACATCCAATTGTCTAACATCACTATCTAGTGTATCCTAATCAAACATAAACATCACAGTGTCAATAATCCACATATTAGTATAATCTATCATCTATTGATCAATTTATCATAATCAAATGTTTGAACATCAATCCCATAGTATCAATATCAAGATAAAAAAATGTCGAAGAGGAGTGGGCACTACAGGATGGTCAAATTCCTTTGACGGATTGGCGGTATTATGGAGGACCTTTGATCTAACAACAAAGCCTTGAGTGTTATGGGTGATGGTCATGGATAGATGGTGGTCCATCTAAGACGTTCTGTTCAAATGGCATGTAGATGATCCTGATCATCATCAGGGTCTTGTGTTTATTGGTTGGGTTCCGTTTGGGGTTGTTTGTTTGGTATGTCGTTGGTAAAGGCTTTCTTTGGTATGTCTCAACACTATATCTTTTGCTCCTATGTATGGGGTTTTTTTGTGTCCCCTCAAAAACAAACTTTCTACCATATCTAAAAATAAAAGTAAAAAGTGACCGTTTCATCCATACCCATGATTTTTTACTATAAATTTGATGCATCACCATTCGACATATACACATTTCCTTACTAAGTCCATTTCATAGAGTATGGTCAACTATTTGCTCCATTAGTAAAATATAGGTATTGGCATTGTCTCACAAAATGATATTATTCTAGATGTCAATATATAAATGATGACATGGATATGTTTACCATAGACCCGAAACATTTTGTGGATAAGGAGACATTCATACTACTACAAAGTGTTGGTGGAAATGGTGTTGGTGCTCAATAATATATATATATATCTTCTTGTATATGACCTAATAAAGGTTGCACAATAAAGGATTATTGCATCTAAAATTAAGAACCATCATATGTGTCATTTTAGTGTTTGTGGAACCACTTTTCATTTTCTTGTTTATCACCCTTTTATATTATTTACGTCATTTAAGTCATATAGAGTTTTACGAATATATTAAAGGTTGAGATGGTGATTTTGTGTCATATTAAAAGTATTTTAGTATTATTTCCTTGACATATCAAAAAGATAAGAACTCTTTTCTACTAATATAAGGTGAGATTCTTATAATTTATTCAACACCTTATGTTTCTACATTAAGTACTCACAAAAAATCATAGTTTAGTTAGATAACTCATTGGTGTAATCTTCAATTGACTACTCATCATGCAATCACAACTATAGGAACCTCGTATAGTATTCATCATATTTGAGGAAACCCAATCTATAAGTGACAAAGAATCTATCCCAAATATTAGCTAGAATATCATTGTTCGTATAAAAAATGTTGTAGGATTCCAACCATTAGAACACTAAAATAGACATTGTCGATTTTTCCAAAGGTGATAGATTCTTCCTGAATTGAAGTGATTGAAGAATAAGTATCCCTTAACCTAATAAATCCATTCATCCAATTTTACGACATAGATTTTTCATTTAAATGTTAGGATACCAATGTGACTTGAACGTTTTGCAAACCATAAAAAAATTCTCGTGACTCACGATGGCCAAAATTGAGAAGATATTAGAGGTGATGTAGATTCTTTAGGGCTTTTCCCAGGGCTAGACAGAAAGGTCATGAATGGATCAGTGGTGGCTAACACTCACAATGGGGCTATTACTGGTGAAAAGAATCACCCTCCTGAAAATACTACTGTGACTCCTTTTCCTCTGTTGGGAATCCCTAACCCTAACCGAGTACATAGCCAGGGTAGCGGTAACGAAAGGAAAGAGGTGACTGATGCAGATCATAAGGAAAATAGAGAGGAAACCCACTCGCATGTATAAAATACTAGTGGTCCTTCCTTTTTTCATTTACTATCTAAGAAACCAAATATTAATGCAAGAACTATTGACAAACTCTTGAAACCCTCTCAGGAGACCGTGATGCTTAAAATAGAGGAGGAGATGCTTCAAAAGTTTCTCATGGTGGAGGAAAATATTTCCAAGTTGGGTCTCATATGTAAGTTTGAATTTTTTTTTCCTAAACTCTCTTGGATCCATGACTTGATTGCTCAAAGATGGAAGGAAAAGATACAAGGTAAGATTGAGCTTTATCCTTGTGCTAAATCATATTTAAATGTTGTCTATGAAAACCCTGAAAATAGGGATTTAATTTTTAACCAACATTGGGTTTAGGATGAACATAGGATCATGTCCAAGCCATGGTATCTATCTTTTGATCCATTAAAAGAACCCTTTAATACCTACCCGGTTTGGGTTTGCTTATCAGGTCTACCACTTCATCTTTGGATCAAGGATTATTTGATTGCTATAGGGGATACTCTAGGTTCATGTGCAGAAATTGATGATAAGACCTCTATTCAAATCCATACTACTTATGCTCGAATCCTTATAGATCTTAATACCTCCCAAGCCTTACCTGTAGAAATTAATCTACAGATCAGTGAAAGACTCTCGGTGTAGAGGTTAGATTATGAGGGAATGGTTTTTAGATGTCAGAGTTGCTTCCAAATTGGTCATATTACAGAAGATTGTGAACATTACAAATGCAATACCAAACTTGCTTGATGGAAGGATTCTCTACCAGATCATCTAACAATCAATCCTCATATAGACCCGGTTGTGGTATATAACACCCCCAATAAGTTGACTCACCAACCATGTAATGGTCTCTAAACAATACAAAGAAGTTGCCTTCTGATTCTTATTTCTAAGGTGTTGATTCAGTGATTAATTATGCTTTGACCCCCCTCCCTGTGGGTCACATCCCTATCGAGTCACTTGAATTTGTTCTTTCAATTTCAGTGGAAGAAGGAAATGAGGAATGGATGGCAGTGGATAGGAAAAATAAGAGATACGCGAAATCTAAATCCCCCATCATCTCAAACAAGGTATGAATCTTTTCCTACTGTTTTCTCTCATTGCTACATCTAGGTTTTTGGCCTACTATTTTTCTGTTGGGAAACTCCTATTAAGTTGTCATTTATTGGGTGTTTTTGAGCTGTAGGATTACTAGCTATAGGTTCTATTCTTGGAAGATTGTCTTCTTCTATTGGGCTTATTGGTTATATCTTGATTTTGATCACTTTTTGTAATGTTGATAAGATAAAATCTAGCTTTTGATCCTTGTTGTACGAGGGTATAGCCCCTTTCATAAATATATTTACCAATAATAAAAAAACATGACTTGAACCTTGAAACAGATTTGTTATTGAAAATTATTCTACATACAATGCATATAAGAAAGAGGAAATATTAAACCAAGATGCATAATGAATTGATAAAATTGGTGAAATATTTTTGAATGTTTTTTATTATAGAGTTTCCCAAATGGGATTTTATTCCTTGGGAGATTCTTCTACAAAATTATTAATATAATCAACCATATTAATCTTGGTATGGATTCCTTCCAAATACTATGAAATTATATCGATAAATTATCCTTATTTTTTCTACTATATGTGCATTTGTTTTTAAGTATATGAGAGATATTTCTCTTTAAAAAATGATCCTCTTCATGCCCACAATGTCAATTAAAAACCCCTAAACTTGGAAAAAACTCAAGGTTTTCATGATGCACAAGAAAAACTAATAAAGAAAGGGAGTTTTTTATTATTATAAAGGGAAAAACCATCTCATAAATAATTCACGTAAATTCAAATGAGATAGAAGTGACTATAGAAGATACAAGATACTTGGGCCATTCAAGTAGTCACTACTCATGTCTAGTATATGATTATTTGTTACACTATTGGACAAAATCTTCCATATATACATTCATCATCGTATCAAATTAGGTATAATATATACATTGCCTATAAAAATAAATGTCATTAAAATAATTTATCTCAATTCTTGAATTCATTTAGTACATTTATATGTGTGGAGGATGAACTCCCTATGTTTGTTATGTTGATAGATTCTATGACATGGTGAAAACATGGAGAGTCCCTCTTGGAATTCGATTTGGCAGTGAGGGGTTAACACAAAAACGTCTCTGTCCACTTGGTATGTACTAAAGTGATATATTAATCCCTAAAGGTACTGCAAGGTTATAAAGTATTGCTAGAAACTTTGAATTATGCAATGCGTCGTGATGCATTTCATGGCCCTATGAGAATATATGAATGTGTTATGATTTTATGTCGAAGAGAGAATAACTATGTGTATTCGTAGGTATTACACGGATTCACACAAGGCACATAGTGAACGCAATTTTAGAAGTAAGGGTGGGACTATGAGATATATTTTGAAGTTCCGTGAGACCATGTGCATGGTATAATCCATAAAAAAAATTAGGAGCACAAAATCTTACGAAATAATGTTTAGGCTTGTGCTATTTCGATGTGCTACAAGGTGGCATATGAGCATGTACATTCATCGATTTCACTAAATATATCACAATAAAGAAATATTTCATTTTCAATAATACTGTATGTGGATATTCGATAATTGTACGTTTTCTTATTATTTCCATAAATTCAGTGGATAATTTATGCTAGAAAATCAGAAAAAATATACTTAATTCTCAACTTCTCTGTGTGAATCAAAGTTTACATTAATTTATATAAAAAATTAAATATTTATATTATATAGTTGTATCACATACCTTTGACCCAGATTCTTGAAGTCACTTATCTAAAGGCTAGGTTGCGTATGCCTTTAACTAGCCGTATATATTTATACATGTTTTTTTAGATCATTTGGAAGCTTATGCTATCCATCATTTCTCAAGATATATTTCTAACAAAATTATAATATCTACCTTTTATGTGATAATTATCCACCGCATCCTCCTCAAATTCACTAAAGTGTAATGCTATCCAAAGATGTACAAGGGTCAAATGTTGAAAATTATATTCTAGAATCACCTAAAATATCTATGGTAAATATTGGCCAAGTAATATGAATGTTCATTAAGAAAATATCTACAATTTGATGTTCGCAAAAACTTAAATTCTAATCCCACAAAATTGTATGAACTTGATATTCAGTATAGCGAATCTAATATTATCAGTGAAAATTGTTGAAAAAATCTACGCCGTCTAATTATTTTGCCGTATTCCCTCATTCATTTTATGTGGAAAATAGTGTTATGTAAGACTATTTCCTTATGTTTTGTAATGCCCGCATTTTCTCAACAAGAAATCATGAGAAACCTGATAACAAACAGGAAAATTATGGAATAATTATTTTTTGAAAGGTTACAAGGCCTTAGCTAGGATTTCAATTAAATCTAGATTATAAAATTTTAGACTATTGTATGGTAGTTGAGGACTATAATAATAATTAATTACTATTGACCCAACCCTATTTAAATATTTTGATTTAATTTCACATATTAAATTCCACTGCTTAATTCAACTATTAATCCATTTTAATCTTTGTTATTTTTCCCCAAAGGTCTTATTAAATATATTTAATGAAATGGCTCTAAAATAAATTAAAATTTTTATTAGGTAATATTAATAATCTCCTAGTTTAAAATAAATCATATTAACATGGTTTAATACCTCAAGGGTCAAGGGTGCACAATATGGTCTAACCCATTAGGCCCCATTTAACATTACACAAACATTTTTATTTAAAACATTCCCTCTTAAGTACCCCATAACTTAAGTGATGTAGGGTTCATTCTACACCCTTAGATCTAATAGTTCTTATCCCTTAGATTTAGGTTTGGAAAAAGTAATGCTAGAAATCCTTTTGGAATGCCATATATTCATTTTCGAGATATAATCTCTCATTTTCTCCTATTTTTTGTTGCAGGTTAAGGAAGAGGGAAACATGATGAAGCCATGGAGGTAATTAGATACATGGAAGCTCTTCTTTATTAAACTTTGTGCTTAAGACATGGATCTATTCATTCCCCCTTTGTGGGTGTTGTTTTCTCTTTTGTATTTGTCTATTAAAAGAATTTTACTTGCACGTTGAAAGTGTATACATTGTGTGTATACCCTTTTGGGTAAAATATAGAAACCCCATATATTTATTTTAAGAAAATATATGTATTTGTATATATACCCATATATAATTGTATATATTCATTTACAGGTTTAACCTATAAATGTTGTTTTATAAGTATTTTACAAAATATTCGTCCTTGAAGAATATATATATATATATATATATATATATATATATATATATATATAACTAACATATTGTCCACGGATTTCATCCTTTTTACCAGGTATTATTTTTGTTTATAAAGCCCAATATGCGAAGGTATACAATTACATCAACGTATTGGCAACATTTTTCTTTGAATGGTTTGGCTGCTGCAAAAGGACATAGTGGTTTGGTATTAATAAAATGTGGGAGGTTTAAAGTGTTTGGGGGAGGGGTGTTGACCCCACCCCAACCCCATATATATTATATGGAATAGGGGTGGGGTTGGTGCCTCTCCCCCTAACCTTAATTTAAACGATTATTACCTACACATCGCGGCCCTAAGGTATACCAAATTCCCCTTTTTTTTTGAACTTTTGGTTTTTGATTCAAATGTATTGAGGTTTAATAATAGTTTTTATTATATATATATATATATATATATATATATATATAAAATACTATGAATATATTAATTCCTCATAATAATATTAATATAATGATATTTTGAATTTTGAAATTAGTCAAAGTATATTATTATCATATGTCAATTATCTAGTAATAATATATATATTTATTTAGTAATCAATTTTCCCATTAAAATTTAGGTGATTGCAAATAGAGTGGGGGAAATTACGCATTGCAATTGTAAAAGTTTAAGAATAAATATTTTACCTACACCTAAACAACTATAGTAGTGCATAAATTTGTGTATTTGTCAACTTTAACAATTTATCACATTCATTTTCATTTATATAACTATTTTAAGGGTTTAATCAATCTTGGTTCATCCATTTTCTTAATTAAAATCCTATTTCAATAAGGATGACATTATACTATAAAAATAATTTCATATATTCCCTCTTATACACCATTTGAATAGGAGAAAAATAAACATACCAAAATGAAATTTATCTCATCCAAACCGGATTTCCAATAATGTAAAAATGATCAACACTCTCTTTTCATTCAACTTAAATATCATTAATACTTAAAGGATATTTATTTTCATTTGAAAATAGTTACAAAGTTCCCATTTTGATAAATAAATGCAAGCCATAATAAACCATTTACAAGAATCTAACCAATGGATAAGATTACATCCAATTTACTATAGGTACAATTTACTAGTTGAGGAGTATTAATAGAACAAGAAGTAACTTCACATGTATTTTTCCAAAATAGAACTTCATCCAGTGAGTTTCACCATCATCATTAATTCATGCACACAACAAAATGGGGGAGTAGGCAAGCGCTCCCCACCCAACCAAAATATCCAATGAGGGAGAGAAACTTTCATCCTCATTGGCCCCCAGGCCCCAATAAGGAAGCAATAAGGGTTATTTAGATAACCATGGAAACTCAAAAATGGATTTCATATACACATTCAATCAATACAATCATTGAAATAACTCAATACCAATTTTACAACAAAGCAACAAAATCTAAATATAAAGGCTTCATACCAAAGCCTTGGAGGAGAAAGGAACATGGGGGTTCTTCATATGCCTCTGAAGGGCTTGGGTGTCCACCTATGAGCCACCAAAAAATCCATCACAATACACACAATACTATTATGCCTTCCTCTAAGAAGATACACCACTCTTATGCCTCCCTCAAGAAATCAACCCACTCTTATTTCTCCCTCACTCTTATGCCTCCCTCAAGAAAATAACAAGATAAACATAATTCATATTTTTCAACAAGGTGGAAATCCCAACCCAACTTCCTCCTAAATAACCAATAACATTTCTCTTATGTCTCCCTAACTTTTTACCCTCATTTCGATTTCTCCCACAACCTAAGCGTCAAATCTATTTCCCACAATCATAAGCAATATAAAAATCATCAACTACACATATGAGCACAAAAAAATAGCAAGGTAAAAATAATGGTGAAGATCTACCTTACAAATGAAGAGTATCAATACACAACAAGCAACAAACATTCCAAGTCCTAAGAAAAAACTATCCATTCCAAGCTCCATTCACCATTCTCAAGCAAGCTCTCTGAAACTAAAAGCATTCCCCCCCCCCCCCCCACCCCCCACAAAAAAATTAGAAAGTAACCCCCAATACTTCCCAAAAACTGCAATAAATAGAAAATAGGGAGAGGGAGATGATGTGGCTCCATGTAGGGTGCTAATTCAATTCTTCTCCATCCCATATCACCCAAGTCAAACCCATACACCAAGGTATAATAAGTGGGTGGTGGAGAGGAATGACAAACCTCTTACACAAACCGCTCCAATCCACACCCCTTAAAGAAAAAATTTAAACACATTTAAGAAAGTGCAATTAAATATAACCTTTTGACTTCCAAAATACATAATGAGATCTACTTTTGACCCCCAACCCATAGGTATGGTTGGTATAAGAAATTAAGAGGTGTGAGACAAGTTTAACTTGTCCCAAAAGCCTCCAAAAATGGCCCTTCAGCCAAAATCCAGGTTTCCCAAGTAGGATGGTGTGTACAACACTCAAAATCACATACACATAACTAATAAAGACAAGAACCAAAGACCCAACCACTCTAATAAATGAATCCTTTTTTGTCACATCCAAAATTAGGTTAATAATATGATTATTTCACTCAATTAAGACATATAAACCAATTAATGATAAAAGGGAATTACATCACAAATTAAATCACAAACACTAAAATTAAATAAATGAAAGGAAAATAACTACACAAAAACCCTTGGTCACAATTGGGGTCATCCCCCCATGGGAACCCCCTAACAACAAGTAACAAAACAACAACATTACACAAGTTTCCATGGTGACCAGTTGCCAATACCTCACATTCCTTCGTTGTTGGTCTCCTGTCACCCGTAGTTTATTGTTATGATATAATTACCTGCAAAAATCACACAATAACCCTCTGGCCTCATGGCCATATTAACGATGCATAACTAATAAAACACATATATCTACATATCAATTTCAACATCAAATATCATAACTACTATTGCTAAGACCAAGTAATTCAACAGATACTCCAATTTTAAACATTTCAATTCTACTCATACATCAATTTGTAACTGAGATCATAAACTAACTGAACCATCTGATTTAAGAAATACTTTCACTCATTCAAAATTTCACCAATTCTCCAATATAAAAGAAATCATAAAATAACTTTGAACATCCTAATAAAAATCAATACAAAAATAATTCAAAATATCAATATATATCTAAACTGACAACACATCATTATCTTCCCTACTGAATGTCTATCAAAAGTTAATCAGTTGGGTTATAGTAATGTCTATCCTTGAATTTCCATATCACAATGAGTTCATGTCATTCGTCTATTAATATTTACAGGTACAATGTGTAATGATGTCTATGTGTTCAGTCATACTGTTAGATTAAATATAACAAAACAATATTGAAGAGTTATGATATCACAATCAATTTATAACAACACAACCATTCTCAGTAATTATATTATCCTTAAATGCGCATCAGGGTCCACAGTATGACATATAGTCAAAATAATAATAACCAAAAAATAATAGCAATCATGATGTCCCGCACATTTTATTTGCATGCTAACTAGAATAAAGTAGCAATGTTTAAGATTAAAAATCAATTCGAAATTGATAACACGGTTCAACCAAAGTTAAAGGGGAGTGGGAATTACATTCCCCTACCCTTATATTTGACTTCCTCCTCGAATTCATGGATAAAATGTAGGGAATGATGCAAAATAAATAGGTTCACACCCTTTGTGGAATTTCTTTGCTTCAACAAGTGTGTATCTACAAAACCCAAGTCTGGTCTAATGTAATTAAACAAGAAGAAGGGAGAGTGTAAGGGATGAGTTCTACACTTTCTTCAAGTAGGGTTGGAAGAATTTAATTCTATAGAGTAGCTCTACGTGACCAACCAAGCTACAACACATAACATTAAAATGATAAATGATCAAATGATTCTCAAGAATAACTACCAAAGTAACAGAATAACAGGGAGAATTTCATTAACTTGAGATGACCATATAGTCTCCCATGGATACAACCCACTGCATTAACAAAAAGTATGGCTTCCACTAAGGTTGAGTTGTGCTTCAAAGTTAGTTATTTAGACAAGGCTAGAAAATATCCATAATGGCCATCAATTTATGAAAGAAAGCATGTCTACTCAAAGGTCTTACAATTTTGAGATCATACGAGATGATATTTAACAAGGAAGGACACTTAAGTTAACCAAAACATTGACAATCAAGAAAAATATTCATGGGAAGAACTTTGATCAATTGATGGGGTACCATTAAATTTTAATGGAAATACTAAGGAAAAACATGAGCATAAGGTTTTCTATAACTTGATTTTACACTCAAGATAAAACACACAACACTAACCTGATTTAGAAACGTTAAATAGTTAGATAATATTTCCACTAGAAACTAACATACCAATACAAGGGACACCACTCACCCTACATAACACAATGGGATTTATTTATGTTAAATCTTTCTCAAGCTTGAAATATCCATAAGGAGAACACATGCATAAGTCGTAACACCAAATAGCCTTCATGCGAGCTAGAAGATAAGAACAAGTAACAAGAGGGGATCCAACTACAATCTACTAGTGTGTCATACCAATACTCGAGTAAATACTTACAATAACAACTTGCACTTATATTTCCCAAGGACAAAAAGGAACAAACATCAACAGGGTTTCAGAAGAAAAGAATAAATAACTTCCAAATTTTTCTTGTATATCCTTAACATTGGTTGCTTTAAAATTACAAATAACCTAGGTCACCAAGGATTAAATTAGTACACCAAGAGGTTTCTTTTCTTACAACAAGAGATAAGACCCAATCCTATAAAGGCCACAACTCACACTCATCAAGCTACAAGGAAACAAGGGTATGTTGACCTAAAAATATTATAAGTGGAAGGCACATACATCGATGATAAAGGGAGTACTACACAATTAGAACAAAACACTACCAATAAGGTGTTTCACAAATCCGGGTAGGTGGAAAAACTAAGGGTTCAATTATACATTGCACTTAATACACCTAAATCTTACTCATTTTATACACCAACTATGAAGTCAAAATTTATAGTTTCACTTGCTAAGCATTTTTATTACAAGTTTTTTTAATTAAAATCTTCCTTTTATTATGGCATCACATATTTGTGTCATTAAGGAGCACCACCAATGTTGGCATAATATCTCACCATTCTGTATAGGTGGCGGAATTATTTATTTTACTTCTAGGGAAGAGTAAATGGACAAAGGTCTTCTTTTTATTTTCACATAGTTTTATTCCTTCTATTATTCTACAAGATTATAGCAAGGAACCATTTTTCCTTTTTCTAATGTTCCAATTTATTGTTAAGTTTTCAAGTCCAAGCCCTTCAATTAGGGTTTTATTATGATCAATTAATCATTTTACCAAATAGATTTTAATGGGAAGGAGGAGTTCAAACTATCACATTATTACCTTTATGGGAATAAGAGATAAATCAACATATCACATTTTTAATTCTAAAGGAAAAAGAGAACATTCAACATAACAAACACATCATTAATCTTGTAAGAACTAGGAATCAATCAACCAACATGTGCCTCACAAAGATTTCAAGGTTTATCAAAGAATTAAAAGCATCACTTAACACTCCAAGCGGGTCTCCACAAGTCTCAAAAGAAATTACAAATAAAAAGACCCAATAAAGAGGCATATTTACTTTTACGAATTTAAGAGGTTTAACAATGTTTGTTGTTTAGTCTCAAAATTTTGTTCACATAATAAGACAAGGAGATTTTACAAACAACACTCATATTTCCACAAGATACCACCAACCAAGCAACAAGATGACAAGGAAAATTTTACTCCAAGGACACCACATTTTCCCTTATAAGACATCAAATGTAAGAGGACAATCAACTAATCTACCCAAACATGGGCACTTAATGACCAAGAGTTATAGTTTTAAAAGAAGGGTCACAACATAAGCACAACTGAGATTAAGATATTAAGATCTAATAAAACTAAAATCTCTGAAACAAGGTCCAAAAGACCCATATACATCCATACGAGTCTCCATGTGACCCAATAATTAATAGGTTATACAATGGTAATCATAACAATTATGAAATATTTAAGGCAAGGGTATACTTATTTATGGGTCAACAAGAGAAATCAAGTACACTTAATTAAACACATTACCTGAATGGGCTTAAGTCTAATCATAATTACCAATGATACATACAATCCACAAGTCAATACTTTCTATAATGGAACAAGGAAACCAAGATAAAACTTAGCATGCCATCGATGGAACATCATAACCAAACAAACACTTATCTACTAAAATCTACAGTCAACCAAAATATAATCCAATCCTAACACCATCCATAAGCCCATAGTCAAACACATACTACTTCTGACGAGGATCAAGATCTTACCAGAATGATAAGAGAATCACCACCACCACTATCAAACTACCAACTAGACTGCACGACACAATGAAATCTCTTTCTAGCAAGGTCAAGTAACGAAAAAGTCACTCTAAGATCCTAGACACACTCAAGGTTATGTCCTCCCAAAACCAAGGCATAACTTAAAGCACCTAAGAAGACATTCAAGGAACCTAGGGTGTACCCCCATACGATGAAATGTCACAATACAAACAACGTAGAACCAGCTCAACAACATGCAAGAAAGAATCACGTAACATTTAGCTAAGTAGCCAACAAGATAAACGAGCTCTGAGTCACCAATCAAAATAAGATCTAAGAATATCGGACAATAAAGGGAAATGGCTAAGTAGTTGCATTGCAATCCCTAAAATCTTACAAAAATATAAATAACTAAAAGATCCTCAGAGCTTCTCAATCGAATCATAAAATAAGATGTTGGTCCTTGATAAAATAACACAAGTTTATGAATGTAAAAAATACATAAATTCAACATCACATTCACTTTGCAGCCCTTCATGGCCACTAATAAGGGGTACTATACCTCGAGCTCAGTTCTAAGAATGCATACGCAAAATTGGATTAAATGTGACACCAAGACCTAATATCCACTTACTCATACGGGATTAAGTCACCAAAGTGGCAACCAAAACTAACTTGTCTAACCACTGAAGGAAAAATGGGAGATTTAGATGACTAAACAACTTCTAATTTACTCATGTCTAGACTCCTGAACACTAACCACTAATGCTTAATCCACAAGAATCACACCAACACAAATAACATTCCAACAAGGAAGAGTCTCAATGGGTTTATCGCATCATACGACTAAAGCAAGAGTTAGGACTCATCAAACAACATATTTTGCAAGGAAGAATCAAGTTCCTCACTACACTAGAAGTTCACAAAGAAATACCAATCTAATTCAACACCTTTTGTTAATCGAGGTCGAAAAAATGCCACTAGGCGAGTACAACAATCCAAAACAAATTTATTATTTTATTTATTATTTTAACCATGGAGGTTCAAATTTTGCTAACTGGTTTTCAGGTTTCAAAGTCATCCCAGGGTCTAAGTGCTTGAATCTGTGGCTCTATACCAAGTGTAACGCCCACATTTTCTCGACAAGAAATCCATGAGAAACCCGATAGCAAACAAGGAAAATTATGGAATAATTTTTTTTTGAAAGGTTACAAGGCCTTAGCTAGGATTTTAATTAAATCCAGATTATAAAATTTTAAACTATTGTATGGTAGTCAGGAATAAAATAATAATTAATTACTATTGACCGGGACCCTATTTAAATATTTCGATTTAATTTCCCCTATTAAGTTCATCTTTTTAATTCAAATATTAATCCATTTTACTCTTTGTTATTTATTCCCCAAAGGTCTTACTTAAAATCTATTTATTAGGTAATATTAATAATCTCCTAGTTTAAGATAAATCATATTAACATGGTTTAATACCCAAAGCATCAAGGGTACACAACATGTTCTAACCCCTTAGGCCCCATTTAACATTACACACACATTTTTATTTAAACATTCCCACTTAAATACCCCATCACTTAAGTGATGTAGGGTTCATCCTACACCCTTAGATCTAATCTTTCTCATCCCGTAGATTTAGGTTTGGCAAAAATAACCCCAGAAATCCTTATGGAATGTCATATATTCATTTTCTAAATGTAATCTCTCATTTTCTCTTGTTTTGTGTTGCAGGAAGAGGGCAGGAAAGATGAAGCCATGGAGGCCATTAGAGACATTGAAGACTCTTGTTGATTAAACTTTGTGATTAAAACATGGATCTATTCATTTCCCCTTTTGTGGGTATTGTTTTCTATTTGGTATTTGTCTTTTAAAAACATTTTACTTGTAGATTCAAAGTGTACATTGTGTGTATACCCATTTGGGTAAAATATAGAAATGCCATACATCTATTTTAAGAAAATACATGTATCTGTATATATACCCATATATAAGTTTATATATTTATTTACATGTTTAACCTATAAATGTTTTTTTTATAAGTAGAACACACACACACACACACACACACACACACACACACATGTACACACACGTATGTATATTAAACATACACAAAATATTGTCCGCGGTTCATACTTTTTACTAGGTTAGTTGTTTTGTTTATAAAGCCGAATATGCAAGGTTATACAGTTGCATCAATGTATTTGACACATTTTTTAATCTTTGGTATTATGGTTTGGCCACTACAAAAGGACATATAGGTTGGGTATTAATAAAAGGTGGGGGGTTTAAATTTTTTAGGGGAGGGGCGCCGACCTCACACCCACCCCCACCCCATATATATTATATGGGTTGAGGGTGGGGTCGGCGCCCACCCCGCCAATATTAATTTAAACGATTACTACCTACAAGCTGCAGCCCTAAGGTATACCAAATTCCCTTTTTTTTAACTTTTGGTTTCCGATTCAAATGTATTTATGATTTAGTAATAGTTTTGATTATATATATATATATATATATATAATACTATGAGTATATTAGTTCCTCGTAATATTATTAATATAACGATATTTTAAATTTTGAAAGTAGTTAAAGTATATTATTATTATATATCAATTATCTAGTAATAATATATATAGTTATTTACTATAATCAAGTTTCCCATTAAATTTTATGGGATTGCAAATAGAGTGGGAGAAATTACACATTACAATTGTAAATTTTTAAGAGTAATTTTTTTACCTACACCTAAGCAACTATAGTAGTGCATAGATTAGTGTATTTGTCAACTTTAACAATTTATCACATTCATTTTCATTTATATAACTATTTTAAGGGTCTAATCAATTGTAGTTCATCTATTTACCTAATTCAAATCCTATTGCAACAAGGAGGACATTATAGTATAAAAAAAAATTCATATATTCTCTCTTGAATATCATTTGAATAGGAGAATAATAAACATACCCAAAGGAAATTTATCTCATCTAAACCGGATTTCCAATAATGTCAAAATGATCAACACTCCATTTTCATTCAACTTCAATAACATTCATACTTAAAGGATCTTTATTTGCATTTCAAAGTAGGTACAAGGTTCCAATTTTGATAAAGAAATGCAAGCAATAGTAAACCATTAACAAGAATATAACCAATGAATATGATTACATACAATTTATTATAGGTACAATTTATTAGTTGAGGAGTATTAATAGCACAAGAAGAAACTTCACATGTATTTTTACCTAAAATAACACTTCATCCAATAAGTTCCACCATCTTCATCAAGTCATGCACACAACAAAATTGGGGAGTAGGAAACGCTCTCCACCCAACCAAAATATCCAATGAGGGAGAGAAAATCTCTACCTCATTGGCCCCCGAGCCCCAAAAAGAAAGCAATAAGGGTTATTTATACAACCATGGCACCTAAAAATGGCTTCCACATACACATTCAATCAAGACAATCAATGAAATAACACAATACCAATTTTACAACAAAGAAACAAATATTCAAACACAAAGGCTTCATACTAAAGCCTTGGAGGAGAAAGGAACATGGGGGTTCTTCTTATGCCTCCCAAGGGCTTGGATGTCCACCTATGAGCCTCCAAAATCTCCATCACAATACCTAGAACACTCTTATGCCTCCCTCTAAGAAGATACACCACTCTTATGTCTCCTTCAAGAAATCAACCCACTCTTATGTCTCCCTCACTCTTATGCCTCTCTCAAGAAAATAACAAGATAAACACAATTCATATTTATCAGCAAGGTGGACATCCCAACCCAACTCCCTCCTAAATACCCAATAATATTTCTCTTATGTCTCCCTCAAGTTTTACCCCCATTTCCATTTCTACCATAACCTAAGGGTCAAATCTATTCCCCACAATCATATACAATATAACAATCATCAACTACACATATGAGCACAACAAAATAGCAAGGTAAAATATAAGGGTGAAGATCTTACAAATGAAGGTTATCAATACACAAAAGTCTCCAAGCCTTCCAAAATCCTAACCAAGAATCATCCATTCAAAGCTCCATTCACCATTCTCAAGCAAACTCTCCAAAATTGCAAGCATTCCCCAAAAAAAGTGAGCAAGTAAAACCTTATACTTTCCAAAATCTCCAATAAATAGAAAAGAGGGAGAGGGAGATGATGTGGTTGCATGTGGGATGTCACATTATTTTTTCTCCATCCCACATCACGCAAGTCAAACACATACCCCAAGGCATAATAAATGGTTGGTTGAGAGGAATGACAAACGTCTTACACACACCACTCCAACCCACACCCCTTAAGGACAAAATTTAAACACATGCAAGAAAGTGCAATTAAATCTAACCTTTTTCCTTCAAAAACACATAATCAAGTGTATTTTTGACCTCCCAACCAATATGAAGGGTTCGTATAAGAAATTAAGAGGTGTGGGATAAGTTTAACTTGTCCCAAAAGCCTCCATAACTGAAACTTAATCCCAAATCTGAGTATCCCAAGTATGGTGGAGTGTACAACAGACAAAATCACATACACTCAACTAATAAACACAAGAACCAAAGACCCAACCACTCTAATAAATGAATTATTTTTTGTCACATCCAAAATTAGCTTAATAATATGATTAGTTCGCTTAATTAAGACACATAAACCAATTAATGATAAAAGGGAATTAAATCACAAATTAAATCACATACACCAAAATTAAATTAAAAAAAAGAAAAATAATTACATAGAAACCCTTTGTCACAATTGTAGTAATCCCCTCATGGGAACCCCCTAACAACAAATAACAAAACAACAATATTACACAAGTCACCATGGTGACCACTTGTCAATACCCCACATTCCTTCATTGTCGGTCTCCTATCCCCCGTAATTTATTGTTGTGGTATAATTAGTTGCAAAAATCACACAATATCCTTCTGGCCTCATGGCCATATTAACGATGTTGAACTAATAAAATGCTTATATCTACATATCAGTTTCAACATCAAATATCATAACTACTATTGCTAAGACCAAGTAATTCAACAATTACTCCAATTTTCAGCATTTTGATTCTACGTACTCATACATCAGTTTGCAACTAAGATCATAAACCAACCGAATCATCTAATTTAAGCAATACTTTCACTCGTTCACAATTTCACCAATTCTCCAATATTAGAGAAATCACAAAACAACTTTGAACATCATAATAAAAATCAATACGAAAATAATTTGAAATATCCACATATATCTAAACTAACACCACAACATTATCTTCCATACTAAATGTCTATCAAAAGTTAAGCAGTTTGGTTACAGTGATGTCTATCCTTCAATTTTCATATCATAATGCATTAATGTCGTTCGTCTATTAATATTTACACGTACAATGTGCAATGATGTCTATGTGTTCAGTCACAGTGTTAGATTAAATATAACAAAACAATATCGAATAGTAATGATATCACAATTAATTTATAACAAAGCAACCGTTCTTGCTAATTGTCTTATACTTAAATGCCCATCTGGGTCCACAGTACGACATACAATGAAAATAATAATAACCAAAACACAATAACAATCATGACATCAGTGCAAAACAATATCGAAGAGTAATGATATCACAATTAATTTATAACAAGGCAACCGTTCTTGCTAATTGTCTTATCCTTAAATGCCCATTTGGGTCCACAATACGACATACAGTGAAAATAATAATAACCAAAACACAATAGTAATCATGACATCAGTTCAAAACAATATCGAAGAGTAATGATATCACAATTAATTTATAACAAGGCAACCGTTCTTGCTAATTGTCTTATCCTTAAATGCCCATCTGGGTCCACAATACGACATAAAGTGAAAATAATAATAACCAAAACACAATAGCAATCATGATGTCCTGCGCATTTTATTTGCATGCTACCTAGAATAAAGCAGCAAGGTTTAAAATTAAAAATCAATTCAAAATTGATAACATTGTTCAATCAGAATTAAAGAGGAGTGGGAATTACATGTTTTATCCATGTTCATTTCTTTCACAAGGTTGTAAGTGCCAACCCTGGTTCCAATTCAGTTTATTTCAACCTCAATTGAATTTGCATATTTTTTGAATCGTTTCACGCATTCAAAGATAGAAATTCTTGCCTATAATGATTCGGTAAATACCTAAAACGGAGGCCTTACAAGTAACTATGTTTGAACATATTTTCTTCTTTAGTTTATAATTACCTCCAGATTTGTGATCAGCCATATATCATTGCGAAACCCTAATTCTTAAACATTTTCTAAAACATTTCAATTATTATGAATATATTTTCGTTAAATTTGATTTTGTAAATATTTTTATATCAAACAAATTACAAATAACATGCATTTCCTGCAGTGCATTCTAGGGTTTCTCGTTTATGAAATTCTTGTAAAGCATTAGTTATTGTCATTGGAGTTTATTTTGAAGTGCCATGGATACCGCGGATCAGTTCACAATATAGTGGGACTGGGCACCTTCCCCGTGCCCGCCAAATCATTCGTGCCTTACCTGATTGGGAAGTGGAATGCCGGCCCAATTTGGAAAGGCGGGTTTCTTTTTTCTGTCTCCTTTCCGCAGAAAATGACATCGAAAAGACAAGTGGCGAAGGAAACAATGAATGACTCTTACCAAAACAGAAAACGATTGTGACAGCAATCACGGCAGCGAACAGAAATGGTAATGGTTTTGGTAGGTAGTATGTCAGACATCTTTCTCACGAATCAACAATCACACACTCTCGGCTCTTCGGGATCAGGAAAAGGCATATATATATTCCAGGCAGATGAGATGTCATTATCCGTATTTGTCTAGTTGCCTCTTCGAATTAAGCAATTGACATAGACTAGGCAGTGGCGAATGATACAGGCATGAGCATCAATCATGATTTTGTGAAAATTTGCACTAAGTTTGCAGTGTTTTTGACGCAGTCTGACTAGGCACGTGCATGAGAGGGGAAGGTTGCGTAAGTAGATATATTCATCTAACCTGTAATTTATTTTAAAGAGTAGATTTGGTTTATAATAAGTTGTTATTGGGTTTATATTCTTAATGCTATGTAAATGAAAGCAAAATACAAAGAGTTAAAGATTGGGTAAGATTTATGGAAAGTCTTATACAGAGTTTTAATTGTGTTATAGATTACTGTTGTTTTCCATGTGCACACCTTAACCATGAAATGACTATTATTTTATTAGGATGGTCATTTATTTTGCATTTTCAATGTAATTGACATAATGATCATGACATGAACTCAGAAGTTTCAAGAGATTTTATATCGCCTTCTGGATTCATCCCTACTTGCTGAACATTATTAAGTTAATATTATGTTAATTTAATTTTAAAGAGCGGTATGGTCATAGTCACCGGACAACGACCATTGTATATTAATTATTTGATAAATTGCATGTTTAAAGTGTGTTTATGTGCTTTTAGATTATTGGTATACATTAAGCATTATTAGTGCACCATTTGTGGTATTTTGTTGCCCCTTCTCAATTTGCATTATCTCATCCCATCTTCTCTCTTCTATTTCTTTCTCCTCATGTTTTACGTACTCATTTGAATTTCAATTTTCGATATAAACATATACACCCTTGTTCGGTTAAACACCTAAAATATACAAAGCAACAATCTATTAATTAACAATGGGAAGACAATCAAATGAGTTAAGTTCTTTTGCAAGTGTATTAGAGTATCAAGCAACCATCATAATCATTCATAATATCGTTGAAATTTATGATTACAAACATTGCAATACATTGATTCTACACATAAATGAATTGTTACACTTATTGATGTTCTAACAATATCATGCCAAATGAACGCATCTAATCAATATTGGCTAAGTTAAACAAAAATCTCCTAAAATACCCCATTTGTGTAAGTTCAAATTTGGCTTCCCATTTTGGGCTACTAGTAAAAAGTGTGATGTTTCAATGATCTATGTGATGATGTTGAATTATGAGTGTTTATTTAGAGGATACAATATGATAAATATACTCATCAAACAATATTTGACTATTTGCATGGAATGAGAATGCAACACACTAATATTCATTATCAACACACACACACACACACACACACACACACACACACACACACACACACGCAAAATATGGTAACTAACTACCAATATAATACATGTTACATATTATGTTAACATTCCCCCGCTTATTACATTATTTTTAAAGATCATATTTCTAGATAGTGGAGCCCCCTTTTTTGAAACAGGATAAAAAATATTTACAATCTCCATGTAGCCTGCTCACCTTTGAGGTGGCATGCCATCTTTGTGGCTTCACACACCTAAAAGTGATAGGAGTACATCTCTCTGCTAACACGTTCGTTGGTTTCTCGGATTACCACGAACCCCTATGGTTTTCTATCTGTAAGTAGACCATGAATCTAGAGGTGAAAAGAGGTGTCAACTATACACTTCGGTGGTTTCTCAAATTTCTACAAACCCTTTTCCAATAACCAAGTGCCACTTTAATGCTTTTTTTGCTCACAATGTTCTTCATTAGGAGGTACAACAATGGAAAATAATGCTCAGTAATTTTATTTAAAAACCACACGAAACAGAATAAAACCACGCCATGCATGGATATCATCCCTAATAGTCCGAAGAAGGAGAGGGTTAAGCAAGAGGTTAAATGGTCAAAGCCCCTCGATGGCATCTTTAAGCTCAATTTTGATGGCTTGGCTAAGCTGTAGAATGGTGTTGTTGGAGGAGGGGGTTTGATCTGCGGTCACAAAGGTAATTGCATCGGTTCCTATGTCAGGTCCATTAGTAATCATACCAATAACCTTGTTGAAGTTAAGGCGATGCTCTGGGGGTTCATGATTTGCAAGGATCTGGGATTAAAATCTATCATCATAGAAGGGGACTCGCTGTGTGTGACAAATGCACTTAAGGATCACAGTAAGTGTGGGTGGAAGCTTAGTAACATGATCAACGAAGCTTATGGCGTCTTGACATCATTTGAGGAAGTGGTCATTCAACACATTTTCAGAGCTGGCAATAAACCCACGAACACCCTGACAAATCAAGGTAATGACTTGGAAAACTTGATGATGTGGGCGGGGACATGTATCCCCTAAGAAATCATTAATAAGTTGATTAATGATGACACAAACTAGGAGGCATCTTAATTATTATTACCAAGCTTCTCACCCTTGGGATTTTGAAAATATTTTTCTCTTTTTTATTATGGTTATGATTCATTTCATCTAGCATTTGCTTAAGTTTTTCAAGATTGGTGACTACTTTTGTGTCATTGAAGAAGGTTAGGTTAAAAGAGCGATGGGAGACAAAAGGGTCCGCACTGAACCCACTACTTTCCTTCATGTGAAAAATGAAAATGTCTTGTGGAAACTGTTGCACAAAGGGGGCTTCACTAGGTACATTCATCGTGTGAAAGGTAATGACCTTGCTCCCTCTGTGGATTATGGAAACACTTGGATTGATGGCAGTTTTAATTGTAGATGGTTTCAAATTACTATCTCTGACGGATCTATTGCTGAGATAACATGTTTGAAAATGGAGGGGCTTAAAATTTTCAATAAAAAAAACCCACAAAAAATAAGAAATCACCACTTTTAAAACCCAGTGAGAACATTGTGGAATTACAATGATGGTATTGCTTATACTTTCCTTCCTAAACGAAGGGCTAATGTTTGTCTCAATTCATGAACTACTTGACCTTAGAGGGGAAATTTAGAAAGATTTTTTCCCCATCATCTATCTATTCTTAACTTCTTTCACAGAAACTAGACCATGAGCTTAGCCTTATTCCTCTATAGGTCTCATCTTTCCACTATTGAGGACTTTAAAAACCAAGAGAATTGACATTCCCTCTCCATTAAGGCCCGATTCTTCTCTTAATCCAAAGAATTCTGCCTATTATTCCTACCCAACCTGTGATTAATACTGAACCCAAGTCGGATCATGAAACCCTTACTTCGTCCCTCAACCATTTTAGGAAAAGGAAAGGGACTGTAGTGCCCAGTTCCCTTCGACATTTATTTTTGTTGATTTTGATAGTAATGACTCCAGTTATTGACATTTTGTATTATTCTGACTTAGCATGATGTAGATTATTAGAGATACTGTGACTATTTTTGGTTTTTGATTCTTAGTATGATGTGTGTGGACTTCTAAAGACATTTTGATATTGATGATGATATGCCATTGCCATGGTTATATATATTTCTGACATGTGATATTTTTGTCGCTCTGAGTAGGCCTTGATAATTAAACTAATGTTGTAATCATTTTGACATGGATGAAATGTAGGAATAGAGATGTTAGAAATAGTAAATGATATTGTAATTTCCTAGATGATGATTTGTTTCATATGTAGATGATTGTGAATTTAAATTTCATATTTTTATCTTAGATGTTTTGATGCAGCCACAAGGCTGAAGGACGGTATTATGTGTTTTGTAGGTAAATATATTCACAACAAACAATGAGGGGATTGGAGACCAACCACATTGGAATGTTAGGTGAATTCAACACGGGTCACCATGGCAACATGTTTTTTGTGTATGTGTACTTGAATTGTTGTTAAGGGGTTTCTCATGGGGGGATCACTTCCAATTGTGACCAAGGGGTTATGTGTTGTCTTTTATTTAGATTCCTTTATTTTATTTTAGTATGTCCATTTTAGTGATGTAATTTCCTTGTATTAATTACTTAGATTTTGGTCTATATTCCCTTTTTATCTTTAATGAGTTTAGTTGTCTTATTTGAGTTAATTTAATCTTGTTCAAAACTAATTAGGGATGGGACAAAGGAATTCATGTATTATACTAAATGGCTCTTGCATTTTGTGTTGTAAGTTGAGTGCTTAGGATATTGAGTGTTGTACACTCTACCCTTTCATGGAAATTCAAATTTGGCCTTAAGAGACAATTTTGAAGGCTTGTGGAACAAATTAAACTTGTCCCACACATCTTAAATTTCTATGCCAACCCTACCTATGCGTTGGGGGTAAAAAATAGACCCCATTATGTGTTTTGGGAAGACAAAAAGGTAAAGATATTTTACACTTTATTTCATGTAATTAACTTTGTCCTTAGGGGGTATGGGCATGGTTTGTGTGTGTAATTAAATTGTCATTTCACTCACCCACCAATTTATTGTGCATTGGGGTTGAGGTTTGACTTGTGAGGTGGAGTTGAAGATGAGTGATGTGGCATCCTACATGGAGACACCTCACCACCCTCTCTCCATTTTCTATTTATTGAAGTTCTTTTTCTTATTTGGGGGTTACTTCATTCTTTTGTGCTCTTGTATATTTGGGGAGTTATAGAATTTCAGAGTGTTTGTGGTATTTTTTGGAGCTTGTTGGTGATTCTTGGGTTGAAGAACCTTGGAGATTGACTCTTGGTAAAATATCTACCATGGAAAGGTAAGAGCTTTACTCTTGTTTAATGTTCTTCTTTTATATTATGTATATGTGCTTGCTTTGAGTTTTTTTAGAATGTTTGTTGGGTTCTTGGGTAGATTTCCTAAGTATAGTGTAGGATGAGGCTATGGAGAGAATTCATTTAGGGAGGCATAAGAGTTTATTTTATGTTTTGGAGGGAGTTTGGGTTGGGTGCCCCACCTTGGAAAAGAAATGCTTGTATTTCTTACTTGTCTCTTTTATGAGGAAGGAATAAGATAATGAGGGAGGCATAAGAGTATGTGGGAGGCATAAGAGGTACTTTAGGGATGCATAAGAGTGTGTAGGGGTTTTGTGATATGTATTGGAGATTTTAAGGTGGGCACCCATTTCCCATTGAGAGGCATAAGTGACCTCCCAATAGGTTCTTGCTCCCTTTGGCTTTCCATTTAGAAGCCTTGTATGTTTTTATGTTTTCCTTCTTTTGTTGTAGTTGAGTTGAATGTGCTTTGAATGGTTGTCAAATACTTGGTTTTGTGTTGTGGAAGCTTGTTTGTTTCCATGTGTTGGATCCACCTTTCATTGTAATGTGGTTGGGGCTCAAGGGCCAATGAGGAGGATGGATTCTCCTCCTCATTGGATATTTTTGTTGGGTGGAGAGTGTTGCCTCTCCCCCCATGTTTTTGTTGTGTATCAAGAAAATCATGAAGGAGCTACCTTGTTGATGATGTGAAGCTTCGAGATTTTGTTGGAGTCCTTAAGAAATTCTTTCTTGTGATAAAACCTTCTTATTATTATTCCCAGTTAATGTCAATGAACTTGTAATATTGTAGTTTATCTTAGTTTCATTCTTGTAAATTTTTCCCACTTTAAATTGGAAGATATTGTATTAATCTTGTGAAGAGAAATTGTAATCATTATTGGATGTCAAAGTTGTATCGCATGTAGAAAAAAAGAAAAGAAAGAAAGCATTGTGTTGTAAAGTTAGTCTTTTACAAATTGGAAGGAAGTTTAAAAAAGAAATAGCTTACTCCATGGTAGTTGATTTATTTTTTTAAAAAAGAAATGTGTTGCTCTTGTTCTAAACAAATTATTGGAATAATGGTTAAAAACTCTATTATGGAATGCAGGAGAATTGCAAGAAGAAATAATAAATTCATTGTGTTAATTTAAAAACATGTAAAGGAAGAATTTAGACAATGTTGTTTAATTTCTTACAATTGTTGGAAAGAAAATTAGTTGAACAAAATGAAGATGATCTTGTAGTATTTGTGCTATTATTTAATAGATAATGCTTTAAAATGAGTAGTTTTATCTAAGGAATGCATAAATTGAACTAAATCTTACAACTGGAAACTTTAGGTGCATAAAATCAAGTTCAGAATGTATTTTTCCACATATTAGTGACGTTTGTTTTTTGAGAAAACTCAGAATTTTAGGTTATGTTTCTAAGAAACAAGATTGCCACCATGTTTAGAGCGGTGGTCCCGTAACCACCACTCAAGCAAGATGATGGTCTCTATATGATGGAAAAGTGACAAGCGAGTGTGGGAATCTACAAGTAACTCTTCCTCACACCCAACCTCTCGAGGTCATGCCGAGACAGCTAGTGGGGATGTATTATGCGTAGGGTATGGGTAAACTAGTTAGGTAATCTTATATCTTTGACACACACTAATGGAATCTGTGAATCTGAGGCAAAAGAAGGCCCTCCTAACCTAAACTGGTGTGATAGATCGGTCAGCAAGGATGACTGCTTGAAGGATCCAATCAATATCGAGCTTTGGCGTGATCGGATCTATAGGTTGTGAGATACGTGGAAAATGACCTGGGATGGTTTCATGTATGTCTCCAGACAGGGTCATGATGGATGATGGATATATAGTGGATTCTATGGTCAATTCTCTGGTCTAGTCCAAAAATCTTTAGCATTGTTAGCTGCTACATCTAACAAGGATAACTGTGCAATGATGATAGGTGGAAGTGGAGTGGATCTAAATATTAATGTGCGTAAGCCAACATCAACATTAGATTGACTTGTAGGCTCATTGGGTTGTGGGATTTGTGAGTCACAACCGTAGATTCGTGGTTGTTGTGGACTTGCTATGGTCATGTGCGGAATCAGTCCCTAATCCCTAGTATCCAATAGTCGTATGCCTTTTTGGCCTCTACGTTTAGAATTAACAGTTGTGCAATATTTTATGAGTATCTTATAGGCAATCTTGTAATATGAATTCTTAAGCTAGTATCTATGTCTGTGAGAGTGTCTCCTACATCTGGCTATGGGACCAAAGGGTCACAACCAAATGTTTTCTCTCTTTCAAGCCCTTTTACAGTCATGCAGATATTTATCTAGAGTAATCTGTAGTTTGGCTGATTTGACCAAAACGTGTGTGCTTGGTCGTCTTCTATATTTAACTCGTTTAACTGTGAGCTGATCTGTTGTAAGTTTGCTATTGTTCGAAAGACTTGGATTCTAAGGTTATGATCTATATCATTTATTGCCATAATAAGATTGGGTTGAGGCAAAATTGGATCGAATATGTATTCTCTGGGCTCTCTAGGTCCTGTGATTGTCATACAAACTTGGAAATGATACAAATCTAACTAATGACAAAATAATTTAACTACGTAAGATATGTCTATGTATATTCCTAAATCTGATAGTTATTGATAAGTTACTGAATAGAATTTAAAGAGAAAATTATCTAATATATCTAAAATTGACAACTAAACTAATAATGCAATTAAAACAAACAAAGCAACCAAGTTTATCTACTTGTCTGTGCAATTTTTAGATCTATTCTAAATAATTTGATAACTGATCTACTATATTTGAAAGACACTCGATCTTACCTCAGAAGTGAGGAGTCAATGATAGTTTCTTAGTAACTATCAATCCCCATAGCTTCCCTGACAATATAGAAGGTAAAATTTAACTGAAATGAAATGATTAGCTACTCTATTTGATATGCTTTTAACTAGAACTCTGAAAGCTAGAACTTGGATTCTACAGAACAGTAGTGTGTGACCTTGTCCCCTCAGTGTGATCTCCTCATTCTTTCGTGGTCACGCAGATCCATAAAAGTGTGTAATGTTAGCATCAACAAGAGTAGATATTGGAACAAAGGCAGCTTAGGATGCAGACTGAATACAATGCGGAGTAGGAGAGGGATAGTGCAAGAGTATAGAGCTTGGCTTATGTAATTCCTAGTGGGATTTATTGCGAGTCATGCAACATAAAACGTCCAGCACCTAAAACTATCCTATTTGATGAACAAAACCTGCAACTTTAATGGCTTCCTATTGAGATGAAACTATCCTACTCCAATTGATTTGGATGAAATGACAACAACACTTTGCACAAGGAGAATATGTGGCTTTATGACAGCTAAACAATGCTAACTATGCATCTAAGAAATGAAACTATGAATCCTAAACAAAACTAAAAGGCTAAGCTATTGAAATGAGAAATTCAGAGGTGAATTTGAGGGGCCTTTCGCTTGAGCACAAGCCACCTATTTATAGCATTTCCAATTACCCAAAGGGTAAAAACCAAATTGATCTCTTAAACCATAAACAATGCCAAAATAATATTCTAGGGAACCAGAATCATTAATGCAAGCCAAAGACGGTGAAAAAAATTTGGTAAACGTTGAAATTTATGTGAGTCTTGTTAAAAGAGAATTCTAGAAAACACGTGAAGGACCGCTGCCCTGAGCAGGGTGGCGGTTATAGGACCATCGCCCAGGCAGGGCGGTGGTTTCGTAACTAAAGAACAAAATGCAAAGAAAAGAGGGGAAAAGAGAACAACAAAGCAAACAGGGGCTAAGTGGGTCATGTGGGATGTTAACGCATACTTGGGGAGCTTTTCCAGATCCCGAACACCTTGCGAGGAGACCTGTGTCATCATTGGGGCACGTGTTATGTTATTCCGATGGTGTAGTACCTTACAATTTTGGGTACGTACAGTCTCATAACAACATCTCTGTAAGGCGGCAGTTCATGGTTTCTCACCTAGGTAGGGCAGCAGTCCCAGAGCTGCTGACTTTCTCTGGGTAGTGGGTTCTATCACTTTCGAGGGGAAATCCCTAGATCCGCGATTGTACAAACGTTATCTTGGCCTGATTAAATTTCCAAGCTTGTAAAAACCACAAGGAAGCGACTAGCAACTAAATAATGGCTAAGTCTTGTTGTTTAAAGAAATAAGCATCTCTAAATGGTAAATTTAAAGCACTCATTCTCATATATATCAATGGGGGTAGGGTTTTCCCCAAATAGAGAATCCCAAATACAAATATTTTTGAAGTAAAACCAAATTGGTAAAGGAAAATCCCTTCAATCCTTGAATGGGAGAAATTACAATGATAAAACTACAAACTAATCTAATCTAAGTTTTTTCTCCTTGTAGGATCCTCCATAGTTCTTCTTTTCCTACTCCCATTGCTTCCTTTTCTCCAACCTGCAAATCAAACAAGAGAAAATAGACCAAATGAGGAGAATATGGTAAGAAGAGGTTTCAATAAGAATGGTTAAGGATTTATAGGGTTAGATTGAAGCCTTAGGATCCAGTGGCCACCATTGCTTTGATCCAAGGGTTGAGGATCAACCCTACTTTCGTTTGGTAGGAATGTTTTTTTTAAATGCCTTAGATAAATTTGTAAGGTATGTGTAGATAGGTGAATGGGGCTATTTAATTGCCTTGAGGTGAAAAGTATTTATTAGTTCTTAGTATGTTTTTAGAAATTAATAAAAAGTACATTAAGCTATTAGGATCATGCAATTAAAATAATAAAACATGAGGTTAACCATTTTGGGATTGAATAGTAACTAAAGAGGAGAAAACATTAAACCAGGTAAATTAAATTATGACACCTTCCTAGTTTAATGTTGATTAATGGACCTTAGAGATAAATTAAGAATATTTTAATCCTTTATCTAGACCTTGTTCCCCAATCGTAAAGTTGAGATTAGTAGTGTAAGTTAATTTAATGTACCCTAAGATTAAAACCCTTGTAACATTTTCACTTATAACAAAAACAAATAGTTGCAATTTTTGGGATAAGTGTTAGGTTTTAACGTGTTCCTAGAACATCATTTTTATGGGTGTTGCACTTGGTATCAGAGCCATGGGTTCAAATCTTGGACCCTTGGGCACACTATAAAATATGAGACATGAACATTTAACCTAGCGCAAATTATAGTTTCTTTTAAACCTAGAAAACCGCACTATCTGATAATTGTATCATTTAGAAAACATAGAAAACTGAAACTAGACCTAAAATGATGAACTAACTCTCAGCTTGGTCTGTGTAGGAGGCACGAACTAGATGAGGGGTTCTTGCATGTAGACCTAGATTTGACACCACCAGATCAGGATGTAGCAGCCATTCTACCTCAAATTTTATAGACACTTTAGGACGTCAATGCCACTATACTTTGAAGGTTATTAGGAGGACGAATTACTAGAAATGATGTGGAGCCATTGGTGGAGGCTCATGCATCTCCTCAACATAGCGATGAGTATAAGGCTGAGAAGTTCCGCGTGAAGTCTGCTAGGGAAAAGTCACCATAGAGAGGGCATGGGGACATGATTTTAGGATATAGGGATAGATTGTGGAGCCCTAGACAAAGAGAGGAGCATGCAAAGATACCTAGGGATCATCAGACATTAGCTGAAGGCCATATCAAGGAGATCTTGAAGCTACAACCATCTCACTATTCTAGAGATAGAGGTGGTTTTTAGGTGGAGGCCTGGTTGGTGAGATTGAGCAGATGCTTGAAGCTCTGCCCTTGTACTAGCAACACGAAAGCTCGTGTTGTGATCCATCTTCTAAGGGATGGAGTATGAGTCTAGTGGAGGACCAAGGAGTAGAAGCTCCATGTTGACTCAGAGACATTTACCTGGGAGCTATCTGAGGAGCATTTTAGGAGCATGTATTTTACCAGGAGGTTTATTTAGCTGATAATAGACGAGTTTCATGACCTCCGTCACGCATATATGACTGTAGCCAAGTATGAGAGTCAATTTCTGGACCTACTTCAGTATGTCAACTATCTACAGGATGAGAGGGTATGAATTCATAGGTTCATCAGGGGCCTGAATTTGGATTTGGGTGGTGTGGTTTGCATTCACTACCCACAGACATTAGCAGAGGTTATGCAGAAGGCCTATATTCTAGAGGAGACATGGGGGAAGATGCAATAGGCTAGAGAAAGAGTTTAGAGCCATATCCAATAGATTCAGGATGATAGGTCGAGGGGGTCAATTCCTCCACCTAGTTGTGGATAGGGTTCAATACAATCTTCATTCAAGCCACCATAATAGCCACCTCAGTAGCAAGCCTACCCACCTTACAGACCTCCTCAGAGATTTGATGCACAGAGGGGGCAGAGTATGGGGCCTCCTTCTAGGGGTCCCATCAGGAAACAGGGTTCATCGAGAGCTCAGTCAGTAGGAGCTCGTCAGCAGATACCTTAGTAGTCCATATCCGGGTTGTCATGATCCATAGCATATACCTCTAGAGTATTAGATGGAGTTGCAACTCACTAGAGAGGACTAAACAACTGTTATGGTTGTGATGTTGTTGGACATCATTAGAGAAAGTGCACATAGAACCCTAGTAACAAGGGTAAGACGTATATCTCAGAGCCTACTATTGGCGACATGGAATGGAGCCATCGGATCTACGTAGTGGTCAAGAACCGCCAGGCTGAGCACCAGAGTACCTTGATAGAGATGACATGTAGTATTGGTGGTATTTCCGTCTCTATATTGTTTGATTTTGGTTCATCTGATTCTTTTATTACACCATTCTTAATAGAGCATTGCAGGTTGGTGACAGTTAGGTAGGGTTGTAGTTAGGATGTTGAGATGGCTTCTAGAACTAAAATTTCATTAGACTCCTTAGTTAAGGAGTGTGTAGTGGATTTGGGACCCTTCACCACTACCATGGATCTTCATATCCTTCCACTAGGTTCATATATAGTAATTTTGGGCATGGACTGGTTGTCTACACACAGAACTAGAGTGGACTATTACCATAAGACTATTGCTTGTACAGATGATCTAGGAGTTGAGTCAGTGATAGCGGGAGTTAGGAGGCCCGTTTCCATTCGCACCATCTCCGCTATGCAACTTAAGCTGTGTCTACGACGAGGTTGTCAGATGTACACTGTTACGTTAGTGACACATCTGAGGATGAGTCTAGTGGACCATCCCTTGATGATCATCGCAATTTGAGAGAGTTTGCTAATGTTTTTCTAGGGGAGCTATAGGGTTTACCTCCCACACGTGAGATAGATTTCCACATAGATATGGTTCTGGGCACAAAACCTATCTCACAAGTACCTTATCATACGACTACCCCTGAGCTCTGTGAGCTCAAGTTATAGCTTGAGGCCCTTCTGGAGAAAGGCCTAATTGGTCCTAGTGTATCCTCTTGGGGTTAACTGGTGATTTTTGTGAAGAAGAAGGACAGATCTTTGCGGTTGTGTATTGATTACCGCCAGCTGAATAAGGTAACGATCAAGAATCGTTATCCCTTCCATGCATTGATGATTATTTGATCAGATGAAGGGGGCTACCGTATTCTCCAAGATAGATATTAAGTCATGTTATCATCAACTGAGGATCATGGAGGAATATTTTCATAAGACCACATTCCATATGAGATATGGCCACTACGAGTTCACAGTGGCACCTTTTGGTCTGACGAATGCCCCCGCAGTGTTCATGAGCTTGATGAATGGGGTATTAACGACATTCTTGGATCACTTAATGCTTATATTCCTAGAAAACATTCTGATTTACTGACATACGTGTAAAGAGCATGAGGAGCACCTTCACTAAGTTCTTCAGTGTCTTTGTGAGCAGCATCTTTATGGGAACCTGAAGAAGTGTGTGTTATTTCAGTTAGAGGTGCAATATTTAGGTCACATCATTTATGGGGAAGGTATCACAGTCGATCCTTCCAAGATTCAAGCTATCATGGATTGACCAGCACTCACAAGTGTGACCGAGGTGCGCAGCTTCATGGGCTTGGTAGGATATTACATGATATTTGTTCAACACTTTTCTTGGATTGTGCACCCCATAACTTCACTTCAGTGAAAAGGGAAGAATTTTGTATGGTCAGATAGATGTGAGTAGGCTTTCAGGACACTGAAGGAATGCCTCACGAAAGAACCTATTCTTACAGTGTCAGATACTCAGTACGAGTTCTTTGTTTGTATAGATGCTTCCTTGACAGAACTTGGAGGTGTGTTGATGCAGGAGGGTAGAGTAGTATCATTTGAGTCTTAAAAAATCAAGGATTATGAGCTCAATTATCTTACTCATGATCTTAAGCTTGCAACAGTAGTGCACGCTTTAATACAGTGGAGACATTTCCTTCTTGGCCGAAGATTTACACTTAGGTTTGATCACTTGAGTCTTCATAACCTCTTCACGTAGCCCAATCTCAACGCTTGTCAACAGCGTTGGATGGAGTTTCTTTGTGAGTATGATATGGAGATAAATCATGTAAAGTGGAAGGAGAACATGGTTACAGACACCCTAAGTAGATAGAGACATGTGGCTATAGCTACTTCAGTGGGTACAGATTTACGGAGCAGGATTTTATAAAGGCTTCCTCATGATAGTTTCTACCTTGAAACCAGAGCAGAGATTGAGTCTCAAAGACCCCTTGAGGGGCGATTTGATGGATTTTCATTAGAGGTAGATGGTCTTATTAGAAATAGAGGTCGGATATATGTTCCTAGATGGAGGCTTGAGGCAGGACATTTTGAAAGAGGCTTATCGTGCACCCTATTTAGCCCATCTTGGGGTGAAGAATATGTGCGACACTTTGAAATAGTTGTACCATAAGAGGGGATTTCAGAAGGTGAAGGCTGAGCATCAACATCCAGCTGGCGTTCTCTTTCCTCACACAATACCGGAATGGAAATGGGACACCATTTCCATGGACTTCATAGTTGGGTTACCAACGTTGAGATACCACCACGATGCCATGATGGCCACAATGGATAAATTGACGAAAGTGGCTCATTTTTCTCTGGTGAAGACCATCTAAACAGTTAGTATAGTGGCATGAGTATATCTTGATGAGATTATTAGATTGCATGGGATTCCGTCGAAGATCATTTGTAACTGAGATCCTTTGTACACTTCCCACTTCTAGACCACCATGCAGCATGCTCTCGGGATGAGGATCAATTTTAGCACAACATACCACCCTGAGATAGATGGAAAGACCAAGTGGGTGAATCACATCTTAGAGGAAATTCTAAGGATGTACATTATGGATCACTAGTTGAGATGGGAGGTGTTTTTGTACTCGGTAGAGTTTTCCTACAATAATAGTTTCCAAAGTTCGATAAACATGGCTCCTTTTCAGGCATTATATGGCAGAGAGTGTAGGACACCTCTGAGTTGGGACAAGTTAGAGGATAGGGTGTCTCTTAGGCCAGCATTATTGTAGGATATGAAGCAACAAGTTGTTTTGATCTAGCAGAGGTTGGAGGAGGTGCAAGACAGGAAAAAGAAGTATGTGGATCAGCATAGGATAGATCGTAGTTATGAGGTGGGCACAAAGGTGTTTCTTTATGTCAGACCACATAAGATCCCTATCCATTATAGAAAATGTTCTAAGCTTGATCCTAGGATTTTGGGTCCCGTTGAGATCTTAGAGTGAATCGGTCCCTTAGCCTATCATCTAGCATTGCCACCTAGCCTTTCTCACGTCCATGATGTGTTTCATGTTTCTATGCTTAGGAGATATATTTTTTATCCTTGTCCCATATTAGATTGAACCGCATTGCAGGTGCAGGACCAGGGGCAAGTGATGGTGGAGCCTGTCTATATTATAGAACGCATGACCCTAGGTCTTAGCGGCAGAGAGATTGACCAGGTTCGGGTCCAATGGGACATGTCTGACGAGACTACTGCTACATAAGAGTATGCTACACTGCTACGAGTTCAGTTTCCACACCTGTTCCAGTGACTTCCAAGAGGAAGTCAAGTCTAAAGGGAGAGGGATGTACTACCCACTTGCCTTCGACATTTATTTCTGTTCATTTTGATACTAATGACTCCACTTCTGGACTTTTTTATTATTCTGACTTAGCATGATGTAGATGCTAGAGATACCAAGACTATTGTTGATTTTTGATTCTTAGTATGATGTGTGTGGAATTCTGGAGACAGTTTGATATTGATGATGATATGCTATTGACATGGTTATATATATTTATGACATGCGATTTTTTTTCACACTAAGTAGGCCTTGATAATTAAACTAATGTTGTGATCATTTTGATATGGATGAAATGTAGAATAGAGATGTTGTTAGAAATTGTAAATTATGATATCGTAATTGCCTAGATGATAATTTGTTTCATATGTAGATGATTGTGGATTTAAATTTCATATTTTATCTTGGATGTTTTGATGCATCCATGAGGCCAAAAAAGGTATTACATGTTTTACAGGTAAATATATTCACAACAAACAACGAGGGAATTGGAGACAGACCACATTGGAATGTTAGGTGAATTCAACAAGGGTCACCATGGCAACATGTATTTTTGTATATGTGTGTTTGAATTTTTGCTAGGGGGTTTCCCATTGGGGGATCACCTCTAATTGTGACCAAGGGGATATGTGTTGTCTTTTATTTAGCTTCATTTATTTGATTTTAGTATGTGAATTGCAGTGATGTAATTTTCTTGTATTAATTATTTAGATTTTTGTTTATATTTAATGAGTTTAGTTGTCTTATTTGAGTTAATTTAATCTTGTTTGAAACTAATTAGGGATGGGACAAATGAATTCATTTATTAAACTAGATGGCTCTAGGATTTTGTGTTGTAATTTGAGTGCTTAGGATCTTGAGTGTTGTACACTCTATCATCGAGAGATTATGATAGTATTTGGCTAAGAGTAAATACAATATTGTTGTATCTGTATGGTAGACTATTCAATAAAATAGCTTTAACATCCTGATATTCAACTATAGTTTTTACCTTAGCAAGTTTCCTAATAAGAGACATCAAACTGTTTATATGGTTTGATGTAATGTAAAAAAAAATCCACTTTTACCACTTTTACACCGAACAGGGTGTTAAGCATATCCCAAATTTCCTTAGATGATTTTTCTAAATCCACATGATGTAAATCAAAATTTGAAAGCACAAGGACAATAATAGTTTTCGATTTTTCATATCTTCTTTTCCAATCCAATAATTTTCTTACATCAATGGGTTGTTTCAAATCCATTTTTACGATGCCCCCCAAATTTTTATTCATCATCTGGATTTTTATTTTAACCCTCCACCTATGAAAATATAAACCAAAATATTTCTTGACATAAATTTTGATTTTTTAAAACTATAAGATACATAAATAAATTTGATAAAAGGAATAAAACGAGCAAACTACTAGGATTGAAATGTTGTGGAAATATGTATCCTCCCAACATGTGTTATCTAGTAGAATCAACAAAATAAAATGGTTTTAAAAATCTCCTTAGTGTGCTACTGATACTCATAATGACATAATCAATATTCATGTCAAACAACCACATTGAAATAGGTCGTTAGCCAACTCTAATTTTTGTTGTGCGCCAATGAAACATGCCAAGACTTTCACATAGGTCCATTTTTATGCAAAATTTTATCTCCACACCATTACGTTTAATGGGTCTCCCATCCAACACATCTCGAAATGATGGTGAGTAGGTTTTGTAATTAACATTGAAGGTATAAGCATATAATAAACCACAACAATAATTTATTTGTTCATTCATATACAACATGATACATATTTATAGTTAAATTTGCTCCTATAAACAAGGAGTTTGCTAAACTAATCACCTAATAGATCTACCCCACAACCTATCTATATATTTATATTTCATGTTTTGGTTTTTTCAAGGAATTGGTTATGATTTACAATTTCATTACAAACACAAAATTAAATTCTCTTAACCTAAATCTTAAACGAAGAACTACATAACCTATTATTTAATTTTGGGAGATAATAAACTTTGATAAACGAAGTCATGAAACTTAAAACACCAACCATTCTCTTACCATTGTATTAGACTTGGTGAATTTAACCTTAAGTATGCATAATCCACATGCTCCCTTCCATCTCAAGCGTTCTAATAAAAGTATTTCTAAAATACTTGTTTAGAATGGAAAAATTCCCATTCTAAATTACCTTATTTTTTAATTGTTGTAATACCTTTATAAAGTGAAAAACTTTCATTTCTAGATACTTGACTATGTGGGACCAACTTTGGTTTTCCAAAGAGCTGGTTATGATTTATGATTTATGAATTTCAACAACTAAATTATATGTTTTTCCCCTAATTCTTGAATTATGAACTACATAACCTATGAATAACCCATTAGTTAAGTTTGAACACTGATAAACCTTAATAAATGAATCCAAAAAACCTTTCAATTAAAAATATTATTATTTTAGTTTTCTAGAATGAGAAAATGTCCATTCTAAATTAGTGTATTTTTTATTGTTCTAATATCTCTATAAAGTGCCAACCTTTCAAGGGTACAATGAGATGATTTTTATGCTGATATAAAGTATTTTCCTGTTAGAGTAGGTATTTACCTTATCTCATGTTCACCTAGGTACTTTATTTACCTTTATTGTATTTATCCTCACCCACTTATGTGTGTGGATATTTCTTTTATCTTATTTAGATATTATGAGATATTATCTAGTTTGTAGGTATAGTTCTTTCCTTGATCCATGGTATTGACTAGTTCTTTCCTTGATCTATGGTATTGACTAGATCTTTGATGTCTAGTTCTCTCCTAAATATATGGTCCTGACTAGTTCTTTGATGACTAGTTATTTCCTTGATTTATGGCTTGATCTACGACCTTGACTGGTTCTTAAACTGTTATTCCTTGCCTATTTAAGCATGACCCATTCTCAATGTATTGCATTGAGTTCCATAATAATATATGATATTCCTTCTCATTTATTTGCAAAGGTTTTATGTAAAGTTATTCTGGCGAATTGCTTTTATCTTATAGATCGTGGTATTTGATTAACATTTGTGTTCTTGGCTTGGTATGATCTAGTTATTGTTCCTTCCATGGTATCGGAGAAAGAGATTGTTGTTGACATCCGTTTGTAAGTTTTATTTTGCAAATAAATTCATTGTATATTCATATATTTGGGATTTAGTTGTGTGTTGTTGCTGCATGCATTTTTATGGAAAATAGAGGCTTCCATTGGATCCAGAAGGCATGGAAACCCTTAGATCAACTGTAAACTTGACCGTTTCTGGAAACAGTCATTTTTTGTGGTTTTTTTGTTGTTGCAGAGAAACACACTGGTTCGCGCCCACCAGAAAAGAAATCGCGGGATTATTTTTTGGGTCTGTTGGATTTTTAGAGATCTGCATAGAGTAATTTTTTGTTGTGGCATATTTGTCTCGGTTTTCGTGTACGAAGGTTTTTAGATCTTTCCTTTCTTAGCTGGGGTCCACGGATGTTGTGCACGTTTTTTTGCTATTGCGGGCAAATCTGCAAGTTGCTATTTTTGGCAATAAAGGTCGCTGTCTACACTCACTGTCTAATAGCTTTTACCAGAAGCGGTAGTTGGATGTGATTTTCTCGAAAACACGTAGCACACCCCAAAATAGTAAGTTGTGCAAACATCTATTAAAATCCTTAGCCCTTGGTCATATGGTATGGTCATTTGAGGGCTTAAAGCTTCTGATTCCTAGTAGTAGGTGCTTAACTTCAGCCCCCTTTAACTTTATTTGTGTGATGAAGACAACAACATTTTATTTTGTTTTAGTGACACCTATAATAAATAATAGAGCAAACTATTAAAAAACTTCTAAGTTTTGATTGGTAACCCGGTTTTGAGTGCCGTTTTTTGCGAAAGTGTTTTTTTTTTTCATGCTCTTTCCATTGGAAATATTTATTTTGAGACTTGCACTATACAATAATACACCTCCATTTTAATCCTCACCACTCTTAGAAGACAATACTCACAAATCTAGAAACCGCAAAGCCAAAAGCTAAACATAGATCATTACAGAGCCAATGGTATGAGAAATTTACAACTTCTCAAATAAGTTATTTTTCCTAGAAACATGCCAACATGCTCAAATACACTAGTTTTCCTAGAATTTTGCATACTAAGGGTTTTCACACACCAAAACCTTGCACGACGTTTGAAGGCTAAAACCACCTTGCATGTCAATATAATTACCTGATATTACATTAGCAATAAATGTTGTGCCTTTCTTTTATCCATTGCAATGTTGTTATGCTCTTGTTTGTTGGAAATTACAATAAGTTGTTATTATTTTACTCATCCTGGCAGTCCAAATTTTTCTACCATATTGTTTCCACCAATTTTCCTAAAGTTGCAGGTGAAGAAAAGCGAATGATATTGCATACTTTTTCTCTTTCCGCACATGACATACTCGGTCTCATCGGTCTACTAGTCCATCCAATCATCTCTGGTCCACAACTTGTTCGACTCCTTCACATAGCTATACATCACCTTCTCGATTTCCTTCACATAGGTGTTCATCACCTTTGTCTGCTCCTCCACATAGGTGTTCATAACCTCCACGTTCTCCTTCACATCGATGTACATCACCTCCACGGTATCCTTCACATAGGCGTCCATCACTATCACACCCCACAATTTAAGTGTTTGTTGTATAAAGGATAAATCCTAAAATGGTGAGTGTTTCACAAAGGTAAGAGAATAAGCCTTGTTGCATAATTGGGTGTACAGGTGCATGTGAGTATGTATATCCTGAACATGATATCCACATGAACACATGGTTGCATGCATGCAATTGTAACTCATCTGTGCAAGTTGCATGTGCATGAGACAAACATGCTATAGTGCTTCAAGATTCAAGATCCCGTACATGTCAAGTAAGAGAGCTTTTTCTAAAGTATGTAGCTCTCATGATGCTCGCAATTAATTTCCTTTATGTAGATAAGGGTCACTAATGTATCTATTTCTTGAGTGGGTGCCTTTGGCTTGCTGGGAATGTGGTATGCCTATTCACATGGTTATTATGGGTTAGAGATATTATATAAAGAGAGTATCGCTATATGTATACTCGTACATACATGTCCATATATAATTATATGTATATACATATGCATGCATAAACATGCATATACAAATACATATTGACACTAGGTAATCTTGTTTGTTTCATTTTTCTCATCTCTGAATGCCATCGGCCATGGTGCAGACTTGATTTAACATTTGATCATGTCTATTTTTCCAGATCTACTTCTAGGGGCCGATGTCCCCTCATTCTACATATTTCTTTTTTAGGATTTGATGTTTCTTTGAGGGTTTTGCAGGTCATTACTTCATTGCATGTTTCTAGTCACTTCGTCGACCATATTGTGAAATATAGGTGACCAAAAGGGAACATTTGCAATACCCTTCCCACCTAAAAAAAATAGATCTTGAGGACCTACAAGAACATTAGTGCCCAGAATCAAAACAATACTGGTAGCGGGTGCTCCTAACCTTCTGTAATCCAATATTTAGATTTGGATTATATATATAAAATATTATTTATAAAAAATAATAAAATACAAATCACCTTAATCTTTCTAACATGCACAATTTTCACTTATGTTTCACTCTTTTGATCATTATTTTATTACATTTATAGAATTTTCTAGATGTCTTTCACAACTGTATAACATACAACTAGAATGTTATATCAACAACCAAAGAATTCCATCAAAAACATATTATATATTTGTGTTTCTGATTCATTTTTATGAGAAATCATTTGAAGCAAAAATGATGGAAGTGCAACAAGCGTGTAAGAATGTTTTGACTCACTCATCTAGGTCCCAAGACTATGGGGAAAACATTGAAGTTTTGATTTCAATTCACAATGAAAATGAAAATCGAAATACAAAAAAGGATTGGATTGTTGTGAGTAGGAAGAAGAAAAGGGCTATCTCTCCCCTCAAGATGCAATTAAGATCCAAAGGGAAGGGGTCTAAAGCTTGAGATATTTGCTGGTTTTATGTTTTTGTTGTTGGTTGTATTGTTGTTGTTAGTTTGATCTCCTTTGCCACTGGGAAGGGGTCTAAAGCTTGAGATAGCTGCTGGTCTTATGTTGTTGCTGTTGATTGTATTGTTGTTGTTGTTAGTTTGATCTCCTTTTCCATTGGTAGAGGCAACTTTGTTCGTTCTTCATTGTCTTATCTTTTTTTCCATTCTTTGTATGGGGTAGGATCCCCTTAACCCTATTTTACTTATAATCATAATTTTTTTTAATATATTTGTAAAAAACGATACCTTTACATTTCCCCTTCTTCAAAAAGAATATTCATATATATTGGCACACACTTGCATTTTAGTACTATATATTCGTATTCTTTATTCATACATTCCACTTCGTACGCACATCATTATTTATTATTTAAAACTTATTTAAAGATGATTCGAAATAAGAATCTGCCTTCAATGGTTATCATTGAAATAAAGTGTCTATTTTGAAACTAATATATTAAAAATTTAAAACCCAAGATTTTTCATATCCTAAAATCCCACCTGACTCTAATTTCTGAGCTCACACCCAACTTGAGTGTTCAATGTGAATGGGAAAAAGTGTATAGAGAAGCTTTTTATGTAGTTTATTTCCTTCCCTATAGACTATACAGACGTTCCGCTAGGGTCCAGTTGTTTTATCATGCCTGACTACTGTTTATATGATGGCGGACTCCACCATTGTATTTGTCTCCCGAGATGAATGGAAAAGTGCGGAAATAATTTTGAATTACTTATTTGAAAGATAGTCTTTTGAATATTTAAAGATGTCAACATTTCTGAATGATTTCCATGCCAATTTGAGGTATCATTTGGTTTTATAATAGTTTTTGCATGCCACGAGGTCGCGCTGTAGAATGAATAAAATTTAAAAATTCACATATCTGTAAACCATAGAACTCTACATGAAAATATTGAATAAATGTGTAGTTCTAATTACTTATTTATTTATTTTTCAAAAGGAGCAATTGTGGACTATTGGTTTTTTCCCTAATAATTAAGATTTAAATTAATTAATAGTTGCCTCACTTATAGCAATGAATTCCAAATAAAATATGAGTTTATAATTATTTTGATCTATTCTTCTTAATATTTGTAGTATAGCTTCTTAAAATATAAAATATGTAATAAAAACTCTAATTACCTAGAATATATGTCTCTCTCCATGAAAATTAGCACATCTAATAATATATTTCTTTAAAAAGACATGGAAGAAATACTTCAAGAGATATTTATTGGCAAAATAATAAGATATAAAGAATTCCTATTATTTTATTATACATTTAACTAAGGAATTAAATTTATTTTTCTACCAGGTTTTCATTTAAGCAAGGTACCCCATCTACATCAATCTAGTAATGAAATTAATACTTAGAGAGGGAAAATAATATACTTGCCCGTAGTCCTCCCCACTAACATAATTGTTGAATGGTTATAGGCCTTCCATTCTCTATGCAAGTTGCCACATTGAATAATATATTTCTTTAAATTATGATAACAAAGTATAGATGAAATATTAGCATACATCCTAGAGGATTATTTCAAGACATATTTATCAACAAAGTAACATGATTTACAATTCATAGAATCTTATTATACATTGAACTAAAGAATTAAATATTTTATTTTACTAATATAAGCAAGTTACCCCATTTACATCAATTTGTTAATGAAGTTAATACTTAAAGGAAAATTAATATATTTGCGTGACACCATTACAAATATTATAAGATACCTTAAAAAACTACCTCTATCCATATTTTATCAAGCACAAAAGAAACTCAACTATATCAAAAATTGTTATCATCAGTTTGATTATTATTTTTTCATAAATAATTATTGGCTTTTCCGTAGTTTCATTTGGATTTAAATAATTGAGAATAGAATTACTATTTTAATATTGACTATTTATAATGTCCAAAGAGTAAAATAAATTGAGATGTTATAGACTATTAGATTTATAAGATAATACCAAATGTTTTAAAATTTTATAGATAATTTTCAATAACAGAACTTGCAAAGCAATTCCAAACATTTTAAGGTGAGCAAAGAAATTATCTTGGGAAGGAAAAACTATAAAAGTACAAAAACGATACATATAGAACTAAAGAAGTAAAACCTTGGTATCTATTTGTGATTAGGTAAATATTTAGGAGAATCTAAATACCTAGTCCTGGAATTTATAAACCATTAAGTTTTCGAGAATTCCAGTGATGAATCTAATGCAAGGAGTAAAGAGTATGTGGAGTTAAAAATATGTCCGAGAAAGAAAGTAAAGAGCCTCTAACAATGAAAAATGTGGCTAGAAGACTCTGAAGAAAAGAAACTATGCAACTTGAACATTGAAGAACAAGAAGGCTATTAGAAGTTATGATACATGAAAAAGGAAAGTAACAAAGTCTACACTGAGGTAATGCATAAGAAAGTAGAAATTATAGGAATTGCGAAAATACATAAAATGGATTAATTATTATACATAACATGATATTTCAAATATTGTGAAATTTTTGTGAATGGAAACAAAGAAGTCCTCCCCATAAGGTTAAGGTAGATTAAGGGCATTGATATGTCCTTAGATGCGATGCATGTAGAGTTGAATGAATGTGCATAATCCATGTAAAACCAAACTTACGAGCTCAATTTGAACATAAAGTTAAGGTAAAGGTTGAAATGAATAGAATTAGATAATAGGGTTGATATAAGTGGTAGAGAAATAAGATAATATGAGCCTAGTGGTTAGTCAATCAAATAAAATATGGGGATTCAAACTGCTTAGGACTATTGGGGCTTGATCAATGTGTTGTGTTCTCAATATTCAAAGAACATTTATAAAAATTTTGTTTTATGTTGAAATTTTGTAGGGTAGGGTACACTCTCATGAACTTTTAAAACTTATTTGTTACACTTTATGGAGTATTATTTGGTTACAATGTGTGTAGTGACAGAATTTTGATTAAACACCAAGCTAAGTATTGAATTTAGGTCTCAAAATGGTTATGAGGATAGGAAGTTCATTCTTTGGTATGGGATGTAGTAATATTTTGTGTACAATAAGAATTTGATAACAGATTAAAAAATAAAATGTAAATCTAGAATCAAAATTGAATTGAATGCTCATTGAATTAGCCTTGATTATTATAATAATCTTCATAATCAAATACAATTTTATAACTCGATATCTCAAGCTACCTATTCCTCCCCAAAATATATTCACTTACTCTTCACTCACTCACTCATTCCTAATATCACACTCCTATATACTTTCACATGTGCATGGATATTCCTGACACTTACATTCACAATCTCACACCTTCTAAACATACATATTAAAATAATTACAATGACTATCTAATCCTTGAAATATACAATAATTAACACCTTTTGGTAGTGAATTTTTAGCTTTACTTTCTCTTCCTGGGTTCTTCTTGGTGTTGGGTGGATTGCCAATAATCTATAGTTTTATTTAGTGTCCCACAGTTTTTCATTTTACTTTGGATTATATCCTTAGTTCGACAGATTCTCACCAATATGTCGCTTTTGTACTCTTTGAGTGATGGGTTTCAAGTTGTCAATTTCTTAGTGTATAAAACTGATGTAGAACCTTGTCAATACTAAAAATTGCAATCAGAAGACTAACAAGCCAATTAGAAGTGATGTCACATTTAGGAAACATGGGCTATTATGGAAGGTTCATACTTCATTCGGGGTATATTACAATGGTTTATATTCAAATTTCAAGAATATGAGCACAAAATAAACGTTAAACTCATAGAGAACATGCTAGGCTAGACCATATTAGGAGAGTTAGTAAGGGGAAAATGTAGAGTAACTAAATAAATATTCTCTTCTTAATCATTGCAATACTATAAACAATATTTAATATATTAAAAAATTTGTACAATGTGTAATTAAGTAATACAACTATATAAATAAGTAGAAAAGGCATTTGTTTACAAGAGCGCTCCCATTAAAAAATCATAAATGAATTTTCTATGTAAGCTAGGAAAGGTTGATGTGATGTACACAATAGAGTTAGAACATAAAGTTTATATACATTCTAGAAAAATACATGAAGGGATTATAGAGGCCATTTAACTAGTGACTTGATTGTGTGGTGTATGTTCTAGAATGGATTTTTGGTGACACACAATTTTCAATGTTCCCATTGCGCATTGTTTTAGTCTAGGCAGTAATACTTGAATGTGTCACGATGAACGACGATTGTATATTCAAATCCCTCATGTAATAATTTAACACAATGATGAACTGTAGAAGGCACTTCCTGCATGGCATGAAGTCATGTCCTACCAAGTAAGCAATTGTACTTAACTAGGATGTTGATAACAAATAACACCGTAGGAACAGTTTTTGGCTCGAATGTGATAGGTAAAGTAATAATGCCTATACATGGATCTGTAGAAGAATCATATACATAAAAATAAATCAATGATGGGCTAACATAAGCTAAGGAAAGGATGATGTTATGAAGAAGAGTTAAAGTACAAATATTGAGCTCATTTCCATTATCGATTATAGTCTACTTAATACCCATGTTTAGAGATGTGAGCCGATATATATAGGAGAGGATCATTTTCATAAATAGAAATATCAACAACTATATCAGAGGGAAAAGTAAGATGTTGAGAAAATGCATCTATGAACATTTGATATACTATTTTCGGATGAGTAGTGGAAGGAATGCAAGTATTGGCTAAGAGAGAAATGATTTTAGCTCTATAATTAGGAATTGGATAGAAATAAATCATGGATAGAGATACCCATGATGAGAGAGGATATTAGGAAAATGAAAATAATTGATGAAATGATGACCCAAAAGTGTTCAAATGAGATGGGTTCACTAAATGATAAAACAAATATGGAAATATGTTAATCCCTAGATATTTTAGGGGTCACATATGAAAAATAAAAAATAAAGCATTGATTTGACATAAGAAACAAGATAGATACAAATGAAACCCTAGGTGCAAGAGAGAGGATAAAATACTTATTTGATATTCACTTAATCTGAAAGTGTGCTAGACTAAAAACAACAGAAAAAGAAAGGAAGATTTTCGTAATCGAGCACATAAAATCTTGAAATTTCTAGACGAGTCGAGACTAGGGTGCTTGGGACAGGAACATGGCACCTAGGCACGAGAGACCTCTAGTAGGAGATTGTTACTACGTATAATTTTTAAATCTGATTTTTTAGGTGTTGCAAGGTATTCACTAACTTTCACTGTCGATCATCTATATGTCGCACTATGTTTGGAGAATTTTCTTGTAACCTACAAAACAAATGATCACTGCAAAACCCCAAAACACATCAAATGCTAAAAAATAAAAGATGTAAATGGGGGGGAGTCAGAATGACCCTAGTGGTCACTCGATAGAGTGAACTCACAACTGAGTGTTGCACTACATTTCTGACTCCATGTAGTTGTTGTGAAGTGTGTGATAGAATCGTATCCTTGGGGACCTTGTTTAAGTGCACGTGATTATGGGAAATAACTAGATGTACCAATGTAAATAGATGTGTGAATTTCAAAATGAACTTCACCTCTTATGCATGTATGTAGAAAATTTAGTCCTTTTTCCTTTGTATGAGTGCTAGATGGATGTCCTTGATGCTTTTAGAATTCCTTTGGATGCAACCTTAGGTGGTGATAATATATGTTTAGAGCTTGATCCTTTAATTTGGTCACATATCTTTGTATTTTATATCATTCTCTTGTTTGAATTTTGTAATAGACAACCTAAAAAGGCTGAACCATAAGAAAAAAAGATGCTCAAAAGATAAAAGAGGCCTAAAATAGGTGAGTAAGATAAAAAAAAATAGGTTAGGGGTGCCCATAGGGGGACAAGGGGCACCTGGGCATTGGTCTCCAAAGCCATAACAGATAATGTAATGACGTACCAACTAGACTTTAGGGTGTGAATGACTAGAAAGAAGATCGGAGACAAAGCAAACATTCCAAAGATAGTATTCAATTTCTAGTTTTCTCACTTATGAATCGTAATGAATACAAGTATGTGTTTAGTACATGGAAATGTACCCTAGTACATGATTTTGTGTCTACATTGAGTTGTGAAAGAGCAATGTGAGAGAAAATAGCTTGAGAAGAGAGACAAATGGTGAGTGAGAAGCAGAGATAAAGAGATGGATAGTGAAGTGATAGTAAGAGAGTTTTTGAAGTTTATTAAGCCACAAGAAGAGAGATCAAGAAGAGAATGAGAGAAAAAGAAAGAGGAAATGATGAATAAGTTAGAGAAAAAGAGAGGGTTGTGGATCTAGCAAGATATCATAGAGATAAGAAAAGACAGAGGATTTGATGGTATTCATCGAAAGAGAGAGAGAAGAGAAAAGTCAAGAAATAGAGATAGTGTTTAGAAAGAGATCCAAGTGTCCTAATCAAATTGCTTGTGGAGAAGAGAAAAAGAAAGGAGTTGAGAAAAATGATAAAGAAAGAGGAAAGAAGAGAAGGAAAAACGCAAAAAAGGATGGATATTAAAAAATAAGATATGATTAAGAAAATGGTGTGTTGATAGACAATAAGAGTGATTATTATGAGGTGACATAAGCATTTTTGAATTATCTTGAGATAGATATACCTAAATAAGGTAGTTTTAATATAGTGGAAGAGAAAGGAGAGGTTTAAGAGGAAACAAAGTGCACTGATGTCATGGAAAGAATAAGAATCTAGAGGAGCAGCCAAGCCTCAAGTTTGTGAATCTAATAGTGTGTGCAAGTGTGTGATTTATAGGTATGGAAAATGAACTGTAGATGGGTGATGAAAGTAGGAGAAAAATGAACCAAGAACCACAGGTGACAGGTGAAGAAGAGGTTATACAAGAAAGTGTGATTGTTTATGAAATTCTTGATCAATTGGAGATGGAGATAGCAGCCTTGGAGCATGCCATTTATGCAATGAAAACATATTAAAAAGGAAACATAAATTAGTATATTTAAAGAGGAAGAGCATCATGGTATGATGGTGAATGAGAGAAAGCAATAAACGAGGTAAGAAAATGAATAAAATCACAAGACAAGTGAAGAGAAAATGAAGGAAATGAGTTATGTACAGATGGATGAGGTGATAAAACATGAAGAATAGTATGTAATTGTTGTTTTATTCTTTGTTATTTCCAAGTATAAGGACAAAAATCATGATGATACTGAAGATAAAGATGGAAATCAACAAGAAAGGGATCCAAGTCAAGGAAAATGGAAGGGAAAAAGAACACCATATGGGATCCAGGTGGACATAAGGCATAACATGGATAGTGTGAGTGAGGAAAAAAGATGAAGAGCAAGAAAAAAATATGAACACCAAGCTATACAAACAAAGTACAAGGACTCTTTTTCTCCACTTTGGGAGCATGATGCAAGAACATCAGGGGAAGAAGCTACAAAATGTCGAATTGGTCCTTCTATTCATAATAGGAAAGATATATAAAATTTATTAAATCCATATCGAATAATCTAATATGTAATTCTAAGTATTAAGTGGATTCGATCTATTCAAAATTTCAAATTCTTATGTATCTCACCAAATAGAAATATTAATTTCTTAGAATGTAAAAGGTGAAGTCAAGGGTTAAAAGGTGCCTAGATATCTCTTAAGTAAATGTAACAAGTATGTGAAGGAGTCTAGAGGTATATGCATGAGTCCTAAGAGTAACTTAAAGTTTATAAAGTGTTTAAAATGATGTAAAATGCCTTATAATGTGTTAAAGAGGCATATGATGAGTCATGAACAAAGTTTGTTATGTTTTGCCAAAGAAGTTGTAAAAGGAAGAATTTATGTTAGAGAAAGGGAGTTGGAGGAGAGTGAGGATGAAAAATTCTGACGAAAGTGATAGACTGAATGTCTAGAGAAATCCTCGAGGAAAGGAGGATGGAGTGAAGAAAGAAACAAGAAATTTACTAAGAAAATACATAGATAAAAATGATTAACTTTGTTTTATTTAGTGAAGATTACGCGAATGCTTTTATTTATTGAATTGTATGCATTTTACTTCTGGAAGACTGACTTGTGAGGTTGGAAATGAAGTTTGTGTTATAAGAAACCCTCCGCATTTGATTAAGATAGTTGATTTGTGTGAATTCATACCCCTGTTCTCGTTTAAGGAGTAACTTTGACTATATTTTGTGAGGAAATTGTGTTGTGATGGAGATTTCATTTCTATGAATGTGTATAGAATTTGCATGCAGGATAAATGATCATTTAGGATGTGATTAGTTAGGTGAAATAAGATAAGTAATTTTTGACTGAAGATTACTTGATGAGCTAATGGAATAGAGTAACCCAAGTTCTAAGTATGAGTTCTTACCATTGAATTATTTAGTTGCAATGTTGGGAAAAAGTAAGTTATGCTTGTTAAATAACATATGGAATCAATGAAAAATTGATTATTGTGTGTTTGAAAAGCTCTGTGGAGATATAATAAGGCTATTCAATAAGTTTAAGGACATTATTCCTTGAAACCTTAGTTTGTATTCTCAAACCCCTATCATACAAGTTCATGAGAGAAAAAATTCACTAAACGTGAGAAATTTTTACATGATCATGAGGCAATGGTAAGCTTAACAAGAAGAACATGACCAAATTAGTCTACAGTAGCAATTTGAAGTTATGAGAATAATTAATAAGAAATATATAAGGTTTTGATATTCTTGGCTGAGAAAAAAGGTTAGACAGTTAGGGTTTTGGGAAAACTTAGCTTGTAAGATTCAAAAAATAGAATTTTGGTTTGAAAATATATATAAAACAAGGTCAAAAAGTGTATAAATATCTTTTGGTGAAATTATAGTTTTTTATTTGGGTGCATGTTGAGATAATATTGAAAGTTTTCCTAGGAACCCTACACAGTCATAAAAGGCCTAATAATAAACTAAGATTTTGGAGTTTGAGATACATTTTCTTAAGTATGTGCTAGTGAAAAAATGCATATATTTTATAAGATTAAATGGGTGCCCAAACATGTTGAGATTTATTTAAGAAACCTCATTCATAGAAAAATATGGAGATTCAAGAAAGCAGGGCTAGAAGGAATGTAGTGAAATAAAAGAGAGACAAGGTGATAAGGTAAGAGGCATAAGGATTTGACTCATAAAATTTTGACCACACAATAGCGATGATAAAGGGTCCTTGGAGAAGTTGACAAATTGTTCTTGGTAGGTCTAGGATGTTCCAACTATGAACATAAAATAAGTCATGGTCTGAAGAACACTAAAAGGGCAATTTTGGGGAATTTGAGAAAGAATTGATAACTAATTCCTTTTGAATCAATTTCATGGTTAATTTAACATTGGAATGAATTTTTGAAATAGATAAAAATAGTTTTAAAGATCCTTTTAGGATAAAATTCCAGGAAGTGACTATTTTAAGAAAAGATGCCAAGAGAGATCTAGGAAGGAAAGGTGAAGGACCAAAGGGAGAAAGAAAAAGTATTTGATACTTTCATGGATTGGGATCATTGTACAAGTTTAATTGACATTATTGTATGCATAAGAAGTAGATTATATATTTTTGTAAGCCATATAAGGTTAAATGTCATGAAATATTGCATTTTAATCCATTTTAGGCTTTTTAAAAGATCCTCCTTTCCAGAGCTTAGGCTATAGTTTGTTATGAAATATGTCTTAACTATTTGAGTGCATGATGAAATTTTTTCTCTCTACATTGTAATAATTTTCCATTTACTTTTCAAGACATTTGTAACATGATGTTTTTCTTTGATTAATAGATCATTCTTGATGGCTTAGAGGATGAAATAGAAGCATCTAGAAGGAGAGATCATTACGTATTTAAGAATTACCTCATAGCAGAAAACAGTAACGAGACATTATATTCCTTAGAAAAGTGTTTTGGAGTTGTTTAAACCAAGGTAAAGACTTAGGGATTATCAAATATGCTTGGGTTGCAACACCCAATGACTCAACATTTCCAACAAGTGGAAGATGGTCGCAAAAAAAAACTTCATAGAGAAAAAGACTTCATACAATTGATGAATCGAAGAAAAGAACCTACCATCCCACAAGAGAAATAACTCTTTCCAAACCCCCCTAAGAATCGAAAAAGACAATTGTGGAATGAAGATCTAAATAGGAAAAACGTGTCAAAGACAGAAATAATGGAGATACTACATCTTAAATGTGTCCCTATAATGTTAATCTGGATTGAATCCATTAACTTGTATTATAACTTGAGGCATATATATTTTTGTTGAGGAAATTTTTCAGTTGAGACTAAAAATTCACCTTCTTTGTGTTCTTCCTTTTCTTTTTGAACTCCATATAATTGGTGCATGTGTACTTGTGTACATGATTATTTATTATGGTTGTTCAAATAATTTATGATTGTTGCTAATAATGGCATTGCTAAATCAAATAAAATGATGTTCTATAATACTGGTAAGAAGTAAATATGATTATTCCAAGACCAAAAAAATATTTATAAAACATATAAAGAAGCCAATGATATACTAAAAATTAACAATAAATAGATATTCTCGTAATCATATGCATATGGAATAACAACCCCACAATGTATCCAAAATTAGAGAAATGTGTTTTTTAAAACCTTAAAATAAAACACTAGCTTCATATATGTAATTTACAAGTGATAACATGTTTAAAGTTATTTATATGTGAGTAAAGACAAGAACCACGTATAACAAGGACAACAAGATGACCAAGATAGAATGTTTTAAAGCGGGAAAGGGTGTAAAATTACACAATGCAAACTTGAAATGGGTGTTTTTTTCATACACTTTTCAATACTTATTGATGCTAAACCAATGTGTAATCATACCTATAATGTGAGGTATGGGATTATTTTAAGTATATGTTATCTCATAGATGTGATCTTATAATGCAAAAGGAACCTAGATGTAATAACGTTCCTAAAACAAGAAAATTTTGGAGAGATTATATGTCCCATAACTCATTAGGAATGTAAATATTTGGAGTGCAAATAAACGATATCATTGTATAACTAAATTAAGCAATCAAGTGTCTTGATTAAGAAAATAATCCATACTAGGGAAACCTAATGGAGGATTGTAAAATTTAGGAGGAATCCCATAATGTATCATGAGAATTGTAGTAGTGATAAATAAGGAGAATAAAGCATATGAAAACACAAATTGAGACAATGGATTATAAAATCAACCTCCAACCTATAAAAAGTGCATGAAATAGGGAAAAAATATATCATCTTAATGTTTCACCCATATAAGTACATGAAATAGTGAAAATAGATAACCATGGTACAATGTTCAACTAAGAAAAATGATTTATATTATTATTCTATCCACTTTCGAACACAAAGACAATGGCAATAACAAAGAAATACAGAAAAAATTTACTCCACACTTTATTTTTTATTGAAAATAGAAGCAAACACAAAAGTATAGAAAATTGTTTACGTTTTATATTACATACTTTCATAAAACATATAGTATTTATTATGTTCCAAAAACATAAAATGTTTTTATTTTGTACATCTTGATACACTTTAGTTTCACTTTAACCAACTAAAAAACTAAACTTTATTCGCTAAACAAGGTGTGTCCTCTATGAAATGACACAACTACCCATAGTAAATCATCGAACATGCCCAAAAAGCTTCTCAAAATGTCTTCCAGTGCTACAAATCATCTTCATAAACACTCCTCATGTAATCCTACTTGACATTTAGGGCATTCACTATGTCTCCCCTTCATTCACATAGTTCTTTTTTGTATGCATTCTAAGTTTGTAGGGAAACACAATTTTTTTAAGGTTCCAACTTCTCACCCCTAAGCATACAAATTGTAATATGTAATTGATCGTTAGATCTACAATGAGATTCTCAAAGACATTGGTATTCTCAGCTATGACAGTTTCAACCTTTTAGTGGTTGTCCTTGAAATTTAAATAATTTTGGACAAAAACTTTGTATCCCTAGTTAGTGATCCAATTTTTACACATTCCAATGAGATTCTCAAATCCAAATGTTTTGCATTCATCACATTATGATCAAATTTAATCCTCGTAAGAAGCTCTTCCATTTCACACATGCATTCAATAATTTCCTTCTCATGAACATTCACATCCACCCCTGAAAATATACAAAGAAACATGAATTAGGAGATAGTGAACTATTGCATAATATATGCAATCAAATCAAAATACTATATGCACATCATGTAGAAGAATAAGACACAAAATCATGACTCCCCTACCTACATAAGTATTCGCAGTGTTTTTGGAATTGTTGTATCCCCTCTTTGGCCACCCTCTTCTACTTTCCCGGAACATATTCCATAGTCATCGTTGATACTTTGAAGTGATCAGTGAGCTTACTTATTACATAAAGATACAAAGTGAGAGAATTTGATTGAAAAAACAATAGTCACATGATGCACCATTCCCCACAAAATATTATCACAAAAAAAATACGAAACATGTGAACACGATCACTGAACATTTGTAATATAAAATAAATAAAAACTTAAATATGCCAACATGATTGATTGCATGTGGATACCATTACATGTTAACAACATAATCTCTTGTACATTGTGTTGGTATCCAAATTGATTGTCCTTTGCAAGCTGAGAAGCATCAAAAATTTAACAAGAAGCCTAGAGACAGATAAATCATCATGTATGTCATTTTGTAGCCGGGGAGGTGATTCAGCTGGCTCTTTGTCACTCAGATGTTGGAGAAATGGATAGAAACTTCAAAAGGATTTGATCTATCCTCACTACTTTAGGTTGTTCCTTTCAACCAGGGTGAGAGGACCAATTTTGTAACCTCTATTGGTGAAGGATAAAGAATATATCCTTCTTTGCACAAATTTGAAAGGAAACCTTCAGAAAATATGATCAATGCACCACAATTTAACTCTCACGAGTTGTCACTTCTAAAGAATGGTGATATTTTCTAAACAAGGTTAAGGTTAATAAAGACATTATGGAATCCTGATTGCTTCTGCATAATTTGGCTGTAGAATTTATTCATTTGTGGACATACAGGAAAAACAGGGGTAGTTCAAGTAGGATTCATTGTTTTTGAATAATTTTTGGTGGGAGATTAAGCAGGATAAACTTGATTTTTCTAGATCTTCCAAAACATTCACAACAATTTGAAAAATAAATGAAAAAATGCTTCAAAATAGATAAAATATTCCTTCAACCAGAAAGTGTGCACCAATGGAGACCCAAATTTATATAGATTCACACAATCTCCAAGAAATTAACATGAAGGCTCGAGCTAAAGACTCAATTAAACATTAAAGACCCCTGGTTCCTCATGCCTAAGATACACTCAAAGGCCTACCGACAGTATTTATCAACAAAATGACAGTAAAGTGATTTTAAATTATTTATCTCATTATAGGATGAAGGCTCTTCTCATAATGAAATTACAAATACCACTAAACTATCACAGGGATGAGATCATGTGTGATTTGGAGGGATTTTAACACAAGATTTTAATAGGAACAAGAAATGCTATTTGTAGATATTATGAAATAAAGCAGGCACAAATTTTCCCAAGATTAACACAGATTAATTCAAAGTTGATTAGATTCATCAGTAGGGGAAGGTTTCTTGAATAATCTCAGAGCTCGTCATTGGTTGTACACTTGCAACCAACTTGACATGATCAAACCTAAAACATAAGAGATTAACAGGTTTCTCAAATGGTCTCTCAGGAAGATGGGATTTCTCAATTTTTTCAGTAAGAATTCAACCCCAAACCATTTGCATGACTAAAGCATGCTTTTTATAACACTCAATTTACATCCCAACTTTCCCCCCAAGAAAAGAATATTTGAGGAACCTTTGTTTGTTACATGTTTGATCATGATTTCAAGAAAATGACGTTTAACAGGTTTGCAACAAAAAATTTCCACTTGTTCAAAAAGGTGAATCATTACAAATATCTCCATCATTGTTTTAACTAGGGCACTCAGTCATCTCCTATGGTAACACGTTTTTCATTAGTTGCGCCTACAACCTCCATCATTTCATCCTTTACTCCTACAACCTCCATCATTTAATCCTTTTCCCATTCTTTCCTCTGCAACTTTGCTCTGCATCTAGCTTCTCTAGTAATTCACATTTTTCCAAGTTCCGGAGCAATTCCAACTTCAAAATATGAACCTTTACATTCCTTAGAGTCAAAAATTAAGCTCTAAACCTATTCAATTGCACTTTGCAGACAAAAACGACAAGGAATTTCATCAAAAAATGATGAAAAACAATGCGTATTCGCATCTCTAGGAGTCTTGGAGCAAAAATGGTGGCAAAATCCAGATGCAATGCACATCAACCGTTGATTTTTCCCTTTCTCAACTTTAGATTAGAGCCGTCCATGTGGAAAAATCTAATTCGAAGCGGGCTTGGGATTACCTTTTGTATTTTATGACTTTTGGAGAAAATGTGCAATTTTCAAATTTTGCCCTGCCCCTCTACCTTTGAAAATCAGGCTTGACACGTGGCTTAATCTAGGCCTTTTATGGATTCTTGGCTAATTTATGTAATTCTACCCTTTTTAACAAAAAGGTAAAATTTCCAATTTTCCTCCACCGTCTCGCTTTCCTGATTTTATCTTTTGATGTGGGCCCCAAAGTGGAGTTTTTGGATCAATTTATAACTTTTCTCCTTTTTTACAAAAGATTTGAAACAAACTTTGAAAAACCCCGGTGACCCGCCTCTCAACTTGCCTAACTTTGATGAATGGACCATGTGTCCATCTTCAGGGTCAAAGTAAGAGTTTTTCCCTGTGGGGTTGCAGATCAATTTATATTACTTTCCTCCTTTTTACAAAAGGGAAAAAAACTTCAAAATTCCCTAGCGACCCGCCTCACCGCTTCTAACTTTTGATGAACGACCACGTGTCCATCTTCGGGTCAAAGTAAGACTTTTTCCCTGCCAGGTTGTGGATCAATTTATAACTTTTTCCTTTTCACAAAAGGGAAAAAAACCTCAAAATGCCCAGTGACCTGTCCGACACTAAAATTTTCCTCCTTAATTTCTATTTCATTAATGTATGTATTAGGAATAGTATGTTGTTAAGTATAATTAGTAGTGGTGTACAATAGAAGATAACGGCACTACCGGTACGATGCCACCAATAATGTATAGTACAGTAACAGTCAAAGTACAATAGGAATGTTGTGGTAAAGAGTAAATATTTGTCGTAAGTGGTTCGACAATGTTAAAATGTCAAAGTTAGGGTAAGTAGAGAAGTAGCCCGTCTACATGATTAGGAATCCTTAGAAATATTATAATGGTAATAAGAACAAGGAGTGTTGTCATAAATATTTTGTGTATTTTATTTGTAAAAAGTCTAAAAAGGTGGAACCCATGTGAAATGATAAGGTTTACCTTATCTTAAAAGAGAAGCCTCCATGTGTCTTCCTGACACAGACTCCGAAGGTCAAATCGAGAGGTGAATCCTCAAAGTAGAGTGCAAGATCCTCAACATGGAAATATATTTGAGTTAAAGCGAGCTTGAGAAGTCTCAAAATTATCTGGTGAGGCCTGCCTCTCCACTTCTAAATTTTGCATAGAAGGAAGCTAGTGAGCAATAGTGTATAAGATCAGTGTGTCAAGAAAGCTTCACTCCTTTAGGTCACCAAAAGGAAAAAATATGCAGAAGTGTACTCTAGTGACCTACCTCCCATAGCTTTGAATTATTGGAATGAAAGTGGACTTGGTAACACTGTGAAATTAATTTGTCCCCCATGAGAGTTGTAACGGATTTCATTTTAATAATACATTTTACAGTCCTATCTCAAGAAAAGTCCTCGAAAAAATATGTCAAAATCCTCCAGCGTATTCTTGCCTCTCCGCCTGTTAACCTTTCTAGATTACTGCCACATGTCCTTCTTCGAGTTGTGCATTAGTAAGATAATTTTCCCATGCCGAGTTCATATTGGAGAATTGATCATAGTGCCGGATTGGTGATGACATATCGGTGCCGTTACCAGGACCAATCCTCGTTGGTGGATTTTCTCAAGAGATATGTAAAACTTAGTTAGATAAGTTTCACCAAAACAGTACCCGTCGTTGCCGCTGTCCAATCAGAAAGTTACCATGGTAAAGTCCACGAATGTTGGCATGAATAGTATTTACAACAGGAACTACACTAGTTACCGTGGATAGACACCCACCATAGTAAATTTAGTTTTTACCGCAATGGAGAGTCAAGACTTTACCATAGTTTACCCATGACTCAATTCTGATTTTATTGTACCCAAGGTGTAAAGTCAATGACTATTATAGTGAAACCAAATGATTTGTGCAGATAAGCTTTCATGCATCCATACTAGTGGAAACAAAGAATACTTCAAACCATGTGGACTAGGAAATTTTGAACAAAGAGGGAGAGATTAATGTTTTTTTAGCCCAATCTAATGATCATGCTTCATCAGCCACTCAAGTATTAAAGCGATTATGCATACTGTAATGGCCTCATAAGAAGGGAACAATGAAATGAATCGTCCCTAACCTTTTTGGATGGTTCAGCTCCAATTAGGTGCTTTGAAACACTAGGGGATAATCTGAAAAACTCATAGCATTTATCATACACTGACATGTTCTCTTTGGTGTGCTGGTTCATCTTCGTACTCAAAAATGCATCCAATTCTTTTTTATTATCTAATGTGATGTGGGTGTAGTCACTTATCTTGCTATTTCAAACTTGAGAATCCCATTCTTATCTCAATATCACGCCTTCTTGGTATTGCATATCTGAGAAATTTCTCTCGTTAATAATTTCAACCTCTACTTCCACTTTCTTCTTCCCTTTGGCTCCTACAGCAGGTCTTTCTTTCTTTGGTGCCATCTACAAATCACAACTTTGTGTCCTTTGTAGTGTGCAAAAGCTTTCCTTCTACCTTCTGTAATGTGTAAGATCTAACCATAGCTCAAATACGCCTGCCCTAGTTGAAATCACGTGCCCTAGCTCTTTCGCAATGCTCTTCTTTGTTCAAACCCTTCACCAATGGGGACATAAGCTTCTCCTGCACAAAAATCTGGTCCTCAATTGCTAGTTTCACACTCTCTGCACCTCAACACAATTTTCTCAGCTTGCTTTACACTTGGGTCATTCAATTTTTGTGATTTACAATGGTAAAAATGAAATCATATCCCTTCCTATATATATATTTTATATAAAATATTAGTGCATTTATTGCTCCTTCACCTACCATAAAAATCCTCATTAATTGACCACTTTTCACATTTTTCCATGTGGTACATCTTCACACCTCATCTATAACCTTTTAGCATGCCTTCCTACCTTCTAGCTATAGACTTCTCTTCAGCACGCTTCCATGTGCCTAAGTACTTCACCACTGCGCATTCTCCTGGTAGTCTCCAGGACCGTTGCTTACCTTGTGTTATATTGTTCATTTATCTCCATCTATGGTCCTTATATGGAAGCAATCTTCTATTCACCAACTCTTCAAAATTTGAATTACACCTGTACCAATTTACCCCCACACAAAATGGTATGTGTAGTCCTCTGCGCATAAAAAATACTGCAAATGGTGATTAGCTTCTAGCACGCAAACATGCTTATTTCAAACAACACAAACTAAATTGAAAAATCGTAGAGACGATGAAGGAAATAGATTAAGGGAATACATAATTAGAAAACCTAATCTAAATGGCAAATACCTTATTACAAATACCAAGAAGATTATTTTATAGTAGGGGGCTTCAGCCTACTCCCGTTGAAGTAACTGGGGGGGTAACCATATTCCATCAAGTGTTTCTAACTAGCAATATCCAATTTTCAAGTATGTGAGTGATAACATATGGTCCTAACCAATATAATTTGATTTTTTCTGGATGACACAGAAACTTAGAATCGTAAAGAATCAACATCTGCCCAACCTCAAGATTTTTGTCCCTAATGTGCCTATCATGCCATGCTTTTATTCCTAGATTTTTCATGCTTCTGACTCTCTAGCGACTTGTCAATACATTTTTCTAATGCTTTCTCATCAGCTAGACCTCCATTGTGCAAATACATAAAGAAGGTAACATGAATTCCATAGGAAGAACTGCTTCTTGTGCCAAACACCAATTAAAAAGGTGTGGCCTTATTTAACCACTTGTATGTTGTTCTATATGCCCAAAGTACTGCAGAAAACTTTATCATCCCAATCCTTTCTTCCAACATCAATTTTTTTGTCAATGTCTGGCTCAAAATTTTGTTGAAAGCCTCAGCAGTCCCATTTGCCTCTTGAGGATGATATGGTGTAGTCTTATGGTGTGCAATCATGAATTCATCAAAAAATTCTGATTGATTGTCTCATTCAAAAAATGTGTGCCCCTATCATTGGTCAAACTCAATGGGCATCCATACCTTGTAATAATATTTTCCCATAGAAACCTGGCTGCTTGTAGCCACTATACATCCTTTGTAGGTGTTGCTTTCTGCCCACCTTGTTAGAGTCTTGCTGTGCAAGTGATGATATAGTGTGATCCAGTCTTCCACGTGGTGCTGTGAAATAGGACCCCCAAAAATCTATAGCCCATTTCTCAAATGGTTTTGCACTAGTAGTAATAGGTCTTAGAGCATTTCATCTCTTTGACCTGGTTTTCCAAGTGCTGACAGTGATCACAAGCCTTGCAATATGCCTTACAATATTTATACAGGGTCTCCCACCATAATCTAGTGAGTAGAATCTTGTGTGCAGTGGCGTCACACCTACATAGTGCCCCCACCTATAATACCACCATGAGCCTCCTCCATGATATCTATTGTGCTCATGTTCCAGTACACACACGACACAATACTTCATCTGACCTAACTTGTACAGGTCACCGCTAATCAACATAAATGGTGTCCACACGAATAGCAAGTTTTTCTTCTCTAAGGATTTCATTCCTTCTAGTGCCATACCTGTTTGTAGAAAGAAAAACAAAAATGTCCTCTAACTTCTAATGGCACCCATTGTAACCTATATAACTGTGCATTGGGCATGGTATCTTCAATTGCTTCTTCTCCTGACTGTATTCTTGGATAATGGTCTGGTCCAGAATTACTTTTCCCTGGTTTTACCACAACTGTGAAATCAAATTCTTGGAATAAGAGTACCCATCTGCATATGTGCCCCTGTAAAATGGGCTTGTTTTACCAAATACTTCAATGCCATGTGATCGGTATAAAATACAAATGGTGTTGCTAGTAGGTACTGTCTGAATTTTTGTAGCGCATATAGATCATTGACAAAGCTTCGCACTCTGTAGTTGTATATTCTCTGCAGGAGTCAACTTTCTACTAGCAAAAAATAGATAGGATGATCTATAATACCTTCTCAGGCTGAGCAAACACCACACCAATGGCCATGCCAGAGGGCATCCACATGTACATGAAATGGTTGGTCCCATGAAGGAAAATGTAGAATAGGTGATTGTAGTAAGTTTCTCCTTCAATGTCTTGAATGCGCGTTGTTTACAGTTCTCCCCAGTAGAACATGTCCCTTTTCCTTTTAGTAACTCCTCCAAGGGTGTGCAGCAACCTTAGCATACCCTTTTATAAATTTTCTATAATACCCAGTGTGACCCAAGAATCCGTGCACCTCACTTTGACTGGTAGGCTCTTCCAGGGATGATAATGACTGCAACCTTAGCTGGATCAACCAACAAAACTTCCTTGCAGATGATGTGCCCTAACAGTGTATTCCAAATGGTGTATAGCAAATACACATTTCTTGATGTTCAAAGAGATACTTAACTATCTACATCTTTCAAACATTAAGTGTAAATTGTCACAATGATCCTTTAACAAGTCCATACCACCATCCATCATCATCTAAATAAACCTGCAAGAAGTTGTGAATAAAATCTTTTGAACGCTTGAACAACTATACATGAAAATACAGCAGGCACATTTTTTCAGACCAAAAGGCATCACAGTATAGGAAAATACCCCATTCATTCAGTAGTAAAAGTAGTCTTTTCCTGATCCTCCTTGTGCAATCCTAACCTGATGATACTTAGAGAATCCATTTGTAAAAAAAATAGATTTTGCGCCCTGCAATGCCTTCTAGTATTTCCTCGGTGAATGGCATAGGAAAGGATCAGTCACACATGCAACATTCAGCTCCCTATAGTCCACACAGATCCTAATCTGACCATCCTTCTTGATACTGATCACCATTGGGCTAACCCATTCTGACTCATCCAGGGGCTTGATGATTCCAGACTTCAACATTTTGTCAATTTCTTCTTTGACCTTTTCATGCAAGTTGGGGTTCATCCTGTAGGGTCTCTTTCTGACCAGGTTGTGCACCCTCCTTAAGCTTTATCTTCATTTCTCCTAATGATTCATGTACACCTTTGATTTCATGGTATCCCAAGGGAATAAGTCCTGATAATCCTCGTAGTAGTAACTCAATGATTTTTTCCACTTCAGAGTCAGACCAATAGTCCCCAATTATGGCCTCCTTAGGCTCAGCATCTGATCCAATATTCACTTTCTTTATTTTCATAGGTTCATGATAGGCACATGTGGTCTTATCTGCACTATCCAAAACCTCACGCCTACCTATTGAATGGTCTACATCTAGATTTTCTACTTCTTCATCATCCACTAAGTAGACCATTTTTTCCTTTTTCCTTCTCAAGGTAAAAGCGCTTAAGTAGTGTGGCATATGTCTCTATTTCTTTAGCAAAATGCACTCTGACGAGATTCTTCTTCATCAAATAAATCCTGAATGAGTTCTTCTTCCACCTTGGCACTATCTCCCATAGTTAAAGCACTTTATAACCCTTAATGCCTCTTCTACTGGAGGTTTAGTAGAGAAATAGTCAAACGTTTGGATCATTCCTGTAATTAATCCTACCAATTTCCAGTCTCTCTATGGAGTTCCGCATATACATACCAAGCAAGTGTGTGTACCTTGTAAAGTGGAATAAAATTTGTGCACCCAGAGCGAAGGTGGTAAAGCTTCCCCCCTCTGTTTAGAGTCTCTCACACTGCTAAACATGGTGTTGAATAGGTTGATTACCATGATAAGTGCATATTTGAGTAGGTGCATTTCTCCAAAAGAACCTAGTAAAAAGAAATCCTAATTTCATTCCATCCTACAATATTATCCTTGTGAACCACCCACCCACTAGAGCGCTATTGTCCTGCATAGGGTATATGCTAGCATATTTCATCTCTCCAACTGGTCTATCCACTATTCCTCCATGGCACACAAAAATACCATGTGTAGGATCTCCTTCTCCAGTGTAACAAGGTACCAAGTTGTTACTTATTCTCTTGATACAATGAGGCTTTGAGGTTGTCTTGTCCCACAAACAAATGTTCTCTTTACTTTTTACTTCACGTCCCTACCAACTCATAAGTACTATGAGCCCAATTATCACAAGCAACACTTGTAGTATCACTAACAGAATGTGCATCTTCCCACTAAAGGATTCCTTCTTTAGATGGCTCAAGTACCTCTTGGGTCCCCAGATGGTGTGTACATAAATCCTATTCAGATCTTTCCTCACTCAAAGGCTCAACATAGGGAGTAGATTTTGCCATTTTTAAAGGGATAATAACTCTTTCCTCCTTATTTTCAAAAAACTGATATAACCCTTGTTTAAAAAAATATCAACATTATTTGCATAGCACCAAGGATGCCCAAAGTAGAGCTGGGAAGCTATCTGCCTCTGCCAGCACTAAAACCTCAAAATCCCCAGTGAACTTGGCTCCTTGTATGGTAATGGATGCATCTTTTAAAACTCTGATGGGAGTGGCCTTAGTTCGGTTAGCCATGAACAATACATTCAAAGATGGATTACAATGGAGGTCTCCCCATTTGTACCCATGCATCTAAAGTAAGAACATTGACTTCTGTGCTTGTATCAATCAATAAATTACTCAAACGCCATCCATCCACAACAACATTCAGATTGATTTCCTTGTCATAATCTAAGCTATGAGGGGGAAGATTTACATGCAGGATTTTCATCCAGTCTCAATACTTGCGCATGGAGTGTATCCCTTATAACCAATTCCCTAACAATGGATGATATTCTCCTAGCATAACATCTTACACACTTGTTTCAAGTCATCCATATCAGATTTGACCATTTCTGTTGTCTTCTTTTGCTCCATCTTTATTGATTTTTCTCCTTTAAATATTTATTTCAACCTGAAGATTTCTGAGTACCTCCATGGTTTCCTAAAAAACCTCCTTCTGATGGACAGGATTTGGGTACTATGTATGTATGTAGAAACCTCCTCCTTAGTGATGGTAGGCTTCTGCTGCAATGATTCTTTAGCATGCGAAACATCAACGCGGGTAGTGATCTTTACAGATAATGCCTCAGATTTTGGTTCCAACTTAGGCATCCATTTATTTTCCACAGCGTGTTGTACCCTAACCATCCATGCACCTTTTTTTTTTTCTTTTTTATGCTACTTACTAAGATGCTCATACAAGTCTGGGAATTTCTCATAACTATTTTTCTTTCCACAGAAAGAACATGTAATATTCCAAGGAAATCTGTTCCTGTAGTGGTCAGGAGATCCACATGTATAACATGTTCCACGAGGAAATTCTCCTCATCCACCACCATGACCTCATCCTCTGAATCCACCATGGTATCCTCTACCTCTTCCAGGACCTCCTTAAAAAATCCCTTCATTCTGATCATAGCATGCTTGATTGTGATCGCAATAATGATGGTCTTACTTGCCTTTAGAGTTATCTAATACTCCTATCTGTCGTACAGCAATATCTATAGCATTATGGATGTGAAAAATCAGCCAGAAGTCTTTCGTGTTGTGACTCGCGGACCTACAAATTTTACAGTAGTAAGAGTGTTCTTTCTTAGTACACGTTGTAATAATGGGTAGTGGCTAACATCATGGTTTAAATGACATATCTCATAGTTTAGCAGAAATGAGTGTATTGATCTACGGGACGAATATCCTTGGTGTGACCTTCCACTGTTGGAAAATAATGATTAAGTGGTCTAACCAACCCTTAATTATTATGGGTCCATCACTATTATATAGGTTAAATATTTAATAATATGAAATACTTTTCTATTATTAAATATTTATACCTAGGTAATATACATTAGTTAAGTATTTAATAATGTGAATCATTTATGTTTATATTTATTAAATACACTCACCTAGGTATATGTGTCAACCATTTTAGGTTGAAAAGGTGGGTCGGGAGACATACCCGATCACCTTATATAAAAAGGACTCTAGGTCCTCATTTGATATATTTTGGGAAATATATCAAAGGTGTACAAATCAAGTAATTTGTTTTTACACTTGGTAAATAGGGTTTTAAGAAGGAGGTGATCTTACTGGATGTAAAATAAGTTCTCTAAAGTAAAAGGTTATTTTCAAAGTGGTTTTTACCATATTGGGGTTTCCACTATATAAATACTATGTCACCTGTGTTATTTATTTTTTTGTATGTATTTCTTTATTCACTTATGTTATGATGTAATATTTATTTAAATATTCATTGTAACATTATATAATATGTATTTGATTAAATCCATATTTATTAGAATCTTCAAATTCTAACATGGTAATAGAGCAAGGTAAATTAAATAAATTAAGATAAAATGTTTTGTATTTTATTTATTTAATTTGTACGAGTTTTTCCAACCAACCCGGAAAGATAAATTAAGATCAAATGTTTTGTATCTTATTTATTTAATTTGTACGGGTTTTTTAAACCAACCTAGAAAGGTAAATTAAATAAATTAAGATTAAATGTTTTGTATTTTATTTATTTAATTTGTACGGGGTTTTTTAACCAACCCGGAAGGGTATTTAAAATAATCGGCCCCTTTCTCTCCCATTGTGAAACCTAAAAGTTTTTTCTTTGTGAAGAATCAAGGTGAATTCACAGGTATAAATTTGAAAACTTCTTACCTTCTGTGAAAACTTGTGTAGAGGTAAGGGTAAAATATTTGAAATATTTTTTTTCTATAGTTTTTAATATGTGCAGGTTGAATTTTTTCAATGGTAAATTAAGAAGGAGACAAAGCTCCATCTATTAGTGCAGAATCACAACACCCCTGAATGCCTGCAAACAGATGGGTTGAGACTTTCAGTGTGATTGCATAACATGGAGCGTCTCTCAAAGTGTGGGACCTTGCAAGTTGAGAGAGCTCTCCAGATTAAGGCTAGTTCTTATTCCTCTGTTCAGGGGCATACAAATATATTTCAGAGGATCTTTTTTTTTATATTATACCTTTCCAAGGAGGCAGGGTTAAAGAGATGCAAGGAAATAAACCTAAGCTAATGAGGTGATGCACCAAGGAATGTTAGAGTCTCGTTTTGCAATTTAACACATGCAACGAAATACAATACAAACACTATGCACAGATGACCAAATCACAATAAGAGATCAGGGAGATAATAACAAATACATGAGAGGGTCGAGAAACATCCACAGTCATATATATTATTGCTCAGGAGTCGATACATTATACTGCAATGCCAAGAAGCAAAATTTCATTACAACCTAAAGAAGAGGTTAGAGAAGCTCCACAAGTCCTTCTGTGAACAAATGAAGAAGGGAGGGGCACAAAACAAAAAAATGTCAAACCCTTTACAATGAGTCTTGAACGTTCCTTTATAGATTTGGCACAGAGGGGAGAAAGAGAGAGAAGCGGGAAAACTAGTTCGAATTTCAACTAATATCATCAATTCCTCCTACAAATCTGCCCCAAATCTGTCATGTTTGTAAAAATTACTCATTTGGTGCCTCGAAGGAGGAGGAATGATGAATTAGATCAATCTAGTAGTTGACTGTAGTTATTTTTTTATTTTCTAGGAGGTATTTTCAATGTCTTAAGGAATTATTGGTAAAAACCTTATTTAAATCATACTATGAAAACTTTGTGAAAAGGAAACACATTGAAAGCTTTACTGAAAGGAAACACACTTTACAGAATGGGAGTAAACACACTTTCTTCTGGAAATAAACACACACAACTTAGAATACATAAAAACTATTGTACGAAAAATAAGAATCTATCTTGACACCTACAGGAACAAGTATACAAAAAAGTTTAACTAAAAGAATTAAAATCGATACAAAATTAACAGATCTAATCTTTTTTCTTAAGAAATATAAATACCAAATAGATGAATATCCTGGTCCTTTGGGGAGTGGGCCCTTGTTCCTCCTTGAATCAAGATTTAACAACTTAGAAGTCTCTCAAATAGGAATGGCTATTTATTGATAAAACATTCAGTATTACAAAACGTACTGGATATGTGTACTTATTCTATATCTATCTTCTCTATTCTATCTCTCTATATTTTCATATATTTATCTACTGCAGGTCTGCTTATATATACATTTACAATCATAGTTGTCTCTACGATTATGATGAAATCGAATCATGCCTAGAATATATGTTGACTCAGATTGTGGCTGATCAGACAGCTGTAAGATAACTATCCTTGGATCTGTGTTCAAAAACCTTCTCATCCTTTCCTGATTGAAAGGGTCGTTGATGCATAATCTCTAGATGTGGGTAGAATAGATAAACTTCCATCAGTTCCGTAACTTTAGAGAATTTCCAGAACCATAGGAAATCGTTAAGGATCAAAACCATGAGACTTCTGGAGCTATACCTAGGAGTTCTGGAACTGAGTCATAAAATTTCGGAACTAAATACGAGAGTTCTGGAACTAAGTCTGAAAGTTATAGAACTAGATGATGACTGTGTAATGGAGTTCCAGAACTAGCATGGAAGTTTTGGAACTAAGTTGTATTGGAATAAATGCTACCAAAATCATGCTAAACGCTACATAATTCATTTCTTCGACTGATTAGACCCACTTTATTACAAAACTGAATTTCAAGCACACACTTTGTTAGGAATTTTAGAGCTTTTAAACCTTAGAATCACAATCAGTCAAAAGACATACAATTACATCATAACTCATATTAGATCAAATAAAAGTCACAAAATGAAATCAAACTTAATAAAAATGAGAGTAAGATGAGATCATTTATTATACATTCAACAGACATATTCTGGCCTCATCATTTCCCCAAAACATACTTGTTTGTAAGGTCCTTTACAAACTTCATTCTTCAAAAGTGGGGTTATACATTCTACATTCCATTTGATTGCTCAGATCAAATGGCTGAATCTAGATCTTTTAATGCTTAAATTTAGAGGTACTGTACCCTGATTCTACTTCTATTTTCCTCTGCCACTCTTCAAATTCAGTAGGATCTCGAGGTTCTCTTTTTTTCCAAGGAGAGATGGGGGTGAGAAGTAGAGGGAGCCTTGTTTGCATTCCCATCCATATTTTCTCGTAGGTCTCATTGATCTAAGGAATTATTATGCATAACGATTTTTCATTTTCTAAACTCCAGATCAGATTTGTAGGGGATATTACTTCCCTTCCTCTCAAGGAAATACTAAGAAGTTCCCACCTTTTCAAGCATCCTTCATAAATATCTTCAAACTTCTCCTCCTCATAGGAGGTACAGGTATCAATACTCTTTTGTAAGATGAGAAAATAATGTGTCTTGAATTACTCACCAAAGGCATGAGTTCTAAAATGTATGAGGAAGGCAAAAGGTTTACCACAGTGAGCTCTCATGCAGAGTCTAGTTGAGCTAGATTTCAATAAAAACTCAGATTCTCTTTCCTTCCATGCAATTTGGTTTTACAAAACAGAGAAAAATTCATTGAGATGACTTTCCCCCACAAACAAATTGATCATAAATCCTGTGTTTTTCTCTAGCACCGGATTATAAAGATATAATTCACATAGAAGATTTTTCTGCTCAGGACTGGCTAAAGAATAAGTTGTCACGAATTCAAATTCATCTTTTAGTTCATGTGGAAGTTCACATGCAATCCTTGACAACTGCCAGTAAATGAATTGTTCTTTTAAAAACACACTATATGAAGGAAAGGGCCTCCTGCAGGCAAGCAATTTTTCACTCATAATGCAGACCATATGAATTTTTGCAAGACATTTATATTTGTTTCCTTCTTCCTTACAAAAATTTTCTTCCCACTATTTTCTTGACTTCTTTTCTTCTTCCATCTTGGTCTTTAAATCTTCATTTGATGTTTTAGATTCTCTGAGTTACCTGCAAGTTTCATCCATATTTTTTTGAGTGGAAAATAAGTTAACTCAGTTTGTGCAAAGACTGTCGACATATAATTCTATTTTCTGGAAGTTTGACATTCTTCCTCTTTTTCTATTAGTTGTTTCTTAATTATTGATGATTCCTCAGTCTGAACTGTAAGTTGAGTTGTTAGCTCTCCAATAAGCATTTCCCTTTGTTCTAATTTGAGTTTGAGGAAATCCAATTCCTCATCCTTTTCTCTAATAATGAGATCTACTCTAGACAAGAAAAGAGCATGTTTAACCTGATGTCTTTCTTCTTCCTCTGAAATTACTTGAGGAGTTGAGCATTCTTCTTATATTAGAGAAAATTTACCTTTTCATCTCTAGGATGCAAACTCTTCTTATTCATGTGACAATATTGATGGTTCAACCAATTATTGAAAATCTTGCTCCTCAAGTATCTCATCTCCTTTGTCCATCTCAACTTGTCTTGGTTCAGGAGGAGTCATGACCATGCTACCCAAAATATCAGTAGCTTATTTTTCCATCTTTTCTTGTTCACTCCTTCCCTCTGGGGTTTCCCTTAACCTCTTATGACTTTTCCTTGTTTGGGGAATTTCAACATGCCCAGCGGTGGATTTCCTTATAGAGCTTCTTCTTACTTTTGTTTCTTGCTCTTACACGGGTGAGCTATCACCGTCAGAGACATACATTAGATCCCCTGTAGCTGCTGCAGAAGAAGAAATTTCCTTTAAAGGCACAAAAGGATCTTTTGTTTTGATCTTTCTCACAGACCTTCTTCTTTTTGGTATATTCTCTCTTCCCACTTCCTTTTGTTCTTCTGCAGGGGCATCAATTTCCAAATTAGTTGAAGGAGAAAATGGAACTGGTATTGTCCTTCTGATAATATTAGGGTTTTTCCTAAACTTCCCAAGGAACATTTCCCAAATTTCTTCTCCATTTTTCTTTGATAGAAAATGGTTCTGACATACTAAATGAATTAACCCGTGATGCCTGATTGTCCTAACACCACAGGAATACCTCTGGGTCATGGTCTAGATAGAATCAAACAGAAACCATGGAAGGTTTATTATTTACTTTGGTATTGTGGCTCCATATTTCAGATATTTGAGCATTTTTAGGACTTCTTTTCCTACGAACCCAAATTGACCATCACAGGTTAACTACTTCACTATCCAAAATGCTACCTTGTTAAAGGGTTTGGGAAAAATGGCCCTTCATGCCCCTTTTATGATTTTATTTATATTGTAAATGTACTGGGGTTCAGTTTCTCCTTCTTGTAGTATGGTTCAACAAGTTCTTTCAAGTTCCCTTTGGTAGGATGTGAGACATGCACAATTAGCACTCCAGAAACATTACTTATTGTATTCACAGAAAAAGGAATAAAAATATTTCTCACCTTTGTCCTGGATTGCTCTAGGTTTATGATGAATTCTCTTACTAATTCATCATTATACTTTGAAAAATTCTTTAGGAACTCTAGCCATCCTATATGCTCAAAGATAGATGTCACTTCTTTGTTCGTGAGTAGCTAGGAATCATCCTCTGGTTCTGATTTCTTGTTAATTCCCATATCGACTCAAGTTCTGTTTCCTTTGATTCTATGCATATTGGCTTCAGGCCTTCTTGCTTAGCTACAGAACTAATGAGTTTATCTGTAGAACCTCTATTCTTAGTTGCAGAACCTCTGTTTTTAGCTACAAAACCTCTATTCTTTGTTGCGGAACATAAGCTTAATTCTTTTCTTCTCCCTCAAAATATCTTTACAACTTATTTCACTTGATTTTGCACTAATGATTACTAATGATAACTATGTAGCCACTTATTCCATCCATATCATCTTCATGATTACTCACTTGTAATCATAATGTATTAATAGATGAATCATCATAGCAAGTTTTAAATCAAGTCAAATCACACATGTGAACTTTTAATTTAACCCTAAATAAGTTAAAGGATATAATTACTATCCTTCATGATGTAATCCTTTTATTATGATGACTCATTTTTCCTGCAAGTGGAACAAAAAATGGTTAGATAAGACAGCTGGAATTCCAAAGAATTCCCTTTTATTTGAATTAGCCATAAGAGGAGGTCAACCACCATTGCTAGTTTTCAATTGACTTTTGAGAGAATTTTTTTTTTCAATTTTTTGGGGAAGAAAAAACCATTTACTGGTTTTCATTTTCTTTCCTTTATTCCGGATCTATAATTCAGTTATTTGATCATTTTGGAAGAATTGGGTTCTTCCATATGATCGAATTATTTGTCTTCTTTAATCTTCCTCAATAATTCATCCTTAGTGGGAGGCTTCCTATAGAGTTTTAACCTATGTCCATTGACCAATAGTGTTCTTATTCTGCCATCAATGTGAAGTAACTGAATAGAACCATTGTCAAATATCTGTTCAATCTGATAGGGTCCTAACCATCTGGTTCTCAATTTTCCCTTGAATTGTTGGTACTTAGAATCAAACAACAATGCCCAGTCTCCTACTTTTAATTTTATTTTCTTGATATGTGTGTCATGCCATTACTTCCTTTGATCTTAGCTTATCTTTGTCTACTGAAGTGCTTCCATCCTCAATTCATCCAATTCATTGAGTTGAAGGATTCTTTCTTTTTGAGCTGCATCTAACTCAATACCCACCTTAACTATTGTCCTCAATGTCTGAAGTTCAAACTCAATGGGAAACAAGGGATTTTTCCCATACACTAACTCATATGGTGAAAACCCTGTTGTAGTTTTCCAAGTTGTATTATAAGCCCAGAAAAATTCAAGTAGTCTCTTTACCCAATCTTTTCTCCCAGCTTCAACTATTTTGGTAAGGATGTTTTCCAATTCTCTGTTTGTTACTTCATCTTATCCATTTGACTGTGGGTGATAAGGAGATGACTTCCTATGATTGATTTGGTAATACCTTGTGAAATCTTGGATCGTATTAGACATAAATTGTGGTCCCTGATCTCAAACTATGCTCCTCATTGCTCAAAACTTTACCATAATTTTGTGCTAGAGGAAATCAACAACTACTTCTTCAGTGACATTTGTCAATGCCTGCACTTCTACCCACTTTGTCACATATTTAGTACACAGAAGAATATATTCCTTTCCTTGTGAAGGAGAATTAAAGGGACCAACAAAATTCAATCCCCATCTCTTAAATGGTTCAATCACTACTTGAGGTTGAAGAGGAATTTCATTGGTGAAAGTTAGCTGTCCCATCCTTTGACAATGATTACACTGCTTGATATATCTCTTCACATCCTTGTACAAAGATAGCCAATAATAACCAGTGCCAAGTATCTTATGAGTTGTTCTTTTCACTGTATAGTTTCCTCCACTTGGTTCATCATGACATGCTCTGAGGATGTCAAAGATTTCATCTTCTCTTACACACTTGCATAAAACAAAATCATGACCATATTTAAATAACATTCCATTTTACCATTTGAATTGTGCGTTTGTTTTGATTAACTTCTTTATTTTTTTCTTAGTGAAAGAAGGAGGAAACTTCCCTGTTGCAAGATAATTTTCCATATCAAAAAACCATGGTGTACTTGCTAAAATAGAAAACAGTTGTTCATCTGGAAAGTTATCCTTGACTGGGTCTTACTCCCCTGTAGTGGTTAGTCTTGACAAGAAATCACCTACCACATTAGATTTACCTAGATTTTCCACAATGGTAATATCAAATTCTTGCAAAAGTAATAACCATCTAATTATTCTTCCTCCAATCACTAGTTTATTCATTAAATATTTAATCGGTGAATGATCTATGTGTACAAATATATTGTACCCTGTAACATAATCTCTAAATTTATTTATTGCATAAATCACATCAAGAAATTATTTTTCAGTGGGAGTAAGATGTTTACTAAGATAATAAATAGCATACATTTTTCGTTCTTCATTTTTCTGTCCCAAAATCACACCAATGGAATTATTTGAGACATCTGTTTGGATATGAAATGGATTTTCCCAATTAGGTCCTCTCAATATTGGGGCAGTGATTAATTTTTCTTTAAATTATTCAAAAGCATGCTGACACTTTTCATCCCAAAGAAATTCACAGTCCTTGGTTAGAGAATTAAACATGGGTGCAGAAATTTTACTGAAATCTTTAATAAAGCACCTATAGTACCCAGCATGTCCTAAAATGACTTGATATCTGTGGGGGTCTGAGGAATAGGTAAATATGAAATGATCCTAATTTTGTTTTGATTAACCTGAATTCCTCTTTTTGAAATATGGTGTCCTAATACAATCCCCTCATCAACCATCATTAAAAAAATTTCATCAGAAAAAGACAAATTGTTTTGTTCACATCTTGATAACACTTTGTCAAGATTTCTCAAAGAATCATCAAATGTATCTCCATATATAGTGAAGCCATCCATATATACCTCAACATAATCATTTGTTAGATCAACAAAGATTACAAGTACATCTCTCTGGAAAGTTGCAGGAGCATTACATAAGCCAAATGTTAACACCCTATAAACAAAGGTACCCCATGGACATGTAAATGTAGTTTTGTCCTGATCTTCAGCAGTAACTCTGATTTGATTGTATCCACTAAAGCCATCCAAGAAGGAAAAGTATTATTTACCTGAAAGGTTGTCTAACACTTGATCTTTGAATGGTAAGGGAAAATAATCTCTCAGTGTGGCTTTGTTTAGTTCCCTATCATCAACACATATTCTCCATTTTCCATTCTTTTTAGGAACAATTACAAGAGGAGATACCCACTGAATATCTGATATATGGTAGATAAAACCTACTTGTAATAGTTTTTCAATTTCTTATTTGACTATATTCCTTAAGGATGGGTTAATCCTTCTCTGAGGATGCCTAACTAGTTTAACGTTTTCAGTATAGATGTGATGAGTGAAGATACTTGGGTGAATTACCTTCATGTCTTTGTAATCCCAAGAAAAATATTTAGTATGATTTTTTAGAACATCAAACAATTTAGCTTCTTCATTATCCTTCAACCAACTATTAATGTTCAAAGTTTTACCCTATTGAATCTCAACATGCTTGGTTCCAATGTGTGATGAACTGATTTGTTGAAAGGGTTACATTAAAGTATTTAGTGGACATTCATGTGGTAATGAAATATGATATGTAGTAACATATCCAAAATTTCCTTGAGACAAGATACTAGAAAAATGACAGTATTGAGAATTATGATACTTATATCTTTGTAGGTCAAACTCTTCGTCACTGTTACTTTCCAGAAATTCTTCACCATTCACTGATGTATTTAAAACTGATGCTACTAATTATTTTTCTCCGCACAAGAAATCTCATTCCTCTAGATTAAAATTATTTCCAATCACATAGAACTGCTATTTTCGTGGTTCTGGAACTAAATGTGGTGGTTCTAGAACTATAGTCGCAGGTTCCTGAACTATTTCTGATTGCTTCAAGGATAGCCGATGCTCATCCAATGGTGGATTAATCATCTCTTCTACTTCTCTTACATGATCCTACAATGTGATCATAGCCAAAGAAGACAAATTTTTCTTATTAGTATTAGAAGAATCAACGTACAATTCTTCTTGATTGTCAATAAAAGGTCATGCAGAAGGATATAAGGAAATTTTCTTAGAGTTATTACCATTCAAGATTGTCATATCACCTGAACTACATCAATTAAGGAAGAAACTATAGCTAACCATGGTCTACCCAAAATAATTGGATAACCCAATGTTTTACATTTTGGCTGCAGTATAAGGAAGTCAAATGGATATTCCCATGACTCCACCATAACCGCCACATATTCAATAATCCCTTTTGGTTTTTCTACAGACTGGTCTGCCATCTGCAATATGGTATTAGTAGGTTGTATACCCGTTAATGGTAATGTTTTCAAAGTGTCCACTGTCATTACATTGATAGCCACTCCCAAATCTACCAAAACGTTATCTATATATTTATTTCCTATAGAGACAGAAATAACAGGACTTCCAAGATCTCCGTATTTGGGATGTAAAAGTTTTCCTGCTAATAAATTAGCAAGTTTCCCATCTACTTTGACAGACTTTGGGTACTGTTTCTTCCTTCTAGGTTTTTTCAAGCATAACATTTTGATTAATTTGTTCAATTCTGGAATGTCCTTAATTTCTTGTAATAGTGGGTATTTCAATACTCAATTTCCTTAGTTCCTGTACCAATTCAGACTCCTTGGTTTTTATAGCTTCTTTAAATCTCTCTAGAAATGGAGCCTCAGTAGTGTTGCTATCTGGCTCCTTTTATTTTCTTTTTATATCCTCTTTTGAAATAACAGTAATAGGGGTTTCATTTTCTTCTGTCATTTCGGTGATTATAATAGGTGGATTGCTAATGATTTTCCTAGATCTAGTTTGAATATCCTTACAATCCATGACATGTAAATCAATTGATTTTTCTGTTTCGGTTCCATAAATAGGAGTTTTTTGTTTGTTTATTGGGTTTGCTACTGGCTGTACTGATATTTTTGTTTGGATTATATTCTCAGTTTGTGAATTATGTGCAGGGGATCCCATGATGGCTTGTTGATTATGATTTGGATATGTTCTTCCTTGAGCATAATTATTAGGGTTCCATCTAGGTTGTGACCAAGCATAAGGATTTCCTTTACCAACCCATGGTTGTTGATGTCCCTGAGCATACCAAGCTTGATTTTCCCAATCTTGAGGGTTCCATGTTGGTTGAGGTACCCAAGGTGGTTGTCCCCAATTTTTTGGTACTATCTGAGAAGCCCATGTCATCGTCTAGGGATTAGGAAATGATCTTGGCATAAACTACCCTTGGTGAGGTTATCTCTGAACAAAAATCAATTCTTCTGTTGTGGATGATGTTCTAGTTTGTTTAAGCTGATTCTTTATCAATGGAAGTAGAGAAAAAACATTATTACCATGTTATTTAGATTCACAGATAGGACAGATATTTGTTTTATCCAAAGGACAATCTCTTATTGTATGTTTCTTCCTGCATCTAGGACAATACATAGCCAATGGTTCAGTTTTGACATTTTTTTTTAGCTTGTAATCCATCCATAGTAGAAGTTAATTGAACTAAAATGTTTTTTTAAAGTTTTCCAACTCATCCATTAGTTTTTTCATATCTAGATTTAGACTTTTCACCGATTTTCCTTTTCTAAGTCCACCCCTTATTCTAGAATAGCTTCTACAAATCTCCTTAATTTCATTCATCCTTAACTGATCAATGTCTCCACCTCCTATCAAGTTAAGGGCTTCCATAGATTCTTCATCCAAACCTTTAAGAAAAATGGTTTTACTTAACTCCTCTTGAAGTAAAAATCCACACCTTTTGCTCATAAAGAGGAATCTGTCTAAATAGTCTTCTATATTTTCATCTTCCTCCTGCTTGATTTTGAAGAATTCTTCCTTCTTATTTCTCTCTCTATAATAATCCCAGTATTTTTCTAGGAAGGAATTCTCCATTTGTTCCCAAGTGGTAATAGAGTTGGATGGTAATCCCATGAACCACCTCATTATCACATCCTTTAGAGTAGATGGAAACAATTTGAGTTTTTGATTATCTATTTTATAGTCATAGGTTTGACATAGTACCTTGAACTCAAATAGAAATTGGTCAGGGTCTTTAGATGACATCCCTCTAAATGTGGGTAAATGTGCAAGTGAGATATTTTTCATTGGTGTATCATCATCACTCAATTGGATCGGATAAGTAAAGGTCCTATTAGGTTATCTTTCAACTTCTCATGCCATTTTTATAATATTTTCTTAATTTTCCTCCCAATCAATGTGGTATGTGGTATGCCTTAGGGAAGGTGAAAAATCAGGAGTAGGAGGTTGAATACTCAATTGAGAATCAAAACTCACCCTAAATGGATCTTGAGTAATAAGCCCCTTCCTAAAATTTCTAATTCCTTCAGTTGACTAATATAAGAATTCCAAAGGTGGCAATTCTATTTCTTGTATAATAGGGGATGATGGTGCCTCCAAATATTGATCAATTTCCTTATTTGGACTAAAGGATGTTATGAATTCTTGTGAATATGTTCTTGGGAGGAATATACCCTTTGAGTCTCTTGGTCTACTCATATATTCTATGATATATTAGGGAAGATCCTTCAACTACTACATGTATGATTGTTTCTCTTGCTGACACTTAATTAGAAAATTCCAACTAGCATGTCCCCAGAAACGGTGCCAAAAATGATGGGCATCATTATTTCCTTCATTTCATCAACTTCCTGTTGATGTAATATTCAAACCAAGGGTGTGTCTAAAGCTATATGCAACAAGAGTAATCCTATTGATCTAGTAGTTGACTGTAGTTATTTTTGTATTTTCTGGGGGATCTTTTCAATGTCTTAGGGACTTCTTTGTAAATACCTTATTTAAATCATACTATGAAATCTTTGTTGAAAGGAAACACACTTTGCAGAATGGAAGTAAACACACTTTCTTTTGGAAATAAACACACACAACTTAGAATGCTTATAAAATGGTCACAATAAAAATAGGAATCTATCTAGACACCTACAGGAACAAGTATACAACAAATTTTAACTAAAAGAATTAAAATCGATACAAAATTAATAGATCTAAACTATTTTATTAAGAAATATAACTACTAAATAGATGAATATCCTGGTCCTTTGGGGAGTGGGCCCTTGCTCCTCCTTGAATAAGTATTTAAAAACATAGAATTCTCTCAAACAAGAATTGCTATTTATTGATAAAACATTTGGTATTACAAAACGTACTCGATCTGTGTACTTATTCTATATCTATCTTCTTTGTTCTATCTCTCTATATTTTCATATATTTATCTACTACTGCGGGTGTTCTTATATATACATTTACAATCATAGTTGTCTCTACGATTATGATGAAATTGAATCGTGCCCAGAATAGATGCTGACTCAGATTGTGGCTGATCAAACAACTGTAAGATAACTATCCTTGGATTTGTGTTTAGAAATCTTCTCATCCTTTCCTTATTGAAAGGTTCATTGATGCAAAATCTCTGGATGTGGTTAGAATAGATAAACTTCCATCAGTTCCAGAACTTCAGAGAAGTTTCAGAACCATGGGAAATCATTAAGCATCAAAACTGTGAGAGTTCCGGAGCTATACCCAAGAGTTTCAGAACCGAGTCCAAAAATTCCGGAACTAAATACTGGATTTCCAGAACTAAGTCCAAAAGTTCCAGAACTAGATGATGACTATGTAATGGAGTTTTGAAACTAGCTTGGAAGTTCCATAACTAAGTTGTATTAGAAAAAATGCTACCGAAAACATGTTGAATGCTACATACTTCATTTCTTCGACTAATTAGACCTGCTTTATTACAAAATTGAATTTCAAACACATAGTTTGTCATGAATTTTAGAGATTTTAAACGTTAGAATCACAATCAATCAAAAGAAAAACAATTACATCATAATTCATATCAGATCAAATAAAATTCAAAAAATACAATCAAACTTAATATAAAGGAGATTTATATGAGATCATATATTATACATTCAGTGGACATATTCTGGCCTTATCAGGGCATGTGGTAAGAAACATCTATCACACCACTCAATTTCATTCCTTCTTCCATAGCAGCAACTCTAATAGTCAAAGGATCATGCACGATTCTATTTTCATGGGCTTGGGGCTGTCTATTTCCTGAACCCATGGGTCTTTTTCCTATTTCATCAGATCTCTGATCACCCAAAGTTTTTACAACCTCCTCCAAATCCACAGAATTACTTGATTAAGGCTTCTTTGGATTGATCAGCTTGATACCTTCCCTCTTAGGAGGCTTCCCAACTGCTTTGATATTGTTTTCAATTTGCAAAGCCATGGTGAAGGCCTGCCTAAAAGTTCTTGGGTTTTTATCCCTTAAATAATAGGAAGCCTTCTTATCAAAAGCATTAGAGTATTTTATTAAACAAGAAACATCACTTGGCCTCAGGATTACATGTAGCCTATTTAGTGTCTTATTGAACAAAGTATTGAAGTCATGAACAAATTCATTAGGGTTCTTCTTAATATTTTCAATTTCAAATAAAAGAAACTTAGGATCTGTCTTATCCCCATATTGCAATCTAAAAGCATTTTTCATTTCTCTCCATGAATATATTGATTTTTCTGGTAAATATTTATACTAGTCACATGCATCCTCCTCAAGAGTATGAATAAACAATTTTATATACACATCCTCAAATTCAATCTCAAAGTCTTCCATCATATGGACCAAAAGTTTTAAATGATGATCGCTAGTGATAACATTGTTTCCTTGAAATGTAGGCAGTCTATTTCTAACATCTTGTGGCACTACATTTGGATATCCAGCAATACCTCTAAAATCTATAGGACAAAAAGTATTGACAACAAATGGAGGTCTGGGTGGGGGCTGGGCCATATTGTTTTGGGATGGTTAATTTGTAGAAGTTAGAAAATGATGAGGAGTGATGGGTTTGTGGGGCACAAGAATGCAATTCTCACAATTAATATTCTCTAAAAACTTTGTTTCTTGGAAGATCCTATTAGATTTGGAAAACATAGGGACAAAATGAAATGCAAAATTTTCAAATACAAATGAAGGCCCTTCTCCAGATGGAGAATTCCAATCTACAAAAAGACTACCTGATGTAGAAGCACTTGAGGAAGTATGTCAATATTCAATGACAGGATGATCAATTTCCACAATTGATAACTCTTCTCTTGATTTCTGATCTCCAATAACTTTCCAGATTCTTCTTTCTTCAGAATTTTTCCTTCCCAATTCTGGAAACAACCTTCTAGTAGGGTCTTTAATGAAGAGAGGTCTTCTTCCTTATAGATTTTCAAAGATTAGTGATAAATTTCAATTGACAGAGGTTAAGACACTGACATTTATCAAAAAATAATTCAACATGGAGTCACCACTAAGGATTTTAACCTTAGTTATGAAAAAGCACTAAAATTGGTCTGTCAAATGTCTGTCAACACTAAATTCATGCAAATATTCACAGATCTGACCTTCCTTTACCTGTATTTAACATTGATGATGTAAAGTTAGTGTAAAAAACCAACAGAAACTAGAAATATTACACGCATAACTTGTAACTTCACAAATCTTACAGATCTCAATCAAGGATGACATTTAAACAACGTATTTACACTTAGATAATGTAAGAAATATTACTAGAGACAAATATAAGAATGCCTTTGAAGATCCCTGGAAACAACACTAAAAAGGTGTTGTTTCCACACAAATGTGTCCCGAAGTTCAAATAATCCCTAGCAATGCTAATAAGTCCCCGGAAATGGCACCAAAATGGTGTTGTTACTGCACAAATAGGTCCTGGTGTTCAAATAATCCTCAGAAATGGTGCCAAAATGGTGTTGATATCCAAATTGATTCTCCTTTGCAAGGTGAGCAACATCACATATTTAAGAAGAAGCCTAGAGACACATAAATCATCATGTATGTTATTTTATAGCCATGGTGGTGATTCAGCTGGCTCTTTTTCACTCAGATGTTGGTAAAATAGATAACACCTTCAAAAGGATTTGATCTATCATCACTACTTTAGGTTGTGCCTTTCAACCAGCGTGAGAGGACCAATTTGGTAACCTATATTTGTGAAGTAGAATGAAGATATCCTTCTTTGCAAAAATTTGAAAGGAAACCTTGAGAAAATATGATCAATGCAGCACAATTTAACTCTCACGAGTTGTCACTTCTAAAGAATGGTGATATTTTCTAAGCAAGGTTAAGGTTACTAAGGACATTATGGAATCCTGATTTCTTCTGCATATTTTAGTAGTAGAATTTATACATTTGTGGACATACAGGGAAAATAGGTGTCTTTCATGTAGGATTCATTGTTTTTGAATAATTTTTGGTGGGAGATTAAGCAGGATAAACTTGATTTTGCCATATCTTTGAGAAACTTCATAACAATTGGAAAACTAAATTATAGAATGCTTCGAAATAGCTACAATATTCCTTCAACCAAAAGGTGTGCATCAATGGAGGCTCAGATTTACACGGTTTCACACAATCTCCAAGAATTTAACACAAAGGCTCGAGCTAAAGACTCAATTAAACATTAAAGACCCCTAGTTCCTCATGTCTAGGATACACTCAAAGGCTTATAGACAATCTTTATCAAAAAAATGACAGTAAAGTGATTTTAAATTGTTTATCTCATTATAGGATGAAGGCTCTTCTCACAATGAAATTGTAAATGCCACTAAACTATCACAGTGACGAGATCCTATGTGATTCAGAGGGATTTTAACACAAGATTGCAATAGGAACAAGAAATACTATTTGTAGACATTCTGAAATAAAGTAGACACAAATTTTCTAAAGATTAACACAGATTAATTCGAAGTTGATTAGATTCATCAGCAGGGGAAGCTTTCTTGAACAATCTTAGAGCTTGTGAATGGTTGTGCACTTACAACCAACTTGACATGTTCAAGTCTAAAACATAAGAGATTAAAAGGTTTCTCAGATGGTCTCTAAGGAAGATGGGTTTTCTCAAATGTTTTCATAAGAATTCAACCCCTGACCATTTGCATGAATAAAAAATTCTTTTTATAACACTCAATTTACATTCCATCTTTCCCCCCCAAGAAAAGAATATTCAAGGAACCTTTGTTTCTTACATGTTTGATCATGATTTCCAGAAAATGACGTTTAACAGATTTGTAACAAAAAGTTTCCAGTTATTTAAAAAGGTGAATCATTGCAAATATATCCATCATTGTTTTAACTGAGCCAACTAGTCATCTCCTCTGGCAACACGTTTTTCATCCTTTGCACCTATAACCTCCATCATTTCATTATTTTCCCATTATTTCCTCTGCAACTTTCCTCTGCATCCAACTTCTCTGGTAATTCACATTTTTGCAAGTGCTAGAGCAATTCCAACTTCAAGATATCAACCTTTACATTCCTTGGACTCACAAATTAAGCTCTAAATCCATTCAATTGCACTTTGTAGACAAAATGACAAGGAATTTCATCAAAAATTGGTGAAAAACAATGTGTATTCACATCTCCAGGAGTCTCGGAGAAAAAATGGTAGATAAATAAGTTGCAATGCACAATAACCATATATTCTTCCCTCTCTCAACTTTAGATTAGAGCCATCCATGTGGAAAAATGTGATTCAAAGTGGGCTTGGGGTTGCCTTTTGTATTTTATGACATTTAGAGAAAATGTGCGATTTTCACATTTTACAATTTTCACATTTTCACATTTTGAAAATCGGGCTTGACACGTCGCTTAATCTGGGCCTTTGATGGAGTCGCGGCTCATTTCTATAATTTTACCCTTTTTAATAAAACATAAATATTTCCAATTTTCCTTCACCGACCTACCTTCCCGATTTTATCTTTTGATGTGGGCCTTAGCGGAGTTGTGGGTTAATTTATAACTTTGCTCCTTTTTTACAAAAGGGTAAAAAACTTTGAAACACCCCAACGACTCGCCTCTCGACTTCTAACTTTTGATGAACGGCCACATGTCCATCTTTGGGGTCAAAGTAATACTTTTTCATTGCGGGGTTGCAGATCAATTTATAACTTTTCTCCTTTTTACAAAATGAAAAAAACTTCAAAATTCCCTGGTGACCCACCTCTTTGCTTCTAACTTTTGATGAACAACCACGTGTCCATCTTCGTGGTCAAAGTAATACTTTTTCCCTACATGGTTGCAGATTAGTTTATAACTTTTCTCCTTTTTACAAAAGGGAAAAAACTTCAAAATACCCTAGCAACCCGCCTTCTACTTCTAACTTTTGTAATATGGCACGTGTCCTTCTTCGGGGAAAAAGTAATAATTTTTCCCTGCGAGGTTACGGATCAATTTATAACTTTGCTCTTTTTTACAAAAGTGAAAAAAACTTCAAAACTCCCCGTCATGCCGCCTTTCACTTCTAACATTTAAAATAAGCCATGTTTCCTTCTGCGGGGTCAAAGTAAGACTTTTCCCCTGGCTCTTCATATTTGCTGGATAGCCAATCAGATGGGCCAATTTGATATTTTTTACAAATGTGACAAAAGTGGAAAATTTCACCAAAAAGACCTGCCAAGATTCATCCAATCAAAAATGAACACGTATCTAAAGATGATAAGATATAATTTGATGGGGGAAAACACTTTTGTCAAATAGTAAGATGCAGGGGAACTTCACAATTTGTGCCCAGAATTGAATCTTTCTTTAAGGAAAAATAATTTGGAGATGATACAGGGCCCAAATTTTATCCACCACCATGGAGAAGGATCTTCAACAACATAAAAATGAAGAAAACCTTTCATGCATCCATTCGGGGAAATAGAAAATATGATAGAGCTCGCAGATTGAAGAATTTTTAGAGCAAATGGGGCGAGATCAAATTAAGCACCAACACATTTCATTATGAAATACTACAAATGTCTCAACATCTATAAATTATTTAATCATCAAAATCCTTAGGAAACCTCATTAATTGTAAGGGATTCAATACCGCAACATTACTTAAAATTTTCATAAACAAAACACTTGCTAGGAATACAATGTACAAATGAAACACATACATGGGAAATGTTAGTGTAGAATCACAACACCCATGGATGTATCTCAACCTATCTAGTTGCATACATCCAGGGGTGTTGTGATTCTACACTAAAAATAATTTGGAGATGATACAGGGCCCAAATTTTATCCACGACCATGGAGAAGGATCTTCAACAACATAAAAATGAAGAAAACCTTTCATGCATCCATTCGGGGAAATAGAAAATATGATAGAGCTCGCAGATTGAAGAATTTTTAGAGAAAATGGGGCGAGCTCAAATTAAGCACCAACACATTTCATTATGAAGTACTACAAACATCTCAACATCTATAAATTATTTAATCATCAAAATCCTTAGGAAACCTCATTAATTGTAAGGGATTCAATATCGCAACATTACTTAAAATTTTCATAAATAAAAAACTTGCTAGGAATACAATGTACAAATGAAACACATACATGGGAAATGTTAGTGTAGAATCAAAACACCCCTGGATGTTGTGTTGGCACGCATCTCTCAAAGTGTGGGACTTTGAAATCGGGAGTGCTCTTCGGATGAAGGTCGGTTCCTATTCCTCGGTTCAGTTGCACACAAAAATTTCACAGAGGATCTATCCTAAAATCTATTCTAACTTACTAAGGAGAGAGGGTTAAAAAGATGTAATAAATTAAACCTAAATTAACAGATGTGATGCACCAAAGGAATGTTGGACACCAGCTCTGCTATCAAACACAGACCATTAAAATGTAATACAACCACTATGCACATATAACAAATATTGTAATGAAAGATCAAATAAAGAAAATGAACAAAAGAGAGGGTCGAAATCATCCACAAACATGTATTATTGTTTCACAAACTGATACAGAACATTCTAATGGATAAAGGCAAAAACTTGCATTATGGTCTTAATAGAAGGTTCGGAATCCACAAATTCATCTGCAGACCAGAGAAGAAGGGAGGGCACAAAACCAAAATGTCAAACCCTTTACAATGAGCCAAGATCTTACCTTAATAGATGTAGCGAGGAGAGGAGAAAAAAAGATGCGGGAAACCTGATTTGGAGCTCAGCTACCACTCATCAATGCCCATGTAAATCCACCCAGAATCTAGCAAGTCCACCTCTCTATGTTTTTTCACCATGTGGAAGAAGGAAGAACGACAGATCAAATCATATCTGATTCGGTTGTTGAAGTAATCATATTGTAAATTAATGGCATGAAGACATTTTCCCATTTTCCACCCACCTAAACTCATTGAAATTAAAGTTTCAAGTTTACATGACATAGACGAGGTCGAGACCTTTCCAATGGTGCCAAATTTGTTGAATTTAGGGCATTGGATCGAAAGATATGCCCATTTAAATTTTTATGTTGGGTCTGTACAAAAATGGTGAAAACTAGTTTAGTAGAATGGGTCCGTGGGCCAGAAATTCACTTTGCACCTTATAGCACAAATATTACACAAATGTAAAAAATGCCCCGCATCCCCATAAGCCCGCAATTCACTTTTTCCAAATAACCACCTTCGGGCCCGCTAGTCCATATTTTCCATTTGGGTGAAAAGTCTCCCCCAGGCCCGTTGGCCCGCTTTTGGCAAATAATCCCTCCAAGGCCATCCTTCCTGCATGTAATTTAGGCTTGACACGTGGCTTCTCTGGGCATTTCTGGAGGTGCGGTTCATTTTTAAACTTTATGCCTTTTCAAAACAAAATCTAAAAGGTTGAAACTTCCTCCAGAGACCCGCCTTCCCGCTTTGACTTGAAATATGGCCACGTGTAGAGATGGCATGCGTTTGGGGACTATTTTTGGATTTTTCTTTTGAAGTTGTGCCGAAGAGACACATGGCCCTTCGTTGGCTTTTCTCTGTTTCTTTGTGTTTTGGCTAAGTCCTTTTTGTTTTGCGGGGCCATACGTCTGACTCGAGAAACGTGGAGGCTCAACACATATTCGGGACTTGCACCCATATTTCACCTTTGAAGTTGTGCGGAGATGACACGTCGAAGCCTCCGTCATCCCTTCTATACTTAGTCAATTTAAGCAGTGAGTTCTTTCTCGTTTTTTAACTTTTAAACACGTGGAAGCTCCATGCTCACTTCAAACTAGCCCTTGGGCTGTCCCTTTTTGAATTTACACCGTTGAGGCACGTGGTTTCCTCCACTCACTCTCCTTCATCTTGACTTTTCAACTATCGACTCTATCCCTTTTCATACCTAGGACACATGGAATGCTAGTGCTGGTTTGGGAGACCCATTTTTAGATTTACCTTTGAAGATGTGCTGAGATGACATGTGGTGCCTTCCGCGAGTCTGCCATACATAGCCAATTCGGGCCGATGCCTTTCTCGAAACCTAGATACATGGAAGCCTTTCACTCATTTGAGTTTCCACTTTGGTTCGCACCTTTGAACTTGCGTTGATAAGACACGTGCAGAATTCCACTAGTTCTTTATACTTAGTTGATCAAATGGCCGTCTCTATCCCCTTTTTTAGACCTAGGACATGTAAAGGCCTGACACTTGTTCGAATCTCCACCTTGGGCTCTCACTTTTTAAATTACATCCAGCTGACATGTGGTTCTTTTAGCTCATTTGGACTTTTCAACAGATGACACATGTGGTAGCTTCCGCTAATTTTCTTATATTTAGCCGATTTAGGCCCGACTGAACGCTGCCTTTCTCCATTGTTCTCCTGTGTGCCTCTAGTTTCTTTGACATTGTTTTCCTCCTTCACCGACCCTACTCCTCCATTTTTGAGTCCGCTTGTAACCTAACTGTTGGATTTGAAACATTGGCTTGTATAATTTTCCTCTTGACTAGGTTCTTGGGACACACAAAATGTTTGTACCATCAAGGCCTGATTTAGTGCACCATTGGAACACGTTGATCAGAAATGAGGTAGTCTGCAAGGGTAACACCAATCGTACTTCTGTGGTATGTTGTTTTGGGTTGGAACTAAAGATTTTGATGTTAAAGCTACATTTGGATTATATGGTCAGAATGTCTTGGCAGCTTGGGGTTTTCCTTGGTTCATATTTTGAATTCTGGCATGACTTTGTGGTTTTTTTGGCTGGTATGGAGGCCTAGCTTGATACTAAATTTGAGGCTGATATGGCCTAGAACTCTGAGCATGTTGTCTCTCGATAGTCACTATCTTGTTTCCTAGGTTCTGCAGTTGTTTCAAGACTTCTTGGAGCTCATTTGAGGAGCTAGTAGATGAGGTGGAAGCTTCAACTGAACTTTGATTCCTTAGAGTAGGTATGGGAGCTAATGTGGGTGTTTGACTAGTGCTTGGAGCTTCTAGTTCTAAATATAGAGGCATAGGTGGCCTAGGTGCAAGTCTACCAGCCTGAATTAAATAATTTTGAGCTCTAATGGAAATGTTATAGGTTACAGGTAAGGTTACACATGCCATGTATTGAATCATTAAGGAAATATCAAAATTTAAAGCTCTAAGGAAGTATATAAAATCACCTTCATCTGTTGGTCTTATGGCCATTGGAATCCTATCCCACGTCCACTGGAATCTAATGTTGAAGTTGGTCAAGTACTCATTAAGAGCCCTCTTTATTGTTGTAAGTTGTTCCAACAAGGATAGCTTATATCCCTTCTCACCAAATTAATTGTGAAGAGCTCTACATAGATGGTCCCCAATTCTGAATAGAGCCTATTGTTAGACTCTTGAACCAATGAGAAGATTTACACTTGAGTTAAGAGGCTAACAATTTGACCACAATGTCCATCTCCCTGATTTCATGAATTGCGCAGAAATTTGCAATGTGTTGAATGTGGTCATTAGAATTAGTCTAGTTCTCTCCAGTGAAATATGGAATGCTCTTCGATGTTGCAACTGGAACCGTATTTTTTGCATTGAGAGCAAGTGGGGTGCTGCTAGTGAAATTAACATAGGGGTTGGGTGGTTGTGCCATTATGATTGGCCTAAGAACCTTTATTGATTGGATGAAAGCCCTACTAGGGAGAGGTGTCGATAAGGTTATATTTGGTGGAGAATGAGACCTTTGAGCTCTTCCTCCCCTTTCCCCTCTCTCTGGGGACAAGTGCAGATAGAAAAACAATCCTTATTATCTAGTTCTTGATCTCGTCTGAATTCTTATCATGAATCTACCAAGCCCGGGCTGCTAAAAATAGTGGACTCTACATCTTTTGGAGTCACTAGATGTGTAATTTTAGAGCTTCTTAAAATCTAAAAAACTTGCAACAAGTGCACATCAATCTTGCTACAGTAAAAATGGAGACCTCTTACTCCCACTGGGTGTGCCAAAACTATTAGTGCAGAATCACAACACCCCTAGATGTCTGCAACTAGATGGGTTGAGACTGTCAATGTTATTGCACAACATGGAGAATCTATCAAAGTGTGGGACTTTGAAATCAAGAGTGATCTCTAGATGAAGGCTGGTTCTTAATCCTTTGTTTAGGTACACACATAAATTTCACATATGATCTATCCTAAAATCTATTCTAACTTACCACGGAGAAAGGGTTAAAAAGAAGTAAGAAATTAAACCTAAATTAACAGAGGTGATGCACCAAAGGAATGCTGGACATTGGCTTTTCTCTCAAACATATACCATTAAAATGTAATACAACCACTATGCATAGATAACCAATATTGTAATGAAATATCAAATAAAGGCAATGAACACAAGAGAGGGTTGAAATCATTCACATACATGTATTATTGTTTCACAAACTTAGATAGAACATTACAATGGCCAAAAGGAAAAAACTTGCATTAGAATCTTAATAGAAGGTTCAGACTCCACCAATTAATCTACGAACTAGAGAAGAAGGGAGGGTGTAAAACCAAAATGTCCAACCCTTTACAATGAGCCAAGCTCTTACCTTTATAGATGCAGCGAGGAGAGGAGGAGAAAAGAGGCGGGAAACCTGATTTGGAGCTCAGCTACTGGTCATCAATGCCCCTAAAAATCTATCGACAATCTGTTAATTCTACCTCTCTATGTCTATTTGGCATGTTAAAGAAGGAAGAACGACAGATCAAATCAAATTTGATTCAGTTGTTAAAGTAATTAGATTGTATATTAATGGTATGAAGACATTTTCCCATTTTCCACCCACCTAACAATGTCAAAATTAAAGTTTTAGGTTTCCATGGTGTAGACGAGGTCGAGACCTTTCCAATGGTTCCAAATTTGTTAAATTTCAGGCACTAGATCAAAAGATATGCCCATTCAAATGTTTGAGTCGGGTCTGTAAAAACTGGAAAAAACCAATTTAGTAGAATGGGTCTGCGGGCCTGAAATTCACTTTGCACTTTTTGGCACAAAAATTATAGAAATGAAAAAAAATGCCCCAAAACCCCACAAGCCCATAATTCACTTTTGCCAAAAAACCATCTTCGGGCCCACCAGTCCACATTTTCCATTGGGCAAAAATTCCCCCGTAGGCCCACTAGCTCACTTTTGGCAAAGAATCCCTCCAAGGCTCACCTTCCCACATGTAATTTAGGCCTGACACGTGGCTTCTCTGGTCGTTGGCAGAGGTGTGGGTCATTTTAAAACTTTACGCCTTTTCAAAACAAAAGCTAAAAGGTTGAAACTACCTCTGAAGACCCACCTTCTCACTTTGACTTGAAACATGGCCACATGTAGAGATGACACGCATTTGGGGACCACTTTTTGATTTTACACTTAAATTGCACGCAAAAGAGACACATGGATCCTTCCAAGGATTTTCTCTGTTTCTTTGTGTTTTAGCTAAGTCCTTTTTTTTTGGTGAGGCTATACATATGACCTGAGACATGTGGAGGCTCAGGGCATATTTGGAACCTGCCCCTAGATTTTACCTTTGATGTTGCACGAAGATGAAACATGGAGGCCTCCATTGTCCCTTCCATACTTAGTCACTTTAAGAAGTTGATTCTTTCACCTTTTTTGACTTTTATACACGTGGAAGCTCTGCACTCACTTGAGAGCGGCCCTTGGGCCATCCCTTTTTGAATTTACGTCATTGAGGCACGTGGCTCCCTCCACTTACTCTCCCTCATCTTGAATTTCAACTGTCGACTCTGTCCCTTTTCAGACCTGGGACACGTGGAAGGCCAACGCTAGTTTAGGAGACCAAATTTTAGATTTACCTTTGAAGATGTGCCGAGTTGACACATGGTGCCTTTCGCGAGTTTGTGACACTTAGCTGATTCGGGCCAATGCCTTTTTTGAATCCTAGATATGTAGAAGCCTTGCACTCATTTGATTCTCCGCTTTGGGTCATGGATTTGAACTTACGCTAATGATACATGTGGATAGTTCCATCAGTTCTTTATACTTAGTCGATTAAATGGCCAACTCTATCGGACCTGGGACATGCAGAGGCTTGAAACTTGTTTGAGTCTCCACCTTGGTCTCTCACTTTCAAAATTACGCTGAGCTAAGACATGGTTCTTTTTGATCATTTGGAATTTTCAATGGCCAAATCCTTCCCTTTTTGGGTTAGGGACATGTGGAAGCTCCGTGCTTGTTTGGGGACTGTCGTTTGGTCTCGACCTTGTGGAGTTGTGCCATTGAGGCACATGGTAGGTTCCACTGATTTTCTTATAATTAGTTGATTTAGGCCCGAGTGAATGTTGCCTTTCTCCATTTTTCTCCTGTGCACCTCTGGTTTCTTTGATGTTGTTTGCATCCTTCGCTGACCCTTCTCTTCCATTTTCTTGTCCACCTACAACCTGACTACTGGATTTGAAATGTGGGATCTTATGACGGAACCGACCCTTAGAGTTCTTCCTGTGCAGGGTCAGGTTTGATCAATTTGGCTGGGGGGGAAATTGGGATAACGGGAACATCATGTACAAGTTAAATTTATCATTACGCATCAGAAATAATATATGTGATTATATATTGAAACATTGTTTCTAAGTAATTTTTATCATTACATATTTTCAAACATCATCTAATTTTTTTTTCTTCACTTTATGTCATAAATATAATGTCTGAGTAGATATTGAAACATAATTTCCAAGTAATTTATATGTTCAAGGCATGAAAATAAAAATCCTAATCATGGAGAATAACATGATTTTGATTAAGAAATGAATGGTGAGTTTCCTTGATCTTCCATGAAGACATCTGCATTTGAAATTTTCAATGTTTACAAAGTTTCCAAACAACAAAAATGTGACACATACATCAAGAAAGAAATTTTTGGTTAGCTATATATAAAGTACCTCATACTGCCATGAAATAGGGCACAACACTTAGTATGATGTCACCTCTTGTTTATTCCGATACTAAAGGAAATTACAAGATATATAACATAATTAGATAAAAATATATAAGAGGTTATGAAATACGAAGCTAATTGAAAATGATATGAAGACGTTTTATGAGTCTTGTACATTGGTTGTAGGGGAATCAATGCTCATATACTATATAAACCATACTGTATCTTTATGTAAATTGTTTTGTAAACTATTTTTATTACTCCCACCAAAGGGAATCCATTCAACCATTTTGGATACATAGCCCTTCGAATGTTCACAACACAACAATTCTTTGGGGTTAGTAGACCTTGGGAAAGGAGTCCCCACTCAATAGAAACAATACATCCTTTGGAATCCATATAATTATGATTGACATTAAAATCATAGGCTTATGTGGATTAAAAAAAATTGTTATTATACATCTATGCAGATGAACCATCATCATCATTTCTCAATGTTATCATTCAACTCTAAAATAACCTCTAAATGTGGTGATTCATGCACAACATTCCCCTACATAAGATTGATAAAAAACGTTACAACCACATAAGAGTTAAAAATAATTACATTAGCTATATGCATGGAAAAATTAATTAAACTTTCTTACCTGAAGAATATCATCTCCACCATTTTTTCTTTTTGTTTTCCTACATGACAATCCTTAATCACGTCCTTGAATGGTACTCCTTAAATGCAAGGTTTTCATCATTAGTAAAATGGGTGTTAGGATCATGTATATCATTTTACAATGATGGTTATTATAGATACAATTAAGTTGTTACTCATTAAAAATGACTTTATATTTTAGGACATGTGAAAATTTCAACACTTTACATCTCACATGATGTCTATATTTAGCTATACAACACCCTTGCTCTACCCTCTTACTCCCTTCTTCCATGTTTTAAAAGTATGTTCACCTCTTTATTGACACTTACTTTCTCGAGACAATGTTTTGAGGAGAATCATATTCAGACATATGTTGATTGTTATCCTTTAAGGATTTCTTACAAAGATTAGAAACTTCCAAGACATTTTTTTCACCAACCATGCTCCTTCTAGCCTATGTATCTTTCTAATACCTTGATTTTGTACGAGTCGTTATATTATCATCTCTTGTGTTTTTTTAATGTGTAGGCCCTTCCCCTTAGAAATAATTTTTGAATATCTGGATGAACTAGAGGTCTCCTACGAACAAGAGGTCTTCCATGAATATTATGTTGATGAGAGTTGATTTTGTCTGGTGACCCAAAAAAAATGCTACAATCATTAGAAAATGTGGTTTATGGGTAAATAAAATAGCTGTGGATATCTTTCTTACCAATGCTCATGTCAAAAATATTGTACTCACCCACAAAATCTCATCAAAGAAGGAATCATGAGGTTAGAATATTTAAAATGTCATTAATGTAGACACCTAATTTTGGTATTTATATCCTCATCACCGGCATGTGCATATTTAATCATCCCCATCATCTAATTAAATGCCCTCCCAATGCTCATTAATTAATTTAGTGACATTAGTCGATTAATCATTTTAATATCTTAAATGCCCAATAATATTATCCTTATTAGCCTTTATGGCCGTTAGTCAATTAATTTATATTAAATTATCAATATTCATCCATTTCCCTAACCAAACCTTCTAATTAGGATGATTTTATTGTACACACACATCACCTTGCTTTTCTAGATTTTTCCCTATCTACTTTTATGCCCTAAGTAGCTGAAATTAATCCCCAAGAAACCTAGTCTCACCTACATGCTTTAAAGTATTTAGACAATCCTTAAAAACAACAAAAATATCCCTCAAAGAAGAAAATCATGCCCATTGGGGAAACTTTCCCTATAGTTGGGGGTGACCCAACCTAGTCACCATCGACCCTATAAAACTTGGTTCTTCCTTTTTATTCATCATCAAGGAATCAAAAAATGAAATGCTTACAATCTTCAAACTTTCTCCCAACTTGAGAATCCTCGTGCGTGAATAGTTCTGAGACATCCACAGAATTCTTGGACATTCCTCAAGCATGTTTGCGTCATTTACGATCATCGTTCATGAGATATTCTCATCAATATTACATTCCTTTCTGTATCTTTATCATATTATCATATATGATTTGTTTCAAACATCTTCTAGGTACATAGTAGCTTCAGAAACACTCAACAAGCCTCTCACATGACTCCTTTTTCTTGCATGTTAACATTTTCTTCTTTTCATTCTCAGATCTACATTTTCCTACCATAATCACCATTGATTCCTCCAGTCACCTTCAACCAGGATCCTATCTATCTAAAACCTGTCTAAATCCTCTTTGTTTGTCCTTCATCCTACCTTTCTGCCTCTGTCTCTCCTTTGTAGACCCTTTTGAAGAAACTACAGGTCTCTGTAAACTTCACATCACTCTTAAACATTACAATTCTACATATTTCATCCATAGCTTAAGATCCATCCCCTGAGGTTGCCATCAATCTCCCTTTATACAGTCTAGTTCACTATTGACTTATACCAGGTAACACTTTTTTTATAGTAATTTCCATCAAATCAACTTTAAGACAATCTTAATAAGTTTCAAGATTCAGTTTTTTTGTTGTTTCTACATATTATTTACAGCACTTTTTTATTTCATCCTTTCTAAGAAAATGAGGATTGACATCCACTATGGAATTCAAAATATTCTTAGAACTGCTTAGTTAGGAAACCCTCGCATACATTTATCTAATCAAATTCTTTTTCTAGTCTATCTTATTTACAGGTCTTGTAGTGAAAATCCATCATTCAGCGCCTGTATCACAGCTGAGTGAACATAAATCCTCTATATTTCTTAAGTTGATAATTTCTTTAGTAGTTGATGTATTAATTTTATTAACGAATGATAAATTTGGACAACATTCCTAGAACGATGATAATGCCAAAAGATGCCTCATCAATGTGCAATAAATTATCTTATTTTACTCTCCTTTTTGTCAAGTTTGACTGTATTTTGTGACTTTTGTTTCATCTAGTATAAGTTAGGATGTAATTGTCCATATTTTTTTGGATTTATTTCTAACGTCTAAAGCCTATGTAATTCCTAACAAAATGCATGGAAATTCAGTTTGTCTATTAAAACAGGTCATAATTAGTCATAAAAACAAAGTATGAAGCAATCAACACATTTTTTAGAGCATTGGCTTCAATACATCTTAGCTCCGAACCCTCCAAGATTAGTTCTGGAACTAAATCACATAGCATAGGAACTCTATCACTTAGTTTCGGAGCCTTCAAACCTAGTTCTAGAACTCCGGCACTTAGTTCCAAAAATCTTGCACTAGGTTCTAGAACTTTTGTAGTTAATACCAGAATAGTTCCCTTTGGTTCTAGAAGTTCTCCAAAGTTCCAGAATCAATGAGAATCTCTTTATTTTGACAACATCTGGTGATACAGTAATCAATGGTCCTTCCAATCATGAGCAGATCAACAAATTCAGTATTCTTCATACCCGAGAAATACGTAGGCATGATCAGATAACCATGTGTCTAGCAAGGTTTTTAAATTCCACATCTACTTTGAGCACTATTTTGTTTCATGTGAACCTATTAATATATGTACAACTATTAAGGACTTGCGATTGTAAATTCATCTTTAGATGATGAAATATATATAAGGACCTATACATAGATTAGAAAAATAACAGATTATAGATATGATATACATACAGTGAAATTTTTAAGAGAAAACATTTCGGCAATAATATAACTATTTCGTTTTGAGAGAATCATACTTTGTCAACCCTGATTCAAGGTGGAGCAAGGGCCCACTCCTCCAAGAATCAAGATTCTTTGATTCATTGGTATTTATATTTCTAAGCAATTCGTGTAAATCTGTTAAGTGTTAATTCTGTAAATGCTTTTAATTGTTTAGTTGAATTATATCACTTACTTGTCCCTGTAAGTGTTATAGGTTAGACTCTTATTTCATTGCAAGCATTTTCAACAGCATTTTCAAAATGTGTTTTTACTTTCAGCAATTTTTTCATTCTGCAAGAGTGTGTTTACTTCTAGCAATTTGTTTCATTATGTAAAAGTGTGTTTCATTTCCAGCAACACGTTTACTTCTGAAGATTTATTTATTTCATCAATGAGTGTTTATTTCAGCAAGTTTCTTATAGTATAGTTTTAATAAGGATTTGGCCAAAGAATCCTAAATACACTACCATAACCCCCCAGAAAATATAAAAAATAATAAATACCAACAATCAATTACTAAATCACTAAGATTCTTCTTGTAGCATATAACTTTAGACACACCCTTGGTTTGAATATGATATCAACTAAGAGTTGATTAAATAAAGGGAATAACGATACCCATCATTTTTGGTGCTGTTGCTATGGACTCACTAGCTAGAATTGTCTAATTAGGTGTCAACAAAAGAAACAATCATACATCTAGTAATTGAATTCCCTACATTTTCATAAAATTTATGAGTAGACAAGGAAACTCAAAGGTTAGATTTCTCCAAAAAATATCTCAGTGAGAACTATTAGCATCCTCTTGTTCAAATAAGGAGGTTGAGTAAGAATTAGAAGAACCTGTTAAGAAAGAAGAAAAACATCCACCTTTGAAATTTTTGGATCAATCACCAGAAGGAAGTGGAACTTTTATGAGAAGGATTATATCCCAAAATCCACTTAGAGAAAGTTTTGACTCTCAATTGCGTAGTCAACCTCCTACCCCTAAATTTTCACCTACAACAAAGTGAATCACATACTACATTGATTGGGAAAAAGATCTAGAAGATACTATAGATATGGCACGAGAAGCTGAAAGAAAACATGATAGGACTTTTAACTATCCAATTCAGTTGGAGGATGATGATACACCTATGAAGAATATTTCACCTACACACTTGCCTAGATTTAGAGGGATGTCATCTAAGGATCGTAACCAATTCTTATTTGAATTTTAAGTATTATGTCAGACCTATGATTACAAAACAAAAAATCAAAAACTCAAGTTGTTTCCATTCACTTTGAAAGATGTAGCAATGAGGTGGTTTATGGGATGAACATCTAGTTCTATTACCACCTGGGCATAAACAGAAACTACATTCTTAGATAAATACCAAGACTACTATCAAGGGAGAAACATCAAGGAAGAAGTTTTTAGGATAAAATAGGAAGCGGATGAAAATATGGAATATTATTTAGATAGATTCCTCTTTGTAAGTAAAAGGTGTGAATTTGTACTTCAGGAAGAGCTAAAATACATTTTTTCATAAAGGTCTATATGATGAATCTAGGGAATCCCTTAACTTAATGGGAGGTGGAAACATTAATCAAATAAGATTGAATGATATTAAAGATATATGTAGAAGTTATTCTAGAACAAGGGTTGGACCTAGGAAAGAAAAAACTGTGAAAACTATAAATCAGGAAATGAACAAACTTATGGATGAACTAGAAAACTTTAAAATAGACATCCTAGTTCAATAAAGAGGATTACAAGCCAAAGAAAATGCTAATAATGAACCATTAGCTATGTGCTTTCCTAGATGTAGAAAGAAGCATGCACTCTGAGATTGTCCTTTGGATAAAACAAAAATGTGTCTTATTTACAAATCTAGGGAACATGAAGCTATTGTTTGTTCTCTTCTTCCATTCATAAAAAAATAGCTTAAACAAACCAGCCCTTCATCCACTGTAGAAGAAGTAAACTTTTTCCATAGACAACCTAGCCAAGGGTAGTTCATATGAAGATTTGTAGTAAATCCCTAGATGATTCCATGGGTAGCTTAGGCGGTGCCACAAAATTGGGGACAACCACCTTAGACCTCTCAACCAACATGGAATCCCCAGGATTAGGAAGGACAAATTTGGTATGCTTAGAGACACCAAAAACCATGTTCTGGTAAGAGTAACCCTTATACTTGGTCAAAACCTAGGTGGAACCCTAATAACTATGCTTAGGGAAGAACATATCCCAACCAACATCAACAGGCCATAATGGGTTCTCTAGCACAAGGTTCACAAACTAAAAAATGTGGTTCAAATACAAATGCCAACACAACCAGTGGCTAATCCCAATAATAAACAAACAACCCTTGTCTACGAAATAGAGAAAGAAAAACCAATTGATCTTAATACCATGGACTGTAAGGATATTCAAAAAAGATCTAGAAAAAATAGCTAATAGTTCATCTGTTATAATTACTAAGATGAAAAAATAAATTGAAACCTCTAGTTCTGTTGTTCCTAAGAAGGATGAAAAATAAAAAGAGAAGGATCCTAATAGAAACTCCACTGAAACTCCATTTCAAGAAATATTTAAAGACGTTATTGAGACCAAGAAATCTGAATTATTGCAAGAGTTAAGGAAAATAAATATTGAAATACCATTGTTGCAAGCAATCAAGGACATTCCTAAATTAAAAAAATTAATCAAAATGTTATTTTTAAAAAGACCTAGAAGGAGGAAGTAGTACCCTAGGAATATTGAGGTAGATGGAAAACTTATTGATTTACTGGTAGGAAAACTCTTACTTCCTAAATATGGGGATCCTGGAAGCCTGTTATTTCTATCTCTATAGGAAATAAAGATATACATAATGTTTTGGTTGATTTAGGAGCAACTATAAATGTGATGATAGTAGACACTTTGAAAACATTACCATTAACAGGTATACAACCTACTAGCACCATATTGTAGATGGTAGATCAGTCAGTAGAAAAACTAGAAGGAATCATTGAAGATGTGGCAGTTATGGTGGAGTCATGGGAATATCTAGTGGACTTCCTTATATTATAGCCAAAAGGTAAAACACTTAGTTATCCTAGTATTTTTGGCACACCATGGTTAGCTACATTTGTTTCCTTAATTGATTGTAGATCAAGTGACATGACTATCTCAAATGGTAATAATTCTAAGAAAATTTCCTTATATCCTTGTACACGACTTTTTATTGATAATCAAGAATAATTATGGGTTGATGATCCTGATACTAATAAAAATTTTTTGTCTTCTTTGGTAATGATAACATTGCAAGATCACATAATAGAGGTGGACAATACGATTAATCATCCATTAAATGATCACCAGTTATTTGGGGAACAATTAGGGATAGTTCTAGAACCTTCAAACTTAGTTTCGGAACCGTCAGTGTTTCACCTGATTCTTAGAGCATTTCTTTGAATATTGATGAAATAGATAAGGGTAAATGGGCTAGGAGGAAAACCTGTTAAAGTTGGTTGAAGGTTGTTGTGCATGTATGAATTCTTGATCCACATCTGATCATGAGAGATTCCTGTTAGCTAGGAGGGAATACCTGAAATAGAAAACAAGACCACCAAATAGAATTTAAATAGTATATGCAGTGGACTGCCTAGCGTATGCTAGACCTGGGAAGTATGATACTCCCTAGAAGGATGTCAATCCATTGTTTAAGTGCGAACAATTCAACATTAACAAAAAAATGAAATCATACTGTAGTTAAAATGATTTAGGTATCTCATTCCACTATAATAAGAAAATTCGTTCACAATAGGCTAAGCTATGATTGAATCTAAAGGCAAGGTCTCTGTCAGAGTACTGGTACTAGTTAGGGTCTGGTTCTGGGTTGTTTTGGGTATTTGGTGGGGTTTTAGGCTCTGTTCTTGGTCTAAGGGTAAGAACACAGAGATCGATGTCCGATCTGGTATGACCAATGTCGGTTTAAGTTAACCAGTGATGGTTGTGGGTAACTAGCATCGGTATGGTTGGGGTAGAGGAAAGTTATTAAAATCTTAGTGTGAGGGCATATCTAGGGCTAAATGGAAATAGAGATGGTAATGGCAAGGTCTATGGAGATCTTGGATATACTTATAGATCTTTAAAATTTGGTTATGGGAAATTTAATGGTGTGGGTAAAGGAATGATCAAGTTTGCATGAAGGTAAATGATTGGAGAATGGGAGTGGGAGTAGAAACTAATAATAGATATAATAGAATCTACTAAAATGAAAATGGATGAATGTTGGTTGATAAAACACTTACTGTTGTATGAGCTTGATGACTGGATGACAATGGCAGGTGATCAGATGGATGGAGTTTGATGTGGTGATGGCACTTCCCCGGGTGCTTTTGTGAATGAAAATGGCTCTGTGATTGCTTATGATGCTGGCTGTGGATGCTATGATGTGTGCATGAATGGTGGTTCTGCTTGCATGCAGCTCTGGTTTCATCCCTTGCTCTCAGAAAATGTGCCAACCTCAAAATAAGGTTGTTTTGGGGAATAAATGGTAATTGACGATGGTTTTGGGTTGACCGGTGGTAGTTTAGGGTAACCGGCATCGGTTAGGGCAAGATTTCCTAGGTTTGCTAAAAATGGGCAGATCCACTTGATTTCTTCGATCTCATTCATTTTTTTCCGCGGATTAGAATGGAAACTTCCTTTCTAATGGGTGGGAATGTGGTTAGAGGGAATGTAGGCTTTGATTTTTAGGGTTTAGGTAGGTCTTAGTTAGTTATGGAAACATACTAAGAATAGGTCTTAGGGTGAGGTGGGAGGTGTACAGGTGAGGGTGTGTGTGGGCATTATCTCAATTAGGATATTTAAATAATATATATTATTAGATCATGAATTAATTTAATTAAATCAATTAAATTAATATTAGAGTGAGGTGAAAGGGGCCATGGTTAGGTGAGTGTGTTTGAGTTGGTTATTTATCGAGGGACCAAGGGGAGTGCGACCCAATTTTGGTGTCTAAATTTTTCCCCTTTTTTTGCATATCTTGTATTGGTAAGCGACGCTAGCAAAAATACGATGTGGTTGCCCCATGTGTGGGTGAAGGTCATCACCCTCAAACCAGGAACTAGAGGCAGAAGGAAAAATCAGTGAGTGGTTTGATAAAAGGTGAATGTGATGAAGAGGAAGGTGGGAAACGGGGGTAAAGAGGGGTAAATGTCAAATCAGGTAATCTAGGTAATGGGTCAGGGTCAAAGGTAGTAATATTCAATGCACACACACGTATAACTTCAGCACGGTACCAAGTTGAAGAGCATACAAACTCTACGTTGTCTAAGGTCGATAGGTTTATCTAAACAAGATTGAGGTGGTTCCGGTATCCAAGGTATAGGATATGGTCAGGAAACATGATGCAGGTCAGGTGCAGGAACGTTTAGGTATGTTCTGGTACACCAAAGGTTGGGTCAGGATAACGGTCATGGAAAGAGGCAATGTAAGGTTAGTATGTCAATAAACAAGGGTAATAGTACCGCAAGGTATAACGAGCACATGAGGTCACAGGTCACTAGTGATGTTCCAGGTCCAAGTAACTAGGTCACAACATGGGTAAGGCCAAGGTATGGGTAAAATAATGAGTCCCGAAATGAGGACGAGGTGAGGTAGTAAATGAAGAGGTCAGGAGAATAAAGTGAAGTGTCCAAGTCGGGTGTGGGTTAGGTAGAAAGGATTCAGGCTGGAAAATTAGGGGTAGGGGTAGGAAAAAGAATAAGTAGGATAACTGATGATGGTTAAAAGGAACCAATGCCATTTGCTATGGACCAACCATGGTAATCTAGGGCATAGGACCAATGTTGGTCGAGGTCAAACCATCACCGGTCAAGTCGGGTAGGTTTACAAAAAGGAAAATTCCCACTTTTTATGGAATCATTTATCACTTGCCAAATAGGAGAAAATGACATGTGAGAGAGAGAAGGGTTGAAAGCATCCATGTGGAATGGAACTGAGTTGGTGAGCGGTGTAATGGGTGATTGGCAATTGATAGATAGGTCCATGAGATTGGATTTATCGATTCCGGTTGTTGGAGGTGAGTAGGTTAATTGGGTGATGGCAGAGGTAGGAGACGGATCGGGTGGACCACCAATGTAGTGGCCTAATGTGCCACCATGGCGATGAAAGCATGATGAGGTAAGTGTTAATCCCTTTTTTTATTTTTTGAGTTAGATTAGTTTAGAGGTCGAGGTTTGAGAAAATAGGTTTTGGGGGGAAATGAATTTTGAATTTTGGGCAAGTAAATTGGGTAAAATAGGAATGGGGAGGGAGGTGGTTGGGTGAATGAGGGGTGGGGAGGGTGGGGAGGGAGTTGTATATTAGGACTGGATGGGTGGGAAGAAGGGAGAGAAAGTGGGTTTTTAGGAAGAGGGGGGTTTTGTGTGTTGCATTTTTCGGCGTGACAGTAATCGATGTTAGTCGAGGTTCAACTGATGTCGGTGGCATAGAACTAGTATTAGTCATGAAATAGATGACCGATGCCAGTTTAGGGGAGACCAAGGTTGTTTAGAGATAACCAGTACCTAATCGTGATTTAGGGAAAAAGGGGGCCAAAAGTGCCCTAGGTTGGGTGAGTGAGGTAGGTAGGGATAAGAGAAGATTTTGTAGTGAAATACATTGCGTGGGTAAAGGGGTTAAAAGAGCTATAGGTGAGTGATAGTGGGTTAGGGTTGAGGTGGGTAGATAGAATATGTGATACACAGGTAGGTTGGGAGGGAAAAAAAGGGGTAGGGTGGTAGGTATATGTGAGGTGTTGAATGGGACGGTGGTTATGATTAAGGTATATTAATGTGATGTTTTGCTGGATGCAGGAAAGAGATCAGTTATGGATGCGAGACAGGGTGCCGCCCCTGCTCTTGATAGTTCGCGGGGCTACGACGGTTGAGGAGTGGAGGCATGTCATAGATATGGGCCTAATTGGGGTCAGACGCTACTGGAATGTATTCCAACAAGTGAGTTTGATGGTTTCCCTCATCGATAGATGGGATTTAGGTGACCAACACATTCCACCTACAGACGGGGGAGATGACAATCACCCTGGAGGATGTTTACAGGATCCAAAGGTTGCCGATATTGGGGACATAGGTATACGCAATATCCTTGGAGGCATATGAGGAGTTGATGCTAATAGTATTTGGTGAGGTACTAGTGAAGATGACATTGCATAGTGCTAGCATGAAGCTATGAAGAGATGTACCTGGCCTGTCTAGAGGAGACAAGGCTAGTGCTACTATTGATAGAGGCAGTTTGTTGTTTTACACTGCCGGATGCAGAGGGTGGGAGATTCCAATGATCACTGATGGGGGTGTTGCATGATATGGTGATGGATAGGACCTTTTTTGCATGGGTGCGAGCATTCTTGGTGTAGTTATATAAAGAGCTATGGGCGTATGGGTGACTCCGCAGGTTTAGCTTATGTTGCAAATTTGTTCTTCATTGTTGGGACTATGAGCACATTATGTGTGTTCGTCTGATTGGTATGCCCCGGGTGGATGCATTTGAGCCTAGTTTTGTTCAAGCGGGCTATAAGCGATGGGATCCAATGATGTAAGAGTGTTAACCAAGTAGGGATATGCATGATGTAGTATATTGTAGGCAGTTATTTGAGGGGTTGTCAGATGTGGACATTATTTGGAGACCATATGTGGGTTATCCCTTATAAATATAGATGGTTGATGAGTTAGATGGCTTGCAGCTACTTAGATTGATAGAGGGGAACTGTACTGGAGAGCACGAGATGATTCCAGTAGATAGGGTTAGATGGTAGTTTGGGCTGCCATAGGACATACCCCCACCCTTCGCATAGTACCAAAGAGATGGTGTGGAGAGACCACTGCCACTACCATAGCTGATAGTACCTACAATATAGGAGGAGCAGGTGAGAGACTAGTGAATTGATGATGATGGTGTGATGGAGAGATATAAACAATGGTGGGCTACTCATTTACGAGTAGTACCACCTAGGCTGAGGCAGCCAGATTTAGCCACCGTCACTTTGCAAAGAGACACCCTACAATTGTAGGTGGCGACCTTGATTACACAATTAGGGATGGTACAAGGGTAGATGGTAGGTTTAGAGGTGGAGGTGGCCACTTTTCATGTATAGGTGGCCATTCTACAGGCCTAGATGGCCCAGGGTGGAGATGGTGATGATGTTCACGTGGCCGCCCTACAGGCGCATGTTACACATTTACAAGGCCATTTGGCCACTACACAGGCACATATTGAGGAATTACAAGCCTAGATACATGTATAGGGTGCAAGGATGATGGCACCACCACAGGCACCGAGACTAGGTACCAATTTACAGGAAAGTATGTGATAGGGTCCCACAGTATAGGTATAGGGTTAGAGGCCAATAGGGCCACCACAGACGGTACCCATATCTAGATTATGGGATGCCCTAGGTGAGGCCAGGTATTATCAGGATCATTTGATGGTGGCAGGGATATATTTTCTATCCTATGGAGAGTACAAGGCAAACCAGGCCTCGAGTGAGAGGACCAAATCTTGCACTCATAGAGTGGAGAGCACAGGGGAGCATCGAACTCTGAGACAGGATCAGGTGAGGCCACCAGTTCACAGAGGCCAGCCCCAGTTGATGTACCTACGGGGACCCAGCCATGACCCATGAGAGGTGGTGAGATGTTAGCAGGCCACCATATAGGAGCTGAGGAGGAGAAGGAGATGGGAGAGACCAATATGAAGGATGTCTGGTAGGATGTTGCGTGATGTATGTCCCTCCATTTTTATGTAGTTATTTATTTTTGATATAGACCGGCCTTTGTGTCAATGAGAGTGAGGATGTCTATGAGAGTTTTGTTTATTTTTTTTTGATCATATACTGGCCTACGTGCCGAAGATGGTGAGGCTTTATATGAGATTTTGTGTATTTTTTATCATATACTGGCTTACATGCCGAAGATAGTGAGGCTGTATACAAGAGTTTTTGAGAGATGCATATTATTTGGTATTAGTGTATATTGTATGGATACACATATTTATATGATGAGATGGATGATTTGGTGATGATGTATCTATCATTGGGGGTTGATAGAATTTTATTGTTATGCATAGATGGATGGATAATAGGTGTGTTAAGGCATGGATTGAGTTAGGTTGTGGTTTAAGCATGGATGGAGTCAGGTTGTGGTTTAGGCATGGATTGAGTCAAGTCATAGGCATGGTGGAATCAGGTCATAGGCATGGTTGAGTCAGGTTGTGGTTTAGGCATAGATGGAGTCAGGTTTTGGTTTAGGCATGAATGGATTCAGGTTGTGGTTTAGGCATGATGAATTTTAGGTTGGTTTTAGGCCTGGTGAGTTGAAATGGGTTGATTTTGTAACTCATTAATTTATGTAATTAATGATGATATGGGTGAGGAAATATGGACTTCGGGAGGCAGAATAGCCTTTGTACCATAGACCAGAGAAATAGGTATGGCAGTATTGGAAGTGTGAATACTAGTACGGTACGCCCATAGGGTGAAAGGAATGTGCGTATTCTAGTCCTTCCCATTACTGTTAAACACTTTCATGAGAATTTTGTTCAGGATTTTATTAGTGGACTCAGCTTTGCCATTGGTTTTTGGGTAATAAGATGATGAGAAACTTAGTTGAATACCAAAGGTATCACAAAGTTTATGCAAGGTTTTATTTTTGAATTGTTTTCTGTTATCAGTGATGAGGTGATGTTGGAGACCAAAGCGATAGATGATGTGATGATTAATGAAATCACATATTTTCTCGACTTTTGTGGAGATGAGAGGTATGACTTCAACCCATTTGGTGTAGTATTCGGTACTGGTGATTATCCATTGATTTCACTGGGAAGAATGGGGATTGATCTCTCTGACAAGATCCAAACCCCATTAAGAGAAGGGCCAAAGGTCACAGGTGACCTGTAAGGCATGATTAGGTGTATATGATGAATGTTGGCATTTTACACAACGCTTGATGTAATCACAATAATCATGGTTGAGGGTTGGCCAGTAATAGCCTAGGTGAAGAATACATTTAACAACCACAAGGCCACTGAAGTGACCTCCACATATACCATCATGAACTTCCTTAATGGTATAAGGAATTTTAGAACTCGTAAGGCACCGTAAGGGAATACCATCAAAGCCGCTCTTATAGATGAGGCCACCCATGATGATGTAATGAGATACCTTTTTAAGAAAGGCACGTTTTCCATTACAAGTGAGGTCGGGAGGTAAGATGGAGAGGGAAAGATATTCTAAGTATTATTTATACTAAATGTCACTAAGGTTAGGAGCAGCGGTTCCGATAGAGTAAAATTTGTGAGGTAAATAAGAGGGTGATTAGAGTCTTTATACGATGACAAATATTTTAGGGTCGGTGGGTGAAGCGGGTATTTGAGAAGCCAAGTAGGCCATGGTATCTACAAATTTATTGGTGAAACGTGGGATGGTATGAAGGGCGTAACGGTTGAAGGTGGTCAAAAGTATGTCCACATGATGCTTATACTTTTTAAGTATCTCATTATGACATTGGTATATACCATTGACTTGGTTTGCCACCAATTAAGAATCACCAAATATGTTGATTGACTTAACATCTAAGGCATAGGAATCCTGGAGACCCAATACGAGTGCTTCATACTTAGAAATATATTTTTACAATAAAAATCAAGTTTGAAAGACAAAGGCATGGGTTCACCATCAAGTGGAATGAGGATAACACTAGCCCCACCCCCATGCTGACACTTGGAAAAATCAAAGAAGATTTTCATTTAGTAAGCGAGTTTGTCCAAGGAAATGGTAACAATTGACTCATCTAGAAATTCAAAGTCAGAGTGTTAATCCTCAGAAATAGGTGTGTCAGCCAATTGGTTAGAAATAGCTTGGCCCTTGATGGACTTTTGATGGATGAATTTGAGGTCAAGGTCAGCCAAAAGCATAAGCCATATTGCGGCACGTTTATTTTGGTAAGGTTTGGCATACATGAAGTGTAAGGGGTCAGTGTTGGTCATGACATAGGTTTTGTGGTTGAGTAGGTAATGGAGGAGTTTGGTGGTAACAAAAACTAAGGCTAAGATAAAAATTTCAGCATGGGTGTATCAGGTTTCGTAGTCTAGAAGAGTACGGATTCTGTATAAACTACCTAACCTTATGTTGTTCATATGAGGAGCATGGCCCCTAAGGAGTGGTCTATAGCTAAGATGTATATGTAGAAGGGTTGATCGTATTTAGGTGGAATGAGCATAGGTGGTTGGAGAAGGTATTGTTTTAAATATTTAAAAGCTTTATGACAGTCCTCATCCCATTTAAAGGAAACATCCTTTTTGAGAAGGTGATGAAATGGTTGACACCAATCAGACAGTTGCGAGATGAAACAACAATTAGAATGCAACTTACCTTGTAGGCTATGGAGCTGCCACATATTAGTAGTCAGACGAATTTCAAGAATGGACTTGACTTTAGCAGGGTCAACCTCTATACCACGTAAGGAGACAATACATTCTAGGAGTTTTCCCGAGAGAACCGCGAAGACACACTTCTTTGGCTGAAGGTGAACGCAATACTTAATGAGGTAGTCAAAGATGGTTTTTAGGACGGTGAGGTGCTCTGAGTGGCATTTGGATTTGGCAAGGAGATTTTCCACATAATCTTCCAATATACGATGCATGATGTCATGGAAGATGTTATTCATAGCCTACTGATATGTGGTACCAGCATTTTTAAGGTCAAAAGGCATGACTCAATAGCAGAAGGTCCCCCAAGGGGTGATGAATGTGGTTTTTTTAATCCTATAGGGAAAGAAAGATTTGGTTATAACCTGAGAAACCATCCATGACTGATAGCATCTAGTGACCAACGGTAAGGTCAACCAATTGGTCAATACCGGGTGGAGGAAAGTCATCTTTCACGAAAGCTAGGTTGAGGTCATGAAAATATGTATAAATGCGGAGTCCCCCTGTCATCTTAGTGATAGGGAAAATGTTATAAATCCATTGAGGATAATTTATGGGTAAGATGAAGGAAACATAAAGAAGGCATTGAAGTTATTCTTTGACCAAAAGAGCAATGCGAGGGTAAATTTTCCTCAGCTTTTGTTTTATCGAGTTTGGCATCAGGAATGGTTACGATATTGTGGACCACTATGGTGGGGTCAATACTAGGCATGTCAACATAAGACCAAGTGAAAGAATTGTTATGGTTTTTGAGAAAATAAGTGATGGCTTCATGTTCAGCAGTATCTAAAGATTGACCAATCTTTAGAATGTGTGGGTCATCCTGAGTATGAATGTTGATCTCGATAGTCAATTCATTCAATATGGTTTGTGTCTTAGATGGTAATGACCAATGAATATATGAGTCTTCCGCACGAAGGTAGGTGAGTATAGATTCATCATCCTAACATTGAACGATGTTAATCAAAGGTGTATCATCATAAATAATTTCAGGATGTAGGAAGGTAAGAGAAGAGGGATCCTCATGCTCGCATTGATAAGTCAGAGGCCCTAAGGAAATGGTGTTTATGAATTTTTTTTTAGGAGGAATGGATTATGGATCCATCGACTCTGTCAGTGAAGGTGGTGAAGAAGGTGGAGCAGGTGAAGAAGGTGGAGAAGGGCTGATGTCCTCAATGAGTTCAATGTGGGGATTCTTGGTAGGTGGTTCAACAAAGCTGATAGTGCTATGGTTATTATGTTTGTAGGTAGTACATTGAATAATAGTACGATGGCCTTGCTTGTAAAATCCAAAACCAAAATCCTTCCACGCACATCAGTGTAGGAAGGTGTGAGCAAAACGATGATTGGTGAGTGACTAGAGGTCAGCAGAAAAGGGGTGGGTTTGTGATGGTGGTCCAAGTGTATAAGTGGTAGTATCAAGTCCCCCATAGGTAAGATTTGTACAAAGTTGGGGAGGACTATAAATGAGGTGCTCTCCTATGTAGTGATCATAGCTAGGGTTTTGGTGAAGACTTCCATACTCTTGTGGACTAAGGAATGTGTTGAGACTATATAGGCGATACTCCCCCAAAGTGAGGTGTTGAAAAATGTCTTCCAAGGGATCGGTGGTTGATATGTGGGTAGCTAAGATAGATGATGTGTCAGAGGTTGAATCAGAGGTGGAGCCAACTGATTGGGAGGCTGACGGTTCAGTTGTGGAGGTTGTGGCAGTGATAGGAATGGAGGATGTAGCTGCGGTTGAGGTAGCACCGGCACTGGTGAGTGGAGATGTAGGTGAAGAGGAAGTGGTCATGGAGGTAGACGCTTTAATGGGTATAAACATGTCATTGGGTTGGTAAAGCATGTTACAAGTTTTGAAGGGTGATGGGTCAGCTAGAATGGTATAGGTGTGTCCTTCATGCTCAAACTTTACACAATGATGCAAAGTGGAAGGAACGCAACCCATAACATGAATCCAGGGTCTACCAAGCAATAGGTTGTATTGAAATTCCCCCTCCAAGATGTAAAATAACTCTGGAATAGTATTGGGGCCCACGTGAACATAGAGGATAATGGTGCCAAGTGTAGAGGTGATAGCGTCATTAAATGAACGTAACATGACGTGATGTTTATGCATGTAATTGTCAAGTATGCACATTTGGTCGAACGCATGGGAGGAGATGATATTAATGCTAGCACCCACATCGATCATAACACATTGTACACATATATCATTGATGTGGTTGGAGATGAAGAGAGCTGGATCTAGGTCATCAGTTTGGTACAGTGTGATCTATTTGTATGAGAAGTTGAGGGCTACTACTTGGTGAGTAGGTGGAGGTGTAGGAGAAGATGGTAATTTGGTAAGAGAGGCTACATGATGAGGTGTGGTGATGGAGGCTATGAGTGTATGATCATTGGGTAAATCCTCAATAGATTGAAGGACCTCCATGGGAGCTTGACGATGGGATTTAGAGGTTTGGATGAGGTTATATAGGGACATTTTGGGGGAGGATTGATGTAATTATTTGAGCATCGCACAATGTGTAACCCCATAAGAAATAAGATATGTGGGGCCACAGATAGTGACTTTAGGTGTGGGTGCAGATGGTATGTTGGGTATAGGGTTGGTTGGTGGATCGGGTGCCTTTTCCTTACCTTTATCCTTTCTATGCATAGGTATCCATGTGGATCATGTTGATTTGAGGTGGGGAGGTAGGTGGAGTAGGTGAGCCATGAAAGGTGTAGTGATAGGAAGGGAAAAAGCCAAGTGGTGGGACGGAACCTTTTGAGATGAGTTGGGCACACTGACGTTTGGGCAGAGGTTTGGTAACATCTCTGATGCAAACCATGTCAATTTCAAATCTTGGAGGTGGCTCTAAGAGTTTTGGGGGTAGAGGTCTTGGTTGCTGAGTAGGCAATGAGGGAAGAACTATGGAAACTAGTGCTGGCAAAATGGGGTCCTCATCAAGAAGGTCATCATCATCAAATTTTTCTTCAGGAGGACACAATTGGATAAGAACATTTTTTAAATCCTTACAGTTCTCTACATCATGTCCTAGCACATGATGGTAGGCGTAAATTTTGGTTTCATCAAACTCTTTTGGTTTGGGTTTGAGTGGGTCATAAGGTCTAAGAGGTGGTAATATGATGACAAAAGTTTCAAGGAGGTTGGTTAAGATTTTGGCGTAGGATCCTGCTAGTGAATTAGAATGGGAAGTGAATGTGGGTTTGGGTGTAGGTGTGGCTGATTGTATAGGAAGAGGCTTTGCAAGAGGGGGAGTGGGTTGAGCTATGGTTTTAGGTGCTGGTGTGGTCTTAGGTGTTAGTCGTGTTTACTTGGGTAGGGGCATGGTAGATGAGTTGGCAATAGAGTGTGTAGTTGGTTTGACTACCTTATTGGAGGGTAGCATATTTTTTCCTTTAGGTTAAACCTTCTTAGGTAAAGGTGATACAGGCACACAAGATCTAGAGGGAAAAGCAAATGGTGGAAGAGGGAGAGTTATCCATGGGGATAACCGAGGTGATGTGAAGGTAGATGGCATGGATCATGTAGGAGGTGTGAGGGAAAGAGACTGAAGTGTCATGGGTAGTGAAGAAGTTATCGATGGTATTGGAGGTAAAAATGTTGCAGGTGTGGGAGGAAATTATGTCAGGCGCTTGGGTATGTTAGAGTTCTGCGAGGGAGGAATGAGATGCTACATTTTTAGTTTACCGGTGGGTGAAGGTTTCTTAACTAGGATAGAAGGGAGAGGTTTTAAGATGAATGGAAGGGGTGAAGGTGATGAGGGTGTGATTGGCAAGGTTGGGGTACAAGATCTAGGGGATTGGCTCTTCTATTTGGGTGCTGCATTAAGTTTGGTGTTGGCTTTAGAGGATGTAGCTAAGTCTAATTTGATGGGTGGATGAGTGATACTAGCAGCTGGGATGACCCCTAAAGTAGTAATAGGTTTAGGCAAGGAAGATGATGTAGGTGTGGGTTTGGATGTAGATGCATGTTGGGTTATGGGTAGAGGTGTGTGTTGAGCCATGAGTGTTATTGTGGGAGAATTTGTTATAGTTGTGGTTTTTTTTGGTTCGATCAGCTAAAATATTTTTGGATAGATAGTGGAAGTGTCAGCGAGTGACATATGCATTTACGTTGAGACCAAAAGTAGAAGACGCCCCCAAAGTAAGGCTCTATCCACATAATCTAGGAAATCAGCTAAGTGTGAGAATGACACTGTTGTAGGTGAGGTCGATGTGGATCCAATGTTGATTCTCATAAAATGTGTCTTAGAAATGGGGAATTCGCTAACTTCATCCTTTGTGGGTAAGAGATCCAAAAGTAAGTCGACAGGATTTTGAGTGGTTAACATATAATGGTCACCTAGAGGTAATATAATTTCTGCTAGATCTTTGATAGGTGGAGGAGATGATGGGTGCTCCTCTATGGGTGGAGGAGATGAACAAGAATCTTCTGTGGGTTGGAGAGGTACTACTAGTGATGGTTCTCTAGGTGGAGAATCCAAAGGTGAAGTGGTCTCAATGTTAATAGAAGGCTCCTTCATAGGTGAGGGAGGAGACGAAGGGTGTTCTTCTATGGGTGAAGGAATAGGTGAAGTGGGTTGAAGTGTAGGTGGCAAACTTTGGGCTAGGATTTCCTCTATGGAAGGAATGTGGGGTAATTGGGAAGAAATTGGTGCGTCACTGAAAATAGCATGGACCTTGCGGGTATGGCTATCATTATTTGAGGTCTCTCCAGTTTGATTATCAGAAGGAGCATGATTAGGAAATAGTTTCTTGAAGATGTTTAGGTTTTGGTTGGCAGGTGCATTTGGGATTATCCAAGACTAGCTCGCCATTCTCAAGCATTTCTTGGAAAATGTTCTTGAAAGTGATGCAATTTCCATCACTATGACCTTTTACCTAGATGATAGGTATAGAAGTCATGTTCTTTGTACCACGCGGATGTGCAGTGAGAGCAGGATCAAAACCAGTGTGTGGTTTTACAGGAGGAAGGGTGATGGCCCCAACTTTAATGAGATTTTCTAATACAAAAGAAAAAGGCTCCCCAATTGGGGTGTATTTCTGTAGTTCTCGTCTGAATTGAAAAGTCTAGATAGGGGAAAGATTAGACTAGGGCTTAGCCTAATTTGATGGATGAGCCAGGTCGGCCTTGAGTACTACTGTGTTAGCAGTTCCCTTGGCTTTTGAATAATTATTTTATGGTTTCAAAGAATAAGAGGTATCATTTGGATTAAATGACACATTCTTATTATGTAGTTGGATTTTCTTTTCTTCAATGGCCCGAATCTCTTGTTTTTGTGTCATGATGAATACCTCATCGAAGGTTTGGAAAGTTTGAACTTGCAAGGTTGGTGAGATATGTCTAGCACAAGCCTGTGTGAAGAGTTCTATGAGTTCAGTTTGTGGTAATTGGAACATGAGTTGATTGATAAGGCTACGGAAACGAGTGATAAAATCTATGATAGTCTCGTCATCATATTGACGCATAGAGTAGAGGTCAATCATGGTAACCCTTTACCAAATTAATGGAAAAGTGATCCAAGAAGCCTTGGGCTACCTGGTTAAATGAGAATATAGAATGTCTAGGTAACCCAGTATACCAGTCTAACACGAGCCTGGTCAGAGACATGGGAAAGGATCTTAGGAGCAAAGCATCATCATGGGAAATAAGATAACACCCATGTTTAAAAGACCATAAATTTTGTTGTGGGTCCTCTTTTTTGTTGAAGTAGTTAAGTTTAGGTATTTCCCAATGTATGGGATAAGGAAGAATATAAATAGATGGGTGGATGGGCTCATTACAAATCTCATCGTAGGTGAGAGAGTTACATGCACCAGAAACTTATGCCTCAAGTGTCTACATCTTTACCATCATTAAATTGATTAGGTCATTGGTAGGTGATGATGGATGGGTACCTCTTGTAGCGTAATAGGGTTGGTATTGGACATATGATGGAGGTGGAATTCCAGTATATGGTGATGCCACATAGGTAGATTGAGAAGGAGGGAGTGAGATAAGGGGTACGTACCCAAATTGACTGATAGATGAAAGAGGAAGCTATTAATAGTATGTTTATGGAGGTGTAAGTGTCGAGTTGACTCTAGTAGAAATGGGGGATAAGGACTGTGGAGTAGAAAGGATAATGTTTTGAAAAGGGGTAGTGGTTATCAACACTAGAGGTGGTTGTGTAGCTATGGGTATATGTGAGACAATGGGTGCAGATGAGGTGACATTTAGGGTGCTCGAAGAAGGTATAGTGGATGTTACGGGTGCAATGGATGTAGCATATGTACTGGTCATAGCAGGTACAAGGCCTAGCTGCGAAATGACTGGGGGAAAGGTAGATGTGGGTAACACAGAGCTAGAAGGGGATGATGTAGAAGTAGGTGCAACTGTTAGGGGGATAAATACAATCATGTCATATATCAACTCACCCGAGGCATCTCAAGTGGATGAGTGGGAAATATAGAACTGTAAGGCGGTAGGGTTCTAGTGAAGGAGTTGTGCAAACTCCTTGTCCCCTATGGTGCAATAGTGATAGGTTGTGTAGAATCCATAGGTGATAGAATGGAAGGTGGTAAAGGGCTAGGTGGGAGTAGTTGACAACTAGAGTGGAATATGAGGGTGTTTTCTTGGCTACGAGTTAGCACCATGAGAATGATTACTGATGTGGTAGGACTGCTTTCTATAAATGACACAAAAATATAGTAGAAATAGGGAAAAATAGGAAGTGGTAGGTGGAGTTGGGGTTAATAAATGTTAGCTAGAAAATTGACACAGGCTAACCGATGTTAGTCAGGGGTAAACCATGGTAAGTCAAATGCTAACCACAGTTGGTCACTATGGAAAAATGGATAATTTTCCAAAACAAGGAAAAAGTCTAATAATCTGCTAGGTAAATAAGCTACAAATGGATTTTGTTAGGACAAAGAAGATGATGAGAGTTATAGAGACTCTGAAATGATAAATAATATGGAAGCACGTGTCCTTTTAGGTAGGTTAACCAAAAGAACAGTAAACTAATGCCGGTTGGGTAAACCGATTGATGGTCAGAGGGTAACCAACGACAGTCGTTAGAAACGACACTAGTTACTATGAAATTGAAACAGAGATGAAGAAAAGGTGGTTGTGATGTTAAAATCAAATGTGGAATCAAACCTAGAATTCTGAGAATGATGAAAATATGGTCCAAGAACACACAAACAAAGATTGAATACACCAACTATGATGATGAGTGTGCAAGGAAAAATAAAAATATGAAGAACGTGTCCCTCTCACCTCAAAATGTAAGCCAAGTAGAAACACTAAGAAAAATATGATCCTAAGAGTGTCTTTTTCTATTATGCTTGTTCAACTTATGCTATTAAGGACTGAACTCATAAAGTTCATAATAGATTTTTTTGGTGAGGAAGGGTTCCTACGAAGAAGGATATAACTACACAGGGACAGGTTTCAGGTATGTTAATATGGGGGTGGGCTGTCCTCTTAGATAATGACTCGATAGAAGTAACGAGCTAGGGAGTACCTGCCAATCCTCTGATCTGTGTGATCACTGACAAATGTTCACAGAGTAATATGTCATTTAAGAATGTGTATATTTTTGAATTTTGTGTTGTTTGGTAAGACTCAAAGAGAGAGAAAGAGAAAGAAAGTGCTTTATATGATTCGTTTGTCAACCATCAACTGGGAATGACTTCCAACGTATAGGTTTCCATCATTTAATGTGAGATAATGCAGAACAAGTAGAATGAAATGAAGTTAGATTTTAAGCCCAAATCAAAATATTGAATTTAATAACACAAAGAAATGAACAAGAAGAAGGGATTCTCTTTCACTAATATGATACTAATGAAAGGAAAGAAATGTTCATTTTTGTAGCACCAAAACATGATTGCTTTTAGACAAATAGAAAGAAGAGAAGATTCCAGAGGGAGAAATTTTAATGTGAGAACCTTTTAGAAAGGAAACAAACATGCAAATTTTCACCAAGAAATGAAGAAATGCAAAGAAACCTGAGTGGCTCCCATTGGGGGTTCCAAAATGTTTCACCTAATTCTTAGAGCATTTCTTTGAATATTGACGAAATAGATAAGGGTAAATGGGCTAATAGGAGTACCTATTAAAGCTAGTTGAAGGTTGTTGCACGCAGTATGACTTCTTGATCCACAACTTATCGTGAGAGACTTCCTTTTGGCTAGGAGGGACTACCTAAAATAGAAAACAAGACCACCAAATAGAAGTTAAACAGTATATGTAGTGGATTGCCTAATGCATATGCTAGATCCGGGAAGTGTGATACTCCCTAGATGGTTGTTAATCCACTGTTCAAAAACAATTCAATGTTGACAATAAATAAAATCCAACTACAATAAGTAGATTCATTCATAATAGGCTAGGCTATGATTAAATCTAAAGGTCAAGGTATCTATCAAGGGACTGGTACTAGTCAGGGTTTAGTTCTGGGTTGTTTTGGGTATCTGGTTGAGATTTTAGGCTCTATTTCTTGGTTTGAGGGTAAAAACACAGAGACCGACATCGGTCTAGTATGACTGATATTGGTTTAAGTGAACTGGAAATGGTTGTGGGTAACTGATGTCGGTATGGTTGGGGTAGAGGAAACTTAATAAAATATTGTTGTGGTGAAAGATTTGGGGCTAAATGGAAATGGAGAGGGGAATGGCGAGGTCTGTGTAGGTCTTAGTTGTGCTTAGGTGTAGTTATCAGTAGGATATGGGTAGTTTAATGGTGTGGTTGAAGTAATGATAAAGTTTTTATGAAGGAAAATGATGGGTGCATGGGGATGCAAGTAGAAACTGATAACAGAAGTAAAAGAGTCTACTAAAATGAAAATGGATGAATGTTGGTTAATGAAACACTTACTATTGTACGAGATTGATGGCTGGATGGCAATGGAGTTTGATCAAATGGATGGAGTTTTATGTGGTGATGGTGCTTCCCTAGATGCTCCCATGAATGCAAATGACTATGCTGGCTATAGATGCTCTGATGCGTGTATGAATGTTGGTTCTTCTTGCATGTAACTCTAATTTCATCCCTTTCTCTCAGAAAATTTGCCAACCTCAAAATAATGTTGTTTTGGGGAATAAATTGTAACTGACGATGGTTCCATTTTGACCGCCGGTGGTTTAGGGTGACCAGCATTGGTTATGGTAGGATTTCCTAGGTTTACTAAAATGGGAAGATCCCTTGATTTCTTGTATCTTGTTCATTTGCTTCCATGGATTAGAATGAAAGCTTCCCTTCTAACGGGCGGGAATGTGGTTAGAGGGAATGTAGGATTTTATTTTTAGGGTTTAGGTAGGTCTTAGTTAGTTATGACAACATACTAAGAATAGGTCTTAGGGTGAGGTGGCTTGATGAGGTGTATAGGTGAGGTGGTGGTGTGGGCATTATCCCAATTAGGATATTTAAATAATAGATATTATAAGATCATGAATTAATTTAATTAAATTAATATTAGAGTGGGATGAAAGGGTCCATGGTTAGGTGAGTGTGTTTGAGTGGGTTATTTGTCAAAGGACCAAAGGGAGTGTGACCCAATTTTGGTTTCTACAGTCAGACTTAGTTCTAGAACATGCATACTTATCCCCGGAACCACAACAATTCCAGGAAGATGAAAATAATTTCATTCTAGAGGATTGAAATTTCTCTTGGGGAGGGGAAGTAATAGATATGGAATCGATAGCTTCAGTCTCAAAGATATCTGGGAATGGTGAGGAATTTTAGGAAAGCAACATTGACAAGGAGTTTGACCAACAACAAGATAAGTAGCATAACTCTTATTACTGTTATTTTTCGTATATTATTTCTCAAGGGAATTTTAGAGATGTTTATACGTATCATATATTGTTACCATATTCATGTCCACTAAACACCCTAATGGAACCTTTTAAAAATATTAGTTCATCAGACACTATAACCAGACAAATTTAGATACAACTAGGTAAAATTTTGAACATTAACATCTGGTTGGAAAATGATCAAGAAGCTAAATTCTTTGATGTTTTGAAAAATCATACTAGATATTTTTCTTGGGACTATACAGACATGAAAACAATTCATCCAAGTATTTTTACCCATCACATTTATACTAAAAATGTCAAATCAGTTAGGAAACCTCAGAGAAGGATCAACCCATCCTTGAGGGATATAGTCAAGGCAGATGAAAAGTTATTGCAAGTAGGATTTATCTACCCTATCTTGGATAGTTAGTGGGTGTATCCTGGCGTTATTATGCCCAAAAAGAAAGGGAAATGAAGAATTTGTGTTGATTATAGGGAAGTCAACAAAGCTACACTTAGAGATTATTTTCCGTTACCATTCTTAGATCAAGTTTTAGACAACATTTCAGGTAAACAATACTTTTCCTTCCTAGATGGTTCTTGTGGATATAATCAAATCAGGGTAGTTGTTAAGGATCAAGACAAAACTACCTTTACTTTTCCATGGGGTACCTTTTCTTATAGGGTATTTCCATTTGGACTATGTAATGCTCCAACAACCTTTCAAAGGGATGTACTAGCAATCTTTACAGATCTAACCAATGATTATGTGGAAGTATACATGGATCATTTTACTATGCATCGAGAAACATTTGATGATGCCTTGAAAAATATGGACATAATATTAACAAGTTATGAGCAAAGCCATTTGTCTCTTAGTCATGAGAAATGCTTGATGATGGTTGATGAGGGGATTGTACTAGGAAACCACATTTCAAAAAGAGGAATTCAATTTGATCAAAAAAAAATTAGGATTATTTAAGACTTACCTGTTCCTCAAACTGCCATGGATATCAAGTCATTCTTAGGGCATGTTGGATACAATAGGCATTTTATTAAATATTTTAGTAAAATTGCTGCCCCCATGTTTGGTTTACTTACCAAGGATTGTGAATTTCATTGGGATTAAAAGTGTCGATATGATTTTGAATAAATTAAAAGAAAAATTAATCATTGCCCCCAATATTAAGAGGGCCTAATTGGGAGAAACCTTTTCACAAACAAACAGATGCCTCAAATAACTCAATTGGTGCAGTTCTAGGAATAAAAAAGATGAAAAAGGGAAAATTTATGATATTTACTACATTAGTAAAAATCTTACTTCCACTGAAAGAAATTACACCACCACTGAAAAATTATTTCTTGCTTTGATTTATGGAATTAATAAGTTCAAACATTATATTACAGGTTACAAAATATTTGTACATATAAATCACTCAACAATTAAATACTTATTTAACAAACCAGTGGTTGGTGGTAGGATAATTAGGTGGTTATTACTTTTATAAGAATTTGATATTATCATTGTGGATAATTTAGGAAAATATAACATAGTAGCTGATTTCTTGTCAAGATTAACTACTACAGTGGAGCAAGATCTAGTTAAGGACAACTTTTCAGATGAAAAATTATTTTCTATTTCAACTGATACTCCACCATTTGCTAATAAGGAAAATTATCTTGCAACAGGGAAGCTTCCCCCTTATTTTACTAAGAAACAAATAAAAGTATTAATCAAAATTAGTGCATAATTTAAATGGTTGAATGAAATGTTATTTAAATGTGGTCCCGATTTGGTTCTATGTAGGTGTGTGAGAGAAGATGAAATATTTGACATACTTAGGGCATGTCATGTCATGATGAAGCAAGTGAAGGACACTTTTTGATGAAAATAACAATAAACAAAATACTTGACACTGACTATTATTGGCCATCTCTGTATATAGATTTGAAGAAATACATCAAGCAGTGTGATCCTTATCAAAGGATGGGACAACCAACTTTCACTAGTGAAATGCCTCTGCAACCTCAAGTAGTGATTAAACCATTTGAAAGGTGGGAGATTTACTTTTTTGGCCATTTTAGTCCTCCTTTACAAGGAAAGGAAAAAATTCTTGTATGTACTGATTATGTGACAAAGTGGGTAGAGGTTCAGGCTTTAACAAATGATAATGAAGATGCAGTTGTTGATTTTCTTTGACACAAAATTATGATGAATTTTAGTGCACCAAGAAGCATAGTTTCAAACCAAGGTCCACAGTTCAAGTCCAATATGATCGAGGCCTTCATAATGTATTATCAGATTAATCATAGTAAGTCATTTCCCTATCACCCATAATCTAATGGGCAAGTAGAGGTGACAAACAGATAATTGGAAAACATCCTTACCAAAACAATTGAAGGAGGTACAAGAGATTGGGTAAAGATGTTACCTGAAGCTTTTTAGGATTATAATACAACTTGGAAGACTAAAATAGGGTTCTCACCATATGAGTTAGTCTATGGGAAAAATCCCTTGTTACCCCATTAAATTTTAACTACAAACATTGAGATCAACAACTAAATTGTGTATTGAATTGGATGCAGCACAAAAGGAAAGAATTATATAACTCAATGAATTGGATGAGGTGAGCTTGGAAGCACTTCAACAGAAAGGGATAATCCAAGACCAAAGGAAGTATTGGCATGATACACATATCAAGAAAAGTAAATTCAAGGTAGGAGAGTGGGCATTATTGTTTGATTCCAAGTACCAACAATTCAAAGGAAAATTGAGAAACAGGTGGTTAGGACCTTATCACATTGAGTAGATATTTAACAATGGCTTTATTCAGTTACTTCTCATTGATGGCAGAAAAAGAACACTTCTTGTCAATGGAGACATGCTTAAAATTTATAGGAAACCTCCTACCAAGGATGAGTTCTTATATCAGATTGAAGCAGACAAGAAATTTGATCATATGGAAGAACCTACTTCTTCCAAAATGATCAAGTAATCAGATGCATGGATCTAAAATAAAGGGAAGAGAGTGAAAACAAACATATGATGTTCTCTTCCCAAAAAAAAAGAAAAAGAATGAAAAAATGAAAAAAATATTAAAAAAGTAAAAAGGGAGGGAATGAAAACAAGTAAATGGAATTCTCTTTCCAAATAAAAAATTAAAAAAATCTCTCAAAGACTAATTCAAAACCAGAAATAGCAATTGGTCTCCTCAATAAATGGCTAATTCAAAATAAAAGGAAGTTCTTTGGAATTCTAGATGTCTTTTCTAACCGTTTTTTCATTTTTTCACTTTTTTATCAGGAATGATGAGTCATCAAGGAGAAGGAATTACAACAAGGATGGTAATTATGTCTTGATCTTATTAAAGGTTAGATTAAAAGTTCGCATGTGTGGTTAGACTTGATTTAAGTAGTCGGTATGATGAGTCATTTATTGTACATTATGATTAAAAGTAAGTAATCATGAGGGTGATGTCGATTGAACAAGTAAAAGTGGGGGTGTTTTAATAATGAGCTATCATTTGGGTGGAATAAATTAAATTGAGAAGTAGTTGCGGAAAAATTCAAGGAAGAAACATAAAATTATAGAAATGAATTCTGCAGCTAAACCCAACAGTTCATGCAGCTAAACCCAATAGTTCTACAACCAAATCTAGTATTTCTACAGATATCTCTTGACAGAGTAAGAATTTGAAAGAAGGAATAATTTGAATCATCCTCTCTGCCATGGGGATCAAAAATAAGTCAGAGCTAGAGGATGATACACAACTTCTTTCTGATGGAGAAGTGGCAACCATTTTTCAACAAGCAGGATGGATGGAGTTCCTAAAGAAATTCTCAAAGTACAATGAGGAATTGGTAAGGGAATTTTTTGTAAATTTAGAAGAATCCAGAAATAAGGTTAAAAGCATTGTAATTCCCTTTACTATAAATATAAAGAGAAATGTATATGGGGTCCCAATGTACATGTCTCAAATCTTATCAAGGGTACCCTAAAGAACTTGTGGAAATCTTGATAAAAGAGGGGGAATGTGGACCCCAATATATTTATAACACTAAGAAAATCATTAAGGGGGTCAGAAGAGCCAACTCGATCAAACCCTTTGATAGGTAGCATTTTGGGTAGTTAAGTACCTAACTTGCGATGGCCAATTTAGGACTGTGGGAAGATAGGTCCTTAAGATTTTAATATATCTTAGGTATGGGGCTGGAAAAATAGAATATATAGTAAACCTTCCAAGGTTCCTTTTTGAATCCATCCAGATAATGGCTCAGAGGTATTCCTGGGGATTTGGGACAATTAGACATCATGGATTAGTCCATCTGGTTTGTAAGCACCATTTTATTTCAAAGAAAAATGGAGAAGAAGCATGGGAAAAATTCCTTAAAATTTTAAACAAAGCCTTGATATTATCAAGAGGGGAATACCAACCCCTTTATCCCCTAAAAGTAATTTGGAGACTGATCCTCTTGTAGATAAAAAGAAGGAAATAGGTGGGGTTAATGTGCCAAAGAGGAGGAGATCTAAAAGAATGATCAAAGCTACAAAACCTACTCTACCTTCAAAATAAATTCCTTCCTCTGCAGCAATACCAGAAGAACTAATATTTGTCTCTGACAGTGACAATTCACCTAAGCTAGATCATGAAGTGAAAATAAGAAGAAGCTATAGGAGGAAGCCCAATTTAGGAAATTTTGAAGCTCCCCAAATAAGAATAGTTCATAAGAGGTCTAGGGAAAATCAAGTGGATATTGAAGAACATTATTGCTTAGAGAAAGAAGTTGTTGATATTTTGGTTAGCATGCTAATTTCTTCTCCTCAACCAAGTCAAACTGAGGTGGAGAAAGAGGATGAAATATTTGAAGAACATGATTTTCAGAAGATAGGTGAAGTAGCACTGTCACATGAAGAAGAGAAATTGGCATATTGGAAATGGAAAGGGAAATCCCCTTTGGTGGAAGAGGAATTCTCATTTACCAAGGAACTTTAAGAAAAAGAGGAGAAACAACAAGTTAGATAGGATCTATTTTTGTCTAGAGAAAAACTTATCATTAGGGAAAAGGATGAGGAATTAAAATTCCTCAAGAAAAAAAAGGAGCATAGGGAAATGCTCATTGAGTAACTAAAAACACAACTCACAGATAGGACTGAAGAGTTGACATTATTCAAACAAAAAATGGTAGAAAAATAGAAAGAATCTCAATTGGCTACTAAATAGAGTTCTTTATCAAAGATATCTTCAATGAATCACATTGTACAAACTAAATTGACTTACTACCCACTTAAGTAGTTGTGGGATGATATTTGCAGAGAGCCTAATGAATTTAAAACATCAAATGAGGAACTAAGAAGAAAGATTGAAGACAATAACAAGACAAGGAAGGAATGGGAAGAAAGTTTTTACAAAATGGAAGAAGACAAATTTAAATCTCTGGTAAAGATACAAATTGTTTCCATAATGAGTGATAAATTACTCACATGTAGGAGACCTTCTCTTATATACAATGTCATTCTGGAAGAGAAATTTATTTGCTGAAAGCTATCAAGGATTGCATGTGGACTTCTAAATGAAATAAAAGATGAATCAAAGTTCATGACATCATATTCATCAGTCAGTACAAAGCATAAAAATCTTCTCTACGAATTCTATCTCTGTAATTTTATGCTAGAAAAGAATAAAAGTTTCATGATCAATTTGGATGTAGGGGAAAGCCATCTGAATGCATTTATTTCTGCACTTTTAAATCAGATGGCATGGAATGAGAGGGATTCTGAACATTTATTAAAGGCTAGTTCATCTAGCATCTGCATGAGATCTCACCATGGAACACTAGCTGCCTTTGTTATACATTTCAGATCCCATGCTAGTAATAGTTGATTTAAGGCACATTAACTTTCTAGTCCAAAGAAAAGTATTAATAACTTCACCTCTTATGAAGAGAAAAAATTTGAAGATATTTATGATGGATGATTTAAGAGATGGGAGTTTCTTATAGTTGCATTGTGAAGAATATAAGTTATATCTCCCACAAACTTAATATGGATTCAGGAAAGAACTAGAGATTTATGTACACTAATCTGTCAGGTAAATGAAAAACATAGGGGCATATGGATGGCAATGAGAACAAGGCCTCGTATCCTTCTCACTCCCATGTCTCCATTGTAAGATAGAGAGCCTAAATATCCCACTAACTTTGAGGAGTGACAAAGAAAGATATAAGAAGGATCAGGGTATATTACTTTTGAACTAAAACACTGGGATATTCAGTTTCAGCCATTTAACTTGAGTATTCAATTGGAATGTAGAATTCAAAACCCATGATTTGAAAATTAAAGCTTGTAAGAGGACTTATAAACAAGTAAGTGAGGGGGAGATGATAACGCAAAAATATGCGTCATCAATGTGCAATAAATGATTTTAATTTACTCTCCTTTTTATCATGTTTGAATACATTTTGTGACTTTTGTTTGATCTAGTATAAGTTAGGATGTAATTTTCCATAATTTTTTGGATTTAGTTCTAACATCTAAAAACTATGTAATTCCTAAGTGTGTTGAAATTCATTTTTTGTAATAAAACAGGTCATAATCAATCAGAAGAAGAAATTATGAAGCAACAAACACATTTTTGGGAACATTGGCTTCAAAACGGCGTAACTCCCAAACCTCCACACTTAGTTCCAGAACTCCATCATATGAAAAAGGAACTCTATCACTTAGTTAAGGATCCTTCAGACTTAGTTCTAGAACTCTGACACTTAGTTCAGAAACTCCTGCGCTTATCTCCAGAACTTTCACAGTTAATTCTAGAATAGTTCCCTTTGAATCCAGACCTTCTCTAAAGTTCCGGAATCAATGGAAATATGTTTATTTCAACAACATCTGGTGACAGAGAAATCAGTGGTACTTCTAATCATGAGAAGATCAACATATTTCTGATTCTTCATACCCTAGAAATATGTATGCAGGATCAGACAACTATGTGTCTAGTAAGGTTCCTAAATTTTACATCTACTTTGAGCACTATTTTGTTTCATGGGAACCTATTGATAGATGGAAAACTATTAAGCACTTGTGATTGAAATTGCATCTTTGGGTGATGAAATGTATATAAGGACCTGTAGATAGATTAGAAAAATGATAGATTATAGATATAATAGACATACACTGCATTTTGTAAGACGTAACATTTCAGTCATAAGATAGCCATGTCATTTTGAGATAATCATACTTTTTCAACTCTCGATTCAAGGTGGAGAAAGGGCCCACTCCTCCAAGAAGCAATATTCTTTTTTTTTTTTGCTATTTATATTTCTAAGAAATTTTTGTGAATCTGTTAAGTGTTAATTTTGTAAATTCTTTTGATTCTTCAGTTGAATTTTGTCACGTACTTTTCCATGAAGGTGTTATAGGGTAGACTCTTATTTCCTTGCAAGAATTTTCAACAACATTTTCAAAATGTGTGTTTACTTCAAAAAATTTATTTCATTCTACAAGAGTGTGTTTACTTCCAGTAATTTGTTTCATTCTGCAAAAGTGTGTTTCATTTCCAGCAACACATTTGATTCTAAAGATTTATTTATTTCAGTAATGAGTGATTATTTCAGAAAGTTTCTTGTAGTATAGTTTTAATATGGAATTGGCCAGGGAATCCTAAAGACACTAAAAAAAACCCCTAGAAAATATAAAAAATAATAAATACCTAAATCAATTACTAGATCGCTAAGATTCTTCTTATTGCATATAGATTCAGATACACCCCTGGGTTGAATATGACATCAACTAAGAGTTTATTAAATGAAGGAAACAAAACTTTTCCTCGAGTAGTTCTCAACAGTCCACCATGACCACATCTAGACCATTGGTTTTTTCAAGACCTTCTTCCAGTCCCATCTACGATTATCTCCACCATAGGCCCTCTGCTTCTCAATCACACCATCCTTTTTTACTCCCTTCAAATTTATCCCCACCACCATACACCATCCCTTCTTCTACCCCACCATCTTTGTCTTCATTACCTCATGCTATTCTTGGATCATCTGACATAATAATGCCTACTTCAATTATGAATATTCTTCATGAGAACCCCATTCATGACTTCATCCTTCATAGATATCTATCAACACATGACATATCCCATTCATCTGACATATCTGTCTCACCTAGAGATATCCCTTATGATCCTTCTATATAATATCTTCCCATTCTTACCCCATCCTTGTCATCTTACCATGACCCTACTTATCACCATGCTTCTACATCCCCACAATCAGTCCCATCTTCATCACATGGCATCTTAAGACAAACATTTCCAAATCCCCCACCAACGAGTTCATCTCTGCCTCCAACATCACATCAATTTAACCCATTCTCAATAAACACCATACATCAGACATATTATCCCACATCCATTTTACCATCTTCATCATCTATCCCTATGTTAGATATTGTGGGAACCGACCCTTCAAGGGCTATCCTTACATCCACTATATCAATGATCCTACTACCTACAAATTTGACCTCCACTACCTCTCTTTAATCTATAACTAGTCCTACTCTTATCACATGTGCATTAGCCTTAGCCTTACCTATCACTACACTTACATTGAAGTCATTATCACATTTTCTGTACTCATGCCCATATCATCTGACACTGTATCTTCCATAACATCTCTACCATCTATATCCTTCCTTATTACCACCTCACTTATCTCGTCTCCCCCATCCACATCTAGTATCAAGACATCTGTTATTACCACATCCACATCTATCACATCTCCTCAATCCACCTATATAACTCTTGAAACACCTGAAAAAAATGTGGTTGGCACTCATCCCTCTTCCATCCATACCCCAACCCATCTACCATCTACACCATATCACATACACATTATTAAATGCATGATCGAAACACCCCTTTTTATACCCACATCTACTCTTGCTATTGATTCCACACCTGAACTTACTCAAACCACTCCATTGGACCCTGTTCCCTAATCAAAGTTTCTTCCACCTTTTCCTATTGTGCCGTCCTTAGATTCCATAATGCTTCTTCTTTTTGTACTTATTCTCACTCCTAACACATCGACTATAATGACCACATCCCCATTATCTCCTTCTTCTTCACAGAATACATCATTTTAGAAATATTGGAGAGAACTTTAGCTTGCATCTATCATATGTTATCCTCTCATCTCATCCACACAAAAAAACATTCCCACATCGAACCAATTCCCATCCTCCTTGGAAAAAATCATGCAAAAATTACTTCCTCCATCAGCCAAAACCCCATCTTCTGATCCACTTATCAATATCATTTTTATCCATGCTAATGAAAATCCTCAAGAATCCAAATAAAAAAACTTTTGTATCCTCCCACAATGATCACTTGAGCGTCTTCACAAGAAGATCAAAATTCCTCCTATCAATACCAAATCTACATCTTCTATCTTGGGGCCTCATCCTTCTATCTCAGGATCCCCTCCTCAATCACGACCGATCAACCCCATACAAATCTAAAAAGTGTGATTATCTCCTAGGGCCAACCCCCTTATTTAAAACACCTCTAATTATCTAGCCATCTGGGCCTAAATTATCCAAAACCGCGTCTTCTTCGAGACCACCTAGTCCTAGACCCAATCCATCTTAACCATCCACACAAACCTAGAAGACATTTCCCAGTTCCCATATTTAATCATATACAAAAGTCCTCTGACATTTAATTCATACTTCTACCATCATGTTCCCACCTATTACAACGTTTGACCCGAACCGTCTGAAATCCTCTTTGTTTGATTCTTATTTCATTTTTGCTTATCATCACACACCATGACATGACACCAAACATTGTAAGTCCCTTCAAACCATTTTCCATGATATCATTAAGCGAGAGTACCTCCTCAACGAGTCCCCTTCCCCATCTATTGCTTCATCCATAGCACATCCAATTCCTCTTACTTCATTTCAATCTAATAAACTTCCTCCATCCATTCACCCCTCTTTATCATCTCCTATAAATTCTATTGATGAGGGTCCTCCCTTGTTCATTTATATTTTTTCCCTTGATACATTTTCTTATTAACATCCATATCCTTTGAAATATATCCTCATCCTTCTCACTCGAGGAACATCTTTCCCCCCTGTTATTGATCTTTTTTCATCTTTCTTATTTTCTTCATCGATTCGTCCTCCTATGCTAGGGGGACTTCTTTCTATGAATATTATATTCACAGATTATTTAATTTCCATTTTCATCGTCATCCTATTTCATCTAGATCAGTTTATCTAATCATAGTTTCTATCTTCTCATCCTACAACTACCTTTTGGAAGCACCATGACTTTAAAATCCACCCTTGAGGCACCTATTTGATAATATTTATTTAACAAATCTCATCTGATCCCAATTTATCTTGTTCCTCTAGGGGGATAGTTTATTTATCTTAAAATGCATACCATTCATTTTCCTAATGGGTAGAGCTTTCTCATTCATCTTGTCCCACCTTCTTAATGTGACATTCATGTCAGTAGCCTCGTAACTTTATCATAATGACACCACTATAGAAAGGACCCAACATGGATAGTTTTCCCCAAACTGGATCTGACCATGCATTCTTACACATAAGTGTGGGTCGGGAGCCTGTCATTTGGTCTCCCTTGATGGTAAACTGGAAGTGGAACTGCTTAATGCATTGCAGTTAGGACCATTCTATTGTTATCACATTTACAAATGTGCCCTTACTCATGTCTTTAGATCATTCCTTCATTTTAGTCCCTTCCATATCTCATCATGATGATTTGAAATTATGTGATCTTTTGTCACTTCCTAGATGTGATATTATATATGGGCACCACAACTCTTCCTATAGCATATTCCTTATGGATAGGTTATCCCCTTTGGTGAGATATTCATGATCATTAGATATATCGCCCTCATATTCACCTATTAAAACCATGCAAAGATTCTAGGGGTGTCTCTTGTACAATTGTTATCCCCTCCTAAATGGCCTACTTAGCTAGTCCTAGCTCTTCCCCATGTAAAATAAAAATTCATGGATGCTTAAATCAAAATCAAAGTTATTAAAAAACTGATCCTTTGAAAGAAAAATCTTCATGAAAATTTTTTTAAAAAAAAGGAAAGTAAGAAAAAAAAGAAATCAAAAGCATAAAATCAAAATTAAAATCAAATTAATAGACCGATCCCATGAAGGACAACTATCATTTATTATTGTTATCTATATATTTTAAAAAGTAGACCATACCCTCAAAGGATGGCTACTCCTAATGGCATTTGATGGCTTCGCACATTGATCAGCCTTGATTTTATCAACATCCTAAGAAATCTTCCCACATTGATCAACTTTCTCTTTCCCCTTCCCAGAGATGGAACATAGTTTAAGGAACACCACTTTTGGGAGAACCCTCTTTCCTTTGTACTGTAAGTTTTATCTCAAACCCCTTTTTTCATGTCGACATTAGGTTTATGAGAAAATCTCATCCATTACTTCCTTGTGATCTTTGAAATGATTAATTATCATTGGTTATTTGCTAACATTTGTTTTGGTTTCATGTTCCTTGTGTTACCTGGATCTCTTTTTGTTTAGCTCCAATGCAGTTGTAAGCATCTTTTCCTCATATGTTGATTGTTATAATGTAGTGTTGTTCACACCTATCGGTCACCACCATTGTGAGGCATATTTTTTCTAAATCCTAATGCATCTATCTTTCAAAACATCCTTCTTCATCTCAATCACCTATATGTTATCCATTTATCTTACAACACATTTATCATTAATCACATTCATTCGTTATTAATTTCTCTCCATCACATCTTACCCAGATGCATTCCAATCATCATGATCAAAATAAAATTTAAACACAAGACATATGACCACATCACACATTACACATTTATATCATTATCCATATAAAAACATATCCAAATAAGTATATGATGATACATCTATTTCACCATCATCATCAAATATAAAAGAAAAATAAATCGAAAATCAACATTACATCTAATACAAAGTCATCATCATATAAAAGTAAAAATTCATCAAATCACACAAGATAATCCACGATAAAACCATATATTATGTATCAAATTTTTTATCAATACATCATGTTCCTCTAGGGGGCTCCCTCAAAGTAGAAATATAGTCAAAACCTGTAAAGTGAATATCTAATGCTCTCAAGTCCTCATTTCCTGAGGCAAGCACAATAGTTGATCCTTGTACATCACCCCCACCCTCATGGCCTCCTTCTACTCATTATGGTTATGCCACACTATCCATGCTCCTAAATTTCCTAGCTCCTCTGGCTATCATCCTCTAAAATCATCCCATTATCCCAGGGTCTTCGGTAACTTCTCGAAAAAAATTCCACTCGTAGTATTTAGCATCTGCGACTAGTGCTTTATATCTTTCCATTAAAATCATACTAGGGGGTGTCATCTATCCTGATCCTTGTGGTGTTTCCTGAACACTGTTGGAAAAATCTATCACTACAATAGTATCAAAATCTCCAAAGCGGGCCCTGTAGGCATCCCTCTACCAACAATAGTTGTCTCTCTCCTAAGTGATTGAATATTACAGGTGCAAGGTTGTGTCTCTCGCTACTCTCATCTGATCTAACTCTACACACAAGCCTACCACCTCTGTAGTCTCTTGTGCTCCATCTCTTCCACATCCCTTATCTGGCTCAATGTCTACCTTCATCTCCCCTATCCACAACCACCTAAGCTACCCATGCTATCGTGTGCCAATCGGAGTATCCTTCTCCTAATCCCACATCATCTCTTGTTGACCTTAATTCCACATTTATGGTCATTTATACTATTCCCCTTTGGGAATCTTCATAAAAAAATCAACTATCTCTTCCTTTGGGAATACATATTCTCTAAGTCCACACCCGTGGCCATAATTAATCTTTCTTTGGGAATACATGATCTTCAAGTCCACATTCGTGGCCAAATATTTTTCCTTTGAGCATGTTAATGATATTTATTTCATAATTCCACACCCGTGGCCATAATCAATCCTCTATTAGGAATTTTAATTTCCTATCCAATTCCAGCATGAATTACTCCTTTGAGGCCTTACTCATCCTCCTATTTTGTCATTACCTCAATCATATGAAGTCCACCTATTGTTGTAATACTCGTTCATTCCTTGGGGCACAATTATTTTTCATCAAAGTCCACCTTTGTGGCCATACCTTCCCCAATTTGGGGCATATTTTACCTTTTTAGTTTTGCATTTGTGGCCATACCTTTCCCCATTTGGGGCATATTTTAATTTGTCTTATTTTTCATTTTCAACCATGGTTTCCCCCTTTTGAGGTATATTACTTCATCACTCAATTTTTCAATTTTCCTACTCGGACATTTTTTTTGTCCCATTGGACACTATATCATGCATCCTGATCCCTTGTGGATGCATACCCATTCTCTCGATTCCTCATGTATGAAGGATTTTGCATACCTTTTGGCATATAATTACACATACTTTGATGACTTATCTATGACCCATTGGTCATCCTGGTCTGCATCCTAGTGAACTGATATTCACCCACTCACTAGTCAGTAGAATGATGTTGTATGTCTCCATTGAGAAAAAAATTGTCCCATACAAATGTGATATTGGAGTCACCGCCATAGTTTTAGTCATTATTACGCTCCTTTTTGCCTAGGGAATCTTGCCTTAGTTATGCTTTCACCCATATTTTCATCACCCACCCGCCCTTCATCATTTACCTTTTTCAAATGTGTTATGGATTTCACTTATCGTAATTGATCCCCCATTTGAGGTGGATCTCATCATCAATTATCTAAATCCTTATCCAACTCTCATCATTTTTGTCTCATGGTTGGCTTTCCCAAACTACTCAACAAAGAGGGGAAAAATTTAGACACCTATTATTGGTATCTATATCATCATCACCTTGGTGTGCATATTTAGTCATCCTTGTCATCAAAATAAATTCCCTCCCAATACTCATTAATTAATTAATCATGTTAATATATTCCATGCCCAATAATCCCATCCTCATTAGCCTTTATTCTCATTAATTAATTAATCAATCTTAATCCATTTCCCTAGCCAAACCTTCTAATTAGGATCCTTTTATCCTGCACATAGATCACCTTGTTTTTCTATATTTTCCCTATTTATTTTTATGCCCTCGATAATTTAACTACATCCCCAAGTAACCTAATCCCACATACATGCTTTAAAGCATTCGTCCAATTGTAAAATACACCAAAAAAACATCCCTCAAAGTAGAAAATCATGCCCATTGGGGAAAATTTCTCCGTACTCAGGAAGGACCCAGTATGGTTGTCACCGACCACATAAAACTAGCTTCTTACTTTCTATTCAAGATCAGGGAATCATAAAATCAGATTCTTGAAATATTTAAAGATTCTCCCAACCTGAGCATCCCCGTTCTTGAGAAGTTCCTAGACATTCACTGACTTCTTGGGCATTCCTCCAGTGTGTTTGCATCATTCACAATCATCGTTTGTGAGATCTTCTCATCAATATCACATTCCTTTATATATCTTTATCATATTATCCTATATGATTTATTGCTAACATCTTATAGGTACAGAGTAGCTTCAGAAACACTCAACTACACTCTCCCATAGCTACTTTTTCTTGCAGATTAGTGTTTTCATCTTATCATTCTCAAATTTGAATTTTCTTACCACAGTGACCACCGATCCCTCTAGTCGTAGTTGACTAGGCTCATATCTATCTAAAAACCTATCTAAATCCTCATTTTTGGTCCTTCATCTTACCTTTCTACCTCTGGCTCTTCTTTGTAGACCGTTTTGCAGTAACTATAGGTCCTTTTCAGCTTCAGATCACTCTCAAACATTACAAGTCTACATATTTCATCCACAGCTTCATATCCATCCCCTTGGTTGCCATCAACCTGCATTTACACAATCTAGGTCACTGTTGACTTATACCAGGTAACACTTATTTTATAGGAATTTCAATAAAATCAGCTTTAAATCCATCTTAGTTAGTTTCAAGATTCAGTTTTGTTGTTCTTTATTCATAATATTTACAACACTTATTTTATTTCATCCTTTCTAAGAAAATGGGGGTTGACATCCACCACGGAATTCAAAAGCTTCTTGGAACCGCTTAGTCTATCTTATTTGTAGGTCTTGCAGTGAAGATCCATCATTCAACACCTGTATCACACCATAGGTAACATAATCCCTCTATCTTTATTGAGTTACTAATTTCTTTAGTAGATAGTGCATTAAATTTATTAACAAATGATAAATTTGAACAACAATTAAATCAACTATAATATACAATCATCTTTGAAAATATCAAAGTGTGCTTACCAGTTTTGGTCCCTCCTCCTGCGGATTTGAATGTAAGGTGTGTGGAAGCCAATCAACATCATCTTCATATTTCATGTCAATGTGAACATCATTATTAGGATTGCTAACTTCCTCCTCATCATTTTCCCACCCCTCTTCCTGCTACAATAGTGGTCAAATTAACCATGTAAATGTAAAATTATATAAAATTAATAATGTATGGATACATGAGAATGGAATGAAAAATAAGTACATCTAAAACATACCTTTGCAGTTATAAAATCATCTTGACCAACACTCCCACCCTCCTCAACCATGTTTGGATCTTCCACATACTACTAAAGTGATAAAAAAATACACGTCAACCAACAAAATATATAAAACAAGAAGCACATATTAGCATGAGAATTGAACAAGGAAGGAGTTGTACTAATGTTTACTTCTGTTGACCCCTTGCATGTAACCATTTTTGGGAAATGATAAAAAATCCACCAACATTCGTTTATGGGATTTCAGGAAATAAATAGTGTAAGTGTAGAACATTATTTATTGTAAAACAATCAATGTAAGAAATCATATGTATTTTGTACATGTTAAAAAATAAATGATAAATTTGACATCGTAAAATGTGTATGATTTATAGAAAGAAACGAACAAATTAACATTCACCATAGGAAAGAGAAAGAAAACCAAAATAAAATTACCTTTCTAGACCAAATGTGAATCCCACACCCAATGGTGGACACACCATCTGATAGCCTCTTAGAAACTTGGTTATGTGAAGGAAAACTTCCAAACATAGGGGACACTCATAATGATGATTGGCTACCAATTTCTTTCTTCTACAATAATTGATAAAATAAATCATTAGTAGAAAAAATATTGAATCAAGATATGAAATTACCATCCATTTCCAAAAATAATAATGCATATAATGCACTTTGACTCATCAAAGATTTATTCTAGAACTCCTTCTGGGTCATCCATCGTAAATCTAAAAAAAATTAAGACATTACAAACATAAAACATAGATTAAAGGAATTAGTATACTATACATGTGAAATGTTTTCATACCTTTGGAAAAAGGTTGATGTCTATGGAAATAGAATTCCCATATCTTTGGATAAAACATACAACACAATACCATATAGAGGAAATGAAATATCATCTATGATCAATAAATGCATAAAAACATTTGAGTATACACCCCCTCATTCCTCACCCATATAAAACTATATTTTAAATTACATGTGTAAGCATATCACATTGAATGGGACCACACGTATCACATGATTTTTTTTGTCTAGTCTCTTGCACTCTTCTTTTTTCCCAATCTCTTGCATGAAGTGTTTGAAAAGTTCATGTTCATAGAAAATAAAACATAAATATTTTGGTAATAGAATTTTTTCTCCTTGGCCATCCTCTCATTCCACTGGCTCATTTTCTTATAGAAATTATATTAAACAAGACATTTTTTGGCTATGCAGAAGGTAAACACATATAAATAAGGGACATATATGAAAAATAAATACACTTCAACTACATACACATTGATAGCAAGAATAAAATGTTACATGTGTTGTATGTATTACAGATGTAGAATGAAGTGGAATTCTATCACATGCATAGAAAAGTGGCTTCTAAGAAGGCGTTAGAGATGCGAGCCATTGCAAAAGGATAGAAGTTTTGAATTATGAATCCTAACATGAAAGTGAACAAATGAAATTTCAAAATTCTTTACTTCATTTACAGTGCATAATGTATGAGAAAAAATCTCTAAAATTGATGGCATATTGTGTAAAGACATAATAAATGCATTGATACTAAAAATCATTAAGTCAATGGACTCTAAAAAACACTTAAAATTATATATAAATTATATCAAGATATACAAAAAACTCTCCAAATACTTTAAAGTTTCTATTGGAAAGGAGAGTGGTTCACACAACATAAAGAAAATCAGTGTAGTTTGGTAAATGTTTATCGGTCCTTTGATATTTTAGTGAACAACAATCATCGTTAAGAATGTTATGCAATTAAAAGATAAAAGGAGTAGAGTGTTCTAACACATTCCAATGTAATAAGGAACTTTGCAAAATAAAAAAATAAATTAAATGGAAGCTATTTGCAAGAAAACCTAAAATTACTAGTTACTTACAGATAAGGATATGATATAAAATTAAGATTTTATTTCAAGGCATTTTATTCTATGTAGAATTCCATTGCTATAGAGGAAGAAACAAAAATATCAAAACATCATTAAAAAATCATTAGAATAACCAAATCAAATGGTGTTACATCAAATATTACTAAATTATAGATCAAATTTTAAAGAACATACAACAAATTAAAAATAGCTTCTAGAAAAAACAAGTAAACTCTTCAAGTATCAAAACCCCATGCATGTGTATATCAAAATATCTTCACTAGGCTATAGAGGTAATTTTTCAACCATCTGAGATAGAATATTAGCAGTCTAAGATCAAATTTGGCTTTGTGAAGTAATAACTCTTCCTTTTTATGTTTTTTTTTGTATGAGTAGATCTATTTGAGGATTGAGGTCATAAATTTCAAATTTTAAAATACAACAAAATAAGTTGGTGATTTAAGCTCTTCCTTAAAAATTTTAATTATACAAATTAAATGTTTATGTCACTCAACAATTAAAGCACATAACTGGTTTGTTAGAGAACCTTCATATGTCACCTAGTCATCGAATCCTCAAATTTTTATGACTATGCCATTTGAGAAGGTCATTGATGTCAGCTAGCCAACTAAGAACATAACACTAATAGTCATCCAAGTCATTATGTTACATAACCCAAGTGTCATATTCCTTATCCAGGTCATACATACATCCCTATGACATCAACTTGTTATTAATATGCAATGTCATCATGTTGTCTACACTAAAGTTCTTGTTTGAATTTAAATTCTCCAAAATTATAGTAGTCTATAGTAGTGTTTCACTTAACTGATGGAGGGTTGGATTTTGATTTAGATGTCATTATTTGACATTTTGGATTTTAAAGTCTTGTTGGAAAATAGTAATTATAGGGGAAAATCAAGAAGAAATTTGAGCAAACAACAAATGTCCAATGCAAAGACACCAAAAATAAGTGAACAACCACAAACATGTATTTTTATATGCTAATAAGAAAAATCACTCAACAATGGAATCATATTAATAATGTTCATAGACTAAAATATTATCTTTACAAAGAACATTTCAATTTTACACTACTTATGTCCAAATTTTACACCAAATAAACTCTTTAAGACCTTCAAACCTAATAAAAAAATTAGTGTTCCACCTTGATAAAATACTATGGTGGTAAAGATTTTAGTGTCCAACAATTTGGCAGCATCACAGGTGTTCCCACATCTAGTGAAAATCTTGAAGAAATGAAGGAGAAGAAAAATTGTCAAGAAATTTTGTGCTAGTACCATTCTCAAGGGAATAAAAAATCCTTGATGAGACATTCCAACATAGGAGTGAAGTTGAAATAAATGAATAAACTAGAATATAAATACATAGAAAATTTTGCATTCCGAAAACTGGCTAAAGAATCATATGCTATTCAATTTTTTTTCTAGTTTATTCATATCTAAAAGGGTTAACTATATAAAAACCATTTTGGGGAATTCATTCAGCCATTGTGATTTTTTTTATATCTTATCTTACATGCTTTAACATTGTTTTGGAAGGATGTTGATGAAGTAGATGCAAAAAAACTGGTAGACATGTAAGAATCACCTTCTAAAGAAGGAAAATCCATTGTTGTTAAGTGGGAACATAGGGATGTTCATATAAGTCTCAGAAACCAACTAATTGCTTAAGATATGAATTGTTCTAGAGACATTTCCTACAAAAGGTGAATCATTAAAAAAACTCATTGAACCCCCCATAAAGAAAGAAAGCAATAAGGATAATGTAATAGAAAGAGGAACTAGAGGAATATGCTTCACTTGAGAATGATAAGCACAATGATTATGGGTATTCTAGTGTGAAATAAGATAGATTTTTGTTTAAATATAATCAATAGACATGAATTCCTAAAGAGTCATCCCAAACTACTACCGATACTCCTATTATATTATTAATGATTGAACAAATCAACTAAATACTTTAAGGATGTTCAAGCATGAAGGAAATTAGAAAGTAGTGTGATTGTGTCCATTTTCATATTTTCCTTGCACGTTATTTTCCTCAGACCTTTGTTTATCTTTTTACTAATTCAATTATAATAAGTACCATTGGTGTAGTGCAGTATTGAAAGCACACCTTCTATGTATGGAATTGAAGAAAATATACATGAAATTTCTGATTATTTGTCCTAACGATACTATTGACATTGGCAATTTTCCTCATTCCCTGTTGCCTTCTATGTTTTGGCCCTTCAACATGGAATTTTAAATAACTCCTATAGTGGACTAGATTTCCTATGAGTATCTTTATCAACATAAAATTCCTTTATTGAATCTTCATCAAACAAATATTTTTATTTTGGATGCGGGTTTATATTGGGTGTGAACCAAATATTTTTAAGTTATGCCAACAAACCTTTCAGTAACTAAATAATAATAAGCAATGAGAGGCGCATGATTGGGAAAGCATTTCAATTATTTTTTTTCTTAATGCTATGTTTTTTTTAAACTTAGCAAGAATCCAAAACTATAGATGCTAAAATTTTAAACTATTTTTGAACATTCTCAATAACAATGCATTTAATCCTCTTGATATTTAGCCTAACTAAAAAAAATAGGAGAAACAAATTATCTTTTCCCGGCATAAAAAATTCCAATATTCATCATAATATTGGAATTGATATCAATACTATAGCAATATCACCCACTTCTCACACTTGATACCACTATGCAGATATTTCAAAGTGGATATTAATGTGGGACACTCCACCATATGTTAATATCATCAACATGTTGGGGTGCTCTACCATTGTGGTATATGAACCTCATAGGTTCTATTTCCCTTAGAATATGGAAGGAGTGCCTTTTCAATCTTGTACCCAAAGTTGCTTTCATGTTCCTTACCAAATGTCCCTTCCCATTTCTTCCTCTTTGCGAAACATTATTTCATGGGAATGAAGTATTGTATTGAATATATGTTCATTTTGTTCCCAATTATGAGCTTCAGGATTAACCTGAATTGGTGTTTTATCATCAGCAAATCCCCAAAAAGGTGAGAGTTTTTTCTATTGTCTTTTGGTCAAGCACCTATATCCTCAAGTGGGAAATGATTTTTAGTTTTGTGAAATTTATGAGTTTCAGCCTATTATACCAAAACATTACTTAAAAAATCAAAATGTTTAATTTTTTAATGTGACAAGGTGGGGACATATCAGTCTAAGTAGGTTTTTTTATATGATAGAGCCATGTATCCTATTTTGCAGAGATTGCATATAACATCTCATAAATCTATTACAGTGGGAATAACACAATAGAAACTCATAAATCACGAACCCATAAAACAAGAAAATAAATACTAACAAATTACGGTCAGTCATGGAGGTTTTGTGAAAAAGTCATGTTTCACGATGGATTTGAAGTTATGGGTTTAGAGTGGGGGACATGGAGTAAGAAATGCCCTCTTTTAAAATTTCCAATTAGGCTTGACGAAATGGAGGATGTGGCGGTTCGTGTTTGAGTGGAAACATAAGAGAAATGGTGCAGGTTTATAGAATTTTTTATTTGTTGCATCAGGGAGGGGCACAAAAAATTATGGTTTTACAATTTTTTATGATCCTCATTGGGGATTTCCAATAGTAATGATGCGTTGATCATTAATATGTCTTCCATTTCCATGAAGGATGTCAGTTTCATCAAATTTTATGATGCCCTTTGGTAATGGTGTTAATGGAAAGGATGGTCGATGGGGGGTAATGACTACATTTGGTCTTTGGGATCAGTGGTTAGCCAAATTATTTTCATGCATGCTCTATATGATTGTAAGAGAACACGGTGCTATTTGATTTTTCATTTATGTATATTTTTTTAATATTTTCAAATTTGTAGTTATAAATATCAAAACTAATATGTTTCTAGAAATACAACAAACAAACTTTAAATTTTTTCTTGCAAGGTCCACCCCGAAAAAAGAAATGTAAACTAACTATATATGTAATTATTAAATTATTGTTTCAAATTATTACGATGAATTCAAACTAAAATATATTTTTAGATGCTAAACATGTACTCTAAATTCATATTATATATATGAAATGTGATACAATTTCTCTTTATCTATATCAGTATGTTGTTGAAAATGAATATTCTGCGTCTAGCTATGTAAATAAAACTAAAAACTACATGTATGCAATAAATTAATCAAAACATATAATCAATGTGATTCAAATTAAGCTTAATTGATTTATAAAATATATACAATGAGTTATCAAAAACAGAAATCCATACAACTCAAAAATTTACATTTATAATCTAATTTCACATGTAAAGGGTGAGTGTAGCTAGTTGGGGGACCAAAAAGGGGTCATAACTGGATGTCATATTGCAAAAAACAACGAAATCTCAACTTGTAGCGATTTTTAGCAATACATGCACTAAAAAATTGAAAAATTTATATAAATATGAATTGTAACATCCCCAATCGAGTTTCTGAACTACTAAATTCATTTAAAAATAGACAAAATTAAGATATACTAAACACTCAAAATTTTATGACTTGGTGTTATTTTTGAAAAAACTGATAAGATTGTAGTTCGTTTGCTAGTGATTTGGATGACCAAAATTTGTATTTTTTTTTCCTTTAGTGAAAAGATAGATGCTGCTATCTATCTCGGGATGGATTTTTATTTTTTATTTTTTCAAGAAGTAGTTTTTTTTTAATGATTTTTTCCATGAAAGTGGTATGAAAAAAATTAGAAAATGGAGCACTTTATGTTTTCCCACCATAACTACATATAAATTTATCGAAATCAAATACTTTTTTTTGAACGTGTATAGAATTTTTCCATGCTTGGGATTGTATAGGTTTTAGTACATTATGATAAGCGAAACAAAATTTGTAGTCTTAAACGTACACATGAAATTTCACAGTAAAAAGTGTCCTTAAATACCTAATGTTAGTAAAAAATTATAAAATTATATTTATCTTATTCTATTAACTTTAAAATCAATATTTCTACGAAGCTAACAGTCTCCCCTACATGATGGTACCATTATTGTGACATGTTTTTGATTTTTCAACATGGTTCAAGTCCACGGAAGAGAAAATTTGAATTTTTTGGCCTTTTACATGCCATAATTACCTCCCAAATCTCTTGTTTGGAAAAAAAAAGATTTCCTGAGCCTTGAGGGTCGGATTTGATTATATAGTTAGGACTACAATCGCAATTTATAAAATGCAATCACAGTTTGTAAACCGTGACCATAGTTCTAAATTGACATATCGGTAAAAGAAACATGGATGTTTTTTTGTTTCATAGGACCACGATCGCTGTTTATAAACTATGATCATGCTTTAGAACCGCGATCATGGTTTATAAATTGTGATCGCGGGTCTTGGTTCGGGACTTCCCAAACATGAGAAAATAGACTACAATCATGGTTTATAAAACCTGCGATTATGATTCATAAAATTCAGGATTTGATTTCAACATTTCAGTCCTCTAACTTGTTGGACTTACCCTAAAAGAGAATTACGATAAAACAAGGTTCCTAACTATCAAAATCTACACTAAATGATGTGGTAGCATAACTTCCAATGACCATAACTTTTTCTCCGATCACTGGATCATATTTAATTTTTCCATGGTGGTATATATTGATTATTAATATGTAACAATAAAAAGTTCACAAAGTTTGGGTTAGTATTCCGCATATCTTCAAGTACCAATTTCTTTCATCTAGTGGTCTAAAATTGGCTTTGAACATTTTTTTGGTTTTGTTTAGAAATTATAGTTTTAATATCTTTTGCAATGTTCTATATCATAAGCCAAGATTTTTCATATACCTTAATTTAAAAAGGAATATTTTGTACAGAAAAATTAGGGTCCATCTGAGGTGTTTTACTTTTTACGGTGTTTTGGGTTATTTCAATTTTTTGGAATTTTTAGATATAATAGTAATTAAAAGGAAAAATGTAATGTTGTAAAATAAAAGTGTGTATTCATGAATGATAATATATCTATTTTCAATCTATTGGTGTTTTTCAAAATCGCGTACGTGCGCACATGTGTGTGTGTGTGTGTGTGTGTGTGTTTTGGAGGTATTTCAACCTCTTGCAGCTCAATCCACATCAATAGGTATCAAAGAAAGATTTGGATCTTATGGGAAAGATGAAGGTAATATAACTTACTTTTGTTTGTGTGATTTATTACCTCTATTTTATATATCACGACTAGACATAGGAGAGGAGGTTACACCCAGATGAATAACCATATGCAAAAATTACAAAGACAAGTTGTTGAGATCAAAGGATATGTTACCCACCTCAAACGAAGCCATGCAAAGGTGGATGTAGACCCAGATATTGATATTGAAGAATTACATATGTTTAGGAATAAAGGAGGAAATGAAGAACAACTGTAGATAGATGAAGAAACATTGAATGAGCGGTCATTCAAGGAGATACTAATCCAAGATTTGGAGGGAAATAATTATGGTATTAATATTATTTTTCTTGATTATGGTGGAGGGTTATGACCCAAGGAGATGATTGACTGGTTGAATCATATTGAAAATTTCTTCGAGTGTAACACCCTTTCAGAGGAGAATAAGGTTAATTTGTTATGTATTAAGTTGGTCAAGCATGCATTGATATGGTGGGATGACCTACAGAATGAAAGGAAATAGAAAGGAAAGGTAAGATCCAAAACTAGAATAAAATAGTGAAGAAGTTGAAAGAAAATTTTCTTCTTGTAGAATATGCCTAGACACTATTTCAAATATTTCAAAACCTAAGACAAAAGGATCTCAACATATAAGAGTATACAAATGATTTTTACAAGCTATAAATGCGGGTGGAACAAGGAGAGTATGAAGAATAAAAGGCTATAAGGTATGTAAACAGGTTGAGATATAATATATAAGATCAATATAGTATGCTCTTTAGCCAAAACCTTGATGATTCTTATCAACTAACATTAAAATCATAAGAAAAGAACAAGAGGATTGATTATATAAGAGGAGTGAAGAGAGGACCATTTTCATCTTCAATGATGGGGATGGGTAGATTTGATTCCATAAAATTTGAATCCTCTAATGCAAAAGGGTGGGAAGAATCTAGGAAAGGGTCGTGGTAATTACCAAAGAGATAAGGAATTTTAGAGGGGGAGAGGATATATTGGAGGAAGGGGCTTGCATAGACCCCAAAGGTAGTATACTTGTTACTGATGTGGTGAAGAAGGGAAAAAAGTATTTTGAGCGTTAGAAATATACTCCATAGGAGAGATGGGAAGTGGAAAAACTTTGAGTAAACATGGTTGAAACTAAATAAGAAGAAGAAATGGAAGTTGTTGCAGACTTGGGTGAAACCGTCATTATAAGGAGGATGATGATCATTTCAAGGAAGGATAAAGAACAAGATGGTGTTGGTGGTAATTCATGGATGTGGACAAATACCTTTCGAACAAGGTGCACCTCTGAAGGGAAGGTATGTAAGTATAGTATTGATGGTGCTAGTTGTGAAAATATGGTCACAAATGTGATGGTTGATAAAATTAGTTTGAAATATGAGAATAACATGTATCCCTATTGCATATCATGGTTCAAGAAGGTAACGAGGTAACCATACATAAAATATGCATGATAAATTTTTTGGTTAGGAATACCTACAAGGATGAGGTGTGTTTTGATGTTATCCGAATGAATGGATGTCATATATTATTGTGGAGGCCTTAGAAATATGATAGAAAGGTTAAACATGATGGAGGTAAGAATACTTATATTTAAATTGGAAGGATGGTGTTAATTAACTAAAATATAATTTATTCTAGTGTAATATAATGATATAGGAGCATTAACATAGATGACCCAAGTAATCTAAGCAATAAAATGTAAAAACCTAATGTGTAAAGAGGGTTGATAAATCCTTAGTTAATTTACAGATGTCATGGGTTTGTGTTGTAGTTCAGACTAGGTGAATAATAGGAGGAATATGTCACACATGATATTGATAATGTGCAAATCTAGGCTGTCTAGATAGACTAGGACACCTGGAGAGGGATAGGGCCTCCCGTGGGAGATCAGGTCTGAAATCTGGGTGCCATGGTCTTCGTAAATGGCCAGGAAACCTCCTCTAGAGTCTCATTGTATTTTTTTCCTATGTTCTCTCCTTGTCACATGAATATCATTATATGATCCCCGAAGCATTGGTAAACCTACAATGGAAGAATCACCTTAAAAAACCCAAGAAAACTTATCAAAACCATAAAAAGGGAAAGATGCATATGAAGGGGTCAGACTGTCCTTAGCTACAAAATTGATGGACTTATCACTTAGTGTTTGAATACATCTTGGACCGAATTTAGTTCTAGGAATGTGTGTGTATATTGTTCCCTAGGTTCTCTTGTGCCAGTCATACTTTGTGAAGTAGTGAGCAAGTAACTAGATGTAAAATGCGAGTAAATATGTGTATGGAAATAATTGATTCCCCTCCTATGAAGTGTGATGTATATGAACAAGACTTGTGTTGCTTTTGATCAAGTTAGATGGATGGAATTGTAGGTTTATATTCCTTTGATGAATGCAACCTTTCGTGGGTGATAGTAATTGCTTAGTACTTGGTACCTCATTATGGTCACATAACTTTATATTTATATGGTTCTCTTGCTTTAATTTTGTAATTAAACCTAAAAAGGATAGAAATGTCCATAAAAATGAGAGGAAAGTACAAGGAGGATTGGGGCACCCAGAGGGGGACCAGAGTGCTTAGGGAGCCCCTTTCCTGACTGGGCACTCAAGTCAGAAATAGTGAAAAAACATTATGAAAATACTGACTGGGTAAGGATGGGTGTAAGATATAAAATGGTGATAGAATTAAATTCAAAATGGCCAAAGACATGGATTAATTATTACTCATTTCACTTAATAACCATATGTATAGTAGTATGAGACCAGGACTAAATAATAACTCAAAGTGCGTGATTTTGTGTATACATTTGCCTCCACTTTATGTTGGTAACTAGAAATCTCGGTAACATAAAGTAGACAGAGATGCGTACATGATATTTGTGTAAAGTGATGTAGAATGCATGCCAAAAGACTAGACAAATTGTGGAGTGATAAAAACATGGAGCGTAGAGACTAAAGTTGCAAAAGTGAAAACAAAAAAGTGATGAGAGTGAACCTAGGGAGAAAGCATGTGTGCAAATGACAATATTTCTATTATACCTACATGGTTAGTATCATGTGTGTGATTTACATTTCATGTATCTGTTGTTGTTGACTACTTGCTTCCCATATGAAAGAACCTACAAAAGAGAAGATGATCACATATTCAAATACGCAGGTATATGTGTAATGTGTAAAAATGCATGTATATATGTAAAAAACATGTAAATAAATCATGAAAATGAAAAAGGAATGTGTGCACCTGATTTGTGATGAAAAAAATGGTGTAGAAAGGATCCTATCAATATCATGCGAGATTTTTGGGTGATATCATGCCACTGGCTGAAGAAGTTTAGGGAGGAAAGTTTGACTTATCCTCCAACCTGTAATTACTTCCCGAGAGAGAAGAGATCTCTATAATGTCTAATTCTTTGGGCGATCTGATGCCATGGAAGTGTAGAGAGTAAGTTTTGATTTATCCTCTATCCTTTAACTTATTCCAAATGTGTTAAGAACACCATCTCCTGTTAAAGTTGTTTTGTATGGAATTCGTAGATTGGTCTGAACCCACTCACTGTATAACCCACTATGTCATGAATAATACTGAAAAATTAACTTTACCGACATTGTGTGTAAACCCAAATGATGCCCCCATATTTCGGGGAACATGTGATGTCATAGAGAGGTTAATGTGGCCCAAAAGAGGACCAACCATAGATATTGAAATTGTACACTGCAGGGAGGAGGGGATGTGCTTGATAGAAACCAAGGCACATGTTGGTACCCAAATTGATTCTCCCTCAGAAGCTGAGCAGCATCACAGTTTTGAAAAGAAACTTAGAGGAAAGTAGAGCGTGTTGTGTGTCATTTTGTAGCCGAGGAAGAAATGCAGCTTGCTCTTTGTTACTCAGATGTGGAGAAATGGGTAGCACCCTTAAGAGGATTTGATCTATCCTCACTACTTTATGGTTGTGCCTTTCAACAAGGGTGAGAGGACCCTTTTGTAGCCTATTATTTATAAAGGAGATGGAGATATCCTTCTTTGCAAAGTTTTTTAAGAAGACCTTGAAGAAAACATGATCAATACAGGAAAATCTAACTCTCACGAGTTGTCACCCTAGATAAAGGAGATATTTTCTTAGCAAGTTTTAGGCTGCTAAAGACAATGAAAACCTGATTTATTTTGCATGTTTTAGTAACAAAAATTATGCATTTATGCACACACAGGACAAAAAAAGGTAGTATGGGTATGATTGGTTGTTTCTGAATGAATTTTGGTGGGAAGTGAGGTAGAGTGGATTTTGAATTGCCAAATCTTTGAGAGCTTTCAAAAAATGGAAAGCTTGACCAATAAAATGCTACAGAACAACTAGAATGTTCCTTTAACCAGAAGGGTGTGTTTTCAATGGAGGCCCATATCAACATGTATTTCACATAAGTTTTAAGGATCCAAAATGAAGGCTCAAATTGAAAGACTTTATTAAACACTATCAACCTCTGTTTTATCACACCTAAGATACCTTCAAAGGCTAACAAACAATATTAATCATCATGCTAGGAGTAAATTGTTTTTAAACTTGTTTATTTCACCATCAAATGAAATATCCTCTGAAAAGTGAAATTGTAAGTGCCACCAAACTATCACAAAGCTAAGATCTTGTGTGATTCATAGAGATTTCAATGTAAGATTGCAATGGGAACAAGCAACTATTTGCAGAGATGAAGAAGACACGATTTTGTTCAAAGTAAATCACATATTTAATCCAATTTGATTAAATTTATCAGCAGGGGAAAGTTTCTAGAACAATCTCAAATCTTTTCAATGGATGTACACTCAAAACCACCTTGACATGATGCAATTTAACACAAAAGAAATAAATAGGTTCCTCAGGTAGTCTCTCAGAAAAGATGGGCTTTGTCAAAACCCTTTTTCTCTCAGGAATTAGCCCATGACCTCTAACACTCCAACCTTCCAACCTTCAACCATTTGCATGAAAATTTCATGCAATTTATAAAATTTCACCTACAACAGAGTTTTCCCCCCAAAACCAAAAACATTCAAAACACCATTGGGTGTTGTGACTCCCAAAACTAGATTAGTAAAAAAGTTGTCATGTGTGGCAGAGGGAAAATCTCTCCAAATATTTCTAGCATTCAATTCTTCACACTAGTAAGTCGTTCTTCATCTCGCATGCCAACTACTTCCTCCTCCATTCTATCAAATCATGTTCTTTACATGCCAACGAAGGAAAAAATGGGGAAATCAGATCAAGGCCAATAGTAAGAGCAGATCTTAATGGAAAAAGACGTTTTTAAGATTTTTTCCCACCAGACCAAGATATCAACAGGGTTTTCGAATGTCAAAGAAAGAAAAATTAGGTTGAATCCAACAGTCAGATTACATCTTTAATGGTGAAATATGCTTACAAACCTTCCCCACCAAACAAGGATATAAGATTAATGTTCCTCTTCATTTGGCATGCAGAAGACTCCAAGAAATGATAAAAAACCATATGAATACATATTCCAAGGAGCTTTGCAGAAAAATGGCCGAAAATCAGATACAAACACATAATTTTCATTAATCTTTCTTTTGAATTTGGACTATCCACGTGGGAGATCTGAGCTAAGATGGGCCTAGGGGTTTCTGTTGTTGCAAATCAATAGCACCCCTAGATGCAAATTAGGTTTCTAAGTTGATGTTTCAGGCATCCAGTGTGATTGCACAACATTAACACCTCTCTCCAAGTGTGGGACTTGTAAAATGAGAGAGGAATCTCTAGATTAGAGGCTGGTTCCTCAAACTCCTCTGATCAAATCTATTATTTACACAACTGCAGATGTTTAGATCCTAATTTTATCTTAATTTGCAAGGAGACAGGGATAAGAAATGCAAAAATTAAAACTAAACTGATAAGGGTGATACACCAAAGGAGTGGTGAGCACTTCTTGCTCATGCAAATTGACACAAATCAGAAATTACAACATAAAACATCATGCACAGGTTGATAAGCTGTAAACAAGGGTTTGAAATGAAGCAAACAACACATACAAAGGACTGAAAGCATTCACAGAGCCTGCATTGTGATTTTCAACATCAAAATCCTTGTATTCAAACACTAAAGAGGTAGAAAAACCTGTTACAATCCCTAGACGGTATGATACTTGCCAAAATCACTTTTTGAAAGTGAAAAACAGAAGCTTGATGTGTAAAAAAAAGTGTTCCCCCCTTTGAAAAAATGAGCCAAATCCAACTTTTACAGTGCATGGGTCGAGCCCAGGAGAGAGAAAAAGTGAAAAAATATGGGAGCCATTCCCCATCAACCAAGATGCATTAAAAATAGCATGTAGGTCCTTAAAAGCCCATGCCCTGACATTTTTTACCATGCTGGAGAAGAATGCGACCCATTTTGCATTAAAATTGGTTGTTGAAACGTCAGTTCTGTCCATTGGGCACGTACCAGAAGAATTTTTTGATTTTGTCCCTCCAAACTGAACCAAAATTCAAAATTGAACATGGAATCTTATAGAGCAATTTCACCAGCTTTCCATTGATATAAAGAACGCGGAAAAATCCAAGCTATGGATCGAAAAGTTATGGCGATTTGAAGTTTTAGGGAAAAAAACAAGCCAATATCGGATCGCTTTGATATTTTTGACCTGGACACGTCGCGAGTTCTGATTGGCTGTGGACCTTGCAAGGAAAAATTTCCCACAAAAACTCCACCGAGCCCATAACTTGAAAAATACGTGGAGTTAAGAGGAAATCTTTACCTTTCTAGAAAGCTGAGAAAGAGCTCTATCTAATGATGTCATTTCCATAAGGTTTTGAGTGCCTAAAAAGTAAAAATTTATGACTGAGGCACAATAGAAGGAAAGAATGAAAGGAAGTTAGCCACAAAATGAGTAGGGGGCACATTTGGATAACAATTTTTGGCGACTCAGAGGGGTCATCTTCCTGCTGGATGAAATGATCAGTAGCCTAAAGAAATCCAATTGGGGATGCAGTCATGAGTAGTAGCCTGGAAAAACTGATCTGAACTTTGAAAAATTCCCTCTGAACCACTTGAATGCCACTGGACATGGAGTTTTTCCCACCAAAATGCCATCAAAACAAACTGCGCAAGAGCGAAACCAGTAACACCAAAACTATTTACAAAATGAAAATCATACATGCTCCAAATGGAACATGCAGAGTGTGCACAAGCACTTCTTCTACTGAAAGCAAACCTACCTACTCTACTCTAACTGGAAGCAAAGGAGAGCTAAATGAACCCTGCAACTGGTTGTGCGAAATAGCTTCCTTTACTTCAAAATTGACAGCCATGCAAATGATTTGGAGCTGAGTATGGCTGATTGGATGAGTGGAAAATCAACAAGAAGCTGGTCTTCTACCCAAATTAGCAAGGTGTCAACTAAAAACAAATCCAATACCTATTTTAGTTGCTCTGCACTTGGATTGGAGAGATATGACAGTTGATCCTTGGAACTTTGCAGCTCATCCTCATGCTTAGAAGTAAGCATGACTGGTTGTGGCTTCTCCTTTGGCTCCAATGAAGCCAAATACCTGATTGGGGCAAGGTCTGATCCATTAAGTATGCCCATAATTCTGATTTTCAACTCCAAGAATGGAGTTCTCTTGTAGACCTTGAATGGATGGTGTGGAAGCAATGGTAGAACCCCTTCTGCCCTTTCCTCTTGCTCCAATGAACGACATGAAAGATTAAAATCTTCCAATCTTGGTTCCAAAGAGCTTCTATAAGATGCAGGCTGCTGCAAATGAATACTCTCCTCCATGACAACAGGCTCTTGTGTTTGGAAGATGGATGATGAAAGAGAGAATGGTGGAAACTCAACCGGTTCTTCTTCATCAAAACAGCCTCATAATCAGACAGGTAAACTACCTCACTACTGTCCTACTGAAAATGTTCAACCTCTCCCATGGCATTCTCTTGATCTAAAACTTGATCACCATGATTTATTTCATCCTCCAACATTGAGTTTGAGGGATCAAACTCTTCTTCAGTACTAGAACTTGAGAGAGATGAAGTAGAGAGAAGAACTGAAGGTTCTTCTATAACCTGCTTTGTGCTCAAAAGCCTTTGGATCTGCACTTTTCTCCCCCACAGCTGGAATGTGCTCCTCTTCTTTTGGATTTGGAGCAGCTTCTCCTTCCTCTTGCTGTCCCTCATGACTGATTTTTGCAATTTGAATTGGATCATCATTTCCTTCAAATAGGTTGCCAACATGGACACTATATTATGAACAAATTGATTGTTGATCTGCAACTCCTTTTTGCTCTTCTTCTGCTGCAACAAAATCAGTCCTGACCACCATTTTTTCTGTAACTCCAACCTCTTCTGAAGGTTTCATCAGCAAAGGGATCTTCTTCATCCCAAATTTAAGAGCCCAACTCTTCAAAATTTGAATTTCTTCATCCTTGTTTGGATTCTCTTTTTGCTGTCCTTCATGACTGATTTTTGCAATTTTTTGTGGTGCTGGAGGAGGTAAAACCTCTTGTTTCTTTGGAGGAGAGGGTGTTTCATTTAGATCTTGTGGAGGGGATGAATGTTTAGAAGGGAAAATGACAGAAGAATTGAGATGAGGTGGAAGACTAGGGGGTGGAGAAATGGATTCAACACTTGGGACAGCAGATGGAGAGTTTAAAACTTGACACTGCTGAGATAAAATAGATTGGGAAAGAGGAAGAGAAAAGGCATGAGATGGTGTGCTTACCCGTTGACAAGGTTGTTGAATACTCCTCTCATACACCTCTATTCCTTCAATCCACTTTGCAAGCAATGGCAGCGTTGTAATCATGAAGTCAAGCTTCTCTTGAGGGCTGTAATGCCTTGGGAAAGGTCCCACCCATGGACAGGGTGCTCCACAACTGATTCCAAATGCCTTCATTTGTGCTTGAGCCCTGGATTGCACCATGTTTACCTCCATCTTTTAGATGTTCTCCAACAGACCAGCATCTTGCATCTGATTGTCTTCATTATATGCACACCCTTGCTCTTGGAAAGCTCCATAGCCAAACTGATTTTGGCATTGCTACTCATATGGGTATGTATGCTGATTTTGAATTTGTTCAAAATGCTGATTTGGAGGATTTAAAAAACATGTTGGAGGTGGGAAACATTGCTGTTGTAAATGTGAGTTCCATGATGGAAATGAAGTCATGATTTCACAACTTCATGGAATGGAAAAGAATGAAAGAGATGGAAAGAATAATGGATGGAAATGGATGAAAAATAGGTCTACAACTTCAGAAATGGGTTGCTGATCAGATGGAGTCGCCAAATGTGTTTGCTAGTGCCTCCAAAGGATGAAATCTTCACAGGAACACACCAACCTATAAAAGATGAAGTGGAAGACCTCTAAGGTCCCACCGGGGGTGTGCCAAAACTGTTGTTGCAAATCAGTAGCACCCGTGGATGCAAATCAGGTTTCTAAGTTGATGTTTCAGGCATCCAGTATGATTGCACAACATTGAAACCTCTCTCCAAGTGTGGGACTTGTAAAATGAGAGAGGAATCTCTAGATTAGAGGCTGGTTCCTCAAACTCCTTTGATCAGATCTATTATTTGCACAACTGCAGAGGTTTAGATCCTAATTTTATCTTAATTTACAAGGAGACAGGGATAAGAAATGCAAAAATTAAAACTAAACTAATAAGGGTGATAGACCAAAGGAGTGGTGAGCACTTCTTGCTCATGCAAATTGACACAAATCATAAATTGCAACATAAAACATCATGCACAGGTTGATAAGCTGTAAACAAGGGTTTGAAATGAAGCAAACAACACATACAAAGGACTGAAAGCATTCACAGAGCCTGCATTGTGATTTTCAACATCAAAATCCTTGTATTCCAACACCAAATAGGTAGAAAAATCTGTTACAATCCCTGGAAGGTATGATACTTTCCAAAATCACTTTTTGAAAGTGAAAACAGAAGCTTGCTGTGCCAAAAAAGTGTTCCCCCTTTTGAAAAATGAGCCAAATCCGGATTTTACAGTGCATGGGTCGAGCCCAGGAGAGATAAAACGTGAAAAAATGTGGGAGCCATTCCCCATCGACCAAAATGCATTAAAAATAGCGTGTAGGTCCTTACAAACCCATGCCCTGACATTTTTGACCATGCTGGAGAAGAATGCGACCCATTTTGCATAAAAATTGGTTGTTGAAACGTCAGTTCTGTCCATGGGCACGTACTAAAAGAATTTTTTGATTTTCTCCCTCCAAACTGAACCAAAATTCAAAATTTAACATGGAATCTTGTAGAGCATTTCACCAGCTTTCCATTGATATAAAGAACGTGAAAATCCAAGCTCTGGATCGAAAGTTATGGCGATTTGAAGTTTTAGGGAAAAAACAGGCCAATATCGGATCGCTTTGATATTTTTGACCTAGGACACGTGGCGAGTTCTGATTGGCTGCGGACCTTGCAAGGGAAAATTTCCCACAAAAACTCTGCCGAGCCATAACTTTAAAAATACGTGGAGTTAGGAGGAAATATTTACCTTTCTAGAAAGCTGAGAAAGAGCTCTATCCAATGGTGTCATTTCCAGAAGCTTTTGAGTGCCTAAAAAGTAAAAATTTATGACTGAGGCACAATAGAAGGAAAGAATGAAATGTAGTTAGCCACAAAATGAGTAGGGGGCACATTTGGATAACAGTTTCCTTTTACTTTTTACATATTTTGGAAAAAAATTCAAAAATTTCTCAATTTGCTCCACCCCTCTGCCTTTGAAAAAATGTGCTTGACACATGTCCCAATGTGGGCCCCAAAGGAAACGTAGCTAAATTGTGCTATTTCACCTCCTTTTAGAAAAAAGGAAAATTTTCCCAAGTTTTCCCCGTAGCTCCACCCTTCCACTTTTAGTTTCTGATGTATGTCCCGGCAGAACCACACTTCCTTTTACACTTTTAAATCTTTTCTCCACAAAAAGAAAAATTTTCCAAATTTAACCCGAAAGTCCGCACCTCCTCCATTGATTGGAGAAAATTTTGACTATTCTCTATCCAGCATGCATGTCATTTTGATGATTTTATTCTTTTAAACAACAAGGGGCAAAAAATCCAAGTTGCCCTCGACGACCCGGCTCCCCACCTCTTGACTTTTCAAACCGCCACGTGTCTCAATGGTACATCTTGAGATGGTCCCAAAAAGTAGAGACCCTAAATGAGCACGGGGTCACCACATGTCCCAGTCTAGAAAATCTTGCTAAAAATTTTGAGATTCCAATGGAAATTACCATGTGTTAAGGTCCGGGATGGTCTTCTCTTGCCGTTTGAAAAGTCTAAGCCAAAAGCAGAGTGAGCGGAAGCATCCAAGTGTCCTCTCGGTGCTTATTCAAAACAAAACTCAAAGGCTAGTCCCATAACATGCGTGGTCCATCCATGTTTCTTTATGGCACAAATTCAAGATGGTCCCAAAAGAGGAGACCCTGAATGAGCGTGGGGTCACCACGTGTCCCGAGCCTTAGAAAATTTCTTTTAAAAGTTCCAAGTCCCCAGTAGAGCTGGCAGAAACCTCCACCTGTCCCTTTGTCGCAATTGTTAAGGTGGGACCCTAAGACAAATTTTCAAATGAGCATCATCCCACCATGTGTCCACGGAACTCCAAAACTATATTAGTTGCATGAAATTTTTTTCTATGTCTGGGCAAGGCAACGGAATCCTCCACATGTCGTCCCAGCGCAACTCTAAGGCCAAACAAAAGGCAAGTCTTCAAATGAGTGCTGCTCCTCGACATGGACAAGTTTTGGGTTTAAAAATTTTGACAAAGTTTTAGAGTGCCCCACTAGGCCACGTACAACCAAAAAGGGCAACGTTTCCACTGATGCAGATATTTAAAATTTGATGGGAGAAACACACCTATCAAGACGTAAAAACTTAGGAAAACCACTGTTTGAGCCTGGAGATGAAATTTTATTAAGGAAAGCACATTTGGAAATGTTGCAAGGTTCACACATGACCCTCTGAGCTATATCTATTCACATTTCTGTAAGTACCTAGTACAAAATGACAGGGACAACAAAACATGACTGTGGAAAATGAAAAGGAAGGAATAGACTGAGTTTTACGCCTAATTAACAGACACCTCTAGATGGAAAAAGGAAAAAATAAACAAATTTAGGGCTTTTAAGTGACCTTTGACCAAGGAGGAACCAATCATGACAACCAAATGGAAGATAGAGCCTTCAGGTACTAACACGGGGAGACAAAACGTTATAGAGGCTGTCAACCAAGGGATTTTAATTGAAAATGGGGTGAGCCAAATTTGAGCATGAACAACACAAAAAAACAAGATAGCTAGAAAACAAACATTAGTATGAGCATGCATGTAGAAAAAAGTGTAAGACAAATAGATAATGTGTAAGATAGAACATAAGATGATAATGCAAATAGCCAAATGGACAATGTGGGCCACACAAAGTGGGTTGCAAACATGGCACACCAATCATGGTGTCGCATGACACTCAAAGACATAGTGGCCGCAAACAAACCAGTGTCCACACAAGACAAAGGGGAAAGCCTGTAAATAAGAACAAGTAATAATAGAAAATATAACAGATAAGTATTGAAGAAAATATCTGTCCATAATAAATGTTGCACAAGAAACACCCGTTAGCATGTTAGAAATATAAAGTCTATGTCAAAGTGTGTATAAACAAATTTAGTGCGCTATGAACAAAAATGAAATAATAACACCTATAACATACGAATGTAGATACCTCAAGGAGCTTTTGTGGGGTAGGTAGTCAAGCATCCATGTTACGTGTAGTATCCCTATATATCCTGCGATCACAAAAAAGAAAGAAATTGAATTCACATGTGTGTCTGATATTGATAATGACATACAAGATATCTATCTAACATGTGTAATAAAGTGAACGTGTAAAATAAAGTGCAAGAAAGAGTAAATACCACCATAAAATGAAACATGTTATGGATGGATGTAACAAAATAAAAAGTGAATGATACAAGATGCGTGACCCCCAAATGAATGGAATTGGATGTAATGAGGTTCATTTAGTATGCCCCCTAAGTTGTCAAGAATGCACTAGAAACAAGAGTGTGTCATTGGGAAATGATCAAACTATGTGTTGCATGTTAGCTGAGTGTGTATTAATGATATGCAACCTAAATATGAAGTATGCGTGACTTTGTATCCTAATCATATATCATGACAAGATGTATAGAAAAAGGAGTGGTGATGTAGTGTAAATCCTATTCCACTAAATGATGCAACTGAAAGTGATGATGTAGCCTATCACGAGATGATGGTAGAAGAAGTGACCCTATAGCCTAAGCATATATAACATAATCTAGGTATGTTGTATGAGAAAAATATTTGAATGATGAACGTGTAAGGGTGATGAGGTTCATTTGTGATGTATACCCTCAACAGTCTAGCATGGACTGTGAGACTAGAATGTTTCATTGGGTAGTGAGTGCAGTGTGTAGACAGTATGAAATGCACAATGTGTGGAGTAGGGTGTATGGTATGTAATGCAAGATGTGTAGATGACCTAATATGTGTAGATACATAGTGGATGTAAGACGTGAGATGTAATATGTAAGGTGTAGGATGTAAAATTTAATATGATGTATATAATGTATGAAAAATTCTCAACAGGTGATGGCTACGGTGTAGTGTTTAAAGAATGTGTAGAATGTGTATGGTGTATGTGGGAAGATGCACATTGTTTATATCATGTAATGTAGTGTGTAATGTGTAGATGATGTAGAATCATGTGATGATATGTGGTGCCTAAGGTGTAGTGAATATTGTGCATCGTATAGGGTTCATGTGTAGATAATGCCCGCAATAGTCAAGAGTGAACTGAAGTAAAAGAGTGTTTCATCGGGTAATGACGATGTAGATACATATGCTCAAATGTATATGTAAGTATGCGGAATTTTTTTTAGACAATAAGATGTCACATGATGTTAGGGGGGGTAGTATAAATTTCATGCCCCCAAGTGTGTGTTGATGAATAGAATATCCAATGAAAGTGAAGGATGATGGTCCTCCACTTGATGTAAGTGGTGATAAAGATGTGTTACCATGCTCAAACAATGACGGTATATGAGATAGGCATTGTGCATGTGAGTGAATTCTATATGTATGTGATGGATGAGTATACTATGGAGGTCATTATGTAACAACAAGTGTAGTCAATGGAGATCTTTGTAAAGCACAATGTGGCGCTGATGAATACTAGCTTGGAATGAATTGAGGTAGAGACCTTTGTCTAGATACATTAACCATCCTAGGAATGGGACAATATCAGTGTGTGGGAATAACATAACGATGAGACGATGTAGGTTGTATATGAGTAGGTGAGATAGGATTAGATGGAGCTTTAGGCTATAGAAGTCATGAAATTGTAGAGGGAGCAAGTGATGTAGTGAAAATCGTGCAATGAGATTAGGCCCGTGGAGTAGATGGAGGCACACCATTGATAGAAATAACCTGGTTGTTATGAATTAATTTTAGATGTAAATGATTTTTTGAAATTATAGACTATGATCTATGAATCCAGTTAAGACCTAAAATCATATCACATGTGTCGACTACTTGTCCCTCAAGAAAGTGGACAAGCATACTGAGAGGACTGACCATAACGCAAATTTTGACAACACCATATGAATTATTCATCAAATAGGATATTTTTTATCGTGGATAACCGATAGCATCAAGAAGTGGAATAGAACATGTGTTGATGGGCCAAGATGGATCAACCTTAGTATTATTCATGGGGAGCATTCTGATAGATTAATTAAACAGAAAGTTATTATAAGTCAAATTTGCATGATAGTCATGGTTAGAGAAAGAAATTTTAAGTGGAGAAGTGTCATTATGGACCACCAAAAAGTACACAACCTGTAGTACATGAGGAGGAACTGCGTGATATACATAATTAATGGAAGATTTAACGATTTTTTTTAATGTTTTTATACAGGTTTATTAAAGATTTTTATCTTATAATTTTCATTGAAAGGTGGGGAAGCTATGGGTTCTAGAAGCTCAATATTACCACTTTCAATCAAGACCTGAATAAGAAATTGAAACAGAAGCAATGATCAGTGGATTTTCATATTCACTGATGATAGCCACAATGGGATTTTTCATCAAAATTACATCCTTTTGGTCCAGATAGTTCTATTTGTAGTAGAGAAGGCAATTTAATGAGGTTACTATTGATAATTTGTGGTACTAAAATATGCGGAGGTACACTAAAATTGGTTAAAATACACCAATATAGTTGTGATTGAAGCTCCTTAAAATTAGATATTGTACTGATTGTAACTTTTGTGTCTGTTGGTCTAGTTGTAGATAGTTTAAATGTTGACTTATTTTGAAAATGCATAGAGGATGATGACTTCTCTTGGTATTTAAGTTTTCCTATAGCTAAGAGATTGTTTTTATGAATTTTAAGATTATGAAAAAACTTATAGAGAAAAGGAGAGGTCTCAAAGAGAATACTTGCCTAGAGAGGTGGTAAGTGACTCTTAATAAACAAGTCCTAAAGCTCAGCATCCACAAGCACATTTGACATCTTAGCTATGTTATTTTATTATGTAAGACATAATCCACTAAATTATCATTAGATCCCTGTATATGTTGTGTACGTTGGGCATATGAGATCTTATAGCCTATGTTAATAGAGAAATGAGTGATAAAATCATCATCTAGATGCATCAAAGATATTATCAAATGGACAGGTAGGTTATAAAACCAATGCATCACATAGTCCTATAAATTGCCTAGAAAAGTCTTAGCTAGTATGGTATGATCATCTGCATAGTCTAAACATGCTACATGAAAAGCTTAGCGATGCTCTTATGGGTCACCATGGCATTTAAAAATCATAAATTTGGGAGAGGTGAAGTTAGGTGGCAATGGATAGGAAGAGATAGTGGGTGCAAAAGGAGTATGCAGTAGTGAAGTAGAGTTCAAAGATGGTGATGCATGAGAAGTGGCAAGTTAGAGCTAACGAATTTAGGTTTGTAATTCATGATGTAAAAAATTTAAATCACAACTACTTGAAGAAGATCTAGGTTACGTATTTGAAGTGGAACGGTGAAAAGTCAGGGTGGTATTGGTAGTAATGGGAGATGAAACATAAATGGTTGGGGTGGAGGTTATGGGATCCAAAGAATGAGAAACTTTAGAGATAAAATATACATGAGAATTCTTAACAAAAATCAAAGCATGTACGACGTATGGAAGATGAGTGGGATTATCACGCAAAGCTTGTCAAAAACTAGTAAGTGTATTTAATTTGTCTTAGTCGACATTGGTATTGTCATCGTATGAATTTTAACTACTAGAGGATTCTATTTTGTGAAGAGGAACTTGCTGAGATGTACCCAAGGGATTCTAAGTTGTAGCTACAGAAGTAGGGATATAAGCCATTGGTTTGGAAACCCTACAGGTGAATGAAGGAAGCTCACAATATTGAAAATACCCAGAACAACCACTATGAGTGAGGGGCATATGAAGAAAAAGCATAAAGAGAAAGTGTATTTGAAGATTGGGTTCACCAAAATGATTAACTAAAATAGAAATTATTTATATTGTAATCTAATGTTATAGGAGCAGTAAAATAACTTAAATTAATTAAGTAATTAATAACTGAAATAGTACCCAAACAATCTAAGAAATAAAATGTAAAAACCTATTTTAAAAAATGGGTTGAGGAATACTTAATTGATTTACAGATGTCATGAGACTATGTCATAGTTTATACCAGGTGAATAGGAGGAGGAAGTCGTCACATAGGAGGCTGAGAAAGTGTAAATCTGGACTATCGTGATAGACTAGGATTCCTGGAGAGGGATAGGGGTGCCCATGGGTGCCGTTGTCTGAGATTTTGGATTCCTTAGTCAACTAAAATGGCCACGAAACCTCCTCTGTAGTGTCACTAGAATTTTTAATTTTTTTTCTCCTTGTCGGATGAATGTGACTATATGATCATTGAAGCACTAGTAAACCTATGATGAAAGAATCACGTGCAAAACCCCTAACAAAGCATCAAAACCCTAAAAAAATAAAGATGCATATGAAGGGGTTAGACTATCCTCAGCTGCCAAATTTATGGACTTATCACTGAGTGTTGCACTATATATCAGACACAATGTAGTTCCTAGTGTGTATATGTGTAGATTGTTCCCTCGGTTCTCTTGTTTCATTCATACTCTATGAGGTAGCGAGTAAGTAATTAGATGTCGAAAAAAGAGAACAAGCCTTGTGTGCCTTATGATGGAGCTAGATGGATGAAAATGTAGCTTTAGATGCCTTTAATGGATGCAACCTTAGGTGGTGATAATAATTGCTTAGTGCTTGGTCCCTCATGATGGTGACATAACTTTATATTTATATGTTTCTCTTGCTTTAATTTAGTAATTAACCCCAAAAATTCCAAGCATCAGAAATACAATAAGCTCAAATGGATAGAAAGTGCACAAAAAATGAAAGGAATGTGCAAAGAGGATTAGGGCACCTGGAGGGTACCAAGGTTCCTAGGGTGCCCTATTCCTTGTTGGGTGCCCAAGTTAGAAATAGGGAAAACATAGTATTAAAATACCAACTGGGAAAGTACATGCGTAAGATCTAAAATGACAACATAAAGAAATGAAAAATGGCTAAAGACATGGGTTAATTATTATTCTTTGCACTTAAGAACCATATGAATAACAATATGAGATCAGGACTGAATAATGCTTCAAAGTCTGTGATTTTATGTCTATAGGTGTAAAGGTGGTCTTATTACCATTTAAGGGAGAAGAGAAGAGTGAGGTATTTTTTTCTACAAAGGAGTTTGTAGTAGAAATGGAAGATGTGGTTTGGTGTTATGTATTGATCATAAAGAAGATGGAAATAGATGCCTTTGGTGTACCCAATGCAGTGGCAGAGGTACTAAAAGAATACACAGATGTCATACCAGATGAGCTACTGGATGGGTTACCTTTGAAGAGGGATATACAACACCATATTGATTTGATCCTAGGATCAGACCTTCCAAATCTGGCAGCCTATAGGATGAGCCTAACATAAAGTGAGGAGTTGAATAAGCATGTTCAAGATCTGATAAAGAAAGGGTAAGTGATATGAAGCATCAATCAATGTGTAACTCTAGTACTATTGAATCCCAAAAACGATGGAGAACGGAGAATGTGTGTGGACAATAGAGAAAAAAATAAAATCATAATTAATTATTAATTCTCAATTTCAATATTGGAAGATATGATGGATGTGCTAGTAACAACATGTTGTATTAGTAAGATTGACATTTCAGAGTGCATACTACCAGATCAAATTCCATGAAGGGGATGAATGGAAAATGGATTTCAAAATAAAATAATGATTTTATGAATGGATGGTGATGTCATACCGGTTATCTTAGAATGCACCTAATACATTCATAAGTTTGATGAACATAGTACTATGAGAAAAAAATGGTAAGTTTGTGGTTGTTTATTTTGATATTTTGTAGGACAACGGACAAACACTTTCTACATTTGAAATTGGTGTTGTATATGTTACAAAAATAGAGTTTATATACAAACTTTAGGAAGCATATATTTCTTTAGAAAAGTATAGCTTTTTTGGGATTTGGCATCTCAGAGGATGGAGTGAGGACGGATGAAGAAAAATTGAAGGAAGATTTGGAATGGCATATTCCAAGTAATGTGACACAGGTTCTTAGTTTTCATTGCTTGGAAACTTTTTATAGGAAGTTCATCAACAATATGAGTAACATTGTTACACAAATAAGCAAGTGCACAAAGGGAAAGGAGTGTGTATGGAAAAAGGTAGCAATTTTTTTTTTTTGAATTATTAAAAAAAAAGTCTTAGAGGAACCTTTTTTAGTATTGCCATATTTTAGCAAGGTATTTGAGGTTGAATGCGATGCCTCACATGTTTGGATTGGAGATATAATGTGTCAAGAAGGAAGACCTGTAGCATTCTTCAATGAAAATCTAAATGAATTCAGAAGTAAATATTCAACTAATGATGTAGAATTTTATGTTACTGTTCAAACATTAAGGCACTGGATACATTACTTGGTAGCTAAGGAATTTGTATTCTTTACTGACTATGAAGCATTGAGGTATGTAAATACACAGAACAAACTAAATAGTAGGCATTAAAAATGGCTTTCATTTTTTCAAGAATATACTTTTGTGTTGAAGGATAGGTCATGTCAGAAAAATAAATTTGTTGATGCATTGAGTAGGCATGTAGCACTTTTGATAAAAAATGAAAAATCAAGTGATAGGGTTTGAGGTATTTAAGGAATTTTATGGAAGTGATACAAATTTTGGTGATGTTGTGAGACAATGTAATAACCCTAAAGTAGGTAGTGGTTTTTTAATTATTTGATGCATGATGGTTATTTGTTAAGGGGAAAGTAATTATGCATCCATGTTGTTTCAATGAGAGAAAATATAATAAGAGAATTCCTTAGTGAGGGTTTGGTTGGACACTTTGGTGTAAGTAAGATAATTGATTTTTTGGTAGAGAAATGAATTATTGGCCAAAGGTAAAGAGGGACATAGGTACGATCATATAACATGTAGAGTGTGTCAAATGGCTAAAGACCATTCAAATAATACTGGGTTGTATATACCATTACTTATCCCTACAAGGACATGTGTTGATTTGAGTATGCATTTTATGTTCAGACTTCCTAACACACAATGAGGCACTGATTCTATCTTTTCCGTGGTAGATAGGTTCTCTAAAGTGGAACCTTTCATTACTTGTAATAAAACTAATGATGCTTGTAGAATTTCAGATTGGTTTTTTCAAAAGTGCTTAGGTTGCATTGAGTTCCAAGAACAATCACTTCATATTGAGGAAAATTATTTAATTCTATTTTAGAAGACTATGTGGAGGAAAATGGGATACAAATACAGTTTGCAAGTGCATAACACCCCCAAAAAGATGGAAAAAAATAAGTAGTAAACAAAATCATGGGAAATCCTCTATGTTGTATAGTTGGAGAAAATCCATAACAATGGGATTTTTCTCTGTCAATAGGTTTATGAGGAGGTATCTTTTCTAGATAGTTTATGGTAGGAACCTAAAGGGAGTTCTAGATGTGAGTTTCATTCCTATTGAAGAAAAAACTAGAGATGATCTAGAAGTATTTGTAGAACACATGCTACAATAGCAGGAAGAAGTGAGGGAGAAGCTGAAAGTTAGTGACGTAAAATATAAAGCAGCTACAGATGCAAGTATGAGAGTAAATGCATTTGAAGAAGGAGATATGGTGATGGTTCATCTAAGAAAGGAGAGGTTTCAAAATGGAACATAATAAAGTGAAGGATAAGAATATTGGGCCATGTAGAATTATGAAAAGAATGAGTGATAATTCCTTCAAGGAGGAGCTACTCAAAAACTTTTCTATTTCACCATATTTTAATGTTTTTTATTGATATAAATTTCCACATCTTGAAAAAAATGTTAAGGATGAGGAAGAAATAAATTGGGAGAATTAGATGTTGAAGAAGTAAAAGGAGAGGGTAATGTGTGTCCTTGACCAAAATATAATCACTACTAGGAAAGGGAGAAAAAACATATATTTCATACAGTGGGAAGGATTGGAGTAGGAAAAGAATGCTTGGATTCTTGAATGGGAGTTGATGATGATTGATAGTGGAAAATTGGATGAATTCTATCAATTGAATTCATAGGAGTATATTTCTTTTCAACCAAGGGAGAATGTTGTGAGAGCATAACTTCCGGAGACCATAAATTTTGATCTAAATGGTGGATCATCTTGAAATTTTACATTGTGGTAGATCTTGTCTAGTAATATTCCATGAACAACATTTTTAAATGCTGGGTTGAATTTTTGGCATATTTTCATGGCCTAATTCCTTCATCTAGAGGTCTAAAATTTGCTCCAAACATTTTATTGGTTTTATCTAGAACTTAGAGTTAGAATATATTTTTCAATGTTTTATGTAATAAGACAAGATTTGGCATATGCTTCTATCTACAAAGGCAATATTTTTACGTAAAAATTGGGGTCTATTCGACGTGTTTTACATTTTAGGGTTTTTTGTGTTTGATTTTTTTTTTCACATTTTAGGGTTTTTTAGAGATAATGGTAAATAAAAGGAAGAATGTTGAGGAATAAGATCATAACTATTTTGAATATTCTAGAGTTTTTTTAAAATCATGTGTGTGTTTTGGAGGCATTTCAACCTCTTGTAGATGGATCCACATCACTAATTTTGTAAAGTATTTTCCTTTTAGCATTTTACGTTCAATTAAAAAATTAAATTAAAAAATTCTAAAAAAATGAATAAAATATGAAATTTCTAACTTGTCAAAGTTTGAATATCAATAAATATGAGTTAAGATGACTCTAGACACAAAATCACGCACTTTAGGCATTATTTAGTCCCAATCTCATACTACTATTCATATGATTTTTTAATGAATAAAGTGCAATTTAACCCATGTCTTTTGGCCATTTTAATTTGTTTTCTATCGTCTTTGTTGACCTTCATCACCTACTTTCCCAGTCTACTTTTTACATTTTCCATGATTCTACTTTTAAATAGGGTGATTGGCCTTGTACTAGAGCCCCCCACATGCCCTAGTCCCATTTGCGGTGCCCTGAGCCTTTTTTAAATTTTTACACCACTTGTTGGGCACTTTCTAGATAATTGAGATTTCCATATTTTTAGTGGTTGAACTTTTTGGTGTTAAATACGAGATTAGAACAAGAGAACAATATAAATATAATGTTTTGAGACCATAATGAAGGACCAAAAACTAAGAACTACTATCATCACCTAATATTACATCCATCAAAGGATCCATTTTCCTCCATCTAGCTCCATCACAAGGCACAAGGATGGTTCCTCTACATCAAAATGCATAGGAGGGAATTTTATTCTATTGCATCGACCAATTTCTTACATTTCTACACATAGTTATTGTTTGTTACTTTCACAGAGTGTGACTGGCACTAGAGCACCTAGTGCATGATTACACACACACATAGAATTACACCGAGTCTGATATGTAGTGCAACACTCAATTAGTATGTCTTCCATTATAACTGCTAAGGACAATCCAACCCCTTCATATAAACCTTTTTTTTTTAGGGATTTGATGCTCATCTTGGGTTTTTTCAGGTGATTCATTATTGTAGGTACTACAACAACATCTTACGTATTTCATTAAAGTTAGTGAGATAAGTAGACAACACAAGTGAACATCTAGTGACACCTCAGAGGATGGTTTTATGCTATTTCTACAAACGAAGGTGGCCATATCTTAGACCAGAGTACCAAAAGGAGCCCTTGTCCCTCTCCAGGTAACCCAACCCAATGATATAGCTCAAAATTTTGATTTATCATGCTTCTGTGTGATCATTTCCTCCTCTTGTTTTCTAGGTTTGTACTGTGACACACTTTAACACCTTCATCGAATTAGCTAAGCTCTTCCTAACCCTCTTTACACTTCACGGTTTCATATTTTCATATCTTATATTTCTTTTGTCACTTTATATATTTATTTAGCCATCATTTACCACTAAATACATAACATCTAAATTAAAATAAATTAGGATTCGTATATCCCCTTTAGTTTAATCATTTTAGTGAACCTGAATCTATCGTCATGCTTATATGATCTTTATTCATTTCTTATTATCCTTAGATTTCGTCATCATGACTATCTCAATCAATGATTATTTACATGAAAATCCTGATCTAAGGAATAGATTCCATCATCTTCTTGATACCACTTGCATTCATTCTTATATACATATTGACTCGGTCTATCAAACATTTTTTGATGCATTTTCTCAACACATAGCATTAAAGTCTAATCCTCCATATTATGTTCATACTTTTGACAATGACCCACCTTTACATATCATGTGTCATATTAACAATTTGGGTATCAAAATAACTTTAGTTGGCAATGGATTTGAGATCAACTTGTGCCCCACGTCATTTCTTAAAACATTAGGTCTTTCCACTCGTGGTGTTAGTCCATCTTATATTTCATTGCATTTTTATGATGGTTTTGTCTGTCCACGTGTTGGTCACATTACACTACCTATCACTATAGGGCCAACAACTGTTAACATTGTATTCTTCGTCATTAATTTTTTAGACTCCTACAACTATTTTCTTAGTAGGCCATGGGTAATTCCTTGCTAGATGTCACGTCTAATTTACATCACCATGTCAAAATCCTCCATGAAGGCATTGGATATACTATTTTTTTTTAGCGTGATCCATTCCAATATTGTGACCGCGCTCCTAATACTAGTCTTCCAGTTACATGCATTGATACTACAAATCATCCTCAAAATATGGATGAACCACCTGACCACCAATCGAAGGTGTTTTTTGTGTGATAGATGTCATTTATTCTGCACCACCTTCTACTACTACAACTATAATTCCTTATTAGGGGCCTTTCCAATATATGGACGTCGCTCTATCACCTAAACCTTCAAAGTTACCACCTACATTAGCATGCCCACCATTTACTGACACACTCTTCATGAATGATTCATAACAGGAACATATTCCATTTGATCCTAATAATTAACTAAAATGTGGATATATTATAGATAATCTAAGTTAGAACAAAATGTAAATATAGTAAATAAAAGTAATAAGTAACTATGTAAAGTGACCAAAGCAACTAAGATAATGTAAATAAAAACCCTAATATGTAAGAAGAGTGAGGAACTCACTCAGTTGATAAAAGGAGTTCACTGGAGTGTGTCGTAGAATAAACAAAAGAATTTGGAAGAAGGAATGAATGTGTAGAGGTCATAAAATGGAGAGATATGGATTGATTCTCTAGATTAGGGCACCTAAAGAAGGAATGGGTCACCTATGGGTGCCTTGGTCTATAATATGGGAACTCTGGTCTGTGCAGGAGGTCTAAAACTTAGTTTTACAAGTTCGTCACGGGGTCCAAAATCCTCATTGTGTGTAGAATCAGATTCGTTTTACTACACCAGGTGTCATTAATAATCCAAGATGAAAGAAAGACATGCAAGATACCATAAGAAGTATTAAAACTCCTAATAAATGAGAATGTAAATAAATAGGTTGGATTGACCTCAGCTTCCAAAATAGTGGGCTTATTAACTGAGCGTTATACTACATTCTAGACCTAAATGTACTTCTAGTGTGTATGTGGGAATCATATTCCCTAGGTGCTCTTGTTCCAGTTGTACTTTGTGAAGCAATGAGTAATAACTAGCTGTATAAATGTAGTATAATGGTGGATGGAATAGAATATAATCCTGTACTACACTTGTGTGATGCAAATGAACCAACCTTGTCCTTTGTAATGGAGCTAAATGTATGCAAATGATCTTCAAATTCCTTTGATGAATGTGACCATGGGTGGATGACAATAGTGACTAGTGCTTGGTCCCTCATTATGGTGTCATAACTTTATATTTATATGGTTCTCTTGTTCTAATTTTGTAATTAACCCTGAATAGGCCAGCCATAAAAATAATAAATATCTCAAACGGATTGAAAGTGCCAAAAAAAGTGGCTAGAAAGTGTTAAAAGGATTAGGGTGACCCTGATGGGACCAAGGAGCTTATGGGCGCCCTCGTAATAGCCTAGGCACCCAAGTCAAGGCTAAAATAATGTGAAATGACAAAATATGACTGGGCATATTGGTGCAAGAGGTTGGGAATGAAGAAATAAAATAAAGTAAGATGGGAAGAAGATGGGGGTTAATTAGTAGACTCTTCACTCAAAAACCCTATAAAAAATAGTATAAGACTGAGACAAAATAATTTCTAAAGTGCATGATTGTGTCTAATTTTTCCCCCACTTTATGTTGGGGAGCATAAAGCTCAGTAATGTAAAGTAGATATAGTTACGTACCTGATAATCCATGTATATTGATATAGAATTGTGTTGAAGGACTAGACAAAGCGTGGAATGAAAAAAAAGATGATGGGGAGTGGAAACCAAAGATGCAAAAGCACAAGAAATTGATCAGAGTGAACCTAGGGTGAAAATGCATGTGTAATTGTTTATGTGATGTACCTACATGGTTAATATGGTGTGTGTTGCCACAATATGTTATTTCTCTTGCCCCATTTATCTACTTGTTTCCCCTATGGTAGAACCTGTAAGGAGAAAATGATTAATTAGTCAATATATGTATGTATGTGTTAAAGTGCAATGTAAAAGACACATTTGCATGTATGTAAAAGCATGTAAATGTGAAATACGTAAATTAAAAATGTAAACATAACTCGTGCACCTAATCCATGTCAAGAAAGAGAGTGTAGAATGATATCATGTACTGTCGGGGTTTTTTTGGCTCCGACGCCATAAACCAAATAAGTATAGGGAGGAATTCTAGTGTATCCTCCAACCTTTAAATGATTCATTAAACATGTGTGAAGAGATATTTTTACATCCTAGTTTTTCGGGTGATCTAACAAAACTGGATGAAGAAGTGAATTTTGTTGTATCCTCCAACGTTTAACTCCTTCCAAGAATGCTAAGGAAAACCCTATGATATAAAAGTTGTTGTTTATGGGGTTCATAGATTGGTTTGAACCCACTCCTTATATGTAACCCACAATGCCAACAACAGAAAGTGCATTGATTTGAACCAGTGTACAAGAAATGTGTAGAATTTAAAAGCCTGAATGATGGCCCCCTCTTTGGTTATGCATGCGACATCGCTGATAAGAGAATACAAAATAAAAAGATGACCAACTACATTAACATATAACTCTGCCTTATAGCGGGAGGGGAATGCATTTAGTAGAAACCATGGCATGCACAAAAAAGAAGGCTAACCAAAGACAAGTGTTAGTACAAACAAGCATGCATGTAGAATACAATATGAAAGCTATGCCAAAAGTGTATAAGCTACTAAACAAATATGTAAACAAAAATTAGACAATGTAAGTCACACGAAGTAGGATGAAAACATGGGACATCACTCAAATTTCGCAAGACATGCAATTCCATCATGTTCGTATACAAAAAAACAAGTTTCCACACCAAAAATAGGGTAAGGTCTGCATATAAGGACAAGAAAAAGAAAACAATGTAATAAAAAAGTATGGAAAAAATCTCTTTGCAAAAAAAATGTTCCACATAAAGATCCCGCTAACATGTAAGAAAAATAACCTATGTGTTAAAAGCATGTATAACCAAGTAATATTAAGTGCTAAGTACAAAATAAAACAATAACACCTACGAGAGATGAAGGTGGAATCCCCTAGTGACAAGTGTAGGAAGGGTAGAAGGTGAGCATCCTTGCTGCATGTAAGAGACATGTATCTACGATCATAACTAGAAAACTACCTGAACGTGAATGTGTGTGTGGTATAGATAAATGACATATAAGTAATCTAGCTAGCATGGGTAATAAAGTGACCATGAACAAGAAAACAAAATAAAGAGTAATATCAACCATAATATGTAGTATGTTATGGATGGATGGAATGGAATGCAAGATGGATGATAGGATCCGCGTGCCCCCCAAGTGAATGGAAATGTATGCAATGAGGTTCATTTAGTTTTCCCCCTCAACATTCAAAAATGAACCGTAAATAAGAGTTCGTCATCCAGAAATGGTCAAAGTGTGTGTTGTGTCTAACGGACTATGATGAATGTGTATGTATGTACGGATGACATACGACCTAGAAAATTATGTATGCATGAACCCTGTAGCCAAAATGTATATCACAACAAGATGATCAAAAGAGTAATAATGTATCCTAAAGTGCATATAACTACAACATGAATAGAGGTAGTGGTGATGTAGCCTAAAGTGTATACCACTACAAGATGATAGAGTAGGTCACCATTTTGCCTATAGTGTACGTCACTAACCTAGTAATGTCGCATGATGGAAGGTCAAATGATAAACATGTGAGTACAATAAGGTCCATTTTATTTGTAAACCCTAGGTAGTTGAGTATGGACCAAGGAAGATAAGTGTGTCATAGGGTAATGAGTGTAGCGCGTAGAAAGAAAATGTAGTATGCATGATGATAATAAATGACCATATGATGTATAGAATATGCAATGTACAATGTATAGGATGAAATTTATGTATAAAAGTAGTATACACGATTAGTTGTGTGGCATGTTAGATGTAAACATGAAACATGTATGATAAAGAATAATATGATGTATAGATTATGTATGATATGTAAATGCGCAATGATCGAAATGATGTAGTCTATATTTAGGATATATGATGTTAGATGTATAGCACGAGATCTATGGTGAAACACAATGTGTAATGCCTATAATGTAGTCTGTGGGGTTCATGTATAGTGATCCCTCAACAATCAAGTGTGAACCAAAGAATAAGAGTGTGTCATTGGGAAATGGTCGATGCGACAATGTGTGATGAATATTCCTATGTGAGATTATGGATCTATGAGAATGCAAATATGTGATATACGTTTATGCTAATATGACTGGGGGAGTGTTTTTAGATGTTATTCTAACCAAGTGTGTATATATGAATGAAGTATCCAATGAGATTGAAGGATGAAGGTCCTTCATTCGAAGGATGCGACAATGAAAGTGTATGACCATGGTCTAATAATGGTGGTATAGTAGACAAACATTGTGATGGTGAATAAAGCCTATGTGCATGTGAGGGATGAAAATAGGATGAATGTTGTGGCATAGTGGAATGTGTTGGTGATGGAGATATATGTGATGTTCATTGCAAAGGTTACGCATACCCATATGGAATAAACCGAGGTAGTGAGCGACATCATGATGCAGTAACTATCCTATGAATGAGCCTATACCTATGTGTAGTACTATTGGAACAATGTCTTCATGTATATGATGGGTGAATAGGTGAGCTAGGAGTAGACTGTGCTTTGAAGAACATAGAATGCGATGTTCTAGAAGTAGATGATGTGCTAGCTATTGTGCAAGGAGATAGTGACCATTGAGTAGACTAAGGGATGCCGTGAATAGAAATGAATTGTTTGTTGTGAATAAATTTGAGTCACAAATGATTCATAGAAATAATATATTGAGAGAGACAAATCAAATTGAGACTGAGAAGCATGTCGCATCTAGAAACTGTGTTTCCAACAAGGAAAGGAACAAGCATAGTAAGAGGACCAACCATAGCATGTACTTTGACAATAAAAAATGATTTTTTGAAATGGTACTCAATTTGCAATGGAGGATAACCGATATACCTGAGAATTAAAATAGAGCATGCATTGACTTTCCATAATGGGTCAACCTAAGTGTTGTTAATGGAGGTCGAGCCAATAGATGCATTGATATGTAAATGAATAGATTTTAAATTTTCAAGATAATTGACATCGGAGAAATAAATTATTGGTGGCAAAGTGTCAGTGTTTGCAACTAAGAAATCAATAGCTCCTGATCCAGGAGGAGGTATGGCATGATATGTATTATTGGAAGAAGATTTAGATATCTTCTTTTGACGTTGTTGAGATTCATTGTTAAAAGGATTTAGTTTACCCTTGTCGTTAGTCGGTGTAGAGTTAGTAGACTCTAGAAACTCTAGTTTATTTACATCATTTAAATATTGGATGATTATACGGAGTTTGAAACATTTATTTGTAGAATGTACCACATATTGATGATAATCACAACCAAATTTCTCATTATAATTCGTACCTTCTAGTCATGATGGGTCTAACTCGAGTAGTGGAAGGAGGGTAATAAGATTTCTATTGAGAATTTTCTTCAATATAAGATGTGGAGCCATTGGAAAGTTGTTAAACATGCATTGAGGTTATTGTGAATGAATCTCCTTAGTAGGAGTGGTTGCATTGTCAGTGATTTTAGTTTTGGTTGGTTTATTTGTAGAGGGTTTGAATAATTTTGTTTTTTGAAAATGACTGGAGGGTGAAGCTTTCTTGATACATAAGATTTCCTATGGATAGGATTTTGGTCTCATGAAGCTTAAGAGTATGACATAGATGATAAAATGAAGGATAGGTCTCAAATAAAACACTCTCTTAGAGAGGAGGTGAGATACTTTGAATGAAAAATTACTGAGGCTCAAATTCTGAAAGCACATTTGTCATCTTAGGTAAATTGTCCTTCTACCTTAAAACATAGTCAACAAAGTGTTTATTAGATCATTGTTTAAGTTTCCCTAGATGAGTGTAAGATATCTTAGAGCCAATATTGATCGAGAAATATGTATGAAATGCAATGAAAAAATACGTGAAGAAAGTTACCGATTGAACATGTAGGCTATAAAACCTAAAAGGAATGATAACCAAATTGTTCTAGGCCAAGAACACAGATGCTAATCAAACATCACGATCAATAAGATGAAAGCAATTCACCAGTATAACTTTACATAAACCTTTGCAAACAAATGAGCAACAATATCATATATTATCATGGAACTCAATCCAATACATTGAGAATGGACCTTGCTTAAATAGGAAAGTAATACCAATCTAAGAACCATTCAAGGTCATAGATCAAGCCATGAATCAAGGAAATAACTAGTCATCAAAGAACTAGTGAAGACCATAGATTCAGGAGAGAACTAGACATCAAGTATCTAGTCAATACCATAAATCAGTGGTGAAGAACTCCCACTAACTAATATTGGTAGTTAACTCCAAAAGACAAGTAAGCTAACTCCACACAACTAGTACACCTAAGCAAGTTAACCCAACAAGTGTAGGGCTAACTCAAGTGTAAGAATTATCGTAATAAATAAATAAAAGGATAAATAATAACCTACACTAACACCCTCCTGTAAGCATAGCTTAGGTGGGAGAAAAAGAAGGTGGGTCCTGGAAACAAGGCCTGATGAGGTATCCAGGTATAATGACTGGGAAAATTGGACACCACAAGGTACCCAAAACAAGTAATAACAAAGTAGAGAGAAATTATATTGCAAGATATCCTCAGAAGCTCAGCTCCAAAAACTTGTACAATGATGAAGAAGTGTGGTGCGCACTATGGTCTAAATCCACTGCTCGATCATATAACTCAAAAAAATTAACACTGGGCTTCACAAGAATAGCTCCATGCAAGGAGACTGTCAATGGAGTGATGTCGAAAGTGAAAAAAAAACACCAAACATAATTTGATCAATTGCTACAAATAGGTGTGCCATGATCTAAGGACAATCAAGGAAACAAGGTGGACATGAGATCCATATAAATTGGAGTGCCACGATCCAAGAAAAGCCAAGGTAACAAGGCAAGGACACGAAACTTGAAGAAGTAGTATTAACACCACACCCTCCAATACTGCATAATGGGTAGAGTGACACCACAAATCTGTATGAGTTGTCAAAATCAACTACTCGAACACTGACAAACTAACACTAGGCTCCACTAGAATAACTCCCCCATAAGAGAGATTGTCAACATGCCAAAAAAAAGTGTCGAAAATACAGATCCAAAATATCTCAATAAACAAGAGAGATATAAAAGTATACACCCATAGATACAAGAATGAAATGCCCATAAGTTTAGGACATCGCACTCAACTGAAATTGCGTCCACAACTGATCACAACACCCTCTCGAATTTGGCACTTTATAAATGAGTTCATGTAAATATTAAAATGAGTAATATTACCTTTTACATTTGAAATATGTGTATAAAAATTTCACCAATGCATAGATCTTGAAAAAATACACAATTTCAAAACAACGATCACCTTAATCTGAGCTATAGATCAAAAGTTATGAGCTCTAGAAGGTTTTGCTATTAAAAAAATATTTTAATGTTGATCTTTTTTTAAAAGGTACACGTGAGATCCAAATGTCCAAAGGGTAAAAGAGTCCATCCATATGATACATGCTTGCAACCAAAGGATGTAATCCTATGCCCAAAACCTAAAATGTCCATAGGGTAAATCATTGAGTCCAGAGGGTACACACTTATATCCAATAGATAAAAGAATGCACCCAAAGGGTACAGATCTACGTCTAGTGGATAAAAGACTGCATCCAAAACTGAAATATCCAGAGGGTAAAATAATGCATCTGGAAGGTACACACTTATATCAAATGGATAAAAGAATGCACCCAGAGGGTAAAAATCTATGTCCAGTGGATAAAAAACTGCGTCCAAAACCGAAATATCCAAAGGGTAAAAGAATGCATCTGAAGGTACATGCTTATATCCAATGGATAAAAGAATGCACCCAGAGGGTACAAATCTGCGTCTAATGGTTAAAATATTGCATCCAAAACTGAAATACCCAGAGGGTAAAAGAATGCATTCGGAAGGTACACGTTTATATCCAATGGATAAAAGAATGCACCCATAGGGTATAGATTTGCACCCTGATTTGACTGTCTCAAAACATGGTCGAGTTTATAGTCGATTCTAGGGTTTTGGCACCTTCTAAATCCAATTCCACACTCTGTTTTGCATAAAAATGCATGTTGCAGAAAATTTCTAACAAATTTCAAATTCATGAAAATAATAAACCCTTGGTTGCAAAAAAAACTTATAGATGGATGTCTACATCATTTATTGCTCTCATACCATAAAAGTAATGATAACCAGATCATTCCAAGCTAAGAACATAGATGCTAATCCAACATCACGATCAATAAGATGAAATAAATTCACCAGAATAACTTTACATAAACCTTTGCAAACAAATGAGCAGCAATATCATATATTATTAGATAGTTTAATGTAATACATTGAGAATGGACCTTGTTTAAATAGACAAGTAATAACAATCTAAGAGCTAGTCAAGGTCATAGATCAAGCCATGAATCAAGGAAATAACTAGTCATCAAAGAACTAGTCAAGACCATAGATTTAGGAGAGAACTAGACATAGAGAACTAGACATCAAGGATCTAGTCAATACCATAAATTAGTGGTGAAGAACTCCCACTAACTGATACTGGTAGTTAAGTTAACTCCAAAAGACAAGTAAGCTAACTCCACACAAGTAGTACACCTAAGAAAGCTAACCAAACAAGTGCAGGGCTAACTCAAGTGTAAGAATTATCCTAATAAATAAATAAAAGGATAAATAATAACCTAAACTAACAAAACCAATGCATCGCACAGTGCTGAAGATTATGAGAAAACAAGAGAATATGGTCCTTGACAAAATCTAGAAGAGCTACATGAAATGCTGTAAGATGCTTATGTGGGTCACCATGCCCATTGAAAATTGGAAGCTTAGGGATTAAAAACATAAGAGGAAATGGATAAGTATAGATAACAAGTGTGAATGGAGTATGTAATAATAAGGTAGAATCTAAAGACGGTGATGCATTCTAAGTGGCATGTTGTAACTTACGGATTTGAGCTTGAAGGTCGTGATAAAGAGAAGTAAATTATTGATTACCAACATATGAAACCTGACCTATATGAGAAACTAAGGGTGACGTAAAATGTTTGGTAGAAGTATTAAAAGAAAATTGAATAGTAAAAATAGGTGGAAAAGTGAAAGTGAGTGGTTGAGAAGAAAAATAGGTTGGTATAACCATGGAAGCGTTGAGTTTAACTAGATTAATAGCTTCCTCTCAAGACACATTTAAAATTAAGTCTAGATCTTATGGAAAACCAACAATATGATCATTAATGGCCTTAAGATGTTCTTCGGTAAAATTATTATGAGAGTGAACCACGATGAAAGAAGAAAAAGCCCTTGAATGATAAGGTATGAATGAAGAGCCTAGATGCGTGACTGGTCGATTCGGGTTCATACAAATGATTGACTAAATGTGTATATATGATAGTTAGTATAATATAGAGCACCATGTAAATAAAGTAAATAAATTCAATAAGTAACTATGTAAATTGACCCAAGAAACTACTCTAATGTAAATAGAACCCTAATATGCAAGAAGAGTGAGGAAGTGACTCAGGTGATAAGACTATCTCACTAGAATGTGTCGCAGAATAAACAAAATAATCTAAAAGCAGGAACGACTATGTAGAGGTCCTAAAAATGACTGATTTGGACTGATTCTATAGACTTGGGTGCCTATAGAAGGACTGACATGCCTATGGGTGCTCTGGTCTGTAGTATGGGTGCTCTAGTTTTTGCAGGAGTTCTGAAACTGAGTTCTATAGGTTGGGCCGGTTGTCTGAAAGCCTCAAAGTGTGTCACATAAGATTCGATGTATGGAACCTGTTGTCGTTGATAATCCAAGATGAAATATAGACCTACAAAAAAAACAAAGAAGTATTAAAACCCTACAAAAACAAGAATACAAATGAATAGGTTGGACTAACCTCAGCTACCACACCAACGGACTTACTATCTGAGCACTGCACTCCATTCTAAACCAAAATGTAGTTCTAGTGTGTGTTTGAATCATGCACTCTAGGTGCTCTTGTGTCAATCATACTTTGTGAAGTATCGATCAATAACTAGATGTAATAATGTAGTAGAATGGTGCATGAAATAAAATAGAATCCCCTCCTATGCTTGTGTGATGCAAATGAACCAACCTTATCCCTTGTGATGGAGCTAAATGTATGCAAATGATCTCAAAATGAATTTGATAAATGTAACCCTAGGTGGATGATTATAGTGACTAATTCTTTGTCCCTCATTATGGTCTCATAACTTTATATTTATATGGTTCTCTTTTTCTAATTTTTTAATTAACACCAAAGAGGCCAACCATAAAAAAGATAAAGATCTCAAACAACTATAAAGTGCCCAAAAAGTGGCTAGAATGTGAGAAAATGATCATTGTGCCCCTGGTGGGACCAGGGTGCCCATGGGCACCCTAGGAAAGGCTCAAATAATGCTAAAAAATAAAATATGACTAGGCATGCAAGTGTAAGAGGTCGGGAATGATGAAAGAAAATATTTAGTAAGATGGCCAAAAGACGGGGGTTAATTACTGCTTTCTTCACTCAAAAACTATATGAATAGTAGTATAAGACCAATACTAAATAATGTCTAAAGTGCATGATTTTCTGTCTACACGTACTTGTGATGACACTATATGTACACATGAGGATTTGTCTTGAATATGCTTTTTATTTTAGGATCTCTATCCTAGACCATGCACTCCTCATCTTTACTATGGGTTTTTTCACATTAGTGCTTCTTATGGTTTTCATGTCCATTATCCTCACGATCTTCCTTCCATGTGATCCTCGATCTGCACTACTTACATGATCAAAATCAAGGATTGATTACATTGGGGTAACTCTTGATCTTGATCATATAGATATGTCCTTCCTCGTGCCTTTTGGTTGTCTTTATTTACAATAGTTCCTTTCTTGGTTGTATGCAAAATCACACTTGTTGATATGTACACAATTTTCCACTTCCTCCATTTACTAATGAGGAATATGCCATGGGTATGTGTAAATTACATCTCAATGGCTCACTACATGATCATCCATACACTATTTATTATCAAGTAAATAATTGTTATCCATTCTGCTATGACCCTGAAATCGATGATCTTTTTTATGACATTACATTATTGCATCCGTCATCTTACATGCTTAGGGCCATATCATCACACACATCCCCCCTCCTCTCTTATCATTACCACATCTCCCATAGTTGTGGCATTACACATCCTACTCTTTTCATAGGCATATTCCTCTACAACACATACAACATCATATCTTGATTAAAGACTCTTGTGCTTCCATTCAGAATTGATTTTTGAGGGCTACATTCTGCACATGAACCCCACACATTGCACAATAGGTATTACACATTGTGTTGCTTCACAAATATTACATCATATGTCTTACATCTTACATCATACACTCTACATTTAGACTATATCATTCTGACAGTTATGTATCTACACATATACATCACATTAGTTGTCATCATACACGTATCATACTCTTATGATCTACGGGTCTAATATTAAATAATCATAATATTACATACTACATAACACACAACTTATACTATTAGGCTATCTACACATCTTGCATTGGATTCTATGCATTTCACATTACACATTTTACACATCACATGGTCTTCTCTCATCACTGCATATACTACATATATCTATTTGTATGTGCTACAATCACTACCCTAGGATGGACTTTAGTTCCTCATTCCATACATGGTTGCTGAGGGATTACTAATCAAATGGACCTTTTCATACATACACGTTCATCATTTGACCTTCCATCATGTGACATTCCTAGCTTAGTGACATATTCTTTAGGATAAATGGTCACCTCTTCCTTCATCTCATAATGGTATATATTTTATGATACATTATCACTTATATAATCATCTTATCATGATACATGCTTTGGATATATGGTACCACACATAATTTATCTCTATGTCACATATCATCCCTACACATACACACTCATAACAACATGTTAGACACATGACACACATGATTCGACCATTTCCTGAGGACGTACTCTCATTTTTTGTTCATTCTTGACTGTTGAGGGGGCATAATAAATGAACCTCACTGCATACACTTCCATTCATGTGGGGGCACACAATTTTTATTAACCATCTTGCATTTGACACTATCCGTCCACAACATACTGCATATCTTGGTTTCTTTTACTCTTTCTTATGTTTTGTTGTTCATGTTCACTTATTACACATGCTAGATAGTTTTCTGGTATGTCATTATCTCTACCATACACATATGTGCATTGATGTATTTTTTTGAGTTGTGCTCATAGTACATGTCTCTTACATGCAACATGGATGCTCACCTTCTACCATGCCTACAACACTTTCTGGGGGCATCCACATTCGTCTCTTACATGTGTTATTGTTTCATCTTGTACTTTACACTTTACATTACTTGCTTATACATGATTTTTACATATGGATTATCTTTCTAATATGCTAACGGGTGCTTCATGTGCATCATTTGTTTGCAATATTACTTTCTTCCATGGTTATCCGTTGTTTATATTTTCTTGTTTTGTTAGCTATTGTATACGAGCCTTTCCCTTTGTTTAGTGTGCATGCTTATTTGTTGTATGTAACCATTATGGCCTTGCATGTCTTGCGACATTATGAGTGGTTCCCCATGTTTGCAACCTAATTTAGAGGTCAATGAATTTATTCTTGTGTGTTTACTTTCTTTCTAGTTTCTACCATTTTTACATAGCATACAATTGTCTTTTACATGCATGCTTTTTTACACTAACACTTATTTTCTATACAATTGTTTTTTTGCACCTTGGTTTCTACCAAGATCATTACCTTCCACTTGTATGGCATAGTTTATGTGGTTGGTCCTCTTTTGGGGCCACATTATCATTTCTGCGACGTCACATGTTCCCCAAAAGAGGGGGAATCATTTGATGTTTTACACACTATTCAATGTTATCTACCGGGAAAGTTTCAGTGTAGTTTTTTGTTCTTGACATTAAGGGTTATACAATGAGTGGGTTTAGACTAGTCTACGAACCCTATACAGAATGAATTTTACAAGGGTTTTCTTAGAATTTTGGGGAGTAGTTACATGTTCAAGGATATAACAGATTTCCTCCCTACAGTACTTCATCCAATGGCGTCAGATCACCCAAAAAAACAAGGAAGCACATATATCTCATCATACATCTTTAGGGAAGTAGTTATAGGTTTGAGATTAATGTAACTTTCTCCCTACAATTATTTGGCCAAAGTAGCATGATATTGCCCAAAATACTCGCAATATAGGATATCCTTTTTACACCCTTTTCTCTCATCACAGATCAGGTGCACATGTTCCTTTTACACTTTTCATATTTCCATTTCAGTATTTTGATTACTATGTACATGTGTTTTTACACATATATACATGTGTATTTGAATACTTGATCATCTACTCCTTGCAGGTCCATCCCTATGAGAAGTAAGCAGTCAACAATAACAACATTTTACAACATGACATATGACACACTAGCATACAAGTAAATTACACATGTGTTACCACCATAGATTCACTCTCAACACATTTTTTCTCTTTCACATTTTTAGTTTCCACGCTTCATCTTTTTATCACTCTACGCTTTCTCTAGTCCTTTAGTGTGCTTTCTACATCACTCTACATGGACTTTAGGTACACATCTCTATTTACTTTATGTTACAAAATGTTCCTCCCACCAACATAAAGTGGGGGAAAATGTAGACACAAAATCACGAACTTTAGGCACTATTTAGTCTCGTCTCATACTACTATTCATATGGTTTTTTAGTGAAAAAAATACTAATTAACCGATGTCCTTTGGCCATTTTACTTTTCTTTCTATCATCACTTCAAACCTTCAACACATACTTTCTTAGTCTTTTTTTGTTGTTTTTAATCATTCTACCTTTGACTGGGGTGTTCGAGGAGCCATGGTCCCATTTGGGGTGCCCAGAGCCTTTTTACACTTTCCTGCCACTTTTTGGGCACGTTCTAGCCATTTGAGGTTTCCATATTTTTAGAGTTTTGTCTTTTCAGGATTAATTACGAAATTAGAAAAAAAGAACCATATAAATATTAAGATATGAGACCATAATGGGGAACCATGCACTAAGCACTACTATCATCACCTAGGCTTACATCCGTAAAAGGCTCCATTTGCATCCATCTAGCTCCATCACAAGGCACGAGGATCGTTCATCTACATCACACTGCAAAGGAGGGAGTTTTATTTTATTTCATCCACCATTTTATTAAATTTATACACATAGTTATTTATTTCTACTTTCACAAACTACGAATGCCACAAGAGAACCTAGGGCATGATTGCACACACACATAGCGCTACATCGGTAATGAGATGTAGTGCAGCGCTCAATTAGTAAGTTAACCATTTTGTTCGCTGAGGATAGTCTGACCCTTTCATATGCATATTTCTTATTTTCATCTTGGGGTTTTTAGGGAGTTGATGTTCATCTTGGGGTTTTTCAGGTGATTCCTTATTGTAGATATTCTAGCGACATCTGACACAATTTAGCAAATTTAGTGCAATAAGAATAGAACACAGGTGAACATCCAGTGCCACCTTAGATGAGGGTTTTAGGATGATTCCATAAACCATAGCATGCATGGGCACTGATTTCCCTCTCCACGTGCCCTATCCTAGATATAGAGCTTGGGTCTGTGCTTTTTTAGGCTTCTATGTGATCATTTCCTCTTGTTTTCCTGGTTCACATTGTGACACCATTCAACACCTTCATCAAATTAGGTAAGCTCTTCCTAACCCTATTTTCACTTTAGGGTTTCATATTTCCATAACTTATATTTCTTAGGTCAGCTTCTTTATTTATTTAGCCATAATTTACTGTTTTGCATAACACTAGATTGAACTAAATTAGGCTTCCTATATCCACTTCAGTTTAATAAATAATTATCATCTCGCAACCTCTTATTTATATGCTAAATTGACATAACAAAATTTAAAAATAATGAAAATGAAAAATATATCAAAAAAGAAAATAATGGTAGAGTGCTTGGAAATGAAAAAATAAAGGTGCAATAGAAATATGGCTAACCTTGAAAGAGATGATATTATGGTCTAGTCCTTTTTTATATCTACTTTCATTATTATGAGATGAAGAAAGTAAGATGTAGTTAAATATTGGTTCGATTTCGATGGTACTTGACACTAAGGATGGATGCTGCCCCTTTGATGTACCATTTTTTTTAATTTCAGAGATATCGATATGCAAAAATGCTCTAATTTTCTGAACTCTCAACTTGAAACTCAAATCATCAAATCCCTAAAAGTATTTACATATTACCTTTTCACAAAAGTGATGCAACTTCTCATGTGAAATTTCTAGAATCCAAGTAGTAGTTGAGAAGGTTGAGTAAGTGTTACTTAGATGTAAGATCCAGATAAGTTATCATGAAAACTGAACAATAATTTGGGTTCGCACATCTAAAATTAAAATGTTCATGCAAATGCAATGGAACCACCACGATGGGTAGTGATACCATCGATGAGATTACAAGACCACCACAACATGTTGATACTTAAGGTTTTGTGTTGTGGTTGGTGGAACTACCATAGAGGTTGTGAAAACAATCACAGAGGTTGCTAAATTTATGATGTAGTTTCTCTATCCCAAAGTAAAATTAAAATATGGAATATGGAAAACCATAAAATCCACATATGTAGTTTTTTTTGCAAGTGCTAAAGAGTTCAAGAGAGTAAGGGTAAGTAATAAAATCATATTTGAGCTTTTTTAGGTGTTTGTGATGTCATTATATCATTGTTAGCTTATTTTTAGATATTTCATCATGTAAAATGTAGGTTCCCAAGAATTATGGTGATAGATTTTTTTCTCAAATTATTTTTCCAAGTGAAATCAAGTGTATTATGATAACAATATATGCAATTTTTCCTATTTATTTTAAAATTAAATATTATGTTATTATTTATTTATTATATAATTTTATTAGTTAACCTATTTTCAATTTTTTTAAAAAATGAGTAAATATTTGAATGTTTAGAGGACAAAAAAATTGAAAATAATAAAGAAAAAATATCTTTATTAGTTCTTATAACAATACATCAATTTATTTTACTCATGTAGTGCAATGATATATATATTATTTTCATATTTTAATTCATATGTAGGAGACAATCTCCTGACTTCAATAATTTTTCATAAGGCCCATTTTAGTGCGATATATTCTTTATTTTAGTACACTAAACTAAATTTAGGTGTAATTAATCTATGGAAATAATTTTTAAGGGACTAAATAGGATAAATCCTTTGATATTTTCCCGTACATATTTTCTTCCTTATTTTTTTAATTATGCCGAGAGGTATATACATTTGTATATATGGAATGAAATTATTTTATGTCGTGCCCATGAAATTAATAATTTGTGACTGTGAAATGAAAACAATTATTACCAAAAATAAAAAATAAGTTACACAACTGCCACACAACATAGAATTTTATGGAAATGATGGGCGTCATAGTGGTGGTGCCACGATACAACACTGTATTCTTTCACACACGATTCTCCTATGCGGTCAGATATAGTTACGTAGGTCTGAGACACCAAAATGTTGTCAAGATGCTATGTCACGGACACCAAATCGTTATCATGATAATGCTTATTTCATTAAATTAGAACTTATTCTAGTCCCAACAGCTAAAAAATATAGCTAATATTACAATCCAATGTTTCTATTTTTGGATTAAAAAATGTCAAATATTTGAATTATCTGCACTCCAAAATCACACATATCAGATTCAAAAATCGCACATATTGGATTCCAAAATCGCATTTATCAGAATCCAGAATCACATATATTGGAATCCAAATTCAGCTATTGTGGAATTATATATACTCCAAAGTCCCATATATTAGAATCAAAAAAATTATATATTTGAATCCATTATACGGGCTAGCGTCTGCCAAGCATTATTTATGATTTGTTATATACAAAACATGCTTGTGTTTTATAAGGGCTAGCGGCCGTTGGACATTATTTATGCTATGTTATAATGGCCATTATTTATTCTATGTTATAAGGGATAGCGGTCTTCGAACATTATTTATAATGTGCTATTTGTGTTATACAATACAATCTAGCTGACACTAGGAATTATTTATGACATGTTATGTACAAAAGATGTTAATGATTTATACAGGATAGTTAGTATATTCTCTTAACCTTCAATGGTTGCAATAAAGGCCACAATGTGGTGTTAAATTTGATGACCGTTTAGACATATTTTATCATTTTTATAGAGGCTTATGGCCACTAGGATAATTAATTTCAAGAGATATGAGAAACTTCCAGGTTCGTTTACTATGATGCGATTGAACCTCACTGTAACTAGATAATGATTGAAGATATTATGAAGAAACTAGCAGAGGGCGTTGATCCAGACTATGAGAATATAATTAAATGTAATACATCTTTTGATGTGCATGGTAGTGGTGCAAACCACCATCTTCTTTGTCACACTCGATGATATTTGGCGATGGAAATAAAAATTCAAGATCTTCATTCTCTTCCTATTCAAGTTTCCCACCTCTCACTCTATCAGATGCCATCCGTGTCACCCCTAACTTGAGAAATGGGAAAAGTTAGGAAATCTTCACACATCCAGATTAAAGCTTAAGTAAAAAAACATCACCATGATAAAAAATGTCAAAATCATTTTAAAAAATAAATATTTGATAGCTTTGTTATGGTGAAACCAAATAAATCATTATAGTAAACGAGGAAAGTCAAAAGAAAAGGAGTATCGTTCCACTCAAGAGAAACACAACTTATCCTATCAGCACTAAAAACTATACAAAACCTTAACTAGAAATAAGTAAAAGACTTAGTAAAAATATATACAATGATATTTGGCAGTGGGAGAAGAAATTTTAGATCTTCATTACCCTCCTAGTATCTCACTCTATCTAACGCCATCAGTTTCATCCTTAGTTCAAGAAAAGGGGAAAATAGTGAAATCCTCACATGTTTGGAGAAACGTTATTTCTGGTTATCATAGAAAAATTCTACAAATAAAAATAAGCACACTTATGCTCACGTAAAATCCTTGTCAAGGTTTTCAAGTTAATATTTTTTATGGTTTTTGGGGTCTAAGGGCTTCTTGTTCTCTCTGCCACAACTATTAAGCAATTTAGGGTTACCATCGTGTCGAATCTTCATATTTTATTTAGATTTAAGTGAATTTAAATAGGAAATTACTATTACAACCCCATTTGGTTGAACACCTCCACAGCCTCAGATTTAACATCGTTGAGATCCCAAGGCTCAGTGCGAACCAAATCTTCCCCCATATTCCTATTAACAACATAGCTATCATGAATAAAAAATCTTTGTTAAATGCTAAATAGACCAAACCAAACAACTACAATCCCAATACACCAAGTATTACAATAACATTAATGTCCCTTTAATAAATATAAAACTTGACAGTGCTCGTATTACAAGAACATTAAAATCCCCTAAACCCAAATTCTAATAGAGGAGTAAACCCGGATTACAAGAACATTAACATCCCCTTAATAGTAATAAATGTAAGATGTATTTCATCATCAACCCCCCATGTCAACTTTTGTCATCCTTGTGTACCTTGAAACAAGGGACATGAAATCACTGTGGACATTTTCCTCACACACTTGACACTTTAAATGAAATTAAATTTATTATACTCCCCTTGTTAGGAGGATATATTTTTGAATTAAATAAATATATGAAATAAATTAAAACTCCTTTTATAAATGTAGAATTATTGTAAATCATTTTAAGAAGAATTTGAATTTTGTTGTAATACTATTCATCACGCTAGAATCCTAAATTCAAAGAATAATTCATTACAAATTAAAATTGTTTTCACGATATCTATGAACAAACTGATTGTTGAAGTGCATGACAATTTTTAAATTCTTTATACACCATAAAATGATATGAAATTTTGTTTCAGCAAACAGTTTGAAGTAGAGAGGATAATATGACATTAAAAAATCAAAGTAAGAGAGTTAATACTTAACTCTCACTAGGTAATTCCAGTGTAGCTTATCGAGGTAAATTAACATTAATCAATAAGAATTCATGAGAAAAAAAAATGTTGTGTACACTTTTTGTAGATATTAATGTGTCTATTATCATTTAAATCCTTTGTAAGTATCCCAAGTTTTGATCGATGAAAGGATACATACCAAAACTAAAAATGAGTACAAAAAATAACGAGGACAACATATAACATTAATAAAAAGGCCTACAAAAAACATAGAGATGTGAGTACAAAAAAAATAGAGCGGGAATGATAAAAGAAACCCCAGGGTTCCACCCAACCAAGTGTTGCAATCATATTGAAAAAGGAAAAAGGACGTGCCAAAAATAGACTTCAAGTACACCACGTGATCAAGAAGGGGTGGGATTTGTTTTTTGATTGCGACTAGGTCAAAGAATGGAATGCTAGAGATAAACACCCCCGTATGATCAACATATGCTTTTAATAGTGTCAAAAAATTGAAGTAGGACCAAAATTTTCAATTCCAAGGCATCACAAATCTAGCTGTAAACCCAAAAAGGTGATGGATAAGGATTCCGCTTTACAAACAGATAAGGAAGACATAATTCTGCCAGAGCTTGGACCAAACCCACATGATGATCTGGGTAAATGAAATGGGATGTGACCCCCATGACCACTACTATATCTATAAATATCACCAGATAATTGAACACAAAGATGTTTGAAATTTTAGAGTTTACACAATCTCTCCTAGTGCTCTAGATATAATCCTCACCTAGGGCGTTCATAATCGTAGTCATAACATCTATAGAGACCATGTGGATGACATTACAAAGATGACTATCAAACACACTAGAGATGAATTTTTTTTTCCTCTTGTTGTTGCGCAAGAGGGTGAATGGAACATTGGTAGATGTCATGTGAGGGAATGATAAAACAACATACACAAACATGAGAAAATGAGTGAGGATAGGTGAAAGCACAACCCAACAATTAAATGTTCTCACGAAGCATGTGAGGAAGTTCGACGCACTAAAAAATAGATGGGGTCATTAACATTTTCCCATGCATTGAATAGATTATTTGATGAAAAGGATCTTATATTATATGAAATATAACATGACATAAGGTTCTCTCAACAAACTAAGCAAGTGGTGTGAGAGAAATTTCCAAAGCCATAAGAACACTAGGCAAAGCCTAGGAAAAGAAAAAAGAAACAACTATAAGGGAGTCTAAAGAACACCAAAAACAAAGGCTAAATGATGAATAAAGGCTACTCTTGATTAATAAAAACACACTATACAAAATCTCATTACTAGATATAGTCACACACATTATACAGAAATCTGTTATCTATTAAATCTACTACACCAGCCTTACATCTAGTCAAGACAAACAGAGCATCTCCACTAGATTTTAAATCATCGGCCTTGGATCCTATCAGGTGGGGGAGATACAAGAGATCTTATTCTAAGGGGATACCTATAAATTCTGCTGAGGATTATTTGCTAGTAGTAGTGCTGAATTTGCACCACTCGCGGTGCTAGGGATCACGTTTGTTAAGGTGTGCTTTGGCCACTTTGTAGATACGCGTCGTAGTGGTGTCAACCACCTTCTTGACATGCTTGTTTAACTTTTATTTCATGATCTTCTTCACACTTTTTTTGTTTGGGCCAATGATATTCAGATGTGGCTGATGAAAATCTAGATCTTTTTTATTGTCATCTTTAAGCTCGCCCATCACACTCATGCGATTAATGTTTTTGTTTTATACTTTCTAGCGTCCACTAGAATCTATTAATTACCTTGGAATAACATTTATAATAGTTTTAAAATTTCATTAACATTATATTTTAAAATGTGTAACCCATTTCCTATAAAGTGTGCAATATATAACACTTGTCTTATTCTGGTTAATCACTCAAATTATTGGTTATTGTAGTAAAACCGTACAAATAAAAATAAGAATACTTATGCTCATGTACACTTCTTGTCAAGTTTTTCAAGTTAACATTTTTTTAGGGTTTGAGGGGGCAAAGGGCTCCATATTCTCTCTACCACAAATATTGAACAATTTAGGGTTATGGTCCTATTGACTCTTCATATTTTATTTAGATTTAAGAGAATTTTACTAGTAAATTAGTATTACAAAAAAAATTAAACAAACATGTTCGTTAAATAAGATACCTTTTGAACGTAATCAAAGGAGGATAACATTGTTTGAGAGCCATGAAATATTACATTTCAGGGGTGGTCGATCTCTCTGGGCATGTCGGAAAGACACTCTCTTAGAAGAACATGTTTCTTTGAAGAACAAAGAAACCAACTCAAATCCTTTGTATACTCATTTAACTTAAATTTAGTTGAAGACATCAAATAACACAAAAGTTCAAGATGTTACATTATCTTAAGGGTTATAAAAAGTATAATATTAATCATATATAAAAACTCCATAGGGATGGCCCATTCGACTGTGAGAATATGATTATCATAACCAAAACCATTGTGCTTATTGATAACTCTCTCGTAGTCCTTCCTGTTCATGAAATTAAAAAAACCAAACCCTTTGCTAACCTTTGTCTTCTGATCCAAGGCCATGTACACACACGTGATGTGTCTAGACAAATTGAAAATATCATACAGATCAGCATCCATCACGTACTCGAACATATTAGTAACTCGATTGGAATTTTCATCATTTTTGCAGTGCATGGTGTCATCAGAGCGGTCCAAAAAACCTTTGAGAATGGGAGATACATAGGTTGATCACCTACCAATGGAAGAAGTGGTAGTACCACATGTTTTTATTCCACTTGCGATGAGGCTCTTGGTGGTCTTATCCATTTTTAAGATTTCTGTGGCACCAGTATGGGTGAGATCCTTGTATGTCCATTTTGATGTCCAGTGATCACCCTTCTTACCACAGATACAAAAAACCATGATAGTTTGTGGTGGCTGATTAAAATATAGGTCTTTGTTATCCTCATCTTTAACCTTCCCCCATCACACTCTATCAGATGCCATCACTATTTTTGTTTTATATTAGCTAGTGGAAGCTAGGCTCTATTTTCACCTTGGAATAATGTTTATAACAGTTTTAAAATTTCATCAACATTATGTTTTAAAATGTATAATTCGTTCCTATAAAAGGTGGAATATGTAACAATTGTCTTATTATCCTTAATCATAATCCAACATGTGTGTGGGGCATGCCTGTGTATCATTATCCTCCTATTCAATATTCTCACATCTCACTCTGTCAAACATAATCGTTATCGTCCCTAGCTCAAGGAAAGAGCAAACCAATGAAATCCTGACACGTCTAGAGAAAATTTATTATTAGTGCAAAATCATAGCACCTCTGAATTTCTACAACCAAATGGGTTGATACTATTAGTGTGATAGCATAACATGGAGCATCTCTCAAAGTGTGGGACTTTGAAATCGAGAGAGCTCTCTGGATGAAGGCCGATTCCTATTCCTCCATTTAGGTGCACACAAATAAATTGTAGAGGATCTACTCTAAACCTACTCTATCTTACCAAGGGGACATGGTTGAGAAGATGCGAGAAACATAAATCTAAGATAACTAGGTGATGCACTAAAGGAATGTTAAACACTTGTTTTGCAACGTTAACACAGAACATAGAAATGCAATACAACTACCATCCACAAATGACCAAACTGCAATGAGAGATCACAAGAAAATAATGAACACATGGGAGGGTTGAGAATCATCCACAGACATATATTATTGCTCCAGAGTTGATATAGTACATTATAGTACCCAAGAGGCAAAAAAATTCATATTATAACTCGAATGGGAGGTTTAAACTCCACGAAATCATCTGCAAACAAGAGGAGAGGGGAGGGCGCAAAACAAAAATGTCCAACCCTTTGCAATGAGCTCATCTCCTTCTTTTATAGATGTAGAGAAGAGGGAAGAAGAGAAGAGGTGGGAGACTTGATTTGATGCTCACCTACCAGCGACCAATACTGCTACAAATCTGTCCACAATTTGTTGATTTTTCTGCTCTATGTTTGTTTGGTGTGTTGAAGAAGGGATAATGGCGGATCGAATCAAATCTGACCTGGTTGTTGGGGAAAATCAGATTGCATATTAATGGCATGAAGAGGTTTCCCTAATTTTCACCCACCTAACCTTTTGAAAATTAAATTTTCAAGTTTCCATGGCATAGACAAGGTCGAGACCTTTCCAATGGTGCCAAATTTGTTGGATTTCAGGCACTGGATTGAGAGATATGTCCATTTGAATGTTTGAGTTGGGTCCGTACAAAAATGGTGAAAACAAGTTAGTATAATGGGTCCGTGGGATCGAAATTTACTTTTCTCCTTTTGGCACCAAAAAAAATACAAAATGCAAAAAATGGCCCGCAACTCTGCAACTCATTTTGTCAAAAAAACATCTTCGGGCCCACCGGTCTGCATTTTCCATTTGGGAAAAATTCCATCCCCAGGATCACCTTCCCACATGCAATTGAGGTTTGAAACATGGCTCCTTGGGCATCAGCGGAGGTGTAACTCATTTTTCAACTTCATGCCTTTCAAGCCAAAAAGTTTGAATTTCCTCAAACAACCCGCTTTCCTGCCTTGACTTTTCAACATGGCTAGGTGGCGAGCTGACAAATGCTTGGGGACCACTTTTGGATTTTTCTTTTGAAGATGTGCCATTCAGACACACGAAACCTTTGATGGATTTTTCTATTTCCTTATGTTTTTTGGCTAAGTATTTTTTTTTGGTGGGGCCATATGTCTGACCCGAGACATGTGGAAACTTGGTGCTTGTATGAGAGACCCAGTTTTAGATTTACTTGTGAAGATGTGCTGCTGAGAGACATGGCACCTTCTGCAAGCCTGCGATACTTAGCTGATTTAGGCTGATGCATTTTTCGAACCTAAGACACATGGAATTATCATTCTCATTTGAGTCTCCTCTTTTTCCCTACCTTTAAATGTGTGCCCTTGAGACACTTGGCACCCTCTGCTAACTCTTAGAATTTTCAACGGATGGTGCAAATTTTGGGGCTCTAGACATGTGGAAGCTTCGCACTTGTTTGAGTATCCACTTTTGGATTTAACCTCTAGAGAAGTGTCGATGAGGCATGTGGAAGATTTCATTTATTCCTCAATAAATATCCAATTTGGACCCGTTCTGAATCATTTGTAAAGCCCGAAGACTTTGAGCCTTTCCCCATTCTCTCCTAAGAGCATCTGGTTTCTTTTTTGACATTGTTTTTCCGTTCACTGACCCTGCTACTCCATTGTAGAGCCCACCTACAACCTGTTTGTTGGATTTAAAACTTGGGCTTGCACAGTGGAACCATCCCTTTGATTTCTTCCTGCACAGGGTCGTATTTGGTCAATTTTATCGAAGGATAAAATTGAGATAACAATTTGGTGACTCACAAGAGAATTTTCCTACTAGATGAAGAGATCAAATTCCTTGTTGTATCCATTGGGAACCAAGTTAAGGATGGTGGCATGATGCTAGTCTTGTTCTTAAAGCTTGAATCTGACATTTTCAGTTCGTGATCTGGAACCTGCCCCATTGTTCTAGAAATGGACCATTCAAGACCTAATTTTAGTTGCTCTGTATTTGTTCTATTCTAAAAGAAGAAACTGTTACGACAACTATGGTTCTCCCTGTTGCAAATGTTGAAGCACCTAGTGCATTCACCTAGGGGTGCATCGAACTGTATGATGACACAAACTGGGAGCAATAAAACCTGTGCCAGAGAACTTAGGGAAATAAAGCGTATGCTACAACAAGTCAATGTGCATATGCACTTAGGGAAACTAAATTCCTATGCTAATATTTTACAGGGGTGAGGAATTTTTCTTTTCAGCAGTAGTGTTTGAGATAGATCTCATTGAATGGAATCTACAATTATTCGCCATCCAACTTACCTATCTGGAAGCATTTCTACTTGTACATTTTGTGACCATGTAGGGGCCACTTCAAATGGCATCAAATTTGGAATGCTTTCCTAGTTTATCCTGATTGACATCCCATGTTATAACTAAGTCCCCCTCTTGAAAGGTCCTTTCTCTTACTTTCTTATCAAAAATCTTCTTGATCAATGCTTGATCCTTCTCCATGATATGCATTACATGCTCTCTTGCCTCTCCTACTTCCATCAACTCTTTCATACTTGATTTCCATAGCTTCAAACTTGGCCAGTTCAAACTGTTTCATGAGCTCCAAAGTAGGAAACTCCAATGATATGGGAAATACTACCTCTTTTCCATATAAAAGCTTGTATGGGGAGCTTCTTGTGGACCTTTTAGATGTGATCCTATCAGTCCATGGAGCTGATTTGAGCTTTTTATGCCAAGTTCTCTAGTTTTCATCAAGAGTCCTTCTGATAATCCTTAGTAGGTTATTGTTTGTGGAATCTGCTTAGCCATTACCCTGAGGGTAATAGTTTGATGAAGTGTTGAGGTATAAACCATTCTTGATAGCTCATTCAGTGATCCTCGTACCAAGGAATTCCAATGCATTATCTCATATAATAGTGGAAGGGACCCCAAACCTTGTGGCTATTCCTATTGACCAAAGTAAACTCACACTTATTTTTGGTCCACTAACATCATTTTTCCCTCTTTTTGATTCAATCTGAATTTTTACATATTTCAAGAAATTAATGTCCCATGAAAACATTTCCATTAGATAGAAAATTTCTTCCTCTTTCCAAAAATATAAAGAAGTCCTTCTAGCTCCTCATATTTTGTAAGTTACGGACCAGTGGGCCTTAGAAGGTTTTTGTGCCCAAAAGTGTACCGGCGGGAGTTTTTAAGGTTTTTTTTACAATGCAGAGAGGTGGGGTGGTGGGATATTTTGAAACTTTTCTCCCAAAGGGAAAACCTAGGATGACATACCCAAAGAGGGAAATTTCCCCAAATGCCAAAAGAGGGTCGGTGGGTCTGTGGGGAGTTTTGGAACTTTTTTGATTTTTGCAAATAGGGTGCAAAGTGAATATCGGGCCCGCAAGCCTGGGGTGATCTTAAAGCTAAATGAAGAAAAATGCCTAAGGCCCGCAAAGGGACATGTGGCCATGTTTAAAATTCAAAGCTAGATGGTCGGCGGTTGGAGGAAATTTTAAATTTTTGCCTTAACAAGGCGTAAAGCCAAAACATGCACTGCACCTCTGCCAATGCCAAAGGTGCCATGTCTCATACGTCAGTTACGTGCGAGCCAACGGGCCTGGGAGAGACTTTTTTCCCAAGTGGAAAAAGCAGACCGTTGGGCCTGAACATTTTTTTTTTCCAAAATTGAATTGCGGGGCTACAGGGTAACTTTTGCATTTTGTAGTTTTGGTGCCAAAAGGCACAAAGTGAGTTTCGGGCCCGTAGACCCGTTCTGCTAACTGGTTTTCACCATTTTTGTATGGAACTGACTCAAAACATTCAAATAGACATATCTTTCAACCAAATTCTTGAAACCCAACAAATTTTGCATCGTTGGAAAGATCTCAACCTCCTCGATGCCATAAAAGCATAAAATATCATTTTCAGTAGGTGTTGGTGGGTGAAAATAGGAAAACATCTTTCAAACCATAAATACGGGATCTAATTGTTTCAACAACCCAAATTTGATTTGATTCACCATTATTCCTTCTCCAACATGCCAAAGTAGACATGGAGGGAATATTTGATAGATTATAGGTGGATTTGCAGGGCATTAATGATGGGTGGTTGAATTCTCAAAACAGGGTCCATTTTCCTCCTTTCTCTCTAGTTTTCATCATTCTAAACTTATATATATTTTAACACTTCACATTTACGAAGGAGAGACATTTTGGGCATAGGGAAACTCTATCAAATTTGTTTCCCGACTCCATTTTGAGTTGAAAACCTTCTCCTATGTCTAAAAATCTTATTTGCGCCTTTGAACAGAAATGTAATGGTCTGTGCACCCATATAGAGAAATAAAACAATTTTTTTTGGTGTTTCTTCAACCCTTTAAATTGTTTTGTTGTTTTATTGTACCTATCCCTTTCAAATTTATAGGTATAGGGTGTTGTGTTTCATATAGTTTCTATGGAGGATCTATATCTGGGTCTGTGTCACTTCTGTTTGACCTTCCTCAGTCTCGTTTTCCCTGTTTCATTCTTCCTCAATAGAGTATCTCACCCCTTTTCTTCTCTAGTGTATCACCACTTTAGTGTAGGATTTCTTTTGCTTTCTCTTTCTCTTTGGTTCCTTGGAATGGTTAGATAAGGATTAGTTATATTATGCCTGCACTGAAGTAGCTTGTGGTAGGTAGACTAGGAAGCAAGAACCAACTTTTTCTAAAGGTACATCTCTAGTTTGCAAGTCCCATAGCTTGAGATATTCTCCCATGTTTTGCAATCACACCGAATGCCCCACTCACAACAAGGCCATTCGGGGGTACTATGATTCTGCACTAATAGTTTTGGCACGCCCAATGGGATAGGTTTTAAGCACCTTACCACTTCGTTTCATCAAGTCGATGTGTTCTTGGTGAGATTTAGCCTTTGGAGGAACATGTAAAGCATATATGGTGACTCCATTTGGTCAACAACCCATTCTCTAAGTTGCAGACTTTCCTTCCATCCATTCTCCTTTCCACATCTTTCATTTAATTCCATCCCATGAAGTTGTGCAATCATGACTTCGTTTCCCTCTTGGAATTCACACATACAACACTGCATTCCACCTCCAATGTATTTCATAACCCCTCCAAATCAACATTATGATCAGATCGAGAATAATCATGCTTACCCATATGAACATTTCCAAAACTAGTTTGGCTATGGAGCTTATAAAAAACAAGGGTATGCATACAATGAAAATAGTCAAATGGAAGAAGTTAATATGCTGAAAAAGATTCAAAAAATGGAGACTAACATGGTTCAGTCAAGGGATATAATAAAATGAAGGTGTTTAGAATTGGTTGCAGGGAACCTTATCCATGTGAAGGCCCTTTTCCAAGACATTACAACCCTCAAAAAAAGCTTGACTTCATGGTTGAAATGTTGCCCCAACTTACACAATGGGCTGACAAGAATTAGGCTTATGAGTTGAATATAAGACAACCTTGTCAATGGGTAAGTTCACCAACTCCTTATCTTTCATTTTCTCTTTCTCAAACTTTATCATTTCGGTAGTGTCAAGAGTCAAGCCCCTCAGTTTCTGCCCCAAGTGTTGATTTCTCTTCTCCATCTCTTGATCATACATATCATCTCAGTTCTTTTGCCCCCTTCCCTTTGAAGCAGTCATTACCTCTAAATAAAGAAGAAGTTCCACCTTCCTCCCCACAACAAACAATTGCAAATATCGTTGAACCCCTAATTGTCACTCCTCTTTCTTTCCCAAATAAATGTTGGGAAGAGACTCAAGAATCTATTCAAGGAGAAAAACAAGAAGAGGAACCCAACAAAGAAGAAACGGTAGAATATCTAAAGCGTTGGGCTTCTAGGTTAAGCCAACAGAGGAGCTCAAGGTTGAAAAACTAGTGGTGGTTGAGGCTGAATTTGCAGTAGAGAAGGAACAAAAACAAGAAGAGGAAGATCAATAGTTTGTTTTCTCTGATTGCAATGTCCCTAATGGAACATTGTCTGAAGATTATGCTGATCTAATTAAAGCTACACAACCAGTTAAAGAGGAGGAACAATCAACTCCAAGCCCCATTAAAGAGGAGAAGCTAGGAGAGATCAAATACGTGTTGAATCGACTTAATGAAGAAAGCATCATTGAAGATTGTTTTCTTTCATTTCAAGGGCCTGATTTGATTAATGAACCAATGATAGAGGAGGACCATACAATTAAATAGGCTTCACGTACATAGCACACCATAGAAGAACCTTAAATTCTTCCTCCCACTTCCTCCCCTTCAAACTCTAATGTTGAAGAAGAGTTTGAGCTTTCAAACTTCATGTCTAAAGATGAGGGGAACCATGGTGATAAAGTTTCAAATCAGGAGGACACCATGGAGGAGGTTGAGTGCATGCAGCATGACATCAAGGAGGCATATTATGTGTCTGACTTAGAGGATTTCTTTGATGGATAAGATCCCATGGAGATCACATCATTTTCTCATCCATCATCCATTTTCCAAGTACATGAGCTTGTTACCATGAAGGAGAGCATTCAAGGAAAAAAACCTACATTTTACAACAGCCCTTTGGAACCAAGGTTGGAAGATAAGAATCTTCCATGTTCTTCAAAAGAGGAGGAAAGGAAAGAGAAAGAGGATTTCATCATCTCTTCCACACCATCCATCCAGGAAGATCTTCCAGAAGACTCCATTCTTGGAGTTAAATATCAGAATAGTGAGAAAATTAAAAGGATCAGACCTTACCCAATCAAGTATTTGGCTTCATTGGAGCCAAGGGAGAATCCAAAACCAGTCATGCTTACTTTTGAGCATGGGGATGAGTTTCAAAGTACCAAGGATCAACTGCAATGCCTCTTCAATATAAATACAAAGAAACTAAAAGAGTTATTTGTCTCGTTTATAGTTGACACCTTGATGATTTGGGTGGAGGACTAGATTATAGTCATTTTTTCACTCACACAAGAATCCATATTTAGTGTCAAATCATTTGCATCGATGCCCTTATTGTTTGATCCCTCTTTCTCTCTGGTTAAAAAAAAGTAGGTAGGTTTACTTTCAGCATAAGAAGTAATTTTACACACTCTGCATATCTCACTTGGGATGTGTATGATTTACAAATTTGTAAATAATGTTTGTTTTTTTTCTCTTGCACAGTGCATTAAGAATGGCATCTGGAGAGATCAACCTCCATTTAAGTGGTTTTCAAGTGGCTCAAAGATCATATTTTCAAAGTTCAAATCAGATTTATTTTTACCAGGAAGACTCCATGCCCAGTGGATGCTTCACGGCCACTGATCATCTCATTTAGTAGGAAGATATCCCCATGAGTCAACAAATTGCTGACCAAAATAAGATCACAGTTATTTTTGGTCCACTAACATCATTTTTTCCTCTTTGTGCTTCAATCTAAATTTTTCCATATTTCAAGAACTTAATGTCCCCTAAAAAAATTTCAATCAAATAGGAAATCTCTTCCCCTTTCCAAAAATATACAAAATTCCTTCTAACTCCTCATATTTTGCAAGTTACGGGATGACGAGCCTTGGAAGGTATTTTTGCCCAAAAGTGGACCGACGGGAGTTTTTAAGGATTTTTACCAATGCAAAGAGGTAGGGTGGAGGGATATTTTGAGAATTTTCACCCAAAGGGAAAATGTGGGATGGCGGGCCCGAAGAGGAAAATTTTCCCAAATGCCAAAAGTGGGCTAGCAAGTCTACGGGGAGTTTTGGAACTTTTGTGCTTTTTACAAATAGGATGCAAAGAGAATTTTTTGCCAGCAAGCCTACAGTGATATTAAATCCAAATGAAGAAAAATTCCTAAGGTCCGCAAAGGGACACATGGCCTTGTTGAAAAGTCAAAGTGAGAGGCTGGGCCGTTGGAGTCAATTTGAACTTTTTGCCCCAAGAAGGCATAAAACAAAAAAAAAAGTCGTGCCTCCGTTGATGCCAAAGGAGCCACATGTTAAGCCTTAACTGCATGTGGGCTGGTGGGCGTAGGAGAGAATTTTTACCCAAATGGAAAAAGTAGACCATTGCGCTTGAAAATTATTTGTAGCCAAAAGTGAATTGCGGGGTAATTTTTACATTTTGTATTTTTGGTGCCAAAAGGCACAAAGTGAGTTTTGGGCCCACTGACCCATTCTGCTAACTAGTTTTCACCATTTTTTTATGGACCCAACTCAAAACATTCAAATAGACATATCTTTCGACCCAGTTCCTGAAACCCAACAAAGTTGGCACTGTTGGAAAGATCTTGACCTGCTCTATGCCATGGAAGCATAAAATATCATTTTTAGCAGGTGTTGGTGGGTGAAAATAGGAAAACATCTTTCAAGCCATCAATACAAGATCTAATTGTTTCAACGACCCAAATTTTATTTGATTCACCATTCTTCCTTCTCCAACACACCATTATAGACATGGAGGGGAAAATTTGATAGAGTATAGGTGGATTTACAGGGCATTTATGGTGGATGGATGAATTCTCAAAACATGGTCCTTTTTCCTCCTTTCTCTCTGGTTTTCATCATTTTAAACTTATATATATTGTAAATTTTCTCATTTGAGAAGGAGAGACATTCTAGGCATAGGGATAATCTTTGAAATTTGTTTCTCGACTCCATTTTGAGTTGAAAACCTTCTCATATGCCTAACAAGCGTATTTGTGCTTTTGAGTAGAAATGTAATGGTCTGTGCACCCATATAGAGCAATAAAATGATTTTTTGTGGTGTTTCTTCAACCCTTTCAAATATTTTGTTGTTTCCCCGTGCCTCTCCCTTTCAAATCTATTTCTTGTGCATATATTTCACATTTACAGGTGCAGGGTGTTGTGTTTCATGGAGTTTATATGAAGGATCTAAATTTGGGTCTGCATCACTTCTGTCTGACCTCCCCTCGGTTCCCTTTTCATCGTTTCATTCTCCCTTAATAGAGTATCTCACCCCTTTCCTTCTCTAGTGTAATACCACTTTAGTGTAGGATTTCTTTCACTCCCTCTTTCTCTCTAGTTGCTTGGAATGGTTAGATTAGGACTAGATAGATTCTGCCTACACTGGAGTCGCTTGTGGCAGGTATATTAGGAAGCAAGAACCACCATTCTCAGGATTCCCATCTCAGGTTTGCAAGTCCCACATCTTGAAGGATTGTACCATGTTGTGCAATCACACCGAATGCCCCACTCACAACAAATCCATTTGGGGGTGCTGTGATTTTGCACTAACAATTCCTTCATAGAAATCCAAGATGTTGGATTCATTTGCCTCCTTAAATGCCATTACTTTAGTCCACTTGGTGAAATAGTTTGTTGATGTAAGTATTCACTTGTGGCCCTGACTTGAATTTAGGTTAATCACTCCAATGAAGTCTAGTCCCCATTGCATGAATGGCTGATCCACTGATATTAGATGAATGGGCAGGGCTATTAACTTTTCCTTCCCTATGAAAAATGCACACTTCTGGAACTTCTTGACACATGAATAACAATCCCTAACCATTGTAGGCCAATAATAACGATATTTCATGATTTTGGGAGCTGTTAATCAAGTAGAAAAGTGTCCTCCTGTTTCTCCATCATGGAACTAAAGCATTACCCTTTCAATTTGGCTTGTCCCGATACACCGGAATAGGAAACTATTAATATCCTTCTTAAACAAAACACCATCAATAAGTACATATGGGATGGCTTGTAGTCTGAAGTGTCTCTTTTTTTCTTTGTTCCATTCTAGAGGACACAAACCTATTTGGAGATAGTGCATTAAGGCTTGGGTCCAACATGGAACTGGTGCACCCATTAGTTGGCTGCTCTTGATCATTCTCTAGTAATAGGACATCCTTTTCTTCATCTACTGACCCAACTTGTTGTTTGGAAGTGAGCTTCTCATAGAGACCCTTGCCACGAACCAGTTTGGTCACTTTGATCTCAATGTCATATTCCATTACCAAATTGATCCAACCCGCTCTCTTCTCATTCAAGTCATTATTTCGGAGAAAATCCTTAACAGCAACATGGCATACTAGCAGTTGAATGTTATTTTTTGAGACTAAGTGACTGAACTTCTTCAAAATCCTAATGATAGCAAGGACATGATTCTAAATCAAAGAGTAATTTACCTCGTAATCCAATAAGATTTGACTGAAGAAGGCTATGGGTTGTGTTGAACCTTATTTGTTGGTCTGAACCAAGGTAGCCGAGACCATGTCTGATCCTCCAAAATCATACAACATGAAGTCTTTATAAAATTCTGGGTTAACAAGATTTGGGGGCCTATGATATTGTGATCTTGATGGCCTAAAAAATATCTTTTCCTTTTACTGTCCATTTGAATGTAATAATCTTCTTCAACATCATTGTTAAAGGCTTCACAAGAGTGGAAAAATTAGGCAAAAACCTACGAGAAAAGTTTATTCTCCCCAAGAATCTTTGCAAATACTTTTTGTGTTGTGGCAATGGAAGTGTTTGAATAGCTTCAACCCTTTCAGGATTAATTGTTAACCCTTCTCTTGAGACAATTGTGCCCAACAATTTCCCCTCATGTGACAATAATACACAGTTCTTTGGGTTTAGTGAAACTCCAAACCTTCTACACCTCTGAAATACCTATCTGAGGAGGAAGAGATGGTCTGCAACATTCTTTGAGAAGACATTGATTTCATCTAGATACACTAGAACCATATTGTTGATCAAGCCTTTGAATGCCATGTCCATGGCTCACTGAAATGTTTCTCTGACATTTGACAGTCGAAATGGCATCTTCTTATAAGCATATGTACCCCATTTGGTGGTGAAGGCTATCTTAAATTCATCTTCCTCTTTTACCATTATCTAATTATATCTTGAGTATCCATATAGCAATGAAAACCTCTCAGATACAACTACAAACTTGACAGATTTTCTCCATCAATGGAAGTGGGTAGTGATCCTTGATTAATGCTATGTTCAGATCACAAAATCTGACACAGTCTGATTTCTCAACTTATTTTCCTCACAGGCACCAAGTTTGTAACCCAACTTGAATGCTTCATAGGGAAGATGATTTTGGCCTTAATTAGGTTGTTCAACTCTTTTCTCATGAGAGGCTCAATGTGAGGGTTTACTGGCCTTTGCTTCTATCTGAAAGGTTTAGATTCTGGATCTATCTTGATAGTGTGTTGTGCCAATCTTGGGTTAAAACCTCTTAAATATTTGTAAGTCCAGGAAAATACATCTAGGAATTCTTGACAAAGTTTAAGCGAACTCATATTTTTCTTATTGGGTACTTACCTTTCCGATTCACAATGTTTTGTCCTTCTTCTATGGAAATGGGCTCTGAATTCTTCACCCTTTACTTGAATATTTTTTTTATCCTTCTCGGAATTGATCATTTCGGTTGAAGATTGACTCCAAAGTTACTAAGACCCTTTGGTAATTTGTTAGTTCTCAGCTGTACCACTTGGTTGCCATAACTATTATTCCAACTTGTCTTGATTTCTAGCGGAAAACTCAACTATCTTCTTGTAGGAAGTTGACAATTTTTTGATCATTCTTCGAAGACCTTGCCAACTTGTGTTATTATCAAGGAAAGACTTGTCTTACAACCACTTCTATATGGGGCTGACGAGTTATCACTCTTGATACTCTCTACTAACATCAAACTGCCACCCCAATCGTTGTCAGGTCTGTTTGTTGCTTCATTCATCTATCCTTGGGATAGAATTGATGTGGAATGCTTCAAAATCCTAGATGAGTTCTCATACCTGAGTTCTTGTAGTTCTATAACAGATTATTCTTGGCAGCATTTTTTCCTCAGACTTGATTCACAACTAGCTCATTGTCACCATTAACACTATTGTTTAACATTATCTAATCCCTCTTTTCCTTTGTCTAATGCAGTCCATGTTACCATATTTGCTTCATACTCTGACTATGTTGTTAATAAGCAACTCACGTGAATTGGAAATTGGTGAGAGAATGAAGTAGTATTGTTATACCTGTTATACCTATTTTATAGGACATGACTTATTCCTATATATTTACACAGAGTGCTCGTATGACTAATAGAGCTCACGATGTGATTCGATAACATGGGTACTAGCTCCAAGTTGTGGGAGCTTTCTACTTGAGATAGACCTCCAGAGAAAGCCAGATTCTAGTTGCTCCTAAAATACATGCCACAATCAATACTCTAATGTAGGCAGTGACTATCTTTCAGAGCAATATCAAAACATTTGTATGGAATTCTTGACCATGTGACCTGTGCACACAACTGTTCCTGTGTTTCTGCCAAATCCAACGCTGCACAATATATTTCTGTGTATGACAATCAACGCAAAGATTTTTCTTGTTGGGTACTTTACCTATGCTGATTCACGTCTGATTTGCCTTCTTCTGATGGACAACATGGTATGTAAATCTTCAGCTGCCTAGTTACTTTAATATTTTCTTTCTACCTTTAAATTGATCAGGTCTGGGTTGAAGATTGCACTCCAAAGTTACTAGACCCTTTGGTATCTACTGTTGGTTCCATTAGCTTGTACCACTAATTTAGAGGATACTATTGTTTACAATAGTGTCTTGATGTAGTCTAGATCCGGAAAAATCCTATTCTCATCCATTAGGAAGTTGAAAATTTACTAGTCTATTCTTCCCAGACTTTCCAATGTTTGTGTTACATTGCTCAGGGACAATTTGTCTGCAACCAGCTTTAGGATATGGACGCACTTGACGGACTTATCACTCTGTGATACTCTCTATATCCAAGTATAATGCCTTCAGTGACTTCATTGTCTATTTTTCTCTGTGCACCATCAGCCATAGTCATATCATGCTGATATCTTGCATTGAAATGCGTGGTCAGTATTAGCAGAGGCTTGAATAAAGAAATAGGTATTTTTTTGTTGGGCGATCATTCTAAAATTTACTAGCTTATTAATAATCTTCCATAGCTGTTTTCTCCCTATATCAAGTCGTCATGGAGATAAATACATGCTAACTGTGCATCAAGTGTAATTCCAAGTCCGTAGTTAAAGTCATGGTCATTTAAAAAGTAAATTTTTGGTTTAGTTGTTTTCATTTTGATCAAAATAGTTGTCTTCAAATAATTCTATAGTTTTATTTGTGTTATTTTCAATATGTCATTTAACACACTTTTGGTAAGAGTTTGAAATAGGTCTTTTATTTCATGTCAAATGTTTTAGTCAAGTCAAAAGTCAAATTTTTTTTTGGAAAAATTGTCATTGTCATTTTGTGTCTAGGTGAATAATAGGTTGTATCTTTTTTACAATGGAAATGCCATTGGAAAAATTTGCAATGGTCTCAATTTTCACACATGGAAAGTCAAGATCCAGATGCAGTTGATGAACAAAAATCTTTGGAGGATAGTGGATGGAAAAGAACCAGCACCTTCAGATCCAACCAGATTGGCAGAATGGGAAATACGGGATGATAAAGCCAAAGCCATTATTGGCCTTGCCCTCTCAGATTCTGAATTACATTATGTTGATCTAGATAAAAACTTGAAGGACATCTGGGATAATCTGAGCAAATTATTTGGTTCAAAAGCAGTTAATGCAAAGAATTTCCCTGAAACTTCAGCTGTTCAAGCTCAAAATGAGTGATGGAGATATAATGTCTAGTCACATCAACAATTTACGATCTCTTTTGAGACAACTTGCAGAAGTAAAAGCTCCAGTGGACGATGAAGATGCAAAAGATATTCTGCCAAATAGTTTACCATCGAAATACAGTAATGTTGTTTTCACTCTTGGTCAGATGCCTTCCAACTCATTGGAAGATATGATATCAGCTCTTCTGTCTGAAGAAAAAAGGACTGAAGAAGATATAGAAGAAGAAACGGAAATGTATGTGAAAAATAAATACAAAAAGTTCTTTAAAAAAGAGGACTTAGAATGCTTTTATTGCAAGAAAAAAGGACATATGTCTAAAATTTGCACGACTCGAGCCAAAGATCTTCTTAGTGGAAAATTGAAGCCACATGAAGAAAATATAGTTGTAGAAGAATCTTCTAAATCAAAAGATGAACGAGTGACTGATGAACCTGATTAAAATTCTGAAGACTACTTGTTTTGAGTTTAGATAACTGGAGGATGGAGGCACAGGAGGATGGAGGACAAGTAGCGTCCTCTCGTCAGTCGCCAACGATGGGGCCGCATACTGATCTGGTGGCATGTGCGCAGTGTGGTTTTTCATTTTCAGTGTTCTTGTTTTACAGAGTGATGGTTTTCTGAATAAACCCTTTTCAGAACTTTTTAGAGGAGTCATGTTGTCAGAATACTCACTTTTGGGAGCAGGAGAAGATTACGAGATAGATTCAAGGGATGGTTATCCAGCTAGTGTGAAGCTTGTGGATCTTGGAGATTCAGAATTCGGGTCGCCCAGAGAGGAATGGAAAGTCCCACAGGAACCCAAAGAGGAAGGGAGCATTCCTGCATAATTCGGCTCGACACTACGCCTTTATGAGGGTAAAGAGATAATCTATGGAGTCTGTACCTGGTCTAAGAAGTGCTTTCAGGTGGTTTAATTTCTTCGAATGTTGTTTTTCGCCGTGTTCACATTAAGGGGGTGAAGATTAGTGATTAATAATGTTCACACTAAGGGGGTGAATGTTAGGATTAATATTATTGTTTAACACTATTAATCATTATTATTTGTTAGGTATGTTATTATATTTGTTTATATGTGAAGTTGTTAATAAACAACTCACGTGAATAGGATTTTGGTGAGAGAATTAAGGAGTGTTGTTATATCAGATTCCTATTTTATAGGAATGACATATTCCTATATATTTGTTTGCAGAGTTCTTGTATGAATAATAGAGAGAAGAATTATCACTATGTAAATCTGTTTCAGAGCTTTCAATTACTATTGCAAAACACTTCCAGATACTTGATCCCAATGCAGTCCATGGACCAAGGCCTCGTACTCTGTTGTGTTGTTTGAGCAAGAAAATTTGAAATGGAAGGCTGAGTAATATTTCATACCTTGAGGTGAAACAATCATGGCTCATCCTCCGGCTCCTTATCTATTTCTTGAGCCATCAAAGAATAGCTACCATAACTCATTATCATCTTTTTGGTCTGGCTTGATGATGTTAGGAAGAGGATGATTCTCTTCATGTAAATAGTAGACTCCTAGCTCAGATTCCTCCATTTCCTTATAAGGTTCAAAATCATGCCTCTTGTTTTCCCACTCGTCGAGAGTCAAGTATGGAATACAACCAATGTTGGTTTCTTTGTCACAAGTTCTTGGGAGGTCCTCCTGATAAAAAACTGAATGGTTCACATTGATTGGGTTAGGCACATGAGGCTTAATATGGTAATCCACAATGGGCTCAGATCTGATTGTATCCCTCGCTCCATACCTTTTTTCTAAAAACCATGTGTGACCAATCAACAGACAAATAGCCTCCAATTTTAGTAGTGAAGTCTCTTGACAAACACAATGCAAAATGTGGCTGCAGGTCTATGACTGATATGTTTTGCAATATAGTCACATTGGGGCATGTGTGCACTGTGAGGCTCAAATCCTTGATGACTCCAACTATTGTTACCGTTGTCCCATACAGTTGCACCATGCCCTTGGAGATGACTTTGTATTGAAGACACAACTAATTGGCTATTTTCTTTGGCATTACAGAGCTACTTACCCCCGAATCAATCATACAATTATATACCAATTTTTCCCCAATGATCAATGAAAGATAGAATGGAGGGGGATTCACATTATTACCTTGTTATCCTCTATGATTTCCCCCAAGCTGAGTTACATTGGTAAGCTCTTTCTCTTGTTGATTGGGGGAATGATTTGAGGTTGACCAATTGGCCATAACAGCTTGCAACAAATCTCTCTGCCCTGGGATAGCCAATGACCTCCACATTAAAATATTCACATTTGTTTTCTTCATTTCCTCAATGATGTTAAATGGGGATGAGTTATATTTTTTCTACCCCTTCCATGGTAAATTTTTCTCTTACACATAGGTCATCACAATTGGTGTCTGAGTGGGTCTAGAATGTGGTTTGGGCTAACTCTACACATTGGGAGTTGTACTTTGAGTGCCAATACCTTGTGGTACAATAAAGGGTTGTGGATTACCTGAGTTTGATAATCGTCCCTCTCCAATATTACTTTTTCTGGACCAAGTTTTAGAAACTACACTTTGATAAGGTGTTTGATTTATCCCACATAAATCTTCAGTCCTTCCAATTAACAAGCATGGTATCACTTGGAGGTGCCTCTTTCTGGGTTTCTTGCTACTGATTATCTTCTTGATTGTGCTCTTGGGACACACCAATGTTTGGTACCATGAAGGAATAGTTTAGTGCACCATTGAAACACATTGACTTGTTATGGGCCTGACATTATGGGAAACACCAATCATATTCTTGTGTCATATTGTTTTGTGTTGGAACCAAGGCCCTCGATGTAGAAGATGTGTCTGGATCATATGGTTGGTAAGGCCTAGCATATTGAGGTTGTCCTTGGTTTTTATTTTTATTTGCAGCCTGAGCTAGTGGTTTACTCTGTTGCTATGGGTGCCTAGCTTGATACTAAGTTTGAGGATGATATGGCACTAGAACTCTGAGCTTGTTGCCTCTTGATGGTAACTAGCTCAGTCCGTAGGTTTTACATTTTTTTTATACCTTCTTGTAGTTCTTTTGAAGTGCTAGAAGATGATATGGAAGCTTCAACTGAACTTTGATTCCTTGGTGTAGGTATGTGAGATAATGTGGGTGTTTGACTAGTGCTTGGAGCTCCTAATTATGGATACAAAGGCATAGGTTTCCATAAGAGCAAGTTTACCAGCCTGAATAAAATAATTTTCATCTCTAATGGAAATGTTATAGGCCCCATAGGTAAGGTTATTCCTCCCATAGATTGAATCATTAAGGCAATATCAAAATTTAAATCTCTAAGAAAGTATAAGAAAGGACCTTCATCTTTAGGCCTCACAGTCAATGGAATCCTATCTAGTTTCCTTTGAAAGCTGAGGTTAAAATATATCAACTACTCATTAGGGGCCCTCTTGATTGTTGTCAATTACTCCAACAAGGATAGATTATCTCTCTTCTCGCCAAATTGATTATGAATATCTCTGCATAGATGGTCCTAAGTGTGAATAGAGCCTGATGTTAGACTCCTAATCCATTGCAAAGCTTTACCCTTGACTGAAGAGGCTAACATATTGACTATAATTTCCATCTCATTAATCTCATGAATTACGTAGAGATTTACAATGTGTTGAATGTGATCACTAGTAGAAGTTTGATTCTCCCCAGTGAAATATGGGATGCTCTTTAATGCTGCAACTGGGTCTAGATTTTGTGCATTGAGGGTGAGTGGGCTGTTGCTAATGTAGTTGACATAGGGGTTGGGTGGTTGTGCCATTGTGATTGGCCTGAGAACCCTTGTTGATTAAATCAACGGCCTGCCAGGAGGAGGTGTAGACAAGGTTCTGTTTGGTGGAGATGGAGACCTATGGTCTCTTCTCCCTCTTCTCCCTCTTTCTGGAAATAAGTGCAGATAGACAAACAATCCTTCTTCTCTAGTTCTTGATCTGGTATGGATTATTCTCATGAACCTGCCAAGCCTGGGCTGCTGAAATTAGTGGACTTTGATTCTTTTGGAGTCACCAAATGTGTAATTTTAGATATTCTTAAAATTTGAAAACATTACAACAAGTGCAAATCAATCTTACTTCAATAAATATGGAGACTTCTTGGTCCCACTAGGTGTGTGAAAATTGTTAGTGCAAAATCATAGCACCTCTGAATGTCTACAACCAGATAGGTTGAGACTCTCAGTGTGATAGCATAACATGGAGTATCTCTCAAAGTTTGGGACTTTGAAATTGAGAGAGATCTTTGGATGAAGGTCGGTTCATATTCCTCTATCCAGGTGCACACAAATAAATTGTAGAGGATCTACTCTAAAACCTACTTTATCTTACCAAGGAGACAGGGTTGAGAAGATGTGAGAAAAATAAACCTAAGCTAACAAGGTGAAGCACCAAAAGAAAGTTAAACACTCATTTTGTAACAATTTAACATAGACCATAGAAATGCAATACAACCACCATGCACAGATAACCAAACTGCAATGATAGATCATAAGACAACAATGAACACATGAGATAGATTGAGAATCATCCACATACATATATTATTGCTCTAGAGTTGATACAGTACATTACAGTAGCCAAGAAGAAAAAAACTTCATATTACAATTTGAATGGGAGGTCAGGAAAACTCCACAAATCTCACTATGTAGACAAGAGGAAGAGGGGAGGGTGCAAAATAGAAATGTCCAACCCTTTACAATGACCCAAGCTCTTTCCTTTATAGATGCAATGAAGACGAGAAGAAAGAGAAGAGGTGGGAAACTTGATTTGGATGCTCAGATACCAGCCATAAATGCCACTACAAATCCACCCAAAATATGTCAATTCTGCATCGTTGTATGTCTGTTGGACATGTTGAAGAAGGAAGAGCAGTAGATTAGAATCAAATCTGATCTGGTTATTGGGGAAAATAGGATTGCATATTAATGGCACGAAGAGGTTTCCCTATTTTTCACCCACATAACCTTGTCAAATTTAAATGTTTTAGGTTTCCATGGCGTAGACAAGGTTTGAGACCTTTCCAATGGTGCCAAATTTGTTGAATTTTGGGTACTAGATCGAAATATATGTCCATTTGAATATTTGAGTCAGGTCCATACAAAAATGGTGAAAACCAGTTAACAGGACAAGTCCACGGGCCTGAAATTCACATTTGCTCCCTTTGGCACTAAAAAAATACAAAATGCAAAGAATGCCCCAAAGCTTCGTAATTCATTTTGTCAAAATTCCATCTTCGAGCCCGCCGGTCCGCATTTTCCATTTGGGAAAAATTTCATCCCTAGGCCCACCTTCTTGCATGCAATTGAGGTTTGACATATGGCTCCTTGGGCATCAATGGAGGTGTGGCTCATTTTTATACTTTAGGCCTTTCGATCCAAAAAGTTTGAATCACCTCTAATGACCCACCTTCCCGCCTTGACTTTTCAACATGTCCACGTGGCAAGCTAGCGCGTGTTTGGGGACCGCTTTTGGATTTTTTCTTTTAAAGATGTGCTGTTGAGACACGTGGCACCTTCTGTGACTTGCTCTATTTCCTTATTTTTTTGGTTAAGTCTTTTTATTTTCCTGGGCCATATGTCTGACCCAGGACACATGGAGACTTGGCGCTTTCCTGAGAGATCCGCTTTTAGATTTACCTTTGAAGATACATTGTTGAGAGACGTGGAACCTTTCGCGAGCCTTAAATACTTAGCCAATTCGGGCTGATTCCCTCTTCAAACCAAATACACGTGGAAGTATCGCACTCATTTTAGCATGTCTGCTTTGTCCCCGCCTTTGAATGTGCAGGGTTGTGAAACTTGGCATCGCCCGCTTACTCTTAGACTTTTCAATGACCAGTGTAACTTTTGGGGCTCTGGAAATTTCGACTCTTGGCGCTTGTTTGAGTCTCTACTTTTGCATTTAACCTCTCGAAAAGCACCAATGACACACATGGAAGCTTCCACTGATTCCTCCATACATAGCCAATTTGGGCCCATTCTAAATCATTTATAAAGCCTGAAGACTTCTAGCTTTTCCCCATTCTGTCTTGAGAGTCTCTGGTTTCTTTTTTGACGTTGTTTGGCCCTTCGCCGACCCCTCTACTCCATTGTAGATCCCTCCTGCAACCTATTGGTTGGATTTAAAATGTGGTCTTACTCGATGGAACCGTCCCTTGGATTTCTTCCTTCACAGGGTTGTGTTTGATCAAATTTTTTCGGCGGCAAACTTGAGATAACAGTTATCACTGGTTTGCAAAAACTCAAATCGCTAGTTATCATAGTAAAACCCTACAAATAAAAATAAGAGTACTTATGCTCGTATAAACTTCTTGTCTAGGGGAGACAATCTATCTCCACCAAATTAAAGCTTATTTTCTTTTTTTCAATAAAAAATAAATGTTTTTTATTTTATTTTAATCCCCATATATTTTTTAAATCATTTAGTATCGAACAACATAGAATAACACTTGAAATCACATATTACTCTCTTAGGAGAACATGTTTCTTAGAATAAAAAATAAACCAAATCAAATTCTTTGTATCGTCATATATATTAATGTCGGTGGAAGACATCAAACAATAAAGAACTTCAACATCTTGCATTGTCTTAAGGGGTAAGAAAAGAAGAATACAAATCATCTAAAAAAATACCACAACAGTGGCCCATTTGACTCTAAGAACCAGATTATCATAACCATATCTATTGAGCTTATTGATATATCTTTGTGCATCCTCCCTGTTGGTGAAATTAATAGAACCAAAACCCTTGCTAACCTCCGTATTTTGATCCATGGCTACATAGAAACACTTGATATTTCCAAACAACTTGAAAAGCTCATGCAGATTAGAATCTATCATTTCCTTGAACAAATTGGTAATTCAAACAAAATTTTCATCTTTTTATTCCTTGCATGGTGTTAGTGGAGTGGTCCATGACTCCCCTAATATTGAAAGGGACATAATTTTATCACCTCGCAGTGGAATAAGTGGATGTACCTCCAACACCACTTCAACCTGCAATGAGGCCCTCAACAACCTTATCCATTGTTAAGGTGTTTGTGGTACTAGCGGGGGCGAGATCCTTATAAGTCAATTTTGATGTTCAGTGATTTCCGTTCTTACCATAGATACAGAAAACCATGAGCACTACATCACCCTTGGAGCTAGCTAGGAAAGACAACACATCTCCACCAGATTTTAAATAATTAGTCTAGGATCCCATCGGGTGGGGGCGTTGCAGAAGGATTAATTCTAACAAGATGCCTGTAAAGTTTAATGAGGGTTATTATTTGGCAGTAGTGCTAAACTTGCACCACTTGTGGCTATAGAGATCGATCTTGTTATGGCGGTGCTTTGGCCTCTTTTAAAATGTGCATAATAGTGGTGTAAACCACCTTTTGGTCATGAATTTGTGTTCCAAAATCTTCTTCATAAAGTCTTCATCTGGCCCAAATTTATTCGGTGGTGGCTGATAAAAATATAATTCTTTGTTATCCTCCTCTTTAAGATCCCCCCATCACACTCTATTAGATGCCATAAATATTTCTATTTTATATTGGCTAGTGGAAAATAGGCTCTATTTGTTGTTTTGTTATAACATTTTTAACAGTTTTAAAATGTCAATCCAAACCTTGCTAAGATATTTGACAAATTTGTTTCCATTCCTAGATCATCAATAAATGGTTCATTTGGTCACGACGAAATCTTTTTGATTGATCATGATGCAATCTTATACACAAAAAAAAACTTTAAAATAATGATCTACAAAGTAATAAATAGAAAATGTTTCAGTTCTATACATGCTAGCGGATGCTAGGATTTATTTTTTCTTTGTAACAAGGTTTAATCATTTTCAAACTATTATCAAGATTAACATATGAAAATCTAGTAAAAAACATTTTATGATTTCAGGGAAGCCTCCATGTATCTACAAAATCATAGGGGAGAGGGGCTAGTAGTGACACACCCTAAGTTAAAGGGTCCACACAATTAATTGTTTATCACATGAGATTGTGATTTTTATACTAATATATAGTTCATATTTTTGTTAGCTTATATTTTTTCCTTGGAATGTTCAATTGGAGGGAAACCCATATTTTGAATTGACTTAAAATAAAAAATTGAGTTACACTATAACCAAGGTGGAAACCAATACTTGGATATGGGTGAAAATGCTTGAAAACTGAATTTTTTATACTTGTACATGGGTAAAAGGTCTTACATGTCATGATGTGATTGGCTACTCTACATAATTATTATGTCAAAAATAAATTACTAGATAGTACTATGACAACTATTGGGTATTGTGTGATCAATAGTAATGTCAACTATTGGACCATGTTCATCTATTGGCCCCTCTCCCCTAACATTTTTCTATTTTATACAGTCTAGCAGATGCAAGAATTATTTATTGCTTGTGAATAATGTTCCTATAAATTTCAAAATGTCTTTAAGATTAAACCATGCATAACTGGGTGGAAAATGTTATTTATTTAAGAGAATACAACATCAATGTGTGAAACAAAAGTTTAAAATTTGTAGATCTGGGAAAACTTGTTCTTTTATTGGTCCATGATCAACGATTCTCTTTACCCAAGTTAGAGAAAAATGTTTTCTTGCCCAAAAAATAATTGGAAAAAATTATTGCGCACTGTGAATCTTTAAGAACCTTAAGGTAGTTAGTTTATTCCATAAAAACGCATAATACATTGATGGATTTTGAAGTAAATTATATAAATATAAATGCCAATTGTGCATTTTGAAAATTTTCAATGATCACATGTTTTTTTCTCTCATGCATATTTTAACCATGCACATAATTTAGTATAGATTTTCAAATAAGTCTTATAGTTTCAATCAAAACTCCAGTATGTTGGGGTTTAGAGAGTAATTTCCTCTTTGACCATGTGTAACAAAAATCTTGCATCATCGATCAAAAGTATATTGTTTTCACTATTTTTTGCCTTGTATTTTGTTTTTACTTAATTTGTTTTCATCCCCAAATGAACTTGAAGTGGCTTTCTCACAGCCATCTAAATTTTTTGATGAACATGTATTTCACCATTGTTGAATCCATAAATGAAGACAATAAGGAAGTGTCAAAATATTTTGATGTAGTACTTATCAAGTCAACACTAAACTCTCGTTCAAAGTATCTAATATTCCTGGATCTAAAAACTGGAACCATATTATGAGGTATTTTGTCGCTAATACCAGAAATTCCAAACAACAAACCTTCAACTCCCAAAATTAGTAATTTCTAAGGCTTCCCAATAGGATCTATAAAAACAACTCAGAATCAATATAAGATTCCAAAAGTGATTAAAAATGAGGCATTTTAGTTTCTAATCACAACTCAAATTTTTTTTATAAAATTATAATATCATCTCAATAACGAAGATATAAATACTACTTACTTTTAAATGTGTAATCTCAACATATAAAATAAAGAGTGACCATATGAGTGTATGAATGAATATCACTGTAAAAAACATTTTGAAATAATTAATAATTATATATTTACTATTTGATGTAATTTTTAGATTCCCTTCTTAACACTCAAACCTTGACACAATATCTCTTTTATATTTACGTACAAATCATTCATCATCCACTTATCTTTGAAACAATCTTCTTCATTGGATTTCTTTCCCATAGTAAAATTTTCTGAAGGGTTTTTCATTTGGGTCCATTGTAATACAAAATGTGTTTTCAAGGGCGAAACCAATACCATCTCTACTCCAAATATTTTGAAGATCTTTTACTACAATTTCATCTTGTACACAAAATGTTCTTTGCCCAAAAATAATAAATGGTTTAAAATCGAACACGATTTGTTTTCAACTTCTTTTTCAACTTTTAAAATTTAGCACAAGAGAGATAGCTAGACAAAAATCCCACTTCACATTTTTTTCCAGTATCTTTAAAGATTTCTTGATCCCACCTCACAAGTAAAGAGTCTCCTTACCGAACTTGATTGTGAACTTTTTGTAGGATTGGTTTTTCTTACTAAGCAAAACCCTCTAAATCTAAAATAATTAAATAAACCTCTTGGCCAACTACACAAAAGTAATTTTTTCTCAATTGTCTACAATTTGATATTAACCAATTCAAATAATCAAAATTTCAGTAAGCTATCACTTATTAATTGAGACTCCATCTTTGATTCCCTCGAACTCCCCCTCTATAGGTTCTTGTGATGCTCATTCTATATAAAAAAACAACAATTAATTCAAAATAAGTTTTAAGTCGATGTAAAAACAAAATGTGAAACAACTCACTTTTATGTAATATTGCATAGATGTAGTTGTAAATTAACGACCAATAGGCGTAAAGCTAGTAATGCCTAGACTATGTTTGGGTTGACAGTAAATAATGGGGTTAGCAACCACTAACACCCAACTATATAGAAGTTTTTTTTTTATTGCTCGCAAATAAATATTAACCAATTAAAAAAATTACTCAATTCAAAATAAATATAATTAAAAGATCCATGTTAGCGACCACTAGGGTAATACAAATTACAATTAGACTACTTCACTATAGATTCATTCAATTTTGAGTATCCTGTAAATGGTTTTCTTTATAATTGTATATGACTATCATACCATTTTCCATCTACGATTTCATGCGTGATGTGCCAACAACCTCCCCATTTGGCATCTAATTGGAAAAAAATGAAGTTATTATTAAAAATATGTAAACAATGACAATCAAAAAAATCTTGTAGATATAAATTTATAAAATGAGTATTTCCCACTCACCTTTTACAGATTCCTTAAATGGATGACAACGATATTTGGGGAAAAAAGTTGAATTTATCTTGACATGCTAAGATCGACATCGTCTCCCCCTATTTTTATGTACAGAAGAAGAGAAGATGTCTTTCTCTATTTTTTGGTTTCCTGCATAAATATTGTATGTATCAGTTCAAATGCATTAAACTAATTGAATTTTTTTAAATGATCTTAATCAGCGTACCTTTTTTCAAATGACAATAGTAATGTTTTAACAAAAATCTTGATCATGTGATTCAAAAATGAAAACCGTAGATAGACCTTAGTCAACTGAAGTATACACTGCAACACTATCATCGTACAACACTATGACCAGAGAATTATCGGAACTAGGTCAAGTCAACATATGAGACCAAAGCAAATAAGTTCTCTCATAAAGAAAAGCACGAGTCTTCCTTCATAGGAAAATTTTGTTTGTAGTCACCATTCGCTGTGGAAGTTGATCCATCTAATCCATGGTGATTTGTATTATATCCCCATTGTCAACATCATAATTGTGCACATCTTTTATTGTGTACATAAGACACAATAGCTCTTGAATTTTCCACTAGCTATCATAAAATATGTAACATCCTTCCACAACTAATTCCCCTTTATTTTTGAATTTTTTGCGTGTATTTTTTTAATGTGTCTCTAAACATTTTTTAAAGAAGCAAATTAGTAAGAGAAAAATAATTACACAATTTAGCAGATTAGATCCGAAAACTATAAACATGTCCATTATTTCATCAAAAGTGAGTATAGTAGACAAATTACAAAAATTTACTGATCACGCATTCTACATTAAATGGATTAGTTGACGAGAATAAAAGATATTGTTGATAGGATATGGAAGGGATATGCACTTTAATAGGTAAATAATCTTAGATGTCTTCCATCCTTACCGAGAATATTTCCTTCCATCTACAATCACGTAGTTGTCTATAATTGCTTGAGCTACCACTGGGAGAACCTCTTCCACTTCAACATCAAATTTTATTTTTGCCGATTTTTCACTTCCTCCAGAATCAACTTTTCCTTTTCCTTTAGTTTCTTCTTCCAAAGATTACACACAACTGGTGGTAGTGACATTCATACACACCATATTTTTCAACAATATTTTTTCAGTGAATTCTACCAATACACAAGTACATGGATGTTTACTTTTAATAAATTTTAGAAATTTTTCTCTCATCCTTTTTTCATCTTATACTCTTTGGCAATAAGTATCTAAAGTCTCCACTATGATGCACTTGCTTTAACAGAGTGAGTTAGAAATACTTTCCCTTGCTTGCATTTTATCTAGTAGAATTGATGTCTCTTGATCGGTCATTCCTCTTGTACAGGCCTGAAGTAATTTTACCGTGAACCTTGCCAATGAATTTGGTTGAAATTTAGGATGGTTATCCTTAAAAGGAGAACAATACCAGCCCACTTGTATTTAAATAACTCAATGGTTGTTATCAATTGTGTCCATATGTCATCAGGTAAATATAAAAATATAATTTTTTCATGAAGGGTTATCTGTTTTAGAAACTTTGAAAATAGCAAGACGTTACATCTCAAAACACTGCATCAAAAAGATGAAATAGGTATATTTATTTTTTGCATATTACAAAATTAAAATTTAAGAACAAATGCGCTAAAATTACATTTTCATTACCTTCAAATCATGTCTGACTTTACAGTGTTTCCCACTCTGGGCCTCCAAGGAAATCCTAGGGATCTCCAAATAATTTGAGCCTTACAAAGTACATCAATAAAATTGGTATCAATCCAATTTTTGTTTACATTCACTTTGCTATTGGAAAAATTTTAGCAATGACTCCACAAGGAGCATGTGAAGACATAATGCAAGCCTTTCTAAATTTCATCTTAGTATGTAATGACTTGTATTTTCTTTCAAGCCTAAATTTTTTATGGGAAACAAATGGTATGTTTATTGTCAAGAATGTATAAGTGCACTTCATCCCTTTTCAGGTCATCTAGAATCCTCGAGTTGCAAAAGTTCCTTTGTAGAAGGTAAAAAGGGAAGAAGAAGTACATCCCTCAGTGTAGGAGTAACATTAATAAACATTGAATAGACAAGAAGGTCAATATTATCATCATAACACGTAACACATAATTGATATTATCAAGGTGTCCAAATGAAACCTAGAAACTTCAATTGGAAAAGCATCAACATTGAACAAAAAGAATTGTAATTGTTTCAACATTTGAAGTTTCTGTTTGCTCAAATATACTAGTCACTTTCTTCAACAACAAAGCCAATTTCTTATTCTTTTAAGCCCTTACAACTTTGACTTAGATGGATCTATCTCTAATTTAGACAAATAAGATCTCCTCAACGTTATAAATAGCTTTGCATGTTTCAATGGAGAAAGTAATTTTTTTCTATTCATATAATGACAAATAGAAGAGGTATCCTCGCTTCTATACATTTTTTTGAATACCAAATTCATGTTTATTATGAAATTCAAGGGAATTTCCATACCCTATTTTTTCTGACTACATGCAATTTCCAAAATTCCAACCATATTTAAGACAAGAGCATGCATTTTTTTCTCTAGAACCCTTCATTTCTAGTTTCTTGAATAATAAAACTTATAACTCCATGTCAAGAATAAGGCACTTATTCAGTTCAATGTCAATGCGTTCAAATTAAATACACAATGTTTGGTCATCAATAAATTTTGAATTTAGTACCATACCGACTTCTTTGACAACGTCCGCATGAACAAAAAATAACCACAAATCACCATTGTAGTATTTCAGGGAATTTATTTCTACAAACCAATCATTGTCTCTCTTTTTCCAATCCTCTACTCCTTCAATCAAAGGAATTTACATGAATGTAGTCTGGAAAATGGAAGACATATTACCTGAAAAAAGGAATTAAACAAATTAATATTTTGTAAGAAATTTGAAAGGACAAATATTGTTGCTCAATAGTGCAATAACAAAGAGATATCATATCTTAAAGTCATTATTTTCATAGAGTAAAAGTCAACAGGAATAGATATTTATAGCATAGTGGTTTCCAGACATGCTCCAAACCTCCTTTAGTTATAAAAAACAAGAAAGCATTCATAAAAAAAATTGTTATTCATTGCACTAAGCAATGTAAACAATTAGTCACTATTAAATTTGGTTTGGTTTCAAGTAGTGAATTTTTCACTATAAGTGAAGACTAGCGGGTGTTGCTAGCATCTATATATTCTTGTCAATGTAAAAAACATATTTTAGTTACATCAACATCAAGATATTACGTTAGGCTATGAATAACATGTAATAGACTTTGAATATTTTTATGATAATTACGTGTATTTGGAAAAGCGGTAAATATTTTTAATTATGTATATTCAAGAAAGTGCTAAATATATTTCTTGTCTTTGAATATTAATTGTCCTTCTCTTTTATTAGAAAATCAAAGAAATGGAAATTATTGGCTGACTGCACAAAGATATCAATGAGAACAATTTAGTGACCGATAAGTATATGATCAATGAAAAATTCACTATGTACATTATCGAACAAATATAAGTGTTGGAGCATAATAATAGAAGTACACACTTTTAACATGAATATGTATCCTATTCATCTTGGCCCTACTTATTTTCCGAAATTATAGGTTAAAAAAAATAGTCTGTAATAATTTATTAAACATTAAGGGCGAAGATGTACACGAACCTAGCTCAAGAATAAAGGATCAGATGGATGCATGAAGAGCAATGCTCATTTTATATTTAACCAATTATTTTTTGATGAGAACGCTATTGGTCGCTAGCCTCTACATTGTCAGGGAATCCACTCTAAAGATGTAAAAAACAATCTCGACAAACTTTTATCGTCATTGTTTGTAATTACTTTATATTGGTTGGACTATCCCTGATAGAGCCAAGTCCTTGAATAAATACCTTTGAGAAGGTTGAACGCCTTATATAGTTTTCATTTAATGTTTTGTGCATAAAACATAATCCATATATTTTCATATAAACAAAAATTCTTTACAACCGGTAAGTGTCCATTAGTTAATGAAAGGTAAGTGTCTGTTAGTTAAGGTTGGTAATAAAGATAGACATAGAGTTAGGCAAGTTAAGATCATAGTAGAAGAAATGATCTAGTTATCTGTGAATCCTAATGTAAGAGATTGTTAGAGGCCACTTAACAATCATATTTTAATCTTTTACAAAAATACCATTTAATATTTCAGTGATTTTTTTTAATATACAGATTCTATTTTAGATATTTAGATTATGAGGACAATAAAATTTTAAGGGATTTAAAATAAGTACTATTGAGTACAAATGAATTTAAGGCAACCTATTACTTTAGAATTAATTCACGTTTTATGGGTTATCTATATTGCACCATTTCATTGGATAATTTATTGATGAGACTTGATGTGACTTACTTTATTGGCTAGTTTTTATTTAATTTTTAACTTGAATTCAAAGCAACTAATGGTAGCCATGCACAAAAATAATGGGTGACTAATGACTAGAAATTTATTAAAATTTTAAATGTATAAATCAGTGAGTTCTAAGTGCTAGAATGTTATTTGTCCTTAGATAATGACTCAAATAGTAATGAATTAATTATTGGACCCCGACTCTCAAATTAAAAAAGTCACCATTAAAATGCATGGACCTTGTCAAGGAAAATCTAATCTTGCATGATTTAAGTTACCTTTGTATTCTCTTATTAATTCTAGATTGGACCTTAAATCTTACCTATTAAGATAGCTAATAAATAGGAAGATTATATAATAATATTTGAAATAAATATTTTGATTGGCTAGACTCGTCACCTTTTCCAATAAAATTTGATATTAAAGTCTGTTGTTAAAGCTTGTATTAATTTCAAGCATGCGATGACATATTCACTCCATATATTTATCTCATCATCCTCCCCTTATTTTAACACCTTTTGGGATTATTTCATGAGGATTTCATTTATTCTGTCATGGTCTAGACCAATGTTTCCTTTCATGTAATTTTTCATGGATGCAGTGAAATCATATTTTATACTAAAATTTCACGTCGCCATTTGAAATCCATTTTTTGAATTGAAAAAGAGAAAGACCTGGTTAGTTATTGAGGGAGTTATTGGAGATGATAATCTTTATCTAGAGGGATGTTCGAGGGTAAATGTGTAAGTTGATTTGATGTATCATTTGTCATCTTCTTATCATACACATCGGTGAAATATTGGGATTTGGAGATGGGTCATCACTAAGATCAAGCCAACATATAAGGTTGACATGGAAGCAGAAATGTATAAAACCTTGAGTGCATCGTGACCATTGCTTTCTAATGTTTTCTTATAAATAGGAAGACTTGGTGCATGCATAGACATGTTTTTAGAGATTTGTTTAAAATGGTTTAATGTCCTAAATTATTTCTTGTTCGAAAGTGGAAAAATTGGGCAGAGACACCAACAATGGGTGGTAGGTCGCTCCACTTTCCTAACATAGATGTTATGTTCTTCTCCATTGCAACAGGAACCAACACGTTGGGATCTTATTTGCCGAAAAGGTCATGACACATATGATTGGTTAAAGATTCATGCTACTGCTGGAAAAGAGTATATCTATTTCCGTAACCACCAGCAAAAATTGTTTTCATAGGCCCATTTAGGTAGAGGTTACAAAGATGTAAAGTGGTTCTAAAATCCATTAGGTTGTATATTTGTTTTGGTTATTGTACAACATTTTCATTTCCAGTGCTATCTAAATCATATTGTCAGTCTAACTAGTCTGGGGTTTTTAGTATTCATAACCACTTATTTTCTTTTCGTTGGCCCTTGCATTTTTTCACCAAATTATTGCTATATCGTTCATGGTTTTTATACTTTTCCTCTCGTTTTATCTGTAATGTAAAGGGAAAGAGATCCTTAAACACTCCTTTAATTATAAGATACAAGAAATCAATAGTATAAATTTATGTTATGCGTTGCACTAAGGAATTTAAACACATTACTCGTTAGCAAATTTGGTTTGTTTGAAGATGTCAATTTTTTGGTAGAAGTGAAGACTAGAGGCCGCTAGTATCTATATATTCTAGGATATCTTTCTCATCAATGTAAAAAAAATAATCTTTATAACTTTAGGTTAGACGGTCCTAAATGCAAGACAAAAGATTATCCTAGCAAGCCGCTAATATAATAATATATTGAACTCAGTGGCTGCTAATAGTGCACCGCCAATCTTCTTGCCAATGCGACCAACGATGGTCCAGATGTCGCATTGATTTCTTGCAATATTAAAGATTTGAATGGTTTGGTAGATATCATCTCACATACGAAGGGAGGCGCGGAAACCTGCATCCATCATTAATGGTGGCTCGTGTCTTTTTGTATTTTTAGTTGGCCATTGGCTCCTCTCTCCTCACTTTTCTCTCTTGCCATTTGTTGAGCAAGTGAATTATGGTTTTCTTGGGCTTTCATTATATTTATCTATGTGTGGTGAGAGATGGGAATCAACCTTCTCATGTCAGTCCATCTCCCGCAGGAATCTTTTGGATGTTTTTTGTTATGGCTATGTTCATGAAGCTGAAGCTGATCGAACGTGTGTTGGGTGAATCATATATGTAGGATTCTTAATAGGGCGTGGGCTGCTTTTAATATAGCCATGTAGATTTTTTTTCCAATTGTCTTCTGCTTTGCCCGATATAAGGCAGAATGTCAAAGGATATAGCAGAGTACTTCATTTACCCAATTCACAGACGTAGATTGCATGATGAATTCTCTAATTGTTCGCACCCCAGACCCCTTGATTTTGGTTGAATAGGTTGACAAACAAGGGCTATCAGTCTCGGGTGCAAGGGTTCATTGGCTCAGGGAGTAATACTGAGGAACTAATCATTCATGCTGATAGACATGTACATTCTTCCCTTTGGCATGAAAGTACTTGATCTCAATAGTATTCCCCTTTGGATCTACCTTTTGCCCATTTACCTATTGATTTAGCTATCTATCACCTTAACAATTTTTGCACCCTCACTAGGAAGGAATTTCTTCTCTTGTCTTAGCAAGGCTTCTCAGCAGGACAGGTGTAGCATCTGGTGGTGTGGGATCAGAAAGTGGACGGGTGCTAGGGAAAGGAGGTGGCGAACATTCTCTATGAAATGGAGTAGCTCCATCCGCATAGGTTCTAGATTGGGTTGGTGGCATCCCTGATCAGTTATTTGTGCCAGTCTTTTGACTTGTGTTCATGCTTGGTTCTAGTGCTTCCTCATATTATTTTGGTTATTCAGTCTGTTCTCTTCGTTTATCTTCACTTTCATGGCATTCTTTATCATGGGGGCTTGGGTTTTTTACATCACTTGGTTTTTGTATTGGTTTTATATTATATGGGTGGGGTCCTGTAACCACCTCAGATTCAAAGCTCCGGTTAAAAGAATTTAAAAATAAATAAAAACATATTGAAATCAGCTCGACTGCTAGGTTAAAAATTTCTATTTTAGGAATATGTGTAATCAAGGAGATTCATTAAATTTAGTTTATGTTACACGAAGGGAGTATAATAATTTTCAATCATAGGGGCTACGTGTAAATATGGAAAATCGTTAATATCTATCTTGTCTTCAGAATATTCTTTGATATGATTTAATGCTTTTGACATGAGCTTAGAAACTAGGGATTTACAATGGGATCCCACCTAATTATAAACTCAAAAGATAATCAAATAAACCAAATGACCCAGCAAAACAAAACCACAAAAAACTAACTCAGATGGAAGCCAGCCGAGTAAACCCAACATCGAAAACAAACAAAATAGCTAACCAACCATTGACAATTAGGGAAAAGATCCACAAAATTCCACCTGAGAGGCTGAGAGTCTTGGGCCGTGCAGAGACATCCTACCTACACCACTTAGATACTAGGTTCAAGTAGTGTGTAAGAAGAAATTATGTGTATAAAGCCTAGGATAATCTAACTTCTCCAGTTACCGACTGCCTTAACCAAGCCCTTCAGAATAAGGAAACATGAAAGCCTCGAAGAAAACTACATGAAACCTGCATTCTATGGAAGATAGCTCTTGGCTATCACCCTCCTCACTTCCTCCATGGCCAGCCCCTCGTGAATAATGTTGAGGTAGTAGAGGAACCCTCCTAAAATTTCTCCAGGGCTTCAACCAAGTTGACCAAGTGCAAGGGCTTAATGAAGTGGAGGACAATATCTCTCACCTCGTCAATATTCTTAGCCATAAGTAGTCAAGACACAAACCAAGATGTGACTTCCGAATTAACTTGAGCTTTGGATAAATCACATAAATATTCCTCCCCCAAAATAGTTATAATTTCCTGACAAATAGAATCCGACGCCGCCCTAAAGATAATCCTAATACGAGTATGAGAAATGCTCCCCAAAAAATCCATCTCACTGCTTCATACCTTGCATGAAAAGTAAAGGCATGCGGAGGTAACTCCATACTCGTCTATTAGAACTCCACACCACCCACTAACTACCACAAGAAAACATGGAAGAATGAAAAGGAAGTCATAGGAAGACAAAAAATAAATAACAACTCGACTCCTCCTTCCTGAGATATAATATCTAGGAACTTACTAGCTTTCCCTAGATTTCATTTGGTCATCTCTCTTAATGATGCCTTGGTTACCCAAGAAATAAGTGGTAGAATTTGCTTCTCTATATAACTATGGTTTAAAACCCGCTTAGTGATTTTTCTTAACTAATGAAAAATGTTGGTGATATAATAATCTAAATTCTAGGAAAAATATTTTCCCTTTCAAACATCATTTATTACCACCTGGGAATCACCTTTAATTTGCAAAGCTTCATAACTAATGTTAACCACCAGTTTGAGACCAAGCAGCAAAGCTTAAGCTTCTGCCTCATTACACCCATCTATCATTTAAAGGAAAGGACACAAATATTACTTAAAATTCCATCCACATCTCTATCATTAATAACTTCGCTCTTGATAGGCTCAGGTAACCTTTCAAGGCTCCATCAAAGGTAAGTTCTTGAACATTGGGAGGGGCGGAAAATTTTGGATAGTAAACACTTTTATTATACCAAGCTATGAACTGGAGTGGTGGAGAAGCAAATTATCTAAGTGGGACATGGGGGTGGGCTTGAGTCCTTGATGTCTACTGAGCAACCGGCATTCAAAGTGCCCCGCTATGTTCTACTTGGTGCATATGGAGAAGTTTTACCCCTACCTCAAGGTGTCCCCATGGAAACTTATTGAAAGCATCTAATGAACTCAATGGGAATGTAACTTGGGTTGATGATTACAAATCTACTTGTAAATTTTGGATGGTAAATGCTTTTATTATACTAGATATTTTAACCAAAGTTATGGATGAGCAATTTCTCTAAGTGGGACATGGGGCTGGGCTTGGGTCCTTAATGGCCATCGAGAGATCCACATTAAAAATGCCTCGTTATGTTCCATTTGGTCCATACAGAGAAGTTCAACCCCTACCTCACGGTGTCCCTATGGCCACTTATTGAAAGCATCCTATGAAATAAATGGGAATGAAACTTGGGTTGATGATTACAAACTACTTGTAACTCACCAATACCCCAAGAACCTGATTTCATCCTATCTTCAATTTTTTTTTGTCTAGTCATCTACTTGAATATCCACCAAGTCATTACTAATTATCTTGTATGAAAGAAAACAACTATCCTAGCATCTGATAACCTCAAGCCTCTATGATGTTTCAAAAATGGTGATTTAAATATACTATTGAGCTCAGTGGCCATCAGGCTTAAAATTGAACAAAACGGCCACAAGGCTTAAATTTTCATTTGGAATTTATGTAAAAGATATCAAAAAGACTATTGAGCTCATTAGCTGCTAAGATTCAATTTTCATTTGGAATCACGAATATTCATGAAATAAATGTACTGAGCAACCACCCTAGTAGTCACTTGGTATTTAAAATAGTCTTTTAAAATAAAAATATAATTTTGGGAAAAATTTGAAGCGCTCAACTATGTTTTGCTTGATCCATATGGAGAATTTTGACCCCTACCTCAAGGTTTCCCCATGGCCACTTATTGAAATAATCTAGTGAAAACAATGTGAATTGAACTTGAGTTGATGATTACAAATTATTTTTATATTTTTTATGATAAAAGCTTTTATTATACCTGATCTATGAACTGGAGTGGTGGAGGAGCACTTTCTCTAAGGGGGATATGGAGATGGGCTTGGGTCCTTAATATCCACATAGTGATTTGCATTAGAAGTGCCACACTATGTTCTACTTGGTTCATACAGACAATTTTGACCCCTACCTCATTATGTCCCCATGGCCACTTATTGGAAGTATTTAGTGAACTCAATGGGAATGGAACTTGGGTTGATGATTACAAACTACTTGTACCTCACCAATAGCCCAAGAAATTGAGTTCATCATGTCTTCAAATATTTTTGTCTAGTAGAGTATTTGAATATCGATCAATTCATTATGAATTATCTTATATGAAATAAAACAACTATCCTATCGACTGTTAACCTCAAACCTCTGTGATGGTCCAACAATGATAATTCGAGTTACATATTGAACCCAGTGGCCACTTGGCTTGAAATTGAATACAACAGTTGCTAGGCTTAAATTTTAATTTTGAATTCATGTGATAGATTTCAAATACACTATTGATCTTAGTTACCGCTAGGCTTAAATTTTTATTTGGAATCATGAGTATTCAAGAAATAAATGTAGTGAGTAACCAACATAGTGGTCACTAATAGTTAAAAATAGTTTTTTAATATTGAAATATAATCACGGGGAGCATGCGTAATGTACCCCTATGTTCCGCTTGGTCCATATGGACAATTTTCACCCCTATCTCAAGGTGTCCCCATGGCTACTTATTGAAAGCATCCTGTGAATTCAATGGGAATGGAACTTGGGTTTGTAAATTTTTGATGGTAAACACTTTTATTATACCAAATCTATTAACTAGAGTTGTGAAGGAGCACTTTCTCTAAGCAAGACATGGAGGTGGGCTTGGGTCCTTAATTTTTTCCAAGCTATCCACATTCCAAACACCCCAATATGTTCTTCTTCATCTATATGGAGAATTTTGACCCCTACCTCAAGGTGTTCCCATGGCCACTTATTGAAAGCATCTAATGAACTCAATGGGAATGGAACTTGGGTGTATGATTACAAACTACTTGTAACTCACTAATAGCCCAAGAAACTGAGTTCATCCTATCTTTGAATATTTATTGTCTAGTCGTGTATTTGAATATCTGTCAATTCATTACTAATTTTCCTGTATGAAAGAAAACTATCATAGTGGGCGCTAACGTCAAGCCTCTTTGATCCTACAACAATGTTGATTCTAATAACATATTGAACCCAATGGCCACTAGGCTTTAAATTGAACCCAATGGAGACTAGGATTAAATTTTTCGTTTGGAATTCATGTGATAGACGATGGATATACTATTGAGATCAAAGACCGCTAGGCTTAAATTGTTTTTTTGAATCATGATTATTTGGGAAATAAATGTAGTGAGCAACCACCTTAGTGGTTGTCATTCATTAAAAATAGTCTTTTAAAACTGAAACATAATTTTAGGGATCATTCGAAGAGCCCCGCTATGTTCCGCTTAGTCCATATGGAGATGTTCGACCCCTACCTCAAGGTGTCCCCATGGGCACTTATTGAAAGCATCTAGTGAACACAATGGGAATGGAACTCTGGTTGATAATTACAAACTATTTGTATATTTTAGATGGTAAAAATTTTTATTATACTAGATCTATGAACTGAAGTGGTGGAGGAGCACTTTCTCTAAGCGGGACATGGCGATGGGCTTGAGTTCTTAATGTCCACTGAGTGATCCACATTTGAAGCGCCCTACTATGTTTTGTTTGGTCCATATGGAGAAGTTTGACCCCTACCTCAATGTGTCCCCATGGCCACTTATTGAAAACATGCAATGAACTCAATGGGAATGGAACTTGGGTTGTTGATTACAAACTACTTATAACTCACCAATAACCTAAGAAATTGAGCTCATCTTGTCTTTGAATATTTATTTTCTAGTCATGTTTTTGAATATCTATACACTCAGTACTAGTTATCACGTATGCAAGCCAACAATATCCTAGTGGCCGCTAACCTCAAGCCTTTGTGATGTTGTAATAATGTTGAATGAAATAACATATTAACCCAATAGCCACCAGGCTTAAAATTGAATATAGCACCTGTTAGGCTTAAATTTCTGTTTGGAATTCAAGTGATAGAATGCAAATATACTATTGAGATCAATGGCTACTAGGATTAAATTTTCATTTGGAATCACAAGTATTCAGGAAATAAATGTAATGAGAAACCACCCTAGTATTTGTCAGTCATTAAAAATTGTCTTTTAATCTTGAAATGTAATTGTGGGGAGCATTCAAAGTGCCCCAATATGTTCTTATTGGTCCATATGAAGAAGTTTGACCCCTACCTCAAGGTTTCCCCATCGCCACTTATTGAAAGCATCTAGTTAACACAATGGGAATGGAACTTTGGTTGAAGATTACAAATTATTTATATATTTCAGGTAGTACACACTTTTATTATACTAGATCTATAAAATGGCAAGGCGGAGGATCGTTTTCTTCAAGCAGAACATGGTGATGGGCTTGGGTCCATAATGTCCATCAATTCATCTGAATTCAAAGGGCCCCACTATTTTCTGCTTGGTCTATATGGAGAATTTCAACCCCTATCTCAAGGTGTCCCTATCACCACTTATTGAAAGCATACAATGAGCTTAATGGTAATGGAACTTGGTTTGATGATTACAAACTACTTGTAACTCACTAATAGCCCAAGAACTTGATTTCATCCTATCTTTGAATATTTTTTGTCTAGTCGTTCATTTGAATATCCATCAAGTCATCACTAATTTTCTTCTATGAAAGACAATAAATATCCTAGGGGCTACTAACCTTAGGCCTTTATGATGTTACAACAACGTTAATTTGAATATCATATTGAACCCAAGGACCACTAGGCTTAAAATTGAACATAACAGATGCTAAGACTAAATTTTTGTTTTGAATTCATGCGATAGAATTTGAATATACTAGTGAGCTAAGTGGTCGCTAGGCTTGAATTTTCATTTGGAATCATGAGTATTTAGGAATGAAATGTAGTGATAAATGACCCTAGCTACCGTCAATCGTTTAAAATAGTCTTTTAATATTGAAATATAATTTTGGGGAACACACAAAGTGCCCCGCTATGTTCCACTTCATCCATATGGATAAGTTTGACCCCTACCTCAATGTGTCCCCATGGCCACTTATTGAAAGCATCCAGTGAAATTAATGGGAATGGAGCTTGGGTTTATGATTAAAAATACTTGTAACTCACCAATATCATAAAAGCTCAAGGGTTCATCATATCTTCAATTTTTTTTGTCTAGTCATGTATCATTGCGGACATTAACCTCAAGCCTCAGTGATTTTTCAACAACTACTATCCTAGTGGATGTTAACCTCAAGCCTTTTAGATGTTGCAACAATGTTGATTCGAATATACTATTGAGCTTAATGGCCATTACGATTAAATTTTTGTTTTGAATTCGTGAGATAGAATTTGAATATATTATTGAGCTCATCCGATGCTAGGATTAAATTTTAGTTTGGAATCATGAGTATTCAAGAATGAAATGTAGTGAGCAACCACTCTAGTGGTCTCCAGTTGTTAAAAATAGTCTATGAACATTTAAATATAATTGTGGGGTCATAGTTATAGTTTCGATTGATTTGTTATAAATTGTGATGAATGCAAGACAACAAATATCCTAGTGGCCTTTAGTAATATCATGTAATAAAATTTGAATAACATGTTGTAATCATAAGCCACCTAGCTAAACGACTGGTGTTGGATTTTAGTTATGTTTTGAGTTTTTATTTGGGTCATTAATCATTGTCTTGAATGCAAATACAATAATTATTCTAGCAGCCGATAATCTTAAGTTTTTGTTATGTTACAAAAATGCAGTGGAATAATCTAAAACAATATGGGTTGCTAGGATTCGAATCTCATGTGATAGGCTTCGAATTAAAATTTTCTGTGACTATTTGTTATCTTGGAGCATCAAATAAAGAAAGATTACATCCACCCTAGAATTAGCTAGTCTTAGAAGGTAGTAATATAACATCCAAATATAATAAAGTAGCTAGTTAATTTTTCAGTTGGGTCGTTATTAATTATCCTATCTGCAACGAAATATATATCTTAGTGGTTGCTAATCTCAATTCTTTGTTATGTTGCACAAATTGTATTTACTAATATTTGACATTAGTGGCCACTACGCTTTGAATATAATGGTAGGATTCTAATAATTTAATATGGAAATCTAAATATAATAATGATGCTTAACTCAGCTTTTCAGGCGAGCCGTCCTAGTTATATCATATATGCAAGTCAACCATAATCTTAATGGAAACTAGTCTTCATTCTTGTTTGAAAAATGTATTCAAGAAACTCTTTAATATTTGTCTTGTTTTAGAATATTTTTTGCCTTGTGTTGTCTTGTAATAACTAGGAAATGTCGTAAACATCGAGCTTAGTGGCCTCTATTGTTGGAATATTTCATTTTAGAATTTAAATATTGTTACTTTATATTGGCTCATTTATCAAGTAAGTCGCTACTAACTATAAATGAAATATATAGTCAGGTAAGATTGGATAGATTCTTAGTATTGGAAGATTGATTATCCTAGGACATCTCTCTTTTCTATCTTCCCTGCATTAGGTCTAATCATATGCCTATATCGCTGTAAATCAAGGAACCTGCTAGGAAAATAACCCCCTTTTTGTTTTGAGAAGACGTGGCTTCATAATGAGAAACTTAAATATCTCCTAACTGATTGATGGAAACTTAAGGTTAAGGGATCTGTGATGTATAGATTATCCAAGAAACTTCATAATGTCAAAAATCATCTTGAATATTGGAATAAGAAGAGTTTTGGTAATATTTTTCAAAAGAAAATGGAAACTAGAACTGAATTATAGACCCTCCAAAGCTATATTGAAAGTATGGATCTTGATAGGGATCTCGAAGAAAAGGAAAGATCTCTATTAGCTGAGTACCATAATATTATGAGAAAAGAGGAAATCTTATGGAGACATAAATCTTGTATTTCTTGGCTTAAGGAAGGGGACCAAAAATACTAGGTTCTTCCATTAGTCTACTATAAAACATAGAATTTTTTAATAGAATTATCAGAATAAGAAAAGAAGATGGTTATCTTGTGGAAGAGAAAGAAGAAATAAATAAAGAGGTTATTTCTTTCTTTTAAAAGATTCTAACTAATCAAGGAACCCCAAATTTGACCAAAGAGCAAGATTTTCTAAGTTTGAATTCCTTCCTTAGTCTCCAAGGAGGATAATTAGATGATCTCTTGGATCCCATCAATGGAGGAAGTGGAATTCATGGTGAAACATCTTAACTCAGATAAGGCACCTGGTCTGGATGGCTTTCAATCCTTTTTCTTTCAGCACTTTTGGGAAATTTTAAAAAAAAGATGTGTACAATTATGTGAAAGAATTCTTCACCCAGAAAAATATGCTAAAGGATATGAATTGTACCTTCCTGACTTTGGTTCAGAAATGTGGTAATGCCATGGAATTTAAACACTTTAGACCTATAAGTCTTTTGAAACACCACTTATAAAATTTTTTACTAAAATCTTGGCCCTCCGTTTGTATGTGCTTCTCCCCTCTATCATATCTGAGCAGTAAGAGAGATTTATTGTTAGAGACAAAATTCAAGATGGGATTCATCTTAATAAAAGAGACTATTCATTTAGCTAAAATTAGTAAGAAGTCAGCGTTGTTTTTTAAAATTGGACATGGCTAAATCCTATGATAGGGTCTCATGGAGTTTTCTTGATAAAATCCTTGACAGGTTTGACTTTTATTTTTCCCTTTGAAGCTTGGTTAAGGATTGTATTTCTAGTGTCTGGTTTTCCATTCTCATTAATGAGACCCCTTTTAGTTTTTTTCCCTAGCTCTCAAGGTTTAAGGAAAGGGGATCCTCTCTCCCCTTTCCTTTTCATTATCATGGTTGAAGCTCTAAGCAGAAGATTGAATGTTGATACTAAGAAAAGTTACATCAAAGGGATATCTCCAACAAAGGATTTGGAATATGTGTCTCACCAGCATTTTGTGGATGACACTTTCCCTTATGGGAGAAGCTACTATTCTAGAAGCTAATAATATTAAACGCCTTCTAGATGACTACATGGAAGTTTCTGGCTAGATGGTGAACTATAGAAAAAGCTCTCTTTTCTTCATTCATACCTTGGAGAGCCGTTGTAAGAATATTTTTGTAATTATGGATTGTTCCTATAAGTCCTTCCCTATAGTTTTATCTAGGAATCCCTATTGGAGATAAAAGACCCTATTGTTTAGAGTGGAATTTCCTGATTGAAAGGTTTGAGAAAAAATTTGCAGGGAGGAAAGCTAATTTTTTATCTCAGGTTCAAAAAATTACTCTTCTTTCTAGCTCACTCCAAAGTCTTCCAGTTTATGTCATGTCTCTTTACCAACTTCCTGGGAGCATAGGGGGGAAAACTGGAAAATATCAAAAAACGTTTTCTTATAGAGTGGAACTATAAGTAAGGAATGAATTCTTCTTGTGGCATGGAATAGAGTATACAAACCCAACAAAAATGGGGGTCTTGGTCTTAGAGGATGGACTAAAATGAATAAATCCCTCTTAGCTAAAATTGGCTGGAGGTTAACAAACAAAAACATTGTGTGGACTAGAATCCTAAGAGAAATTATTGGATGGATACAAATTACAAAATATGGATTTTCAAATAGGATTCTTTCAATGGTTCAAGCATATGGAAAGCTATAAATTACACTAAAGAAATTGTTGATAGGGGTAGTATATGGAAAAGAGGGAAAGGAAATGAGATTTGTTTCTAGAATGATAAATGGGTTGGGAATTTTACCCTAAAAGAAAATTTTCCCCAAATTGCAAGGTTGATTGAGGAGAAGTATGGAGAAATAATTGTCAATTATATGGAAGATGAAGACAACTTTCAGACATGGAAAATTTTAGAACTAGATAGTCAATAAGTCAAAGAACACTTGGTTGCTCTCAATGATTTTCTAAAACATTATGTGTCTTCTAATAGCAAGGATCTAGATAGAATTATGTGGGAAAAAGAACAAAATGGCAATTTCTTTGTCAAATCTTACTACTCCACTATTCTTTGAGGGGGAAGTTAGTGATGAATACTTAATGGTTGGAAAATTTTGGAAGAAGAACATATCTCCTAAAGTCAATGTGTTCAGCTAGCTTGTTGTGATAAATAATATTTTAATAGTGGATAACCTAAATAAAAGAGGCTTCCAATCAATGTGTTCAGCTAGCTTGTTGTGATAAATAATATTTTTAATAGTGGATAACCTAAATAAAAGAGGCTTCCAAATCGTCAATATATGTACTCTTTGTGAAAAGAATGTGGAAACGGTGAACCATCTATTATTAGAATGTTCTCTCGTTCTCCAGATCCTATCTTCTATTTTGGTTTGCTTTTCAGTTCCTTAGGTAAACCCTAATGGAATCCAAGATGCATGGATTTAATGGAAATTCCCTTTCATTAGTCAAGGGCTTAAAAATATTTGGATAATGATCCTAAGTCACCTATGGTGGGGAATATGTAAAGAAAGAAACAGGGAGGATCTTTAAAAATAAAAAACATCCGAACATGTTGTTAATAAACCATTTCTTTCAGGCTGGTTAGAAATAATTTTTCTATCCTCGAGAAAAAAAAGTTGAATTTCTTGAATGCAAAAAAAATATCATTAGGAATTGGAATTTAATTTATGACCCTCAACCTAAGAAGTCCAACCCTAACAAGGGGGTTAAGTGGACTCCTTCTAGAGGGGGATTCCTTAAAATCAACTTTGATGGTGCTGCTAAAGGGAATCCTAGGAAAGTAGGAGGAGGAGGAGGTGTGTTTTTCATGATGATGAAGGTAAGTTTCTTCTTTCCTATTTGGTTTTATCTAGGTATCCAATCAAACAATGTTGTTAAGGTTGTTGCTTTGTTCTTGGGAGTGAAGTTGGTGGAAGAGAAAGGTTTCAAGCATCTGGTTGTGGAAGGGGACTCTTTGTTTATCATATCTTGTGTGAAGGGGAGAGTCTCAGGCCTCTATTTCTATAGTTGACTTCATCAATAAATCCAAGGGTAAATTATCCTCCTTTGAAACTATGCCCTTTTAACATGTGTTTCGTGAAGGAAACAAACTAGTTGATATTTTGGCTAATATAGGGGTAGATGCTAAGGATATAAAGGTGGTCGAGGATCTTATAGATATGGATGCTGATTTCATAAAAATATTGAAAAGGGAAAGAATCCCTAATAGCACACCTATAAGTAAGGACATAATTATTCCTTTGGTTTGATGTCTCATGATTTCATGTATCTCAACATCATTCAAACTTTTATTTCATATCTTCACAAAAGGCAAGACAGATCTCTGCGTGTTGTGGAATCTCATTTTCAAGTTTGTTATAGATGTTAACCCTCAGAAGAATAATAAGAACAACATTAGTAGAATGGGAGGGGAATTTAGTATGTACTGAACCAAGCAAGGTCCCGAAGGGATTTAGTATGTACTGAACCAAGCAAGGTCCCGAAGATGTCAAAAGAGGCTAAGGTTTTACTTGAACATGAGGCATTGTTAAGCTTCTTTAGCATTTTTTATGGGCATGATGAAAATTTGAGTGAATATGTGGAAAAAAAATGGAAGGAAGTCCATGTTCGGGTTGTCAATTTCTCTTATACGATTTCCCCCAAGCTTATTACTAAATTTTCTAGTTTGTCCATAGAAGGAAGGAGAATTTTCAAACCTAAGTCAAACTACAACCTGGACATTGAATGCTTCATGTAAGGTAAGGGTGTTCCCATCTCTCTCCATAATGGTTATGCTAGAGGTAATTTTCCCCCATCCTTATGGGGAAATTTCTTAGTTAATTATGGCTTATATTACTCATTAAGGGCGTTACAAAGTGATCTATGGGTACCACTTTCCCATGTTGAATCATGTTAGAAACAACAAGCCCTACAATTTCCCATATTTTTTTCTCCTCTTTGTTCAAATATATATATATATCAGGTTGAGAAAGGTACTTTCTCCTTCCCGTTGCATCAAGGTCTCATTAAAGCTATGCTCAGGATGGGAACTCCCCTCATTGGAAAAAAAAGAAAAATTAGGGGCCTCTCCGATCCTAAGAGAACGATTCTTCATAATGGAATTCTAAAATCCTGGATGTCAAGGTGGTTACTGGTAGTGAGGCTTTGACTGCGAGGCCCATGGAAAATAGAAACAGATCCCACCTAGAAAATGTCAGCCTCAAGAAGAAGTGCAACAAGGAGAAGGTTTCGGCTTTAGTTGAGAAGGTGGAATTTATTTTGGAGTCGGAAGAGAATCAGGAAGGTAAGTCTGTTTATTATGCTCCCAGTGAAAGTTGTGTGGAAGAAGACTTGGAAGGGGATCACAGTGAGGAGATGGAAATTTGGAAAGATCCTAAAGCTTCTGATGGCAAGAGATCGAAGAATTCAGAGGAGGCTATAGAAATCCTACATGCTCTCAAAACTGCTCAAAATAAAATCTTTAATGCTCAAGATTGTTTGGTCAAATCCAATGTTTTAATGAAGGAATTTGAGAATTACAGGCTAGACACTGACATTAACAGACATAATATCAATATGGTGTCTATGGACCTGAGGGGAATTGAATGAAAAATTGGAGAAGTTGTCTTCTATTGTTATGAGTGAACAATTAAAAAATGCTAATGAAAGAAGTCTGGCTATGGAAAATGAAATGTTGGAGATGAAGGAAATTATTATTTAGATAGATGTTCACATTCTCAATGTTTAAATTACCATTCATCACCTTAAACTCCTTGTTGAGATGATCCATTCTATGGAATTAGCTAAGGAGAACCATCTATTATTAGAATGTTCTCTCGTTCTCCAGATCCTATCTTCTATTTTGGTTTGCTTTTCAGTTCCTTAGGTAAACCCTAATGGAATACAAGATGCATGGATTTAATGAAAATTCCCTTTCATTAGTCAAGGGTCTTAAAAATATTTGGATAATGAGCCTAAGTCACCTATGGTGGGAAATATGGAAAGAAAGAAACAGGAGGATCTTTAAAAATAAAAAACATCCGAACAGGTTGTTAATAAAACCATTTTTTTCAGCCTGTTAGAAATAATTTTTCTATCCTCAAGAAAAAAAAAGTTGAATTTCTTGAATGGAAACAAAATATCATTAGGAATTGGAATTTAATTTATTACCCTCAACCTAAGAAGTCCAACCCTAATAAGGGGTTTAAGTGGACTCCTTCTAGAGGGGGATTCCTTAAACTCAACTTTGATGGTGCTGCTAAAGGGAATCCTAGGAAAGTAGGAGGAGGAGGAGGTGTTTCTCATGATGATGAAGGTAAGTTTCTTCTTTCCTATTTTGTTTCATCTACGTATCCAATCAAACAATGTTGTTAAGGATGTTGCTTTGTTCTTGGGAGTGAAGTTGGTGGAAGAGAAAGGTTTCAAGCATCTGGTTGTGGAAGGGGACTCTTTGTTTATCATATCTTGTGTGAAGGGAGAGGTCTCAGGCCTCTATTTCTATAGTTGACTTCATCAATAAATCCAAGGGTAAATTATCCTCCTTTGAAACTATGCCCTTTTTAACATGTGTTTCGTGAAGGAAACAAACTAGCTGATATTTTGGCTAATATAGGGGTAGATGCTAAGGATATAAAGGTGGTCGAGGATCTTATAGAGATGGATGCTAATTTCATAGACATCTTGAAAAGGGAAAGAATCCCTAATAGCACACCTATAAGTAAGGACATAATTATTCCTTTGGTTTGATGTCTCATGATTTCATGTATCTCAACATCATTCAAACTTTTATTTCATATCTTCACAAATTCAAAACAGATCTCTGCATGTTGTGGAATCTCATTTTCAAGTTTGTTATAGATGTTAACCCTCAGAAGAATAATAAGAACAACATTAGTAGAATGGGAGGGGATTTAGTATGTACTGAACCAAGCAAGGTCCCGAAGATGTCAAAAGAGGCTAAGGTTTTACTTGAACATGAGGCATTGTTAAGATTCTTTAGCATTTTTTTATGGGCATGATGAAAATTTGAGTGAATATGTGGCAAAAAAAATGGAAGGAATTCCATGTTCAGGTTGTCAATTTCTCTTATACCATTTCCCCCAAGCTTATTGCTAAAGTTTCTAGTCTGTCCATGGAAGGAAGGAGAATTTTCAAACCTAAGTCGAACTACAAACCTGGAGATTGAATGATTCATGTAAGGTAAGGGTGTTCCCATCTCTCTCCATAATGGTTATGCTAGAGGTAATTTTCCCCATCCTTATGGGGAAATTTCTTAGTTAATTATGGCTTATATTACTCATTAAGGGCATTACAAAGTGATCTATGGGTAACACTTTCCCATCTTGAATCATGTTAGAAACAAAAAGCCCTACAATTTCCCATATTTTTTTCTCCTCTTTGTTTAAATATATATATATCAGGTTGAGAAAGGTACTTTACCCTTCCCGTTGCATCAAGGTCTCATTAAAGCTATGCTCAGGATGGGAACTTCCCTCATTGGAAAAAATGAAAAAATTGGGGGCCTCTCTGATCCTAAAGAACGATTCTTCATAATGGAATTCTAAAATCCTGGATGTCAAGGTGGTTACTGGTAGTGAGGCTTTTGACTACAAGGCCCATGGAAAAAAAGAAACAGATCCTACCTAGAAAATGTCAGCCTCAAGAAGAAGTGCAGCAAGGAGAAGGTTTCGGCTTTAGTTGAGAAGGTGGAATTTATTTTGGAGTCGGAAGAGAATCAGGAAGGTAAGTCTGTTCATTATGCTCCTAGTGAAAGTTGGGAGGAAGAAGATTTGGAAGGGGATCACAGTGAGGAGATGGAAATTTGGAAAGATCCTAAAGCTTCTGATGGCAAGAGATCAAAGAATTCAGAGGAGGCTATAGATTTCCTACATGCTCTCAAAACTACTCAAAATAAAATCTTTAATGCTCAAGATTGTTTGGTCAAATCCAATGTTTTTATGAAGGAATTTGAGAATTATAGGCTAGACACTGACATTAACAGACATAATATCAATATGGTGTCTATGGACCTGAGGGAATTGAATGAAAAATTGGAGAAGTTGTCTTCTATTGTTATAAGTGAACAATTAAAAAAAGCTAATGAAAGAAATCTGGCTATGGAAAATGAAATGTTGAAGATGAAGGAAATTATTATTTAGATAGATGTTCACATTCTCAATGTTTAAATTACCATTCATCACCTTAAAATCCTTGCTAAGTTTATCCATTATATGGAATTATCTAAGGAGAAAGAAAACGAAGGAAATGGCCCCAAAGTACAAATTACTAAACTAAACTACAAGTATTGGAAGTCTGCTATAGCCAACCTTGTAAAATAATGGGATGGATGCATGAGTACTATGGGGGAATTGGTAAAAGAAGGATGAAGGGGTCTAATCTCTTGGATTTTTTTTTGTCTTGCTTGTTAAGACTATGTTGCTTCATAAGATTTATGATGTCAGTTACTCAGACCCTTGATGTTAGTTACTCTTCTATGTAGTTTCTTTTTGATGTTTTAAATTGTTGCTCTTTTCGTTTTGTATGGACTTCAATGGTTGAACCCTTGGCCTTTGTGGTTGTTTGGTTGTAATATTTGCACGGGGTAGGGTCCCCATAACCCTCTTTTACCTCTAATAAAATAAATAAATAAAATATATGTTTGTAAATAGAATGATTAACATTTATATCTAATAATATTGACGATAACATATAATGTGCTTACCTTTTATCTAAACATGACAAAATTGTGAAGACAATGCATTTAATTATTTCCACATGGATTTTTTAAAAAAACTATGTATATTAATGTGGCAATCAAGTGAGAATCGAATATTGAAGAATTAATCACGACTATTCTTTCATATTAAAAAACTCATTAAAGGAAGTCAAAATGATTACCTAAACTATAAAAAAGAAAACCATTACTATTTATAAAAACTGAATATGCGACTCATGTTTTGCTGCTAGAGATAGATGTCAGTACTTACGGGAAAAAATAATTGGATGAAGAATAATGAATAAAAAAAATAAAAAAATAGAGAGAGAGGTAGAATGGATGAAAAAAAAACTCATTTACCAGACACAAATACTTGAGCTATGATTAAACATAAAAAATCAGTTTTCGGAGGAATAAACATTTTAAAAGGGGTTACAAAATATTTGATCACGGGTGGACTAAAGTGTGGTTTCAGATAGAGAAACGCATATTGACAAGAATATGCAAAGGGACTACAAAGGCACCAAAGAGAAAGGCAGGGATGGGTTGTGGTGCAAAAAACAAGAACTAGGTGAATATAGAGCTATTGCAAGTGCCCACCATCAACTGTGGTACACATAGAATAACATAGATGATTTTTATAAATACTTTTTTTAGTTGTATATGATATTTTTATGTGATTTATAATGTTTGTTAAACCTCCGCATTCTCTCTAAAACATAGTATCAATGATATTCTATCTGTAACCAATTTTGTTTGTCTCTTTTGATTACATCCTTTTTCGGCCTCTTGATTTGCACTCACACCCATCATCTATCCACTATCACTATTTTTCGTCTTGTTTGTGCACCACCAAACATGATTACAATCAATGCCTCAACTTACCGTTAAAAAAAACATCCAAGAATCTAGCAATTAGATCAGTAAATTAGTTCTTGCACGTGTTGTATTATGATTTCAAGAGCTCCTTTTCTACGCTTACAAAATAAAAAAGAAACCCTAATATATGTTTCTACGGTTTATTTAGTTTTTTCAAAATGCATTCAATGAAAGAAATTCTTAAAAATGAAAAAAAGTGGGAATAGGAAATTTAAAATTTAAAATTTCCCCTTCTTAAAGAGAAAGTGTGGGATTTTGATGTTTCAAATATTTAATTTTAATGCAGGGGATTTCATATATCATACTTTGAATTAACCAATCATTAATATTTTCATTTAATTAAGGGCATATGGTGGGATACATGGAAATCAAATTGATTAATTTTACCTATTATAGAAACATAAGGGACAGTGAAAAAAGTCCTTTGTGATCACTCGGGAAAACCCCAAATAATAATTTAAGCATAATAAAAAAACATTTAGAAAATAAAAGTGAACATAAGGAAACAAAATTAATAATTTTTCATAGAACAATATATACCTCATTAATTATTAATTTTTATCTAGTGCGACTTCGGTATTTTATTAATATAATGTGCATTAATTAGAGGGATAGAATGGGATTCAAGGAAATCAGATTTATTAATACTAAATATTCTAGAAACAAGTGGGATAGTGAAAAAAGTTTCCTTGTGGACTTGTAGTAAAACGACAATTGTTAATTTCAGTCTAATAAAAAAAATTAGAAAATAGAAGCGAACATTACGAAACAAAAAATTTAAATTTTAAGATAGCAATATATGCCTCGTTAATTTTTAATGTTTTATCTAGTGTGAATTCAGTATTTTATAAATATAATTCACGTTAATGTAGGGAATAGCTTGTGATACAAGGAAATCAAATTTATTAATACTACCTACTTTAGAAACTGTTTGGAAAACGTCAAAAGTTTCTTTGTGAACTCGAGGGAAAATGAAAAATATTAATTTAAGCATAATAAAAAACCATTTAGAAAATATAAGTGAACGTTATGAAGCAATTAAAATAAATTTTAAGAGAGTGACTTATGCCTCGTTTATTATTAATTTTAATCAAGTGCGAATTTAATATTTTTTAGCTATTGTGCGTGTTAATTAAAAAATATCCAATAAAATGTGGCATGTAGCAAGTTTGAACTAGTTGATTACACATTTATTAAGAAATTTTTAATCAGGGATAGAATTAACAAATATTTTTTACATATAAAAATCCACATTATTAAGTTATAATTGAAATCCATTAAAATGTTGCCATGTGGCATGAAATTTCTAATATATCTCGTGATCATCAATATTTCTGAGTTATTAATGCTTTACTATAGAAAAAATAAAACATTATTTTACACTTCTCCCGAATTTAAGAGGACCTTATAGATAGGAAAGAAAATAGCTACTGCTAAGCTCCATTAGAATGATATTTTTGCAACACCAAATTAAAAATAATAAATACTTACATTTTATAGGGGATGAGGATATTCTCTTCAGCACCTGCTAATGAATAATGTTTCGTATGTTTTTCGTCTATTCTTTGAGTAGAATCCTAGTGGTCACTAGCATCTATAACTCCTATGTTTCATTTTCAGAATTGTAAATAAATATATTTATAGTTTTTGATCACTAGTATTTTCATTAATTATAATCTTATCTTATTGTCTATATATTCCATCCACAATAAAGTGTGGCACTACATACCATTTAAGGATTTCGCAACTTCTATATTATTCATAAGTTCTTTTATGTCTAGCACATAATTTATATTAGTTCGCATCAAGTAAAATAGTTAGCAACCGCTAAGCTCCATTACTTGCACAAGATCAATCAAACAGTGGGTGTGAAAGAAAATTTGTAGCGGCCAATAAGCTATAGTACTTACCAAAAGGAATGATTATGTGGAAAATAAGCTAAAAATTTTCTTGATAACATAGACGCTTTATGAAAAAATCATATTGATAGATATTATCGGTCATTAGGAATTTTCCATAATATATTTTGATTACTGATAGTGAGATATGGATAATTTTTAATGTCGAAAGATATGGAGGTCTTTGCGTAGTAGGGAATAAAGATGATTACTAAAAATATTTTCAGGGTGCTCATATAACGCCATAGGGACTGCTAGGCACACACCTTTACATCTTTTCTTTTTTAACACATTGGTGTGTATCAATGAAAATTATTAACGACTGCTAAGCTCTGCTACTTGTCAGGAGGAGTAGATTAGCAGCCACCAGGATCAACTGATTATTTAATTTGAGTATAGAGATTAAACAACATTTCTTATTAAAGTAAATTCTTATTGACCTCTAAGATCGATTACTTTTAGGAAGGAATGATTTTCTACCAGCTAGGCTAAACAATATTTTATTTTGAACATAGCACTCTAATAACAAATCATAGTAATAAATATTTTCAGGCACTAGGAATTTTTAATGAGATTTTTAGATTCAAAATATGTGAGATATAAAAACTGTTTATTATCAAAAGATACAGAGGTCTTTTGAGAAATTAATAGATTAGCGGCCTCAAGGCTAAACTGTTTATTAATTTCAAAAAGAGAGATAAAAATAGTTCGTATAAAAGAAATGCCTAGAGAATGCTAAGCTCGAATAATTACAGAACATAACTCTCTACGCTTATTGTTTATTGTTAAATGAGAAAGGAATAAATTAGTGGCATCTAGGCTAAACTCGTTCTTAATTAAGAAAATAGAAATAAAAAGAAAGTTCATATTAAAAAAAAAGCTTAGCGACCACTAAGCTATGATACTTACAAAACATAGCGCTCAGATAAAAAATCATATGAATGGAAGAAATGGCATCGTAAGGAATATTTTATGTCGGTTCGTATCAAATAAAATGCATAGCAACCACTAAACTACATTAGTTACTGAAAGGAGTGGCGTGGAGCTCACTAGGCTCTAATGTTTGTGTTTTTAAAAAATATCAAGCTAATTAAACTCATTTTCTGTCTTTGCGAAAAAAGATAAGAGTTACAACATAATAATATAATTACATATTTTTAACATGAAGAGGTATCCTAATCATCTTGGCCCTGGATATTAAAAGAAATAACCTGTTAAACAAAATAGTCCTAAACGTTTTACAAAAAAATTAAGGAAAATATGAACACGGGTCTTTTTCAAGAATGACTGATCCAAGTACGTGAAGAGAAATGCATATTTTATGTTATTCAATTATTCGTTAATGAGAAGGCTATCGACTGATATCTTATATATTTTCGATGAATCTAATTTAACATGCAAAAAAATAATCTCACTAGGTTTGAAATCAATATTTGTAATTATATTATATTCGATGGACTATCCTTGAATACAAACCTTCGATAAGGATGACTAAAGACTAGAATATTTACAACTGATAAACATCATTAGTTAGTGAAATGGAAGGCTTTGCTATTACTACAATCGAAAATTTCTTTTAATTAACATAGCCATGTAGTGTGGCAATGTTAGATCATCGTAACAGATAAACATAAAATTAAACCTAAGGATGTATTTTGTCCGTCTTGTCATTGCATATTTTCTTAAAATCATCCTTCAAATAAAATATACCTAAACGATCAACCACATACGCAGGGCGAAGGTGAACAATATTCTGGCACAATATTAAATGACAAAATTCTATTGTATTGATCAAATCTTTCTGATATAGTATGCCCAATAGTGTGTTTGATAAAATAAACATACTTTTGTGGGCCAAGGAAAATAAAAAAACTGGGTCGAAGACTTATATGAATGTGTCAAACTCTCTCCAATCCTCGAAGCTAGTTTTGAAAGATAGCTGCGAAAAAAAGAGTGATCGTCTTCTAGATGTTAATCACATAATTAATAACAGGACTAACAACTAGATTTTTTATTGTAATGTGTTTGTTGGATTTATAGAATTTGATAATGTTGATTGATGTAAGAGAACTGTGGTTATATAGATATGTAGTAAATTTTGAGAAATCATTTCACAAATGCGGAAAGTGTGATTATAGAGAATGTTGAAGAGGGTATTGAGAAAAGAATGTTAGTGGAAAGCATGTTGTGTACAATTTGTGTAGAAGGAATTATCTTTAACCAACCCTGTCGATACAATATTTTATCTATAAATTTATTTCCAATATACTCATTTGTATTTCCCAGCTATATGATTTGAATCATGAAACAAGATTAAGTATGGAATTTTTAGACTATTTTCATTAAATTTTAAGTAATGAGTTTTTTCTTGTTCAAGACCACACTGATATTTGTTATTTCAAACGAAAGAAAAAGAAGGGAATTGTTTATCCTCGAGACTATTCTTTCTCTTGATAGCGTGATGAAGATCCGTGCACTTCTTATTAGTAATTCATAGTCGATGCTTAAATGTTTTAATTTTATGTCTTGTGATGTCTTGTAATCGGATGTACTACTATTATTTTTGTTTGCCTAGTTTGAAATCATGACTTTGAGGTGTGCTTTCATATTGCGGAATTATTTGGAGAATATTCTTATATCATTTTTCTTATTAATAGAATATAAGATATTATTCATAAATACAACACATTATCAATCCGAAATTACTAAATTAAAAGTAAATGCAAAAATTATTGAGATTACTCAAAGGACCAAATATAGAATTTTTATTTTTGAATGATTATTAATAGTTTGTAGATTAAATTGTGCAGTATAATGATATTGATTACCAAGGTTGTCCCCAACTGTAGACTACAGACCCTGATCCCACCCAATGTAAATTAATAAATGTATGAATCAATAAATTAAAGTGTCGGTACATTATTGGTCCATTGCTATTGAATTGAATAATATTTATTTAATTATTGGAGGTAAATCTCATATTATTGCTAACGTCCCAACCAAAAAACTTGTGTGAATAAAAATCCATTTGTACTCTTTCATTACTTACATATTGGACCTTAAATGTTATATATGGGGAGGATGATAAAAAGGAGAATTTTATATAAAATCAGGTGATAAGATTGGAAATAAATATGTTGATCACTTGGATTCATCACCTTTTCTAATAAACATTGATATTAAAGCCCCTAGAAATCTTGTATTAATTACAAGCCTGCAATGACATAGTCACTCCACATATTTAATGATCCTCTCCACCTTATTTTCACACCTTTTGTCTTTCTTCCACTAGATTTCATTTCATCTGTCATGGCCTTTCCAATGTTTCCTTTCATGAAATTTTCCACATCGGTGAATGAAATGTCATTTTATACAAAAAATTTGCGTCACCATTTGAAATCCATTTTTTGAATTGAAACAGAGCAAGATCTGGTTGCTATTGAAGGAGATCTTGGAGATGATTATATTTCTCTAGAGGGACATTCGAGGGTAACTGTGGAATTTACTTCAACATTCATTTGTCATCTTCTTATCATAAAACTGGCAAAGGATTGGGCTTTGAAGATGGGTCGTCACTGGATCAAGCCAACATATATGGTTGGCATGGAAGTGGAAATGCACAAAACCCCAAGTGCGTCATGGCCCTTGCTATTTGAGGCTCATTATAAACAAGTATTTTTTTTGGATGTGGCCATTTATTCAAAGTTGTACAAATGGTTTGACGTCCTAATGCGATTCATGTCTGGTGTCTCCAAATGGGGTGAGACTCCAAGGGTAGGAGATAGTTTGCACCCATTTTCTGACTTGGATGATATGTTTTCTCTTCTACAAGAGTAATCGACATGTTGGGATATTCTTCACTGGGAAGGTCACAAGGCATACAATTGGTTAAAGAGTCAAGATGCAGCTAGAAAAGAGAATCTTTTTTCTAGAACCGCTTGCAGAAACCATTTTTTGGCCTGTTAAGGTGCAGGTTACGAAGGTATCATCTTATTTCAATAAATAAGTTCTTCTAAAATATTTCAGTCTGTAACTTTGTTTTGGTTGTTATATAACCTTGGTAGTTGCATTGTTACCAGAACATCTTGTTTGTCTTACTGGTCGATTTTTTTTTTGTATTCCCAGTCACTTTTGTTATTGGCATAGGCCCTTAAGCGTTTCTCCACCAAAGTATTGTTGGATCATTCAGGTTTTTCTGACTAGTCCTCTCATTATATCTATAATGTAAATGGAAAGGGACCCCTTCAACCTTCCTTTAGTTATAAAAATCAATAAATCATTAATAAAATTTTTGTTTTGTGTTCCACTATTCGATTTCAACAATTAATCGCTATCAAAATTGGTTTGTTTGAATATGTCAATTCATTTCTAGAAGTGTAGACTACCAGACATAAGCATCAATATATTATAAAATATCTTTCTATCAATGTAAAAAATAATTTGTACAACTTTAGGATACAAGAGATAATTGTGGATTGATGGCTATCTTCTCATCACTTTTAAAAACAAAATGAGTTACACTACATCACTTTCGAAATCTATGGAGGTCTTTGAGAAAGGAATAAATTTAATTATCTTTAAATAACAATAGAAGATAATGTAAATGGCTCTATTTCTTTAACAAGAACCTCTCCTAGGGTAAGTGCAGGAAGTTGATGGACAAATATAGGGTCATCCGTGGACGTCATATTGCAAAAAACAACAAAATCTCAATTTGTAGGGATTATTAGCTATACACGCACTCTAAATTAGAAAAAAATATATAAATATGAATCATAGCATTTGGAATCTAGTTTCTAAAATACTAATTTTCTTAAAAAACGGACAAGTTTAGCTATATTAAACACTTAAAATTATATGACTTAGTTTTTTTTTTGAAAAAACTTATAAGATTGTAGTCCGTTTGCTCACAGTTTGGATGACCAAATCTTGTTATTTTTTTTCCCTTTGGTGAAACTTTAGATGTAGTTGTTTATCTTGGGATGGATTTTATTTTGTATATTTTTTAGCACTATTTTTTTTAATGATTTTTTCCGTGAAAGTGGTCTGAAAATATTTCGAAAACGGAGCTCTTTCCGTTTGCCCGCCATAACTATATCAAAAAATATTGAAGTCAAATATATTTTTTTTAACGTGTATAGAATTTTTCCATGCTTGGGATGGCATAAGTTTTATCATATTTTGATAAACAGAACAAAAGTTACAGTCTTAAACGTAGACATGAACATTCATGGGAAAAAATGTCTTAAAGACCTATTGTTAGTAAAAAAATTATAAAATAATATTTATCTTAATGTATTCACTTTAAAAACAATATTTCTACGAAGCTAAGAGTCTTTGCTACGCGATGGCACAATTTTTGTGAAATGTTTTCATTTTTTTAGCATGGTTCAAGTCTTTGGAAGAGCAGATTTGAGGTTTTTTGACATTTTACACTTCATAATGAGTTTTCATAGCTTTGGTTGGGGAAAAAAAAATATTTTCTAATACTTAGGTTCGGCAGATAGATCCGCGATCACTGTTTATAAAGCACGATCGTAGTTTTTTAACATAAACCGCGCTCGCGGTTTATAAAGCATGATTGCAGTTTTTTAAAGCACGCTCGTTGTTCATAAATCATATGTACACACATCCCAATGTCTGAATTACCATGTGATTTTTACTCTCTGACCTTACCGTATGAATTACTACGAAATTCTTTCTTTTTTTGCATGTTTTTCTTATCACCGGAAGTAAAACATCATGGGAGAAAAAAAATGAAGTCAAAAAAGGAAGTCATTAAGTAAAAAAACACCAAACAAATTTGAGGCCAAAAAAATTCAAAATGCTAAGTGAATGCAGAAACTTCGTGAATCTAGAAGAGGTTCATCTTCAATCCCAACTATTGTAAGCAATGAAGAACTAGGTAATGTTTCTACTGTCAATGTTGAAGTTGAATTAAATACTTGTGATGAAGAAGTTTTTACTGTCAATGCTGAAGAAGAATTAAATACTCATGATGTAGCAAATGTTGAAATTGAAGGAGACAATGAAAATGTGAATAAGGAAATTCATGTTGAAACTGTAGACAAGCAAAATTTGAAAAAAACACCTCCTAGGATTTTATGTAAGAAACCTAATTTTTTTATTGAAATTGATGAATTTTTTTTGAAACCAATGTCTGACAAACTTTCTGAATGACAAATCAAAAGAAAAGCCACTGAAATTTGGGATAATCATTTTGAAATTTTAAATGATTCCCAAAGATGTCAGTTGTTGGTTAGTTTGATGAAATTGATTAAAATGAGACCTACATTAAACACCTTAGGATTGACAACATCTAATGAATGTGGTCAAACCTCTATAATTGTTAAAAACCTTCATGATGCATATCACACTGTTGGTGTTAAGAGACGCACTAGGGATAGTAATATTGTGCATCGTGTACTTGCTACTAGTGTTGTAAGTGAATCAATAAAAAAATAATGTTTGATTATGCAAACAAGTCCAATGTTGCAAGTTAATCAAAAAACTCTAATGAAAGCAATTGAAAGATGTAATATCCTTTAATCACTCAATAATGTCGATTTTTGGGCATTTTCTGCTAGAGCACCACATAAGGACAAAAATAAATTTGATGCTATAAGAGAAGTTGTTATTATATTTTGGCATGATAACACTAGAGTTTCACCTAATACAAGAGAAGTTATAAAATGGAGAGTTGGTTTTACTAATCGTGAAACACATCCAAAGCATTTCTTAGATATGACTCAAAATCAATTTTTTCGTAAGTTTGAACAAGAGAATCTGGAAATTAAAATTAGTCAACATTTTTTTGAAATGTTGAAACCATTCTATGTGAAAATCAACCATGTTCGCACAACTTGTAGGCAACATGTTGAATTTGCAATGCATTATGCTAAATTTTTACGTATTCGTTCTAGTTTTCATTCTGAAACTATGTTATCTGAATGTGGTGTTCAAGTTCCACCAATATCTTCCAGGGATTTCATTCCTACTATATTTTGTGAAAAAGAAGTTGGACAATTTTTTTATAGTCAGGATTGTTTAGATGGAAGTTGTAGTACATGTGGCGGATTACCTAAATTAGAATGTTACATCCATGAGCAAATTTAAGGTACAATAGGACATAATTTAGTTGAGTTTGATAAATATAAATCAGTTGCATACCAATTGAAAGATGGAAAAGAGTCGAAACGGTGTGAGCTAGTTACAGAACAAATGCCCATTTTCCAATTTATGAGAAAATTTAAGGATGAAATTGTTTATGAGTATGTGAGGCATACACATAGAGCTTGATGATTGGATGAACAATTCAAGCTATACAAATACACATTTCCTATTGGTACTATTCTTTCAGTGGTCGATTTTGTAGAGAATTACACATTGCAACCACAAATGGAGGTTCAATCGCAATATTACAACTCAGTACAGTTGCCAATTTTGTGCATATAACATTTCTACATTATCCTGAAAATACAGAGAATGACCAAATTTTTTTAAGAGAGTACCACTTTTATATTAGTGATGATCGTACTCATTCTACTGAATTTGTGCAAGGGTGTTTCTAATTATTTTATGGAAAATTTTCTGAAAGGGACATCCGCTTCAAACAACATTATATATGGTCAGATAATTGCCCGTCTTAGTTTAAGAATGCACGAATGTTTTATTGGATGAGTAGAATGCACATCAAGATGGGTGTGCAACATATTTGGAGTTTCACTGATGTTGGACATGGAAAAGGAGAGCATGATGGTGCAGGGGCATGTGTGAAAAGAGCTCTTGCAAGAGAAGAGTTGAAGTGCAAAGATGGTGCTAAATTAAAAGATGCAAAGAGCATAGTGGAATGGTGTACTGACAACATGGCCTAAGGTTCTCAAGAAAATTCCACACTTCACAGATATTTTTGGTTGATAGAGGAACAACATATTGCTAACTACAAGGATTGTATGACACTCACTGGGTCCAGTGATATGCACTCATTTTGTAGCTCAGACACTACTTCATGGGTCGTATGGACAAGAAATTTGACATGTTTTTGTGCATCTTGTAGTGAATTTTTCACTGCTGAGTGTGATTCACAAGAATGGGTGGAAGGATGGATTTGTAGGCCTTTAACTCCGCTTCCTAGTTATCAACCTCCACAAGCATTACAACTTTTTTCTGCAGACGAAGTTACTACATCCAAGGAATTTGACGAAATTTTGATTTTGGTGTGACAAGGTATTTATGGTTATTTATTTAGTTTTTGTATTACTCATTTATGTCCATTGAAATTTTAATATGTAATTTAAGTTTGAGTTGTTCAACCTTCGTTATTTTTTTGTAGTACATGTGTTTGCAGTAATTGCGACAGAAGACAATGAAGAAGGAACAAACTATTTCTTATGTCGTTGCATCAAGGAAAGAAAGAAGTTGACTTCTCCTATTATAGATGGCGAAGATATTGAGTATCCTACATGATCAGTGCTAGTTACTGGAACTTGGCTTCGACGATATCCATTAAAAAACTCCTCTGTTTGGGTGTTTGAAGACTTTGAGACACAGGAAAATACTCTTATATTCACATCTAGTTCTAGTGACAAATATTCACTTGTATAGATATCGATGAAGGCCTAGTAACAAGATTCTTTGGAAGGTTGGAGAGTCAGATCATGAAGCAATCTTGTCTGCTATTAAGAGTAGATTTGATCCTTATGGTTCATTGGAATGAATTTACAATGCTCGTGTTTGGTATATATAATTTATTTTCAATATATATATATATAATTTTTAGTTTAAAGATCTAGATTTAAGTTTGAATATATTTTATTTTAAATATGTGTATTTTGTACATATATTATAGATAGTATATGGTTTTGATTTGAAACTTAAATTTCTTTGACTAACACTTTTATGTTTAGGTTAGTGGTGCCGGAAAAGCTTCCACCTTCACGTGGTTGGCACTATTAGTAGAGAATTTTAAATTCTCGAAGCTAAGAGAAGCTTTCATTGTTTGAAAAATTTGTAAATTTTGAAAAAGTTGCAAATTTTGAAAATGATGTAAATTTTGAAAAAGTTGTAAATTTTGAAAAAGTTGTAAATTTTGAAAATGTTCTAAATTTTGAGAATGTTGTAAATTTTGAAAAATTTGTAAATTTTGAAAACGTTGTAAATCTAGAAAATGTTGTAAATTTTGAAAACGACTCCTCCCCAAGTGTTTACAAGACCATACCTACATGTGTGCACCGAAATGAGAAGGAAAAAAATGAGAGAGGCTATTTTAGACGGTCACTATGCCGAGGTTCTAGATCAGACGAGTCCGCTCTAGGTGCCACGGAGTCCGAGTAGTCACCCGTCAAAGTATAACGATGTTTTGGTCTCAGGGCTATTAAGGGACTACGCTCGAACGAAGTAGCCCAGAAGCAATGAACCTTTCGCGCACCAAAACACTGCCTCCTCTAGCACTCACCTAGCCACCTAGATGTGCCGCTATAGTTGGTTCGGTGCCATGACCCACCATTTGAAAAATATAGCGTTTGACAACCTTACATTGGTTTCAACTGCACTATTTCACGCGTTTGCAAAAATTAGGACAACGAGAGCACCAAAATGAGAAGGAAAAAAATTAGAGAGGCTATCGTAGAGGGTCCTTACACTGAGGTGTCAGATTAGACAAGGCCTCTCTAGGTGCCACGAAGTCCGAGTAGTCACCCGTCGAAGTTGAATGATATTTTAGTCTCAGGGCTCTTAAGGGACTACGCCCGAACAAAGTAGCCTAGAAGCAACGACCCTTTCGCACACCAAAACACCACCTCCTTTAGTGTTCACCTGGCCACCTAAACATGCCGGTGCAGTCAACTTGGTGCCACGACCCACCGTTTGCAAAATATAGCATTTGACAACCTTACACTGGCTCCAACTACACCATTTCATGCATTTGCAAACAATAGGACATCGAGAACACCGAAATGAGAAGGAAAAAACTAAGAGAGAATATTGTAGAGGGTCCCTAAGCCGAGGTTTCAAATCAGACAAGGCCTCTCTAGGTGCCATAAAGTCTAAGTAGTCACCCATCGAAGTTGAATGATATTTTGGTCTCAGGGCTCTTAAGGGACTACGCCTGAATGAAGTAGCCTGGAGGCAACGACCCTTTCGCGCACTGAAAAAAAAACTTCTCTAGTGTTCACCTAGACACCTAGACATTCCGGCATAGTCGGTTCATTGCCATGAACCCACCGTTTGCAAAATATAGCGTTTGCCAACCTTACACTAGCTCGAACTGAACTATTTTGTGCGTTTACAAACAGTAGGACAACAAGAACACTGAAATGACAAGGAAAAAGCTGAGAGAGGCTATTGTAGAGGGTCCATACGCTAAGGTTTCAGATCAAACGAGTCCTCTTTAGGGCCACGGAGTCTGAGTAGTCACCCGTCGAAGTTGAACGATATTTTAGTCTAAGGGCTCTTAAGGGACTATGCCCAAACAAAGTAGCCCGGAAGCAATGACGATTTCCCGCACTGAAACACCACCTCCTCTAGTATTCACATGTCCAACCAGATGTGTCGGCACATTTTTTTTAGTGTCACGACCCACCGTTTGCAAAATATAGCATTTGACAACCTTACACTGGCTCCAACTACACTATTTTGCGCATTTGCAAACAATAGGACAGCGAAAGCACAAAAATGAGAAGGAAAAAACCAAGAGATGCTATTGTAGAGGGTCCTTACATTGAGATTTTGGATTAGATGAGGCCTCTCTAGGTGCCATGGAGTTTGAGTAGTCACTCGTCAAAGTTGAATGATATTTTGGTCTTAGGGATCTTAAGGGATTATGCCCGAACGAAGTAGACCGGAAGCAACGACCCTTTCACGCACCGAAAGACCACCTTCTCTATTGTTCACCTGGCCACCCAGATGTGTTGGCACAGTTGGTTTGGTCCCATGACCCAAAGTTTGCAAAATATAGCGTTTGACAACCTTATGGTGGCTCCAACTATACTATTTTGTGCGTTTACAAACAATAGGACAATGAGAGCACCAAAATGAGAAGGATAAAACAAAGAGAGACTATTGTAGAGGTTCCCTACGCAAAGGTTTTGGATTAGATGAGGCCTCTCTAGGTGCCACGGAGTCTGAGTAGTCACCCGTCGAAGTTGAACGATATTTTGGTCTTAGGGCTCTTAAGGGACTACGCTCGAACGAAGTATCCCAGAAGCAATGATCATTTCACGCACTAAAACACCACCTCCTCTAGCATTCACCTAGCCACCCAGAGGTTCCGCCATAGTCGGTTTGGTGCCACAACCCACCGTTTGCAAAATATAGCGTTTGACAACCTTACACTGGCTTCAACTGCACTATTTCACGCGTTTGTAAACAGTAGGACAGCTAGAGCACCAAAATGAGAAGGAAAAAACCGAGAGAGGATACTGTAGAGGGTCTCTACACCGAGGTTTCAGATCAGATGAGGCCTCTCTAGGTGCCACGGAGTCCAAGTAGTCACCTGTCGAAGTTGAATGATATTCTGGTCTTAGTGCTCTTAAGGGACTACGCCAGAATGAAGTAACCCAGAAGCAACGACCCTTTCACGCATGAAAAAACTACCTCCTCTATCATTCACCTGGCCACCCAAATGTGTCGGTGTAGTCAGTTTGGTGCCATGACCCAACATTTGTAAAATATAGCATTTGACAACCTTACACTGGCTCCAACTACACCATTTCACGCATTTACAAACAATAGGATAGCGACAGCAACGAAATGAGAAGGAAAAAAATGAGAGAGGATATTGTAGAGGGTCCCTACGTCGAAGTTTCAAATTAGACAAGACCTCTATAGGTGCTATGGAGTTTGAGTAGTCACCCGTCGAAGTGGAACGATATTTTGGTGTCAGGGCTCTTAAGGGACTATGCCCAAACGAAGTAGCCCGGAAGCAACGACCCTTTTGAGCACCAAAATAATGACTCCTCTAGTGTTCACCTAGCCACCCAGACATGCCAACGCATTTGGTTTGGTGCCACAACCCACCGTTTGTAAAATATAGTATTTGACAACCTTACAATAGCTCCTACTGCACTATTTCACGTGTTTACAAACAGTAGGACATCGAGAACATTGAAATGAGAAGGAAAAACTGTTAGATTCTATTATAGAGGATCCCTACGCCAAGGTGTCAGATTAGCCGAGGTCTCTTTAGGTGCCACGGAGTCCGAGTAGTCACCCGTCGAAGTTGAACGATATTTTGGGCTCAGGGCTCTTAAGGGACTACGCCCGAACAAAGTAGCCCAGAAGCAACGACCCTTTCGCGTACTAAAAAACCACCTCCTATAGTTTTCACCTGGCCACTCGGATGTGTCGTCGCAGTCTTTTTGGTGCCATAACCCACCGTTTGCAAAATATAGCGTTTGACAACCTTACACTGGCTCCAACTGCACTATTTCACGCGTTTGCAAACAATAGGATAGCGAGATCACCGAAATGAGAAGGAAAAAACTGAGAGAGGCAATTGTAGAGGGTCCCTACACTGAGGTGTCAGATTAGATGAGGCCTCTCTAGGTGCCATATATTCTGAGTAATCACCCGTCGAAGTTGAACGATATTTTGGTCTCAAGGCTCTTAAGGGACTACGCTCGAACAAAGTAGCTCAGAAGCAATGACCCTTTCATGCTAAGAAACACCACCTCCTCTAGCATTCACTTGGCCATGTGGACATGCCGGCATAGTCAGTTTGGTGCCATGACCCACCGTTTGCAAAATATAGCATTTGACAAACTTACACTGGCTCCAACTGCACTATTTTACGCGTTTGCAAACAATAGGACAGCGAGAGCACCAAAATGAGGAGGAAAAAACCAAGTCAGGATATTGTAGAGGGTCCTTACACTGAGGTTCCAAATAAGACGAGGCCTCTCTAGGTGCCATGGAGTTCAAGTAGTCATCCGTCGAAGTTGAATGATATTTTGGTGTCAGGGCTCTTAAGTGACTACGCCCGAACGAAGTAGCCCAGAAGCAATGACCATTTCACACACTAAAACACCACCTCCTCTAGTGTTCACCTAGCCACCCGGATGTGTCGGCATAGTTGGTTTAGTGCCACGAGCCTTCCTTTGCAAAATATAGCGTTTGATAACCTTACGCTAGCTCCAACTGTACTATTTCACACGTTTACAAACAATAGGACAACAAGAACACATAAATGAGAAGGAAAAAATGGAGAGAGGCTATTATAGAGGGTCCCTACACAAAGGTTCTAGATCAGACGAGGCCTCTCTAGGTGCCACGGAGTCCGAGTAGTCACCTGTCGATGTTGAATGATATTTTGGTCTCAGGGCTCTTAAGGGACTACGCTCGAACGAAGTAGCCCAGAAGCAACAACCCATTCGCGCACCAAAAAACCACCTCCTTTGGCATTCACCTAGCCACATGAATGTTTTGGCATAGTCATTTTGGTGCCATGACCTACTATTTGCAAAATATATCGTTTGACAACCTTACATTGGCTTCAACTGCACTATTTCACGCGTTTGCAAATAGTAGGACAGGAAGAGCACCAAAATGAGAAGGAAAAAACCAAGAGAGGCTACTGTAGAGGGTCCCTACACCAAGGTGTCAGATTAGACGAGGCCTCTCTAGGTGCCACAGAGTCCAAGTAGTCACCTGTCGAAGTTGAATGATATTCTGGTCTCAGGGCTCTTAAGGGACTACACCCGAATGAAGTAGCCTAGAAGCAACGACCCTTTCACGTAACAAAACACCACCTCCTCTAGCATTCACCTAGCCACCCAAACATGTCGGTGTAGTCATTTTGGTGCCACGACCCAACAGCTGCAAAATATAGCATTTGACAACCTTACACTGGCTCCAACTGCACCATTTCACGCATTTGCAAACAATAGGATAGCGAGAGCAATGAAATGAGAAGGAAAAAATTGAGAGAGGATATTGTAGAGGGTCCCTACGCTGAGGTTTCAAATTAGACAACACCTCTCTAGGTGCTATGGAGTCCGAGTAGTCACCCGTCAAAGTTGAACGATATTTTGGTCTTAGGGCTCTTAAGGGACTACGCCCGAACGAAGTAGCCCAGAAGCAACGACACTTTTGCGCACCAAAACACTGACTCCTCTAGTGTTCACCTAGCCATCAGACATGCCAATGAATTTGGTTTGGTACCACGACCCACCGTTTGTAAAATATAGCATTTGACAACCTTACACTAGCTCCTACTGCACTATTTCACGTGTTTACAAACAATAGGACAGCTAGAACACTGAAATGAGAAGGAAAAAACTGAGAGAGGCTATTGTAGAGGATCCCTATGCCAAGGTGTCAGATTAGACGAGGTCTCTTTAGGTTTCACAGAGTCTGAGTAGTCACCCATCAAATTTGAATGATATTTTGGTCTCAAGGCTCTTAAGGGACTACACCCAAATGAAGTAGCCCGGAAGCAACGACCCTTTCGTGCACCAAAAAACCACCTCCTATAGCATTCACCTGGCCACCCGGATGTGTCAGTGTAGTCATTTTGGTGCCATAACCCACCGTTTGCAAAATATAGCGTTTGACAACCTTACACTGGCACCAACTGCACTATTTCACGCGTTTGTAAACAATAGGATAGCGAGAACACCGAAATGAGAAGGAAAAAAAAAGAGAGGCACTTGTATAGGGTAACTACGCTGAGGTTTCAGATTAGATGAGGCCTCTCTAGGTGCCATATATTCTGAGTAATCACCCGTCGAAGTTGAACGATATTTTGGTCTCAGGGCTCTTAAGGGACTATGCTCGAAAAAAGTAGCCTGGAATAAACGACCCTTTCACGCAAAGAAACACCACCTCCTCTAGCATTCACCTGGCCACGTTGACATGCCGACATAGTCAGTTTGGTGCCATGACCCACCGTTTGCAAAATATAGCATTTGACAAACTTACACTGGCTCCAGCTGCACTATTTTACGCGTTTACAAACAATAGGACAACGAGAGCACCAAAATGAGGAGGAAAAAACCAAGTCAGGATATTGTAGAGGGTCCTTACACTGAGGTTCCAGATCAGACGAGGCCTCTCTAGGTGCCATGGAGTTCGAGTAGTCATCCGTCGAAGTTGAACGATATTTTGGTCTCAGGGCTCTTAAGGGACTACGCCCGAACGAAGTAACCTGGAAGCAATGACCATTTCGCACACTGAAACACCACCTCCTCTAGTGTTCTCCTAACCACCCAGATGTGTCGACACAGTTACTTTGGTGCCATGACCCATCCCTTTTCAAAATATAGCGTTTGATAACCTTACGATGGCTCCAACTATACTGTTTCGCGTGGTTACAAACAATAGGACAACGAGAGCACCTAAATGAGGAAGGAAACAATGGAGAGAGGCTATTGTAGAGGGTCCCTATGTAAAGGTTCTAGATCAGACGAGGCCTCTCTAGATGCCACGGAGTCTGAGTAGTCACCCCGTCGATGTTGAACGATATGTTGGTCTCAGGGCTCTTAAGGGACTACGCCCGAACAGAAGTAGCCCAGAAGCAACAACCCTTTCGCGCACACGAAAAACCACCTCCTTTAGCATTCATCTAGCCACAAAAATGTTTTCGGCATAGTCATTTTGGTGCTATGACCTACTATTTGCAAAATATAGCATTTGACAACCTTGCACTGGCTCTAATTGCACTATTTTGCACGTTTGCAAACAATATGACAACTAGAGCACTGAAATGAGAAGGAAAAAACTGAGAGAGGATATTGTAGAGGGTCCCTACACTGAGGGTTTTGGATCAGACGAGGCATCTCTAGGTGCCACAGAGTCTGAGTAGTCACCCATTGCAGTTGAATGATATTTTGGTCTTACGGCTCTTAAGGTACTAACGGCTCGAATGAAGTAGCCTGAAAGCAACGACCCATTTGCACACCGGAAACACACCACCTCCTCTAGTGTTCAACTGGAATTCTCTAGATAGTGGGATTGAGAACTTTATTCTCATCTACATTAACCAAATTGGCCAAGAGAATGGGTTTCCTCAAGTGGTTATGGATTCCACCCAATGTTCTTGGAGATATTTTCCCATTTAGATAGCTTTCTTCGAAAACTCGTCGGTGTACTCTTGCACATCTTGACCTTGTTTTTTCTTGATATATTTTCAATACATGGACCTCTCTTCATTGTAACAAATACGATAGAATTTCTTTTTAATTGGCCTCTTAAATTCATCCCACTTAGAAATAGGTGGAAGATTCTTAACCAAGGGAATGAACATAGCTTTCAAACCAGGTTAAAGCATGAATGGTTAATTTTAACCTTAGAAATGAAATTTATTGACTCACATTGATTTAATGCAAATTGAAATATACCTCAATTTGAGTTTAGCCAGTGGTCTAACTTATCAGCATTCATGTCCCCATCATAAGGCTAAATTTATATCTCCACCTTCTCTTTGAATGGAGGAGGAGTAATTTTGGTATGGGGTTGTTCTTTCCCATGATGGACTAAATATTTCCCATAGACAAGGAAATATTTCTCACATATTTGGATAGGACTTGCCACATCTGCCTCCCATCTTGTAGAAACATTTTTCTTGAGTCTCATGTGCATCTCACTACAAGCCATGTTTCGTATTCCTTGCTTCCACTTCTTGGTGGAAATATCTTCTTCAAAAGGAATGAGGATACCTTCATCACTTTCACTACCCTTCTAGGTGAGGCGTATCTAACTAAAAATGTCAACACAAGTTAAACCACACAAAAACACTTGATCTTAACATCTTTTGATCTATAAACTGTATATTTTAAAACAATAAATGGATCTTATCTTAGTGATGATAAATGAACAATTACCAAAGTTATTATTATGGACAGTATGTTATGAAATAATCATTCATACAATACTGAAATTTAGATATGCAAGACAAGGGAGACAAGAATTTAAATCCTAGAGAAACCCAATGTGGGAAAAACTCTAGCTAGGTAAGAAATTTAGTCACTTCACTATATAAATATCCAATACAATACAATACAAGATCACTACCAAAATATGTCCTTTAAAACAAGGATTTAAGATCTCTCTACTTGCATCACTTATTTATAACCCTCAACAAGAAAGAACTTAGTTGTCTATGAACAAAACTAGAACAATTTGAAAACTTTCCCCCTTTTCTCACACCTTGAATTCACTCCAAACGACTTAATTAGATGATTATTTATGTGCTTGCTTTTATAGTTGTTATATCCAAGGATGAAAGGAGATGAGAAACGAACTAGTTTGGGAAGTCCAAACATTTTCAACTATTTAGATTCCCATTTTTGGCATCATCAAGGAAAAAATCACTACTTTCTACAGGAGGTGTTTGCATAATCACCGTGGTAATTACATAACTGCTGGTGCCTACTTTGCCATTTTCCATAACGATGAACATGTTGAGTGTATATTTTCCAAGTTTCAAAAGTTTTAAATACATATATTTTGGTACTTCTAGATCTATTTTTTAGATCATACTCACGCTTTAATAATTTAATACTTTGCCAATATCAATGTTGTGTCCAAGCCTATTTGCAATGAACAGAGGATTTAGAACATATTAAGAATGTAAAACTAATCAAATTGGAAATAACAAAACTTCCATGATAAAAGGATCTATTCTGAATTTATTTAAGATAGTAAGAACTGGGGACAATACTTCTAATTCTATGATCTTGAAAAACATAAACATACATGAATGAAAATATTGTCTAGATAATTCAAGCACGTTAATACTAGAAGTAAAAAACATTAGAATAGATGAACAAGAAATAAATAAAACTTCCATTCACATCGGAGAGGAGTGGCCCTTTGCTCCTTCCCTCTGATCTGGTTACTAATGTGTACTCAAAAACACAATTTTATTCTAGAATTATGTTCTTTATTTATCAATTGTTCAGTTTACAGTACTCTTATTATCTTTTCTTCAATGTCTAACCATTTATTCTATAATGATATAAATAGAAATATATCATACATGCAATGAAATCAAATCAAACATATACAGTTTAGATTTATCGTTATGAAAACCAACACACATGGATATATATATAATATAATCAAACAAAGTGTGCTCAAGATGCACGTCTCTGAAAATATATATGTATAAGTTCATAATGTATGTGTACATCTCGAACTAACTGTGTCATAATGTACATATGGGGACCACATGTGGTCGCAAAAGGCTATATATATACAATGGAATGTGAATCTACTCATGACCACATATGTACATCCAGATGGACTATAAATCTACTCATGAAACATCTTCCCTCTCTTTTCCCTACTAGAAGTAGCACATACACGACCTGGGGATGTAGTGGAGGGAGATGCCACTACGGATTTCATTTGTGTGGTCCTAGGTGTCTATAAGCATGCCTGCAACCTAACCTGCACATTCATAAACAACAATTTTTTAACACCCAAAATTTTAAAATACATTCAAAATTTAGAAACTTATATAATTTAGTTAAAATGCATGTGAAATATTACCGCAATGTCATGATACCTATCAATTTGTTATTGACGCGTCACAGGAACAACAATAGACTCATGAGGGGTAAGCTACATACAAATAATTAATTTTCAAATTAAATATTTCACATATACATACAAAATTTGATATTGTAGATATAAGTTTAATAAGAAATAATGAACCTCCAAAATTTAACAAATTTAAAAAATTGTACCTCAGTTAGTGGATTTGCAAATGCTATGGCATTATCTACATCAGCCTCCATAGTCTGCATATATGGAGGAGTCTCACTAGCAGTCATAAGCTATACAAAAAACATGTATAAATCAATATTAAAATCTACATGGTAGAGGTCCAAAGCATGTAATCCACGTGAACTTCTAGTAATTAGAAACAAAGTGTAAAGAGATTTACTAACCTGCGTAAAACTCATGTGAGGCATGCTAGTAGCCTCATTTCCCTAAGCAGATGATGACCCGTCAGGCTTCTGTGTATAAAAGAGAAAAAGATTAATACATGTACAACATACACGTGAAACATTATAATAATAATCTAGTGCAATCAAATGAAATTAAAAATGTAAGTTTGTACAACTTGAAACTTACATTTGAAACACGCCCAGCCGCAGTAGCTAGCACGTCGATGACGAATGTTTCCTTCACCGGCTCTTGCTATTTAAAATAAAATAAAAAATTAGTTTTTTACATGTATGTACATGACGCACAATCAAATATATATATATATATATATATATATATATATATATATATATATATCTCAAACATGTGAATTAAACTATTATGTATATATATATATATATATATATATATATATATATATAATTTATATTTATTTGAAAATTACCTGTGAAAGACCAATATCAGTGGCACCAATTCCAAAAACATTCCCCAACATCTCATCTATAGAAAAGAAATCATGTGAACCATCAAATGATGTCTCGCCTGCAGTGCATATGGCACCAGATGATCCACAGTGGTGTGGTGCACTAGAACTGGCGCCTCCACCAACATCGCCAGATGCAGTATGGTCACTATGCTAGGTGAGAGTGTCAGTGAGCTCCCTCAATGCATGCAATGTATCAATCTCCACAACCTCCTTCATTGTAGGAGGGATAACTGAAGGCAGTGGTGGTTTTGGGGCATGGGGGATCCTAGGATGACCTACGTGTGCACCAGGTCTGCTCTATGCAGAGCCACCTCCTCGACCAAAAAATTCAAAAAATTCAAAATAATTCGGGACCTCATTAAGCACGAACTCGCAATATAATTTCTTCAAAAAATAAAGAGGAACCTCATTGTTGTTGCATGGTGGATAATCCAAAACCATCCACCATCAGTCCCAAAAATTGTTTTTGATTCTATCATCATGGCAACGATGGATTGGGAACTGTTTGCAAGTAATTGTAGGGGGGCATTGGTTCTAGGGTCGGTAAATAATGCACAAAGGTTTCCAATTTTTTTTTCTTTGACGGCTGCATGGGATAGTTTATCCACATACCACCACCTATAGTGACTTCTAAAGGTGTTCCATATATGTATTTGGTTGGTTACAGACTTGACTTCACCAATCAATGTTTGCAATGTATTGGCTAAAGTCATGCGGGATGGATTTGTAGAATGATTTTGTCTTATAGTTTGAATTAGGTTCTCAATGACAATTTTATTTTCTTGGATTCTTCCAATGATATTATTTTGTGTTCCTGCTGGTTGAGTGGGGACAAAAGGAGCCACAGGAAGCAGATCTATGTTTGGAGGAGTGTTTTGAGGAATGTTCAGAGGGTTTTGAGGAATGTTCGGTGGGTTTTGAGGAATGTTTTGACAATTTGCATGATTTCAAGCTTTCCGACCAACTGATAAAACAAGAAAATTGTATACATAAACAAACATTTCAAAAAACCCATGAAAATGTAAGAAAAAAACCTAAAATGCAAAAAAATGATTACAATCGGGGACTTACCTCCTCGTCTTGGTGGCATGGTTGAATCTATTACTATCCAGAAGTCCGATGAGCAATTTTTAGGTTTTATTGAATGCGCAAGTGAAAATCATTTAGGAAAAATCGCGGTTTGAAATGAAAAATGAGGAAAACAAGGAGTCACGGGACTGCTAAATTTTGTCTCAAAGTTCCACGATCACAGTTTTAGGTTCGGTAATTACCAAACCTAGAATTCAGGAACCGCGATCGCGGTTCCTTTATTTCGGTTTTATGTCCACAAAATTTTCCACCAACTTCGTGCACTTACCCCCTACAACTATTTATCTAGGGAAATTCGTATTATTAAAAACTTTTCATCTTTTCCTCCGTACATTTGTAGATATAAACATAATTTTTCTTTGCATAACAATTCAGTTTTGTTTCTTATGGTATTTGGATATCACCAAATAGCTAATGCAAGAAATATTAGTTGTCTTTTAAATAGTCTGGGTTCCAAAGATGTTCTTCTATTTTTATCAAAAATTTGGCAAACTTGGATATGTATGATGTTGTCTAACAAAACTTTGCCCCAATGTATAGAACAATATCCATCTCAAAACCGACAATTGTTTGCATGTTTTAGGGCTTAGTACTACTATTATGCATAATTATAGCTCTATACCATTCAAATCATCCAAAGGTATTTACTAAAGGCTTTTTAAACAACATGGAGCAAGGTGTTAAAACTAACACGGCAAGACACGATTTCATATTGTATAGATTATCAGATTACAAATCAGAAAGCAATATCATATTATAATTTCTTTATTGACACATCTCTTTGTTAGATTTATGTTCTCCAAGGTTGGTCATACTACAAATGAACATGTCTCTTTACATGTACGGTGACATAATGACAATCACAAAAAATATTAAAGAGAATTATGTAATTGGCTATGGTGCTACAAGAAATCTTTATAAATATGATCTAAAAAATTCAAAGTCAATTTCTATAAAGTGAATGTACAATTTGTAACCACTAAGCTTGCTTTCATTTGAAACTGATGTGAAAACAATTGGAAGCATTAAGCATCAGAATCTTGAAATTGTGCGTGGATGTTTCCTTTCTCCACTTGTAAACACAAGTATGTGAGACATCCTACATGGTGAGTAAAATGATTATGTTATGAATAAAAATGAATCTGTACATTATATATTCAATTTTTTTAAAAAAAGTGTCCAATCAACCTCTAACCTTCATATTAAAATGGATATTTGGAAAATCCAATGAGTGCTTTATTAATTTTTACTTTCATATAGGATCATCAAAAAAAGATTAATCAGACTGAAATGATCGGCTAAAGATTGTTCATTGTGCTATAGAAGGATATCTATATATTTATTATGACTGTAACCCACACATGGTCTACATGGATGTGAAGACTTCTAACATTCTTTTGGATTATAATTTTGACGAAATTTTTTTAGACTTTGATATTTCCAATTACATTTCCTTGACCAAACGCCACACCTCTACCTATGTTATGGGTTCCATTCGTTATATTCACCCATAATATGCAATAACATCAAGGTTGAATAAGAAATATGTAGTAAACTCTTCTGTTTCTGGCTTCTCATAAATATTAGTCTCTACTTTGATAGCACTTCCACTGCTACTTTACTCAACACTACTTTTATTGATGTTTTAGAGGCAACAAATGTATTCATGTTTTGTGTAAATAAAATTGTCCACAAAAGGTGACGAATCCTCATACAAGTTTTAAAACTATATATGTATGAATTTGTAACAAATTAAAAATGTACAGATCAAACCTATCTGTGTAAAGATGTTGATAGATCAATTTTATTATTTCTTAACTCAGAAATAAAATACAATTTTGACACAATGAGTGTTTTGATTGATGTAAACTATAAAATAATGATTCAATGTATCTCTGACGGTGTAAGACAAAATTTCTCAAAACCATTTTTCTTGCATTCTGTCAAGGATTATTTTATTTTCTTGCTCATGAAAGTGACTCATTGTTTATATAGAGAATGGAACAATTTACAAGCATCAATTCTAATATCTTTCAAAATAGTAGAATTTGTGACATACATAAACTCCCAAATTTGTTGTTTGATTTTAATTATTACTTGTAGATATAGTTTATAATAATAAACACTAGTGAACTTGTATAATCTAAAACAACAATAATTTACTTGTTACAAGGTAAATTTTAGGGTGAGAATGTAATTTTATTGTGAGTTCCACTAGAAGTAAAAATCACACCACTAGCATTTACGATCTATGTCAAATTTAAGGATATGTACATAATAAACATTGAAAGTATGTGCCTCATAGTTTCAAAGTTTGAGATTCACACTCTAAAAGTGCAAGTGTAAGACTTCGCACTTTTTAAGGTATGAATCTTAAACATTAAAAGTGTTGGGCTTGCACTTTTAGAGCACGAGGCTTAAAATTTCAGAGTGCGAGGCTCAGATTATTTAGAGTTTGAGGCTATCACTTCAAATGTTCGAGGCTTATAATTTTCATAGTGTGGGGCTTGCACTTCAAAAGTTGCATGGCTCTCTAAGTTTCAAGAGCGTGGGGCTTGAAATTTGAAACTACGAGGCTTTTGAACTTTATAAGTGCGATTCGCACACTTTCAGAGTGCAAGGCTCACACTTTTAGAGTGCGGTGATCGTATTTAAATATAATGGGATCATGAATTATAAAGTTACCGAAAGCTAACCTTACATCGAGGATTTTTTAATTTCATTTAAGACAACGAGATCTTGACTTATAAGAGTTAACGGCCTCTCACCTTAGATCGATGTTCATGAATTATAAGAGTTAGGGACCGCTCACCTTACATCGAGGCTTGTGACTTATAAGAGTTAGTGACCATTCACCTGACATCAAGGCTCATGACTTATAAAAGTTAGCAATTGCTAGCCTTACATACTTTAAACATTGAAAATCTAAAAAAATGTAATATTGGAATCCAATAATAGCAAAATTGGAATCCAATAATAGTGAAGTTGGAACTATAATAATTCCAATAATGAAAATATTGAAATCCAATATTGCTATTATTGGATTCCAATATTAGTAATAATGGAATCCAATATAGAAAAAATTGAAATCCAATATATGCAAAAATGAAGATGGATTTCTTCTAATACTTGAAATACTGGAGTCTTAATTCACTAGAATATGTCCCAATCTAGTTAAATAATAATTAGATGATTATATTATATTTTTATTTAGATAATGTGATGGCAAAAGAGACCTAACAAGTTCAAAAAAAACCGCTATCAAAATGTGAGATTGCGAGACATTATTTAATTTTAATTTACTGATAAATTAAGCTTCGAGGGATTTTGTGGATGGAAGATGTAGAAGATATTACTTGGAATATATTTGTGAGTATATACATATGATGTTTAAATAAAATTATAGATTGTGATTTTTAAATATTAAACTCATAATTTGTCTATTTTGTGTTCACTCTTAGTTAATTTTTAGTGGAATTTATTATCAAATACTCACTTACTATTTATTATTATTTACAACTTTATAGGCCAGTCTGTATGATACTTTTCATCATACTTTCTATATTTTTGAAATCTAGTTATCCATTCTGACACTAACAGAAAAAGAAAAAGCACACCACCAAAATTGGCATTGCTGAAAATTATAAGCAAGGACATATGGTGCTTAGGATTTGACTGAACATTAATATACCTAGTAGAATTGTTAATCAGGATTTGTTAGGTTTCAAAGAATAAACATTGGAATCTAGATAGCAGAAACCCCTAGAATAGTTGGCATCATATCTGAAAAAGAATCTTTGCAAGAGCAATCTTTGAAGAAAAGGTTTTTATAATAAACTTGTGAAATTGAAGTTGGAAAAGAATGAAGTTTCGTAGATATAAATTGAAATAGGAAACATGCTTGAGCTCCAAAAAGTGATGGCCTTGGGGATTTATATTTTTTATGGATTTCTTAGAAAAAATCAGAGGATGATGTGGAAGATAGATGAAATAGGGTTTCGAGGCCTTAATTTGATCAAAATATTTGCCTACTTTTGGACAGTTACACTGAGTATCTATGCATACGCAAAATCCTCCACATGGTCTTGGATAGCCACATGTAGTTAGTGTATAAATTAAGTATGAAAAATAGTCACTCACATATATTCTTTTCTTTGATCGGATGTCATTATATCTATGGGACATTATGCCCATTTTAGTGGGAGATCCGAAATAGTTATGTGCGGAGGGTGGCAAGAGAAACATAAAAATATCGGATGTTCCATGGAGTGCATGAATTACATGTGGTTAGGTGAGGGGATTGTGTGTTGGTACTATATTGCCCCATATTGGCACAACCAAAATGAAACCGAAACACCCAACAATTCTCAAACTTTTTTGTAAAGTATTATATTACGACTAATTTAATATCCCTAAGGCTACCATTTTAATGTACACCCTTAATCCATGTTCAATTTATTTAAATTATTTCCTAATTTAATATTTTAGTTTTCCCGAATATTTAACATGATTGCACCTATGCTAAAACATTGATTTATTTAACGAATATCTAAAGGGTTACATTAAAGTGAAAACCTGACATGGCAACTAAATTTATCTAATGCGCCCATTAAATTTATTCACCCCCACACCCCTATTAATTTATTAAATCCCATAAATTAAAAGATACGAGGAATTTATATCCACCCTTGGATTAAATGCATCTAATCCCTAGACCTTACGTCATTCTAAAAATACCTAAATTTCTTTAAGGAAGTTTTAAAAAAAAATTTATTTATTCTCTTTTTCATTTACACTAGTTTATCTTGTTGGGGAAAAGATGAAAAGGGAAGATGATCATGGAGGGTTTTAGAGCTCCATTACATCTATTTTAATGGAGGAATTCCATTTCCCCTTTTCTCGTATTCTTTCAGATTTCTTTTTTGTTGAAAATCATGGTAAAAATTTTGTTATGGAAATATGAAAATATTCATAGATGTCTATGTTTATATATATATATATATATATATATATATATATATATATATATATATATATATATATATATATGCTATCAAATAAAAATAAGATTTATATCTTGTAGGATTATGGAAGGATGAAGCCACTACAAAAAACAGGGTGGTAGAGCTTTTCATGGGCAGTCCAGCCGCACAATGTAGGGTTACTCGGGGGTGTGGATCAACCAATGTGGTCGTGGCAGGGTCGTTGGGAAGTTATAAGGAAAGATGGCGGGGTGGTGTGGGAGTAGAAACACCACACATCATTGTGGCTACAACCACACCACCACAGGTAAAGGTTTTGGGGAGGAGGCAAGTCACGTCCAGGCTGGGGGCTATCCCTCCCCATCAGTATATATATTTTACAGCTATATAGTCCCCTCTACTAAACCCTCGTTAAAAGTTCAATTTTATATTATATATATATATATATATATATATATATACATACATACATACATACATACATACATACATACATACATACATACATACATACATACATACATACATACATACATATGGGTATGAAGCGTAATTTTTTCAAACTATTGACCTTCTAATTTAATTAAAATAAGTCTCATATTTTCTAGATAAATCAAGATAACACTATTTAGTAAAACAAGAGTATAGAGGTGATATTAAAATATATATTTAACTATACATATAATATAAAATATAGATAAGTAATTTTATATAAAATACAATTCCATACATCAATTTCATGTAACGTATTTACCAAACTACAAGGAAGGAAAAACCATTAATCCTTAGTTTCCAAACTTATGTTTTAAATCTTATAGTTTAAAAGACCTCTATTCAAATATATTTTAATATATCTACTTGATTTCTAGCTACTTGAAAACTACAAGAAAATTTTCAAATGAAATGAACCATCTTTCCTTTCCTAAACACCATTACATACATACAAATGATATTTACTTTTTGTTATTGAAAAAAATAATCAAGTTTATAAGATTAGTTTTTCAAATACACTTGCATGGAATGAATTTCAACTTTATACAAATCAAGGATACAACATACATCATAATACAAATAAATATGAGTTTCCTATGAGTGTAGAAATAATTCTAATATATTTATATTCCTCATTTTAACATTGGAGAGAAAATATTGCAATAAAATGATTCTTTTAGGAGTTGAATAAAAACTAAATTCTCCACTATCACTATTCATTTCTTTATTAATCATAAACTAAGAAATACAACAACAAAATCTGCATTATTCATTTCCATAGCTCATGCAAGAAGGATATCATTTGATAAATGAAATAAACTAATAAGTGAGATTTGATTTTCCCTCAATACAATAAGTAAAACAAAAGAACAAAGGTAACCAATTTTATTGTGCTCAACATACATTAATTCCCCCAAATCTTCTTTCCAATACATATGAAAATGCAACCTTTATAACCCATAGCCCTAGTCCTTTAATATGCCTTACCCTAAATACAAGAATACCCTCAAACTTCCTTACAACAAGATTTACAATATGTTCAAAACCAAGAATAGAATTTTATTACAACATGAGGAAATCAAGATTACAATATGTCAATATTCCTTCTCAAAGAGGGGTTAACATGAATAAACATATTCAAGTGCACGATACAAACATCATCCCAAGATATGAGATAACCTAACAATAATTACAACATCATTTGAAAATAATAATAAAATTCGAGAGGATAATTCTCCCTGAAATGTGGAACAACAACTCAAAATTTTCAATTTTTCTTCTCCAAACTCCAAGCCAAATCTTCAAGTTTCCACTCGAAAATAGTCTTCAAGCACAAGGAATAAGGGGCCCAATTTCCTCCCAACAAAATGGCATCATCACATTCCATCTCCATAATATGGAGGACATGCTAGCCTCCCTCCAATACTATGGGAGAGAGAATATAAAGCCTCAAGAATGCACAAGAAAAGCGAGAAAAAAGGTGACACTCACATACACAAATTTTCAACACACAACAACCAAAAAAAAATCCTTATCACAAGAGGAAAACTCTATGTTTTCCCCAAAAGGGAAGATTGGCAAGGAGCCCAAAGAAGCCATAATGTGAACCAACCATATGAACACTATAAAATATTCAAAATGTCCTCCTTATATCGCAATTCGTAAATACCCTCCTTATCACACCATCCCAAACACCAAGCCTCCTCCTTGGGAGTATTTCCAAACAATATATGGTTTCCTAACCAAGGATGGATAAGGATGTTCAAACCATATGAACAATCCCTCTACCCCATCAAACTATGTGAAGGGAGAAATAAAAATATGAACCATCATGGCTTCCCATCAATTCATGTGGTGTAAGAGGCTTATTCCTCCCTCTTCCCCAAAAATTCAAAAATACACCACGAAAGTAGGGTGGATGAAGAAAAATAAAGGCACAAGAACACAAGACACTCTCACAAAAAACATGAAACATACAAAATTCAAGAAATCATTCTTTCTTTTCTATATTATAATACAAAAAATAAAAACAAGAGGTAAGAATCCTACCTCCAATAATTAAATCCAACTTCAAGAACAAAAAGCACCCCTAAGCTCCAACTCCAAGCTCTAAGCTCTCCAACTCCAAATATTTGAATGACAAACAAAAGTTCCTACCTGTCTCCACGAGGGAGTTTAAAAATAAGAACATGTCACCAATCCTGAAAAATTAGAGGTTTACATGTGTCACTCCTCTCATCTCCCAAAATAAAAATTCCCAAAATCACAAAGAGCGTAAAACAAAACATATTTTGGAGGTAATCTCCCAAATTCCCTAAAATGCAAATAAATCCAATAATACACTTGATTTTTTAAGAAATCACAAGAATCCACCATACTTACAATATGGTTACATGAGAAGGGTCATTTGGGAAGGAAAATACAATTTGACCTTAAAAAGGAACATCCCCACCCATAGGTAGGTCCAAGGGGCTCATTTTAATGTAAGGGAGAACCCTAAATAGAAAAGAGGCCCTTAAAATTTCTACATTTATCCCAAATTCGATTTGGGTAAAGTGTCTCAAGGGAAGAGGTTGTGGGGCCCACCCAAATGATAATTAGGAGGTCCTAAACCAATAACAACATGATTAATTTACATAACATAACTCTAATGCATGTGGGCACCATTAGGTCCCTAAACTAGTTTATCACAAGACTAAAAAAACTACAATTAATATTATTACAGTTAGGAATCACACAAGGTGTCCAATCATAATATGCCACAACACACAATCAAGCATGGCTAAAGGACTCAGCCTAGTAAAACACTTATGTAACTTGAGGTGCCACTATGAAACCCACATTCTCATTTGTTCCCTATAATCTCCACACTGAATTCAAACATTAAATATACACGCTTTATAAAATATATCAATTAAATATTATCAATGAAACAATCATGGATAATCACTCTAACTATACCATAATAAATTTCAATATGAAATGGATAAGTGCTAAACACATACATCCATATTAACCTAAGATATCATATCCATCTAAGCACTATATGAAAATATTTAATTAGCCATTACAAACCAATGATATCAAGGTATATGAAAAAAACATACATCCAAATGTCATCATATATGGAATAAAACCAATTGTATGACAACCTGCTAATATCGAATACCATACATTGCAAGAACTAAGATAATGATCCATAATGCTAGATCGGAACTATGTGCCCTAATCACCAAAAGTATCATCAAATGATCCATAATGAAAGCATATAGTATCCAAATAGTACTAAAGTCCATGTCCATAATCTAGTAAAATCAAATGAGTCAACAAGTAAATTGATGCAAGAATGAGGTGGGCACTAGAGGTAGTGGTAGTAGAAATTTGGCGTAACCAAATATCCCAAGCACCTCAAATATAAGGAGGTATTTGTCGAGGATCCACTCAATAGTTACTGTAATATCACAAGTCGTTATTTTTTTAATAATACATATTTCAATTTCAATTGAGATAAGAACATTATAAAACTTGTATTGATCAACACTCTAATATTAATTAATACACAATAATATTTTAAGTTAGAAATATATATATTTAAGGAGAGCTAGATGTAAGAGTATGTTCTTGGAAGCTATTTAAATAAGCATGAAAATTTTGAAATATTAATGTATAAATGAAAAGAACTATTAAAAATTTAAATATTAAATTCACTAGTTAATTTTTTAAAGTGTTAATCTTTAAAGAACTAATCTATGGACCATTCTGAATTAATTTAGACCTTTTGCATATGCTAAATTTTCTATCAATAAAATGTATGATTTATTACATATTAGGAATCTAACATTTAGAAACCAAAAAGCAACCAAGAAATTTGTTTTCTTATGAACATTGAAAGTTAAATATTATAATTTCTTCTATTATATGTCACACTGAACATTTTCCGATGTAACATAAACTTATTTTGACATGGTTGGCTCCATGAATATGAATTCCATCACTATTTGGGTTTTGTTTAGGATATCTTATGCTTATTCCAGTCACTTGAATGTCAGATGAGTAAATTAGTGCAAGGTGCATTTGCTGACTATTCACAAATTGCAAGTTTGTGACCACAACATTTTTGTGGTCCATGATAGACATTGCCTGAAAACTAATTTGAAATTATAGACACCTTCCTTTCCATTAATTCCCTAAAATAATTCAATTCCATTCCTAATATCAGTAGGTGAAATGGGGGATAACTTGACACATTTAGAGGTCCAGGTCCAACTCGGAATCCAGTGTTGCATGTGCCATTCTCAATATTTTTCGTTAAAACTCTCCTAGCACGTTCAAATTTGGACATCATACTTTGTTTTCGAAAAAGGTTGTTAAAGCAGTGTAATGAGGGAGCCCCCAATTTATGTTAAACTTGTGCATTTTGAGATGATGTAATTTTTTATAAGAAGTCTCAAATTTAATTGTTTGATATTTCATAAACAAAACTATGTCCAATTTGTCTACTATTTTTCTCTATGGTCACTGCTTTGTTTGGAAGAATGTTTTCTATGGAAATATGTAGATATTTTATTGGATCATTTATGTAAATGATTTTTAAAATTACATAACTTTTTGAGTATATTCATGAAAAAATTATAAAAAAATCAAACAAAAGGTCATAAATATGGCAAAGGAACGCCTTTTTGTAAGCTCCTATTGACTTTATTTCATATCATTATTGGATTGTCCTTCTTAATTTATATAACCTCGATATTGTATGATTATTTTCTATTACATGTACGCAGACTTTTTAGTTATATAAATAATCAGACAATTTGATGAAAATACTATTTAGGTATGGCTCAAACAAGATTAAATTTTAAAAATGAAGAGGAAATAATATCATATCGAAGTGAATATCATGAAAATATCGCATAAGAAGATAACAAGAAACGATAGATGCACAATGAGAAGAACAAAGGAAAAATCAAAATGATAACGATAGAAAAATATTTTTCAAACACAGGGATGAATGAACAAATGAATAATTTGGTGCAGAAAGATGACAACAAACAACTAATGTGATAACAATTCATGCATTATCATCTAATGACTCACATGTATTAAGAACAAGGCTACAAAGTATTATTATTTCAAATCAGTTTCCCGAGGAATAAAGACAAAAATGTAAATATTTGATTACATTGTTTATATAAAAGATTTTATAAATTTCATAGTGTTTTGAGTATGTTGGTGAAAAAACTATTAAAAATCAAAAAAATGTTATAAATATGGAAAAGGAACCCATTTTCCTAATCTTAAATTATCTTTATTTCATACCATTCTTTGATTAGCCTTGCTAATTGTTAGAACTCGGATAATATATGATTGGTGTCTATTACATGTATGTGATGTTTTTAGTTATATAAATAACTAGACAATTTTTTTAAAAATGCGTTATAGGTATGGATTTAGAAAGATTAAATTTTAACAATGAAGATGAAATGATAGCATATCAAAGACAATATCGTAGAATAAGACAACAAGAAATGACATATGCACAACAAGAGTAACAAAGAAAACCGTGAATTGCTAACAAAACGGATGGATGAATTAACAAATGAAGAAATAGATATAGAAAAATGAAAACATGCAAATAATATGATAGCATTTCATGCACGATCATCTCAAGATGAATCACATGTATCAAGAACAAGGTTACAAAGACATATTTATTCAGATCATTTACCGAAGAAAGCAAGACTACATAGAAAATAACCTAACGATGAATCATCTCAAAGGCATTATCATAGATTGGTTGGTAATTTGAAGTTAATTATGGGGGAGGAAATTAAAAACTAGTGGATTGCGTGCTCAAAACACTAGAAAAATTGGCCCAAGATATAATGGATGTCGATGTTAGAAATAATGTAGATAATAATGGTGTACAAGAGGAGACAACATTGCAATCAATAAAAAAAACGAGAATAAGAATAATGTGAAATAATGATTTACAAGAGGAGTCAACAAACGAATCTAGAATTAGAACAAGAATGCAAGACTCACATATTGAGAGAGAACAAAATATATTTGATCCCAATGGAATACTTGGGAGATATTTTAATATCATCAAAATTATTTTTTGACATAGTTTTGATAACCTTGCTTCGCTAATCATGTGTTATATTTGTCAACAACTTTACCTTGGAATAAAAGTTTCTCGAACACCTAAAGGACCTATTTGTAATAGATGTCGACAAGAGAAATCTCATCATCGATTTTTGGCATAGAACAATATTCATCTTGGGCCATAACAGTTAGAAATTTCAAACTTAACTCAAGTTGATAAAATGTTGATAACCCGTGTTAACCCAATCCTACAAGTGACATGTGAAACTTGACGTCAATATAGATATAAAGGTCACATAATTAGTTTTCCTCAAGAAGTAAAAAAATTGCTAATATTTTTCCACGTAGATTGAAAGATTTTTCGATGACTCTTGTTCAGAGGAGAGATCAACGTGGAACACATTACAATTTTTCATTTAATATAGAGTGAGTTTATAATGTACTTAAATATAAAATAGAACATGATATGTTTTCTTCAAATTTTTAGATTGATGAAAATGCTCTAAATGACCTTTTGGATCATTATGATGAAAATGTATTCAAACAATTTAATTATGTCCATATAGAGTTTGATTTTCACACAAATGAAATTGTATTTGTAGGTCTAACCATTGAGATAGATGAAGGAAATGTCATTAGTGACATAACATCAATGGCCTCTAAACCACCCAATGCCCCAAGGGAGGTGGAATAAATCCATGCATGGGTAAATAACACTTATGTGGGCCATGAAGAACTAATTGATTGGACTAGGATAGGAGAATCTCTTATCAATGACTATGTGACACTAGGATTACTTGATATGTCATTCCCTACTTTATTTCTGGATGTAAAATGTGATTAGATAGAACCATGATTAAAAACTTACGTCTACATGAATTTGTAAAACATATATTTCGATATAGGAATCATCACTTTTTTTGACATCCCCGATTCAATTATTACAGGATGAACATGATCATGAGACATCATGCAGAAAATTCATCTGCAGTGTTCGTTGATAAAAACCTCCAAGATATGACAATAACCATTAATCAGTTTCGTGAACATATGGAAAATGTCCCACATTCACATCTAGTCAATTATTTTACGTGGTTTGGAAAATTGTTAAGGGGTACAAGGTCCTATTGGTAAAAATGTTGTGGTTAATTGACAGACATGTTGCATCAAATTCCATCACCTGCCATTTTTTCCCATTGAGTGCAGATGATATGTCTTTTCCTTATCTACATGCATTAATGGCTAAAACACCACTGGATAATCAAGGAGAAGCACAACATTAACGAAGGAAAAATATCATCAAATATTCTCATATAGAGGCACACTGTATGCAACTATGACATAAAATTTTCCGAAAGGATATATTGTAAAAAGTATTAGAAGTTAAAGATTAATGGTCTAGATATGAATGACAATAGGGTAATTGCATAAATATGGATGGCCAAAAAGTGGACACAAATCCATTTTTTTACCATTTTCACCATAACGCGCTCATGTTATGGCTCGAGTGCATTTTAACTAGAATAGAAAATTTAGGGCTCGTGTTAGAACTCGAGTGCATTTAGGCTTGGATTTTCCAACCCTAAACGCACTCACGTTTTGACTATAATAAAAAACATTCAAAACTTGAGAGCTATTATTCATTTGCAAAAAAAAAAACGAAGGCATCCAAAATGTGAACAAGGAAAGACATACTCACATTTTAGAGAATTTTGTGTCCTTGACACTCCGGTCACCTTGAATCGACAATGGAGGAATGCGAAGAAGGTCATTCATTGTTGATTTTGGTTTTTTTCTTTGTAAATTTTATTTTTTTAGATAATTGTTGATTTGTTATTTTTTTCATTCTCAGATGTTTTTTATCTCCATATCAATTGCGTCATCCATCCCCAAATGAAGAGGAAGAAAAAAGAATCCATAGAACAACCCCTTCTATTGGCAGACATCCTCCTAAGACCCAAATTTTTTTGGGGGGGAAATGGCAATCCAGAACTTGTAAATTCAAGGTTTAATAGAAACTTTAAACAACCTTAATGCCACAAATCCTCATCATCAAAACCTAGCCACATCATTAGGATCATTGTTATCTAATATTGACAATGTGGCAAGAAAAATTAACACATGGGATAGTTTCAAAAACAACAGCTATAATTTTTTATTCAGGTAAGTCACCCTATGATGTGGTGAAAAAGAAAAAAATCAGAAACGACAAATTTTGTGCATTATTTATAGATCCCAAAACTAATGCACTGTTACGATTGGATGGTAGAATATTACCCATACACTGGTGCAATCACGAGGGGATTACAACAATTGTTTGCCTAGGTGGTGGATGGTTTTCGACCAACCACCTTATAATAATTTTTATGTGCCCTAATATTTCTTGAGGAAACTCTATTACAAGTTCATCCTCAATGAAATACCTAACTATTATGACAATAGATATTTTCAGGGAAGAGGCCAAGGCTATGCACAAGATAGGGTGGGGGCACATCGTTTACAGAACTGTCTAACGAGGCCCATAGTTCACCCTCCTTTTTAGCATGTTTTAATCCCTTCTGTTGTGATGGAGACAGTGGAGGTTCAGATCGTCAACTCCATTAAATCATTGAATCATTCACTTCTTCGTCATGGCACTCATTTCTCCCAGGGTGACGAGGATGGTCCTTTTATGGAGAAGACATAATATATTATAGAGTGTCATGTTTGTGGGTGCATAGACACATATGTAGTTAACGTGGCAGATGCACAACGTAGTGAGATAACTCCACATTCTCACCAGAAAGATCCACAACCTCGTGATGCATCTCCACAGTCTCACGAGGCAACTCCACAGGATGAGCAGGGTGCCCGATTGGAGGAGGAACATCATGATTATGTGTTGCAATATATTATCATCACAGATTCTATACTAGATTCAACATATGGTATTGACCTTCATGTAATTTTACATGAAATTAGTTGCAATTGAATATATATTTTGTATAAAATCTTATAATAAACCATGTTAATCAATTGTGAATTATAATTAAAAATATACTTGTGTTTTTTATAAAATTACAAGGTCAAAGTATGCATCTAGTGTCACATTCACCTTCTTAACAGGTGAATGTCAGTATGGGTTTGTATGCTTGTGAATTTACTAATGTAAGTTTAATTACTTTTATTAACCATATACATGAAGAGAACATGAAATATAGTTAACATATGAATTTACTAATGTGATTTTTATTATTATTTTAGTTGATGACATCATTACAGTCTCTTGTTGAGACTCGTCGATCATTAGATATCGAATTTGATATGGCCATAGCTTCTGTCGTCCCTCTTTCACAAGTATATGTACTGGTAAATTTATTTATATAATGAATTGATTGTATTAAATAACATCATTTATTATTATTTAATTACATTCACACATGTATTCTAATTTTCATCATCACGGTTGCCATAGGAGGAGTTTGCTACTCTATTTCGTCATCTGGTACTGACGTTGATGATATTGAGTCTAATTAAATTATGATTGCCAATGATCATTAGATAGCAGTAAGTATTTATGTTTAAGTAGTGTCATTTTATATATGTCATTAATTGTATACTAATGGGTATGTTAATTATTTATATTAGGAGATTAATCTATAAGCATCATATGAGTGGAGGAGGTTTGAATGAACTAAGAGGGGGAATTCCACTAATGTACCCGATTCATCTTCCAGACACCTACAAAGAACTAAATTATTTTATGATATGGTCCCATAGTTTAGATGTATACGGATTTTTTTCTCTACCTTCATGGAATATTGGCGTAGATGTATACAGATTTATGTTTTTTCTATATATATCATTTTATATGCCCACATGGCTTTGTTAAGACATTGATTATGATCAAATTTTGTATGCTATCAAGCATTTTTGAAACAATATAATATGTGGGAAAAAATGGTTTTAAAAATTGTATGTAAGTGGCTTAGTATGATATCATGTATGTATGTTGTATTAATATGTATTATTAGTGTTAATTTATTTTATGTTTTAAACATGGGAATTAAAATCCATATGTAACTAATTTTCAAATTTTCCAAGCTGTAATATAATCATTCAATTCCATCAATTATAATAATATAATCTCAATGTTAATGTTATCCACTTCGTGGAATCTCAATAATTCAAATCAAATGTATGTAATGAGATAAAATAATATTACATTAAGTCTAATAATTAAATTGTAACTGGGGAGAGAAAGAGACAGAGGGAATGTAAGAGGGGTAGACATAGAAAAAGATAATGAGGGTGAGAGAAAGAGATAAAGAATGAAAAAGTGTGAGAGAGAGAAAGATTGAATGAGAGTGTGAGAGAAAGAGAGAGAGAGAGAGAGAGAGAGAGAGAGTGGGAGACACAAAGAGAGAGAAAAGACAGAAAAAAAAGAGAAAAAGAGATATGTTTTCAGGAAACTTAATATTTTACATTAAATGTTCAAACCATTCAATATACTTAAGATTTCACATTACATCTATGATATATAAATATTATATTCTTTATGTTTCTTCCATTTCCTTTGAGATTAATTTTTTTGTTGTGATGGTGGACATAAACCTTGTATATAGGGAGCTCTTGAAGGACCTATTTAATTAGGATGGTTTTAACCTTCCAATGATAACTAAAGAGGTTAGCCCACTAGTTGATTCTTGCATTCATATTATCCAAGATCCATTTCTAATCATCATTAAGGATGCATGAAGGAGATAATTTTGTGCCGTAATAGTTTCTAGGATAGGATCATCCTTGAAATTTCAAGCTATGCAATTTATAATTACAAATATTTCTATTAGTTTTGAATATCACCAGAGACATTATCTCATAAATAACTTGTACGTAGGCTGAGATATATGTCCAAATTTAATTAAATAGCTTCTTTCCTTGGCCAATTTCCATTATTCCAAATAATTACCTTAAATGTTCTTGATATCCTTTAAATATTTTATTTTCAAAAAAATATAAATGTCTTTTTTATAGTTTGGACTCCAATGTTGAACATCTATGTGACAACGACCATATCTATCACGAGAAATGTGAAGTTTCTAGAGTATGCGTAATCCTTACCAAATTAGTGAGACAAATAGGAACTTTGACGTGGAAGAAGAGTTTACCTTGAATATGAACATGTATTAGAAAAAATGGCTTGCACATAGATTGTTGTGTCCTCATCCCACCTTTAACACTAAAATATGAAGGTACACATTTACACACTAAGAGAGAGAGAGAGAGATACGGTGAGAGCAAGAGTGAGAGAGAGTGTGAGAGAATGAAAGAAATAAGGAAAGAGTGTGATAACTACACAGGTCATCCCATTGGTTGGTTCTCGAATTCATATTATCAAATATCACCTTCTAATCATCCTTAATGATGTAGGAAGGAGTAAATGTTGTTGCTTACTAATTTCCAGGAAAAAAACACTCTATTTGGTCTTCATTATCTTAATAGACTACATCTAGACAAACTAGCCTAAAAGTAATGGCTTCATCCTCTACCGAAACAGACCCTGCACAAGGTTACAATGACTTAAACTACACTATTTTGTGAATTTGCAAACAATAAAACACTGAGAGAACTGAAACGATATGGAGAAAATTAAGATAAAATTTTGTATAGGATCCCCACACAGAGGTTTAGGATCATACGACACATCTCTAGGTGCCACGGAGATAGAAATATCACTCGTCGAAGTTATGTCAGTGTTGTATCTATCCTTCCCCCAGGTCGATATAGACAAGTAGAAGAATATAGAAATCAAAGAAGCTCAAATCCTTGACATTTATTGTGTTGGCACACGTAAATGGCGCATGACATAGAGTGTCGACATGGTAAAAGATGCGCCCTTGGCGCACGTAAATGGCGCATGACACAGAGTGTCGACATGAAAATAGATGCGCCCTTGGTGCACGTAAATGGCACATGACACAGAGTGTTGACATGGTAAAATTTGCACCCTTAGTGCACGTAAATGGCGCATGACACAGAGTGTTGACATCGTAAAAGTTGTGCCCTTGGCGCACGTAAATGGTGCATGACACAAAGTGTCGACATGAAAATAGATGCACCCTTGGCGCACGTAAATGGTGCATGACACAGAGTGTCAACATGAAAATAGATGTGCCCTTGGCACACGTAAATGGTGCATGACACAGAGTGTCGACATGAAAATAGATGCGCCCTTGGTGCACGTAAATGGCACATGACATAGAGTGTCGACATGGTAAAAGTTGCGCCCTTGGCGCATGTAAATGGTGCATGACACAGAGTGTCGACATGGAAAAATTCATGCCCTTTGCACAGGTAAGAGAGTGTCGACACAAACATGGATGCACCTATGGTGCACCTTCAGGAGGCGTAACATTTTGAGTGCTGACAGGAAGCAGACCCTGGCGCAGATATTCAGATGGCCATAACTTTTGACTGGGAGCTCGGATTCATGCAAGGTTGGAATTTTTGGAAATCCTACGAGGTCCTCTATCCAACTACGACTAGATATCTTTAATTGGGTGGGAACAAGTTCTTAAAAATGCAAAATACAGTTAGCCACATTTTGGGTTCGCTAGGGTTCTCACCTACCATCATAATGAGATGAATTAAATGCAACCTAGAGGTGGTTGGGGTATATTCGGAATTCCTCTCTCTTTTCTCTCTCTTTCTTCCTATAAATTGTAAGGAGGGCCTTCTTTCTAAAGGTTGTACATTTTTGTTTTGCCCCTCCCTTCTTCTCTTTGGCAGGTGAACTTGTGGAGTTAAAACCTCCCATTTGAAACTGTAATGCAACCTTGCCTCTTGGCATTTTGCAGTGTGTTGTATCAATCTTTGGAGAAAACTAATGCATGTCTATGGATGATTCTTAACCCTCTCTGTGTTCATTTGTATCCTCCTGATCTTTCACTGTGAATTTGGTTATCTGTGCATGATCTTGCATTGCATTTTTTATGGTTTGTGTTTATTGACAAGACAAGTGTTCTTCATTCCTCGGTGCATCACCTTTGTAGTTTAGGTTTTATTTTATGCATCTTCTTACCCTGTCTCCTTGGCAAGTTAGATTAGGTTTTTAAGTAAATCCTCTGCATTTTTACGTGTGCATCTGAATAGAGGAATAGGAACCGGCCTTCATCCGGAGAGCTTTTCTGATTTTGCAAGGTCCCACACTTGGGAAAAGCTCCATGTTATGCAATCACACTGAGAGTCTCAACCCATCGAGTTGCAGACATTCAGGGGTGCTATGATTTGCCATCAACAGTCAGTTTTTGGCCTTTGGGGTCTGAAGGGATAATTCTGAATGAAGTATATTGAAAGCAAGGGATCCATCCTACACAAAAATAGTTCCTGAACAAGTGTTTACCAGGACACCTAGACATTATGTTGCAGTCCATTTGGCACCAAGTGCCCCCGTTCTCAAAATATTACATTTGGAAATATTACACTGACTTAAACTACACTATTTTCCACATTTGCAAACAATAGAACACTGAGAGAAGTGTAAGGATATGGAGAAAACCAAGATATTAATTTTTAGAGGGTCCCTACATCGAGGTGTAGCATAAGACAAGAAATCACTTATTTCCATGGAGACAGAGATATTACCCGTCAAAGTTACATCATTTTTTGGTCTCCAGGATATTAGGGGACTACTCCCTGATGAAGTATCCTGAAAGTAATGGATTCATCCTGCACCAAAATTAAGCCTCCATAAGTGTTTACTAGGCAACCGAGATGTGTTGGCACAATATGTTTGGCGCTAAGTGCAACCGTTTTGCCAAATATTGCATTTAAAAATCTTACAATAACTTAAAATACACTATTTTGTGCTTTCACCACCAAATTGGGCCCTTATGCCTACAAGAAGATGCCATTTGGCCTATCAAATGCTGGAGCCACTTTCCAAAGGGCAATGCATATGGTAATCAAAGGGATTGATCAATAAAATAGTTCTAATATATCTTGATGACATCACTGTATTCTCCAAAAATGCAGCGGATCACCTCTGTCATTTGAGGCAAGTATTCCAGAGATGTAGAGGATTTGGGGGTATCATTGAATCCCAAAAAATGCATATTCTTGGCTCATAAGGGAAAAATTCTAGGCCATATTGTTTCAAAGGAGGGATTGACGGTTTGACCCAAAAAGAGTTGAAGCAATTCAAGCGTTGCCATTGCCAAGCCATAAGAAGGCTCTTCAAAGCTTCTTTGGAAGGATCAATTTTGTCTGCAGGTTTGTTCCAAACTTTGCAGCTCTCGTAAAGCCAATAAGGATGATGTTGAAGAAAATAAGGTCATTTAAGTGGACATCTGAAGGCAAGGCAAGTTTCGAGGCAATAAAAGAGGCTATATCTCAAGCTCCAACTCTCGTCAACCCAAACTTCTCCAAGGACTTCATGCTATATTCCTTTGGTGGTGGAGACACCATTTCTGCAATCCTGGTACAGCAAAACAAGGAAGGATTAGAACAACCAGTTGCTTTCTTCAGTCAAGGCTTGGAGGAATACGAAACTAGGTACTCTTTCATCGAAAAACATGTCCTTGCAGTGATTAGAAGCTTAAAGAAATTCAAGCACCTGGTCTCAAACAAAAATATCCAATTATCGGTCTTGTTGGTGTAAAATCACAGCACCCCTGGATGTTGATCAGATTTCTAGGTTGATCATACTAGCATCCAGTGTGATTGAACAACATTGAATCCTTTCTCCAAGTGTGGGACTTACAAAAATGAAAAAGGAATCTCCAGAGAAGGTTGGTTCCTATTCCTAAACTACCTGCAACAAGCTATTCCAGTGCAGGCAAGCTAATCTAATCCTAATCTAACCATGCCAAGGAGACAGAGAGAGAGAGATAAGGGAAAAACAGAGCCTACACTAAAACGGTGATACACGAGAGAAGGAAAATGTTGAACATCTATCAAAACTTCCATGGAATAAGAAGAGGTGAGTAATGGGAAGGATGGACAGATGCATCATAGGTCCAAGGATAGATTTCACACAGAAAATGTCCCAAAACTCCACGAACACAGCTCCAAACCTGTAATGAGTATTAAAACATGCACAAATACTTTCAATGAAGAGAGCCAAGAAGGAAGACAAGCAAAGAACGAGCAAGGATGGACAAATGCATCATGAAACATGTTTTTGTTGCTTAAGAAGATTACACAGAACATCATTTTAATGATAAAAGGCAAAAATGCCATTATAGAGTAGGGGAGGAGGTTTGAAATCCATTTTCAACCCTTGGAGAAGAAAAGAATGGAGGGCAGAGCTGAAAAGATGAACAACCTCTAAAAAATGAGCCAAATTTGGGTTTTTACAATGCATGGGTCGAGCCCAGGAGAGAGAAAACATGGAAAAACATGGGAACCATTCCTCATTGAATGTAGATGCATTAAAAAAACATGGGTGTCCTTACAGACCCATGCCTGGACATTTTTGGTCATGCTGGAGAAGAATGCAACCCATTCTGCATTAAAACTGGTTGTTGAAACATCATTTCTGGCCATTACCATGCGCCAGATATGTTTCTTGATTTTCTCTCTCCAAAATGAACCAAAATGCAAGATTGACCCTAGAATCATGTAGATAAATTCACCATTTTTCTATTGATATAAAGAACGTGAAAATCCGAGCTCTGGATCGAAAGTTATGGCAATCTGAAGATTTAGGGCAAAAATTGGCCAAAAACGGATCGGGGGGAAAATATTTGAATTTTTTCCGCGCTCTGCCACTTAGATGACACATGTCAAGCTCTGATTCATTCGCGGGTTCATCCTCTAAAAATTCCTTTTGGGCCCTTCCTTAATTTCTTGTCACTTGGACATGTGGCACTATTTTATTGGCTCGGGCCTGAGGGGCGCACTTTGTCCTTTGAAAATTTGGTATTTTTCACTTTGGGAAAATTTTCCCATTTCTCCCCCATGCTCCACCACTCAAGTGCCACATGACATGATTTCAATGGATGCGGGCCCTTCCTGACCATTTCCCTTTTGTTTATGCCTTTGGAAAAAATTTCAAAATTTTCCCGCCGAGCCGATGAGGTGAAGACACGTGGTGAGATTTGATTCATTGGTGGCTCTTTTGGCTTTTCGTGTCCCACGCGTCCCTCACATACTTTTGGCCCAGCTGTCCCAAACTGCCTAGGAAAAATATCTCCGAACCGCCTGATTCAAGATTCCTTGTTCTTGTTTGAGGTGAAGACACGTGGCGAGATTCCATTCGCTCTCGGCTCTTTCGGCTTTTTGTGTCCCACGCGTACTTTTGGCCCAATTGTACCAGACGAAAGTCCCCTGTTTCAGCGGAATCGGCCGGTTCGTGTCCTTCGCGTACCTTTGTCCTAACTGTCCCGGGCTGCCTGGGACAAATATCTCCGAACCGCCCGATTCGGGCTTCCTTTCGGCTTTTCGGCCGGTTTGCGTCCCGCGCGTACCTACGGCCTAGATGTCCCAAACCGCTCGATAACAATTCTTGGTAATTTTTTTCCACTTTCGGCCGGTTTACCTTTTCACATCTCGCACGTCTCGATGTCCCAACTACTACGCAGACTTCCTGGTGGCTTTTCGGCCGATTCGCGCCTCAACGTCCCAACTGTCCCGGACTGCCTGGACTAAGACTTAGCCAATTTTCTTCATTTTTGGGCCCTAAGCTTGGTTTTTTGTAATTTTTTCGCCTTTTCTAACTCGTTGGGTTTTTTTCTTGGATGGGAGAGTTAGAAAGAAGCCAAGGGGGCCCCAAAAACATGATTTTGGGCCTTAAATCAATCTATTTTCTTGGGATTGAATAATCTGATGCATGTTATCAAAATTACCCTGGGGGTGAATTTTGGATAACAATTTGGTGACTCAGCGGGGTCATCTACCTGCTGGATGAAGTTACCAGTTTCCTGAAGCATCCATTGGGCATGGAGTCATGAGTTGTAACCTGTAAATTGATATGAACTTTGAAAACCTCCTCTCTGAGCCACTTGGAAACCCACTGAAATGGAGTCGTTCTCACCAAAATGCCACTAAAATGGACTGTGCAAGAGCAAAACCAGCACCACAAAAACTATGTACAGAACTGAAAAATCATACATGCTCTTGATTGAACTCTTCCTCCAGCATGAATTTTGTCAAGTCAAACTCTTCAATCTGCTGCTCTAGAGGACAAGTTGGGACTGCAAGAACTTCATCTTTTGCTGCAACAAAATCAGTCCTAACCACCATTTTTTCTCCAACTCCAACCTCTTCTAAAGGATTAACCATCAAGGGGATCTTTTTCATCCCAAATTTAAGAGCCCAACTCTTCAGACTTTGAATTTCTTCATCTTTGTTTGGCTTCTCTTTTTGCTGTTGTTTTCCTTGACTGGCATTCTGATTTTCATCCTCCCAACATGGATTTGGGAATGCAAGAGGAGAAGTGGATTGTAACTCAAATGGCTTGGCAATTTTTCATGGTGGTGGAGGTAGAAACTCTTGTTTCTTTGGAGGAGGGGGTATTTTTGTTAGCTCTTCTCGAGGGGATGACTGTTTGGAAGGAAAAGGGACAAAAGAATTGAGATGAGGTGGAAGACTAGGGGGTGGAGAAATGGATTCAACACTTGGGACAACAGATGGAGAGTTTTAAACTCGGAATTCCAAATGAGATGATGCTGCTTGAGTAATGGGAAGAGAAAAACCAGATGATGGTGTAGAACTTACCCATTGACAAGGTTGTTCAACAACAAGTGTATAGGCCTCTATTTGTATTGTCCATTGTGCAAGTTGGGGCAACATCTTCATCATGAAGTCTAGCTTCTCCTGAGGGCTGAAGTGTCTTGGAAAAGGGCCTCCCCATGGACAAGGAGTCCTACAACCCATTCTGAAAGCTCTCATTTGAGCTGTTGCTCTGGACTGCACCATCTTTACCTCCATCTTTTGGATTTTCTCCAACAGACCAGCATCTTGCATCTGATTGTCTTCATTATATGCATACTCTTACTCTTGGAAATATCCATAGCCAAACTGATTTTGGCATTGCTGCTCATATGGGTATGCATGCTGATTTTGAATTTGTTCAAAATTCTGATTTGGAGGATTTAAAAAACATGTTGGAGGTGGGAAACATTGCTGTTGTTGAAAATGTGAATTCCATGATGGAAATGAAGTCATGATTGCACAACTTCATGGAATGGAAAAGAATGAAAGGGATGGAAAGAAGGATGGATGGGAATGGATGAAAAACAGGTCTGAAACTTTAGAAATGGGTTTCTGATCAGATGGAGTCGCCAGATGTGTTTGCAAGTGCCTCCAAAGGCTGAAATCTTCACAGGAACACACCAACCTGCAACAGATGAAGTGGAAGACCTCTAAGGTCCCACCGGGCATGTCAGAACTATTGGTGAAAAATCACAGCACCCCTGGATGTTGATAAGATTTCTAGGTTGATCATACTAGCATCCAGTGTGATTGCACAACATTGAATCCTTTCTCCAAGTGTGGGACTTGTAAAAATGAGAAAGGAATCTCTAGAGAAGGTTGGTTCCTATTCCTAAACTACCTGCCACAAGCTATTCCAGTGCAGGCAAGCTAATCTAATCCTAATCTAACCATGCCAAGGAGACAGAGAGAGAGAGAGAGAAGGGAAAAACAAAGCCTACACTAAAACGGTGATACACCAGAGAAGGAAAATGTTGAACATCTATCAAAACTGTCATGGAACAAGAAGAGGTGAGCAATGGGAAGGATGGACAGATGCATCACAGGCCCAAGGATAGATTTCACACAGAAAATGTCCCAAAACTCCACGAACACAGCTCTAAACCTGTAATGAGTATTAAAACATGCACAAATACTTTCAATGAAGAGAGGCAAGAAGGAAGACAAGCAAAGAATGAGTAAGGATGGACAGATGCATCACGAAACACGTTTTTGTTGCTTCAGAAGATTACACAGAACATCATTTTAATGGTAAAAGCCAAAAATGCCATTACATAGTAGGGGAGGAGGTTCAAACTCCATTTTCAACCCTGGAGAAGAAAAGAAGGGAGGGAAGAGCTGAAAAGATGAACAACCGCTGAAAAATGAGCCAAATTTGGGTTTTTACAATGCATGGGTCGAGCCCAAGAGAGAGAAACATGAAAAAACATGGGAGCCATTCCTCATTGAATGCAAATGCATTAAAACATCATGGGCATCCTTACAGACCCATGCCCTAACATTTTTGGTTGTGCTGGAGAAGAATGCGACCCATTCTGCATTAAAACTGGTTGTTGAAACGTCAGTTCTGGCCGTTGCCACATGCCAGAGATGTTTCTTGATTTTCTCTCTCCAAAATGAACCAAAATGCAATATTGACCCTAGAATCATGTAGATAAATTCACCAGCTTTCTATTGATATAAAGAACGTGAAAATCTGAGCTCTGGATCGAAATTTATGGTGATCTGAAGATTTAGGGCAAAAAATAGGCCAAAACGGATCGGGGGGAAAATATTTGAATTTTTTCCATGCTCTGCCACTTAGATGACACGTGTCAGGCTCTAATTTGTCCACGGGTTCATCCTATGAAAATTCCTTTTGGGCCCTACCATAATTTCTTGCCACTTGGACACGTGGCACTATTTTATTGGCTCGGGCCTGAGGGGCGCACTTTGTCCTTCAAAAATTTGGTATTTTTCACTTTGGGAAAATTTTCCCATTTTTCCCCTGCGCTCCACCACTCAAGTGCCACATGACACGATTTCATTGGATGTGGGCCCTTCTTGACCATTTCCCTTTTGTTTTTTCCTTTGGAAAATTTTTCAAAATTTTCCCACCGAGACGATGAGGTGAAGACACGTGGTGAGATTTGATTCGTTGGTGGCTCTTTCAGCTTTTCGCATCCCTCGCGTACTTTTGGCCCAGCTGTCCCAAACTGCCTGGGACAAATATCTCCAGACCACCTGATTTGGGCTTCCTTGTTCTTGTTTGAGGTGAAGACACGTGGCAAGATTCCATTTGCTCTCGGCTCTTTCAGCTTTCCGCATCCCACGCGTATTTTTGGCCCAACTGTCCCAGACGAAAGTCCCCTGTTTCAGCCAAATCAGCTGGTCCACATCCTCCTCGTACCTTTGTCCCAACTGTCCCGGGCTTCCAGGGAAAAATATCTCCGAACCGCCCGATTCGGGCTTCCTTTCGGCTTTTCTGAACTGGCCGAAAGTTGAAAAAAATCACCAAACCGCTCGATAACAAAACTTGGTGATTTTTTTCCACTTTCGGCCGGTTCGCCTTTTCACGTCTTGACGTCCCAACTACTGCACAGACCGCCTGGCAGATTTTTGGCCGATTCACGCCCTGACGTCCTAACTGTCCTGGACTGCCTGGACTAGGACTTAGCCGATTTTCTTCATTTTTTGGCCCCAAGCTTGGTTTTTTGCAATTTTTTCACCTTTTCTAACTCGTTGGGTGTTTTTCTTGGATGGGAGAGTTAGAAAGAAGCCGAGGGGGGCCACAAAAACATGATTTTGGGCCTTAAATAAATCTATTTGCTCGGGATTTAATAATCTGATGCATGTTATCAAAATTACCCTTGGGGGTGAATTTTGGATAACAGGTCTCTCATGTGGGAGTCAAGGACTTCTTCTAAATAAGGATCTGAATGAGAAACGTATAGGATGGATAACCTATGTCATGGAATATGACATCGAGATGAAGGTCACAAAACTAGTACGTGGAAAAGGACTATGTGAACAGCTAGCTTTGAGCCGACAAGTTAAAGCAAGTAATGAAAAAGACGCTGTCTTGGTACTACAGAGTGGTTAAGAACAGGAAAATGATGATGCGCCCACTCCTTGTTGGACTCAGAATATGATATAGTTCCTATAGACAAGCCTATGCCCTCCAGAAATGAGCAAAGAAAAGAGGAGATACTTTAGATTACAAGCCATTCCATATGTGCTTGTTAATGGCGTTTTGTTTAAAAGGGACATCAATAGAGTTCTATTGAGGTGCATTGGGACAGGTCAAATTTAGAGGGTGTTACGAGATTTTCACGATGAAGATTCCGGAGGACATTTCACCCCATGAGTAACAGTTCTCAAGATAATGAAGGTAGGGTATTATTGGCCAACAGTCTTCAGTGACTGCTATACATGGATAAGAAAGTGCAAGAAATGTGCACTCTTCATAGGCAAAGAAAGACTAGCAGTGCTCCCATTGCACCGAATTTTGGTTGACCAACCATTTACGCAATGGGGATTGGACTTCATCGGGGTCATCAACCGAAACTCGAGCCAAGGCCACAAGTGGATTCTCACAGCAACAGACTATTTCACCAAGTGGACCGAAGCAGTAGCACTCAAAGAAGCAAATGAGTCTAACATACTAGACTTTTATGAAGGAATAGTGACCAGGTTTGGGTGTGCCGGCCACTATCATATCAGATAATGCATTGGCATTCATAGGTTCCAAGATTACAGAATGGGCTGTCAAGAATGGAATCTATTTGAGCACCTCTTCAAATTATTACCCGCAGGGTAATGGACAAGCAGAGTCCACAAAAAAGAATTTGCTAAGGATCATTAGAAGGACTCTGGATGAAAACCAAAGGACATGGCATACTAAGCTAAAATCAGCATTATGGGCTGACATGATAACATCAAAGAGATCTACAGGTAATTCTCCCTACAAGTTGGTCTATGGGAAAGAGGCAGTACTTCCTATATCATTAGAATTGACAACATTGGAGCTCATGAAGAAGTTGGAGTTGTCTGAGTTCAAACAATTGGAGGCCAGGTATGCAGAATTGATGGAGTTCGAAGAAATAAGAGAACATGCCATTCTGATGATTGAAAAGGATCAGGCCTTAGTAAAAAGATGGTTTGATAAGAAGGCAAGAGCAAGGACCTTCCAGGAAGGGGACCTAGTCCTGAAATGGGATGCAGATCAGGAAAAACCAAGAAGGCCTTCCAAGTTTGATGCCATTTGGAGTCGCCCCTACATGGTCACGGGATGTAAAAGTAGTAATGCCTTCCAATTGTCTACATTGGATGGAGAAGAACTCTCGATTCCGGTTAACGGAATCTATCTTAAACATTGCTACTAAAACGAAAAGGTTTACCCTTGTAATTATTAGATTAGTTTTTAATTTTCCTAAGTGCTCCGGCACAAGTTTTCCTGCTCTTCGGTTGTTTTCTACAATTCAGCATGCTCTTAAAGAAGGAGTTGCTATACCAGGCTTAGGATCAGAGATCAAGTTGGTTTCAGGTTATTACTTATGACTCCATGCCCAATGGATTGTTAAAAGGCCACTGATATTCTACCTAGCAGGCAGGTGATCCCGTTGAGTTGCCAAATTGTTGTATATATCTTTCCCCTCGGGTCGATATAGACAAGTAGAAGAATATATAAATCAAAGAAGCTCAAATCCTTGACATTTATTGCTTTGGCACACGTAAATGGCACATGACACAGAATGTCGACATGGTAAAAGATGTGCCCTTGGCACACGTAAATGGCACAAGACACAGAGTGTCGACATGAAAATAGATACACCCTTGGCACACGTAAATGGCGCATGACACAGAGTGTCGACATGGTAAAAGTTGTGCCCTTGGCGCACATAAATGGTGCATGACACAGAGTGTCAACATGAAAATAGATGTGCCCTTGGCACACGTAAATGGCACATGACACAGAGTGTCGACATGAAAATAGATGCGCCCTTGGCGCACGTAAATGGTGCATGACACAGAGTGTCAACATGAAAATAGATGCACCCTTGGCGCACGTAAATGGTGCATGACACAGAGTGTCGACATGGTAAAAGTTGTGCCCTTGGCGCACGCAAATGGCGCATGACACAGAGTTTCGACATGGAAAAAGTCGCGCCCTTGGCGCAGGTAAGAGAGTGTCGACACAAACATGGATGCGCCTATCGCGCACCATCAGGAGGCGCAGATATTTAGATGGCCATAACTTTTGATTGGGAGCTCGGATTCATGCAAGGTTGGAATTTTTGGAAATCCTACAAGGTCCTCTATCCAGCTACGACTGGATATATTTAATTGGGTGGGAAAAATTTCTTAAAAATGCAAAATACAGTTCGCCACTTTTTGGGTTCGCTAGGGTTCTCACCTACCATCATAATGAGATGAATTAAATGCAACCTAGAGGTGGTTGGGGTAGATTTGGAATTCCTATCTCTTTTCTCTCTCTTTCTTCCTATAAATTGTAAGGAGGGGCTTCTTTCTAAAGGTTGGACATTTTTGTTTTTCCCCTCCCTTCTTCTCTTTGGAAGGTGAACTTGTGGAGTTAAAACCTCCCATTTGAAACTGTAATGCAACCTTGCCTCTTGGAATTTTGCAGTGTGTTGTATCAATCTTTGGAGAAAATTAATGCATGTCTATGGATGATTCTCAACCCTCTCTGTGTTCATTTGTATCCTCCTAATCTTTCACTCTGAATCTAGTTATCTGTGCATGATCTTGCATTGCGTTTTTTATGGTTTGTGTTTATTGGCAAGACAGGTGTTCTTCATTCCTCGGTGCATCACCTTTGTAGTTTAGGTTTTATTTTATGCATCTTCTTACCCTGTCTCCTTGGCAAGTTAGATTAGGTTTTTAAGTAAATCCTCTGCATTTTTACGTGTGCATCTTAACAGAGGAATAGAAACCGGCCTTCATCCAGAGAGCTTTTCCGATTTTGCAAGGTCCCACACTTGGGAAAAGCTCCATGTTATGCAATCGCACTGATAGTCTCAACTCATCGAGTTGCAGACATTCAGGGGTGTTGTGATTCACCATCAACAGTTTTGGCATGTTCGGTGGGACCAAGAGGTCATTCCACAAATTTGAAGGAACTTTTAAGAAATTCGGACCTAAAAAATTACAGGTTTTACAATTTCATATTTTCACCTTCTAGGTTGAACTTTGAAATCAATTTTCAAGGACTTAACTTGCTCGAAAAAAGTCAAAATTTCACCAGTTGATAGATCGGGGGATAATCTTCAAAAAATTTATTCTTAGATTTTTGGGATTTTGACTCTCAAATTTTCATGGTTTTTGGTATTTCGGATTTCAGGATTTCAGAAGTCTGGCATTATTGGGTTTTCGGGACTGTCATTCCAAATCAAATTCCAAACCCTAAATTCTGAAAAATACAGGTCCTTCAAAATAATATTTTTAATATTGTCAGGTTTGGTGTGTAACTTGGCATAAGCTATCCTTTTGAGTCTCATTATCTAACACATCTGGCGACTCAGAAGGGATAGAATTCAGCGGTATAGCAGTAAAAGTTGCCCAGGTATATGAGAAGAATTCGAACTAGGTCTGATACTCGAGAAGAGGGGCTATTTGTTCACTTGCAGCTATCACCAGGAAGAGGAAGGAGAGGAAGAATACCACAAAGATCACCATCTCCACCTAATAGGACTTTGTCTACACCTCCACCTAGTAGACCTTTTCTTGCATCAACAAGGGTTCTCAGGCCAATCAGAATGGCGCAACCACCGAATCCCTTTGTCAATTTCACTGGTAGCAGTCCACTTGCCCTCAATGCACAGAATCCAATTCCAATTGCAGCATTGAAGAACATTCCATTTTTTACTGGAGAAAATCATACCACTCCTGGTGATCATGTCAAAGACATCGCCAACGATTGTGCAATCCATGAGATAAATGAAATGGATGTTGCTGTCAAATTACTGGCATCTTCGTTCAAAGGGAAGGCATTGCAATGGTTTAGGAGCCTTGCAGCTGGTTCTATCACAAATTGGAATCATTTATGCATAGTTCTCCATGAGCAGTTTGGGGAAAAGGGAGACAATTTGTCTCTACTAGAACAATTGACAACTATTAAGAGAGCTCCCAATGAGCAGCTGACTGACTTCAACTTCAGATTTCAAAGGTCTTGGGATAGGATTCGAGTGGCCGTTAGGCCAACAGCTGAAGGTGCTTTTCTATACTATCTTAAGGCTTTGAATTCTGATATTTCTATGTTAATTCAATCTATGGGAGGCACAACCTTACCTGTCGCTTGTAGCATTGCCATTAGGGCTGAAAACTATCTTATTCAAGCTGGTAAGCTGGCTCCTAGGCCTCCCATTCCCTTGTATCCAAACTTAGAAAATCTAAGCACTAGTCAGGTGCCCACTTTGGCTCCTATTCGCACTCCTAGAAATCAAAGTTCAAATGAAAATTCTACTTCATCTCTAGTGCTTAAAATGAACTCCAAGAGGTTATGAAACAGTTACAAAACCTTGGAAATGAGCTGGTGACTATCAAAAGACAGCAAGCTCAAAGTGCTAGACCGTATTAGCCTCAAGTATAGTACCAGGCTAGGCCACCATACTAGCCCAATAGGCCACCCAATCCAGCTACAAATCAAAGCCAAGTAAGGCCTCTCGCTAATAGACCATTCTAGCCTTATAACCCCAATGTTGCATATGCTTCTAAAGCATTAGTGCCAGTGCAAAACAACATAGCTCAAGAGTATGATTGGTGTTTCCCATGCAATGAACCTCACAACCAATCTATGTGTTTTAATGGTGCTTTGAACCAAGCCTTGATGGTGACAACTACTGGCGCAGAGGGTGAAGTGATTCAAGAAACAAATCAGCAACAAGGGACATCTAAAGAAATTCAAGCACCAAATGATACCACACTTGTGAATTGGCAAGCTGAGGATTTTTGTGGCATGAATCAAAAAATTTCTCTGAGTGTAGCAGCTAACACAATATCAAATAAGAGGAATATTGATGAAGGGTAGTCATTGGCTCCAAGTGATCTACAACCTTCCATCCCTCCACAAGGTGTTGGAAAACAAAATACATTTTCAAACAAGCAAGGACAGCCCAAACCACCTTCTAAACCAACTCAACTGCCAACTGTTGCTACCCATGCACAAGAAAGGAATGTGCAGCCTAAAGGACAGCAAAGAGATCTTTCATCCCCATTTAGCATCATCGATCAAATGAAAAGGACAAATGTGAATATATCAATGTGGGAATTTTTATCCATCCCAGGTCAAAGAGATCTTCTACAAGCTGCCATGAAGGATTGGTCAACTTCAAACCAGCAGGTCCCTATGCAAGAGAATGTCCTCACAAATGCTGCTCAGCCTGAACGGAATCATGGAGGAAAACAAGGTAAAGTTTTGAAACCCCCTTCATTCTATGTTTCATTAATCATTGGGGATAAACTAGTACACAATTGCATGATTGATTCTGAGGCAAGTAGTTCTGTCATGCCCAAGCAAATAGCTGATTAGCTCGGTCTCCAATATGAAGTCATATCAAAGGGGGTAGTGCAATTGGATGGGACAGCAGTAGCAACGGTGGGAGTGATTAAAGGTTTGAATCTTACCTTGCATGCATGCCCCAACGTTACCGTTTTGCAAGATGTGTCAGTGATAGATTTTCCACCAGTCTTTGCCCTATGCTTATCAAGGGATTTCACAGCCAAAATTGGAGGCTACTTATTTGCTGATTGGTCACACATGTTGTTCAGAACAAGATATGGTACTAAGGTCATAATCAGATCCGAACCAATTGCAAACTTTCATATTGAGCCTCATACTCCAAGCCAAATCAATGTCAACTGTTCAGCATTTGATTAAGAAGATTATCCAAGCACAGATGAAGCTGACACCAAAGTTGGAAGCATCCAAGATTTGACTCTTGATGAATGGGTGAGCAAGGTACATGCTTTTGATACCTACCAAGAAGTAGAAGAATCTGAGCAAGGAGTCTATTACATACATGAAGAAAACCAGCCTATTCCTAGCATCACCAAACAAAACCATAAGGATGACAATGAGGTATGGAAATTATTTTTTGATGGATCAAGGAGTAGGCAAGGTGCAGGAGGAGGAGCTATGCTTGTTTCACCTCAAGGCATCAAATATTATTCAACTTTTCGTTTCCAGTTTTCTTGTTCAAACAACACAGCTGAATATGAGGCCTTGATTCATGGACTTCATTGGGCTAGGAAAAAGGGTATAAAGAACTTGCAGGTGTTCGGCGATAGTGAGATGATCATCAATCAAGTAAGGGGACAACATGCTACAAAGAATGACCTACTGAGGAACTACAAGAACAGGGTATGGGACCTCATTGAGGATTTCAAAGCTTTCAACATCATGTCCATACCCAGGAAGAAAAATGAAGCCACAGATAGGCTCGCAGCAGTTGGAGCAACGTTTGATGTGGTTGACAACATCAAAAGGGAAAAAATGCAGCCACATATCCATGTGATTATGAGGCCAGCAGTTCCAGGTAATAACACAAGCTGGCAGGTGTTTGAGAACGATCAACAGATCATCAATTTCTTACAAGAAGTGGCTGAATTCTCAGCTAGGAATCAGGACAGATTAGAGCAGCAGTACGGGGATCAAGTAGTGTAGCTACGGACAAACAAGCTTCCCAAGGGTTTAGTAACATTGGAGTCTATCTTCAACCCTAACGACCAGTTCCGTAAGAAAAAGGCTAACATACATGTCAAGAGAGAAGATTCAGGGCCAATTCCTGTTGGAGAAGGTAGAACACTTTAAATTGGCAAAGTGGCCACTGAGCAGGAGAAATCAGATTTCATACAACTTTGCCAAGAATTTCCAGATGTCTTTGCTTGGAGCTATGAAGACTTGAGAGGATTCAATCCAAAGTTGGCACAACATACCATAGAATTGGATCCAGATGCTAAACCCATCAGGCAGAAGCAGAGACCAGTTAACCCTCACATTGAGCCTTTAATGAAGAAAGAGTTAAGCAAGCTAATAGAGGCAAGCATTATATTCCTGATCAAGCACTCAAGCTGGGTTGCAAACTTGGTTCCGGTCAGGAAGAAGAGCGGAGAAATCAGGTTGTGTGTGGACTTCCGAGACCTCAACAGGGCATCTCTCAAAGACCATTACCCACTTCCTTCAATGGAACAAATATTGCAAGTGGTATCTAGTTCAGAGAGATTCTCTCTCTTAGATGGCTACTCAGGGTATAATCAGGTAATGGTGAAAGAAGATGACCAGTTCAAGACGGCTTTCACCACCAAATGGGGCACTTATGCCTACAATAAGATGCCATTTGGCCTATCAAATGCTGGAGCCACTTTCCAAAGGGCAATGGATATGGCATTCAAAGGATTGATCAATAAAATAGTTCTAATATATCTTGATGACATCACTATATTCTCCAAAAATGCAGCGGATCACCTCTGTCATTTAAGGCAAGTATTCCAGAGATGTAGAGGATTTGGGGTATCATTGAATCCCAAAAAATGCATATTCTTGGCTCATAAGGCAAAACTTCTAGGCCATATTGTTTCAAAGGAGGGATTGACAATTGACCCAGAAAGAGTTGAAGCAATTCAAGCGTTGCCATTGCCAAGTCATAAGAAGGCTCTTCAAAGCTTCTTGGGAAGGATCAATTTTGTCTGCAGGTTTGTTCCAAACTTTGTAGCTCTCGTAAAGCCAATAACGATGATGTTGAAGAAAAGCATGTCATTTAAGTGGACATCTGAAGGCAAGGAAAGTTTCGAGGCAATAAAAGAGGCTATATCTCAAGCTCCAACTCTCGTCAACCCAAACTTCTCCAAGGACTTCATGCTATATGCCTTCGGTGATGGAGACACCATTTCTGCAATCTTGGTACAGAAAAACAAGGAAGGATTAGAATAACCAGTTGCTTTCTTCAGTCATGGCTTGGAGGAATACGAAACTAGGTACTCTTTCATTGAAAAACATTTCCTTGCAATGATTAGAAGCTTAAATAAATTCAAGCACCTGGTCTCAAACAACAAGATCCAATTATTGGTCTTTGATGCGGGAGTCAAGGACTTCCTTCTAACTAAGGATTTGAATGCGAAACATGCAGGATGGATAACCCGTGTCATGGAATATGACATCGAGATCAAGGTCACAAAACTAGTACATGGAAAAGGACTATGTGAACAGCTGGCTTTGAGCCGACAAGTTAAAGCAAGTAATGAAAAAGAGGCTGTCTTGGTACTACAGGATGGTCAAGAACAGGAAAATGATGATGCACCCACTCCTTATTGGACTCAGAATATGATACACTTCCTACAGACAGGCCTATGCCCTCCAGAAATGAGAAAAGCAAAGAGGAGATACTTTAGATTACAAGCCATTCCATATGTGCTTGTTAATGGTGTTTTGTTTAAAAGGGACATCAATAGAGTTCTATTGAGGTGCATTGGGACAGGTCAAATTGAGAGGATGTTACGAGATTTTCACGATGCAGATTCTGGAGGACATTTCACCCCATGAGTAACAACTCTCAAGATAATTAAGGCGGGCTATTATTGGCCGACAGTCTTCAGTGACTGCTATACATGGATAAGAAAGTGCAAGAAATGTGTACTCTTCATAGGAAAAGAAAGACTAGTAGCGCTCCCATTGCACCCAATTTTGGTTGACCAACCATTTATGCAATGGGGATTGGACTTAATCAGGGTCATCAACCCAAACTCGAGCCAAGGCCACAAGTGGATTCTCCCAGCAACAGACTATTTCACCAAGTGGACTGAAGCAGTAGCGCTCAAAGAAGCGAATGAGTCTAACATACTAGACTTTTATGAAGGAATAGTGACCAGGTTCGGTGTGCCGGCCACTATCATATCAAATAATGCATTGGCATTCATAGGTTCCAAGATTACAGAATGGGCTGTCAAGAATGGAATCTATTTGAGCACCTCTTCAAATTATTACCGGCATGGTAATGGACAAGCAGAGTCCACAAACAAGAATTTGCTAAGGATCATCAGAAGGACTCTGGATGAAAACCAAAGGACATGGCATACCAAGCTAAAATCAATATTATGGGCTGAAAGGATAATGCCAAAGAGATCTATAGGTAATTCTCCCTACAAATTGGTCTATGGGAAAGAGGCATTATTGCTTATATCATTACAATTGACAGCATTGGAGCTCATGAAGCAGTTGGAGTTGTATGTGTTCAAACCAATGGAGGCCAAGTATGCAGAATTGATGGAATTGGAAGAAATAAGAGAACATGCAGTTTTGATGATTGAAAAGGATTAGGCCTTAGTCCTGAAATGGGATGCAGATAGGGAAAAACCAGGAAGGCATTCCAAGTTTGATGCCATTTGGAGTCACCCCTACATGGTCACGGGATGTAAAAGTAGTAATGCCTTCCAATTGTCTACATTGGATTGAGAAGAACTCTCGATTCCGGTTAACGGAATCTATCTTAAACATTGCTACTAAAAGGAAAAGGTTTACCCTTGTAAATATTAGATTAGTTTTTAATTTCCCTAAGTTCTCCAGCACAAATTTTGCTGCTCTCAGGTTGTTTTCTACAGTTCAGCATGCTCTCGAAGAATGAGTTACGATACCAGGCTCAGGATCAGAGATCAAGTTGGTTTCAGGTTATTACTTATGACTCCATGCCCAATGGATTACTAAAAGGCCACTGATCTTCTACCTAGCAAGCAGGTGATCCCGTTGAGCCACCAAATTGTTGTATATATCTTTCCCCCCGGGTCGATATAGACAAGTAGAAGAATATAGAAATCAAAGAAGCTCAAATCCTTGACATTTATTACGTTGGCGCACGTAAATGGCGCATGACACAGAGTGTCGACATGAAAATAGATGCACCCTTGGCACACGTAAATGGCGCATGACACAGAGTGTTGACATGGTAAAAGTTGTGCCCTTGGCGCACGTAAATGGTGCATGACACAGAGTGTCGACATGGTCAAAGTTACACCCTTGGCACACATAAATGGCACATGACACAGAGTGTCGACATGAAAATAGATGCAACCTTGGCACACGTAAATGGTGCATGACACAAAGTGTTGACATGAAAATAGATGCTCCCTTGGTGCATGTAAATGGCGCATGACATAGAGTGTCGACATGAAAATAGATGCACCCGTGACGCACGTAAATGGCGCATGACACAGAGTGTCGACATGGTAAAAGTTGTGCCCTTGGCGCACATAAATGGCTCATGACACAAAGTGTCGACATGGAAAAATTCCCACCCTTGGCACAGGTAAGAGAGTGTCGACACAAACATGGATGTGCCTATGGTGCACCTTTAGGAGGTGTAACATTTTGAGCGCTGACAGGAAGCAGACCCTGGTGCAGATATTCAGATGGCCATAACTTTTGATTGGGAGCTCGGATTCATGCAAGGTTGGACTTTTTGGAAATCCTACGAGGTCCTCTATCTAGCTACGATTGGATATCTTTAATTGGGTGGGAAAAATTTCTTAAAAATGCAAAATACAGTTCACCACTTTTTGGGTTTGTTAGGGTTCTCACCTACCATCATAATGAGATGAATTAAATGCAACCTAGAGGTGGTTGGGGTAGATTTGGAATTCCTATCTCTTTTCTCTCTCTTTCTTCCTATAAATTGTAAGGAGGGGATTCTTTCTAAAGGTTGGACATTTTTGTTTTTCCCCTCCCTTCTTCTCTTTGACAGGTGAACTTGTGGAGTTAAAACCTCCCATTTGAAACTGTACCGCAACCTTGCCTCTTGGCATTTTTTAGTGTGTTGTATCAATCTTTGGAGTAAATTAATGCATGTCTGTTGATGATTCTCAACCCTCTCTGTGTTCATTTGCATCCTCCTGATCTTTCACTGTGAGTCTGGTTATCTGTGCATGATCTTGCATTGCGTTTTTTATGGTTTGTGTTTATTGGCAAGACAGGTGTTCTTCATTCCTCGGTGCATCACCTTTGTAGTTTAGGTTTTATTTTATGCATCTTCTTACCCTGTCTCCTTGGCAAGTTAGATTAGGTTTTTAAGTAAATCCTCTGCAATTTTACGTGTGCGTCTGAATAGAGGAATAGGAACCGGCCTTCATCTGGAGAGCTTTTCTGATTTTGCAAGGTCCCACACTTGGGAAAAGCTCCATGTTATGAAATCACACTAAGAGTCTCAACCCATCGAGTTGCAGACATTCAGGGGTGTTATGATTCACCATCAACAGTCATTTTTGGGCCTTTGGGGTCTTAAGGGACAATGCCAAATGAATTATATTGAAAGCAAGGGATCCATCCTACAAAAAAATAGATCCTGAACAAGTGTTTACCGGGACACCTAGATATTATGTTGCAGTCTGTTTGGCACCAAGTGCCCCCGTTCTCAAAATATTGCATTTGGAAATCTTACACTGACTTAAACTACACTATTTTCCACATTTGCAAACAATAGAACACTGAGAGAAGTGTAAGGATATGAAGAAAACCAAGATATTAATTTTTAGAGGGTCCCTACATAGAGGTGTAGCATAAGACAAGAAATCACTTATTTCCATGGAGACAGAGATATTACCCGTCAAAGTTACATCATTTTTTGGTCTCCAGGATATTAGGGGACTACTCCTGGATGAAGTATCCTTAAAGTAATGGATTCATCCTGCACAAAAATTAAGCCTCCATAAGTGTTTACTAGGCAACCGAGATGTGTTGGCACAATATGTTTGGTGCTAAGTGCAACCGTTTGCCAAATATTGCATTTAAAAATCTTACAGTAACTTAAAATACACTGTTTTGTGCATTTGAAAAAAAAAAAACACCGAGAGAACCATGAGGAGATGGAGAAAAAAGAGATAGGATTTTTTAGAGGGTCCCCACATGGAGTTGTAGGATTAGAAGAGATGTCTTTATATGTCACAGAGACCAAGATATCACCTGTCAAAGTTATAACATTTTTTTGTCTCTGGGGTGTTAAGGGACTATGCCCAGATGAAGTAGCCCAGAAGAAATGACACCATCCCGCACCAACATAAATCCTCCATAAGTATTTAATAAGCCACCCAGACATTTTGACGTAGTCCGTTTGGTGTGAAGAGATACAGTTTGCAAAATATCTCATTTGAAAGTCTTACACTTACTAAAACTACACTATTTTGTGCATTTGTAAACAATAGAATGCCAAGATAACCGTAAGGAGATGGAGAAAAAAAAATATGATTTTGTAGATGGTCACCACATGGAGGTGTAGGACAAGATGAGATGTCTCTAGTTGCCACGGAGACCGAGATATCACCCATCAAAGTTACAACATTTTTTTTCTTTGGGATCTTAAGGGACTATGCCCGGATGAAGTAGCTCGAAAGAAATGACATCATCCTACACTAAAAAGGAGCCTCCAAAATCATTTATTAGGCTACCCGTATGTGTTGGAGCAATCTATTTTATGACAAGAGATACTGTTTGCAAAATATTGCATTTGGCAGTATTACACTGACTTAAAGTACAATATTATGTGCATTTGCAAACAATAGAACACTGAGAGAAATGAAAGGATATGGATAAAACTGAGATAGGATTTTTTAGATACTTAAATATGTCTTTACGTGCCATGGAGACCAGATATCACCCGTCAAACTTACAACATTTTTTTGTCTTCGGGCTCTTAAGGGACTACATTCGGACAAAGTAGCCCGGAAGCAAAGAAACCATCTTGCATCAAAATGGATCCTCCATAAGTTTTTACTAGGCCACCTAGACATGTTTTTGTAGTCTGTTTGGTTCCAAAAGCTACAATTTATAAAATATTACATTTTATAGTCTTACAATGACTTAAACTACACTATTTTGTGCATTTGTAAACAATATATCACCGAGAGAACAGAAAGGAGATGGATAAAACCGAGTTAGGATTTTGTAGAGTGTCATAACATAGAGGTGTAGGATTAGAAGAGATGTCTCCTAATTCCATAGAGACTGAGAAATCACCTGTAGAAGTTAGATCCTTGTTTGGTCTCAGGGTTCTTAAGGGACTACACTCGAATGAAGTATCCCGAAAGAAAGGATAAAGTCTTGCACCGAAACATATCCTCCATAAGCATTTACCAGGCCACCAAGATGTGTTGGCACAGTATGTTTGGTGCCAACAGACACTATTTAGAAAATAATGTATTGGACAACTTCTCACTCTTTCTTCCTCTAATGTATTCTTTCTCTCTCACACAAAATCGAAATATCACTCTCAATCTCTTTTCCTTTCTGAAAAAAATCACATTTCTCATATTTTCATGTTTGACACCTTGTGTCACATGTTCCCGGCCTCCATAATGTATTTTTCTCACCATGTTCTTGTTAGTTGTTACTAAGTAGCACTGTTAAAGGTTTAATTTTCAAGGTATAGTGATTACATTGACTGGGAAGTGGGAAGCCATATTAGTCTTGTTGATAGTACTCATTACCCATGACATAAAGTTCTCCAGCTTTCATTTTCTTTTCTCATCTTGCACGTCATATTTATAAATGATTTGGCAAGGGATTTTCCCTCTTCGATGGTGATATAATGAATATGAATATGATCCTTGAGAGTCATTCCTCATCCCAACATGATACCATTGCGAACTCTATCATTTGTAATGTTACACGATCATTATCATTTTCGAGAGAGAGATTAAAAGTTGAGGGAATGAAATAGGTGGGCCATTACCACCAAAATATTCCAAGGCCTCAGATGATATGGAAATTACCATCATAGAAGCAAGAAATATGGAAATTATGATGAATCTCTTTGAATGTTCTACCTATGAAGCACATGCACCATTTTAAGTTAAATACTCTCTGTCAATACTAATAATATATATGAACCAAATTTCCCTTGTTTGTTTCCAAACAACTTGAAATGCATTCTTAATGAGAGCAGAATCAGAGAAGGAGGTTACCTTTAAGATGACATATCAGTTGATTAGGCATGAAGATAGTTTAGAATGAACAACAAGTTGCACCTAAATGAAAGTTATCATGGGTGACAATCCCTCTAGGGCAAGGTACAACTTTTAAGAATTTTGGGTGAAATTCTATCTTCCTCCCACATCAGCTGCCATCAATGACTTATCTCCATTCTTCATACCGCCATCTTCTGCACTACAATGATTAGTAAACACCATATATTTATGGCAGGTCTCATAAGTGAGTTCATATTTTGGAATATCAATATTAGGACCAACCAATGGTTTTCATTCTTTAGCTTCTCTTAGCTTCAAGAATAAAACATTTTCTACTAACAGTGCCAACCACGTGAAGGTGGAAGATTTTTTGGCACCAATAACCTACATAAACATGTTAGTAAACAATTAAATTGAATTTTAAAACCTACACATTTTAAAAACAAAATAATTAAAGTAAATGTTGAAATTAATTCATGTATATGTACATAAGTTGGATCTTAAGTGAACATACCTTTGACTTGAGAAAGTATGTCACTTGGGAGGATCAAGGGAAGTTTTGTATCTTCATTTGTATAAATTCAATCCAGTTAGGCATATGGGTCTGATCTAATTTTTAGGGTGTCAAGTATTGATTCATAGTCAGACTCACAAACTTTCCACAAGACCTTAGTGTGTGTTCTACCTCCATATTTAATCAATTAAACATTAGATGCAATAACTAGGTGAGAATAATGAAGAATCTTTCTATGAGTTTCAATGTCCTCAAATAACCACACATTGGAATTATTTATTGGATATCCCTTTAGCCATGTTCCGGTAATAACCACAGACCCCGTAGGATATTCTAGGCCTTCTCCATCTATGATTGGGGATATCAATTTATTTATTTCCTTAACACAACGACACCGATAATAAGTTGTTCCTTCTTTATTAAATTCTTCTTTAATAACCACAAAAACATGACATATGTCACATTGTACACAAAATCATTAGTTTCAATAATTGATTCATTTATAATTCCCTAACATGAGAAAAAATATAATTTTTTATAAATTAATGCAAATATATCTTACTTGGTTGCAGTAGATTTTATATATGGTAAAATCCAATTCTTACTTCTCTCACTATGAGTTATAGAGCTAGTTTATATTGATAGGTGTTGATCAGATATAATTGTCTACGACACCATTCATCAACCCACTCTTTTTACTCACATTCATCCCAAAATGAATACATACATGAAGAGAAAAAACATGTTATTTTCATTGTATAAAAAATCCATGAGCCTGCATTCGAACTTCTAAAAGAGTGCAACTCACTAGATTCAGTTAGTGTACTGCAATCTTTAATTTTTGTGAAATTAGCTTCTTCTGTCGACCAAAAAAATCTACGAATTGTAGAATTACCCTCACTACCCAGATTCATTATTAAGTTACACCATTCTTCCCCTATGGATTTTTCATCGATCAACTTGGCTCCATATTTGTACTTCAATTCATCTCTTCCTAGGGATCTTTTAACACTTGCTCATGCACCATCATGTTCTCCTTTTCTATTTCCGGTCTTAGTGAAATTACAATAATGTTGAACATCGTTATTCCTATGCATCTATCTCAACCAATAGAACATTTCCACATTCTTGAATTTTGAAGTACAATTATCTGACCATATGTTGTGTTTATCAAATATGATGTTTTTGTTATTCAAATCGCCATAGAAGATCTGAAAACAACCTTGTACAAACTCTAATGAATGTCCACAATCAACACTAATATAGAAATGGTGTTCCCTAAAAACATTTCTCTCTTTCTTTGTACTATGGAGAACCTGGGTGAATACTATATGTACAAATATGGAAACCTAAATAGCGTAATAGTATTGCTATTGCACTTTATTTTGTGGATGTAGAGTATAGTTCTTCACAAAATCAACTAAAATAATGGTACCAAGAGGAAATGTGTCCTTTCATAACCTAAATTTCTCATCTAACCATCAAGCTCTGTGTGTATGTCATGCATACTCATACACTAGCTTCTCTCGAAATATAGTGATAAAATTTGATGCACTTATTTCATTACTCACTAATTCACACCTCTTGGATTCATTACCATCTTTTGAAGTGTATTTCACTGACTTGTATTTTCCAAAACTAACTAGTTCATTTCCAATTAGACGTGTATTCTCTGTGTGTATAAATATTTGCAAACATTGTAAACCACCACAACCATCACAAGTTTCTTCTAAACATGATTTGTTATAAAAATATTGTCCTTCTTCTCTTGTACAAAAAATGCTTGAGATGAATTCTCTTCCTGTTTTAGGTGGAACATTTAACATACACTCTTGCAAAATATTATTAGTATGCAAATTTACACATATATGCCGGAAAATATCATAACGTATAACAAATTCAATATGGATCCTACAACAAAAATTAGTCTGTGAGTGATTTATTTTAACCTAAAAAGGTTTTAAAATTTTAAAATACCTTTGACTAATTTGTATTTTTGGATGAGCCTCTTTAAACTATTTAAAAAATTGTGTTCATGTCATATCCAAAAAAAATTAATGATGTACGTCACGATTTCTAGAACCAATTCTTCTTTTTAAAACATCTTTTTGAATATGTGAAACCCTTTTATTTATTTTCCAAACTATTAAAATTTATTATTTTAACTCATCAACTGTCTTTGTCTTTTTGTGACATTTTACTAGAGAATGCCCATAATTACTTGTTATTTGTATATTGAGTTCTTTCACGACTGTTGAGCAATTTGTATAGTGTTTTCCTTTTTATATTTAGTGCACAACTTGTTTTTCTAATTAAATGATATTTCTTTGTTGCTTCACTTAGTATAGTCGATGTAATAACATGTCGAGTAACATTGTTACCTTTGGTACATGAGGTTGAACCTACTGATTGGTATGCATTCAATATTTTTTTTACAATAGATTTTTCACTTTCAGTCTTATATGTTCTTAGACAAATGGTTTTCATTATAGGTCTATAATTAATATTTTTCATCATTTCAACAAATAATTGACATCTACATGTTTCATTTAAGTCATTAAAATATGTTTTCCATATATGATTAGCTTTTCTTCTACAAGTGAATTGAATAATCTTATTAGGCATTAGATTTCAAATGTTTTCAGCAATCTCAAGTAAAAGTTAGGGTGTTTTCCAAAAAAAAATTAATTGGTGATTTGAATGAAATTGAGTTGTGAATATCATCTAGACATTTTTTATTTTTGATTTTTTGTTCATTTTCATAATTCGTTAAAGAGTGTGGGTTTTCAATAGGTTGTTCAATTGGTGTAACATATATTTTAAAATTTGGAATCGAATCATCATTCATTGACTCAAATAGTGTTTGAAGATATGTTGCACCATCAATTTCATTTGGAAGAGATGACATACCTTCATCTTCATCATCAATTCCATTTGGAAAAGATGTCATACCTTTATCTTCATCATCAATTTCAACTGGAAGAGATGACATACCTTCATCTCCATCATCAATTTCATTTGGAAGAGATGACATACCTTCATCTTTATGTGTTGATTTCTTTTTTTCACATATTTTTTACATTTGCTCCCTTTTTTCAGTTTTATTTCTTCTTTCTTGTCTTTGTTAAATGATATGATTTTTTACAACATATTTAATCTCTCTTAAAGACACATTCAATTTATTTTTTTCACATCCTTTTTTCATCCGGTCCCTTTTTTTTGCAATTGCTCGAGTGATTGCTTTCTCGATTTCCTCCCCATACTTCTCAAAAATACCTCACCACTACAATAATTCAAATAAATTGTTAGTGATTGTTAGGAATATATTAAACAGTCAAAACACAATTAAATATATCAAATAATGCTAAAATATTTCAACAAAAAATATCTATATCACATAGACTATACAAAATTGTTAACAAAAATTAGAATGTGCAGGAATTTGTAGAAAAAGCTGGGACCAGTGCGACCAATATCAAATATTCTATTTGCCTTATTGGGGCTGATTTTCTATTTTAAGATATCCATAACACGAGCACGTTATAACGTGCTCATGTTTCATCTTGTTGGGGTTTGAAAATCCCAATTCAAAGGCCTGGATTTTCCTTGGATTTCCAAACTAGAGGTTTGGACTATGTTCTGCGTGATGAAAACTGTGTTTAATAAAAAAAATTCTAAATTTCACGTGTGCACCCCAAGATCTTGTCCATTAAAACATAATATTAAAAAAAATTATACTACAATGTCAAGCTCGGTTTTACCTTGATGACGATATAATTCTTTATAAAATCCAATTAGTTTAAGGCTTGCATCAAAAATTTCTTTTACCAGTGCCTTGTTTTTTTACAAAACCCTATGGATACATTTTTGTGCAAAATTTATGATTTTTCCATCCAATTGTTTTTTTAAAAAGTGGTTTTTTCTAAACTCCATTCTAACTGCACTAAAAATTAAATAAACATGTCTTTTTCCTCAAAGTTATGGGGGTTCACACACAAATATCTCATTTTTGAGATACGTGCACTTTGAAAAATGGATAAAAAAATTATATATTCATCCAAAAATTATGAAAAATTTGTGGGACCTCGTACATGATCTTATATAACTTCTGCATAAGCGATTTGAATATATATATATATATATATATATATATATATATATATATATATATATATATCTAATTTAAAAAATGGGGTGGGCACACACATAGTAGCTTCTTATAATTTTTACACAAAAATAGATATACTTTGTGTGCGCACGTCGTTTGACCCTCGTAATATTACCCATTTTCAAAAAAATATAGTAGTTTAGAAACTATATTCTGATATCTACAGTACTTATTCATATTTGTTTTTCAAATTTTGAGAATAGGAATGCCAAATTATTCGATGAAGTTTAGGTTTTGCTGATTTTAGAAAAAAGGTGTCCCCTTTTTACCCCTCTTTTTATCCCTCATCTCCATACACTTACCCATCACAGAGGTTTGCCACATGTGCATGGATTTATATGCAGCACCTTGATTGGGACTTATGATTTTAAACATAAATATGTTGAATAATACTTCCATTCTATTGTCCATGAATGGATTCGTTAGGAGAGACCCACACCAATGAAAGATACAAGTAATTTATCAATGTCTTATCGAATATATGTTTTATATTAAATTTCTTACATTCTCAAAATATATGATATATTCTTATGTGCTATGAATTTCAGGTCTACCCAAATTTTACAAAACATCCATGTCTTCGAAATACGAGACAACTTACACAAGTGGATATGGAACGTGACTGCAAAGATATTTTTAACTGTGTATAACGACATACGATGTGTAGAGAGCGTGCCTACCTATGTACGAAAATAGGAAGAATGGTTTATAGATAAGATGTTAAAAAAATTGAAATTAAAATATTTATGTGTGGAAGAACTAATAATGGATTATTATCTTTTGCAAGTATAATGCACCATGGCCATTAAATCTCAAGGGATCAAAGTTTATATCAAGAATCAAAGGAAGGATATAAAATTTTGAACCTATGAGAAATGATGATAGATTAAATACACACAATCGGTACATATTACAATTGTGGAGAGAAAACGTAAATTGGAAACTTGTTATTTCCAAGCATACTATGATCAAGTACATTACAAAGTATGCAACAAAAGAAGAGAAAATTTCATAAACTTATCATCAAATGTTTATGTGGATTGAAAACATTGAAATCCTACATAAAATGGTAGTAATAGCATATAGGAGACTTCTAACTGAAGCAATTGTTGAAAGAGACATTGGTGCACAAGAAACGTGTCACATGATTGTTAAAGCTTCTGTTGGTCGAAAGAAGTAGAGTATTTTTCAATTTCAATTTTTTTACATGATGTGTTCAAAACGGTAACAACAAATGATGAACATGACCATGAAGAACATGTTAAAAAAAATTCATTGATGGGTACAATGATAGGTCTTTTTCCATGGAAAGTGTGTCACTTATTGATGTTGCTCGATCTTGAACATATAATACAAGGAGAAAAAGAGATAACAAATGGGAGGTTAGGAGTTTGGAATTCATTGTGAGAGTATTCCCCAAGTTTTCCTTCATCCCTTTACGTGAATCACATAAATGGGTTGATTTTTATTGGTTAGAGTTGTTCTTTTATAAGTCGTTTGGTGATATAGAGAGAAATATAAGAATTAACTCTAATTTAATGAATTCAAACTGGTATTTTTTCAATTAGAATCCATATCATGTTGAGATGAGGACTACTATAGAAGACTTTGATAATTGAAGTAATTCTAAAGATGAAGTTAATCAACATGAATGGGAAATCATATCTAGGCTTCATCGTGACAAAATATTGCCAAGTGGATGAAATAGATATGATGGGGAAGAAGAGATATTGATAGAAAAAACACCATGGAATGATAAATATCAATGTGAAGAATACATAAGTAAAGAAATAAAATTCATAAGAAACATGAAAGATAATGGTCTGGTTATAGACGATGAATTAGCCCCAAATTTCAATTATGACACCTTGGGTGTAAAAAAAAAATAAAGAACTTGACATAATATTGACACATTATAATCAAAATAAAAATAACATGTCATTGTTCATGATATTTCAAGGAACACACAAGAACTTGAAAATCCCTATGTGATTAGTGAGATTCGTCACGAATTTTTTAATGCATCATTTCTAGATTTTTCTCCTCTGATATTGCTTGCACCAACATGAGTTGCAACATTTAGTATTTTTTTCTTAATGAATCCATTCACAACTTTGAATCCCTATTACATGTTTTGCATAAGTAAAAGGATCAAGACTTACGATATTCCAACAAGAGATGTACCACATAAAGTATAATATTGTTTGATGAAATGAGCTTCATCGGATAAAGTTTGATAGAAAACATAAAATCCTGACTTTGTCAAGCATTCCTTGAAAAAGAAGACATCAATTTTAGTGGTGTTGTTATGAATTTGGTAGGAGATTTGGGGCAACTTCCTCCTATTATAGAAAAAACCACCATATGATAATAATAGATGTGCAAATATATTATGGGAATCATTTGCAACTGTTGTTTCACTGGATAAGATATTTAGATAAGAAGAATAAAATGACCACCAAAAATGGGTAAGTGCACCAATTTGGGGGACAAAAAAGGGGTCATAAGTGGACATCATATTGTAAAAAAACAACAAAATCTCAACTTGTAGGGATTAATTAGCAATATACGCACTAAAAAATTGTAAAATGTTATGTAAATATGAAACGTAGCATCTGGAATCTAGTTTCTAAAACTACTAATTATTTTTTAAACTGGACAAGGTAAGCTATATTAAACACTCCAAATTATATTACTTGGTTTTTTTTTTTTTTGAAAACACCTACAAGATTGTAGTCCATTTTCCCACAATTTGGATGACCAAAACTTGTTATTTTTTTTCCCTTTGGTGAAAAGTTAGATACCACTATCTATCTTGGGATGGATTTTATTTTGTGTTTTTTTTGGGCAATATGTTTTTTTAATGATTTTTTCTGTAAAAGTGGTCTGAAATATTTTAGAAAATGGAGCACTTTCCATTTGACCACCATAACTACATCAAAATATTTCGAAAGCAAATAATTTTTTTTTTTAAACGTGTATAGAATTTTGCCCAACTTGGGATGGTATAGGTTTTATCACATTATGACAAGAAAAAGAAAAGTTGTAGTTTTAAACATAGACATGAAAATTCATGGGAAAAAGTTTCTTAAAGACCTATTGTTAGTAAAATACTATAAAATGATATGTATCTTATTCTATTCACTTTAAAATCAATATTTATATGAAGCTAACATTCTCCCCTAAGTAATGGTACCATTTTTGTGACATGGTTTTGATTTTTTCAGCATGGTTGAAGTTTGAGGAAGAGAAAATTTGAATTTTTTAGCCTTCCACATGCCATAATGACCTCCCAAAGCTTAGGTTCGGGAAAAAAAGAGATTTCCTAAGCCTTGAGGGTCACATTTGATGATATAGTAAGAACCGCAATCGTGGTTTATAAACCGTGATCGCAGTGCTAACATGGTGGGAAAAATGAGGGTCGCGGATGTTTTTCGGTATCAGAGAACTGTAATTATGGTTTTTACAAAGTGCAATCATGGTTTTTACAAAGAGCGAGCGCACTTGGTAAAGCATGAGCATGCTTTGTAAAGCAATGAGCGTGCTTTGCAAAGCAGGAGCGTACTTTGCAAAGTGTGAGGGGCACTTTTAGGTTTGAAATTTCCCAAGCCTAGAAAAAATAGACCGTGATCATGGTTTTTAATACCGCGATCATCTGTTTATAAACCACGATCACAGTTCGTAAAATTTGGGAATTGATGTCCACTTATTTGTCCCCCAACTTGGTGCACTTACCCAAATATATTTGACAACTTCTCACAAATCTCAAAGATGCAAATCCGATACTGTATGTTTGGATGTTATTAATGATTAGAAAATATTATCCATTACAAAATCAATCAATGAATAATTTCATAATAATATTCACCTCTGCGTGCCAAAGATTAACATAAAGAACAACAACAAAAAATTACATTCATTGAAAAGACTTGTTACACATAGCATTGCAACTACAAAAAGTACCACCAACACACTGACAAGAGGTTCTAATTATGAAATTAATGTTTAATTATTAATTTCTAATTATGTATGGTTTTATGTTAAACTAACATCCAATCTTTAGAAAAAAGGTCTTGTAAATGGAGCTCTAGAATATATCCGATGCATAATATACACACCTGGTAGTGGTCCATGAAAACCACCAGCATATGTAATGGTTGAATTTGATAAGTACTTTAGAATATCATTTGAAGATAGAACTCCACGTACACCATCCCAATTACACCAATATAAATGGGACAAACACACCAATTACCCTTACGATTGGCATGGGCATTGACAAAACATAAATCACAAGGTTTGACTATTTCCAAGGGTACAATTTATATTGAACAAAGGGAAACAATGGGGTTAATATGTGTGGCTATATTTCAAGTAAATTCATTACAAAGTCTATGAATATTTCTTCGATTTACATATGAGCGCTATGAAAGGATGAAGAAGGGAAAACTAATTTCAAAACAGAAGGCAAAGGAAGAAAGATTTAAGTCTTTGGAATATAAATAATGTTTCCTATGTAACACACATTTGTGTCTATGAATTTTTCATTTCATGTGATGTACATTTCACATTTTGATTCATATGAAATAATGCATTATTTTCTAAACGTGATAATATGGTTAATAATAAAATCCATAAGAACTTTGCGTATTATAGACCTATAATTTTTATTACTTATACTTATTCTCTCAAGAGACATGGAACCCTCTTTAAATCCCTTTGTGATGTCCCTTGTAAATATATTTGATTCTGAAAGGAATAATTGTTAACATTTTCTAATTTTAGTTGTTTCTGACATTTTTATCGAAATGAATATTATAAAAATATTATTAAATTTTTTTCTTTCCATGAAAATTTCAATGTATTATCTTGGATATTGTTGGTTTTAATTGGTAGAAAAATATGCCTTAAGGTAGTGCAATAAAATTCATTAGGATTTATTATGACTGAAGGAAATATTAAATATATAGGGGGTCAAATGCTATCTTTGGTTCTTGATATTATATGGAAAGAATCGTTTGTTTCACCAATGAACTATGTGGGAGGGGATCCTTAGAATTAATAATATTAATCTTAAGTCATCAATTTGATAGGTTCTCATCAAGGACATTCATGCATGAACTAAATTACCACATTCTTTTCCATACTTTATTTTTTGTATCATTTTGTGTATAATGTAATTGCCGCAGATGCTACTAGGATATACCAATATATATGTAAATATATGTAAAATAAGTTGAGAGGTAAAGTTTGAAAGGCACTTATGTCACACATCTAAAATAGGCACCTTGTGAAATATACCTCTTGGGCCTATTTTACATACATAGATTTAAATAAACATAAATCAAAATCTAGATTTATATATTTATTTATAAACAGAAATCAATGTTTGATTTATGTTTATATAAATATATGTATGTAAAATATGTCGTATAGTTCGCAAGTTGTCTAGTTTAGATATGTGACATAAGTACCCTTTCGAACTTTACTTCTCGACATATTTTAAATATATTTATATAATATAAAGTATGCTAGTAATATTTTTAACTGTATTTAGGTAATGTTGTTTAGATTGAGTTTAATTTATCATAATTTCAAATTCTTATATCTTGGAAAACTCATCGCAAATGTAGTGGTGTTTGCATGTTTATATATATGTGGAAAATTTTGGTGTTGATGTTTTAGTCATTATTTGACATACAAAAAATAATATTGTAGACACCCATAATTACACCCAATCAATTTAAATACTTAAATTGCCCTAATTATATCCTTTCTCGCAAATTGACGACATATCATCAAAAGCGCTCATATTCCCTCTTATTGTCATTAATTAATTACAATACGCTAATTGATTGAGTCACCTATCCAACTAACATCCTGATTAATGACCTTTCGTTAATTATTCACCCCTTCTATCTAGACTAATTAATTATTATTAATTAATTAGCCTTCCCCTTAATTTAAGGAATAAATCAATATTTAATTGATTTAATCTCCTTCTAATGGCCTAAATCATACTAATATTCGTCTAATTAACTTTTATAAGCTTACAACTACATATTAGTTAATCACCTTTGATTAATTCGAACACCCCCCAACTCCCATGACTTGCTAAATATAAGTTAAACCCTTCTAAAGTAAGGTTACCTTTTATAAAGCAACCTTATCCATTCCTGATCTTGTTTTACCTATATCTCACATGCAAAGGGATGAAGTGTTTCCTTTATCCATTGGGCTATATAAGGAGCCCTCCTTCTACCTTTATACCTACACCTAAACATCTTGAGAAAGTAAATGCAAAGCATATAGAAAAATAGACTAAGAACTTGCCTTTTGTTTTCTTGAGAGTTCATCATCTTGAAGAGTCAATCCTCTTTCCTAAGTGCTTAGGTCATATGGGAGGTGTCAAAAGGGTCTTGTAGCCCAACTTTGACTTAACCCTCATTCCTAGGTTCTTGGAATACCAAAGACAACCATTTTTTATTGCCATGGAGCCTACTTAGGCCCATTCATTTATTTTTTGTTAGAGAATAGAGTATTTAGATACTTAACATTTTTAGTTTAAAAGTTTTGAATATGATGAATGTTAGTATCTAACCCTTGTTTAATTCTTATCTTGATGGTGCTAAGTAGTTTGTTTAACTCTTGCTAATTAAGGCTATTTAGGTGTTAGTCTTTTACTCACATTTAACATTAGTTTAAAAACAACACATGCACACATTTGGCACGCCTAGTGGGACACTTAGTCCCATGGAGTTTTAGTTTAAGTTTCATTGTTTCGGCTAACTTTTGATATGCACATTTAGTAATTAATGTCCATTTTCTTGGAATTTTTTACTAATTTTATATGTGTAAGTTCTTGTTCATAGCATCATTTTAATGGTTTGTTGCCATTTTAAAACAAACTTGTCAAAATTTGAGATATTTTGAGATTTCTTGTGTATTTTGTTGTATTTTGGTTGCAGATGTGGTGCAGGTACATTTTTAGGAGTGCAGGCATAGTTTTTGTGGCGCAGGAAACTCTCGGGTGGTGGAGGCACATTGTCAAAACCTGGTTCTCTGTTTATCGATCCTAGCACGTACACACTAAGCCCAGCATACATGCCCTAACCAGTACGCAAATTCACAAACCTAGGCACAGATTTCATTTCGTATTGTACCTTCATTGCAAATCAAAACTTGTCAGATCAGCGCGTAAACCCTAACCTGAGCGCACACATTGTTTTAGTGACGCAGATGCATTTCTGGTGGTGCAAGGCGTTCTGTCGAAATCTGAGACTATTTTACAAAGTGGTGCGTGCACATGCTTTTTTAGAGGTGCAAGCATTCTGTATGAATATCTGTTTGTTTTTATCAAAGCTAGCGCATACACTCTTTTCATGGCGCACACAACGTCTCGGGTGGTGCAGGTGCACAGTAAGCCAACATCACACAGAGTAGTGCACATGTCATTTTGGTGGCACACACACCTCTTGGGTGGCACAGGTCCACTTTAAATCAGAAAAATATAGAGTGAATTATTCACCCCTAACCCACGCGTAGATGTCAAAACAGGTGCATAGGTGTCCTTTTATTTTCTTGAAATTATTGTGTTGCGGTGATAACATTCTTACAGGTTTTTATGTAATCACGTACTTGTCTTTGGAGGCTGTTTTTACATGTTTTTAATTGATTAGATAAGCTTTACACGTTTACTGTTAGGAATAATATCATGTATGCTCTTCCCTTGTGTCCCTTGGGGTGATCTTGGGAATCAGAAACGATTCTTAAGTCCTTTTGATGCTTTGAGGTTGTTAGGAATATTTGAATTGGAATTGATTAAGTTGGCATAGATGAATTAAAGTGTTTTTTCCATTTGATATCTTTTTAGATTTTGGAAACATCACGTATGCTCTTCTCTTGTGTCCTTGGACAATCTAGAGAATAAAAAATGGTGTTTTTCTCTTTTGATTGAAAACTACTAAAAATCATCATATAGGACCAAAACGCCATCGCTTGTCAAAGAACAGAGGAATCAAAACAAAGTCAAAAAATACTAATACAGTTGTTATACATGTTTCCAAAAGGTGTTTTGAGAAAACCATGCCTAATCAAAAAAAGATAAAATGAAAAACATATTCAAAACACTGTATTGCACATTTCAGAAAAAGGGTACATCCATCTCCGCTCAACTGGAACATAACCCCTTTGGCATAACACCTTAAGCTACAACAATGGGGGGTGGTTCCAGGAACGCCAAAGTAGTCCACGTAAGAGGGAACCTTGTGGACGAAATGGGAAGTTCTTCACACTAGCTATCTAACTAGTGATTCCTTTGTGAGATAGATTTACAAGTTGTCCCTACATAACCCTTTTAAGTACACGATGGAAGCATTTAATGCACATTGTGCTTGAAGGGGGAAAAGTCAAGATAATCCTAAGATAGTTAGGACTATTTGGGTAAATCGTTCCACTCATGTATAATCTTTGTAACACCTAGGACGAGAGAACCACCTAGGAAAATATACTTTGACTAGGAGCCCACTTTGACAATTTAAAACAGTGTTTATTTGTAAACCATCTTTTTATTTTGAAACGTGTGACGTGTTACTTTCACTTAGTTTTTACTTGCCTTAGGGTGATGTGAAACTCTGCTGAAGTGAAGCCATCATTTTTCATCCATTTTTTGATTTGCTTCCTTCACATTCTTTTGACACTTCATTGATCAGAAGGAGGGTGACTACCTTTTTGTTACCAATCAATTGTTTCTACCACTTTTTTGTCTGTTTACGCACATCCATGTTTACGGTTGGGTAAGTTAAACATATAAAGTGTGCAGAGACGTATTCATATCATTGGTGACCATTATGATCTTGATTACCCATGTCAAGATCCTTATTGTAGTTAGGTGTGGTTCATCATCTTGAACTTACTTAGAAATTTTAGCTTGTTTGTATCGTATCACTACAATTTTGATATTTTCATCTTGTTTCTTGCAAACTCAACCTAAATATCTATATTGTTAGGTTACGTTGCACACATTTTGACTATTCCTAGCTATACTTTAATCTTTTTAGTTCGATTCTATTATTGCCTCGATTTTGAAGAGTGCTAGGTGTTACCACTCGTGCGTGTTATATCAATAGTACCTTGGTATCAATACCCTACTTTCTCGCAAAGTTTGGTTAACATATCTTGGTGATATTGTTGTGTCACTCATGAATTGTAATTGGTAGTTTTTGAGATATAGGTCTTAATCAAGTTTGAGCTCACTTCTAGTACATCTTGTTAGGAGGTCCACATTGAATTTTTTGTATTTACTTACATTTTTGTTCATTCTCTTGAACTTGGCCATAAGTGAGAACATCTTGTTAATTATCTTGCGACACTAAACTACTTTTTGAGACATAGTCTAGGAGGTACTTCATTTGATAGGTTTAGATACCAAACATTTGTGTCACTGGTGATTTATCACTCTATCACATTAGTATTCTCACATTGTTAATTCATTCATATTTTTTACATTTTATCTTGCATTTCACTTAGGTGTGGTCATAAAGTTTTGAACACATTTACAACTTACCCTAATGAAACTATCACAAAACATGGCTCCTAAAACATGATTAGGACTTAAGAAGAAAACATACGAGGAACAACAAGCACAAGCTTGGGAAGCCTCTAACAGACAAGGGTCAAACCCCTTTATTGGACATGATCTACGGCCTCTATTTTGTGTAGAAAAGGAGATAGAAGATATGGTCGATCATAGTGGTAATGAAATGGAATCTCCACATGCAGAATTCGAATTTGATCCCACTTTATTAGATGAGTTTATTTTCAAAAATAAAGATATAGTACTAGCACGGGTCGTAGAATTAGGGGCCAAACTTCCCACTGAAAATGAAACAATCCCACCTACGAAGAACACTAATGAGGAAGAACGACCCCTTATCAATATGGATAGATATTTTGACACATGGACATGCTTCTACCTCAAACGCAGCAAACAATAAGATAGTGGGACATAAAATACCCTTTATTAAAGTGCCATGTAGAAACACGACGGGACATGAAAATGGTAAAGAACCTCCACAACATGAGGAAGAGGAGGAACCTTTAGAAGAAGAAACCATAATTCAACAACAGATTGGTAACCTAAGATAACAATTATATTTGCTAACTTCCCATGTACAAAAGGAAGCAACAAAAAATGTTCAAAAGACAAGGCCTAAGGTTAAGATCAATGAACTCCATAGAGAAAACCAAGAAGAAGATGATACGGGGGGTACCATCAGGTATATCTCCCCGCTTCTCCCACTAGACAAAAATTACTCTCACAAGAGGTACAGTTTATGAAAGCAACACTCGCAAGCCTCTAAGAGAGAAATATAGGGAGCATTAGAAAGTATCAATATAAAGAATTATGCCCTTATCATTTTGACAATACTATGATCCTTCAACCCTTTTCCAAGAAATTCGATATGCCAAAATTTGAAAAATATAAAGGGAAGGGAGATCCATGGGATCATGTCAAAGATTTCTATATGGCATGTCAAGAGGTGTCTTATAGTGATAATCATCTCATCAAACCTTTTCCCAAAAGTCTCGGAGGTCAAGCCTTAGAGTGGTTTACATGTTTACCTCTGGGATCAATCTTCACTTCGCCAGAATTGGTAGAAAGATTCGTGTGCCACTTCTCATACAACATAGAGAGTGATGTCACCATGGCAGATTTATGTGGCTCCAAGCAATGCCCTAATGAGACTTTTTCCACCTTCCTCCAATGTTGGAGAGGGATATCTAGTCGCTTCCCTTGCACTTTCCCTGAAAAATAGTTGGTTAGTATTTTTGTTCCCAACCTAAACCTGGACATAGCTCTCCACCTCTAAATGCATTGTGTTCGCACTTTTGAGGAGTTCATCAAAAAGGGGGTTCAAATAGAGAAATCTCTCATTGCAAAAGGAACTCTTAAGACCCAAGCTAGAGATAATCAAAATGTTAAACCCAAGGAGAAGCCGAAGGTTATCAACAAAAACAAAAATGTGGTAGGAGATAGAATCACTTATTCCAAACGTGTACAAATAGTCCAAACTAGTCAACCTTTTAAACTGACCAAAGGACCAATTCAACCACCACGAAAGAAAAGAACATTCACCTCCCTTAATGAACCTTTGTTGATTATACTAAAATAATTTGATGTGGCCCACATGATTACATATCCTACGACACAACCATTTGATGAAAATGCTCAAAAACCTTCATGGTACAAGGAGCATGAATATTGTGAAATGCATCATGTCAAGGAGAATAAGATAGAAAAATGTCTACGACTCTTCCATTATATCCAAGACCTCATTGACAATGGGGAAATAGAGGTGGACAACCCAGGCAAAACTCAGACACCTAACAAGAAAATGGCGATATATAAAGAGCCATTCCCTAATCATGATATGTCAGAAAATTCAAAGCCAAATTGGGGGAGAGTCATCCCAAGGTTATAAAGGAGTGAATTACTTGTACACCAAAAAAGACAAAAATCATTATGATTTGTTTATTGGATGTATTCTCTCTCCGACTGACCATGTCAATAGCATCCAAATTAAGGGAAAGGATTGCACCACGGTAACAAGGTGTGTCCATCTCATTACTCTGTAACCTTGGCCATCAACCCCACAAACTAGTAAATATAACCTCTTAGAGAATCTTGAGAAGATGTCTGCTAAGATTTCAATCTTAGATCTTCTTAAGATATCCAATGTACACAAAGACATTCTGTACCAAACTCTTTAGGGGTCAAGAGTGCTATTAGAGGTCGATCCCGCACATCTGCAAGCCACAGTCACAAACATCATACCAAATGAACATATTGCATTCAACCATAGGGAGATCCCTACTAAGAATCCGACACATAATCTTCCTTTATATATTGAGGTAGTTGTCACCCGCAGGAAGATCAAACGAGTGGTTGTGGACAATGGATTAGGGTTGAACATTTGCACACTTAAGTTGGTTAAACAATTAGGACATACTGAGACAGATCTTGAGTCCAATATCATCACTATCACCGCATACAACAATGCAGAAAGGGAGTCAGCAGGCACAATCAAATTTCCCATGGAGGTGAGTCCCACTTTCCATCAGACAAAGTTTCATGTCCTGGACTTGGAACTTCCATATACTATGCTTCTAGGCCGATTATGGATTCATGCATGCGGGATATGCCATCGACATTTCATCAGTTCATTAAATTAAAGGATGAGGGACACACCATTACAATACAAGGAGATTCAGAGCCCTTTGCTCATTGTGAGCTATCACTAGGTTTGTATGAAAGCACACATATGCATGCCCCTCTTCCGATATAGTTGTCCCTCTCCAATCTAATGTCATGGAATCCTGGATAGATTTGGATGCTTTCAGTTCTTGCGCCCATGGTGCATCTATATCAACATCTCCTTTTTCTTCATGGGATATGAAAATCCTTGAATATGGCTACAGAGAATATAATGTACAACAAGTGATCTTGCTTTCAGATCTCTCATTATCACCCAAGACTAGAGGTTGACCTAACTATCATTTCAGAAGACCTAGAAATGAACACACTATTGGGTCATTCTTACCTAGAGGCGTGTTGGCTGAGGAAAAATTTTTAGATCCACCTACAACTTGGGTCTTAGTGAATACTTAGCCATCATGTTATCAAACCCCTGAATACAAGAAATCCAGTAAGATGATGTACTCCATGGCCTAAAAAGGCCTAGGATGTGGGGGAAACGAACAAGGACAGAGAGAACCAGTGCCTCTTCCATATTTTAAAATAGAAATATACAGCATTGGGATTCACCCTTATGGGGCACAACCCAATGATCAAGATGCTAATTTTTCTTAACATGAGGATAGCTCTGGCTATCTAGACAGCGATACAGATTCCGATTGTAGCCAATATGAGGATATTGCCTCCACAAACCTATTCATGAACAATTTTGTCCTAACCATAACCCCTATGGAACCAACCCTCGAACTTGTTTACCCTTCCCTTGTTAAATGGGGACCAACAACATCACATGTCACTTGATTTATTCAAGAATGAAGAAGCTATCGCCGAGTTCATGGGAATTCGAGATATAATTCCCATTGGAGATCACAAGAAGGGTTTCTTTATTTAATTAGATACCTGCGGTTACTTTGACAAGGAGGCTGACCTTCGTCGTCAGAAAAACTGAAAGAAAAGAGAGGGTAAAATTTCCAACATAAAGCCTCAGAAAAAATCAAATTCCAAGTCACACAGTGAAAACCCCTTCAAGGCACTGGCCGAAAAAACAAGTAAAAAAAATCAAAGGACAAACAAAGTGACCACGCCAAGGATGAAAATATCATGGAGACATCCTTGGATGAAGATCTCAACCTTCCTCCTGATCCTATGCATATGGATGACTTGTCCAAATTACTAGTTGAGGAAACCATTGATGTGAATATTGGTACAAAAGAAGGCCCCAAGATAGTAAAATTGGGAGCATCACTATCTACTAGAGAACAGAAGACATTCACCATGCTACTGTGAGAGTTTATAGACATGTTTCCATGGTCTTCTAAAGACATGGCAAGCTTAGATCTGAATTTTGACATGCACAACCTAGTTGTGCATGCAGATGTTAAGCCTATTAAATAGAAGCTCAGAAAGATGCACCCGAGGGTAGCCTTACTGGTTAAAGAAGAAATGGAAAGGTTGTTTGTGGTAGGATTCATCCAACCTATTGATTATTCTGAATGGATGACCAACATCGTACATGTCCAGAAAAAGCCTATCGGTATTAGAATTTGCATGGATTTTAGAGACATTAATAAGGCTTTCCCTAAAGATGATTTTCCACTACCAAATATTGACATGATTGTTAATTCAATAGTAGGGTACGAGATGCTATCTCTCATGGATGGCTTTTTGGGATACAACTAAATCAAGATAGTTGAGGAAGTTCAGCACAAAATTGATTTCATGACTCCTTGGGGTACCTTCTATTATCAGGTGATGCCATTTGGTCTCAAAAATGTAGGATTTACTTAACAACGGGCAATGACAATAATTTTTCATGATATGACTCATGATATCATGGAGGACTATGTGGATGACATCCTCAAAAAGTCTAAGACAAGAGAAGATTACCCTGTCATTTTACGGTGTATCTTTGAGCACCTTCAAGAGTACAAGGTCAGGTTGCATCCAAAGAAATGTGTATTTAGTGTGATATTAAGAAAATTTTTGTGATTCGTTGTATCAAGATGAGGAATTGAGGTAGACCCTGTTAAAGTGTCTATTATTACTGAAATGCCTCCACCTAAGAATATTAAGCAACTGCGTAGCTCACAGGGGAAAATTTAGGTCATTCGCTGCTCCATCTCCTAGCCCACAGATAAGTGCCACTCATTCACCCACTTGCTTAAAAAGGATGTTGCCTTCATATGGGGACAAGAGAAATAACAAGTCTTTTCTCTACTTTAATAATACCTAGCTAATCCACCTGTCCTCATACCTCTAACTCCTAGAGAATCACTCTTGCTCTATATCTCTACTACATAATTTTTTATTTGTGCACTGCTCACCCAATACGACCTTGGTCATAAGGAAAAAGTGGTGAATTATCTCAGTCACACTCTCATCACCTATGAGCTCAACTATCCTCAAATTGAAACAACTTGCTTAGCTGTTGTTTTTACTTTTCAAAAACTTCACCATTATCTATTGAATATCAAAACCAAGCTAATATCCAAAGTTGACCCAATCAAGTACTTCATGTTTAATACTACCCTCACAGGTAGAATGGCTAATTGGATCATTCTATTAAGTGAGTTTGACATAGAATTTGTGAATCAGAAATCAGTTAAAGGACAAGTACTCGCTGACCAACTAGTAGAAGCACCTTTGCAAGGCATCAAACCTTTGAATCTAGATCTACCAGATGCCTCCTTGCTCTACATTGTAGAATCTATCATGTGGTAGGTACATTTTTATGGGTCCTTTATTTTTAACAGTTCAGGTGCAGGGGTAGTCCTTATTACTCCTTCTAGCGACCATATACCATAAGCTTTTCACCTGGGATTTCCTTACTCAAAAAATATTGCAGAGGATGAGGCACTTATCACAAGGATGAAGCTAAATATCAAGTGGAAAATTCATCATGTCAAGGTTGTGGGTGATTCTCAGTTAATTATCAAACAGGTTAATAATGAATACAATGTTAAGGATGAGAAGCTCATACCTTCAAAAAGCTAGTAAAAAACTCTAAAGAATTACTTTGTGCACATTACCTTTAAAAAAAGTTCAAGAGCACAATATAGATCAGTAGATGCTATGGCGACAGTGGATTCTATGCTTCATAGTCTACCAGGGAATAATGACATGTTGTTCTTTGTAGAAAATTTACACCAGCCTATGTATGACATGCTACAATCTTGTCATGGCTTGTGATGTTGTTGGTCCTAATTCTCCGTGGTACGAGCCCATTTTTACCTATCTCAAGGACAACATGTTCCCTCCCGATATATCCCGTTCCGAAAAAACAAATCCTGATTTGCCAAATAGCCCATTACACCCTTTTAGGAGGTACACTTTATCATCGTGGCTACGATGAGAATCTGTTACATTGTCTTGACATGACGGAGTCGATCTAAGTGATCAAAGAATTACATGAAGGGGTGTCCGGAGCACATACAAATGGAATGGTTTTGGACAAGAAAGTGTTAAGAGTAGGTTACTATTGGCCTTCTATGGAAACCAATTGTTGCAATTATGTTAGAAAATGTGTATTGTGCCAAAAGTATTGAAACTTCATCCATGCTCCATCGCAACCATTGCAACCTATCAATACCCCATGGCCATTCTCTAAGTGGGGACTTGACTTGATAGGGAAACTTACTTCTACCTCATCTGATGGTCATACCCACATCATCATGGCTACGAAATCCTTTACAAAGTGGGTGGAGGCTGTCCCTTTAACCTATGTAACAGGAGCTCAAATTTCAAAATTTATCATGAATCATATCATTTGTCGATATGGCATTCCTACAGCCATCGTTATGGATAATGAGAAGTCATTAAAGAACCAAAATGTTAAAGGTATTTTTCAATAGTTCCAAATCCGGTTAAAATGGTCTACACCATATTACCGCGAAGGTAATGGACATTCCAAAGCCACAAATAAGACTTTGGTGAGAATAATAGAGAAGATGCTTAGTAAAATAGGTTGTAATTGGCACTTAAAAATCCACCCAGCTCTTTGGGCTTATAGAACCTCCATTCACACTCCACAGGTGTGACACCATATTCTCTAGTATTTGGGACAAAATCTATCATCCCATTAGAAATCAAACTTCCTTCCCTAAAAATCTCTCTTAGGGATTGTTTGGATAAAGATGAGGATTACCAGGTAGTAAGACTGGATGAATTAGAGCTCTTAGATAAGAAGCGCATTCACGCTCTTAATCACCTTAAAGTGTATCGTAACAGTCTCCAGAAACTACAAGCAAATCATCCCTCGTGAGTTTGAGGTTGGTGATTTAGTCCTGAAGGAGAATCAGTTCAACACAAGAGCGGAATGAAAAAAGAAAGGGAAGTTCGAACCAACTTGGTTATTAGCCTACATTATTGTGGCCAAATACGGCATAAGGGGCATACAAAATTTCTCACCCCAATGGTGATGACTCCATGAGCCCATGAACGCCATACATCTTAAGCAGTTCTATGCTTAAATATGGCTTCAAAAAAGCAAAAAACTCAAAAAACATGGTAAAATGATCAAAAGTAAAAAAAAATAAAAAAGAGAAAACAATTTGTCCATAAGTTAAAACCACACAATAGTGGCACTTTGGATAGGTCCTTGGGTGAAAACCAATTTCTGGCACCTTGGGAGGATTCGTTGTTCACAAGCATCATACATTTGGAGCGTACTTTAACTTGGCCTAGCCCTAGTTCTACCTTTGAGATTCCCTGTGAGCCCAATCCTGTTAGGACTTGATCCAGATTTGTCTTCTTTTATTCATCTATTAGGGGCATGGTCTTTCGTTATTCCCCGTCTTACGCTAGGGGCAATCCAACGACTTTACCTTCTTGTTCATAAGCGCGTGGCCTCTGCCATTTTATATTCCCCATCTAACACTGGGGGAATCCATGCTTTCTTGGTTACCTATACATAACTTTGGAAAACTATTAGAAAATCACAAAACAATAGAAAATTGTTTCTCAAAAACATCAAAAACATTGAAAATATCCAAAATACAAAAAACAATTCAAAAACCTAAACAATAGAAAATTGTTTCACATAAATCCAAAACAATATTAAATTGTTTAAACATAAATAAAAATAGAAAATTGTTTCACATATACTTAAAAACAATAGAAAATTGTTTCAAAGAACATAAACAATAGAAAATTGTTGCATGAAAAAAAACTTACAAAAACATTTACTTACACTTACTTGCATTGTCTTGTTTCTTGCTTTGCTTGTTGCTTGTATAGTTGGTTCATATTTGTGCTTTTGTGTTGTTTCTTGGGCATACTTTGTTAGGATTCATCTTTTCTTGCTTAGATTAGATTTATTCTTGCTTGTGCATATTGAGGTATTTTTGCATGATAGTGAATCCTAGCGCATTATTATGTTAATTCATTAGGTTGTTTGTTAGCATTTGATTGTGTTTATTGTATGTGCATTATTTTGTTATCATAACATCACTTTACCATCATATCATCACATCTAACATCATTTATACATCATATATCAAGAAACAACTAGGTATACATCATACATGAATGCTAAGCTAATCATCACATATTATATCATCAAATGGGGGCAAGAGGGATCACAAATATCAAAATCTATCCCCTCTGAACCCTTATCATCATATCATCTCATCCACTAAGTATGGAACATCTCATAAACAAAACACATTTGATATATTCTACAAGATCACATCATTTGGAAATATAAACGCATGTGATACATCAACAAGATCATCGATACATATACATGTCAAATCAAATCAGAAAACATCATAAACATATCTGTCTATCCATGGGAAATAATAAACAAATATCCAAATCATACATGTGTGGTATATCTGTATCAAAAAAGGTATATAGCACGGCAGTACATTGTAAAAGCCTTCATCTGAGGCATGTATCAAAACTACTCTATATAAAAAAATGCCTTCATCTGATGCGTACAAAGGTGATACATCTATAACAGAATAAAAGCCTTCATTAGAGGCATGTGTCAAAAATGCTATACCACTACAAAATGAATATACATGGAGCACAATTTTCTCATAGCCTTCATAAAGAGGTGTACGTAGATATACAAAATCTCATGGATGACTCAAACCCTCTGAAGGTTTGGTTGGCCTGTCTCATGGAGGTCGTATGGCATGAGCATCGCAAGCTCTCTCTGGTCGTGGCTGCTCCACTAAGGCCTAAGGCCTCTCCGATCTAGTCCCTCTACTAGATTGCTGACTATAAGATGGCATCCATCGCTCAGGAGGCACTGCCTCAAAGTATAAAGATCTATAGTTTGAGGCCCTGCCCTCTACTATATAAAAATATTTGTGTCTGGGTGGTCACTGTGGTACAATCCGTGCATCGATAAAATGCTATCTCTGTTATGGCTCTGGCCAACTCGCCATGGCCCACTACTCACTCTGCCCTGAGCTTGTCTCGCTCTAATATCACATGCTGCAGCTGATCCTATGTCTACTGATGTAAACCTATAACCTGGGCCATTTGAGTGGCCATCTATCGAATCTGCTAGAAAAGCACAACATTGTGACCTCCTGGGCCAGCCTGGGCCTGAGCCCAATCTTTCTTTGATATTAATGTGACAATCTGGGTCTTATCCTTATAGTGCTCAGCTATCGCAGTCACACACCAGCCTCAAGCCTCATCTCTCTCTTCTCTCACCATGTTTCTCTCGGCTAAAGCCTATTATAGTTGTTGTAATTTGGCTATCTATGCCACTAGCAGTGCCATTGAGACTGGTCCCTGAGGTGCTCTCGATGACTGGCCCTACTCAAGGACCTTGAATCTCGGAATATTTTTTGGGTACTTGTATTGGCCCCTGTGGCCTTGGTCCCTATGCTTGTGGGACACCTTGCTCATCATGCGGAAGGCCATCAAATGGATCCTCTATATAAGGACCTACTACTCTCTCTCTACACTCCGAACCATGCCAGATCTCTATAGGTGGACGAATGCCTACTACCTAGGCCTTCTCTGGGATAGTGAGATGCCACGGTAACACAGTGGCATACCACACCATGTAATATGTTGTCATGCCTAGGTCCTGAACCTATCATGTTGGGTCCCATGCCTATGGGACCACCTATGAAAAGCTTGCCCTAGCTTGGGCCACCAGTATGCGAGGCCCCATAGTATGCCTCTCTGAATCTCTACGCGCATACCAAATATCTGTGTGTGGGACCCCCTATACCATTGTAAGCTGCCACTATAACCTTTCAACTCAATACAACTCTATAATGTAGCTGTGACTGCCAATGATAAAGTGCTCTACTAAGTATACACTGAACTCTATGGCATCCTCTGGCCACTGGATATGTTTGTAAGGCCGCCATATAATATCTATCTCGGGCAGCTCGTCAAACTCTTGCCTATATCTGAATAGACTGCCTAAGTGGCCTCGTGCATCGCCGCCTACTTATACCCATGCCATGTAAGATGGCTCCTCTAGGTCTTAGACATGTAAAGTTCCTACAGGGATTTTACTCGCAATGTGGTCCCATGACCAAATATGTAGCAAAGAAGCTGTGGTAAGTAATTAAATGCAGATCCCAGTATAAGTGGGCCAGTATACACTGTCCCCAACAATATCACTCGCCACTGAAAATACCATGTACCAATGGTAATAACCCTCTCGAGAATGACGTCCCTGTCTTATTAGTGAGCAAAAACCCATTGATAAGAGACATAATGTACAAAGGCCCCCGATGCAGTATAGGGTTAGTAATGCACTCGTGCAAGGCTATGGTTATACCGTCATGTAGTATGTCATCTATTTCAAACAGATCACTACATGCTGCTCTAATCATCCCTACATTAGAGTTTTACTCAATCAAAGTGGCTATAATCGGCACTCGAAGGATCCACCATTCGTCCTCCAGGGTCACGGTCATCTCCCCCATCAGCAATCGGAAGCACTGGCTCTCGTTATGCCATCACACGGGTAGCGTAGTAAGCAAACAATGGTCTAGGGTGATGGATGAAATCTACGACATGGGACCTAGCCCCACTACCTTGAGAAGTATAGACATAGCTCATCAGTCTCACTAATACATGCTCCCCTCTACCTCCACTATCTGGGTGTGACACTCTTGCTTCTGTAATACTAGCAAACCTCTCTGCAAACTATCACATCACTCGTCAATTACTAACATTTCTTCTAAAAATCTATCTATCATTTTCAGGTTAACCCAAAAATCCTAAAATTTCTTCTAAGTATCATGTTTTTGGCATTTTTTTGTCTATCCTCCACCAGCCTCAGACACCTGCCCACCATTTTGGGCATGTACGCCTCCTTTTTGTTATGTGTGCATACGCGCATTTGTCTTCTAGCACTTATGCACCCTTTTGGGCGTGTGCGCCACATATTTAGCGCTTGCACCATCATTTCTATGCATGCACTTGAGCGCATGTCCACTCCCTCTGTGCGCCCTTCCTTTTGTGTGTGCACCCCATTTTTGATATGTGCGCATGTTTGCATATGTGTAGTGTGTGCACGTGTACGTGGGTGTGTGCAGCTTGTACCTACACATGTGTGCATGTGTTTTGTGGCACATGCGCCCCCAACGAGATACCTGTGCCCTGGAATCGACACCTACACCTACGTGCATGTGCGTCGATACGACTTCCTAGCCCTAATTACTAAAATTAAGACATTAATGACAAAATTAATGAGCAAAGTCTCAATACTCATGAAGGGGCCATCGTCTGTGTGTCACTGGTACCCTCGGACTGCGTCTTCTTGCCTCACTTGGTCCCGTGTAATCACCATCATCCTCATTGCTGTCAGAGTCTCGTGATAAAAATTGAATAGTGCTCAGTAAGAAATGAATTGGTCGCGATGATTTTACCTCCCTATGTGGGGTATATTAACTTGTTTTTCACTGCAGTGAAGGCCTGGAGACCTGTTTTGACTATCGTTTTCTCCTCTGTTCACCGTGGAATAATTAGTTTTATTAAATGATTACTTTTTTCTCTTTTTTTACCGTATTGGGGCATTTTTTGCTGTCCAATACCCCTTTCTTCTCCCTAGGGAAATTTTATTGCTTCTAGGTGATTTTTCTTCTTATTCACTCTGGTACATAAATATTTTTTAAAAAATAATTATTTTTATTAATTTTTCTCCACTAAACAAGGACATTATTTGTCGATTGTTTCTTCTTTCTTCACCTAGGGCACTTTCTATTGCACTTAGGCCCTTTTTTCTATTTCTTCTATTTTCTTCTACTCTCCACCTCATTTTGGGTAAAATAGAAAACAAAAACAATATATATATATATATATAATTCAAAAACAGGGCAAATTTTTTCACCAAAATCCTAAAAAGTAAAAAACCTACAAAAAAGGTAAGTTGCTTATTACAGCTGAAACTCCATTGTCATTGCGCATAACACTTTTTACTTGGACCAAATGTCCATTGTCATTTCTTCTTGAATATATCCTTGCTCGGGGCATCATTTTTAACCTTGTCATCAATCATGAACATGTGGATCTCTTCAGCTTGATAACAAAACATTTGTACAATTGTCTTAAGAGTTTTTAGGTTAGATATGTGTGTTCGTACTTGTATTCCATGTTAAATGAGCTTGTCTCCTTCTCATATTACATTGCATTGTTGTATGTTGCGTGGAGTTGGTGTTTTTCAGCAATGGACAATTATTCGTAGTATGGCTTTTCATGTCATTCTACCTTTGTCGTATGCTTATATTTTTCATAAGGACCGATGACGTAGCTCTTATGGCAATATGATAACAAAAAATTGTTCAAATAGACAGCAGCTAGAGGCTAAGCTCTTCTCTTCCCTCCTCCATATTTCTATTACATCACTTTCCTCTCACCCTTAATCTTCCATCTTACTCGGGCATCCTACCCCTTCCCATTCTTCTATCTATTTATCACCTTACTGGGGCATCCTGCCCCTTCCCATTCTTCTATCTATCTCTCACCTTTTTCAATCGTCGATCGTCTTCCTTCATCACCCCATTGACACACGAGGGGGCATCTCTCCCTCCTACTAATTTTTCTTCCGTCTACTATCTTTGAAGTGGTGTCACTTACGCCACCCCAAAGAGGGGAAAATGTAGACACCCATAATTACACCCAAGAAATTTAAATACTTAAATTGCACTAATTATCTCCTTTCTCGCAAATTGACGACATATCGTCAAAGGCACTCACATTCCCTCTTATTATCGTTAATTAATTACAATACACTAATTGATTAAGTCACCTATCTAACTAACATCATGATTAACGACCTTCCGTTAATTATTCACCACTTCTATCTAGACTAATTAATTATTATTAATTAATTAGCCTTCCCTTCAATAAACCAATAAATCAATATTTATTTGATTTAATTCCCTTCTAATGGCCTAAATCGTACTAATATTCCTCTAATTAGCTTCTATAAGCTTACATCTACCTATTAGTTAATCACCTTTGATTAATTAAAACACCCCCAACTCCCATGGCTTGCTAATTATAAATTAAACCCTTCTAAAGTAAGGTTATCTTTTATAAAACAACCTTATCCATTCCTAATCATGTTTTACCTTTATCCTACATGCAAAGGGATGAAGTGTTTCCTTTATCCATTAGGCTATATAAGGAGCCCTCCTTCTACCTTTATACCTACACCTAAAATTCTTGAGAAAGCAAATGCAAAGCATATATCAAAATAAACCAAGAGCTTGCTTTTTGTTTTTTTGAGAGTTCATTATCTTGAAGAATTAAGCCACTTTCCTAAGTGCTTAGGTCATATGGGAGGTGTCAAAAGGGTCTTGTAGCCCAACTTTGACTTAGCCCTCATTCCTAGGTTCTTGGAATACCAAAGACAACCATTTTTTGAGCCTACTTAGGCCCATTCATTTATTTGTTTTTAGAGAATAGAGGATTTAGATACTTAACATTGTTAGTTTTAAAAGTTTTGAATATGATGAATGTTAGTATCTAACCCTTGTGTAATTCTTATCTAGATGGTGCTAAGTAGTTTGTTTAACTCTTGCTAATTAAGGCTATCTAGGTGTTAGTCTTTTACTCACATTTAGCATTAGTTTAAAAACAAAATATGCACACAAATATGAATAAAGATATAATGGATGAGTAATTACAAATCAAAGATCAACCGTACTAAGTTCGTCGAAGATAAAGAGTTCGCTGATTTATCAGTTATATATCTAAATGTAAAACATGAATTGTTCAAGCATATGAATATTTATTATACCTTTTCTACTATACCATAAACAAATGTATTTAAAATATAAATTTAACGTGAGAATTATTGAAAATATTATAATTTTAAAAGTGCTAATAAGTAATAGGATAAATAATTTATAGGTCAAGCATTAGAACATTCTCGAACATAAGGCATATGGATAAAATAAATTCATATATTTAAAGTACCATGATGTTTTGAATTATTTTCAGAAGTCGGAATGTTTACATATTCGTCGTGGATTGATTTGTCGGGAAAAAAAGATTAATTTGAAGTAGTATTATTTTGATTTGAATACTCAAGCTTCCACAATCCACGATGATGCTTACAGTGAATGTTTCCAAGATCATCAGGTTGTATCACCTTATGTGATTGATCTTCAAGTTCATAATATAATCTATTTTTAGATAATAAATTTGGATATAGTTATTTTTTCTATTTAGTGACATTATTGAAAATGCTATGACTATTAAATATTGAGCTTGTATTCAATAGTTTGATAAGAAGCTTTTGATGGCGTTGGAGAGAATGTTATATAATTTGATTTTTTTTACTCCTATAAAATGACATTATATATGATATTGAGTAATGAGTTAAATAGTATTTTGTTTATTTTCTCACTTTAAAATATTAATATTTATTTTAGTTCAATGTTACCTAACATTATTGTAGTTTAATGTTACTTAAGTTACTCAAAATATTATTGTAGTTTATTGTAGTTGTTTTGTTTTTTTAAATAAAAAAGTGTATAAAGAATTTTTTGTTTTGATTTCAAATCCTAAACAATAAATGAGGTAAAATTATTTCTTTTATATCAATTTAAAGAAAGTTAGAAAATTAATATTATTTTAAAATTTACTTTAAATTCAAGAAAGGAATTGAAGACTATTCTTTCTACTTTGTATTTAAAACATGTTTATCTAATAATTATTATTAGAATTAGAGTTGAAATGAAATAACTCCTACATGAGTTTAATTATCCACATTTATGATCTCAAATTGTTTTAAGAATGTTTCACTAAATTTTATCGTACAAACTATCTCAAGTTCTTTTTTCTTCATGTGGAGTTCTTTGAAATTAATTTGGAGTCAGTGACATTGAAAATATCACTCATGAACCAATCCACAAATGCACAAATAATGACTTTTTATAAAACAAAATTTATAGAGTGGATAGCCCAAATTAATAGATTATATTTATTGTTCACCCCCTACTTACAAATTCTTATGATGTTTGTTTGCTAATTGAGTCCCTTTACCTTCTTATCATTACCAAAATTAGATGTGAAACCAATATTATTATATTAATAATTATTCATAATGGTCATTTTGAGATCACTTAAACATTCAATTTAACATAAAAATAAATTTCTTATTGAAATTAAATAAAATAATAATATTTACATATATATAATAAAAAATTACAACTTAAAGTAGATAAATACAATGTTAAGAGAAAAATTGAAAATATAGAACAAATTTCAACAAATCCAAAACAAAACACTAAAAACTAATAAAAATATGCACTTGAAATCAAATATGTGTACACCGCCAACAGTTGTTTGGTCCATAGGTGAAGTTGTTAGGCTCTCAAATAGCCCACTAGGAATCAATTCTTTCCGAGTGTAAAGGCCTAACACATTTTCAAAAAGGATGGGGCCAAAATCATGCCCTGAACAACTTTGACGGAATGGATACCCCTCAGACCCTGCATTAAAGCTAAAGAAAACTAGATTTAGTCTAGACTTTCAACACACAAATAAAATTGTGCAGGTGTAGCTGCATAGCGTATACTACAAGTCCACAATATATAGTAATGTAAATATCAGTCTTGGCTTAACGTATAAAGGATATAACATATTTTTTTTCTCTCTAGGTTTGTTGTTCCCTATTTGTTATTTTATATTTACTTTTTCACTCCCATAAGCCGTTTTAGGTCCAATCAATGGATTCCAAAAGCTAATTTCTTATTCAATCGTAATCCACTTTTAGTAAAATAAATCAATTCTAAAAGATTGTTTCGGTAGTCGGTGTTGCATCAAGAACAACCCAGTCTTAAATTCGAAACATTATTATTATTATATTTATATCATTTTATTTTATCATCTGTAATTCAATGGAAAAACTTGTCCCAAGATAAAATTAGAAAACAATTGACATAATTGTTTTTGGAAATATATTTTCCTCAGCATTATACACCATAAACAGCAAATACATCTCAAGCTTAAAAAGGAAATAATGTCTTCCAAAATTTCCAATAAAGAAATTGACAATTTCCTTTGAAAAAATCCAAAAAATCCACCCAATATAGAACGTACTTCTGAAAACAAGTGGCAAAAACTTGAATTGGTCAATGCTTAACACAATTAAGACAAGGGGAAAACAATATTTCGCAGAGCTCCTGCATATTATGAATAATAACAAGTGTTCTAATAAAATATTATATTAATTTGCAAATTGATTTTTAAATAAATTGTGTGAGGTTTTTTCATCTTGACATGTTTCCAATCATTATCTTCGGTTCATAACTATTTATGATAATTAATCATAAATAATGATTCAAAATTAATGAAAGATAAAAAATTCTTATCTAAACTTATCCAAAAATCAATTTAGAATCTCATTGATTGAAAAATATGAAATTTCTTAAGGTGACACTCCATGCAATGTTGCTCGTGAGCTCCCATCCCCCTCTCATTGCACTTCACTTTTGCGCGGTGCTAGTGAGCATCCTAGAGGTGGTGGCCACCAAAGCCTCTCGCAACATCGCTCCATCTATGGTTGGAATGCCCCCACCTCCCAGCCAGCTCGGTTGGGCTCACCGGTTGTCCCTAAGACATGCATTCACGACGATTGGAGCCTCTCGCTTGTGCCCGACAAGTTTTCCTAGGATGTCTCTCACCCTCTCAGGCCCCTGCTTAAGATACTGAAGACGCAAGCCAGCATAGTTTTGGTTGGGACGTGCTTGATAGTGGCAAGTCCCTACCTAGTTTTGGTTGGCATGACCAAGACTTGCCCTCTGCAGAACAACAATTCACACGACAACTTAACTATTCTACTTTTGTGCTCTCTCATGTGGTGTGATTAGATATTTTCCTAAGCTGTATTTTTCCCTAGTTTAGTTTAGGGTTTAAAGATGTGCTTCCATACCACCTTTTTATTGAATTATCTTCTATCATCTTAGTGATAATTATAATATAAAATCTAATTCATAAAAAAAATTAAAACCCCTAGGCTCTTTTGGCTAGTTTTATCATATACGACTTTTTTTGTTAAATGTGAATAGGAAAAAGCGTAGAGAGAAAATGTTATTTCTGATTCCTCCGAGATTCCCACTCATGTTATGTCAATTTGTCAGGTTGTTTTATCATGGGTGCCTAGTGTTTATATGATGGCGGACTCCACTAGGGGAGAGGACCCGGTTGTGGTGAACCCTATCTTTGCACAGTCACCGCGCCACGTTAGTGCCACCTGGGCGAGTAAAAGCACCACCAATGGATGCAGGACCAAATTCTTGACCTCCAGCATTGCACTGCCACCTCACTTCCACCTCAGTGCCACGTGGATGATCCGAGTTTGTGGAGATGTCAAAAAAGTTCATTTTTTTTGCATGGGACCAAGTGTTGTCCACTCGTCGCGCCAGTTTTTGTCTGGGCTACCGCCATGCATTGAATGCTCACCCACCAGCCGTTAATGTGCACGGGGCAGGTTTATGGACATTGCCACCGCCAAAACGCGCCATTGCATTTCAGGGGAAATGGAGAGGGAGCTCATTCAGTCTGGTTTTTTGCGGGTTCGGTTGCAGAGCTCGAGCGACCATTTCATGGGATATTGTAGACCGGTGGGTGCGTGCGTTTTCTCCAATCCTGACCGACTTCATCCTCGGCATTGGCTCGGCCTGCTACGAAGATGAAAAGAAAAGGTAGAGGTGAGAGGGTTCTCACTCAGGCAATGATCCTTAGTGTTTTTAAACACTGTACTACTATGGAAAGTTTGTTGTTTGCCATTCAGCAAAAGAAAATTGTTTTTTCACCTGTCTTATTTTACAAATCCAAGCTTAAAATCGTTGGTGTATTTGTCTTGTTTATGAGCACCAGTCTCGGGTTTATGGGTGCCATGCGAGCTCATGTTCAGTTGCTTATTACTGTTAATGGGATTACTGTAACTTTTAATGTGTTTATGCAAATACTAGTTGCGTGGTGTTGGGGGATAGCGTAAAAGATACAATACTAGTTCTAGTACTGTGTGTTGTGATATTTGGACAGTAAAGTGACAATTTTTAGTGTTTGCAGCAACAAATGTAATTTGTTTTCTGTTTTGGGTAGCAAAAACTATATATTTTAGGTGGCAAAAATTTATATGTTTTGGGATATGAATGCATGGGGGAGATTCAAAGGCAACGTGATTTGGTTTGATGAAGTATTTGGAGGGGTCAATTAGGCTAATTGAAGTGAAATAACCAATTCTCTCTGGTTTTTTCTTTTGTGGGTTGTGAATGGATAGTGTTGGGCATGGTAAGGATGTCCAAGGTCCCTGATTTCTTCAGAAAGCTTGTAAAAAGGTACAGTCTTGAGGTCTATGAGGGTTGTGTTATCCAAAATTCACCCCTTAAGGGTAATATTGATAAACATGCATCAATTTCTTTAGTTCTCAAGCAATTATATTGATTCAAGGCAAAAAATCATGTTTCTGGGGTCCCCTCAGCTTCTTTCTAACTCTCCTGTCCAAGAGGAAAACCCAACAAGTTTTAAAAAATATGAAAACGTTGCAGAAAATAAGCTTGGGCCAAGAAAAATCATGAAAAAATGGCTAAGTCCTAGTCCTTGCAACAGTCGGGACATGAGGGACATCTGGTGCGCGAATCGGTCGAAAGGCCGCCAGGCAGTCAGCAGAGTAAAGGGGCATCCGGGACATCGGGACGTGAAAAGGCAAACCAGCCGAAGAAAGTGGAAAAAAATCATCTAAGTGTTGTTTTCGCGCAGTTGGGACAGTTGGGACAAAGGTACGCAAAAGACGCAGATCGGCCGATTTGGCACAAGTCAGTCCTTTTCGGGCGGTTCGGAGAAATTTGTCCCAGGCAATTCGGGAAAGTAGGGACAAAAGTGCGCGGGAGGACGCGAACTAGCCAGTTCGGCCGAAACAGAGGACTTTCGTACTGGGACATCTGGGCCAACAGTACACGGAGGACGTGAAAAGCCGGAAAGAGCCGAGAGCGATGGAATCTCGCCACGTTGTCTTTGCCGGCAAACAGGAACAAGGGAGCCTGAATTGGCCGAAGCAGGAGATTTTCATCCGGGACAGCCAGGAAAAAGGTATGCGTGGTACACGAGGGACACAAAAAGCTGAAGCGGCAGGAAGGCAAAGAAGAAAAGTCAACGTTTGACCCGTGAAACTTCAAACGGCCATAACTTTTGACTCCGAGCTCCGATTTTCACAAAATTGGACTTTCTGGAATGAGCACGACGTCCTCTACAAAAAATGGATTTCTTATTTTTTTGATGAGGGTAGATATATTTAATTAAGAGAAATATATTCGGCTCCAGTCAGTTAATGCTCATTCCCGTTAAATGACAGAAAACGCCTGCCAGAGCCAAAATAGCTGCCCGCACTCAGAAGGCCATAAATTTTGCATTTCTTAACGAAATCACACAAAATTGGTACTGCTGGAATCGTGGCTCTGAGCCCAATGCACAAAAATCAAGAAATTATGGATTTGATGAGAAATTGGTTGATATTTTTTTAGAAAACGTGGCTGGGTTCATAACAGTGTTTCATTTGGTGGTTGGGAGTGCAATTAAGAGGTATGGTCATCATTCTTTCTCTGCTGCATCACATGGGATAGTATGGGGAGTCTTTTGCAAGTAATATATAATTATTTTACTCCATTTAATGCCTCTTACATGTGGTTTAAGGACAGATTTCAGGATTTCCTTTTTCCTTTCTCTTTCCCTTCTCATTTTTCTATAAATTGGAGTGTTGGGCTCATTGCAAGGGGAGAGTTTTCAGATAGCAAAGCTCTGTCAAAATTGCTTTGTGAAGCCAATGTGCTACAGGCCCTTGTAGTGGACTCCTTGCATGGTGATCTAGGCCCTTATCCTGTAATAGATTGAACTGTGCATATCATGAAGCAATAGAATATTAGTTTGTGGATATATCTTCCCCTGCTGTGTTTTCTTGCATTCTTCTTGCCCCTTTAATATTTCTACAAGAATATTGTGTCTATTATTATGTTCTTGCAAGGATTCATTATCATTGTGTATGCTTGGAATATTTTTGTGAATTCATTTTGCTATATTATGGAGAACTGTCATCACCTCTTCTAGTGTGCACTTTGCCTCTGTATTTCACACATTTGGAGACTACTCTCACACCCTCCTTTTTTGGTGTATCAACGCTTTAGTGTAGGATTTCATCTTATGCATTCTCTCCCTCTGGTCCCTTGTAAATTTAGATTAGGATGGTTAGTTTCCCTTGCATTAGAGTAGATTGTGGCAGGTAGTTTAGGAGCAAGAACCAACTTTCTCTGGAGGTCTATCTCAAGTAGCAAGTCCCACAACTTGGAGATAGTACCCATGTTATCCAATCACACTGTGAGTTCAAGTATATGCACTTGTATAAACACAGGGGTGCTGTGATTCGGCGATAACAGGTTGGTTTCTTAACTATAGGTTTCAGTGTTATACGAGTCCTGTTATGGATTTTTGTTGGTGTTTATAGGATCAGAATTAAGAGTTGTTGTAGCCCCTTAGGCATTCAGATTGGAAATTTTTGGTCTTCCATTTGTTGTAGTCCTTTATAATGACTAATTATAGACATATTTTTGCGGACAGAACCGATTTAGATAATAGGAATAAATATTGCAAGTTGTTGAGGGTTGGCATAAAAGCTCACCACCAGAGATAATATCTCGGTTGCTGTAAAGATTCCTATAAATTGTTTTTATAAAATATTGAAAAATAGTCATCCCGAATTGATTCATTTTTAATGTAACACAATATATTGGAATTATAACGATAATTTCTAATCTATTAATTTGTACTGTGTAAAAAAAATGGATCCTTCTATGTCACAAAATTTGGTTCATGCTCATATAATTAACATGGGTTTAATTAATGTGGTTCATGCTCGTATATTGGAATAGGACCTGTGACTCCTGAGAGATGTATCAGACCTCCTCAACTAAAAAAGGCAACATGCTGTCATTAGTGATTAACTAGAAAAATCTTTTGAATACTCTGAATACCTCTACTGATTCTGCTTTCCATGTTTCCTATGTTTTTTTGGGTGAAATTTTAGTGTTTGATTTTATTGGACTTTACCAAGCCTTGGGCACATGTGCGGGAACATTTATTCAAGGTCTCTGTGCTTTAATCTCCTTCATAGGTTGAGTTCCTAGAGTTAAAACACAGCTCTTCTAACTTGCAGACTGGAAGGCCTTTGTCTATGCTAACACACAGTCTCTATGCCAATGGGCAGGCTTGTCATTTGCACTTGTGCCTAGCATGACGACTACTACCTTTCAATCAAAATTCATCCAACTCACTCGTTTGGAAAGTTTTCTTTTTTGAGTATCACTAGTCCATTTGATTATACACCATTTCAAGTCTGTGCTAGCCTAGTCGTATATCATGTGTGAAAATTATTTGTTAGCACCAGGACCATTCATCCATTTTCAAGAGTTCTTGGAATCTGTAATTCTTCCTTGTTTTACCCCATCTGTTACTATATTCAGCATTCCCTTTGAGAGAGAGTCTATCCCCAGAATACTTATAGCACAGTCATTTGGTACACATTGAAGGGAGAATATCAGATGTGCTGTGATTTGTGATTTATCATCAAGGTTTTGTTGTTTGAGTTCAGACTGTTCTGTTGTTTAAGTTCTCATGCTGTGATTTCTTGTAAATTATTGAGTATTGAAATCCTTTGATTGATTTATGAGTCATGGAGTGGTTGTTCTGATTTGTCTCGTTATGCAAGTTCAACTTCAGGATTTTAGATTCTCACGGTAGTGAGCTCGTGCTTGTGCAGGGAGATAAGTGTTGGTTTCATGTTTTGCATCTATATTCTTGCACAATTTGAGTCTTTTGATGGTTTTGGGATTTACTTGATTGTCGAATTTAACACTAGTTTTCTATGGGTTTGTTGTAAGTTCATTGTTGCATGATTCATCCAATATCCATTAGTTGTCACCAATTGTTGCATTGTTGGGTTTGGAATGTCACGTTTGTGATTCTCATGATTTTGAAAGAGCAGATCCAATTGAATTTTATTTTATGTTTGGGGGGTGCATGTGTATATTCATGTTCGTGATTCTCATGATTTTGAAAGTAAAGATTCAATTGAATTTTATCTTATGTTTGTAAGGTGAGTGTGTATATTCTGGTTTCATGTTATAGCATCTGTCATAGCTTTTTTTTTATGTTGTATATGATTGCATTTGCTGTAAGCTTGTCAATAAGCATATGGTATAGTCATTACCACTCTTTGTTACCACTCTCTGTTACTGTCAATAAGCATATGGTATAGTCATTACCCCTTTAAGCAATTTCTAGGTCTAATTATAGGCATTACCACTCTCTGTTACTGCCATTTACATTGTTTTCTGTTTTCTGGTATGTACGTGTCTTATTGTTTTTTTTTGGGTTTTGGTCTGTAGTGAAAGTGTGTTTGGAATTTCAACACCTGCAATTCCATAAATTCTCATCAAGGCTAAAAATGTAGGACAATTGATGTTTGGGGGTTGTCTGCCTATCTTCCTGGCTACTTTTCAACCACTTCAGACCTGCTCTACCTTCTTTGACTTCCTCACACCTTGTTTTGGCTGCATTTTGGGGGAAGGAAATGCTTGTTTTGGGAGTCTAATAGATTGGGTTTTAACTTGTTATTCAATCATGCCTTAGCTTTTTTTTTGTGTGGTTGAAAATGTTGTTTGTTGGCCACCCAAAACATTTCCTCTGTTTCATTATTTTATTTAGGCCTTGTTTGTGGAAACTGAAATGCATTTCTAATGCTCTAACCACTTCTTTTGGATCATTGTCTCCTCGTTTTCCCTCCCTGGCTCATGTTTGCAGCCTGCAGATGGTTCTCTAGATGTTGACCACTTGTTGGACATCATGTGTTTTTTTATTCCTTCTCCTGTGTTGTCTCCTTCCCTGTTTTAATTTTCTTTCTCCTACCTAGGCGTGTGCATCTACAGCATTGACAAGTCCTCTCTCCTGATTCTTAGGATTTCATGGTGGTGGAAGGTGCCTCTATCTTGGCCTTGACTATAACCTTCTCACGCCATGCTGACTAGCCGCATCGAGATTTCTGATGTGGAGTCTTGTGTGGGATGACATGTAATATTCTTGAGGCTGGATGCATGAACCTTGTGGTTATAATTAAATCATGCTCTGATAGATATTTGCTGGGATGAACGCCTCTTTCCTGTTCACCACATACATGTTTGGTTTTGTTTTCTTCTTTTTGCTCTAATTCTTTTCCTTGGTGAGTGAGTGTACTATTTTTCTTGGCCACATGAGCAGAGAGTTGTTTTTTTTTAGACTGGTTTGGGGGGGAGAGAAACCTTTGAAATCTTTCCTGTCAATGCATTTTGCATAATAGTTCCTCCCTGGGTGCATTTTTTTGGTTATCTAGGTCGTTTTGGTTGCTGGTATTATTGTGCTCATCATGTTCTCGTGTCATTTCCTAGAGAGCACTTTTCCTTCAGGGTATTGTGGATCTATGTTTTGGGGACTACATACCTTAGCTATAACCTACCTATGCCAAACTTGGTTGTGAGAAGAGTGTGGACCACCCAGCATACTGGAGGATAGTAAAGTTTGGGCTTGAGATGTTGTTGCAAGCCCTGTTCAGTGTGTGCTTGACTGCGGGAGATGAAATAAGGCATGATATGCTCTATACCCTTGAGTCTTATGATGTTATTTAAATGACTCATTAAATGACTCTGCTCTTCATATAAATACCTCGTGTGATGCTTTTTTCGTGTGGTTTCTACTCCCCTTGCTCTCTCGTAATTTCTAGGAGGATATAAGTTTCTGGCGTTAGAAATGACTGTGATGTTTGAAGCCTTTCTTATTGTTTTATGAGTTTTCGTTAATACCTTTTGGGTTAAATTTATTCATAAGATAAATAAAAGAAAAGGGAGCGGGTCCTGTAATGATAATTCCTAGTTCGTTTTGATGGTCGTATGATTTGAACGTTTTATCAAACATTGTTGTTCAACTCTATTTTATAGTGCCCATTTTTGGATTCTTGTTTCGGTTCGTAATCTGTCATTTAGGCTTATGTTGGGTATTTGCGAACTAGTAATTAAGCACTGTAAGTGCATAGTGTATAGGTGAATGATGCTTTTTCTATCTCTATCATTTTCTTCTAGTTCGTTACAGGTTCTAGTTACCCTTCTCGGGTTGACTTAGTGTGTGCTAAACTTGACTATTTCTTTTGAATTGAACCAAGTTAGTATTACTCTTAAAACTGGTTAGTTATTTTTTATTTTTAAACCTCTCGAAGAACTATTTAGTCTTCAACGTCATCCGTGATCATCATAATTTTTTTAGAAGTCCCTATTCCTTGTTTGGATATTCTTGTCTTTGGGATCATCTTTACTCCCTTGGATATTATTGTATGTTTGAGAAAATTTTCAAATCTTGAAACTGGGATCTTGGTTTTATACAAAGAAAGTACTTTATGTTTTGATCCTTAAAATGTGTAAATTTCATTCTTATATAGCCTAGAGGTTGGTGTATTTGGAAATTCATTGGTTGACTGGTTATCGTGAGGCTCATTGTGATATGACCTTGTTGCTGTCATTTTAGTAGAATGGTTATGTGTTGATCCGATAGGTGTGATGTCAACTTGTTGTTAACGATAGATCCCTTAGAAGCTATGTATCATATGTTGTGTTCTTGTGAATGATTGAGTAAACCACCTGTAAGATATATAATGGTTATGTTTGGTGTTGTCAAGTTTTTTCTTTTCTTAAGGCATTCTATTGATTAGATGAAAGGTTTTAATAGTAGAATTGTTATGATAGGGTGTAACCCATACTGGGTCATTTGTGTGTTTCATCCATTTTCTTTTCCAATTTATTAATTCTGTACTGATATGAAATTAATTGTTATAGGCACAACCTCTTAATATTATTAAGTCATTTGTTTTTAGATATTCTCGTGTTGATTAATTGTTTGGGAACTGACAATGGTATAGTGAATCTTTGGCTTGGTGAAATAACTTAACCTAATGGGAACAAATCACGTTTTGAGCTAATTCTCTTCTGGTATTTGTTTTCTTTTCAAAATGTTATCTTGTTAATATGATTGTAATTATTGTGAGATAGGTGGAATTAATTGTGATGGTTTATTAACTTCTCCTATGAGAAAACGATAATCAAATAGAGTTAGTGCATTCCTTTTAATCCTGAAGTTTTATCCTTTTGGATGACCTTTTAATTACTCTTGTTTTAAACACTTGGATTATTTTCATAAGCAAAAGTGTTCTTATTTTTTTTAAAAATTAGAGAACAACACATTGTCTTTAGGTTATAGCATTTATCGTGCTCAATTGTTGCAAATTTACTCTTGTGGAAAATCTATTACAAATGGCTTATGCCGGTAAAAGAGAGAGAGACAACTAAACTTTTTCATCTATCTTGGTTATAAAGTTCTTTTATGAAAATATTGTTGTTGTAAAACTCTGGTTAGGGTTATTCAAATGTATTATAGAAATTTGTAGAATGGAGTAGCATGGCGTAATCAAAGTTGTTACTTTTTTTTTCCAAGGTATGGTTTTTTAGAGTTGTTTGTCTCTTGAATTTGTTTGTCGTGTTGAATACCCATGATGTAGCCATGTTTAGTTTACACAAGGGAGTAATGGTAGAATTTGTTCTTGAGATACAATGTTGTGTTGTGAACCCCTTCTTCAGCATCGTAGCAATACAATTATAAACATTTTATAATGGTTGGGTAAACCTTTTTAAAATTTCTTTATGAGTGAATTAATGTATATGTGACTTACTTGATAACGATCAATTCCGTAATTGATCAAAGAGGAAGCTATCCTTTGTAAAGTAAAATTATATAACTTTTTATCCCTAGCTAGGTAGCGAACATCACTCTTTTATGGTGAATTCTTAAATGATCTCAATGGAAATCAATGTTTAGTTTGAGAAGATAATAAGAGTTTATAAGTAGGAGGAAATAGTTAGAAACCACGTAACCTATCTCTCGACCGTTTGTAGGGGAAATTGTTATCTTTTGTTAAACTCATCTAGTGAAGCCTAAGTGAAACCTTAATCATTCTAGATAAATTCTCAAGATTAAATAAAATCCTACTTAATAATTAATGAGGTCTTAAACATGATTGCAACTCAACATTCTTCCTCTAGCTTTTTTTAAGGTGCTTTTAAATCTTATCTTAAGTGTGTTAGACGTGAATCCATGTGCAATAGAGATAAGAACATGTTTTAGTAGTGTAAGTTTGGATAGACGGCCTTATGGAATTGGTTACCTCCTTTATTAAATAAATAAATTAAGTGAATAATTGTCATACTAGAGAAGACTTAAAACAAAATTCTCTTCTGTGTAAAAGTAAGAAACTTAGCATTGTAAGAGGAATTATACTAATCATATCCAAATTCCTAGAAAACGTAAGTTAAGGATTGAAGGATGTTTTTTTAAAATAAATAACCTTCAATAATTTCTCACTGTTGATTGCCCTAATTGTAAGTGTGTTATGTGGTAGTTTTCTATGTTGTCTTGTCAAAAAAGAAAAGTGAATAATCCTTGATGGGTGTGAACATTTCCGTGTTACCTTTGTGGTCATCCTTGTATCGAGTTATTCATAGAGTTAGTTGTAACCTTGGTGGTGACATGTTGTGTCGTGTTATGTGTTAAGCAATTCCAAAAAAAATTATCTTGTATTTTACTGTGTTGTTAAGGTGTGTGAATTTTTTGGGTTGTTACTCTTGGTATCAGAGCAGAGGTTCATGCTATTGAACCTCTAGGAAAGTTTGGAGTTGTGATGGTGTTAAAGGACGGTGCTGCATGATGGTGATGGTGTTGCTTGATGGTGGATGATATTGGAAGAGTAATGTGATATAAGCATGATGTGAACTATGTCGTAATTGTGATGTGGTGAATGCACATGTTTTGTATGTCACTTAGTGCGTAGCTATTAGCGTGCGAATGTGTTGGAGATGAGAGTATTCTCTCTCCTTTTCATGAATTCAATAAGAATTCGAGTGTGATGTACCATCTTGTTGTGTGTGTGTGGAAGGAATGTTATTCTGAATGAAAGAGTTTTGGAGCATTGTGGCACATTGTGATATATATGTGTTTTAATTTATTGTACAACAAGATTGATGTAAAGTGAATTGAGTTGTATCAAAATGTTTTACCATGTTCTGAATAAATGTGTGTATCACCTTATTATATAGCAATTAATGTTATGTTGTGATGTTACTCATTATGTTCATCGTATGTATGATTTATGTAATATGTAATTATTCATTTTGTGATATAGGGGCATACAGTGAGCATATGAACCCTATTGTATAGTGGTTGCACTTTGGGTGCAAAATGTGGTAAAGTGAGGTATTGCACTAGTGAATGTATGATTGTGATATACCCTATATATGTACCATAGGTAAGATGTTATGGTAATTTTGTGTGAAACACCATTGTTTTAGTGATGTAGTTACATGTTATGTTGTGAACCTTGCACTAACCGACCCTATAAAAAAGGAAATTACAAAAAGTGTATGTCTAGAGTGAGGAAAGGTGTATGGTTCACCAATAACTAGAGCTAACCTTACGCTTCATAGATGGTGGCCTATGCTCCTCTCTCTCTCTGTTTATGTGGTTGTTTAATGGATACAACCTTAGTGCAACTATGATTATGTTTAGCCTTGTTGAAGTAGTGGCGGGATGACTTAGATAGTTGTATTATTGAGATGTATTTTTACGAGATAAGGCTCGATGTTTCGAGTGCAACCGACTCGTTGAGTACTCCTTGGTGACGAGATAAGGCCACACAATTATTGTAATGTGATATTATTATAATTGTATTTTATTCATAAAATGAAATTTTTTACTTTATTTTGCAAGGACCAGTAATTTTCTTGATTGTCCTGCTTTACATTTTGGGCATTCCTTGGGTTGTGGCACTAACATGTGGATTTTGACACTAACTATGGCCATTTGGCCATTTATTTTTATTTTTTTCTTGGCTTTTGATTTTCTTTTAAATTTTAAGATTTTACCGCCTTGCGCAAGGCTTGTACCTTGCCACTTGGAATCTGGATCGGATTGTTATGCTGGTTCTATTGTTATGATGTGTGGAATAGGGTCATGGGATGCACCATGGAATGGTTGGACCTATGAACCCACTTCATTGTATGGGGGTACGCCCCAAGGAGTTACAGGTAAGTAGCAGGTTGTCGAACCACGTGTTACTGTGTCACTTGGGTTAGAAGTGTTCGAACTCTATGTGTCTTGGACCATGGGGACAACCGGCCTACTTGAGGGAGGCATAAGAGTTTGAGGGAGGAATAAGAGACTTGAGAGAGGCATGAGAGACTTGAGGGAGGCATAAAAAATATGTCTGTACGATTGATGTTTCAGTGGTGGTCTTATGATGTATGTGTTACTCATGTCAGTTGGATATGTTTTTTGATGTTGTAGATATGGCATTGATGCCCTTGTTGACCCTATGTACATGTAGCTATTTTCTGAGTCATGTAAAATCTTCATATGTGGAATTGAGGAAATTTTTATTTGTTGTAGTACTCTTTTGTTTGAGTATTATGTACGTCAGTCATAGATGTGTGACGTGTACTATGTTGTGTGGAATGTGCTTGTTCCCTTCTATAAATTGACTAATCTCTTGTGGTATGGTACCATCATGAAGTATGGTGTACTAGTATGCTTGTGAATCATTAGTGTTATGTATGACCCTGGTAGGGCATTGTGATAGTAGTTCATGTTGGGCACCCACAAGAATGAATAAACTAAAATTCTACAACAATACAATTCTAAATAACTTGAATTAAGAATAATGTTAATGGAAAGAAACTAATGAAATAATGAATAAGAGGGAACTGCCAATCTTCACAAAACCTTGAAAGTTAAAATTTCTGCCAAATGTTCCCAAGGCCACCCCGTGGCCGTGCTTATGCATCTAAAATCTTAACCGTGGAGAGTATCCTTTACCATATATGTTCCTTGTTGCTTACTGTTTCTTTTCCTCTGTGTTTTATCGCATCGAGGAAGATGATTTCTTAACAGGAGGAGAATGTAATGCCTCGTTCATCATTGCTCTTTTTCTTCTTCGACAACCATGTTGCTTTTGTGCTCTTGTTGATCTTTTGTTAACTTCACCATTTTCGATTACCCTATTAAGGAAAATATCATCCTCGAATTCTATAGGTGGTTTGAGTGATGACTTGATGTTGTTATGGCGTGTCCAGCTAGAAGGAACATCAACATAATAATTATTATTTTTGAATTGTTGATTTTTTCTTATTATCATTTTGGTCAAGCTTGTATGTGGGTCCTTGTTAATATGATTAATAAATATTATTAAGTTGTAATACTAATAGTAATAAAAAATAATAATAATATTGTTATTTTAATCAGCGATCGACGATAACTTCATTATCTGATCGTTGATTTGTTATCAACCTTATTGTTAATTATCGATGAACAATTTATTTTTTTCGATTGCTCACTTCACAGATCAAGCCTCGATTTGCGTAAGAGAATTTTTCTATTGTTGACACCTTTGTTTAGGACGTGATACTCATTTTTAAATGCTTAATATTTCTCCTTGGCCGTCTAGGCGCCCTTGCATACTTTGTAAGTATAACTCTTGGTTGTTAAAGCGTTTATTTCCTTGTTTTGTAGAGGCATCCACCCCTCCCCCACCATTCATTCATCTAGGTTGTTCGTATGCACTTGTCTTTTTTTTTTTTTTGGGTTTTGGTTTGTAGTGAAAGTGTGTTTGGAATTTCAACACCTGTAATTCCATAAATTCTCATCAAGGCTAAACGTGTAGGAAAATTGATGTTTGGGGGTTGTCTGTTTGTCTTCTTGGCCAATTTTGAACCACTTTAGACTTGCTTACCATTTATGACCTGCTCTACCCTCTTTGACTTCCTCACGCCTTGTTTTGGCTGCATTTTGGGGGAAGGAAATGCTTGTTTTGGGAGTCTAATAGATTGGGTTTTTACTTGTTATTCAATCGTGCCTTAGATTTTTTGTAGTTGAAAATGTTGTTTGTTGGCCGATTAAAACATTTCCTCTATTTCATTATTTTATTGGGGCCTTGTTTGTGGAAACCTAAAATCATTTCTAACACTCGAACCATTCTTTTGGATCGTTTTCTCCTCGTTTTCCCTCCCTGGCTCATGTTTGTAGCCTGTAGATGGTTATTTGGATGTTGGCCACTTGTTGGACATCATGTGTTCTTTTATTCCTTCTCCTGTGTTGTATCCTTCCCTGTTTTAATTTTCTTTCTCCTCCCTAGGCGTGTGCATCTACAACATTGACAAGACCTATCTCCCGATTCTCAAGATTTCATGGTGGTGGAAGGCGCCTCTACCTTGGCATTAACTGTAACCTGCTCATGCCATGCTGACTGACCACATGGAGATTTCTAGTGTGGATTCTTTTGTGGGACAACATGTACTATTCTTAAGGCTAGATGCATGAACCTTGTGGTTATAATTAAATCATGCTCTGACAGATATTTGTTGGGATGAACGCATGTTTCCTTCTAGCCGAATACATGTTTGGTTTTGTTTTATTCTTTCTACTTTGATTCTTTTCCTTGGTGCGTTTGTTTTTTCTTGGCCTCCTAAGTAGAGAGTGGTTTTTTTTAGACTGGTTTGGGGGGGAGAGAAACCATTGAAATCTTTCCTATCAATGCATTTTGCATACTAGTTTCTCCCTAGATGCATTGTTTTGGTTATCTGGGTCGTTTTGGTTGCTGGTATTATTGTGCTCATCCTGTTCTCGTGTCATTTCCTAGAGACCACTTTTCCTTCAGGTTATTGTGGATCTATGTTTTGGGGACACCATACCCTCGCCGTAAGCTACCTATGCCAAACATGGCTATGAGAAGAGTGTGGACCACCCAACCAGCTAGATGACAATAAATTTTGGGATTGAGATGTTGTTGCAGGCCCTGTTCAGTGTGTGCTCAACTGTGGGAACTAAATTTAGGCACGATATGCTCTATACCCTTCATTCTTATGTTGTTATTTAAATGATTCATTAAATGACTATTCTCTTCATATAAATGCCTCGTGTGATGGTTTTTTTGTGTTGTTTCTACTTCCCTTGCTCTCCAATAATTTCAGGGAGGATATAAGTTTCCGGCGTTAGAAATGACTGTGATGTTTGAAGCCTTTTTTATTGGTTTATGAGTTTTAGTAAATACCTGTTGGGTCAACTTTATTCATAAAATTAATATAAGAAAATTGAGGGGGTCCTTTAATGAAAATTCCTAGTTCCTTTTGATGGTCGGATGATTTGAACGTTTTATCAAACATTGTTGTTCAACTCTATTTTATAGTGCCTATTTTTGGAATCTTGTTTCGGTTTGTAATCTATCGTTTTGGCTTATGTTGGGTATTTGCAAAGTAGTAATTAAACACTATAAGTGCATAGTGTATAGGTGAATGATGTTTTTTCTATCTCTATCATTTTCTTCTAGTTCGTTACGGGTTATAGTTACACTTCTCGGGTCGACTTAGTGTGTGCTTAACTTGACTGTTTTTGTTGAATTGAACCAAGTTAGTATTACTCTTAAAGCTGGTTAGTTATTTTGTATTTTTAAACCTCTCGAAGAACTATTTAATCTTCTACATCATGCGTGATCATCATAATTTTGGTAGCAGTCCCTATTCCTTGCTTGGAGATTCTTGTCTTTGGGATCATCTTTACTCCCTTGGGGACTGTTGTATGTTTAAGGAAATTTTCAAATCTTGAAACTAGGATCTTGGTTGTATATGAAAAAAGTACTCTACATTTTGATCCTTAAAATGTGTAAATTTCATTCTCCTATAGCCTAGAGGTTGGTGTATTTGGAAATTCATTGGTTGACTGGTTATTGTGATGCTCGTTGTGATACAACCTTCTTGCTATCATTTTATTAAAATGGTTATGTGTTGATCCGATAGGTATGATGTCAATTTGTTGTTGACAGAAGATCCCTTAGAAGTTATGTATCATATGTTGTGTTCTTGTGAATGATTGAGTAAACCACATGTAAGATATATAATGGTTATGTTAAGTGTTGTCAAGTTTTCTCTTTTCTTAAGGAATTATCTTGATTAGAAGAAAGGTTTTAATAGTAGGATTGTTAGGATAGGGTGTGAAGCATACTGGGTCATTTGTGCGTTTCATCCATTTTATTTTACAATTGATTAATTTTGTACTGATGTAAAATTAACTATTATAGGCACAACCTCTTAACATTATTAAGTCATTTGTTTTTAGATATTCTCGTGTTGATTGATTGTTTGGGAACTGACAATGGTATAGTGAATATTTGGTTTGGTGAACTAACTTAACCTAATGGGAACAAATCACATTTTGAGCTAATTCTCTTCTTGTATATGTTTTGTTTTCAAAATTTTATCTTGTTAATATGATGGTCATTATTGTGATATAGGTGGAATTAATTGTGATGGTTTATTAACTTCTCCTATGAGAAAATGATAATAAAATAGAGTTAGTGCCTTCCTTTTAATCCAGAAGTTTTATCCTTTCAGACAATCTTTTAATTACTCTTGTTTTAAACACTTGGATTATTTTCATAAGTAACAGTGTTCTTATTTTTTTAAATAGTTAGATAACAACACATTATCTTAAGGTTACATCGTTTATCATGCTCAGTTCTCGCGAATTGAATCTTTTTGAAAATATGTTACAGATGGCTTATGCAGATGAGAGAGAGAGAGACTAGTAAAGTTTTTCATCTATCTTGGTTATAACGTTCTTTTTTGCAAATATTGTTGTTGTAAAACTCTTGTTAGGGTTATTCAAATGTATTATAGAAATTTGTAGAATGGAGTAGCATGGCATAATCAAAGTTGTTAGTTTTTTTTTTCCAAGGCATTGTTCCTTAGATTTGTTTGTCTCTTGAATTTGTTTGTCGTGTTGAATACCCATGATGTAACCATGTTTAGTTTACACAAGGGAGTAACGGTAAAATTTGTTCTTAAGATACAATGTTGTGTTGTGAAACCCTTCTTCGGCATCGTAGCAATGCAATTATAAACATTTTATAATGGTTGGGTAAACCTTTTTAAAAGTTCTTTATGAGTGAATGAATATAGATGTGACTTACTTGATAACAATCAATTCAATAATTGATCAAAGAGGAAGCTATCCTTTGTAAATTAAAATTATATAACTTGCTATTCCTAGCTAACTAGTGAACATCACTCTTTTATGGTGAATTCCTAAACGATCTCGATGGAAATCAATGTTTAGTTTGAGAAGATAATAAGAGTTTATAAGTGGGAGGAAATAGTTAGAAACCATGCAACCTATCTCTCAACTGTTTGTAGGGGAAATTGTTTTCTTTTGTTAAACTCATCCAGTGAAGCCTAAATGAAACCTTTAATCATTCTAGATAAATTCTCAACATTCAATAAAATCCTGGTTAATAACTGATGAGGTCTTAAAGATTATTTCAACTCAACCTTCTTCCTCTAGCTTTTGCCAAGGTTCTTTGAAATCTTCTCTTAAGTGTGTTAAATGTGAACCCAAGTGCAATAGATGTAAGAACAAGTTTAGTAGCGTAAGTTTGGATAGATGGCCTTATGGAATTGGTTACCTCATTTATTAAATAAATTAATTTAGTAAATAATTGTCATAATAGAGAAGACTTAAAGCAAAATTCTCTTTTGTGTAAAAGTAAGAAACTTAGCATTGTAAGAGGAATTATACGAGTCATATTTAGAGTCCTAGAAAACGTAAGTTAAGGATTGAAGGATGTTTTGTTAAAATAAATAACCTTCAATAATTTCTCACTGTGGCTTGCCGTAACTGTAAGTGTGGTATGTGGTGGTTTTCTATGTTGTCTTGTCAAAAAGAAAAGTGAATAATCCTTGATGGGTGTGAATTTTTCCATGTTACCTTTGTGGCCATCCTTGTATCGAGTTTTTTACTGAGTTAGTTGTAACCTTGGTGGCGACATGTTGTGTCGTGTTATGTGTGAAGAAAGTCAAAAAAAAGTTATCCTGTATTTTACTGTGTTGTTAGCGTGTGTGAATTTTTTGGGTCGTTACATAATGAATAAAAAAAATTAAAAACAATTATTACTATAGAGATCCACCAAATACAACTCAAGATGTTGTATTTCAACTACAATATCTTTAACAATAATAAGTCATTATGGAGTACTTAATATATGTTGGATTCATCAAATCAAATATAATATTTATATTCATTATATATTGGATCCATCACATCAAACATCATCTTAAAATTTATTATATATTGAGTTCATCTATGGAATTTTTTAATCCTTCCTTCCAACACAAATCTGATGCCCACATCTTATAACAAAATTGAAAATGAGGTTTACATTCAAGAACATCCCTGAATAAAACATTTTATGATGAAGAATCTTGAAATCAACTTTTAATGAAATTTTTTAACATATAGTGTACAAGAAATTCTCTCTATTCTATATTTTTTTTCAAATGGAAGCAACAAATAATAAATGCACAATTATTTTATCTAAATGGTTGAAATCTCATATTAATATGTAGACATTTTTACAATAAAATAGATTCTCTACTTCTTAAAATTGTCTTGGTATTATTTTCCTCTTCTAAATAATGTCACACTTCTTTTAGAAGTAATTATTTTGTAGACACTCATGCAATCAATTCCATATTTACGAAAGTATTCATCACAAGTACGCCATATTTCACCTTTAAATTTTGAATTTTTCCCTCTAGTTTTGAAAGAAAGATAAAAATAGAACATTGATTCCTAAGGGAAAAATTGTTTCCCCGTTTCCCCTTTTTCTAAATGGTAATTTTTCAAATCATCCTCTTTTTGAGATTTCCATATGTTCAATTATTAGGGTTGAATTTGGAAGGAAATCCACCTAGATGTGCCTATACATATAAAAACCTATAAAATCCACCTAGATGTTCAATTATTAGGGTTGAATTTTACATTATGAAAAACATTATTTCTACTGCTACACATATCCTAAGCAACACCAAAACATACAAGTCTGACAACTAAAAATTATTCGAGGATGTCATTTCTAATTAGATTATGCAATAATAGTGATCATATTTTATACAGCGTATAAAAATAATCAAAGACCACAACCTCATTCACGTGGAAATTTGAGACATTTTACTGAAGAATTTTTATGGGACACAATAATATGATGTTACAGCATGAATATCAAACAAATATATTATAAACATAAAAAAATAAAATTTCACCCAACAATTTTAACGTAGAAAATTTTATTGGTGTATAATGTTTTTGTTATTGTTTAATTAGGGTATTTTCATAATTTTTTTAATTGGTAAATAGTTTTTTGAAAGGGACTATACACTTGTACAGAAATGCTCAGAAGCCAGATTTCATAGTTGAATCAAAATAAAAGTGGTCAAAACCCAAATTTAGCACAATATAACCAAAAGCAAAAAAAAATCTGCCATGAAAAATATAGAAACCACCATCAATCTGCAACAGAACAACAAAAATACAAAAAACAGATACTTAACAGCTATTTTCTGTGTGAGCAGTTTTCTTTTTCCGAACCGTAATCCATTCCTCAGAAGCCTTTTGTAGAGGAATAAAAACCTTAAGATGTGTTATTGGCTGATTTTTTTAGCAAGGAATGGGATTAGTAGCTATAGATGCCATTCGTTCAATGCATAATCCATCCCCATCAGCTACAACCCGAAATGATTCCTTATTTTCACGATCTATTATCTCTTTGTTGGGGGTTTCAGGGACCGTTTCCAACATGTCTTCCTCCTTAGTATCAGTTATAGGCGTGCCCTTAGGCTCAAATACTAGATGTTCCGGGAGGGCATTTTTCTACTAGCTAGCATTCTCATTTTTTCATTTTACCATCTCACAATTGTTGGTAGAATGCCCCAAAGAGAAACATATGAACTACATCTAAAAGGAAGGCATTCATAGTCCAAAGGTTGATACCAAGTGCGATTTTACACTTTAAGCTCAATGTGGGATGGGAGATCCTTTGAAGTATCAACCTCAACATGAATTCTTGCATAGGTTGTATGTGTAAAATTAGAGGTTTCAGAGTCAATACTAATGATACTCCCCAAGGCATTGCCTATGGATATCAGACAATTTTGATCCCAAAATTGAAGAGGTAGGTGGGGTAATTTGATCCAGATTGGTTTACGGGGAGAAAGATTTCGTGAGAGGGTTAAACGATGGAAACCAGGGTTTTAAGATGAGGTATTTTTGTTGACAAACCCAGAGTTGGTTAGATATTATATCCCTATCAGCTATAGAATCAAAAGCAATAATAAAAATTTCCTTAGCATAGGGATAGAGATCTAACCTTTTTTCTATAAGCGGGATCCAATGTTTGGAGATCCATTCATGTAGTATAGGTAGGCTAGGCCAGAGTTTGGAAAATTTGCATATCAAGTCATGTTCTTCATAAAATTCCTCTGATTTGAGGACTTCATATCCAAAGGTTATGTAGGGGTTGCTCTCAGCAGGCCTCATGGTTTTGGATTCTGTCTTCTTTTGAAGAACCTCCCTAAATGAATGTTGAGCCAAAACTTCTGCCACTGCAGGGGAAAAAACCCTAGTGGCAGGGATTTTAGGGTTCGTATTGTTTTTAGCTGTATTGATTTTATTAGATCCAAGATCAGCGCATCTCTCCCTTCTTTCCCAACATTCACGTCTCTTGTTGATTCTCCTAAAAGGAGCCAAAGCCCTAAGCGTCATCACCACGGAGATCTTAGGGAAAAGGTCTTTTGTAAAAGTCTGCATTCCTCTACTTTGAGTAGTCTCCTTAATTCGCAGAACCATGGCTATGAGTAGGATCCACGTTTTCCTGATTTACATTTTCACTGCCATGTTTGCAGGGGTAAATTGTGCCTGAAGCAACAATCGATTCCTTTCCCCCGTTTGATGCTTGTCCTCCACCGAATGATTTCCTGTTACCAAGGTTTTTTGCATACCCAGAGGAGCGTCGTTTGGGAGAAGAAACCACACTTTTCTTGAATTTTTCGTTTTCATTCTCTAAGGTGAGCTTAATCCATGAGATTTCCCGATCCTCAACGAGAATGGTCTCTCTTCTTCCGCCTCCTTTTTCAGTATTTTCTTGGCTAGGGTTAGGGCAGCCAAAAGGAAGATGCGAGGATGTGCAGGGAACCATTGTGAGGAAATTGTGAGGAAAAAAAAATAATATTTTAAGGTCTATTATTATTGTAAACCATTATTATTTTAAGGTCTAATATTTTCCAATTATTATATATGTGATTGAATTTCTATTTTCATAATTTTATTGTTATATGAGTATATAATTATTTTAAGGTCTATTATGATTGTAAACCATTAAAAAAAAGAGTGATATTGAACTAAATAAATGTAAAATATTATTTTAAACTTAAATACTATATTTTCCAATTAAAACAAATATATATATATATATATACAAAAGTTAAAAAAAATCACTTCTCAACTCCCCTTCCAAAAATTCCCCAAACATAAGATAATAGAAGAGTCTCGAAAAAAACATTTCTTGAGTTGTTCGTGATTGAATTTCTGATTTTCTTGATTATCTTTTAAGTCTATTAAAAGTACAAACATATGAGTAGATCAATAACTATAAAATTTCAAAATAATAATATTATTTATTTATAGGGACTAATATCTTAATCAAATTACCCAAAGTTCCAAAATAATAACATTATTTATTTAAATGAACTAATATCTTAATCAGATTACCCATTCAAAATTAATATTCAAGTATATTTGAACAAAGTATTGTATTTTTAATATAATTATATTTTAATTTATAAAAAAATTACACCACATTATTATCTATAAATTATTTACAAGGATTTAAACATAAGTTATTATAAGTAGAAATATTACTTTAAATGGTTATCATCAAAATAGAGTTGGTCTATTTTAAAGTTCAAACTACCCTCGGTATAATATTCTAAAATTCCACCCAAGTTCCAATTTAAGTGCTGAATGTGAATAAGGAAAAATGTTTCCATTCCGAGCTCCCACCCAACTGGAGTGTCGAATTTGAATGGGGAAAAAGTGTTCACGAAGCTTCTATGTTTTTGATTTCCTCCCACTAAGGTCAAAGGAATATTTATCACGCAATGATGCACTACTATGTATATGACGGCGGACTCCACCATTATCTCTGTTCCTCAAGAAGAAAGGAAAAGTGAGGAAAAGATTTGACATGACTGATTGTCTAGCGTAGCATAATTGAAATTCTTTATCGTACAAGTTTAGGACTTAGGAGTAAGTCCCAATTTCCCATTTCAATTTGTAGGGATCTTTGTTTATACTAATAATAAAAGTAGATATTGTACGTGAAATGTGTGATGTGAATGTTGAAGGGGAAGTCTATGATGAGATTATTTTTGAAGGACCAAAACATAAAGGAGGAAGATGGTTGTAGAAGAGGTGGTAATGTGGTCCAATTTCGTGTGTGTGGAATTTCTATCCTTGCAAGGGTAAGACATGACTTACATTAAGCAAGATATTGAAACTATCCCATAAATCTAGATATTCTACATAAATCTTGATCCCAAAATACCACATATTAACCAATTTAGACATTATCTATCTTTAGCAACAAGTAAAAGCACTTTTTTTTTGTGCGTGCATCCAAAATGTAGATAAATAAATATCCGTAGATTATATGTAAAATTCAAAATACAAAACTATGAATTATGATTCAGAGCCTAAAATAATGCAATTAGAATGTGTACACATATGTCCATACATTTCACTAGATCCTTGTCAAAGAGTAAAAAACAAATTACATACAAGCCAAAACCTGATTTTTGCTTTGATCTAAAAAGAAGAAAAATATATATGAATTCTACATAACTATGACTATTTAAATCAAGACCTGATATCTGCAATAATTCCTTTGATTTCCTTATGGGGAAAAAATCATTCAACATACTAATCATACTGATCTTTGGCTTGAAGGTCCAACGGGCATCCCAAAGGATGAGAGAAAACATGGTGAAAGGAAATGCAAAAAATAGGATGAAAAGAAGAACATAACAACACTTTGGCCACTTCTTCTTATCAGACTCATACTCCCCATCCTCTTCTATGAAACTACACTAATTCCACCCCTTCCATTTCCCATGGTATCCATCATGAGGCTACATCTTCCTAGAATCAAGATTCAATGAATGAGAAAACCTGCTTGTTGATGACTCTTTGGAATGCCCTCCAAGTGACGAAATTGACCTGACAGTTTCATTGTGTAATAATACAAGCACTGCATTTGAGATCTATCAAGTTAATCACACTAAAACCCAACGTAATGTTGAGAATTTAGTAGAAAGGATGAAATATGTGGGCTCTTTGGAATCACATGGATGGTTGTAACCGATGGAAGATAACCATGTGGGTAATTCAAAGGCTTGCATGAATCAATGATGGAGATTGGCGTGATGAATGGCCACATGGTAATTATCACAGGGACAAACGCATTCGGCATGATTAACAAAAAATTCGTAAATCCATAAAGTATAGATTTCTTTAAACGAAAATATTGGTTCAAAGGTTCTATTTCTAGTTACTTCGAAACAATATATGGTAGACCTGAATTTTTTGTTTTGCCTTAATAATGTATTATATTACTTTTATTTAAATATAAACCAATGAAATAAAGTTAAATTATTAAAATTGAGTATTTATAATATACGATAAATAAGTATAAAGGTAAAAGTTATTTGGGATTTATATGATATTATCTAATATTTCGCTGGTAGGCGTCCACTCTGAAGATGCCCTTGCTGGAAAGTGTCAAATTCCGGTGCCTCCAATATTTACTGTCTTGCCGGATTTTAGATATTTTTCTACAGTCCTAGATGTTTACTATCCTAGATATTTGATTTTGATATTATTCTTCATAAAGTAAATTCTATAGTTTCCTATTTGGAAAATAATATTGGTCATATATCTAGATCAAAGTTTTTTGATTTTGATTTTATTCTTCATAAAGTAAATTCTATAGTTTACTATTTGGAAAATAATATTGGTCATATATCTTGTTCAAAGTTTTTGAGATTCAAAAGTTTTCTGATTTTGATTTTGATTTTATTCTTCATAAAGTAAATTCTATAGTTTACTTTTTGGAAAATAATATTGGTCATATATCTTGTTCAATTTTTTTGAGATTCGAAAGTTTTAATAGATAAATGTTTGGTGTTTGACCAAATGATGAAACATGATTTAGTTTGGCGACTATCATAATTGTGTCTTACAAAAATATGGACAATAGCAAAATAAGAGCTTTGCAACAACATATAGACATCTAGGCAATATCAACGTGAAATACAATTCAAATAAACTAAATATTGCTACTATCTCCGGCGTAATTTGCAACGCATTTGCAATTGCTAGTTTAAAAAATTGAAGATAATTGTCTAACAATAGACAATACAAAGTAGATACAAAATATAAGGAAAACAAATGCTAATGTTATAAACGTAAAGGAAAAACAATACTAAGTATAAAAATGAGGTAACTCCAAAAAAAGGAAGTACAAATATGACATCCAATTGGAAGACTAGGTTGTGTTTTTATTTCTCATAGAGCATTCATCGAAGTTGTGATTAATTTTGAAAATAGAAAATGAAATATGTGCCTAGTGTTGAAATATCAAAAGTCTTTAATCACACCTTTTGTAGCCTTGCTTGGTGACATGGTATATAGTGAAAGGATTTTGATACACTAAGATAAGATCACAATAATTATATGACATAGGAGTATAATGTCTACAGGATATAAATTTTTATCCATTTATCAGATTGTCTTTGAATTTTATAGGTAGTTAGATCACAAACTGTAGTTCACCTTATGTGATGTATTCGATTGGATGTCGTTTCATAATTTTTTCAAATTCAATTTCCTTCATATAAGGATCTAAAACTGGCTTGGGACCTTTTTTAGGATTATCTAGAACTAAGAATGTTAATAAATTTTCTGTTGCTTTATGGAATGAGTTAAGAATTGGTAAAATATTCAATTAGGGAGCTATCTCATGTGGGTAAAATTTGGGGTCTATCTGAGGTGTTTTGCTTTTAGTTTTTTTTAATATATTTGGGATTTTCACGTTTTACAACATTTTTGATTTAATGGGAAGTAAAAGGTGGATTGTAATGTTCAAAAAGATTAGTGTGGGTTCTGAAATGAGAAAGAATTTGTTTTGAAGTTTGTTGAGTTTTAGAAAATTGTATGTTTGTTTTGGAGGCACGTCATCTTCTTCTAGCTGGATTCACATCAATTGGTATTAAAGAAATATTTATATCTTGTACGAATGGTGACAATAATATTTATTACATTATATGTGTGATTTATAACCTATATTTTAACAAGCATGACTAGACATTGGATAGGAGGTTATGCAAAAATAAATAGGTGTATGCTGGATATATATATATATATATATATATATATATATATATATAAGTAGTTGAGCTAACACGAGAAGATACCCACCTCAAATGGAGACATGCAAATGGGGATGCAGACCTAGATAATGCTATCAAGAAGTACCTCCATTAAGGAATGATGGAGGAAATGAGGAAGAAAATGAGAGAAATGAATAAATATTTAATGGGAGGCCATTTGAGAAGAGGATGATCTGGGATTTTGAGGGAATGAATGATGACATCAAGATTAATGTTC